>CM038144.1:162447624-163900182 GCA_021437245.1 Aegilops speltoides
TAGTCACGACGCTTCTTGAGCTTGGCGACCCGGTCCTTGACGGCCGCCTCGTGAGCCTTCATGCTTTCCTCCTGCTCTTGGCGATGGCGGGTCTCCTTGGCGAGCTGGTCCTGCAGGCCCTGGAGCTTGCTCTCCAGCGCCTTGCAATGACCTCGGACATTAGCCACCTCCCCCAAGGCTGCGTCGCGAGCAGACTTCGCACCAAGGACGGCCTGCTTCTCCTCGTCGCAAGCCATCAAGGCCTGGACCAGCGCCGCCCGAATCGAAGCGTCGGAGCGAATCTAGCCAGAAGCCAGCTCCAGGCGCTCGGCCACTAAACGAGGGTCGGCGCCCAGAAGAACCTGCCGCAGATGGTCCAGTTTGGTAGCAGCACGATCCAGAATAGTAGTAGGAGTAGGGGAAACAACAGTCGGCGGAGTAGGAGGAGAAGACGGCAGCATGACCACAGTATCCTGAGGTGGAGCCTGTTGCGCCCCAACGGCTGTGATGGCGGCATCAGGCAAGGGCACCTTGGGAGTCGCTTGGGCCATGGGGGCTGAGCTCGCCCCAGCCGGCTCAGCCAGGCCTCGCAAGGACGCCTGGGCAGGAGAGGCTCGTGCGTCACGGTCATCTTCTTTCGCTGGCAGAGGCGCTGCCCCGGAGGAAACCTCAGGAGCTCCCTTCGACCTCTTCGCCGCAGGCGCCAGCCTAGCCGGGAGATACAAACATCAAGCCTCAGCAATAGAATAACAATGAGACAGGAATCAAGCACTTACAGGTCGTCGCTCGCGAGCTCGAGCAGCCTCCGACCGTACATGAAGCCCGAGAGCCGGCTGCAAGGATCAGCCTCAAGGAGCTCGGGAGCAGGAGGCGCATCTGCGGTTCACCTCGGGGCCGGGGCAGACCCGCGGGGGATCAGCCCGGTCCTGTCCTTCTTCGGGATCGGGGGCAGGCTCCTATCGCCCTTCTCGTCATCATCCTCGTCGTCATCACTCAGAGAGTGGCAGAGAGCGCGGGACCTACGCCGAAGGGGGGGAGCCCTCGACTCTCCGTCAGTCGCCTCGGAGTCAGGCCCTTTTTCCCGCTCCCCTTCTTCCTTCTCTTCACTAGAGTTGCCGGAGGACACGTCCACCGGGTCCTCGGGAGCCTCCACGGGCACAGGCCCATCCCCGTTGAAGACAGGCATGGACTCCACCACCCGCTCCCAGTCCTCGCGGAGGAACAGGGGCATTGGAGCACCCTCCAACCTACACTTCGCCCCGACCAAAGACTGGAGGACCGCCGCCAGATCCTCGTCAGCCAAGACCGCGGGGCTCGGATGGGGCCTCCACATTGGACGTGGAGTCGGCAAGCGAGCCAGTGGTGCTCCATGAACTCCCTCGGCGATCACGCCCGATCGGCTCCGCCCGCCGCCATGCTGGCCGGCCTCAGATCCGCATCTATCTTCTCCAACACCAGCCTCATGCGGGGATCCACAAGCTCCACTAGAGTCCAGTTGTCGGAGCTCGAGGTGCCCTGGGGCAAGACCAGCCGAGGGTGGATGCGCCCGGCATCTACGAAGACCCACTTGCTCCTGAAGCCCTCAATTCTCTTCCCGGGGTTCGAGATGGAGATGGAGCTACCGTACGTGATGAAGCTCGTGCACGCAGAGACGGGACCACGAGAAGTCAGGAGGGAGAAGTAGTGGCGCAGCAAGGCCACTGAGGGCTTCACCCCTACGTGAGCCTCGCAATAGTAGGCGAAGATTGCCAGAAGAAGGACAGAGTTGGGGTGGGGATGCAGAGCTTGAAGATTATAATGGCGGAGGATAGAGAAGAAGAACTCAGAAAAGGGAGGCACCAAACCAGCAACAATGGTGCTCACAAAGAGCGGATAGAAGTTGCTCCCTTGGCCTCAGGGAGGGCGGAGCCGGCCTTGAACACCTTTGCCCCGTCGATGCCCTGCGCCGCTGCCATCTGGCGCACCCGGGCAAGGCTCGCCTCCGACACGTTCAGCGAGTCCAACGCGGACGAATACCAAGCTCCGGCCGGGGCCTGGCGAGGCGCCATGTCTAGCTAGGGCGTGCGGGCGGAGTAGATCTGAAGATTTTGGAGGTAGGAAGGAGAGGCGCAAGAAAGGGGACTGAGCAGCAACCGGAGAAAGCAAAGGAGGGAAAGCCTAGACAGATGCCGCTCCTTTATCAACTCGTGCGGTTGCTGAGGCGCCCACGTCCAATCAACCGCCACGCGGCGCCCAAGGCCGCAGGCTGTTAGGGCCCGTGGCACTTTGCCCTTGCCCTTTCGCCTCTCTGCTCGGCCAAGTCCGGGCGCGGCTTGGGCCCGGGGGCTACTGTCGACGTTCTGGGAACGGGGGTCCCCAGACTTGCCTACCTCGGCCTGGTGCAGCTCAAAGGGGGCCCAGACGCCCATCTTCATCAACACAAGCTCAAGACCCTCGCGAGGGGCCAAGCCTCGCGGGGCGGACGACAAGGAGCTTCCTCAGGCACGGCCTCATCAGGCTGGCTCACGAGGAGGCGGAGAGTTCAAGGCAGGGCACCTCGCGAGGTGCCCATGATGCAAGCCATGATTTACCAAGGGCGCCAAGGGTCATTGGCCATGCCAGCCAGATGTCCTCCTTTCCTCTTTGGTGCAAAGGGAGCAAGCGCAGGCGAGAGTATCAAGCAAAGGCATCCATTTCGGTGCAACAAGACCAAGACCAGCCCAACGGCAGGAAGGAAGTCATTGTGGAGCCCAAGTAGGTGTCAACACCAGAGCCTTTGATAGGTGAGGACCAACTTTTGTCAGGATAAGTGTACCAGATGTTCCCCTTAAAAATGGCCAATTGTTGGCGCCCTTCTCGCTCAATATTCGGGAAGAGGCCCAGGGCCTTTGCCTATAAATAGGACTAGCCACCCCCAGGGTAGAGGCAGCTGGATCTGGACCGGAGATAGAATCTAGATCCTCACCAAGAAACCAGTAGAGAGAGCGATGGAACTCCCCCTAGCAGTTCATCGCACGAGCCAAGAACAGACCCTCGTGAGGCTGTTCTTCCTTGTATTGTTCATCATCAGCCCAAGAGGAAATCCACCACACCACACACTGGAGTAGGGTATTACACTACAATGGTGGCCTGAATTAGTATAAACACTGTGTCTCTTGTGTTGTTCCTTTAGTAGTTTAGATCTCAGCGAGTCAGCGAGGAGCAGGTAGATAGGGGGCGAAATATCCGCGCGCACCCCAGTGTTCGAACCTCAAGGGTCTGCCGGAACCCTAAATCCGACACAGTAAATAATTCAAAAGTTGCTTGCAAAGGATTGTAACTGGCTTTGATAGATGCGGAAGGGATACATGCTGTAGGGACAGACCCACACGGCCTGGGATGATGCAGCCTGAGGGGCGCCCCCAAACTGAACGAACTAGAAGGATGTCACCTGGTACCATTGCTGAAGAGGTGTTGAAGGTGCTCCTACATCTCCACCAGGACCGCCTGGTGCTTGGCCTCGCAGGCCGTCTGAGCGTACCTCATGCAGTGCTGGTATGCCTCAGCCGTGCCCGCCAAGCCGAAAGGCGTGCGGACGTAGCCGTGCGGTGGACCCTCGCATCGGTCGACACGAGACGGCCACATGAGCTACCGAGACACCCTGTTGAGCCCGGGGATGTCGATGTAGATGCGGAACTCCTTACCCTCGCCGGGGCAGTGAGTTGCGCCACGCGGCAGGCGACGATCGCCTTGCAGAACCGTTCCTTCCTGAATCTCCTCGATTGCCTTGCTGATGAACTCCTGAACGCCTGCTGCCTCACGCCTGCTGCCTTCTCCTAGGAAGTGTGCTCTAAAGAGCGCCTCCACATGGTGCCCAAGCGCCTCCCTCGCGACATTATCTAGATCTGAGGCCCTCCAAAGGAGATCCCTAGAGCCCAGCCAGAGAAGAGCATCGAGCATGCCTTCCTATGCGATGGGTGATGGTGCCGCATTCAGAGACGCGAGGTTCAGCGCTGCGTCCTCGAGCGATGCTTCATCACGAGACCCCTGTCTCAGCTGCAGCTTCTTTGTCTTGGGGGCGTCCTCAGGGGGAGGGAGGCGTCCTCATCTTCGAGGTTCTCGACCGCTGCAGCCTGGAAGGCGCGTTCGAGGGAGCACACCACGTCCTTCTCTTGACGGCGACCGTGATGATGCCGCCACTTCCTGGCATCTTGAGAACGTTGTAGCCGTGATGCGTGGCCGCCATGAACTTGGCAAGTGCTGGGTACCCTAGGATGGCATTGTAGGGCAGGCGGATATCAACGACGTCGAAGTCGATGAGCTCAGCGTGGTAGTTGTTGCGCTCGCTGAAGGTGACAGGGAGGCAAACCTGCCCGATCGGGTGTGTCGAACCGTCGGTCACTCTTGAGAATGGCTTGGTGGGGTGAAGCTGGTAGTATGGCACCTGGAGCCTGTCGAACGTCTGAACAGATAGAACATTGAGCCCCACTCCGCCATCGATGAGTGTTTTGGTGACGACCACGTTGCTGATGACGGGGGAGCAAAGCATGGGGAGCGCGCCAGCGGTGGCGCACTTGTACCACTTGAGAGGGCGAGTTGCTTCAGGCTTGGGGAGCGCTGCATTCACCTCATGCGCGAACTTCTTGAAGACGCGGTGGGAAGCCGAGGCCTGTGAGCCACCCAAGATGCAGGCAATAGCCCCAGGCTCCTGGAAGCCCCCAGCCCCCTCGTCCTGGTGGTGATCTTCATTCCTTCTTGGCGGTGGAGGCAAAGGAGGAAAAGCTACGTTGCCCTGAGGGCGATCCTCACGAGGCTGCTCCCTCCAGTTGCCATCACGAGGCTGGCCCTGCCCGCGGTCTTCACGAGGCTAGTCGCGCCACTCCTGACGATGGTCGTGCCTATCCCAGCGTCCTCCACCACGTCCACCTTCACAACCGTAGCCTCGATCGTTGCGCTCAAGGCGTCAACCGAGGCGCCATTCGCAGAGGGCCCTGAGCTCCTGGCAGTCATTGGTATTGTGGCTGTGAACATTGTGGAAGACGCAGAACGGCCGGTTGCTCTTGGATGACTCGGGGTAGTCGCCGCCACGCTTTGTCTCTAGCTCGGCTGCAAGCACGACTGGCCCCATACGTTTGATGTCCTTGTCTTCTGGATCAGCATCGGGGAGCTCGAGGAGGGAGAGGCATCCCTCATCAGCCCTTGCGCACTTGTTCGCCATGTTGAACATCTCCAAGGTGGTGTAGAGATCCTCGTGGATGGCAAGCTCCTCCTTCATCTTGACATCACCGCCGCCATCGGTGAACGTGGAGATGATGGCCTTGTCCAATACCTTGGGAATCTTGAGGTGAATATTGTTGAAGTACTGGATATACTTCTCCGGGGTCTCTCCAGGTTGCTGCTTGATGCGGTGCAGGTTACCCGCGGCTGGCGGACGGTCGCGAGTGCCCTGGAAGTTGGCGATGAAGTGGCTGCACATCTCCTCCTAGGAAGAAACCGATCCCTCGGTCAGGTTCAGGAGCCAAGAATGCGCGCCATCCTTGAGGGCCATCGGGAACCATTTTGCCATGACCTTCTCGTTGCTGCTGGTCGCCTCGATGCTCAGCTCGTAGAGCTGCAGGAACTCGGCGGGGTCGGTGTTGCCATTGTCGGATATCGGGTTCCGGCAAAACCCTTAAGGTTTGAACTCTGGGGTGCGCATGAAGATCTTCTCCCTACAGATCCACGCCCCAAAACCTCGCCGCGATTCTAAGCTAGCACGATGAACAACACAAGGGACACGAGGTATATACAGGTTCGGTCCACCGTTGTGGTGTAATACCCTAATCCAATGTGTGGTGTGGTGGATTGCCTCTGGGGCTGATGATGAACATTACAAAGGGAGAATAGCCTCGTGAGGGTTGTTCTTGAGCTGGTGCGGTGTTCTACCACGGAAGGATTCGATCCATCTCTGCTGGTTCTGGGTCAGATCCCCCTCTCTACTGTGGTGGCTATCTCTATGTATAGAGGCCCCTGGTCCTCTTCCCAAATATTTAGAGGGAAGGGAGCCAACAACGACCATTTTGAAGGGGGACACCTAGTACAGGCTATCCTGACTAAAGGTGGTCTTCGACTGGCAAAGGCACTCGTGATGACGCCGTCCTGGGCTCCACGGTGATCTCCGTCCTGCCGCTGTGGTGGTCTTGGTCTTGTTACACAGATATGGAAACCTTTGCCTGACGCCTCGGTACTCCACGCCTGCGCTTGACCCCTTTGCACCAAAGAGGAAACAAGGACACTGCACACGCTGGCGCCTACCTGGCGCCTACCTGGTGAGGCACGATCAAGACTAGGCGGGCGCCATGATCTCTCTGCCTCCATGCGAGCTGCCTGGTGAGGCCGCCCCTGAGGAAGCCTTGTGTCATCTGCTCCGCGAGGCCTGGCCCCTCGCGAGGGTCTTGAAGTTGGGTTGATGAAGACGGGCTGTAATGGGCCACTGCTGGAGCCACGCCACAGGCCGCAGGCAGGCAAGTCTGGGGACCCCCATTCCCAGAACGCCAACAGTAGCCCCCGGGCCCAAGGCGTGCTCGGACTTGGCTTAGCAGCAAAGCGAAAGGGCAAGTGCGGAGTGCCGTGGGCCCCAACAGCCTGCGGCCTTGGTCACCGTGTGGTGGTTGATTGGACATGGGCGTCTTCGCTTCCCCACGCTGCCTCGGCAATTGCCTGATTTGACGAGTCCCTACTGCATGCAAAAAGAGTCATGATAACCTGCAACCGTGGAGGCCGACGGTTGGCCTCCTCTGGGCTATAAGTACGGAGAGGCGTGAGTCCCCACTGCCCATCTCTTCTTGCTCCGCCTGCTTCTTATTCCTTGCTCCTCCTCCATCTTGCCGCCAATGGCACCAATCCGCTCCCGCCGAAGTAACGGCCAGTCCCTGGCTACTGTGACAAGGTTGCCAGGCCGGAGATGACGAGGCCTTGGTGCGAGCGGCCACCTCCTGGGGTTCCCGCTACCCCTGTACGCCCGGGCCGAGGGCCCTGAGGAAAGGGATGACGAGCGATGCCATCTGCGCCGTAGGCGAGGCTGACGAGCCTTGGCGGTGCACGCCGTTGCTCCTGGAGTCCACGCCACAGACTCCTCTCGTGAGCTCGTGCTCTACGCCGTGATGCCTCCAAGCTCTTGGATCCGCTTCCCTCCATTTTTCGCCTTCGAGATGCCGCCAAGGGGGCCTCTCGAGCTTTGGCTGGAGCACGCCGACTATGGTACCCGGCGACCGGAGCGGAGGTTGAAGTCGTCGCTCCGGGCAAGGCCAAGGGGGTGCCCTCGTGATTCATTTTGAATATGATGGCGCCTCCTTGATGCTCTTCAAGGTCTTCGATGCAGAAGGCAGCCGGATGGAGTGCTACCCAGAGGAGGCAGCCTGGATATCGATGTGACAAGGGCTAGGCCTGCCACCTGCTTCCCCAACGGCTCCTCTGGCAGCAGCGGTGATGCTTGGGAGTCCAGCGGTTCTCCCGGGCTATTTGTGACTCCGAAGACGAGCGACGACAGCTACATGCCCCCGAGCTCGCGTCGTGCCCGGAGCAAGGTGGCTGCATGAGGCCTCCGGTGCGGATGATTTGGATGGGGTTGGCGCCGGCCTCCCGTGGCCCACTGTTGATGATGGCGTCGACTATAGGGGCGCGTGTAGTTAGGGCTCCTTCGGATTTGCACCTTTTGTTCCCTACAAGGAATTGAGAAAATACCACATGGGGGCATGTAAATGGTCCGCAATGTCTTTGTTGATATTATCCTTATGATGAAGCGGTGCAAATGCATGTCCTGTTCCGGCTTGGCTCCCTCTTTCTAACCTCGCGACGACTTGGTGCTACGCTGACAGGTCCTGGTCCCTAGGCAGACTTCAGCCGTCGCTGGTATGCCAGGTCGCGATGCCGTGGTCAAGGCCAGGAGGTGAGCAGCCTGAAGTCCAGTAAGAGCCCCTGAAGTGCGATGCTCAGGAGGTCCCCTTTAGCGCTCAAGCAGTCGTCGAAAGGTGAGAAAGGAAGGCAACGCCGTCGTTACCGAGCCGCATCAAGTGGAGGTTTTGTGTCGCATCAATTAGCTATTCCAGGGGCGAGACTTATCTCGAGAGTAGGGAGTTGTCCATTCGCGAGGCGCCCGACTCGCGCGTCTGCAGCTGGGATGCAGCTGGGTTAGGCCTTCGCGAGCTTCCCCTCTCTTCACCACACTCTCCTTAGTGCACTACATCCTCAGGTCCCGGTCCTTGAGCGAGCTCAGCCACCGCTGGTATGCCAGGTCGCGATGTCGTTGACAAGGCCAGGGGGTGAGGGCTGGAGAGCCTGTAAGAGCTCTTGAGTCGCGATGCTGAGGAGCCCCCCTTTTAAGGTGCAAGAGGATCATGCGGGAAAGAAAGAGAGAGCTCGGGGTGCCACCCGCTGGTGACCTCAGGAGGTTCCTGGAAACCAACACGAGAAAAACACGGATTGCCATTATGATTGCCGGCCGGCCATTGGTTGCTCCGAGAGAGTGGTGAGGGAACCGAGGGCCTGGTGAGGTGACGCTTGCCGGGATGCCGTGGGCCAGAGCTCGACCACTCGGATTTGTCGACGTTGCAGGGACAGACCCATGCGCAAGCGTCTTGCCAGCGCGAGTGGCTCCAAAGGTAGGTGTCAATCGGGCAGGCGATTATCACAGGCAGGTAAAGCATGAAAGGCAAATCAGATTAGATAGATGCAGGAAGGATACATGCCACTGGGTCAGACCCGAGCGGCTTGGGGATGATGCAGCCTGAGGGGCGCCCCCAACAAGGTAAACTAAAGACATAAGCAAAAGAGATACATGGCGTAGGGACAAACCCACGAGACCTGGGAATGATGCAGCCCCGAGGGCGCTCCCAGCTGAAATGAACTCGAAAGATGTCACCTGGTAACGTTGTAGAGGGGGTGCTGAAGATGCATGGTGAGGAAGCCGATCCTCACAAGCCACCGGAGCCCAGAGCCTCGGGAGGCTTTGGCGGTCCAGGCGGTTCCTCGAGGACCACCTCCATCTCCGCTAGGATCGTGTGGTGCCTGGTCTCCTGAGCTGCCAGAATGCTCCGCAGATGACGCTGGTGATTGGCAGCAGCGTTCAGCAGACCGAAAGGAATGCGAATCTAGCTGTGCGGCGGACCCTCGCAGCATCCCACGTGCGAAGGCTAGAGACGCTCCTGAGACTCCTCTCGGCTCAGCCCTGGGTAGTCGATGTAGAAGCGCAGCCCGCCATCCTCGCCTAGATGGGGAGCTACGCCAGGTAGGCAGCGATCACCGCGTATGACTCTTGATCCTTGAAGCTCCTTAGTGTCCTTGGTGATGAACTCTTGAGGGCTGGACCTTCCTTGCCCCGTGCCTTCCTGAGGGGAACGTGCCGTGAAGCACACCTCCAACTGGTGCCCGAGTGCCTCCCTCGTGATCTTGGGAAAGTCTGAGGCCCTCCAGAAGAGAGCCCCAGAGCCCTGCCCAAGGAGGGCGCTGCGCGCGCCTTCTTATGCGATGGAGGGAGGCGCCCCTTGCACGGGCGTGGATCCTGACGCGGAACCTCCGGAGATGCCAACCTCCTGAGGCCTTGAGCTGGGCGATATCTTCTTCTTCTTAGGAACTGCCTCAGGAGGGTTCTCGCTCCTGTTGTCTGGGTCCTCAATTGATGCAGCTTAGAAGTCATGCTCGAGGGAGCACACCGCATCCTTCTCTTCGCTGGGGACTGTGTTGATCCCGCTGTTTCCCGGCATCTTGAGGACATTGTAACCATGGCGAGTTACCGCCATGAACTTGGCCAGGGCTGGATACCCGAGGATGACATTGTATGGCAGGCGAATGTGGGCAACGTCGAAGTCGATGAGCTCGGTGAGGTAGTTCTTGCGCTGTCCAAAAGTGATAGGGAGGCAAACCTGCCCTATTGGAGTAGTGGAGCCATCAGTAACTCCTGAGAAAGGCTTGGTTGGCTGAAGTTGGTCATAAGGCACTTGAAGGTTGTTAAATGTCTCGACGGACAGAACGTTGAGTCCTGCGCCGCCATCGATGAGAGTCCTGGTAACTTGCGCATTGCTAATGACTAGGGAATAGAGCATTGGGAGGATGCCAGCCATAGCTGCACACTTGAGCTAATCCGCTGAGCTGAACGTGATGGCGCACGTGGACCACCTGAGAGGGCGCGTGGCCTAGAGCTTGGGGAGGACCGCATTCACTATGCGAGCAAGCTGCTTGAAGGTGCGCTGAGACGCTAGGGCCTGGGCTCCACCCAAGATGCAAGCGATAACACGTGGCTCCTGGAAGCCCCGAGCCCCCTCGTCCTGGTGGTGGTCATCATTCCTTCTTGGCGGTGGTGGCAGAGGAGGAAGACCTGCGTTACCCTGTGAGCGATCCTCGCGAGGCTGGTCCCTCCAGGCCCCCTTGCGAGGTTGGTCCTGCCAGTGATCCCCGCGAGGGCGGTCACGCCACTCCTGGCAAGGGCCTCGGTCGTCCCATCATCCTCCATCTCTTCCTCATCCTCGGCTGTAGCCCCGGTCGTGGCGGTCGGGACGTCGACCGATGTGTCCTTCTCGAACGGCTCTGAGCTCCTAGCATTCGTTGGTGTTGTGGGTGTAGAGGTTGTGGTAGGCGCAGAATCGGCTACCCTTGGACGACTCTGGCTGGTCCCTGCCGCGCTTCGTGTCTGGTTCTGCTGCTCCTTTATGCTTCACGTCCTTGGACTTTGCTTTCTTCTCTTCTGTGTCCGCAGCTGGAACCTCGGGGAGGGAGAGGCGCCCCTCCTCAGCTCTTGCGCACTTGGTCGCCAGTTTGAACAGCTCCCGAGATGTGCATAGATCCTCGTGGATGGCAAGCTCCTCCTTCATGGACGTCGCGGACGCCATCGGAGAACGCTGAGATGATGGCCTCATCAGTCACCTTGGGAATATTGAGGCGAGCACTGTTGAAGCACTGGATGTACTTCTGCAGGGTCTCTCCAGGCTGCTGCTTGATGCTGCGCAGGTCACCCATGACCGGAGGACAGTCGGGAGTGCCCAGGAAGATGGCGATGAAACAGCTGCACAACTCGTCCCAAGAGGGGATCGAGCCGGGAGGCAGGTTCAGGAGCAAGGTGCGGGCACCATCCATGAGCACCATGGGAAACCAGTTCGCCATGACCTTTTCATCTCCGTTGGCCACCTCGATGCCCAACTCGTAGAGCTACAGGAACTCCGCGGGGTCGGCAGTGCCTTCATAGCGAGGAGGCAGATCTGGCTTGAACTTGCCTGGCCAGGTGACACTGCGTAGCTCGGTGGTGAAGGCGTGGTAGCCTGCGGTGGCCACCGGAGCCTTTTGCAGACGTGGGGCCTTCTCTTGATGCTTCCCGCATGCTACCGCTAGGGGCAGCATGGGATCTTATCGTGCTGGTGCAGGGATGCTGTCTTGATGCGCTGGAGCAGGGAGCACGCGAGCGCCTTCTTGAGGCCGAGGGATTTCTTGGCAGCTCCTTTCTTGTCGTGCGGGCGCTGGATGCGGTGGGTCTCGTCCAGGGGCCACGCGCCTTCTTGGGGAGGAGGTGGCGGAGGCACCCCCTAAGCCGCATCGCCCATGCAGGATGGAGGGCGAGGCAGCGAGACGGACAGCACAGGAGAGCCCCCTGCTGCGCTGATGAGCTCGGTGATGCGACCAAGCCAATCCTCATAGAGGTCGTCGACGGGGCGGTAGTGCTGGAGGTCACGTGCCAGGAGCAACGTGGCCTGTGCGTCCGTGGGAGCGCGACGAGCATGAGACGACGAACCAGCTGGAGTTAGCAACAGAGTGGCGGTGCGGCCTTCCCGCAGCACCGAGGGATGCATCGATGATGCTTGCTGCTTGTTCCCCGCCGGGCTGGTGGCGGCGTTGGCGGCAGGTGACGGAGAACAATGAGGAGGCCCACCAACAGGAGCCGTCTGGGCGACGCGGGCGGCGAGAGCAGCCCTGCGCTCGGCGCGAGCTCGGCGAGCGTCTGCCATGGATGCGACGAAGCGATGGAACGCAGAACAGCGGAAAGAAGATTCTGGCGCACCCCTACGGGTTCCGGTAAAACCCTTAAGGTTCGAACTCTTGGTTGCGCACGAAGATCTTCTCCCTACCGATCCACGCCCCAAAACCTCGCCGCGATTCTAAGCTAGCATGATGAACAACACAAGGGACATGAGGTTTATACTGGTTTGGGCCACCGTTGTGGTGTAACACCCTAATCTAGTGTTTGGGGTGGTGGATTGCCCCTGGGACTGATGATGAATAGTATAGAGGAAGAACAGCCTCGCGAGGGGTGTTCTTGAGCTGGTGCGGTGTTCTACCAGGGAAGGATTCGATCCGTATCTGCTGGTTCTGGGTCAGATCCCCCGCTCTACTGTGGTGGCTATCTCTATATATAGAGGCCCCTGGTCCTCTTCCCAAATATTGAGCGGGAAGGGAGCCAACAACGGCCATTTTGAAGGGGGCAGCTAGTACAAGCTAGCCTGACTAAAGGTGGTCTTCGACTGCCAAAGGCACTGGTGATGACGCCATCATGGGCTCCACGGTGATCTCCGTCCTGCCGCTCTGCTGGTCTTTGTCTTGTTACACTGATATGGAAACCTTTGCATGACGCCTCGGTACTCCGCGCCTGCGCTTGCCCCCTTTGCACAAAAGAAGAAACGAGTACACTGCACAGGCTGGCGCCCGCCTGGCGCCCGCGTGGTCTTGATCATCATGGCTTGTGTCACGAGCACCTCTTAAGGTACCCCTTGGCTTGATCTCTCCGCCTCCTCGCAAGCCTGCCTGGTGAGGCCGGCCCTAAGGAAGCCTTGTGTTGTCCGGCCCGCGAGGCTTGTCCCCTCGCGAAGGTCTTGAACTTGGGTTGATGAAGATGGGCCGTACTGGGCCACTGCTTGCGCCACGCCACAGGCCGCAGGCGGGCAAGTCTGGGGACCACTGTTCCCAGAATGCCGATAGTCGTCATAGCATGGAGGCAGGTTAAGCTTGAACTTGCTTGGCTAGAGGACGTTGCGGAGCTCCGAAGTGAACGCGCAGCATCCTACTGTGGCCACTCGATATCCTAAAGAGGGTGGAAATTGATCCTGGTGCGCGCGCACCGCCACCTCCTATGGCGGTACGCGGGCCTAATGCTGGGAAGCTGGAAGCACACGCGCTTCACACTACAGCCAATGCACCACGTGGAGCTAGCGCAGGGCGCGGCGGGTCATGCCGCGGAGCCATACGCCTTGGCTTGACGATGGCGCCCTGGGCCGGAGGTGGAGGAGGACCCCTGTGTGCCACATCGCCCGCTGCAGGTGGTTGCTGAGGCAGCGAGCGAGCCGGCTCGATGGAGCCCCCATGCGCAACACTGAGGAGCTCAGCGATCTGCTCGAGCCACTCCTCGTAGGGGTCGCCGACCGGGCGGTAGAGAAGGAGCTCCCGTGCCATGAGCAGAGAGTCCTGTGCATTAGCTTGGCCGCGACGCGCGTGGGATGACGAATCTGCTGGGATCAGTTGTCGGATATCGGGTTCCTGCTAAACCCTTAAGGTTCGAACTCTAGGGTGCACGCGAAGATCTTCCCCCTACCGATCCACGTCCCAACGCCTTGCCGTGAATCTAAGCTACTCGACGAAAACAAGGGACACAAGGTTTATACTAGTTCGGGCCACCATTGTGTTGTAATACTCTACTCTAGTTGGTGGTGTGGTGGATTGCCTCAGGGGCTGATGGTGAACAGTACAGAGGAAGAACAGCCTCGCGAGAGGTGTTCTTGGGCTGGTGCGGTATTCTACTTAGGTGGGTTCGATCGTCTCTGGATCAGATGAGAACTCCATCCCCCTCTACTGTGGGGGCTATCTCTATTTGTGGAGGCCCTGGTCCACTTCCCAAATATTGAGCGGGAAGGGAGCCAACAACGACCATTTTGAAGGGGAACATCTAGTACAAGTTATCATGACTAAAGTTGGTCTTCGACTACCAAAGGCACTGGCGCTGACGCCGTCTTGGGCTCCACGGTGACCTCCATCCTGCCGCTCTGCTGGTCTTTGTCTCGTTGCACCGAAATGGTAACCTTTGCTTGATGCCTTGGTACTCCGTGCCTGCGCTTGCCCCCTTTGCATCAAAGAGGAAATGAGGACACTGCGCAGGCTGGCGCCCACCTGGCGCCCGCCTGGTCTCGATCGTCATGGCTTGCATCATGGGCACCTCACGAGGTACTCCTACCTTGATCTCTCCGCCTCCTCGCTAGCCTGCCTAGTGAGGCCGTTCGTGAGGAAGCCTTGCGTCGTCCGTCCCGCGAGGCTTGGCCCCTCGCGAGGGTCTTGAGCTTGAGTTGATGAAGATGGGCCATACTGGGCCACCCCTTGAGCCACGCCGTGGGCCGCAGGTAGGCAGGTCTGGGACCCTGTTCCCTGTAACGCCGACAAGAGCTCCCCTGTGCCCAAGGCGCGCGGACTTGGCTTAGCAATGGGTTAAAGGGCAAGTGTGGAGCGCCGCGGGCCCCAACAGCCTGCGGCCTTGGTCGCCGCGGGCCGGTTGATTGGACGTGGGTGTCTTCGCTTCCCCACGCTGCCTCGGCAACTGCCCGACTTGACGAGTCCCTGCATGCAAAATGAGTCATGATTACCTACGATCATGGAGGCCGACGGTTGGCCTCCTCTGTACTATAAGTACGGTGAGGTGTGAGCCCATCTCTTCATGCTCCGCTTGCTCCTCCTTCCTTGCTCCTTCTTCGGCTTGTCGCCAATGGCACCAATCCGCCGGTTCTCAGCTGAGGAGAAAGGAAAGGCCCTCCGAGAGGGGCCCAACCCGCTCCCACCGAAGAAGCTGCCGGTTCCCGGCCGCCGTGACGAGGCTGCTCGGCCGGGGGCGTCGAGGCCTTGGTACGAGCAGCCACACTCTGTACGACTGGGCTGAGGGCCCTGGAGAGGAAGACGCTGAGCGGCGTCGCCAGCGCCGTCAGCAGCCTCGACGAGTTGTGGCGGTGCGCGCCATCGCACCTGGAGTCCACGCCTTGGACTCCTCTCACGAGCTCGTACTTCATGCCTCCATGCGTCCAAGCTCCTTGATACGCCTTCCTCCTTCATTCGCCTTCAAGATGCCGCCAAGGGGGCCTCTTGAGCTCTAGCTGCAGCACGCCGATTGCGGTACCCCCGCGACCGGAGCGGAGGTCGAGGTCACCACTCCGGGCAAGGTCTACATGACCCGGGGTTGGGGCGAGATCGCCCGGGTCTGTCGAACAGGATGTGCCCTCGTGATTCATCTCGAATACGATGGCGGCTCCCTGATGCTCTTCAAGGTCTTCGACGCGGAAGGACGCCGGCTAGAGTGCTACTCCAGAGGAGGAGGCCAGGACGTCGGTGTGGCAAGGGCTAGGCTTGCCCTCCGCTTCCTCAGCGTCTCCTCTGGCAGCAGTGGAGATGCTGGGGAGTCCAGAGACTCTCCTGAGCTTCTCGTGACTCCGCAGATGAGCGACGACAATTACCAGCCCCCGAGCTCACGCCACGCCCGCAGCAAAGTAGCTGCATCAGGCCGCCAATGCGGCTAATCTGGATGGGGCTTGCGCCAGCGCTTGGTGGCCCATTGTTGATGATGGCGTCGGCCATGGAGGCACATGTAGTCAGGGCTCCTTAGGATTTGCATATTTTGTTCCCTGCGAGGAATCAAGGAAATACCCCGAGGGGGCGTGTAAAGTGTCTGCAATGTCTTTTGTTGATATCATCCTTATTATGAAGTAGCGCGAAATGCCTGTCCTGTTCCAGCTTGGTTCCCCCTTTCTAACCTTGCGACGGCTTGGTGCTCTACGCTGACAGGTCCCGGTCCCCAGGTAGGCTTCAGCTATCGCTGGTATGCCAGGCCGCGATGCCGTGGTCAAGGCCAGGAGGTGAGCGGCCGGAGGTCCACTAAGAGCCCCTGAGGCGCGATGCTCAGGAGGTCCCCTTTAGTGCTCAAGCAGCTGCCGAAAGGCGAGAAAGGATGGCAATGTCGCCGTCATAGAGCCGCCTTAAGTGAGGGTTTGGTGTCGCATCGATTAGCTATTCCAGGAGCGAGACTTATCTCGAAAGCTTGAAGCCGTTCCTTCACGAGGTGCCGGACCTACGCGTCGGCAGCTGGGATGCAGCTGGGTCAGGCCTTTGTGAGGTTCTCCTTCCTTCCCCGCACTCTCCTTCGTGCTCTACGTCCTCAGGTCCCGGCCCTCGAGCGAGCTCAGCTGCCTGTCACACCCTGCATTTTGTAACACTTCAATTGCATTAATAAAGCATGAAAATTTGGACCAACAAAAACTTTTGCATTATTTGGCTTTTATTTTGAAGTTGGTTTCCTCTATGTGGTTTTTCAAGTGCTCTTAATAGTCAACTACTCCACCTTCTATACTTCATCTCCTTGCCCCAAACTTCTGTCCAATGATCATGCCATGTGTATAGAGCAATATAGTATTTTATTACAAAAATAATTTGGCCAAAAAGTATTTTCTGAAATTAGTTTTCCAAAAACCCTTGAATTAAGATTTGCACAACAAGTACTTGATTTGAGGTGTGAAAAATCTTTTAAAAGGTATATTTGAAACCTATTAGATATAGGATACCCAGAAACCACAAAAATATATTTTTAAAAGCTATTTTACTATTTTATTTAAAAGCTTTTTCTTAAGGCTAGAAATGGTATTTAATAGGGAAAAATTATTTTTATTGTTTCAAAAATATTTGACAAAAATCAGGGAAACTCAGTGGACATATATTTTCCATATATAAGAGATTCAACATATGGTTATGATCAAAATATTCGACAAAACCTCCCAAAACCATTCCGGCCTATTTCAAGGATTTGAAGTATTTCTACAGGAAATATTTTCATAAAAATCCAAGAAAAATCCAGCAAGTCACAAATGAATATTGTGATCACCTTGCAAGGCTTCATGCCAATTAAAGTCATTTTGGTTCACCAAAATGCCCCAAAACCCTCTCTGACCAGAATCAAATCTGATCAAGTTTGTACTACCAACTTTCTCCCCTTGACCTCAACTTTTGTGAGCATGTTCACATGACCAAATTAGGCCACTAAACCAAGTGGTGCATCAAGGAGAAGTGATTTGCTCAACTAGATCTACTCAAGTCTATTTCTGCTCATTTCTAGGGTTTGCCAAAGTTACATTGGCAACTTTTCCCAAATAAGCTCAAATTTGGTGGCACACCCTATTTCTAAGTGTCTTTCCATCCTGTTAAGTATCATGGCAATTAGAGTTCATTTGCTTTCCCAAACCATTATCAAACACCTTCTGGCATTTTGCAAAAACCACTAGTTTGACCCCTTCCACTATTCTTGGAGAGCTTAAATTTTTACCACAGCTCCTCCTAGCCCCCTTTCACCTCTGGTAACAATGGCAAGTCCATAGATCACTTTTTGGATGGGTAAAACCCCACTTCTTCTCTCTGGTCAGCCCATTTGCACACTTCTTCTTCCTCTCCCCTCACTCTACTGGCTCTCCAGGGCATCCAATGCCCCTCTCCTCTTCTTTACTCCCCCTAGACCTGCTAGACACTAGTGGACACGCCCCTGCCCTTTAAACAATGCCATGGCAGCCAAAGGCATGCTTTCGAGGCTGCCATGCGCCTCCCAAGACTGTAGCCACCCCTTCCAACCACCTCCAGCCACCTCGGCCTCCCTCACTGCTGACATGCGCCTCGGCGTCATGACAGCTACTGTGATCGGCCCCTCTCTCCTCTCCCCTCACCTCCGCGCTAACTGACGCCGGCCGCCCTGAGGCCTAATGGCGCGGCTCACACGCACGGCGCCTCTCGACCTCTCTCGCTCCCTCTGTTCTTTGCCTCGGGCGTGAGTCGACCCCACAAGCACCCTAGACACAAGCAGCGCCTCTCCCGAGGCCCGTGAGCGACGCGAGCACGAGCCCGCCCGGCGACGAGCCACGGTGGACCGCTGCTTGCTCTATATAAAGGCTCCCGAGCCCTTCTACCCACACCCCTCGCCTCTCTGCACCACCAAAACCTCCCCGCACCCTGATTCGCCTCCAGTCAGCCTGAGCCCAGATCGAGCTCGAGCTCCATGCGTCGGCTCGCTGGAGTTCGCGAGGTATAAGCCTCCCCCTCCTCCTTTGCCTTGATCTCGAACCCTGTGATCCCCATGACCCTTTTCCCTCGCTTCTCTCTCAGAAGCTTGCTGAAACGGCCGAGCTACCGCCTCCAAGCTCCTCCCGCAGCCTCGTCGCCGCGAACCAGTAACTCCGCGACGCCCTCCACCACCACCCGAACGGCGACTCCACGCTGAGCCCAACTGTGCTATCAGCTCGACCCGCCATGCCTCGTGATCGCCACGGTGAGCATGCCGGCCCTCTGGTCGCGAGGTCAGAGATGATAGGCGGGCCCCGCCTATCATCCTCACCTCTCTCTCGCCCCCTCTCTCTCCCACTGGCAGCTGGGCCCCGCTCGTCAGGTTTAAAAACCTGGCACAGACACTTCTTGTTGGGCCACCTCACTGGCTGGGCCTCATCGACCATGGGCTGTTCTTGCCAAAGGGCACAAAGGTTCTTTTTCCTTTTTCTTTTTCTGTCTCTATTCCAAAAATTCCATAGGATTAAATAATAATTTAAATACAACAATTCCAGTTCCTAAAACCTTGTAAAAATCCCACCTATTTAATGGTGTAACTCTCATATATGTCCATCAAACTTTTCTGCACTGTTCAAATTTAAATTCAAATTTGAGCATTTAAATTCCCCTCTAAAAATCCATTTCTCCTATTCCCCAGCTCCAAATTCAAAACTAAGAATTTGCCCCTTCTTAGTTTTCAACCTAGTATTTTACAAAAATGAGTTGACATTTTTCTGAGCACTTTGGTTTTTCTTTTTTACTATTGCCTTATTTTCTCGTTATTATTTTATGATTTATAGATTGCTGTCGACGAAGGAGTTGGACCGTAAGACTTTGAAGACCCGTAAGACTTTGTTGAGCGTGCAAGCAGCCCTTTGACCTTGTCTATGAAACCTTTTTATGCATGTCATATAGTACCTTATCATTGTTGCAACGGAATCATGATGGGGTGATAACCACTTCGATGGTTGCCACCATACTTCCTCATTGATACTTGCATTGTGCATGACCCTACCTTCCTATGAGGGTTATGCCGGTGGGAGTAGATAGGATGCTAAGGTAGTGCTACGCAAAAAAGGGACGGGTATATGCATGGTGAAGGAGGCAAAGTATTTTCAAAAGACTTTTACGAAAACCCCGTCGGGTGCCACTTATTCCCGAGGGAGATGATGAAATGGGTAACCACTTGATGACGAAGTGGTGTACCGAGGCAAGTGTGTGTGTCGTTTTCGAAAATGGATTAGATTTAAGATTTGTCGACTGTCCCAACCTTACATGCGCAACCACTCTACCCTTATATGGGAAAGGGCATTATTGATTACCTAGGTTGATACTAGCTTGGAGCCCGTGATTACTAGTGACGGGGAGAGTTGGTGCTCTCTCCCGGAAGGGTCGTGCTGTAGGGCGGCCATGACTGTCTTTTACAGGCACCGGACACACTGCTGTGTCCCCTCTCGGATGTTACGATCTCGACTGAGTCTCGTATGATGTACATCGTGAGGATACGGAACGACGAGTGGAATCCTTGTTAGTGTCGTCTAGGGAAAGGTAGTGATCGGGTGCTTACCCCGGGTACTTGAGGTACCGCGGGTCGTGGATGACACGGAAGTTCCCCGGATCTTGTGGGTAAAGTGTGCAACCTCTGCAGAGTGTAAAACTATTCGAATAGCCGTGTCCACGGTCAAGGACGATTAGGCATGGTCTTTGCTTAAACTACGTCCAGAGTTTCACAACTGTGTGTGTGTGTGTGTGTTGGGTCAAGTCAAGGGACTTGACATGTTTGAGATGGGTTGGTGCGCACTCTATTTATGTTGGGTTGGTGCCCACTCTATTTATGTTGATATCTGTAACCTGTTCTCATGGTTACTTGATTTCTCCCGATGCATGTCTTACAAGTTGTTGAACATGTCATTGCACTCAAAACTAGCTTTCCGCAAAAATTTACCTATATCATGCATTGTTGTGCCTTGAACCAAAACATGGGTTGCTTTAGTAGTACATTCAAAGTACTCATTGGCTTGCCACTGGTTATTTAATTGACCTGGCATGGAAGAACCGGAGTTCGAAGAAGAGTTCTTTGGAGACGAACATGCGAACTAGGACGTTTCCCAGTCAGAATGCCTGTAGGGTTAAGGCAGATGGCATGGGTTCTATTTATCGACTGTCACATCCCTAACTCGTGAACTGTGCTAGCTTCCATGTGAGCATCATGTTTAAATTCAAATGAAACTTGAATTGAGGAGTTTTCAAAAGCCTCAGAAAAACCTCTAAAATAACCAACATTTAAATCTCATCAAATGAGTCCAAGAAAATGTTCCTGTTATTCTGTAAAAAATATTGGCATGAGGTAAAATGTAAACCAATATTTTTGGAGTAACTGAAACAATTATTTTGGACCTTTGATTTAATCCAATAACTATTTGCATTGGATATATATTTTATATATAATTAATATATGTCCAATAATTCTGGAACATTTTATGTGGTTTGGTATATTTTAGTTCCAGCCACATAACTATTTTCAGGATTTTATAAAATGGTTTAGTATTTTTACTAAACCAAAACAAAACAGAACAAAATAGAAAACAAAACAAATAAAAGAGAGAGAAGGAACCTACCTAACTTACCTGTAGCCCACTTGGCGCCCAAGTGGCCGCCCAGCCCACCTAGCCTTCCCTCGTTGCCTTCCTCTTGCCGGAGAGGGATTGGCGGCGTGACCGACGACGCAGTTCGCCCAGCCACCTCCTCCGCCCTGCCTCGATGCCTCCTTCCCCAACCTCGCGCCAGACGTGGACGAGGCGAGGCGCCGACCCCTTCTTCCTCGCCATTTCCCTCTCCTCTTCGTTTTTCTCCCGAACAGAGAGCCGCCGCCGCTCATCGCCACCACGGCCACCGCCCTCCCTCGCCCATCCATTGTGTCTCGAAGAACCGCCGCAACTTCGTCTTCCTCATCGTCAACGTACTCAAGCCCGGACGCCCCATGGAGCCGCCTCCGCCCTCATCTTCCTCCTCGGGCAACCGAGATCGCCGCCGTCAATCCGTTGCCTCCGACGCTTCCTCAAGCACGCTGGGTTTCTCTGTGAGTCCTCCGTGAGCTCCTCTCCAATTCCCCCCTGTTCCCTTCCTTCAGCGCGTCCTCTATCACCGATTCCGCCATGGCCAAGCTTCGCCGCCGCCCGCGCCATGTTGCCGCCCGTGGTTATAGCCACCGGAGCTCCCACCCGAGTACACCATCATGTTCGTAACGCTCCACGAGCCCGCTGCATGCCGAAGCTCGCCTTCCCGTGCTCCCTAGTGGTCGCCGTGTCTCACCCGAGCTCCGCCACCGTGATAGCTCGCCGCCGGTGCCTCAGAGGCCGCCTCAGCTCCAATCGCCACCACCACTGGATGCGCCCCACCGCCAGCTCTCCGTAGCAGCAAACCGCACACAAAATGGTCCTCTGTAGCGCGAGCCCGAGCAACTCCGGCGAGCCTCCGCCGCGAGATGTGGTCGCCGGCGCCTAATCCGGCGACGCTGACGTGACGGCGCAATTAGTGCTAATATTCATTAATTACCCACCCTAACAGACATTGACATGTGGGTCCCCGAGCCTAATTAGGTTAACCTAATTATCCTGCTTAAATTAGTGCTAATCTTTATGGGCCCATGTGTCAAGATTGACTTTGGGCAAGTCGGCTGACCGTCCCACTTGCCATCCACCCAAACCAGCCTCGAGACACCGACCGCTGGACCCCGCTGGTCGATTTGACTGAACTCCGCTTCTGTTGACCTGATGATGTCAGGGTGATGTCATGTCGACGCAAAGAATGATTTTTTGATTTAAAATAAATCGAAAATCCGTAAAATACCACAAACTTCTAAAAATCATAGAAATTCAACCGTAACTCCAAATGAAATAAATTATATATGAAAAAAGATCAGAAGAATCCAATCTATCCATCTGTACCATTTTCATGCATGTTAGAACAACTTATAGCTGCTGTTTAGCACAAATCAATTAAATGGCATTTGAATTATCCACATATGGAGTTTGAATTTGAACCTAGTGTTCAAACCAACTTCATTTAACTTGTTGTTAGTTGCATTAGCTCAATCAACAGCATATCGCCATGTCACATTCATGCATCATATTGTTGCATTGCATTGATTGTGTTTCCTCCTCTCTGTGCGGTGAATTGCCCCTCTCGATAGACGCTGCTTCGACGATGTGATCAATGACACCAATGAAGAACTATACTATCTTCGAAGTGCTGTGCAAGCAAAACCCCTTGTTCATTCCGATATAATCCCACTCTCTCGCTCCCGCTCTCTTTATCTGCATTAGGACAACAACGCTTCAACTGTTACATGTTGCGCTTAGTTGAACCCCTTTATCCTCTCTGCATGGCCTGTCATTGCCACAAAGATATAGATGAAACCAACTAGCATGAGTAGGAGTTGTTTGAGCCCTGATGTGCCTACTCATTCATGCTTGTTTGCCATGCCTCGCTATTGCTTAGAGTTGTGTCAGTCCGATTCATCGGGAATGAATTGGAGGTATGTGAACATGTCCTACCGCTGAGAGCTAAGTGTGTGAACACGATTTGGTAAAGGTAGCGGTGAGAGGCCATGTAGGAGTACATGGTGGGTTGTCTCATTGCACTGCGCCCTCAGAACTGAGTTCTGTGTTTGTGATCCATGAACAGCTACTACCACACATTGGGATCCTTAATTGACCCTCTCGGCTTCTTATTCACCCTTGTTCTCTCTGTCTGTGAGTTGCAACTAGTTTATGGTGTTTGTAGGTAGTGTTAGTAGTCACGGTTGCACCCTGCATGTGGGCTTGGGACAGACTAGGCACAGTGGCTTGGTGTACCAAGTGGCACCGGATGGTGGGCTTGGGAACCCTGCACACATCGCTTGGGGCCGTGAGCGACACCCCGCCGGATCTCCTATGGATGGAACCCGAATAGGCGATAAACCTGGACGAGAGACTTGAGTGTTTAGGTAGGTCATGGCCGACTCCCTCGCCCAGCTTCCGCTTGAAGGTTGTCGAGGTACATGACGTGTATAGGGCGATAAGTGGCGAGAGCGTGTGTGAAGAAGTACACCCCTGCAGGGTTATCATTATCTATTCAAATAGCCGGATTCCTCGGATATGGAAACTTGGACCCCTTGCATAGTTCATAGATAAGTGAAAGTGGATACTCTAAAACTTGCAAGATAAGCGTGAGTGCTATGGATGGCGTTCTCGTAGGGAGACGGGAGCGGATCCATAGTGGTGTATTGATATGGTGAATATGTGGACTCATGTGCGCCACCTCAAAAGAGTTACTTGCAAATGAGTTCAGATAGCCACCGAGTCAAAGCTGGCTTGCTCGCAGCTTAAACCCCACCATCCCCTTGTTGATAATGATGCATATGTAGATAGTTCTGATGTAAGTCTTGCTGGGTACATTTGTACTCACGTTTGCCTATTTTATGTTTTTGCAGAGAGACTTCAGTCTCGCTAGTAGTTCCGCGTGGACTTCGACGTTTAGCTTGATACCTCAGCTACGATCTTGTGCCTCGGCAGGATCTGGTAGATAGTCAGGCTTCTCAGCCTTTTTCATTTCTAGATGTCTGTACCCAAACATGTTAAGCTCCCACTGGTGCTTTGACTTGTATGCTCTGAATGTTGGGTCGTGAGACCCATGTTTGTAATATCTCGCTCCTCGGAGCCTAATTGAAAGTGCAACTAATCCCCGGGTGGTTTTGGTAATTAATAACAACATATATATCATTGAACTAATAGTTTCTTGAGAATCATTTCAGAAAGTTCAATGATATGGGTATGGCAAAAGGACTGAAGAAGTGGACCCCTAAAATGCTAAGGCATGCATTGGCAAAAGCTCAAGACTCCATTTATGGTCTAGTGATCCAAGATCACATTGAGTCCATAGGAAAGCCAATACTATTAAAAGGGGATGAGGTTATGATAATGATCTGGTTGCTCAAAGTGCTTAGTGATACATCTCCTAAACTATCAGCAACTCTCACTTCCATAATACACTCATAAGTAATCTCGGTCCCACCGATTTCCTAAACTCACCACACCGAGATGAACCACCTCACCATATAGCCAAACCCTAGAAATCTCGGATTTTCCGATTCGAACTCGGTCTCACCGAAACTTGAGTTGCCAAGCTTCTGTAACCTTCTGTCATCAAATCGGTGTCACCGAGATGATGAAGTCGGTCCCACCGAGATTGGCAAGCTCTTGTCTTTACACGAATCGGACTCACCGAGTTTGTATTTTCGGTCCCACCGAAAATCCCAACGTTCACATGATTTGAACTTTCGGTCTCACCGAGTTGTCAACTTTGGTCTGACCGAGATTGGTCAAATGTGTGTAACGGTTGGATTTTGTGTGGAGGCTATAAATACCCCTCCACCCCTCTTCATTCGTGGAGAGAGCCATCAGAAAGAACTACCACTCCTACCTTACATTTCGAGAAGAAAACTACCTACCCTTGTGTTGAGATCAAGTTGCTCCACTCCCACCATATGAAGCTTGATCTCTAGCCTTCCCAAGTTGCTTTCCACTCAATCCTTTCTTCCACCACAGCCAAATCAGTGAGGAGAGTTGAGTGTTGGGGAGATTATCATTTGAAGCACAAGAGCAAGGAGTTCATCATCATCAACACCATCTATTACCT
Organism: Aegilops speltoides; assembly: GCA_021437245.1. Lineage (NCBI taxonomy): Eukaryota > Viridiplantae > Streptophyta > Magnoliopsida > Poales > Poaceae > Aegilops > Aegilops speltoides. The sequence continues at coordinate 162,472,303 of CM038144.1, forward strand.
TTTGGAGGGTGGTGCCTCCTAGATTGGTTAGGTGTCGCTTGGGAGCCTCCACGAGATGTGGAGTTGAACCAAGAAGTTTGTAAGGGCAAGGAGATCGCCTACTTCGTGAAGATCTACCCCAGTAAGGCTAGCCTCCGTGGGCGTGAGGCCATGATGGCATAGACAAGGTTTCTTCTTCGTGGACCCTTCGTGGGTGGAGCCTCCGTGGACTCTCGCAGCTGCTACCCTCCGTGGGTTGAAGTCTCCATCAACGTGGATTGACGATAGCACCACCTATCGGAACCACGAGAAAAATCACCGTCTCCAAATTGCGCTTGCTCTTCTCCACCTCTCTTTACTACATGTGCAATTTACTTTCCGCTTCCTATACTCTAGAATTGCATGTGTAGGGTGATACTTGACTTGATCATAATTGTGAACTTGCCAAAACTTGTCTTTATCAAAAGGCATAATTTTTATATTGTCAAGTAGTCTAATCACCCCCTCTAGACATACTTTCGATCCTACAAGTGGTATCGAGCTTTGGTCTCCATTGTATTGGTTTCCATTGCATTGACTCCATAAGCTTGGTTTCACAACCTAGGAGAGTATGGCGCCTAGTGAGGGTAATTTTCAGAGAGGTCCTTACTTTGATGGTTCAAACTTTGCTAGTTGGAAGCATAAAATGGAAATGCATATTCTTGGCCATAAACCAGCCACATGGGGCATTATTTGTGTTGGTTTGCAAGGTGAATTCTTCGAGGAAGGAAAAGTTCCGGATCGTGGGCTACAACGGATGAATTATGGATGTTGCAAAACAATGCTCAAGCTTGTGACATTCTCTTCAATGCTTTGTGTCCCGAGGAGTTCAACAAAATCAGCCGCCTTGAGAATGCAAAAGAGATTTGGGATACTTTGGTCGAAATGCACGAAGGTACCGAGTCCGTGAAGGAATCAAAGCTAGATGTTCTTCAAGGTCAACTTGACAAGTTCAAGATGAAGGAAGGTGAAGGAGTCGCTGAAATGTACTCTAGGCTTGCTCTCATCACCAATGAGATTGCCGGCTTAGGAAGCGAAGAAATGACCGACCGATTCATCATCAAGAAGATTCTCAGAGCTTTGGATGGAAAGTATGACACCGTGTGCACTTTGATCCAAATGATGCCAAACTACAAGAATCTCAAGCCAACCGAAGTCATTGGAAGAATTGTTGCTCATGAGATGACACTTAAGGATAAGGAAGAGCTTCACAACAAGTCAAGTGGTGCTTACAAAGCTACAAGTGATACTCCCACAACCTCAAGTGACAAGCTAGTTTCCAATGAAGAGATAAGCATAATGGTGAAGAACTTCAACAAATTCTACAAGAGTAGAAGCAAAGAAAGAAGCTCAAAGTCTAGATCATATGATGAAAAGAGATCTTCTAGTCGTGATCGAATCGCTACAATTGTGGAAGACCCGACACTACTCAAATGAGTGTTCGCTCCCCACAAGAGAAGAGAAGAATCTCCAAGAAGAAGAAGCTCAAGAGATGAGTCACCTCGGAAAGAGAGAAGGAGTAGAGATGATCGTTATGAACGAAGACCTCTCGGAGAAGCAAGGATTCGGAGAGGAAAGACAAGTCATCAAGGAGCTACACAAGAAGAAAACATCAAGCTCATGTAGGTGAATGGGTCTCCGGCCCGACTCCGACAATCAATCGAAAGAAGCTATCACTCCAACTCCGACTACAGCCAAGATGAAGGTGTTGCGGTCTTGCTCTCGATCCTCCAACTCCAACTCCTATGACTTATTTGATTCACCAAATGAGGGAATTGGAAGATGCTTCATGGCTAAAGGCCCCAAGGTATCACACCCTGAATTCATTGACTTTGATAGTGATGAGGATGACTTGCTTGGTGAAGATGAGCTCTTACATGATAAATCTAGTGAGCCTAGTAATGATGAACATGCTAGTAGTCTTTATAGTCGAGAAGAGTCGAATGACAATGCTATGAAGGAGATTGAGCGCCTAACTAAAGAACTAAACACTCTTAAGTTAGCTCATGAAACAACTCAAGAAGATCATAGAGAGCTCCTAAGATCTCATGAGAAGCTACGCTCGAGAAGCTCACTCTAGAGCAAGAACATGAGTTTCTAAAAGCTATCAATGACGATCTTCAAAGAAGAGTTCTTCATATCTTGCCAAACGACTTCTCTTGTCTAATTTCTTGCCACCTATTAAAACTAAGCATGACAAGCATAAGAAAAATTCTTCATCTAGTAGTAACAATAACCATGCTAAATCCAATATTGTTGCTTCTAGTAGTTCTCTTGATTCCACTAACAATGTTTCAAGCCAAGTTACACTTGAGCAAGAAAATAGTTTATTGAAAGGGATTATAGAGAAAGGTGTCTACAAGAGCCTTGCCGAAGCAAGAACTTTGAGGAAATTGTTCGCAAGCAAGGAAGGCACCGAAGAATCAAGGAATTGGTTTTGAGCGAAAGTTCAACGCCGAGGGTGTTGAATGGGAAGAAGGTCAATATCCCACTCCAAAGTTTGTTTCTCAAAAGGAGAAGTACGATCCCACTTCTTCCAATGAGGAACAAGCTCAAGATGACCTTCCACCACAAGACCACAAGCTAAAGGGCAAGGACAAGATTCAAGAGGAGATTGATGCATTTATTGAAGCACCTAAAGCCATGGTCAAGTGGGTTCCCAAGGAAACGTCAAGTTCTACTTCGACAAGCTCAACTACAACCCCAAGGATTCCCATCAAGATGATGTGGATCCCGAAGAACAAGAAATAGAAAGTTCTTGAGGGTGACTCCGCCAACATACTTCACTCACATTCCTTTTGGCAAAAACTTGTGCAATCAACTTCCACATCTTGCACTAGTTCATGGAGTCACAAACCCTCTTGTTGGTAAGTCAAGGGACAAGGTAATCATTGCTTTCATGGACATCATCTATGGTGAACTTCAATCTATGTCCATGGATATCCTTGTTTGTTCCTTGTGGGACTAACCCATGTAGGTATTGAAAGTGCCCGAATCCAAAAAATTGCTCCCAACTCTTGATGATCTTCATCAACATTGAGCATCCACATCTTCAACATCTACATGAAGTCTTCTACGACAACCCAAGGTTAGTTTGACCCTTTAAAAGGGGTTCTCACATCTAGGGGAGCTTTGCTTTAAAGAATTGAGCTAAAGCATCTTCAAATGATGTGAACACATCAATGCTTTATGTAAAAGTGGTAACCCCACTTGTGCTTAAACGATGAGTATGACCTATGATCAAATGTTCTCATTTGACTCCTAAGTCAATATACTCATATAAAGATGACCTAGTCATCGACAAATTGTGTGATAGTAGCTAGAGTTTTGTTTGTGCATGTTTGACACATATTTCATTTGCTATCTTATTGTGTGAGCATGTTGGATGCATGATTTTATCCATTCGAGGACATCCATTTGTTGCTTTGGTCTTTTGGATTTTTCTGACCAAATGGATGAACAAAATGCCTAAGTACATCCCCTAGCTATCTATGCTTTCTTGTCTCAAATTCTATTCATGCTTACATCACAAACTTTGAACAAGTCATTTTCGTACCCTCCGAGTGAGGAGCACTCGGAGCCACCGATCCGTCAAGGGCTAAACTTCCAAAACCTTCTAACTGATTTCGGTCGGACCAACTCACTCAAACTCGGTCAAACCGAAAACATTTTGATTGATCTAGGTTTTCACCTCGGTGAAACCGAAGTTGTGATTTTCGGCGGATCGGTGCATAATCGCCTGCAGCTTATCCATCTCGGTGCCACCGAAGTTTTACAACTCGGTCCCATCGACAACAAAGGGGTATATATACTCCGAGGGCCGCGCTGATTTCTACTTCAAACGCTTTCGCCTCGCACCTTTGCTGCCGCCGCCTGGTCTCGGATCGCCTCCGTGCCGTCAGGCGCCTCGCCGCAGTCTCGCCGCCGCCAACGGACATCTTCTCCGCGCCGCTGCCGCCAGAGAGGAACTCCACCAAGTTAGGGTGAGTTTCGATCCCACTCGTGCTCCCATCTCCGATTCAATGCACGCTTGGTTTGCTTGTAATCTTGCCAATAATGAGATCTTCCCATACACCAGATTAGTTCTTTGAACGAGATTCGAGTAAAAGTTTTAGGTTAGGTTTCCGCTTAAACACATCTCGGTGAGACCGATTTACATTTTCGGTATGACCGACGGCCTATGGCCATTGTGATCGCACCTTTCGTCCAACCGAAGTTGTGCAAATCGGTGTGACCGAAATGAGGATTTAGTGAAACCCTAGTGTTTTCGGCAGATCAAACCCACTTCGTCCAACCGAAAGTGGTGTGAATGCTTCGTTTGAACACTTCGGATTCACTCAATTTTAAACTCGGTCCGACGAAATGTCTTTCGTGAAAACCTAAAACTGAAATTTGAACTCATTTGTTTGCAAAATCTTCGCAGTTTGTGATAACTCTTCTACTCGCCTACACCTTATCTATTCACAAGTTGTCACCATGTCGATGCCGGTGACAGCTGTAACAGGTCGAGTCACCTATAGCAGATATTCCAGAGGGGTGCACTAGTCCCGATCCCAAAGAGCTCATCGATGATGGTGAGAGGAGTACACCAAGTGGTTTGCCTCCTGCAGCCACCAGGCCGAAAGAAGAGAAACTGAGATGAGGAAGACTCAGATTTTGTTGTTGAGGAAGAGGTCACCTCAAAGCCCAAGAGAAAAGTTGTTGCCAAAGAGCCTCAAGGACAGCAAACAAAGAAGGGCACCAGAAAGTCAAGCAGTCCACCTGCTAAGAAGCTAAGTTTGGAAGAGGAAACTACAAGCAAAGTGAAGAAAACTTCCAAGAGGAAGAGGTTAGTGCATGATGATGTCAAGAAGATGAGGATGAGGAAGCACCCCAGCCTCCCTCGAAGCCTAAGCTCATGGGTGATGCCATTAGGGCAGGAGCCACTTCAAAGTCCAAGCCATCTGCTTCCAACCAAGGCAGCTCCAAGAAAGCCCGCCGCCAAGCCCAGAAAACAGTTAGGAACATCCCAAAGATCTCGAGAAGAACAAAGATGATGTGCCACCAACAGTGTCGATGATGAAGGACCAGCTCATTAAACTTCGTCCAAAACTGCCACTTCACAATGATGCTCATCCTCAAGCCGAGAACATGAAGGAAAGGAAAGATAGAGGTCTCTGTGCTATGGAGACAGTCGACCCATATGCCGTGAGGAGAAGAACTGCTGTTGATCCCAGATTTCACACCAGAGAGCAGCAGGACTTCTATGAGACTGTGGCTTGATGGATAAGAAGCCCATAGTGGCGCATACCTTAATTGTTGATTGGAAATACATTGACAAAGGAAGAGCACAGAGACTTCTTTCCACATGTGCATGAGAGCTTCACCGCATGTGGTGTTGCAGACTTTTGAGGTCGAAGTTGACAAGTTGGAATGATGAAATGATTATGCAATTCTATGCCACACTCATTTCTATCCAGATGGAAAGATCACATGGATGATCAAGGCCAAAGATTCTCTTCAACTGTAGAAGAATGGGCAGAACTTCTGAATGCTCCAGTACAAAGAGAGGATGATGTTGATGTGTATGGTATTCCCAAGAAGAACCATGAATCCATGAAGAATATGTACAAAGAGGTACCAGCTAAAGATTTGGCAATCTGGAAGCTTGGCTCAAGTACTATCTCCAGCAGGTCTACCTACCACAAACACTATTCTGAGGCATACCTTGATGCCCAAGTCTGGAGATCATCACATGATCAGAGGGTACTCTATCAACATGCTGCATATACTTGATGGGAAGGCACCTTTCAAGGTGATGGACTTAATAGTAGAAACCATCAAGAGGACTGCAGCTGACCAGAAAAGGTCGTGTGGATTTGCCCCGCATATTCAGATGCTTATCAATGCCAAGTTTGGCACGGGCACATTCTTGTTGGATAGAGAACACTGCAGCCTGAGCATGAGGACAATGTTGTTGTGATGGATGAGGAGGACCCAACTTCTGTTGAAGGTCAAGCCAAGATTGAAGCTGCCAAGAAAGCTAAAGCTAAGAAGGAAGCAGCAGCAGCAGCTAAACCAAAGAGTGTTGGAGAACAGCTACTTGAAGCTACCCAAAGGATTGAACAACGCTCGCAAGATTGTACAGCCTCAGAGAGCCTTGAGAGGATTGTTGAAGACAAGATCCATGCTCGATGTGAAGTCGATCAAGTGCAAGTAATCACAACAAGCTTGAGGCAGATATTGAGGAAGCAAAAGGGAGAAGGAAGAGCTTATGCGTGAGATGCAGGATGACTTAGTCCAGATGCTTATCATCAGATCGCCCGGTTCCCACAGACCTCGATCAGCTTCTATTCCAAAGGATCGACACCAGACTACAGCTTCAAGACTCCCACAGCTCCATCAGGGCCCAGCTCCAGCTCCAAAGGACCACTCCTCCAAAGACAGACATCACCAAGTCTTCGCCGATGCTGCCATATCAACTCCAACATCAACCTGCACAGAGCCGCCAGCAGAGTCCCCAGTGACGCTTAGCTCTATGCCTTTTCGAACTTTTTGGTAACTTGTTGCCAAAGGGGGAGAAATTGTATAGATCATAGGACTTCGAGAGAGAGAGTGCTTTTGTCTTTGCGCTTTTGCTCTTTCGTTCATTTGCGGTTTCTTTGAGATACTTTTTGTTTTTCGAGACATTCCGTGTGTTTGATACTACGTTTGATGAGTGCTTGGTCGTACTATGCTTTAATGTGTGCTTAATGCTTATCATATGCTATTCCTATCTTGTATGACCATTTACTCATGTCTTGGTGATTGGGTGCATGCTATTCATTCTTACCATTTTGTGCGCTCCACCAAGATGTATGTGACATGGAAGAGTGACCCATGATCCTAATCGATTGTGCATTTGCATTCAAACGCAAATCTTAAATAATGCACAAATTTAGGGGGAGCTCTTGCTTATCACATACTTCTCAAAGCGATTTATATTATTCATTGATTATATCCTTTGTCGAAGTTTTGATCTATATGTTGTCATCAATTACCAAAAGGGGAGATTGAAAGTGCAACTAATCCCCGGTGGTTTTGGTAATTAATAACAACATATATATCATTGAACTAATAGTTTCTTGAGAATCATTTCAGAAAGTTCAGTGATATGGGTATGGCAAGGATCAAGAAGTGGACCCCTAAAATGCTAAGGCAAGCATTGGCAAAAGCTCAAGACTCCATTTTTGGTTTAGTGATCCAAGATCACATTGAGTCCATAGGAAAGCCAATACTATTAAAAGGGATGAGGTTATGATAATGATCCGTTGCTCAAAGTGCTTAGTGATACATCTCCTAAACTATCAAGCAACTCTCACTTCCATAATACACTCATAAGTAATCTCGGTCCCACCGATTTCCTAAACTCACACCGAGATGAACCACCTCAGCCATATAGCCAAACCCTAGAAATCTCGGATTTTCCGATTCTCAACTCGGTCTCATCGAAACTTGAGTTGCCAAGCTTCAGAACCTTCGTCATCAAATCGGTGTCACCGAGATGATGAAGTCGGTCCCACCGAGATTGGCAAGCTCTTGTCTTTACACGAATCGACTCACCGAGTTTGTATTTTCGGTCCCATCGAAAATCCCAACGCTCACATGATTTGAACTTTCGGTCTCACCGAGTTGTCAACTTCGGTCCGACCGAGATTGGTCAAATGTGTGTAACGGTTGGATTTTGTGTGGAGGCTATAAATACCCTCCACCCCTCTTCATTCGTGGAGAGAGCCATCGTAAAGAACTACCACTCCTACCTTACATTTCGAGAAGAAAACTACCTACCCTTGTGTTGAGATCAAGTTGCTCCACTCCCACCATATGAAGCTTGATCTCTAGCCTTCCCAAGTTGCTTTCCACTCAATCCTTTCTTCCACCACAGCCAAATCAGTGAGGAGAGTTGAGTGTTGGGGAGATTATCATTTGAAGCACAAGAGCAAGGAGTTCATCATCATCAACACCATCTATTACCTTTTGGAGGGTGGTGCCTCCTAGATTGGTTAGGTGTCGCTGGGAGCCTCCACGAGATGTGGAGTTGAACCAAGAAGTTTGTAAGGGCAAGGAGATCGCCTACTGCTAAGATCTACCCCGAGTAAGGCTAGCCTCCGTGGGTATGAGGCCATGATGGCATAGACAAGGTTTCTTCTTCGTGGACCCTTTGTGGGTGGAGCCCTCCGTGGACTCTCGCAGCCGTTACCCTCCGTGGGTTGAAGTCTCCATCAACGTGGATTGACGATAGCATCACCTATCGGAACCACGAGAAAAAATCACCGCGTCTCCAAAATTGCGTTTGCTCTTCTCCACCTCTCTTTACTACATGTGCAATTTACTTTCCGCTGCCTATACTCTAGAATTGCATGTGTAGGGTGATACTTGACTTGATCATAATTGTGAACTTGCCAAAAACTTGTCTTTATCAAAAGGCATAATTTTTATATTGTCAAGTAGTCTAATCACCCCCCTCTAGACATACTTTCGATCCTACACTAATGAATAAATACTTGAGTCGTAGAGTCATGTTGTGATGCCATGTTGTATTTACACATATCGAGCATATTGTGTGTATGTTATTGAAATGCTTGGTATGTGTGGGATCTGACTATCTAGTTGTTTATCTTTAGTAGCCTCTCTTACCGGGAAATGTCTCCTAGTGTTTCCACCGAGCCATGGTAGCTTGCTACTGCTCCAGAACACTTAGGCTGGCCGGCATGTGTCCTTCTTCGCTCTCGTGGTCTGTTCCTTCGGGAAATGTCACGCGATGGACCGAGTCCCGTTAGCTCGCTACAGCCCGGTTCACCGGAGTCCTCGCTAGCCCTGCTACAGCCTCGATTCACTCTATCGATGACCGACACGCTCGATGTCGGGTCATGGATGCCCGTCCTCGTAAGTTTGTGCCACTTTGGATTTATGACTAGCCATGTCAGCCTCAGCTCCTTATCATATGGATGCTACCGACACTATCATATACGTGTGCCAAAAAGGCTAAACGGTCCCGGCAAAGGTAAGGCGACACCTGTGGGAATACCGTGGCGTGAGGCCGCAAAGTGATATGAGGTGTTACATGCTAGATCGATGTGGCATTGAGTCGTGGTCCTAACATCGATTTAAGATTTCCGCCGCTTGAGTTTCATTTGATGTTCAGCCCTTAAGGCTTTATCAATGTAAGACTTGACCATAATGGTCATAATTTGTGTAAGACGGTATGTATGGATGTAAGACTCTTGTTATTCAGCTTCGTGGTGTTCAAGTGAGCATTGATCTCTCGATCATCAGACACGCAGCATTCGGTGATCTCGACTTATGAGTCGGGGTCCCCGCGCTGCCGCTAGTATGCCAGGTCGCGATGGCGTGGACAAGGCCAGGGCGTGAGGGCTGGAGGGCCAGTAAGAGCTCCTGAGTCGCGATGGTCATGAGACCCCCTTTTAACGCGCGAGCGGACCGCATGGGTGAGGGAGAGAGAGAGAGAGCGACGCCCCCATGTTATTCCTTAGGTGGACCCTGTAAATCAACACGAGAGAAGCAAGGATTGCCATTACGATTGCTGGCCAGCCATTGGTTGCTCCGAGAGAGGGATGAGGGCACTGAGGGCCTGGTGAGGTAGCGCTTTGCGGGCCTGCCGCGGGCCAGAGCTCGACCACTCAGATTTGTCGACGTTGCAGGGACGGACCAATGTGCAAGTGCCTTGCCAGTGCGAGCGACTCCATGGGCAGATGTCAACTGAGCAGGCGATTATCACAGGCAGGTTAAGCATGAAGGCAAGCCAACTTAGATAGATGCAGTAAAGATACACGCCACTGGGTCAGGCCCGCGCGGGTTGGGGATGATGCAGCCCGAGGGGCACTCCCAACAAGGTAAACTAAAGACATAAGAAAAACGGATACATGCCGCAGGGACGGACCCACATGTCCTGGGAATAATGCAGCCCTGAGGGCGCTCCGAGCTGAAATGAAACTCGAACGGCGTCACCTCATATCATTGTGGAGTGCGTTTTGGAGTAGCTGACGATGCACTGTGAAGAAGCCGATCCTCACGAGCCGCCGGAGTCCTGAGCCTTGGGAGGCTCTGGGGGTTCAGGCGTCTCCTCAAGGTCCATCTGCATCTCCGCCAGGAACATGCGGTGCCTGGCCTCCTGAGCTTCCAGAATGCTCTGCATTAGGCGCTAGTGAGTAGCAGCCGCATTCGACAGGCCGAAAGGCATGCAAATACAGCTGCGCGGGGGACCCTCGCAGCATCCCACGCGCGAAGGCCAGAAACGCTCCTGAGACGCGACTCGGTTGAGCCCTGGGTAGTCGATGCAGATGCGTAGCCTGCCATCCTCGCCTGGATGGGGAGCTACGCCGAGTAGGCGGCGATCGCCATGCATGACTCTTGATTCCTGCAGCTCCTGAATGACCTTGGTGATGAACTCCTGTGGGTTGGGCCCTACTTGCCTCATGCCTTCCTGAGGGAAACATGCCGCGAAGCACGCCTCCAAGTGGTGCCCGAGCGCCTCCCTCGCGATCATGGCAAAGTCAGAGGCCCTCCAGGAGAGAGCCCCCGAGCCTTGCCTGAGGAGGGCGTCGGGTGCGCCTTCCTATGCGATGGAGGGAGGCATCCCTTGCACGGGTGCAGATCCTAACGCGGCGCCTCCGGAGACGCCTGCCTCCTGAGGCCGTGAGCTGGGTGATGTCTTCTTCTTCTTAGGAACTGCCTCGGGAAGGTTCCCACTTTTGCTGTCTGGGTCCTCGACTGATGCAGCTTGGAAGGCACGCTCGAGAGAGCACACCGCCTCTTTCTTTCGCAGGGACTCGTGATGACTCGCCGCTTCTCGGCATCTTGAGGACATTGTAACCTTGGTGAGTCACCACCATGAACTTGGCCAGGGCTGGATACCCGAGGATGGCATTGTATGGCAGGCGAATCTGGGCAACGTCAAAGTCGATGAGCTTGGTATGGTAGTTCTTGCGTTGCTCGAAGGTGACAGGGCGGCAGACGTGCCCTATTGGGGTGGTGGAGCCGTTAGTGACTCCTGAGAAAGGCTTCGTCGGCTGAAGCTGGTCATATGGCACTTGGAGATTGTTGAATGTCTCGACGGACATAACATTGAGCCCTGCGCTGCCATCGATGAGGGTCCTGGTAACTTGCACATTGCCGATGACTGGGGAACAAAGCATTGGGAGGACACCGGCTGTAGCGGCACACTTGAGGTGATCCACTGAGCTGAACGTGATGGCGCACGTGGACCACCTGAGGGGGCGCGTGACCTCGAGATTGGGGAGGACTGCATTTACCTCACGAGCAAGCTACTTGAAGATGCGCTGAGAGGCTGGGGCGTGAGCACCGCCCAAGATGCAAGTGATAGCACGTGGCTCCTGGAAGCCCCCAGCCCCCTCGTCCTGATGATGGTCGTCATTCCTTCTTTACAGTGGTGGCAGAGGAGGAAGGCCTGCGTTGCCCTGTGGGCGATCCTCGCGAGGCTGATCCCTCCAAGCCTCCTTGCGAGGCTGGTCCTGTCAGCGGTCCTCGCGAGGTCGGTCACGCCACCCTTGGTGACAGCCTCAGTCGTCCCATCATCCTCCACCTCTTCCTCCCCCTCGGTGGTAGCCCCGATCATTGCACAAGGGGCGTCAACCGGTACGTCCTTCTCACACGGCCCTGAGCTCTTGGCATTCATTGGTGTTGTGGGTGTGGAGGTCGTGGTATACGCAGTACTGGCTGCCCTTGGACGACTCCGGCTGGTCCCTGCCGCGCTTTGTGTCTGGCTCTGCTGTGAGCACGGCTGCTCCTTTGCGCTTCACATCCTTGGCCTTGGCTTTCTTCCCTTCAGGGTCAGCAGCTGGGAGCTCGAGAAGGGAGAGTCGCCCCTCCTCATCCCTTGCGCACTTGGTCGCCTAGTTGATCAGCTCCAGAGATGTGCACAGATCCTCGTGGATTGCCAGCTCCTCCTTCATCTTGACGTCGCAGACACCATCAGAGAACGCTGAGATGATGGCCTCCTCGGTCACCTTGGGAATCTTGAGGCAAGCGCTGTTGAAGCGCTAGATGTACTTCTACAGGGTCTCTAGGTTGCTGCTTGATGCGGCGCAGGTAATCCACGACTAGAGGACTGTCGCGAGTGCCCTGGAAGTTGGTGATGAAGCGGATGCTCATCTTGTCCCAAGAGGAGATCGTGCCAGGAGGCAGGTTTAGGAGCCAGGTGCGGGCACCATCTTTGAGCGCCATGGGAAACCAATTCGCCATGACCTTTTCGTCTCTGTTGACCGCTTTGATGCCCAGCTCATAGATCTGCAGGAACTCCACGGGGTCGGCAGTGCAGTCGTAGCGAGGAGGCAGATCCGTCTTGAACTTGCCTGGCCAGGCGACACTACGTACCTCGATGGTGAAGGCGCGGCAGCCAGCGGTGGGCACCGGAGCCCTTTGTAGACGCGGGGCTTGCTCCTGGGGATTCCCGCATGCCACCGCCAGGGTCAGCGCAGTGTCTTGACATGCTGGCGCAGGGATGCGGTCATGACGTGCTGGCCTCAGGATTGCCTCCGAAGGGCTGAGGATGAGCTAGTACAGTGGATGAACCAGCTTGAGGAGGTGAGGTGTTCTTGAGCTGGTGTGATGTATGCTAGTTCTACTTGTTCTAATCCCGTCCCCTTTCTATGGTGGTGGCTTGTCCTATTTATAGTGGCCTTGGTCCTCTTCCCAAATATGAGCGGGAATGGATCCCACAACGGCTGCATTTGAAAAGGGACAAGTAGTACAGTCTATCCTGACAAAAGTAGTCTTCGCCTGCGAAAAGCCTTTGGTTGTGACGCTGTGGTGGGCTCGTCGATGACCTCTGTCCTGCCGTCCTGGCGGTCTTGGTCTCGTGGCACCAGAATGGAAACCTTTGGCTGATTCCTCGGGACTCCGCGCCCACGCCCCACTTCCTTTGCAGCGAAGAGGAAACCTATGCTCTGCGCCTGCCTGGCACCGCCTGGCCTTGGTCGTCATGGCTCACGTCAGCTAAGCCTCGTGAGGCAGCATTGCATTGAACTCTCCGCCCCTCAGGAGCCAGCATGAGGAGGCCGATTACTTCGATGGTCTTGGCGTCACCCGCCTCATGAGGCTTGGCCCCTCGCGAGGGTATTGTGGTGGTGACATTGAAGCTGGGTCGTACCAGGCCGCTGATAAAGCCGCGTGGTGGGCCGCAGGCAGGCAGGACTGGGTACCCCCAAATCCAGGACGCCGACAGCTACTATCCAAAGCCTTATTGGCCATACCAACACAGATGGCCACCAGGAGGCAAGTCCTTCACGACGCCAGGCCACCGAGCCGGCGTGTGTTGACAGTGGGGGAGTTGGAAGCGTTGCAACCACGGTGCACTCCCCTCCACAATGACAACGGTGTCCGTGATAACGTGTCGACGCCATCGTCCGATATGTGAGAACATCGTGACCAATGTCAAGTTCTTCATGAGCGCCTCAAGGAGGACGCTGGGACCACCATCGAGTGGCGACGGGAGGCGCGCAACCAATGTGATAGGCGTGTTGGGCCTACTACGTACAGGCCTGCACTGGAGAATGTTCATGACATGCCCTATGCAATAACTCGCCCAGCGTTTACTTGTGAGCTACGGCAGTTCTAGTGGCCCGCCACCCGCATGTTCAAACGAGAGATCCCGGAGAAATACGACGGCAAGACTCATCCGTCCGAGTTCTTGAGCATTTACAGCATCGCGATGCAAGTCGCCGGAGCTTGGGACAGCAAGCTACTCGCCAACTATTTCCTTACTCAAGCCCAACGTCAGGTCATGGTTGATGCACCTGTCGATAGACTCCATCTCCTCTTGGTCAGATCTATGCCACGAGTTTGTTGGCGCCTTTACGGGAGGTCACGTAGGTCCTGGCCAGGCAAGTGATTTGCATGTGATCCCTTAGAGCGGCGGCGAATCCTTGCACAAATACATACAAAGGTTCAGCCGTGTGCAGTACAACATCCCCAATGTTCATCCCGTTGTTGTAATCAGCGTGTTCCATCAGAACATGCGCAATCATAAGATGCGTGAAGAGCTGGCGATGAACAAGGTTACAGATGTTGTCGAGCTTTATGTTCTGGCCGACAGGTGTGCCCGAGCTGAAGAAGGAAGGAAGTACCCTGGCAAAGACACCGACGCGGGAAGTGACTCCAAAGATGAGGACGTCGCTGCCCCGACAAAGAAGGGCCGACAATGCAACAGGAAGCGTAGAGGCAAGACCGTGCTTGCTGTCGAGGAATCAGGACACCCCGGCACTGCCAAGATGGCCATGGTTGACGACCCCGACAAGGAGATTGTCGGGTGTGATGCCTGCCGAGCTTTGCCAACCGCTAGCAAGCCAGAGGACTCCGACAAGCAATATTGCAAGCTTCACCGCACCAAAGGCCATGACCTCCAAAACTACAGTCAAGTTGAGCAGCTCATGGAGAAGCAGAGGGCTGAGTACGAGAGACGGGACAAAGAGAAGGTCCAAGATGGCACTGAGGGATCCGGCAAGAAGAGCGGCGGCCGAGGAGGTCTCCGCAGCAAACACAAGCAACAAGAGAGGCCTACTCGAGGCCATGACAAGAAAGAGGGAGATGATCATTATGACGATGACGACGAGTCTAGCGAGCACGAGTTTCAGAAAGCTAGAGAGGTTATGTGTGTTGATGGAGGCGCATTGTTGCATTCTTCCCACCGTCAACTTAAATAGTGGGCACATCAGATCAATGCAACAGAGCCGATGATTGACACGCAAAGCCATTGAAATGGTCCAACACGCCTATCATTTTTTACACTAAGGATCACCCCGACTGTACAACCGCGGTCGGGTGTTTGCCGTTGTTGGTTTCACCAACAATCCGAACCATAAGGTGACAAAAATACTAGTTGACGGTGGGGCGGGTTTGAATTTGATCTCGCGCAATGCGATCAAGAGGTTGCAGATCCCTGATGAAGATCTCGAAGAAACAAGTACATTTCAAGGGATCAATTCAGGGAGGAGCCAGCCTAAAGGAAATGTCACACTACCAGTCATGTTTGGAGGCGACCTCAACTACATGACAGAGAGGATCATTTTTTATGTTGCCGAGATCCTGTTACCATATAAGGGGATCCTTGCCCGTCTAGCACTGGCCATGTTCATGGCGGTGTCACACTACGCGTACAACAAGCTGAAGATGCCTGGCCCAATGAGAATCATCACTACCAAGTGCGACACGAGGGATGCGCTCATCTATGCCGACCAAGTCTACCGAGAGGTAGTTGCAGCACCTACCGCCAAACCACTTCCTCCTACCACTGGAGCCTCCCAGGGGAAGAAGACCGGCAAGACCTCAACCACCAGCAAGGCTTCCGGTCCCAATAAGGACTACTGCACACACTCCGGCAGACGTGCCAGAGAGCTCCACTGGCAAGAGCCAGAAATCCAAGGCAGCACCACCAGAAACCAAGAAGGTATCCGTGGAGGAGGATGGCATGGGTGGAGCTTTTACGATAAGCTCCACCCTTGACAACAAATAGGAAAGCGCGCTCGTCGCTTTCCTGTGGGTGAATCTTGATGTGTTTGTGTGGCAAGCATCTGACATCCCCGGTGTTCCCTGGGAGGTGATTGAGCACCACCTTCCTATTTGTCCTCATGCACGGCCCGCCAAGCAGAAGGTCGGGAAGAAAGCTTTGGAGCGACAAGAGTTCATCATCGAGGAGATCAGGAAGTTGGAAGCGGCAGGCTTGGTCAGAGGAGTGCACCACCCAACATGGTTGGCCAATCAAGTGGTGGTGCGTAAGGCAAATGGGAGATGGAGGCTGTGTATTGACTGTACCGATATCAATAAAGCACTTCCAAAGGAGTTTTTTCCTTTGTCACGCATTGACCAGATAGTGGACTCCACTGCTGGGTGTGACCTGCTGTCATTCCTCGACGCCTACACAGGATACCACCAGATCTTCATGACAAAGGAAGATGAAGAAAAGACCGTGTTCATCACCCCATGTGGTATGTACTGTTTTGTACGAATGCCTTTCGGGTTGAAAAGCGCTGGTTCGACGTGTTCTCGGGCGGTCCAAATTGGTTTTGAGCCCCAGCTAGATACAAATTTGGTAGCTTATATTGATGATATAGTTGTCAAAACCAAGAACAAGGCCACGCTCGTGCAAGATCTGGAGCAAACATTTGCAAATTTGCACAAGATCAACCTCAAGCTCAACCCTGAGAAGTGTGTGTTCGGCGTCCCATCCAGCAAGCTTCTTGGGTTCTTTGTATCTCAACGCGGAATCAAAGCAAATCCTGACAAGATCAAAACGATCGAGCAGATTGAGGTGCCAAGAGGAGTCAAGGATGTCCGTAGGCTCGCCGGATGCGTTGCTGCTCTGAGTAGGTTCATCTCCCAATATGCTGAGCGCACCCTGCCCTTTTTCGAAATTCTAAAAAAGGCGGGTCCAATGAAATGGACTCCGGAAGCGGAGGCAGCGCTGCATGATTTGAAGAGGTACCTCTCCTCTACGCCAATACTAGTTGTGCCTAAACGACAAGAACCATTGCTGCTATACCTAGCGACGACGAATCAAGTGATCAGTGCCACCCTAGTGGCACTGAGACAAGTTGAGGTAAAAGCTGCGGCAATGGTGAGGCCGTTAGATGGTGAGCTAGGGCCTTCCCCGGCAGAGCCTGATGCCGGCAAGGCAGGACCCCCCGCAGAGTCAGGTCCCGGCGAGATAGGATCTGCGCAGAAAAGCGAAGTAGAACAAAAGAAGAAAGTGATGCAGCACCCGATTTATTTTGTCAGCTCCCTCTTGCAGGGGGATAGATCGAGATATTCTAGTATGCATAAGCTGCTTTTCGGCCTTCTTATGGCCTCAAGAAAGCTGCATTACTATTTCCAAGCACATGAGATCATCGTCGTCACTCGCCTCCCATTGCAATGAATCTTGCACAACCTAGATGCAACCGAGAGGATTGTGGAGTGGGCGTTGGAACTGTCAAGCTTTGGTCTCAAGTTTGAAAGCACTTCGACAATTAAGAGCAGAGTTTTGGCAGAGTTCATAGCAAAATGGACCTCAATGCCTGTCAAAGAAATTCAAGAGACCACTCTTCCATGGAAGGAGACAAGCCGTGACTGGATTATGTACTTTGATGGGGCTTTCTTGCTGCAAGGTGCTGGTGCTGGCGTGCTACTTGTCGCGCTCGCCGGAGAGCGCCTCAAGTACGTTGTACAGATGAACTTTCCCCGGGAAAAATCAAGAAACAACACTCCAGAGTATGAGGGGCTGCTTGCGGTCTCAAGATCGTGGCAAACCTCGGAATCAGGAAGCTCATCATAAGAGGTGGTTCGCAACTTGTCATTAAGCAAGTTAACAAAGACTATCAGAGCCTGTTGATGGAGGCCTACATAGATGAAGTGAGGAAGTTGGAGGAGCGTTATGAAAGTCTGCAATGAGAGCATGTTCGTCAAGCAGAAAACATCATTACCCACGACTTGTCAAAACGCGCTGCCCTCAAGTTGCCTGTGAACCAGGTATATTTGTGCTCCAATGACTCAGCCATCCGTTGAACCATCAGCAGGACAGAATAAGTGAGGGAAGGTGGGCCCCGACAAGTACTTTCCCGCTGAGCTCCTAGGAGCCGCCGGCAAGGAAGTTGCCGGGAACCCCAAGCTTGCTGGGGAGCAGCAGGCTCTGGCATGGCCGCAAGCCCTTGCTGTAGAGACAGCTGCCCCTGCGGCGGAAGACGTGCCTTTAGTCCTTCCTGTCGAGCCTCAGGCTCCGCCATGGGCACAACACACCGCTCGGTTCCTCCAAACAGGGGAACTCCCTGAGGAATAGGAGGAGGCAGAGAAAGTAGCCCATGAGTCTAGTATGTACCAGTTTGTGGACGATGTTCTATACGGAAGGAGACCGAACGGTGTGAAACTGAAGTGCATTCCTCAGGAGGACGGACTGAAGCTGTTGGCAGAGATACATAGAGGCATATGTGCCTCCCACATAGGGTCAAGAGACCTTGCCGGCAAAGCGTTCCTGCAAGGCTTCGATCGGATTTAGGATCCGCAAACCCTTGAGAGGTTTGAACTCTGGGGTGCGTGCCGAGATCTTAACCTGCCCAGCCTGCCTACTCACGATCCTCCTAAGCCTAGCGCGTCGAGCTCAAAGAGACAGAAAGACACAGCGTTTTATACTGGTTCGGGCCACCGTTGTGGTGTAATACCCTAATCCAGTGTGGTGTGGTGGATTGCCTCGGAGGGCTGAGAATGAACTAGTACAGAGGATGAACAAGCCTCAGGAGGTGAGATGTACTTGAGCTGGTGTGGTGTATGCTAACACTACTTGTTCTGATCCCGTCCGTTCGTCCCGTCCCCCCTTCTATGGTGGTACTATTTATAGTGGCCTTGGTCCTCTTCCCAAATATGAGCCGGAAGGAATCCCACAATGGCCGGATTTGAAAGGGGACAAGTAGTACAGTCTATCCTAGCAAAAGTAGTCTTCGCTTGTGAAAAGCCTCTAGCCGTGACGTTGCAGTGGGGTCGTTGATGTCTACTACACAACCTTCTTCTTGTAGACGTTGTTGGGCCTGCAAGTGCACAGGTTTGTAGGACAGTAGCAAATTTCCCTCAAGTGGATGACCTAAGGTTTATCAATCCATAGGAGGCATAGGATGAAGATGGTCTCTCTTAAGCAACCCTACAACCAAATAACAAAGAGTCTCTTATGTCCCCAACACACCCAATACTATGGTAAATTGTATAGGTTCACTAGTTCGTTGAAGAGATGGTGATACAAGTGCAATATGGATGGTAGATATAGGTTTTTGTAATCTGAAATAATAAAAACAGCAAGGTAACAAGTGACAAACGTGAGCGTAAACGGTATTGCAATGATAGGAAACAAGGCCTAGGGTTCATACTTTCACTAGTGCAAGTTCTCTCAAGAATAATAACATAGATAGATAATATAACAAGCCCTCAACATGCAACAAAGAGTCACCCAAAGCCACTAATAGCGGAGAACAAACGAGAGATTATGGTAGGGTATTTAAACCACCTCAAAGTTATTCTTTCGGATCAATCTATAAAAGAGTTCGTACTAGAATAACACCTTAAGACACAAATCAACCAAAACCCTAATGTCACCTAGATACTCCATTGTCACCTCAAGTATCCATGGACATGATTATACGATATGCATCACACAATCTCAGATTCATCCAACCAACACAAAGTACTTCAAAGAGTGTGCCAAAGTTTCTATCGGAGAGTCAAGAACGTGTGCCAACCCCTATGCATAGGTTCCCAATGTCACGAAACCCGCAAGTTGATCACCAAAACATACATCAAGTGGCACAAGATATCCCATTGTCACCACAGATAATCACGGCAAGACATACATCAAGTGTTCTCATAAAAGACTCAATCCGATAAGATCACTTCAAAGGGGCAACTCAATTCATCACAAGAGAGTAGAGGGGGAGAAACATCATAAGATCCAACAACAATAGCAAAGCTCGGGATACATCAAGATCGTGCCATAGAACACGAGAGAGAACATGAGAGAGAGAGATCAAACACATAGCTACTAGTACATAACCTCAGCCCCGAGGGTGAACTACTCCCTCCTCGTCATGGATAGTGCCGGGATGATGAAGATGGCCACCGGTGATAGGATCCCCCTCCGGCAGGGTGCCGGAACAGGGTCCCGATTGGTTTTTGGTGGCTACAGAGGCTTGCGGCGGCGGAACTCCCGAGCTATCTTCTGTTCTGGAAGTTTTAGGATACAAGAGTATATATGAGTGCAGGGGGTACGTCGGTGGACCTCCGGGGTGCTCACGGGGTAGGGGGCGCGCCCCCCACCCTTGTGGGCAGCCCGTATCTCCCCAGACGTGCACTCCAAGTTCCCTGGGTTGCTTTCCTTCCAAAAATAACTTCTCCAGTTGATTTCGTTCCGTTTTGACTCCGCCTCGATATTCCTTTTCCTCAAACACCGAATAGGCATAAAATCGCAAATTTGGGCTGGGCCTCCGGTTAATAGGTTAGTCCCAAAAATAATATAAAAGTGGATAATAAAGCCCAATATTGCCTAAAACAGTAGATAAAGTAGCAAGGAGCAATCAAAAATTATAGATACGTTGGAGACGTATCAGTCGTCGATGACCTCCGTCCTACCGTCCTGGCGGTCTTGGTTGTTGGCATTCTGGGAACGGGGGTCCCCAGACTTGCCTCCCTGAGGCCTGCGGCGTGGCTCAAGTGGGGGCTCAATGTAGCCCAACCTCATCAGCTCAAGCTCAAGACCCTCACGAGGGGCTGAGATTGCAAGGCGGACGATGTGAAGCTTCTCAAGAGCAGCCTCTCAGCAGTGCTCACGAGGAGGCGAGAGATCAAGTCGTGGTACTCCTGAAGGGCTCGTGGCGCAAGCCATGACAATCGAAGACCAGCCGGGCGCCAAAGTAGCGCCGGCCAAGCAAAGGTCCTTGTTTCGCTGCAAAGGGGCAAGCATGTACTCAAGGCATTAGGCAAAGGTTACTATTTCAAAGGCAACAAGACCAAGACCAAGAGAACGGCAGGATGGAGGTCATCGTGGAGCCTGTGATGGCGCCATCGCTGAGCCTTTTGCACCAAGACCAACTTTAGTCAGATCAGTGTACTAGATGTTCCCCTTCAAAATGGCCAATTGTTGGCGCCCTTCCCGCTCATTATTTGGGAAGAGGCCTAGGGCCTCCCTCTATAAATAGGACTAGCCACCAGAGAGTGGGGGGGTGGGCCATCCAGGGATCGGATCGAGAGGCATCTAGAGGCATCTGGAGATCGACCAGAGAGAGAGAGAGAAGCGACGGAACTCACCCTAGCAGTTCATCACACCAGCTCTAGAACAGCCCCTTGCGAGGCTGTTCTTCCTTTGTATTGTTCATCATCAGCCCTTGAGGCAATCCACCACACCACACACTGGAGTAGGGTATTACACCACGATGGTGGCCTGAACCAGTATAAATCTCGTGTCCCTTGTGTGTTCTTCTTTCTAGCCTAGATCCTTGCGAGACCTAGACGCGTGAGCTGGTAGGGGAAAGATCTTCGTGCGCACCCCAGTGTTTGAAGCTCAAGGGTCTGCCGGAACCCGAAATCCGACATTTGGCGCGCCAGGTAGGGGTGCGCCGGAATCTTTCTTCCACTAGTCGCGCGAGCTCCATGGCTGACGCTCGTCGAGCTCATGCCGAGCGTCGGGCTGCTCTCGCCACCCGCGTGCCCATAAGGCGCTCGTCGGCGGTCGCCTCCATCGTTCCCCGTCGCCTGCCGCTAACTCCGCGACCG
The DNA here is from genome assembly GCA_021437245.1 of Aegilops speltoides. NCBI lineage: Eukaryota > Viridiplantae > Streptophyta > Magnoliopsida > Poales > Poaceae > Aegilops > Aegilops speltoides. Next base: position 162,493,597 of record CM038144.1, read on the forward strand.
GCCCGGTGAGGAACGAGCAGCAGGCCTCGTCCCTGCATCCTTCGGTGCGGCGTGATGGCCGCACCGCCACCCCGTCGCTGACTCCAACCGGTTCGTTGCCCCACGCCTGCCGCGCCCCACGGACGCAAGACACCGAGCTGCTTCCTAGCGCAGGAGCTCCTCGTGACTACGATCCTGCCGACGACCTCTATGAGGACCGGCTTGCCCGCATCACCGAAGCTCATCAGCGCCAGCAGTGGCTCTCCCACGCCGCCCTCCGACCGCCGCCGCCTCCATCTGCAAGCAGAGGTAAGGAGCAGGAGGTGCCTCCTCCACCTCCTCCCCAAGAAGGCGCCCTTGCTCCAAGGCCCGCGGCCCCAGGACGAGACCCTCTCCGTCCGGCGCCTGCACGACAAGAAAGGAGCTGCCTAGAAATCGCTCGTCCCCAAGAAGGTGCTCGCGTGCTCCCCAAGACCGGAGCGCCCGGACTGCATCCTCAGACCGCCACGCCAAGACCCCACGCTGCTCCAGCAGCGATAGCGCTGGAACCCCAGAGCAAGCCCAGATCGCAGAGAGCCCGTGGTCATCAGAGGTTGCCGCCGCCACCTCCGGAAGGCAGAAGGCCGCATGGCCCGGCAAGTTCAAGCCGACCTGCCTCGCCACGACGCACTGCCGACTTCGCTGGAGTTCCTCCAGCTCTACGATCTGGGAAACGAAGACGCCAACGGGGACGAAAAGGTCATGGAGAATTGGTTTCCCATGGCGCTCAAGGACGATGCCCACACCTGGCTCCTGAACTTGGCCCCTGGCACGATCTCCTTCTGGGACGAGCTGCGCACCCGCTTCATCGTCAACTTCCAAGGTACTCGCGACCAACCCCCGGTCATGCGTGACCTGCGCCGCATCAAGCAACAGCCAGGAGAGACCCTGCAGAAGTACATCCAGTGCTTCAACAACGCTCGCCTCAAGATCCCTAGGGTGACTGAGGGGGCCATTATCTCAGCCTTCTCCGATGGCGTGCGCGACATCAAGATGAAAGAGAAGCTGGCAATCCATGAGGACCTGTGCACATCGCTGGAGCTGTTCAACTTGGCGACCAAGTGTGCCAGGGCCGACGAAGAGCGCCTCTCCCTCCTCGAGCTTCCGGCTGCCGACCTAGAAGAGAAGAAGCCCAAGGTCAAGGACGTGAAGCGCAAGGGGGCTGCTATGCTCGCAGCAGAGCCAGACACCAAGCGAGGCAGGGATCAACCTGAGTCATCCAAGGGCAGCCGGTACTGCGTGTACCACGACCTCCACACCCACAACACCAATGAATGTCAAGAGCTCAGGGCCGTGCGAGATGGTCGTATCGGCCAATGTCCCGACTGCAACGACCGGAGCTATGGCCGAGGAGGAGGAAGAGGTGGAAGACGATGGGAAGACCGTGGCCCTCGCCAAGGGTGCTGTCGGTGTCAAAACCGGCAGATCTCGGGTAGGGGGTCCCGATCTGTGCGTCCAGGCTGATGGTAACAAGAAGTAAGGGACATAGATGTTTACCCAGGTTCGGGCCCTCTCGATGGAGGTAAAACCCTACTTCCTACTTGATTAATATTGATGATATGGGTAGTACAAGAGTAGATCTACCACGAGATCGTAGAGGCTAAACCCTAGGAGCTAGCCTATGATGGTATGATTGTAATTGTGATCGGCCTTCTAAGGACCAACCTCTCCGGTTTATATAGACACCGGAGAAGGCTAGGGTTTACATGGAGTCGCTTACAAAGATGGAAATATAATACCGAGTCACCAAGCTTGCCTTCCACGCCAAGTAAAGTCCCATCCGGATACGGGCCGAAGTATTGAGTCTTGTATCTTCACGCTTCAATAGTCCGGACATTGTACACAGTCCGGCTGTCCGGATACCCCCTAATCCAGGAATCCCTTAGTAGCCCCTGAACCAGGCTTCAATGACGATGATTCCGGCGCACAGTATTATATTCGGCATTGCAAGGCGGGTTCCTCCTTCGAATACTCCGAAGTGGTTATCGAACACATAGACCGTGTCCGGATCTGCAAGATGATCTTCGTATGGTACAGATCTGACTTGCTGGCAATCTCCGTGCGTCGTGCCCTTGCATCGTTGCTCAGTCCATCGTGAACCGACGTTTCCTACCCCACAGCGACTCATGTCACGATGCGATTTTATTGGCACGTCCCGTCGAGGCGGAGATTGTGTCCCTTTTATTACGGGATTTTCCATCAATATGAGTGTGTGTGACCCCACGACGACTGTTGGTATTACCCCGTGTGTTTTTAGATAAGCCTCAAATGGTCACACCGGGGAGTCTTGATATTCACCCTCTTTATAAAGGGGTTGAGACCTACGCCTCTTTTTTCACCTTCATCACGCCTTCTCGCACCTCGAGTTCTAACACCGAAAACCTAAGCTCCACCCCTTCGGAATCCTCCAATATGTCCAGATCTGATCCTCAAGGCCGGTGGGTCGCCTCCTCGATCGAGGAGAAGGACATTGCAAAGCATAGGGAGGTCGGATACCTAACCGCAGATATCCAGCACTGGCTTCCTGCTCCAGGGCAGGTCATCCCCACGCTGGAGCCCAATGAGTGTGTTGTTTTTATCCCACACTTCCTCCGCGGTTTGGGTTTCACCATCGATCCCTTCGTGAGGGGGCTCATGTTCTATGGGTTTGATTTTCATGATCTGGCTCCGTACGCTATCATCCATATCTCGTCGTTCATCATTGTGTGCGAGGCTTTTCTCCACATCACCCCGCACTTCGGCTTATGTCTCAAGACTTTTAATGTGAAGCCAAAGATGATGGGGGGCAACATGTGGAGTGCGGAGGTGCCGTAATAAGCAGAAACGCCGACGACCCATGGCCGGAGGGTTCTTTTCCAGAAGTATCCGATGTATGGCAACGGAGGTGGTTTTATGTCACGGCTCCCGGAGGCACAAAGTGGGCGGCCGCTTCGAAGTTTCGCTTCGGGCCCTCATCATAGTTGGCGCCTTGGATGCACGTAGGGCGGAATTGGGGACCACCGGTGATATACAAGTACTATAGAATCGCATCCGGAGCTTCTTGCAAGGGACGCATCTCACAAGATAATGCAAGTGATGTTGATCCGCGGATGTTGCTGCGTTAACACCGCCCTCCGGATGTGGGAGTTCAATCCGGAGGGTCCGCGGACCGTCAAGCACTTCTTCGGCTTGAAGCTCTAAGAGATGTGCAAATTATTCTTCGAATGGAAAGTAACGTGTCCGGACACCACCGAGGATGCGGGCCTAAGCTGCAATCGCCTAGACACTCGAGTAATTAGCCTTGATACCGGACACCCCGTTTTGTTTTTATCATGATTGTTTATTCTTAAAATCATCCGCGTCCAGGAATGGCTCAGCAAGGCGGAGAGAATCAGGTGTCCGGCGCCACTTCCCGAAGGCTCGCCCGCTCCCACCATAGCCAAGATGCTTGACCGAGTACTCAGCAGATGCCTCGGGAAAGGCGAGGGAGGGATGAAAATCCAACCCCACACGCCACGATCCCAACTGGGAGTTGCTACCTCCCCCAAGGAGGATAGTTGGGGGGGAGAGGTCGAGGCCTCCTCCCCGCACAGGAAGAAGAGGGCCGCCTCCAAAGATTTGGAGGCAGAGATGCCCAAGTTGGGGAAAAAGCATCCCCAGGGGGCCTTGCCCCGACAGGCACCCTCACCTCACCATGCCCTCCAACGGGCCAGCCCTCCACTGAGCTGCAAGTCAATCTATAATCCGAAGGTACTGCGTTTCTCCTTGGTTAGTAACCAGGATTCAAAATTTTTGCAGTCCGGCCAGCAGCTCCTCTCAACAGGGTTCGTCTTTGGGGGACCTTCCTCCGGAGATGATGGAGAGCGAGACCGCACCCCCTTCTCCGACTAAAGAAGCGGGCGACACCGAGGTGTTGTCACGGAGGAGTCCGGATCTGCCGAATCAGGCAGTCAATTCGTCAGCCGCCCCGTGTCCGGAGCACTTAGCTACAACGGGGGGCGATGGGAGGAGTCCGGCGCAGTTCGATGTCCGGCTAGACGTGCTAACAGGCTTGCTGGAGCGAGCTACGCCCTCAGAGGAGCACCGCTCATTAATGAGCGTGGTGCTTAAGAAGATTTCATCCTGTATGAGCGGTTTGAATGAAGCATTCACAAGCCTGCTCAGAGGCTTTGAGGTATGTAATGGAGAATCCACCATTTCTTTAATTGTGAGGCACACGCTAGGTGTGCTCCATATAGACAGTAGCCCCTGAGACTCTGTTTGCCCGCCTTAGGCAGCAAACGGGGGATCATAAACCAAAGATTCATGTTGTAAATGTGTGCAGATACCTGTGGGTCCGGCCGCCGGCCCGTCCATTGAAGTGACCGAACTGACGAGGCAAATTGGTTCGGTTGATGCCGATATCACTCTGATGAATGAGCGGCTGGATAAATCGCAAGGTATGTGTCCTTTCTTTCCTGAGAAAGGCACTTAATGCCACCAATGAGATACGGACTGAGCTCAGAAGTGCACAGGAGGAGCTTCAACAGGCTGGTAAGATCGCGGCTGGAGGCTCCTATTTGCTTCGGATGAAGTTCTTCGATCCGAAGTATGCTCCCCTGGATGGACGCAGGAGCTCGCCGAACAGATACGCGGACCTGGTAAAGAGTACGGCTGATGCTGTGGAGTTCTTCAAAGATCAGGGTGAGAAGGAGGTCGAGAAGCTTTTCTGGTAGCAGTTCGATGCTCCCACTCGCCCGCTGTCGTTAAGTGATAGGATGGCCGCTGTGGCGGAGCTTCACAGGTTGTCCGATCTTGCAATGCGGTCTATAATAGACCATCTTTGGCCGAAGGGGCCTAAGCCGGACAGTTCCTTTGGTTTGGTGCAACAGTTCCTTGGGACCGTGCCTCGGATCGATGCCATGAGGAGGTCAGCATGCATAGAGGGTGCGCGGATGGCCCTTGCCCGCGTTAAAGAGTATTGGACGGATATGGATGCCACTATGGTAGCGTCTTAGGATCCAGTGGGGGGCCAATATCTGGCCTGGCACTACTTGGCGCAGGTCACGGAGGGTGCCCGCCTGATAGAGGCGCAGTGCCCGAAGAATCTCCTCTTCGAGTGATGATTCAAATCATTGTAAAAACATTTTGATTAGAAGGTTATATTTATAATTTTTGTCTGAAAATATGATTGTGTCCCCTGTGCGGCCGTTTATATATATGTATAGATGTGTGGGTAATCCGAAATATAGCAGTCATTGGCTTCAGCCCCCACGCATACAATGCGGGGGTGTTCGCGAAAAAAATGTGCTTGATCACTCTTTATCCAACGCCTTGGTCCGGACTAAGGAGGTGATCGTGACGCCGAACTAGGCAACCGGACTATATAGCTGTAACACTTTCTCTTAGCCGCTGATTCTAACGCTGGGGCTACTATGTAGCCCCGGTACCTTCACGCATCCGAATATGGGCGCAGATGTACCGCCCGAAATGGCCCTTCGTTAACGCGGAGGAATCCTAGAGATTCCAAAGGAGTCATCGAGTGGTCGACCAGCCTCTCAGATCATGACGGCCGGCCGCTTTCTATTGAGGTGCTCATCCGAATAACCAGGCACAATCGCAGAGTTCTCCTTGTCCACCTTAGCCGATTATGACGAACGTAGGCGGCAAAACCCAGAGCCGGGCAAACCCAACATTTGACCAAAGACATGATTCGAGCTGATGCATATAAGGCCAAACTCGTGACGCCGAACACTCCCGAAGGTATTTGGACTTTATAATAGATGATGAGCTCAAGAATGCCCATTCGTTATAAACCCCTGTATTTCCGTGCACGCATGCTAACTGTCAGTGGCGAAATGCCAAAAACGGCAGTATTTTCTTTGGGTATGGAACCCATGAGATGATGAAACAACAAGAGGCAATAGAAAAGGTTTACATAGGGGCTTAATCTAAAAAGAAACCTGTTGAACGGGGCCCTGTTGCATGTCTGCGCCTTTGTCTCCGTTGTGCCGCATATTGGAAGGGTATCGCGCGAACGTTGTCTATAGAAAACGGAATCTCATAGTAGAGTCCAACGTAAGTATGCGATGGATAGTAGAAAATATAAGATACTGGCCTACCAATAAGGTTGAGCCGAGTGTGGAGCTTTATTATTAGCCCCTGGTGTCCGCTATAGGATTACATATACAGTGCCCTTGTTTAATATGGGCAGCGGGACTCGTCTAACCGTGTTCGTGGTCTTAATGACTTGGTATGTGTTTGTTAGAGTCCGCTTATAGTCCGGCTCTAGGGCCGTCGCATATTCCTCTGCGCACAAAAAGCGCTCTGTTATTCCACTAACGGTGATGACGCCGCGTGGGCCGGCCATCTTAAGTGTAAGGTAGCCACAGTGCGGCAATGCGTTGAAGCGGGCGAAGGCCGTTCTTCCAAGCAATGCTTGATAGCTGCTTTGGAAGGGTGCGATGATGAAGATTAGTTTTTCGCTTCTGGAGTTGGCTGGAGAGCCGAATGTTACCTCCAGTATGACGGAGCCCCTGCTGCAGGCTTTAATGCCTAGTATCACCCCTTCAAAGGTGGTGTTGATCTTGCTGATTCTGGATGAGTCTATCCCCATCCTGCGGACAAAGGTCATCAGATATTAAGTCGAGATCGCTGCCGCCGTCCATGAGGACATGAGTGAGATGGTATCCGTCGATTACTGGGTCAAGTATCAAGGCGTTTGATTCTTCGAGCCGAATACTAGTTCGGCCGTCCAGGCGATCGAAAGTGATCGAACAAGACATCCAGTAGTTAGGTGTGGGTACGATGGTGTCACACCCTGCATTTTGTAACATTTCATTTGCAATATTAAAGCATGAAAATTTGGACCAACAAAAACTTTTGCATTATTTGGCTTTTATTTGGAGTTGGTTTTCTCTCTGTGTTTCTTTTTAAGTGCTCTTCAAAGTCAACTACTCCACCATCTATATTTCATCTCCTTGCCCCAAACTCCTGCCCAATGACCATGCCATGTATATAGTGCAATACAGAATTTTCTTACAAAAATAATTTGGCCAGAAAGTATTTTCTAAATTTAGTTTTCCAAAAACCCCTGAATTGAGGTTTGCACTGCAAGTACTTAACAAAGGGCAAGAAAAATCTTTCCAAAAATATATTTGACTCCTATTAGATATAGGATACCCAGAAACCACAAAAATATAATTTTAAAAGTTGTTTTACTATTTTATTTAAAGGCTTTTTCTTAAGGCTTTAAATGGTCTTTAATAGGAAAAATTATTTTGTTCTTTTAAAATATTTGACAAAAATTAGGGAAACTCTGGGACATATATTTTCCATATATAAGAGTTTCAACACATGGTCATGCTCAAAATATTGGTCAAATCTCTCTAAAACCCTTTCTGGATATTTCAAGCTTTTGAAATATTTACAAAGGAAATATTCTACAATAATTCCAAGAAAATTCTATCGTGTCACATATGACATATTAGATGATCTTGCCAAGTCTCATGACTTGGAGAACAAGATAACATCATCAAAACCCCTCAAAACCATTTATGTCCATTCTGAAGTTTGAGCAACTTTACATTGCCAAACATGTCCAAATGTTCTCAAACTTGGTGAACATGCTCCAATGGTCTGATAATGCATCTAGACCAAATGGCACAGGTTGTAGAATAAGATATCTTGGTCTAAGTGCCTCAAAACCTCTCTCGACTGTAATCATATTTGAACTACTTTGTACTACCAACTTTTTCCCCATGACCCCAACTTTTGTGAGCCCGACGATGACTAAATAAGGCCACCACATCAAGTGGTGCATCAAGGAGAAGTGATCTACTCAACCGGATCTACACAAATCCATTTCTGCCCATTTTAGGGTTTGCAAAAGTTGCATTGGCAACTTTGTCCAAATAAGCTCAAAATGGGTGGAAGGCCCTAATTATATGTGTCATCTCACCCTGTGGAGTATCATGGCCAAGGAAGTCATTAACCTGCCCAAAACATCATCAAACACCTTCTCGCAAAATCTTGGAATGCAAATTCCAGCCCCTTCCACTAATCTCCTTGAGCCCATCTTTTACCACAACCCTCCTCATTTCCTCTACAACTTGGATGCTTTTTCGCCCGAGGAAGCAATGATGATGGAGGGGAAACCCCATTTGTCCTCTCTCGACAGCAGCTTCTCCCCCTCTCTCTATCTCCTTCTCTCCCTCGCTCTCCAGAGCATCCAAGGCTCTTCCTAGTTTTGCCCACACCCCCGCAGCTTCCAGACACTAGTGGACGCGCGACGCGAAAAGCCGCGATGCCGCCCAAAGGCACGCCTGTGCACGCCATCACGCCCCGACCGCTGACGCCACGCCCCCGACCACCTCGAAGCTTCCCCACGCGCCGCCGATGCCCTCGACGTCCGCTTCCACGCCAAAGAAGCGCCCACTTGCTCCCAGCTGCCTCCTCTCTTCTCTCCGCAGCGCCGAACGCCGCTTCGCTGCCAATGCTCGCGCCGCTCCTCTGCTTTATTCGCAGCTCGCCCACCCTTCTCTCTCTCCCCGCACCCTACACCACTCACACGAACACCCCGAGCTCTCCAATCCTCTCTAACGGTCACCCGAGCCGATCCTGCTGGCACCAGAGGCCACGCCCACGCTGGACCTCGCCAGCCCATATAAGGCGATCCCAGCCTCTTTCGCCTCCCTGCGCCCCCACACTCCAAATCGACCTCCCTGCATTCTATTCTCAGAATCGCCCGAGCTCGAGATCGAGCTCGAGCCCGCCGCCTGCTTGCCGGGCGTCATGCTGTACAGCCTCCTCCGCCTCCGCTTTTCTCAATCTGGAACCGCGCAGCCACGCCGACCATTTCTCTCTTTCCTCTTTTGTAGCCGGAACGGCCGGATTCGCCGATGCCAAGCACCTCCTCCGCAGGCCTCGCCGCCGGGCGAACCAGGCTGCTCCGCGAAGCGCCTCCACCACCACCCGAACGGCGACGCCCGAGTCCAACGGTACCACCCACAGACTCTCCTGTGCTCAGATCGCCGCCGGGCGAAGCTTGTCGCCGCCCGCCGGAGGTAGACGACGACGGCCGTGGGGCCAGCCCGTCAGCCTCACGCCCTGACGGGTGGGATCCACCCGTCAGGTTTAAACGCTGCCACAAGACCGGTTCGGCCGTCGGCTGGAGGCGATTTCGCCTTTTACGCCTTCGACGTGGCGGCCGCAGGCTGGTTTCCCTCGGGCCTGCTGCTGCCGTGGCCTCTCCGCCCAAAGGGCACAGCCGCCATTTTTCTTTTTTTCTTTTTCTGCCTCTTTTCCAAAATTCCACAGACAAAATAATTGTCCAAATGAAATGATTCCAACTCCTAAAATCTCGAATAATCCCACCTATTTATTGATGTAACTTTAATGCACATCCATTACACCTTTTTGCTCTGCTCAAATTTAAATTTACATTTGAACACTAAAACCCCGCTTGAAAATCCACAACTCGCTCCCTAGCTCCAAATTCAAAACCAAGAATTTTCCCTTCCTAGTTTTCCTCCTAGTATTTTACAAAAATAAGTTGACATTTTTCTCGAGCACTTTGATTTTCTATTTTTATTATTGTCTTATTTTCCGTTATTTTCTTGCAACGTTAGATCCCGTGATTTGACGAGGTAGCCGAGGAAGAAGGAGGAGCAGGACTCAAGACTTTGAAGACTAAGCCAACCAAGGCAAGCAGCCCTTTGACCATGACTATGAAACCCTTTTTATGCATGTCATGTATATAGCTCTTTATAATTGTTGCATCGAATCATGGTAAGATGGTGAACCACGGGTTGGTTGCCTCCGTTATTTCCTCGCTGATACTTGCATTGTGCATGGCCCTACCTTCTTATGAGGGTTATGCCGTGGGAGTAGATAGGATGCTAAGTAGTGCTACGCAAAAAGGACGGGATATGCATGGTGATGGAGACAAAGTATTTTCAAAAGACTTTTCAAAACCCCATCGGGTGCCACTTATGCCCGAGGGAGATGATGAGATGGGTAACCACTTGATGACGAAGTGGTGTACCGAGGCAAGTGTGTGTTGTTTTCGAAAACGGATTAGATTTAAGATTTGATGACTGCCCCAACCTTACATGCGCGACCACTCTACCCTTATATGGGAAAGGGCATTATTGAGTACCTAGACCAATACTAGCTTGGAGCCCGTGACACAAGTGACGGGAGAGTTGGTGCTTCCCTTGGGACGGGTCGTGCTGTAGCGGCCATGACTGTTTTCACAGGGCACCGGACACACCGTTGATACCCGTGCTAGTGGTATGTGATAAGTATGGGAGCAAGGCTCCAAGAATGTGTTATGTGAAAAGTGGGCACGGGGGTTACTGCCAATCGAGTGGACTCCATGTTAGTGTCGTCTAGGGAAAGGTAGTGATCGGGTGCTTACCCCGGGTACTTGAGGTACCGCAGGTCGTGGATGACACGGAAGTTCCCCGAATCTAGTGGGTAAATTGTGCAACCTCTGTAGAGTGTAAAACTATTCGAATAGCCGTGTCCACGGTCAAGGACGGTTGGGCGGTGCTGCTTAAACTATGTCCAGAGTTTTCAACCGTATGTGTGTGAGCTGATAAAACTACTCGGTCAAGTCAAAGGACTTGACATGATTGAGATGGGTTGGTTCCCACCGCTTATGTTAGATGGGTTGGTGCCCACTCTATTTATGTTGATATCTCGTAACATGTTCTCATGGTTACTTGAACTCTCTTGATGCATGCTTTATAAAGATGTTGAACATGTCATTGCACTCAAAACTAGCTTTCTCGCAAAATTTACCTATATCATGCATTGTTGTACCTTGAACCAAAACATGGGTTGCTTAAGTAGTACATTCAAAGTACTCATTGGCTTGCCACCGGGTTATTTAATTGACCAGCACGGAAGAACCGGAGTTCAAGAAGAGTTCTTGGAGACGATCATGCTAACTAGGACGCTTCCCAAATGTAATGCCCGAGGGTTAAGGCAGATGGCATGGGTTCTATTTATCAACCATTTATTTCCGCTGCATATGTTTCATTTGATGTTCAGCCCTTAAGGCTTTATCCATGTAAGACTTGACCATAATGGTCACAATTTGTGTAAGACGATATGTATGGATGTAAGACTCTTGTTACTCAGCTTCGTGGTGTTCAAGTGAGCATTGATCTCGGGATCACAGACACGCAGTATTCGGTGATCACGACTTATGAGTCGGGTCTCCACAGAGCTGGTACCAGAGCCATCCCGATCAGAGGAAGCCTTAGTTAGCATGGACGTTAGTTAGAGAGAGACTATCCACAAGATTACCCGTATACCTATGTTTTATGATAGTATCCCAAGCATAGGTCACATTCCCTCTATTAACCCTTCCCCTCCACTTCTATAGATGGCCGTGCATTCGAGGACTTCCCGACCACCGGATTTCCGTGCTTCTTGAGGATAGCCTCAGAAGTGCCAGCCACTCGAGCCCCCACCTTCTCCTACCACGAGCGCTGGATCAACAACACTAAGAAGGAGTATTACGTGGAGGTAGTCGTGAGGGCGAACGACTCCCCGACGAGCTGGTTCTTTGAGGGGCCCCAGATGGCAACACTGCTCCTCGCCGTGGAGATCGCCGCCTCAAGGCGCCGACCGCCGGGACCTCCCGCCAGAGATGGCAAGTGAGTCACCACTGCTACCCGCCTTACCGGAAGGAAGGTGATGACGAGAGCAGCGCCGCCAGCCCCACCCCGGACGAAGGACTTTCTCCGCCTGCACTCCTACTTCAGCTTGTGTGCCGACACCGCACAAAGACTGCCTCGAGTCGGTGGAGCTTCGAAGGAACTCCACAAGACCAAGGAACTCCTCCGCATAGTTTAGATGAAGGCGGACAGGATCAAGAAGGATGGAGCACCCCCGACAGCCCGTTGTAGCCTATCGAGGCGGGCACCCCCACAGTCGCACATGCCAAGGATCACTTTCAGCCACGCCAGATGACGGCGAAGGAGTACCGCAACCTCTTCACGACGCCACCGGCAAAGCAGCGTCGTGTTCAGCTCCTCCACTCCCCCACTCCCTTAAGTGACGAAGAGACTAAGACAGATGAAGATGAGGAGGAAGACCCAGAGGAGCCAGAATACCCGACCGAGCATTCCACCACTTAGACACTGTTCAAGACTAGGATATGCCAATCTGTAACCCTATGGTAGGATAGGTCGTGTACCCCTTTTGCAAAGTCGAGTCCTTGTAATGGTTCATATGAAACCATGTCGTGTTGTATTTGCTTTCAACTTGCTTTGATGTAGTTGTACTTTCCCTTTGGGAACTTGTAAACGGCGACATCCCCATTTGGTTTTAATGCATGAGTTTGGCCCTTCTGGCCTTGTTTAACTTAAATTTGTGTCACACCACCCCCTTACTAGGCATCCCATCTATATTGCTTTCCCTCATTTTATTTTCCCAATCATGAGACCTTGACCGCCTCCGATAGGATGCTGTTGTAACACGATCGGTACTCTACCCAGCCGCAAGAAGCCGGAGGTTCTCACGAGGCAGAGCCAGCCAGACCAAGCCCAAGGACAGACTCCACCACCACCACCTCCTCCAAACATGGACATGGCTCAGCTTCTCCAAGCCTTCCGAGAGGAACGCCAAGCCAACACCGCAGCCTCCGTGATGATTGCTCAAGTTGTCAATCGCCACCGGAGGGACACGGCCATGGACGCATCCACGTTGGTGGAGTTCAAGAAGCATGCACCACCCACCTTCATCGAGATCGCTGAACCTCGGATGCGCACGATCGGGTCCGCACTATTGAGGATCTGGCCGGCACTAGTCGGATGCACCGAGGACCGTGAGAAGGTGGCGATGTCGCCCACCGCCTCGGGGGTACTGCCAGAGCTTGGTGGGATGGATTCAAGGCCATGCATGCCGAGCAAGGCATCACTTGGGATACCTTCAAGACAGAATTCGCAAGGCCCACATCCTTCGAATCATGGCCATCAAGAAGCGTGAGTTCCGAGCCCTAAAGCAAGGTGGTAGCACTCGCCAAGGAGTACATGCAAGTTCAGTGTTCTCTCAAGGTATGCATCGAGGATGTCAAGACTGATGCTCGCCAAAAGGGACCGCTTCATGGAAGGCCTTAACCAGACTCGCGAAGACTCGCTTGTTGTGTGTGACCGCCCGACCTTTCCTCGATCTGGTGAACAAGGCACTCATGCTTGAGGACAAGCGACGTGCTTTTGATGACACTCAGAAGCGCAAGATGATCAGCAAGGGTAGCTCCAAGAACTGAAGCCTCGTCCGTGGCAGCCAGCTCCGGTCAAGCCAACCTATCAAGAACCAAGAGCTCCCCGCACCCGCACCAACTATCCACCTCAAGAAGATGCCAACCCCGTGCCAGCTTACAACAACCCCAATAACAATGTCGGAAGAGCGTCATCCCCAACCAAGTCACTTGCTTTGATGTGGACAGCCAGACACTACTCAAAGAATTGCCCCAACAAGAAGCCCGACGCCCCGCACCTAATGCGCAGAACCTGTGGCAAGGCCGTGGAATGCCACCAAGGAACCAAGCTCCCGCAACCCGCCCAACAACGGCAGGGTCTTGTGAATCATGTCATCGCAGAAGAAGCCCAGAAGACCGGACGTCAGGCTGGGTACGCCTTGTCAATTCAGCACCCAGAATCGCTTTTGTTTGATTCTCGAGCCACGATTCTTTTGTCACCCAAAGTTTTGCATTAAAAGTGGCATGACCCCTACACCCCTCGAATAACCCTATGGTGGTACAAACCCCGAGCAGAGATGAGAGCCAAGATAGGATGTAAAGGAGTCGGGATTGTCATTAATGAAGTAGACTTCCTAGCAGACCTTATCATCCTAAAATCACAAGGCTTGGACGTGATCTTGGGAATGGATTGGCTCAGCAAGCACCAAGGCTTGATAGATTGCGCCAACCGGACTGTCACTATGACCAATGACCAAGGGGTCGAAGTTAAATTTGCCTCCAACTCCTCCTCTGCTCAAGCCAACCAAGTCAACTGTCTGACTGAAGTTGGATTGGAACAAGTGCCGGTAGTATGCGAATATCCCGATGTTTTTCCTGATGAGCTACCGAGAATGCCTCCTGACCGAGACATTGAGTTAATCATCGAGCTCATACCCGGAGCGGGACCCATCTATAAAAAGCCTTATAGAATGGGATCAGAGGAGTTAGCAGAATTGAAGAAGCAGCTGGAAGAGCAGTTGAGGAAGGGATTCATCCGCCCTACCGCCTCTCCTTGGGGATCACCTGTTCTGTTTGTGGCAAAGAAGGACGGTACCATCTGCTTGTGCATTGATTACCGCTCCCTCAATGAAGTTACAATCAAGAACAAGTACCCACTTCCCAAGATTGATGATCTGTTTGATCAACTCAATGGGGCCAAGGTGTTCTCCAAGATCGACCTCAGATCTGGGTACTACCAACTGAAAATCAGACCCCAAGATATTCAAGACGGCATTTGTAACCAGATATGGCTCAGATGAGTGCACGGTCATGTCCTTTGATCGACCAATGCCCTGCTTACTTCATGTATCTCATGAATAAGGTCTTCATGGAATATTTGGACAAGTTTGTTGTTGTCTTCATTGATGACATTCTTGTCTTCTCAAGTCGGAAGAAGAGCACGAGCAACACTTGAGGATGGTCCTAGACAAGCTTCGAGAGCACCAACTATATGCCAAGTTCAGCAAGTGTGAATTCGGCTGTGTGAAGTTGGATTCTTGGGTCATGTTTTAATCAAGAAGGATTGTCACGATCCCGCTAAGATTGAAGCCCGGATCGAATGGCAATCCCCAAGCAATGTGAAGGAAGTCAAGCTTCCTCGACTCATGGATATTATCGCAAGTTCGTTGAAGGATTCTCAAGCATCGCCCGCCCATGACTCAGCTCTTGAAGAAGGACAAGAAGTTTGAATGGACGCCAAGGCGAAGAGAGCTTCAGGAATCGAAGAAGAGATCGACCACCGCCTCAGCCTCGCCACGCCAGATATACACAAGGAATTCGTGATATATTGTGATGCGTCAAGAACCGGACTGGGAGGTGTTCTAATGCAAGAAGGCAGAGTCGTAGCCTACCTTTCAAGGCAACTACGACCTCACGAAGAGAACTATGCTACTCATGACCTTGAGCTAGCAGCAGTGGTTCATGCCCTGAAGACATGGCGACATTACCTCCTAGGGAAGCGATGTGAGATATACACGGATCACAAAAGTCTGAAGTATATTTTCACTCAAAGGGAATTGAACATGAGGCAGAGATGATGGCTAGAGTTGATAAAAGATTATGACCTCACTGTTCAGTACCACCCTGGGAAGGCTAATGTGGTAGCAGATGCATTGAGCAGGAAGGCTTGCTCCTTGAATGCTATGCTTAAGGACAAGCTACCGCCTTGTATGAAGAACTTGAAAGCTTCGGGTTGGAACTGGTTGCACCAGGATTCTTGGCCAACCTCGAAGTTAAGCCTACCTTGATGGATGATATTAAGGAAGCTCAGAAGGGACATGAGAGTATCAAAGGCATCAAGAGGAAGATCAAAGCGGGCAAAGCCCCAAGATTCACAAAAGATGAGGAAGGGATTGTATGGTTGGGGAATCGCATCTGCGTGCCCAACAAGGTGGAGCTCAAGAACCTGATCTTGCAAGAAGCTCATGACACCCCATATTCCATCCACCCTGGAGGAACCAAGATGTATCAATACCTGAAGGAAAGATTTTGGTGGCACGGGATGAAAAGGGAGATTGCCACCTATGTTGCAAAGTGTGATGTGTGCCAAAGAGTAAAGGCTGAATATCAGCGACCTGCTGGATTACTCCAACCACTCAAGGTTCCCGAGTGGAAATGGGATAAAGTCGGGATGGACTTCATCACTGGACTGCCTAGGTCAAACAAGGGACATTAGTCCATCTGGGTCATAGTCGATCATTTGACCAAAGTAGCCCATTTCATTCCTGTTAAGACTACCCATGATGGCAACCAGCTGGCAACTCTCTACATCAACCGAATCGTAAGCCTTCATGGTGTTCCCAAGGAGATTGTGTCAGATCAAGGAACCCAGTTTACCTCAAGGTTCTGGAAGAAGTTCCAGGAGGCCATGGGGACCAAGTTGTCCTTCAAAGACGGCTTTCCACCCACGCATCGGAGGTCGATGTAACTAGTAAATCAAATACTCAAGACATGCTCCGAGCCTGTGTCTTAGCTTATGGAGCTAAGTGGGAAGATTGCCTCCCCTTCGCCGAGTTCTCTTACAACAACAGTTATCAGGCAAGCCTTCAGATGGCGCCATTTGAGGTGTTATACGGACGGAAATGCCGCACACCCCTCAATTGTTCAAAGACCGGAGAAGGACTTGTCTTTGGGCCTGATATCCTTCGTGAAGCAGAATAGCAAGTTCAGCTTGTCAGAGAGCGTTTGAAGTCTGCCAAGTCAAGGCAGAAGAGCTACGCTGACTCACGTCGTAGAGACATAAACTTCCGAGTTGGGGACCATGTCTATCTCCGGGTCACTCCTCTCAAAGGAACCCAGCGCTTCCATGTCAAGGGAAAGCTCGCCCCAAGATACATTGGCCCCTTCAAGATCACTGAGCGACGAGGAGAAGTGGCTTACCAATTGGAACTTCCACTGAACTTTCCGATGTGCACAACGATTCCACGTGTTACAACTCCGAAGTGTCTCCAAGTTCCGCATAAGCCCGATCTTTACAAGGACGTCAACCACCAAGCCATTGACCTTCAGTCTGATTTAACTTACCATGAGAGGCCCATCTGCATTCTGGATGAGGCTGAGCGGCGCACTCGAAGCCGCACCATCAAGTACTTCAAGGTACAATGGAGCAACCACATCAAGGTATAACTTGGGAGCGTGAAGACTACCTTAGATCCGAAGCTCAGATCTCTTTAAAGTTTAGTTTAGGAATCTCGGGACGAGATTCTTGTAAGGGGTAGGTCTGTCACACCTCGCATTTTGTAACATTTCATTTGCAATATTAAAGCATGAAAATTTGGACCAACAAAAACTTTTGCATTATTTGGCTTTTATTTGGAGTTGGTTTTCTCTCTGTGTTTCTTTTTAAGTGCTCTTCAAAGTCAACTACTCCACCATCTATATTTCATCTCCTTGCCCCAAACTCCTGCCCAATGACCATACCATGTGTATAGTGCAATACAGAATTTTCTTACAAAAATAATTTAGCCAGAAAGTATTTTCTAAATTTAGTTTTCCAAAAACCCCTGAATTGAGGTTTGCACTGCAAGTACTTAACAAAGGGCAGTAAAAATCTTTCCAAAAATATATTTGACTCCTATTAGGTATAGGATACCCAGAAACCACAAAAATATAATTTTAAAAGTTGTTTTACTATTTTATGGAAAGGCTTTTTCTTAAGGCCAGAAATGGTCTTTAATAGGGAAAAATTATTTTATTGTTTTAAAAATATTTGACAAAAATTAGGGAAACTCTGTGGACATATATTTTCCATATATAAGAGTTTCAACACATGGTCATGCTCAAAATATTGGTCAAATCTCTCTAAAACCCTTTTTGGATATTTCAAGCTTTTGAAATATTTACAAAGGAAATATTCTCCAATAATTCCAAGAAAGTTCTATCATGTCACATATGACATATTAGATGATCTTGCCAAGTCTCATGACTTGGAGAACAAGATAACATCATCAAAACCCCTCAAAACCATTTCTGTCCATTCTGAAGTTTGAGCAACTTTACATTGCCAAACATGTCCAAATGTTCTCAAACTTGGTGAACATGCTCCAATGGTCTGATAATGCATCTAGACCAAATGGCACAGGTTGGAGAATAAGATATCTTGGTCTAAGTGCCTCAAAACCCTCTCTGACCAGAATCATATTTGAACTACTTTGTACTACCAACTTTTTCTCCATGACCCCAACTTTTGTGAGCCTGATCACATGACTAAATAAGGCCACCACACCAAGTGGTGCATCAAGAAGAAGTGATCTACTCAACTGGATCTACACAAATCCATTTCTGAGCATTTTTAGGGTTTGCAAAAGTTGTATTGGCAACTTTGTCCAAATAAGCTCAAAATGGGTGGAAGGCCCTAATTATATGTGTCATCTCACCCTGTGGAGTATCATGGCCAGTGGAAGTCATTAACCTGCCCAAAACATCATCAAACACCTTCTGGCAAAATCTTGGAATGCAAATTCCAGCCCCTTCCACTAATCTCCTTGAGCCCATCTTTTTACCACAACCCCTCCTCGTTTCCCTCTGCAACTTGGATGCTTTTCTGCCCGAGGAAGCAATGATGATGGAGGGGGAAACCCCATTTGTCCTCTCTAGACAGCAGCTTCTCCCCCCTCTCTCTATCTCCTTCTCTCCCCTCGGCTGTCTAGAGCATCCAAGGCTCTCTCCTAGTTTTGCCAACACCCCCTGCAGCTTCCAGACACTAGTGGACGCGCGCGGACGCGGAAAAGCCGCGGATGCCGGCCAAAGGCACGCTCTGGTACACGTCATCACGCTCCCGACCGTTGACGCCACGTCCCCCGACCACCTCAAGCTTCCCAAGGCCAGCCGATGCCCTCGACGTCTGCTTCCATGCCAAGAAGCCGCCCACTTGCTCTCCGCGCCTCCTCTCTCTCTCTGCAGCTCGCGCCAGAACGCCACCCCGCTGCCAATGCTCGCGCCGCCTCAGGTTCAGCGTGCAGCTCGCCCGCCTTCTCTCTCTCCTCGAACCCAACACCACTCCCACGAACACCCCGAGCTCTCCAATCCTCTCTAACGGCCACCCGAAGGATCTCTGCTGGCACCAGAGGCCACGCCGACGGTGGACCTCGCCAGCCCATATAAGGCGATCCCGAGCCTCTCTTTCGCCTCGCCGCCCCACACTCCAAATCGACCTCCTGTACCTTCTATTCCTCTCGAACCGCCCGAGCTCGAGATCGAGCTCGAGCTCCGCCGCCGCTCTGCCGGTGTTCGCGCTGTACAGCCTCCTCCGCCTCCGCTTTTCTCGATCTAGAACCGCGCAGCCACGCCGACCATTTTTCCTCTTTTGCAGCCGGAACGGCTGGATTCGCCGACGCTCAAGCACCTCCGCCACGTGACTCGTCGCCGGGCGAACCAGCTGCTCCGCGACCGCCTCCACCACCACCCGAACGGCGACTACCGAGTCCAACGGTACCACCCGCAGACCTCCGTGCTGCTCAGATCGCCGCCGGCGAAGCCTCGCTGTCGCCTCCGCCGAGGTAGACGACAACAGCCATGGGGCCAGCCCGTCACCTCACGCCGACGGGTGGGATCCACCCATCAAGTTTAAAAGCGCTGCACAAGACCGGTTCACCGTCGGCTGGAGGCGTATTTCACCTTTACGCCTTTGACGTGGCGGCCGCAGGCTGGTTTCCTCTGGGCCCGCTGCTGCCGTGGCCTCTCTCGCCCAAAGGGCACAGCGCCATTTTTCTTTTTCTTTTTCTGTCTCTTTTCCAAAAATTCCACAGGACAAAATAATTGTCCAAATGAAATGATTCCAACTCCTAAAATCTCAGAATAATCCCGCCTATTTATTGATGTAACTTTCATGCACATCCATTACACCTTTTTGCTCTGTTCAAATTTAAATTCAAATTTGAACACTAAAACCCCTGTTTGAAAATCCACAACTTTGTTCCCCTAGCTCCAAATTCAAAACCAAGAATTTTCCCCTTCCTAGTTTTCCTCCTAGTATTTTACAAAAATAAGTTGACATTTTTCTGAGCACTTTGACTTTTCTGTTTTTATTATTGTCTTATTTTCCCGTTATTTTCATGCAACGTTAGATCCCATATTTGACGAGGTAGCTGAGGAAGAAGGAGGAGCAGGACCTGAAGACTTTGAAGACCAAGCCAACCAAGGCAAGCAGCCCTTTGACCATGACTATGAAACCCCTTTTTATGCATGTCATGTATATAGCTCTTTATAATTGTTGCATCGGAATCATGGTAAGATGGTGAACCACGTGGGTTGGTTGCCTCCGTTATTTCCTCGTTGATACTTGCATTG
Organism: Aegilops speltoides; assembly: GCA_021437245.1. Classification (NCBI taxonomy): domain Eukaryota; kingdom Viridiplantae; phylum Streptophyta; class Magnoliopsida; order Poales; family Poaceae; genus Aegilops; species Aegilops speltoides. The sequence continues at coordinate 162,513,614 of CM038144.1, forward strand.
TGCATGGCCCTACCTTCTTATGAGGGTTATGCCGGTGGGAGTAGATAGGATGCTAAGTAGTGCTACGCACAAAGGGACGGGGATATGCATGGTGATGGAGACAAAATATTTTCAAAAGACTTTTTGAAAACCCCATCGGGTGCCACTTATGCCCGAGGGAGATGATGAGATGGGTAACCACTTGATGACGAAGTGGTGTACCGAGGCAAGTGTGTGTTGTTTTCGAAAACGGATTAGATTTAAGATTTGATGACTGTCCCAACCTTACATGCGCGACCACTCTACCCTTATATGGGAAAGGGCATTATTGAGTACCTAGACCGATACTAGCTTGGAGCCCGTGATTACTAGTGATGGGGAGAGTTGGTGCTCTCCCTTGGGACGGGTCGTGCTGTAGGGCGGCCATGACTGTTTTTGTGGCACCGGACACACCGTTGGTACCCGTGCTAGTGGTATGTGATAAGTATGGGAGCAAGGCTCCAAGAAAGTGTTATGTGAAAAGTGGGCACGGGGGTTACTACCAATCGAGTGGACTCCATGTTAGTGTCGTCTAGGGAAAGGTAGTGATCGGGTGCTTACCCCGGGTACTTGAGGTACCGCGGGTCTTGGATGACACGGAAGTTCCCCGAATCTAGTGGGTAAAGTGTGCAACCTCTGCAGAGTGTAAAACTATTCGAATAACCGTGTCCACGGTCAAGGACGGTTGGGCGGTGCTGCTTAAACTATGTCCAGAGTTTTCAACCGTATGTGTGTGAGCTGATAAAACTACTCAGGTCAAGTCAAAGGACTTGACATGATTGAGATGGGTTGGTGCCCACTCTGCTTATGTTAGATGGGTTGGTGCCCACTCTATTTATGTTGATATCTGTAACCTGTTCTCATGGTTACTTGAACTCTCTTTATGCATGCTTTATAAAGATGTTGAACATGTCATTGCACTCAAAACTAGCTTTCTGCAAAATTTACCTATATCATGCATTTTTGTACCTTGAACCAAAACATGGGTTGCTTAAGTAGTACATTAAAAGTACTCATTGGCTTGCCACTGGTTATTTAATTGACTGTGCATGGAAGAACCGGAGTTCGAAGAAGAGTTCTTTGGAGACGATCATGCGAACTAGGACGTTTCCTAGTCAGAATGCCTGTAGGGTTAAGGCAGATGGCATGGGTTCTATTTATCAACGACGATTTCCGCTGCATATGTTTCATTTGATGTTCAGCCCTTATGGCTTTATCCATGTAAGACTTGACCATAATGGTCACAATTTGTGTAAGACGATATGTATGGATGTAAAACTCTTGTTATTCAGCTTCTGTGTGTTCAGTGAGCATTGATCTCTGGGATGACTATACACGTGCATTCGGTGATCACGACTTATGAGTCGGGGTCTCCACAGATGGGATCTATATTGCGCGCGTCTTTATGGGCGCGTTCATGCCCCCCCCCCCCCCCATGGATGTGCGAGTCGGTGGATCATGTTCACTGCTTTGACCTCTGGGGAATTTTTATCGCCTCAGTTGTTCTATCGGGCGAAGTTCATCCTCGTCTTCACTTGGTGTTTCCTTCCTTGTGTTCGGGCGCTTAGTTTGCGGCCTACTTGAAGACCCAACACTCTCTCTCGTGCTCGTGGTTCACTGTGTTTGTTGAGGTGCCATGAATTTGGCATAGTCTGTCCAGAACTCCGTTCAGACCGGACGGTCCTTCTTTACTGCCTTTAGATTGCTTATTTTGCTGGTTAGGTCGAGAGCCCCTGAATCCGGCATTAACCGTTGTGTTGTTCGGGCTATCTTCCTTGTTTTGGCGTTTATTTTTATTACGCCGTGGCTTCCCATTGCCATCCCTTATTTCGGATGTGCTGGGGTCGCTGGTGCCTTTACAGGCTAGCCAGCTATCTTCTCCCGTGCAAAAGCGGGTCATAAGGCTTGTTAGAGCTGCCATTGTCCTTGGCTTTTCTTGGCCGAGGTGTTTGAATGCTGCTAAGGCTTCGGCATCCGGACAGTCACCGATTTGATTCTTCTTAGTGAGGAATCTGTTCCAAAGCTTGCGGGCGGACTCTCCGGGTTGTTGGATTATGTGACTTAAATCGTCAGCATCCGGAGGCAGACATAAGTCCCTTGAAAATTGGCCCTGAAAGCGTCCTCTAGTTCCTCCCAGCTCCCGATTGAATTTTTGGGGAGGCTTTTCAGCCCGTGCCGAGCTGGTCCCTTCAATTTGAGGGGAAGGTATTTGATGGCATGGAGGTCATCTCCACAAGCCATGTGTATGTGGAGGATAAAGTCCTCGATCCGCACTCGGTCTGCTGTCCGTCAGATGCCTCTATGTTTACAGTGTTTATAGCCCTGTGGGAATTCATGGTCCAAAGACTTCATCAAGAAGCATAGGGGTGAGCAGCCCTCTCAGATCTGGACGCGCTGTGGCATGCCGTCGGCTGTTGTTGTGTTCGGTGTTTACTCCGAACTGGTGTTTGGCTGTCATAATTGTTTTGACAACCATAGTCCCTCGCCGGGGTGTGTCTTTTAGATCTGCAGATGGACCTAGCTGTGCTAGCTTTCTTCCGTGTGCTCACGAGATCGTGGGCGCTTCGTAGCTGATATTTTGCGCTATGAAGTGGTACTCTGGTCTCCTGGTCATGTTATTCTTCGTGGAAAGGCCTCATCGTCAATTCCGCAAGAGCTTGCATTTTGGGTAGTTTTTGTATGGCGTAGCGCCGCCATATCTTTCTTTAGTGTCTAGCACTTTGTTCCATCTGCGATTGAGCTGCTTCGTGCGGCTTTAAGCCGCTGCTTCGCTTCTTCGCACTTCTCGCTGTGGCCATAAGCTTTCTGTGGAGGTTCTCTCGTTCCACGCGTTCTTCCGGAACGATGAATGCGTCATCGTCCGGACTATATTCTTGTCCTGGCCCAGTTTGATGAACTCGTCCTTCTGGATCGTTTTCTTCAGGCGTATGCTCTGGACTATGTTTGGCATGACCTGGTTTGTCCTGCTCCATCGCTGGTTCTGTTTGGTCATTATTGCATTCAGGGTTGACTGGAGTATCCATTCTTCTGGCGCTCTTGCTGATGTTGTTGCTGTTGCCGTATTTGGAACAGCGTCTGCGCCATCGCTTTGGTTTCTGCCCAGGGGTGTTATCTTCTGGATTGTCACCGTCGCCTTCCTTGGGCGTATCCACCATGTATATGTCGTGTGACGAGGCGGGAATCCGATACCCCGTAGATTCTAAGTCTTCTCCTGCATTGTCGTCCATACCGTCGATGCCTTTGGAGTCGAAGTCCAGCACGCCGGTTAAATCATCAACCATGGCTATCAAGTGGGTGGTGGGTGGGTAACGAATTTCTTCGTCGCCTGCTTCCCACTCGAACCTGACATAGTTCGGCCCGAAGTTCTCTGTCAAAGAGAGGGTTCTAAATGAGTTTAGTATGTAGCCAAAGGGCGAATGCTGAAAGATGTCCGCCGCGGTGAACTCCATCACCGGAGCCCAACCAGGATCGGCGGGCTCGGGGACATGCGGACCGGAACCTACATCCGGATATGAATCTGGGGGTACGGAGTCACAGGCGCATTCCAAGATGAGACCTCTGTTGGGCTCCATCGCCGATGAGGGTGCGGCCTTGCGGGGCGGGATCCAGCCCTCCATCTATAGGCGAAGCAACCTGCCCCGGATTTGGATCCGAGGCCTCTGCCGGGGTGATATCCCGAGCAACGTCCGACAGCAGGTCTAAGCCGTGCTCATCGTGACTGTTCGGCGCTTCTGGCGCTGGCCCGAATACGTCGATGATCAAGTCTCCACGGATATCCGCCATGTAGTTCAGGTTTCCGAACCTAATTTGATGGCTGGGGGCATAGCTATCGATCTGCTCCAGGTGGCCAAGCGAATTGGACTGCAGCGCGAAGCCGCCGAACACGAAGATCTGTCCGAGGAGGAACGTCTCACCCTGGACAGCGTCGTTGATGACGATTGAAGGAGCCATCGAGCCTGAGAGCGACGACACAGAGGAACTCTCAATGAAAGCACCAATGTCGGTGTCAAAACCGAAGGATCTCGGGTAGGGGGTCCCGATCTGTGCGTAAAGGATGATGGTAACAAGAAGTAAGGGACACAGATGTTTAGCCAGGTTCGGGCCCTCTCGATGGAGGTAAAACCCTACTTCCTGCTTGATTAATATTGATGATATCGGTAGTACAAGAGTAGATCTACCACGAGATCGTAGAGGCTAAACCCTAGGAGCTAGCCTATGATGGTATGATTGTAATTGTGATCGGCCTTCTAAGGACCAACCTCTCCGGTTTATATAGACATCGGAGACGGCTAGGGTTTACATGGAGTCGGTTACAAAGAAGAAAATATAATATCCGAGTCACCTAGCTTGCCTTTCGCGCCAAGGAAAGTCCCATCCGGATACGGGCAGAAGTCTTGAGTCTTGTATCTTCACGCTTCAATAGTCCGGACGTTGTACACAGTCCGGCTGTCCGGATGCCCCCTAATCCAGGAATCCCTCAGGTGTAGTGACCGACCTCGCGAGGACCATTGGCAGGACCAGCCTCGCGAGGGAGGTTGGAGGGATCAGCCTCGTGAGGACCGCCCTCAAGGCAACGCAGGCCTCCCTCCTCTGCCACCACCGCCAAGGAGGAATGAAGACCATCACCAAGATGAGGGGGTTGGGGGCTTCCAGGAGCCTCGCGCAATCGCTTGCATCCTGTGCGGCGCTTAGGCCCTAGCCTCTCAGCGCGTCTTCAAGCAGTTTGCTCGCGAGGTGAATGAAGTCCCCCCCAAGCTTGAGGCCACACGCCCTTTCAGGTGGTGAGCGTGCGCTATCACGTTCAGCTCAGCGGATCAGCTCAAGTGCCCAACAAAAGTTAGAGTCCTCCCGAGGCTTTGTTCCCCAGTCATCAGCAATGTGCAAGTCACCAGGACCCTCATCGACGGTAGAGCTGGAAACAACGTCATGTCCGTCGAGACGTTCAACAATCTCCAAGTGCCATACGATCAGCTTCAGCCAACCAAGCCTTTCTCAGGAGTCACTGATGGTTCCACTGTTCCGATAGGGCAAGTTCGCCTTCCAGTCACCTTTGGGCAGCGCAACAACTACCGCACCGAGCTCACTGACTTCGACGTCGCTCACATTCGCCTGCCATACAATGCCATCCTCGGGTACCCAGCTCTGGCCAAGTTCATGGCAGTAACTCACCATGGCTACAATGTCCTCAAGATGCCAGGAAGCGGTGGAATCATCACAGTGCCTTGTGAGGAAAGGGATGCAGTGTGTTCTCTTGAGCGTGCCTTCCAGGCCCCGACAAAAGAAGACCCAGATCACAGGAGCGGGAGGCTCGCAGAGGTGGTTCTTAAGAAGAAGAAGGGATCACCTGCCTCGAACCTCATGAGGCGTGCACCTCCCGAGGCGCAGGTCGATCTGCGCCCATCCAAGGGGCGCCACCCTCTGTCGCATAGGAAGGCGCACCCGGTGCCCTCCTCGGGCAGGGCTCAGGGGCTCCCTCTTGGAGGGCCACCGACCTTGGCAAGGTCAGGAGGGAGGCGCTCGGGCACCACTGGGAGGTGTGCTTCAAGTCACGTTTCCCTCAAGAAGGCATGAGGCAAGCAGGGCCAAACCCTCAGGAGTTCATCGCGAGGAACATTCAGGAACTGCAAGAGTCAAGAGTCATACGCGGCAGCCGCCGCCTACCCGCTGTAGCCCCACATCCCGGCGAGGATGGTGGGCTGCATGTCTGCATCGACGTACCAGGTCTCAACCAAGCCGCGGTTTAGGGGCACCTCTGGCCTTCACGCGTGGGGCGTTGTGAGGGTCCACCTCACAGCTAGGTTCGCATGCCTTTCGGCCTACCGAACGAGTCTGCTGCCCACCAGCGCCTGATGAGGAGCATCTTGGAGGCTCAGGTGGCCAGGCACCGCTCGTTCCTGGAGGAGATGGAGATGGACCTTGAGGAGCTGCCAGGACCCCTAGAGCCTCTCGAGGCTAAGGGTTCCGAAAGCTCGTGAGGGTCGGCTTCCTCACCATGCATCATCAGCTACTCTGACACTTCATCCCCAACGGTATCAGGTGACATCTTTCCAAGTTCCATTTTCAGCTGGGAGCGCCCGCAGGGCTGCATCATTCCTAGGTCGCGTGGGTCCGTCCCTGCAGCATGTATCCGTTTTGCTTATGTTCCTTACCTACCTTGTGGGGGCGCCCCTCGGGCTGCATTATCCCCAAGCTGCTCGGGCCTGACCCAGTGGCGTTTGCCTTTTTCTGCATCTATCTAAATGAATTCGCTCCTCCGAGCTTAACCTGGTCCTCATGATTATCATCTACTACTTATCGCGGACCTCTCCGCTCGCATGCAAAGTGCTTGCACGTTAAAAGGGGGGCACCTGAGCATCACGACTCATGGGCTCTTACTGGCTCTCCAGCCCTCACCCCCTGGCCTTGATCCACGGCATCGTGACCTGTCATACCAGCGGCGGCTGAGCTCGCTCGAGGGACGGGACCTGAGGACGTAGATCATTTGCATTCTAACCACCCTGCAGGAACACACCATTGATAAACGCCCAGAGCCAGGCGCAACCCGCCTCGAGGTAGGGCCCCGTGAGTCCCGCGTTGGCTCACGGGTGCCCAGATACACCTCTCCAAGCCCTACCGTGCCGGCCATGTGTCAGGGCGCGGCTGTACACGCCCCGGGGGCTCCTCCCGGAGGGGATCCCCCTCCCACATACCAGTGGAAGCACCATGCTCTGCGCTGGCTGACGACCCTGCCGACGAGCGGCTATGCCCGTACACATACGGAAGCACTATGCTCCACACTGGTGATAAACAACTGAGGGTGGCCCACGGCCGTATCAACCTCAGGGAGCCCAGAGCTTAGTGCATGGCACCATCGCAACACCACCCCTCGGGAGTGCCTCGCGAGGGGGCTGGACACGTGGGCTACGCCCGGGCTACACCCAAACGCACGCCACCCAGCCAGGTCCCTCGGACCTGGTCGTCGCGCGCCTCTCCCCGAGCGGAGCCAAGGTATGAAGACTCGTTTGCACGTCAAGGGGGACTCCTGAGCATCGCGACTCAGGAGCCTAACTGGTCACATAGCCCCTCACTCCTTAGTCCTGTCCTGGTTTCTGGTCGAGCCTAACAGCGGCTGAGGTATACGCGGGGCTGGGCCCTGCCGACGTAGAACAACAAATCCACTCCTACGCCTCCCTTCCCTACTTGTTGTTTGCGCGTCAAGGGGGACTCCTGAGCATCGCGACTCAGGAGCCTAACTTGCCACATAGCCCCTCACTCCTTAGTCCCGTCCTGGTTTCCGGTCGGTGCTAACGGCAGCTGAGGTATGCGCGGGGTCTGGCCCAGCCAACGTAGAACACAAGGAAGTAGGGAGGAAAGATGCAAATTCTAGGGAATTCAAAAGCAAATATTACAAGCCATAGAGTGTTTCACAACACCAAACACAACTTTAAACACCTCCACGAGGCATGGTGCATGTTGCAGGACTTGAAACAGGACAAAAGACACAAGGGGACCACTTTCTAGTGGCGCTGCCGCCTGTGGTGGAGTCGCGCTGGGCGGCTCCGCCTCCTGAAGCCGCGGAACCAGCGGCGTCGCGCTTAGGCAAGGTGTTGAAGGCGCGGAACCTCCCCAGCAAAGCCTCAGCTCAGCCCTTCACGGCCTCAGCAGCAGCGGCGGCAAGGTCACCGCTCACAGGTTCCATTAGGCTGTCGAGGTCGACATTGGGGTCGCGAAGGTAGACATGGCCGAAGACGCGTGTCAGCGCTGCAGACGAGAGGGCACGGGCCTCGGCCTCGGCCGTAGGGCCAAAGCCGTCCGCGGCATCTTCAAGCGCACGGACCAGGAAGGGAAGCAGCTCAGCAGGGCTGTCCTCTTCGCCAGCCAACAGCTCCTCTAAGCTGCCCTCATAAAGCGTCTTCAGCGCAGTGCGAGACTTCTCCTCCAGCTTGGCGAAGGCCACTTGATCCTCGGCCAGGACCTTCGCCTTGCGTTCTAGCTCGGTCCTCTCCACCTTCAGCGCCTGCTCCAGTGTCTCCAACCTGCCATGGCAGTCAACAAGCTCGGCGTCCTGGTCTTGACGGTAGCCTCCCGAGCCTTCATCTCCTCCTCCTTCTCCTGGTGGATGCGGACCTCCTTCGCGAGCTCGTCACGTAGGTCTTGCAGCTCGACCTCCAGCACCTTGCAGCGGCCCTCGGCTTTCGTAGCGCCGCCCGGGGCAGCATCGCGAGCGGCCTTGGCTTGGCAGGCGGCTTGCTTCTCCTCATCGGAGGCAGACACAGGCTGGCTCAGCACCGTTCGGATAGAGGTGGCAGAGCGGGCCCAAGCTCCAGGCACCCGACCACCAGGCGGGGGTCCGCGCTCTAGAGATCCTCCAGCAGCCGGCTCAGTTTGTTGGCAGCCTGGTCCAAGACGGCGGAAGGATCAGAAGAGACGGGAGCCGCTGGAGCAGGCGGAGAAGACGGCAGCGTGATCACAGCTTGGGAGGAAGGAGCCTCCCGGGCCTTGGGCATCTCAACGGCAACATCAAGCCCAGGCACCTCTAGAGTCAGCGGGGCCATGGGGGCTGACTCCTCGCCAGAGTGTCCCTGCTGGGCTCGCGAGGACTACCGGGCAGGGGAGGCACGAGCCCCGATGCCTCCTTTCCCCGCAGATGGAGGCACAGCCTCGGCAGACGAACTTGCCTCAAGCGGGGTCGCAGAAGCCCCCTTCAACTTCTTTGCTGCAGGTCCCGGCCTGGCCAAAAGAATGCAGACATCAAGTCCCAGCGGCAGAGACAAAGCAAAGCGCGGATCGAGCACTTACTGGTCATCGTTCGTGGGCTCAAGCAGCCTCCGGCCAAACTTGAAGCCCAAGAGCCTCCAGTTGGGATCAGCCTTGGGAGGCACGGAAGCGTCGGGAGGGCCGGAGATAGACTCAGACCGCCTCGGAGCCAGAGCGGATCCTGGGAGCACCAGCCCCGACCTGTCCTTCCTAGGGACCAAGGGATAATCCTCCCCTCCTCGCCTGGCGATTGGCCTCGTCGTTGTCCGGCATGGAGTGGAGGGCACGGGACCTGCGCCGGGGAAAGGACTCCTCCGACTCCCCGCCAGTCGCCTCGGAGTCAGACTCTTCTTCCTCCTCCTCTTCTTCCTCCTCCACCTCTTCTTCCTCCTCACTCCCGCCGGAGTCGCTGCTGGACACATTCACTGTCGGCAACGCCACCAGATCCTCGGGAGCCACTGCGGGCACCAGCCCCTTGCCGTTGAAGGTGGGCATGGCGTTCACCACCTGCTCCCAATCACCGTGAAGAAACAAGGGGACGGGAGCACCGTCCGGCCTTGCCACGTCTCCCCCGACCAAGGAGTGGAGGGCCGCGACCAGATCTTCATCGGCCAGGGCTGCAGAGCTCAAGCGAAGGGCAGCGTCCGCTTCCCCAAGCCTCCACAATGGGAGCGAGTGCTCCCGGAGTGGACCACCCGGTGCTCCAGGAACTCCCTCAGGAGCGTGGCCATAGTCATCTTCGCTACCTCCAGGTTGCTTGGCCTCATCTCCACATCCATCCTTTTCAGCACCGCCCTCGCACGCGGGTCGACATGCTCCGTGCGAGACCATGCATTGACGGCCTTGGGCTGCACTATGGGCAACACCAGTCGGGGGTGCAGGCGCCCGACATCCACCATGACCCACTTGCTCCGGAAGCCTTCGATCCTCTTCCCGAGCTTCGAGATGGCATTGGAGCCAGAGTACACGATAAAACTCACGCATGCGGATATGGGGCCACGAGAAGGCCGGAGGTAAAAGTAATGGCGCAGCAAGGCCACGGAGGGCTTTATCCCAACGTGAGCCTCACAATAGTAGGAGAAAATCGCCAGGAGAAGAATAGAGTTGGGATGGAGGTGCAGAGCTTGCAAGTTGTACAGGCGAAGAATAGCAAGGAAGAACTCAGAAAAGGGGGGCACCAGACCGGCGACGATGGCGCTCACGAAGAGCGGGTAGAAGGTGCTCCCCTTGCCTTCAGGCTGGTCGGAGCCAGCCTTGAACACAGTCGCTCCCGCGTTGCCCTGCACCACCGTCCTTAGGCGCATGAGGGCGAGATTCTTCTCCGACACATTCGGGGGATCCAGAGCCGGCGAGTACCAGGCCTCGGTCGGGGTCTTGCGAGGCGCCATGGCTTGCAGGATGGGAAGGATTGAGGCAGATCTGGAGGATTTCGGAAGCAGGAAGGAGAAGAGCAAGAACGGGGATCTGAAGCAAGGCAAGCGAGAACAAAGCAGGTAAGTCTGGCCTGGGCACCACTTTTTGTCAGAAGGGCGGTTGCCGAGGCATCGTGGGGAAGCGAAGATGCCCACGTCCAATCAATCGCCATGCGGCGCCCAATGCCGCAAGCTGTTGGGGTCCGCGGCGCTTCGCACTTGTCCCTTCGCTTCTCTGCTAAGCCAAGTCCGGGCACGCCTTGGGCCCGGGGGCTACTGTCGGTGTTCTGGGAACAGGGGTCCCCAGACTTGCCTGCCTGCAGCCTGCGGCGTGGCTCAAGTGGGGGCCCATTGTAGCCCAACCTCATGAGCTCAAGCTCAAGACCCTCTCGAGGGGCCAAGCCTCGCGGGGCGGACGACAGGAAGCTTCCTCAGGAGCAGCCTCCTCTGGCAGGCTCGCGAGGAGGCGGAGAGATCAAGGCAGGGTACCTCCCGAGAGGCCCGTGACGCAAGCCATGACGATCGAAGACCAGGCGGGCGCCGGCCTGCGCAGTGTCCTTGTTTCCCATTCGGTGCAAAGGGGGCAAGCACAGAGGCATCAGGCAAAGGCTACCGTTTCGGTGCAACAAGACCAAGACCAGCAGAACGACAGGATGGAGGTCATCGTGGAGCCCAGGACGGCGTCATCGTCAGAGCCATTGGCAGCCGAAGACCAACTTTAGTCAGGATAAGTGTACTAGATGCTCCCCTTCAAAATGGCCAATTGTTGGCGCCCTTCACACTCATTATTTGGGAAGAGGCCCAGGGCCTCCCTCTATAAATAGGACTAGCCACCACAGAGTGGGGGGATGGGGCATCCAGAGATCGGATCGAGAGGCATCTAGAGGTATCTGGAGATCGACCAGAGAGAGAGAGAGAAGTGACTGAAGTCACCATAGCAGTTCATCGCACCAGCTCAAGAACAGCCCCTCGCGAGGCTTCTTCATCAGCCCCTGAGGCAATCCACCACACCACACACTGGAGTAGGGTATTACACCACGATGGTGGCCTGAACCAGTATAAATCCCGTGTCCCTTGTGTGTTCTTCTTTCTAGCCTAGCTCCTTGTGAGACCTAGACACGTGAGCTGGTAGGGGAAAGATCTTCATGTGCACCCGAGTGTTCGAACCTCAAGGGTCTGCCGGAACCCGAAATCCGACATTGGTCTTGTTGCACCAGAATGGAAACCTTTGGCTGATTTCTCGGGACTCTGCGCCTGTGGGTTGCCTTCTTTGCACCGAAGAGGAAATCCGCGCTCTGCGCCTGCCTGGCTCCCGCCTGGTGCCGGCCTGGCCTTGGTCGTCATGGCTCATGTCAGCTAAGCCTCGTGAGGTACCTTGCATAGAACTCTCGGCCCCTCAGGAGCCCTCCTGAGGAGGCCGATTCCTTCAAGGGTCTTGGCATTGCATGCCTCGCGAGGCTTCACCTCTCGCGAGGGTCTTGCAGTGTTGGTGTTGAAGCTAGGCCATAGCAGGCCGCTAATTGAGCCACGTGGTGGGCCGCAGGCAGGCAGGTCTAGATACCCCTGAATCCAGGACGCCGATAGTAGCCCCCGGGCACAAGGCGCGCTCATACTATGCTTCCAGGCGAAGCCAAAGGGCAAGGGCGGAGCACCGCGGGCCCTAATCAACATGTGTCCTTGAAGACACGTGGCGGTCCATGGTACGTGGGCGTCTCCACTTCCCCACGCCGCCTTGATATCCGGTAGACCCAGCAGCCAACCGTTGTCAGTGCAGCTCGCCGTTCGCAAATTCCCGTGCTTGGCTCTTGATTCCTCCTTCCCAATCTTACCACCACGTTCATAGATGCGGCACGGATGCCTTGCCCTCTTTAGTTCTCGCCATGGCCCGCAAGCTGAGGAAGAAGAAGGGGAAGCCGCTTGCCCCAGCCGGTCTCCCGCTGGCCCTAGATCTAGCCCTTGGGTAGTCGAAGGTGATCAATGAGGAGGGTCTGGACAAGGTTCGTCATCCGCTTGCCGCTGATTGCAATGAGGGCAGGGCGATGGTTATTCGCCTTGCGTCTTGGCGAACCAGAGAGATGAGCGCCACCGAGATCCCCATCTATCGTCATGCTCTTCTTGCTGGGCTGATTCCTCTTTTCTCCCCCTTCTTCAATGCTGTGATGTCGCATTACCAGATCCATCTGTTGCATCTGGATCCCCGCTCTGTCATCCTTCTTGCCGTCTTCGCCTTCCTCTGTGAGGCCGTGGTAGGCATCACTCCCTCCGTGGCCTTGTTTCGCCATTACTTCTTGCTTCGGTTGGTTGATGCCCACCAATGCTCTGGGTGTGTGACCTTCAAAGCCGTGGCCACAACCGCTGGTTCGGGGATTGAATTCAAGATCTTGCCTGCCGAAAAGGGATTCCGGAAGCAGAGGCTCCTTATGGATGCGTACGCGTTCTGCCCCCTGCTCTTGATTCCTTGGTCGCTGGCCTCGCCTAGCTCCGGCTGGTGCCATGAGAAGCTCTCCGACTGGCATCTTGCTTTCGTCTAGAAGAGACTGGTGAGGCTCCAGGAACTGGAGGTGATGGCACCAATGGTGGTGAAGGAATTTGTGAAGCAGCACATTGTTCCCCTTCAGTGCCATTCTCGCCCGATGTGGGACTTCACAGGCGCCAGAGATCCGACGAGGCTGCAGAAGCCATCGCTTGCTACTAATACATTGGGCGTGGTGCTCAAGCTTCTGACCGGCGAGTCCGAGCCTGCTGACCTTCCGGGGGGTGGCTGCCTTCTCTATCTGGGGTCGAACAAGGCAGCCTTTGCGGGGCAAATGCCTTTGTTCGACGAGTGGGGGTTGCTTCTCGAGGGCATTGAAGGGCCCCGCGAGAACCCTGTCTTCATGGCTCCTCTCCCGATCGACCCTGCCGCATGCACCCCGAGTGTGAAGGTAGGGAGCGCGCGCCTCCATCAGCTGTCGAGAGATCCTTCGGAGGCCAGGCCCCGCTAGAGGCTAAGGAGGCCGAGGCTTCTGGGGCCCTGGAGGGAGCTACCGCGGAACTGGTGCAACCGCAAGCTTCGGAGGCAGGGGCTTCTGATGCCCAGGATGGTGGCTCCAGAGTGGTTGCTGACGGCGATGAGCCCACCAATGGACCCGGAGTCGTGAGCCAGGAGGTCTCGCCGGGTGCCCATGCCCTCGGGACCCCTTGAAAGTGCAACTAATCCCCGGGTGGTTTTGGTAGTTAATAACAACATATATATCATTGAACTAATCATTTCTTGAGAATATTTCAGAAAGTTCAGTGATATGGGTATGGCAATGACTGATGATGTCGACCCCTCAAAATGCTAAGGAAAACATTGGCAAAAGCTCAAGACTCTATTTTTGGTTTAGTGATCCAAGATCACATTGAGTCCATAGGAAAGCCAATACTATTAAAAGGGGATGAGGTTATGATGATGATCTGGTTGCTCAAAGTGCTTAGTGATTTATCTCTCAAACTATCAGCAATCTTTCATTCCAACATAAACCCATAAGTAATCTCGGTCCCACCGATTCCATAAACTCACCACACCGAGATGAACCACCTCAGCCATATACCCAAACCCTAAGAATTTCGGATTTTCCGATTCCAAACTCGGTCATACCGAAATTGGTGTTGCCAAGCTTCAGAATCTTCAGACTCAAATCGGTGTCACCGAGATGAGAAAGTCGGTCCCACCGAGATTGGCAAACCCTAGACTTTGGAAGAATCGGACTAACCGAGATTGTATTTTGGTCCCACGAAAATCCCAACGCTCACAAGATTTGAACTTTCGGTCTCACCGAGTTGTCAACTTCGGTCCGACCGAGATTGGTCAAATGTGTGTAATGGTTGGATTTTGTGTGGAGGCTATAAATACCCTCCACCTCCTCTTCATTCGTGGAGAGAGCCATCGAAAGAACTACCACTCCTACCTTACATTTCGAGAAGAAAACTACCTACCCTTGTGTTGAGATCAAGTTGCTCCACTCCCACCATATGAAACTTGATTTCTAGCCTTCCCAAGTTGCTTTCCACTCAATCCTTTCTTCCACCACAGCCAAATCAGTGAGGAGAGTTGAGTGTTGGGGAGATTATCATTTGAAGCACAAGAGCAAGGAGTTCATCATCACCAACACCATCTATTACCTTTTGGAGGGTGGTGCCTCCTAGATTGGTTAGGTGTCGCTTGGGAGCCTCCACAAGATGTGGAGTTGAACCAAGAAGTTTGTAAGGGCAAGGAGATCGCCTACTTCGTGAAGATCTACCCGAGTAAGGCTAGTCCTCCGTGGACGAGGCCATGATGGCATAGACAAGGTTGCTTCTTCATGGACCCTTCGTGGGTGGAGCCCTCCGTGGACTCTCGCAGCCGTTACCCTCCGTGGGTTGAAGTCTCCATCAACGTGGATTGACGATAGCACCACCTATCGGAACCACGAGAAAAATCTCCGTGTCTCCAAATTGCGTTTGCTCTTCTCCACCTCTTATTTACTACATGTGCAATTTACTTTCCGCTGCCATAACTCTAGAATTGCATGTGTAGGGTGATACTTGACTTGGTCATCATTGTGAACTTGCTAAAAACTTGCCCTAATCAAAAGGCTAAACTTTTAAGTTGTCAAGTAGTCTAATCACCCCCCCTCTAGACATACTTCCGATCCTACAAGTGGTATCAGAGCTTTGGTCTCCATTGGATTGGTTTCCATTGCATTGACTCCATAAGCTTGGTTTCACAACCTAGGAGAGTATGGCGCCTAGTGAGGGTAATTTCCGAGAGGTCCTTACTTTGATGGTTCAAATTTTGCTAGTTGGAAGCACAAAATGAAAATGCATATTCTTGGACATAACCGCCGCATGGGGCATTATTTGTGTTGGCTTGCAAGGTGAGTTCTTCGAGGAAGGAAAAGTTCCGGATCGCGAAGCTACTGCGGATGAGTTGCGGATGTTACAGAACAATGCTCAAGCTTGTGACATTCTCTTCAATGCTTTGTGTCCCGAGGAGTTCAACAAGATCAGCCGTCTTGAGAATGCAAAAGAGATTTGGGATACTTTGGTCGAAATGCACGAAGGTACCGAGTCCGTGAAGGAATCAAAGCTAGATGTTCTTCAAGGTCATCTTGACAAGTTCAAGATGAAGGAAGGTGAAGGAGTCGCTGAAATGTACTCTAGGCTTGCTCTCATCACCAATGAGATGGCAGGCTTAGGAAGCGAAGAAATGACCGACCGATTCATCATCAAGAAGATTCTCAGAGCTTTGGATGGAAAGTATGACACCGTGTGCACTTTGATCCAAATGATGCCAAACTACAAAGATCTCAAGCCTACCAAGTCATTGGAAGAATTGTTGCTCATGAGATGACACTTAAAGATAAGGAAGAGCTTCACAACAAGTCAAGTGGTGCTTACAAAGCTGCAGTTGAAGCTCCCACAACCTCAAGTGACAAGCTAGTTTCCAATGAAGAGATAAGCCTAATGGTGAAGAACTTCAACAAATTCTACAAGAGTAGAAGCAAGGAAAGAAGCTCAAAGTCTAGATCATATGATGAAAAGAGATCTTCTAGTCGTGATCGAAACTGCTACAATTGTGGAAGACCGGACACTACTCAAATGAGTGTTCGACTCCACAAGAGAAGAGAAGAATCTCCAAGAAGAAGAAGCTCAAGAGAAGAGTCGCCTCAAAAGAGAGAAGGAGTAGAGATGATCGTTATGAACGAAGATCCTCTCGGAGAAGCAAGGATTCGGAAAGGAAAGACAAGTCATCAAGGAGCTACACAAGAAGAAAACATCAAGCTCATGTTGGTGAATGGGTTTCGGCCCGACTCCGACAATCACTCGAAAGAAGCTATCACTCCAACTCCGAATACAGTGAAGATGAAGGTGTTGCGGTCTTGCTCTCGTGTCCTCCAACTCCAACTCCTATGACATATTTGATTCACCAAATGAGGGAATTGGAAGATGCTTCATGGCAAAAGGCCCCAAGGTATCACACCCTGAGTTTATTGACTTTGATAGTGATGAGGATGACTTGCTTGGTGAAGATGAGCTTTTACATGACAAATCTAGTGAGCTTAGTAATGATGAACATGCTAATAGTCTTTATAGTCGAGAAGAGTCGAATGACAATGCTATGAAGGAGATTGAGCGTCTAACTAAAGAACTAAACACTCTTAAGTTAGCTCATGAAACAACTCAAGAAGATCATAGAGAGCTCCTAAGATCTCATGAGAAGCTACGCTCGAGAAGCTCAATCTAGAGCAAGAACATGAGTTTCTAAAAGCTATCAATGACGATCTTCAAAGAAGAGTTCTTCATATCTTGCCAAACGACTTCTCTTGTCTAATTTCTTGCCACCTATTAAAACTAAGCATGACAAGCATAAGAAAAATTCTTCATCTAGTAGTAACAATAATCATGCTAAATCAAATGTTGTTACTTCTAGTAATTCTCTTGATTCCACTAACAATGTTTCAAGCCAAGTTTCACTTGAGCAAGAAAATAGTCTATTGAAAGGGATTATAGAGAAAGGTGTCTACAAGAGTCTTGCGGAAGCAAGAGCTTTGAGGAAATTGTTCGCAAGCAAGGAAGACAGGAAGAATCAAGGAATTGGTTTTGAGCAAAGTTCAACGCCGAGGGTGTTGAATGGGAAGAAGGTCAATATCCCACTCCAAAGTTTGTTTCTCAAGAGGAGAAGTATGATCCTACTTCTTCCAACAAGGAACAAGCTCAAGATGACCTTCCACCACAAGACCACAAGCTAAAAGGCAAGGACAAGCTTCAAGAGGAGATTGATGCATTCATTGAAGCACCCAAGGCCATGGTCAAGTGGGTTCCCAAGGCAACTTCAAGTTCTACTTGACAAGCTCAACTACTACCCCAAGGATTCCCATCAAGATGATGTGGATCCCAAGAAGAAGAACTAGAGAGTTCTTGAGGGTGACTCGCCAACATACTTCACTCACATTCATTTTGGCAAAGAACTTGTGCAATCAACTTCCACATCTTGCACTAGTTCATGGAGTCACAAACCCTCATGTTGGTAAGTCAAGGGACAAGGTAATCATTGCTTTCATGGACATCATCTATTGTGTACTTCAATCTATGTCCATGGATATCCTTGTTTGTTCCTTGTGGGACTAACCCATGTAGGTATTGAAAGTGCCGAATCCAAAGGATTGCTCCCAACTCTTGATGATCTTCATCAACATTGAGCATCCACATCTTCAACATCTACATGAAGTCTTCAACGACAACCCAAGGTTAGTTTGACCCTTTAAAGGGTTCTCACATCAAGGGGAGCTTTGCTCTAAAGAAATGAGCTAAAGCATCTTCAAATGATGTGAACACATTAATGCT
Source organism: Aegilops speltoides (assembly GCA_021437245.1). Lineage (NCBI taxonomy): Eukaryota > Viridiplantae > Streptophyta > Magnoliopsida > Poales > Poaceae > Aegilops > Aegilops speltoides. Next base: position 162,531,130 of record CM038144.1, read on the forward strand.
TTATGGAAAAGTGGTAACCCCACTTGTGCTTAAACGATGAGTATGACCTATGATCAAATGTTCTCATTTGACTCCTAAGTCAATATACTCATATATAGATGACCTAGTCATCGCCAAATTGTGTGCTAGTAGCTAGTGTTTTGTTTGTGCATGTTTGACACATATTTTATTTGCTATCTTATTGTGTGAGCATGTTGGATGCATGATTTTATCCATTCGAGGACATCCATTTGTTGCTTTGGTCTTTTGGATTTCTCTTTTGACCAAATGGATGGACAAGAATGCCTAAGTTCCTCCCTAGCTATCTATGCTTTCTTGTCTCAAACTCTATTCATGCTTATATCACAAACTTTGAACAAGACTTTTTGGACAGATCGAGTGAGGAGCACTTTGAGCCACCGATCCGTCAAAAGCCTAACTTCCAAAACCTTCTAAGTACTTTCGGTCAAACCAATATACTCAAATCGGACAGACCGAAATTACTTGGATTGATCTAGGTTGCAAATTTCGGCGTGACCGAAGTGAGTAACTGCATGCAGTTAACCATCTCGGTCCCACCGAGTTTTCCAACTCGGTCCCACCGACAGCCGAAGGGTATATATACCCGAGGATAGCGCGCGTTGATTACTTCTTCAAAACGCCTCGCCCTCAAACCCTTCGCTGCCGTCGCCGTGGTCTTCGGATCGTCTCCGCCGTCGCCTGTGCGCCCTCGCCGCGGGTCTCCATCGCCGTCAACGGTCAATCATGTCGCGCCATTGCCGCCGTAGTGAAGCTCCACCAGATTGGGTGAGTTTCATCCTCTCGTGCTTCAACCTCTCGATTCAATGCACGATAGGTTTTGCCTAGCTTCTTGCCAAGATTGAAATCTTCCTATCCAGCAGATTAGATCATAGAACAAAATTCGAGTGAAAATTTTAGGTTAGGTTTCGCCGAACACATCTCGGTGTGACCGATTCTACATTCTCGGATCGACCGATTTGGCCTCTGGTCATTGACCGCACTTTTCGGTTAAACCGAAGTTGTGCAAATCGGTAAGACCGAAGTGAGGATTTAGTGAAACCCTAGTGCTCTCGGCTAGACCGAAACCCATTTCGTCCAACCGAAAGTGGTGTGTATGGTCTGTTTAGGCACTTCGGATTCACGAATTTTTAGACTCGGTCGACCGAAATGCATTCTGTGAAAACCTAAAACTAATGTTTGAACTCATTCTTTTGCAAAATCCTCTGCAGTTTGTGATAACTCTTCTATTCGCCTATACCTATTCTTTTCACAAAGTTGTCGGTCATATGTCGATGCAAGTGACAGCGAACAGGTCTGAATCACCGTTGAGATTCCAGAGGCGTTACAAGTCCCAAGCAAGCAGTTTTTCAGATGATGGAGAGAGGAGCACTCCAAGTGGATTGCCTCCGGCTGCCACGTGGCTAGGAAGAAGAGGAATTCTGATGAGGAGGATTCTGACTTTGTTGCAGATGAGGAGATAACTTCAAAGCCTAAGAGGAAAGTGGTTGCCAAGGACTATCAAGGGCAACATACCAAGAAAGGCACCAGCAAGGTGAAGAAATCCACAGTTGCAAAGAAGCTGAGCATGGATGAAGAAACCTCCAGCAAGATCAAGAAAACTTCCAAGAGGAAGAGGCTAGTTCATGAAGAAGCTGATGATGATGACTCGATGAGGAAGCACCCAGCCTCCTCGAAGCAAAAGTTGATGGGAGATGCCATCAGGCAGGAGCACCCACAAAATCTAAGCCATCAGCTCCAAAAAGGCAGCCCAAGCCAAACCTGCTGCCAAGCCAAAGAAAACTCAGAAGAAACATACCTACTTCAGAGAAGAAGAAGGACAATGTGCCACCTGCTGAATCGATGAAGAGGCACATGTTTTGTCAAGCTCGCATGAAATTGCCTGTTCATAATGATGCTCATCCTCGAGCTGAAAATATGAAGGAAAGGAAGGACAAAGGTCTCGTGCTATGGAGGCAAGTTGATCCATATGCCACCAGGAGAAGGACAGCTGTTGACTCTAGATTCCACAAGAAGAGCAACAAGATTTCTATGAGACAGTGCTCATGGATAAGAAGCCAATTGTTGCTGACACCAGATATGTAGACTGGGATTACATCGACAGTGAAGAGCACAGAGACTATTTCCCACATGTGCATGAGAGCTTCACCGCATGTGGAGTTGCTGAGTTTGTTGGTCAGAAACTGACTGCTTGGAATGATGAGATGATCATGCAGTTCTATGCCACAACACATTTTTATCCAGATGGCAGAATTGTATGGATGACAGAAGGACAGAGATTCTCCTCAACTGTTGAGGAATGGAGAGCGTTGCTGAATGCACCAGTATCAAGGGATGATGATGTTGATGTCTATGGCATTCCAAAGAAGAATCACGAGTCTATGAAGAACATGTACAATGAGGTACCAGACAAGGATGTTGAGATATGGAAGCTTGGATCAGTTTATCATCTTCAGGCAGGTCTCCCAACCACTAACACCATTCTGAGGCATACTTTGATGCCCAAGTCAGGAGACCACCGCATGATAAGAGGCTATTCTATCAACATGCTGCACATTCGGATCAAGACACCTTTTAAGGTGATGGACACGATAGTAGAGACTATCAAGAGGACACGAGCAGCACTGTAAGAGGTCGTGTGGGTTTGCTCGCATATTCAGATGCTCATTAATGCCAAGTTTGGCACGGACACCTACTGTTGGATAGACCCCTCTTGCCACTGCAGCCTGAACATGAAGATAATGAAGTTGTGATGACCGAGGATGCTCCCACATCTGTTGAAGGACACGCTAAGTCTGAAGCTGCCAAACAAGCTAAAGCGAGAAGGAAGCAAGCAGCAAAGCCCAAGAGCGTTGGAGAACAACTTCTTGAAGCCACTCGGAGAATTGAACTACGCTTTGCCAGATAGTGCAGTCTCGGGAGAGTCTTGAGAGGATAGTTGAAGATAAGTTCCATGCTCTGGATGTCAAGTCGATCAAGTGCAGTCACCGTCAACAAGCTTGAGGCGACATTGAGGAAGCAAAAAGGAGAAGGCAGAGCTCATGAAGGAGATGGAAGGTGATATGGTCCAGATGACTATGAGCAGCCTGCTCCAGTGCCCACAAAGCCCAGATCACTGCTATTCTGTGATGACCCAGGGCTACTACATCAGCACCTCCCACAGCTCGATCGGTTCCAAAGACCAGCTCCAGTGTCCACTCCTCCAGCTCCTCAGACTTCAGCAGAAGCTTTTGCAGATGCAGCTATCTCCACTCCATCGACGCAGACAGGAGCCGCCAGCAGAGTCCCTAGTGACGATTAGCTCTATACCTTTCGAACTTTTTGGTAACTTGTTGCCAAAGGGGAGAAATTGTATAGATCATAGGACTTCGAGAGAGAGTGCTCGTTTTTGCTCTTTCGTTTGCGGTTTTCCTTGAGATACTTTTGAGTTCTTGAGACATTTCGTGTGTTTGATACTACGTTTGCTCTATCTTGATGAGTGCTTGATCATACTATGCTTAATGTGTGCTTGATGCTTATCATATTCTATTCATATCTTGTATGATCACTTACTCATGTCTTGGTGATTGGGTGCATGCTATTCATTCTTATCATTTTGTGCGCTCCACCAAGATGTATGTGACATGGAAGAGTGACCCATGATCCTAATCGATTGTGCATTTGCATTCAAACGCAAATCTTAAATAATGCACAAATTTAGGGGGAGCTCTTGCTTATCACATACTTCTCAAAGCGACGATGTTATTCATTGATTATATCATTTGTCGAAACTTTGATCTATATGTTGTCATCAATTACCAAAAAGGGGGAGATTGAAAGTGCAACTAATCCCCGGGTGGTTTTGGTAGTTAATAACAACATATATATCATTGAACTAATCATTTCTTGAGAATATTTCAGAAAGTTCGATTGATATGGGTATGGCAATGACTGATGATGTGGACCCTCAAAATGCTAAGGAAAACATTGGCAAAAGCTCAAGACTCTATTTTTGGTTTAGTGATCCAAGATCACATTGAGTCCATAGGAAAGCCAATACTATTAAAAGGGATGAGGTTATGATGATGATCTGGTTGCTCAAAGTGCTTAGTGATTTATCTCTCAAACTATCGCAATCTTTCATTCCAACATAAACCCATAAGTAATCTCGGTCCCATCGATTCCATAAACTCACCACACCGAGATGAACCACCTCACCATATACCCAAACCCTAAGAATTTGGATTTTCCGATTCCAAACTCGGTCATACCGAAATTGGTGTTGCAAGCTTCAGAACCTACGTACTCAAATCGGTGTCACCGAGATGAGAAAGTCGGTCCCACCGAGATTGGCAAACCCTAGACTTTGGAAGAATCGGACTAACCGAGATTGTATTTTCGGTCCCACCGAAAATCCCAACGCTCACAAGATTTGAACTTTCGGTCTCACCGAGTTGTCAACTTCGGTCCGACCGAGATTGGTCAAATGTGTGTAATGGTTGGATTTTGTGTGGAGGCTATAAATACCCTCCACCTCCTCTTCATTCGTGGAGAGAGCCATCAAAAGAACTACCACTCCTACCTTACATTTTCGAGAAGAAAACTACCTACCCTTGTGTTGAGATCAAGTTGCTCCACTCCCACCATATGAAACTTGATTTCTAGCCTTCCCAAGTTGCTTTCCACTCAATCATTTCTTCCACCACAGCCAAATCGGTGAGGAGAGTTGAGTGTTGGGGAGATTATCATTTGAAGCACAAGAGCAAGGAGTTCATCATCACCAACACCATCTATTACTTTTTGGAGGGTGGTGCCTCCTAGATTGGTTAGGTGTCGCTTGGGAGCCTCCGTCAAGATGTGGAGTTGAACCAAGAAGTTTGTAAGGGCAAGGAGATCGCCTACTTCGTGAAGATCTACCCCGAGTAAGGCTAGTCCTCCGTGGACGAGGCCATGATGGCATAGACAAGGTTGCTTCTTCGTGGACCCTTCGTGGGTGGAGCCTCCGTGGACTCTCGCAGTTACCCTCCGTGGGTTGAAGTCTCCATCAACGTGGATTGACGATAGCACCACCTATCAGAACCACGAGAAAAATCTCCGTGTCTCCAAATTGCGTTTGCTCTTCTCCACCTCTTATTTACTACATGTGCAATTTACTTTCCGCTGCCATAACTCTAGAATTGCATGTGTAGGGTGATACTTGACTTGGTCATCATTGTAAACTTGCTAAAAACTTGCGCTAATCAAAAGGCTAAACTTTTAAGTTGTCAAGTAGTCTTATCACCCCCCCTCTAGACATACTTCCGATCCTACACCCCTGCTCCAGATACCATGCTGAGCTCTCCCCCTCCTAAGGATCGCCCATCGGGGTCTGGTCGGTGCTGCCTGTGCCTCGAGTCGCTCTTGAAGAGGAAGAGGTCCCCGTGCCGCAATGATGGCACCCATCGACCGCTGAAGCCGAGGAGATACGTGGCTGTCGATGATTAACTACCTTTGCTCTTGTCCTCCTGGCGCGCCGCGCTTTCTCATGGTTGGGGTTTTGCAGGCCCCCCACAAAGGCGAAACCTCGAGAGGCAGGCATCTTGAAGGACTCCAGCTCAACGCATGCGCGCAGCCCCTAGCACTCCGATCCTGCACAGGTCGTGGGACCAACTTCGGTTAACATGACGCCGCAAGGGTGCCCCAGAATCGGGCCCCATGCTCCCTCTCCCTTCGACTCTACCCTTGAGACAGAGGGTGCACCGGTGATCCTTCCTCTTGTCATTGCCGGCAGGGGGGTGCGCCCTGGGCAGCCTTCATCTTCAAGCTGTGGGGCTAGACCTGCTAGCCCCCGGCCGGCGACTGGCATAGCACCCAGCTCCTCCCGAGCGGCCTCCGGGGCCGACGAAGGTCTTGGCGACGAGATCACGCTCGCTCACGGGCGTAGCACGGTGTGTTTCGCGCTCTTCGGTGAAGCGACACGTGCGACGGTCCATCTTGGCGAGGAGCTTGCCAATGTCGACACTAGGCTTGAGGCAGAGAACCGCCACCTGGAGGATGAGTGGGAGCGGCTGAAGGTCGCCATCAACCTTGGGAAGCTTCAGGGTGACGAAGCTGAAGCGCGTGCAGCGGCCTCGCTCGCGGCTTCCCGCGAAGCTTGCGCCTGTGCCATGGAAGAGGCCGATGCAGCAAACTGCCGCCGCGAGGCGGCTGAAAAGCAGGAGAGAGATCTTCTGTCTTCAATTGCGGCTCTGCAACGCGAAGTCGAGGAGCGTAGCACCCTTCTTGCCTCCTCACCAGGTGAGGTGGCCCTTACCGAGGGGGAGCTCTTGAGTTGCCATGAAGATTTGATGCTTGAGACCGTGTAACATAGCTTGGCATTGGAGAGGCTGGAGGTGAGGGAGCGACATGCCTTCGTGGCTGAGGACGCCATCGCCGCCCGAGAAGCTCAGGTCCAGCTGGAGGTGGAGGCGAGGGTGGCAAAGGCGCATGCTGAGTTAACTGGGAGGCACCACCTGGACCTGGAGCTGCTCAAGGCTGAACTTCAGGGCCGGACCTCCGCCCCGAAGACTGAGCTGCAAGCTCTGGAGTAGCATGAGAGCGCTGCCCGAGGAGCCCTGACTTCCTCCGAATCTGCCCTGAATTCCACCCATGCCGAGATATCCTCTCTCCGTAAGCAAGTCGAAGACACCGTCTCCCTCCTGAAGAAGACTTCGAGTGAAAAGTGCTGCCGCCTAACATTGGAATGCGAGCATGGCTCCATGCTACAAGGTCTGCGCGTCAGATCCAACAACGCATTGTGTGGCATTTATGACGAGAGCGCTCCTCACCAGCACGAGAACGACTATGCCAGCCATCTCTGCTTCTTTACTGATATCATGACCCGCCTAGAAGAAAGGCTCGCCAACTTGTTGAGGAGAGGAGCCGGGGCCTAGTCGGGCATGCACTCTCGCGCATCTTCAGCAATCTCCTAAATCTTGATTCCCACATTGATTTCGGCACCATGCTAGCCCCCGTGCCTGCGGCCACCCAAGACAAGCTCGCCAAGTGGGTGGATGGCCATGTGGATGCATTGGTGAAGGAGCTGACTCCTGAGGACAACACGGCTGTGCTCGCGGCTGAAGAAGCTAGCGCGAGTGGTGATGACGAGGATGATGGCAGCCACGGCACAAGCAGCGTGGATGGGAGCGACGAAGAAGGCGTGTCCAGCTAGGCCCGTGTTTCTTTGGCTTTGACGAAAACTTGATCGCATTCTTTTGAGAGCATTTTGAAAAAGGGGTGCCCCTAATGATGTGTAAGGTTGAGGAATGCTTTTGATGTAGCGCTAGGAATGGGGCCCCGCAGGGCGGCGGGCCGCCGAGTGAGGTAGTTGTTTATGACTTATCTTTGGTTTCGTGGGTCTCGAGTGAGGCCTAGTGTCGTTGCAGCGCTCCATCTCCTCAGGCGAGCCTGCTGCGAGCCCGTGAGTTTCTATGCCTCACGAGGGGTCTGCTGGCCTGCCATAGAGTGCCTCATGAGGAGCCAACTGCCAGACCGTGGCGAGGTGGCTGCACCCTTGGGCCCCCCCGGGGGGGAAGATCGGCGCCAGCGCATGCACCGTACCCAGCCCCCGCTTGCGAGGCGCTTGATGGCAGGGCAACAGTCATGAGCTCCACAAAGAACACAAGAACTGAAGGCAAGAGAGCGACACGAAACAAGAAAACTCCCCCATTTTATAAACGCATGAAAACAAACTGCTGCAAAAAGTCGGCAAGCAAATGCAAAAGGGAGGCAAAAAGCAGACGGCCGCGTCCGGCGCCTAGCTAGTCTTCAGTCTTCGGTCTTCGGTCTTCTCACCAGCGCAGAGCTAAGTGCTTCCGCTAGCTGGGCATAGTCACTGGGGACAGTGTCGACGACCAGCGCGAATCATGGTGCTTCCACTAGGAATTGGGTGGGAGCCCCCATGAGGCCCCAGGGCGGCACTTAGGAGCCTCCGGGGCATGCACAGCCCCACTCATTATTACATGAGAGTGTCACGAACGGAGACCTTCACAGGCCATAGCCTTGCTTCATGTCGCCCGACGAGGACTCCTCCGTGCACCACGCCTGATCACTGTTGGGGAAACCAGAAACCAGGACAAGACCAAGGGGCCAAGGGGACGCTGGCGGCATCCTCGGCCACCGTAGGACCCCCACCGGGGAGAAGGGCTCGCCGGCGCCTTCCTCGGCGAGGAACCTACCTCCAGGCAGGGCCCTGCTCCGTGCGGCGTGAGGAGGGCCCTGCCGCCGGGCTTCCCCCGCGTTCTCCCAACGTCCTTCGTGCTCCTGCGGGGGATCCGTCGTCTTGAGAGTCCTGGTGGCAGCTGCACCCTGGTTCACCTGCGATCCATGGTCAGCGTAAGCATGCTCCTGCGGTGTTAGCTGTACCTAGAGGTTGTCGCCGTTGGAGATGTTGGTGGGGCTTGATGGTGGCTCGAAGGAGAGCTTCGCCTCGTGTATGTCTAGCGCCCAGCCTAGCATGGGGGATCGGCTGGGGCCCTATCCCCGCGCGTGCCTTGGATCCATCTCGACGGGGACGTAGGCTTCCGGGCTATTCACACCAGAAGCGATGCCCGGCTGCCTCACGTTCCCGCCTTCTTCAGCCGCCCTCTGGTCCTACTGGCCAGGGGCCGGCACTCCAACGCCGCCCCTGGGGGTGTCGCCTGGAGCATCCCCGCGCCGAGGGGGCACGTTCGGTGCGGCGCGGGCTGCTCCACAGGGCTGGTCGGCGTCGAGAGGCTCTCCAGGGCACATGGGAGGGGGCGCACATTTGTGTCGGGGATGAGCGCGCGCCCCCACCACCGCCTGCGACGTGGGCAAGCTATAGAACGGCGCTGCCCCCCTGCACGCCGCATCCAGCAGCTCGGCGATCCGTTCCAGCAGGGCTTCGCGGCCGCTCTCCAGAAACCTGGACCGCAGGAGCTCTCGGGCCACGGTGACCGCCGCCCGCATGTTTGCACGTTCCCTGCGCGAGTGCGGAGTGGTTCTTGCAGCATAGTTCGCGGATCACACGGCGACGCGGCTGTCGCGTGGCGCCAGTGGAGAAGGTTGTGCCGGGCGCCCCCCGCGGCTTGTTGCCCCCGGCGGAATGCGGGCCGCGAGCAAAGTGGAGTGGAGATCTTCCTCGTCAGTGGGTGCTGCCGAGGAGGTCTGGACGACCCAGTGCTCGACATGCGCTCTCGGGGTGTCGGCCATGGCGTCGGTGGAGCGGTGGAGGACTGGTCGATGGAAGAGAAGATCCGACGCACCCCTACCTGGCGCGCCAAATGTCAGATTTAGGGATCCGCAACCCCTTGAGAGGTTCGAACTCTGGATTGCGTGTGGAGATCTCAACCTGCCCAGTCTGCCTACTCGCGATCCTCCTAAGCCTAGCGCGTTGAGCTCAAAGACACACAAAGACACATCGATTTATACTGGTTCGGGCCGCCGTTGTGGTATAATAACCTAATCCAGTGTGGTGTGGTGGATTGCCTCAGAGGGCTGAGGATGAACTAGTACAGAGGATGAACAAGCCTCGGGAGGTGAGGTCTTCTTGAGCTGGTGTGGTGTATGCTAACTCTACTTGTTCTGATCCCGTCCATTCGTCCCATCCCTCCTTCTATGGTGGTTTCTAGTCCTATTTATAGTGGCCTTGGTCCTCTTCCCAAATATGAGTGGGAAGGGATCCCACAACAGTCGGATTTGAAAGGGGACAAGTAGTGTAGTCTATCCTGGCAAAAGTAGTCTTCGCCTGCGAAAAGCCTCTAGTCATGACGCTGCGATGGGCTCGTCAATGACCTCCTTCTTGCCGTCCTGGCGGTATTGGTCTTGTTGCACCGGAATGGAAACCTTTGGCTGATTCCTCGAGACTCCGTGCCTGTGGCTTGCCTCCTTTGAACCGAAGAGGAAACCTGCCCTCTGCGTTCGCCTGGCGCCCACCTGGCCTTGGTCGTCATGGCTCACATTAGCTGAGCCTCATGAGGTAACTTGCATAGAACTCTCCGCCCCTCAGGAGCCCTCGTGAGGAGGCCGATTCCTTCGGGAGTCTTGGTGTTGCCCGCCTCGCGAGGCTTGGCCCCTCGCGAGGGTCTTGCGGTGTTAGTGTTGAAGCTGGGCCGTGCCAGGCCACCGATGGAGCCATGTGGTGGGCCGCAGGCTGGCAGGGCTGGATACCCTTAAATCCAGGATGCTGACGGCTTATTTTGGCCCACCGCCCTCCAGGATGCAACTTCATTAGTAGCCAAGTGTGAAGCATGCCAGTTCCATTCAAAGAAGCCTCATCAACGAGCTCAAGCTCTTCAGACAATCGCTCTTTCCTGGCCATTTTCGGTCTAGGGGCTTGACATAATGGGGCCCTTACCTTGTGTTGTCGGGGGTTTGAGTACTTGTACGTTGCAATCGACAAGTTCACAAAGTGGCCAGAAGTGGAACCAATGAGAAAGGCGACAGCGCAGTCAGCCGTCAAGTTCTTCAAGGGACTAGTATGCCATTTTGGTGTGCCAAACAGAGTCATCACAGACAACAGCACGCAGTTCACGAGCCGCACCTTCGTGCAGTATATCCAAGACCTCGGCAGCAAAGTTTATTTTGCTTCTGTTGCTCATCCAAGAAGCAACGGCTAGGCAGAAAGGGAAATGCTGAAGTGTTGCGAGGCCTCAAAACAAGAACTTTCGACAAGCTACACAAGTGCAGAAGATGTTGGATTGATGAGTTGCCAATGGTGCTTTGGTCAATCAGAACAACACCAAATCGAGCCACTGGCCAGACACCTTTTTCCCTGGTATACGGGGCAGAAGCAGTTCTCCCCACAGAACTCATATACGGGTCGCCTCGAGTGCTCGCTTATGATGAGCTTGAGCAAGAGTAGTTGCACCAAGATGATGTTATGCTCCTTGACGAAGATCGTCTTCAGGCTGCTGTGCAAGCCGCGCGCTATGAGCAAGCCTTGCATTGCTACCATAGCCGCAATGTCCATGCCCAAAGCCTTGAGGAAGGCGACCTTGTTTTTTGGCGCATTCAATCCGCCAAGAATTCAAACAAGTTGATGCCAGAGTGGGAAGGCCCTTATCGGGTAATACGAGTCAACATGCCCTACGCAGTCCGCCTAGAGACCAAAGATGGTATGTCGGTGAGCAACTCCTGGAATATCGAACATCTTTGCAAGTTTTACCAGTAAGGAGCGGTTCCGGGAGCCCCGACAACCCCCTTTTGTACTAGCCTTGCCGACAAGGTATATAACCCAATGTACAAAGCGAGGCACAGACCCTGTGCGCAGTGGAATAACCTTCAGTATGTACAGTTTCCTGTTGATTTCCATGTTTATGTATATACGTATATGCATGCTTGTCCAGGATATTGTATTACCCTTGATTCCAGCAGATACTGATGGACCGCCAAGGTTCCATGCTCCTATCCTCTCTTCTTTTTAGCCGCAGTGAAGACGCTCGGTTCCGCCATTCCTGTCATGGACTTGGCTTCGGCAAGAGATTGAGAAGACTGCCCGTCATAGCAATCCCTGGCGAACCAAACAGATAAAGTTCACCTCTTGTCCATTCATGTTCATAACCTATGACTTGTGCATTAGAAAACCTCGCCACTCTTTTTAGACTTAGGTGCTCCCATCCTTGACCTGAACGCTACTTTACTCAGGATGGTCGTAGTAGCCTTTGGTTGAAAGAGATTTGTAGGGGGCTGGACCCTTTGTCTGTAACCGGCACATGTGACTCTCCAGTAGGCATGGAGCGCATCGGCAAGATAGCTTGCCGAGAAAACTCGTTTATTTATATTAAAGAGGCATTTCGCCCCTGCATGGACATATACATGCATGGGTTCCCGACAACATTCATCTTTTTCATTAACATGATGATGCAAGTGCAAATGTTACAAAACACAAGCATGGACTCGAGGGATTACATCATTTAGAAAAAATTAAGATTTGGCAAGTGCCTACAAGTTGAAAAAGAGATAAGTGCCCCGTAATCCCTGTTCTTGCCCCTTTCCTCTCAGGCACGTAGGTGAAGGCAGAGGCAGACTCGGCAGGGGACGCGTCGATGGAGAGCATGGCGGAGGTGGCCCGTCGACCACCGACACCAGAGCCAATAGGGCACAACCCCCGGCAAGGCGCGTTGCCGGGGAATGGGGCGGTGCAGATGATGGTGCTGCCACTGATGGTCAGTCGGAGTCGGGGTCATCGTCCTCCCGCCCGCTACCTTCATTGTCGTTGTCGCATCCCTCCCTGTTGTTGTTGCTCGAGGAGGAGCTTTCATCGTCAGTGGAGCTCTCCGCGCAGCATGCTAAGCGGATTCCTGAGCGCCCAAAGACCATGACGGAGAGCAGGCTGTTCTCCATCGATTTGAACTGGAGAACGTGCCCTTCTGACAAGCTATGGGCGGGGGCAAAAGTTTTCCACCCATGGCGGAAGTACATGACGTGTGGAGCAGGGAAGTCGACGTCAACCCACATGTTGTTGTTCTCGCAGTCCCTCATATGTAGCCTCAAGGCGTGTGGCGGGTCGAGCTCCATTACCCGAGAAAATGGGGTAGGGAGGCGGAGATGACCGCACACGGGCTTGTATAGCCTAATGAAGAACTCATGGGGCTGGTCTCCGTCATGGCCTTCCATTGGAGGAGGGGCCGCCAGCGGAGGTGTAGCTGGTGCGCCATCCTGTCCTCCTCTTCCCCGAGCACCACGGCGACCACGACCTCGCCCCTACCTCTCACTCTCACAGCGGGCTCCGCCTCCGTGAATTCTGAAGGAGGGGGACGCGCTGTCGAGCAGAAGCCCTCGTCGCCGCCATTGGCACCAGCGCGCCCTCTCACCATGGTGAGCGGAAGAAGGTTGCCAAGCAGAGAGGGGAGGAAGGAGGTGATTAAGGAAAGGCACCGTCCTTCCCCCTTTTTATAGAAGGGCAGGGCCGGGGCCTGGCTTCTCAACCCAAGGGCGGCCGCCCTACTCGACCAATACGGCCTCCAGAGTCGTGGGGAATCAAGACCAACCCGTCACTCCAATCAGCGATGCCCGGTTTCCTGCCTCGACATTAATACCCGTGCCCTCTGCATCCACCACCTACCCTTCATAAGGCATGGAGGACACCTAGCGGGCGAGCCAGAAGCAGAAAGACAAGTGGGACGACCATTTTCCACCCCGTGATTGTGGGGTGCGGGCGCCATGCAAGCCATGACCCGAGTCCACTTTGTAAATGAGCAGCACCCCTGCGGCTTCCTCTTTTTATGGGGAAGGCGTGGGATGCCTCTTTATGGTTCGACATAAGACGTCGCAGGCATGCTACGGCTGTTCCATGCATTACCCCCACGCCACACACCCAATGTGGGTCGTGGGGAAGCGCAACTAATGAGAAGATTGTAGTAGTTAATCCCTGCAACGCGTGCTCGTGCACTGTTCTGGGCCTGGGCCAACGATGCTTCGCGCTTATGTGTGGCCCAGGCACGGGGGCTCCTGTCCGTGTACAAAAGTATGGGCTCTTTTGTACCCCTTACTTGTGCACGAGCAGTCGTAGCCACACCTGCGGCAACACTTGGCGGGGCAGTAGAGCACAAAATACAAGACTACCAAGACTGTATTCAAGCGAGGGAATACAGAGCAGAAGATAGGCGAGCCCCCCCTCCCCCCCCCCCCGGCAACGCCCTTGCCGGGGTGGCTTGTGTAGCCCCGGCAAGAGCTTTGCCGGGGCAAATTGCTAGCAATAGCAAGGCCGCCACCCTTGAGGCTGCGAGCCCTGACACCATCGACAACATCAAGGCCAAAACTCGAGGACGCGTGCATAGTAGCATGCAGGTCTTTGTGAAGACTGCTAGCCTACAGGGCTACATGGAGATCAGAAGGCAAACACCCCCGGCAAGGCCCTTGGCGAGGGACGACTGCAAAGGCCCCCGGCAAGACCCTTGCCGGGGACGATTGCGGGGCCACAATGTGGCCCACACCCAACAAGGTTTCACCTCCTCACTGTCGTCCCAACACGATGACCAGCTTGCCAACTAGGCATACGCGTGCGTGGCGGCATGCAGATTCTAGTCCAACTAAGCAAGCACCTAGGCGGTGGCATACAGATCTTCCTGAAGGCCCTGCCACCGTACCAGCACAGTAGCTAGCCAGCCTGCTTGCCTGGCGTTGCATGCCTTGTCAGCCTGGACGTGTGTCAAGGCAGGATGAGGCGGCAAAGGACGGGACGGGTTCTGTTACCGTCCCCGATAAAGTTGGAGGGCACGTAAGTAGCGCATTTAATGCGTTTGTCCTACAATGTCAGCGATAAACTTGTACACCGTAGCTACTTTACACCTCCTTGGTATGTCTCCGTCGTATCTATAATTGTTTATTGTTCCATGCCAATATTCTACAACTTTTATATACTTTTGGCAACTTTTTATACTATTTTTGGGACTAACGTATTGATCCAGTGCCCAGTGCGAGTTCTTGTCTATTGCATGTTTTTTGTTTCGGAGAAAATCCATATCAAACGGAGTCCAAACGCGATAAAAACTTCCGGAGATTTTATTTGGAATATTTGTGATTTTTGGGAAAAAGAATCAACGTGAGACGATGCCCGAGGAGTCCACAAGGCAAGGGGCACGCCCCAGGGGGTAGGGTGCACCCTGGGCCCTTCTGGACACTCCGTAAGGCGGTTGGTGCCCTTCTTTCGCCGCAAGAATGCCAATATCCGAATAAAAATCTTATCCAAATCGGAGTTAAGGATCTTTGGGAATTTAAGAAACGGTGAAAGGGTAGAATCTGGGAACGCATAAACAGAAGGAAACAGAGAGAGAGATCCAATATCGGAGGGGCTCTCGCCCCTCCACCGCCATGGAGACCATGGACCAGAGGGGAAACCCTTCTCCCATCTAGGGGGAAGGTCAAGGAAGAAGAAGAAGAAGAAGGGGGGCTCTCTCCCCCTCTCTCCCTGTGGCGCCGGAACACCGTCCGGGCAATCACCTTGCCGACGATCTACACCAACAACTTCACCGCCGTCATCACCAACTCTCTCCCCCTCTATTCAGCAGTGTAACACCTCTTCTCCCCACTGTAATCTCTACTTGAACACGGTGCTCAATGCTATATATTATTTCTTAATGACGTATGGCTATCCTATGATGTTTGAGTAGATCTGTTTTGTCCTATGGGTTCAGTGATGATCGTGATAGGCTTGAGTTGCATGTTTTATGGTGCAGTCCTATGGTGCTCTCTGTGTCACGCAAGTGTGAAGGATCCCTGCTGTACGGTTCGCAATATGTTCATGATTTGCTTATGGTGGGTGGCGTGAGTGACAGAAGCACAAACCCGAGTAAGTAGGTTGTTTGCGTATGGGAATAAAGAGGACTTGATACTTTAAATGCTATGGTTGGGTTTTACCTTAATGATCTTTAGTAGTTGCAGATGCTTGCTAGAGTTCCAATCATAAGTGTATATGATCCAAGAAGAGAAAGTATGTTAGCTTATGGTTCTCCCTCATATAAAATAGCAATAGTGATTACTGGCCTAGTTACCGATTGTCTAGGGACAAAGAACTTTCTTGTGACAAGAAGCTCTCTACTAAAACTAATTTAGTTGTGTCTTTATCTAAACAGCCCCTACTTTTTATTTACGCGCTCTTTATTATCTTGCAAACCTATCTAACAGCACCTACAAAGTACTTCAAGTTTCATACTTGTTCTAGGTAAAGCGAACGTTAAGCGTGCATAGGGTTGTATCGGTGGTCGATAGAACTTGAGGGAATATTTGTTCTACCTTTAGCTCCTCGTTGGGTTCGACACTCTTACTTATGGAAAGAGGGTACAACTGATCCCCTATACTTGGGGGTTATCAAGACCTTTTTCTAGCGCCGTTGCCAGGGAGCAATAGCGTGGGGGGGGGGATATTCTCTTGTGTGCTTGTTTGCTTTATCACTTAGTAGTTTTTACTTTCTGTTCTAAGTTGTTCTTTATCTGTAGTTATGGATATGAACACGAAATACCAAAAAAGTTAGGTGTACTTGCTACTCGTGGAGATGGGGAACCTCCTAAAACCCTCGATGCTCATTATGTGAAAGATATTATGCACTACTTTAATAATCCAGAGAAAACCCTATTCAATTATATAATGGGAGACACGTTGGATCAACGTCAATAGTTTAGGGATTATCACTTGACTCCAAAAGGGAAACTTTTATGGGATCAAATTCATAGGTTGCATTGGTATGCTCGGGAACTATGGTTGAGATATGATTATACTTGTTGCTCTAGGATGAAGGCTCCACACCTTCCCTTTTCATGTAAATTTAATGATAATGAAACCATGGCTTATTATGCTAATGGTATATATGATTATTATGATGTGGAACGAATAGAAGAATTTGTTGCTTTTAAGGGTGCTTATGAAATTGAATCTTTATTTAAAAAGTATGAAGCTTTTGATGATGATGTTTATAGGCCCGAAAATTTCGCTATACTTAAATATTGCTATGAGAATTATGAATACAATGCCAATATTGATGCATTTTTTGAGAAAGTCTCCGCTGTCCAAGAAGAGACTAATATTTTCCAGGAGTCCATGGAAGAAGAAATTGTCGAAACTGTGAGCTCATTGGATGAAAAAGATGATCAGGAGAGCGAAGAACAAAAGGAGGAAGAGCGGATTAGCTTCCCGTGCCCACCTTCTAATGAGATTAATCCTCCAACTCATACATTGTTTATTGTCCCTTCGTTCTTACCGAAGGATGAATGGTATAATAACTGCTATGATCGCATTGATTCATTTGAAATACCCCTTTTTGATGAACTTGGTGCTTGCTATGCTTGTGGCCATGATGACAATATTAATTATGCTTATGGAGATGAACATGATATAGTTCCTTATGTTAAGAATTAAATTGTTTCTATTGCACCCACGCATGATAGTCCTATTATCTTTTTGAATTCTCCCAACTACACTATATTGGGGAAGTTTGTGCTTATTAAGGATTATATTGATGAGTTGCATTCTACTATTGCACATAATGATTTTGGTAAATATAATATGCATGTGCATGCTGCTCCTTTTTGCAATTATTATGAGATAGGAACTACATATCGACCTCTCTATGTTTCCAACAAGATAAAGTTGCAAGAAATTGTTTATACTATGCATTGGCCTTTACTTTGTGTGCATGAATTGTTCCTTTTTGACATGCTGATGCATAGGAAGAGAGTTAGATTTCTTCATTACATGATATATGTGTCGATGGGAAACGACACCTATGGGATCAATGGAATCCCTTCTACGGTTGCGGGACGCGGGGATCGTGAGGAGAGCAGGACTAGCGGGCGACACAGAGTGATTTACCGAGGTTCAGGCCGCAAAGATGCGTAAAACCCTACGATCCTGCTTTGGTGGATGTATTAGTGTTCTTGAGCTCTTGAACTAGCTCTAGGTGGTGTGAGGTTCGAAAGAGCAGAATCCTTCCTTTGTGTGCCATGGGGCTCTTTTTATAGGCGAAAGGGGCTGCCACAGTGGCACACAGGATGTGGAAAGAGCTACAGTACTGCGAGTTTATTGCTAGTATTACAGGACAAGACGAAGTTAATGTGAGGCTTAGGTGTCCCTTCGCTTCATCGGGGACGGGGGCGAGGCCCGTCCCGTCCGTCGCTGTTCCTCGTCGCTCCGAAACACGCCCCTGGCCAGTGATGCATGTGGTGCCATGTAGGCAGGCAGGCAGCTGAGGTGGCGTGGTAGTGGAGCCTCCACGAAGGTTTGCATGTTGCCACGCAGGTGCCTGCCCAGCTGGTTGGGTCGGCAGCTGCATGCGAACGGCGGCGGTGACTTGGCTTGTGCGAGCCAGGTGGTGGCCCTGCCGGTGCGCTTGGGGAGGGTCTTGCCGGGTGGCCCGGCAAGGGTCTTGCCATGGCGCGCTGGCTCCCCCGGCAGGGTTCTTGCCGAGGGTCTTATGGGTTCCTTCGGCGAGGATAGTTGCCTTCCTATCCTCTTTTGATCTTGAGCATTTTATGTCTTCACAAAGATCTGCATGTCACCACGGAGGTGCCTCCCGAGCCCTGTCCCAATGCTTTTTGTCAAGCGCTGGTGGGCTCAAGGGTGGCTCACTTCGGTTGGCGTTGGCGAGCTGCCCCGGGAAGGGTCTTGCCGGGGCTGCTGAGGCCGCCCTGTCAAGAGTCCTTGCCGGGGGAACCTGCTACGCCTATCTGATCTTTGTGGCCTTGGTCCTTGTTGTTGCTTCGATCGTCCTTGTGGCTTCGGCTTCTCTCCGGCTCCCCTTTCCTGCCATGTTATGCGTGGCCGTGGAGGGAGGCTCTGATTGCCCGTGCACATGTCAAGGGGTCAAAAGCATAGCCCCTTCTTTTGTACACCGACAATATATTACTTTGTGCTCACTACTAAACTACAGATCATTGTTAATTAAAATTGGCTTGAGCACTATATGCCTGACTTAATGGATTTAAAGAAAGCGCTGCCAGGGAGACAACCCGGAAGTTTTAGAGATTTGTTCATTTCTGTTGAGTGCTTTTAGAAAGTTTTAAAACAAAAAAAATAAAGTGGGGAACCTAAAAAAAATTCAAAAAGAAAAGTGAAAGTGAGAGAGACGAGCATTCTTAAAGTGGGAGCATACCTTGAACTTCGTTCATGCCCATGGGAAGTTTGTGAATCTTAATTACGGAAACTTTTCAAAAATAATAATTATCCCCTTGTATAAATCCATTGTATTATAAAAATAATGTGCCAAGATTTGCCTTTAGGATGATTAGACTGCTTGTTTTGTTTGTGCGGTGTAAAAACAGAAACTTTGGCTATAGTACATGATTTTACATTTTTTACTGGAAAGTCAAATGGTTCTGAAACTTTTTTTCACAGTACTTCTATACAAATTGTTTATTTTGCAATTTCAGAATTTTTGGAGCTACAGAAGTATGGTATATGTTCAGATTTCTATAGACTGTCCTGTTTAAGACAGATTCTGTTTTTGATGCATTGTTTTGCACGTTTTGATGAAGCTATTAATTTTATTGGTGGTATAAGCCATGGAGAAGTTATAATTCAGTAGCTACAATGCAAAAAAATATGAATGAGTTTGCAACAGTACTTAAAGTGGTGATTTGTTTTATTATACTAACGGATCTCATGAGGGTTTTGTTAAGTTTTGTGTGATTGAAGTTTTCATGTTTTGGGAGAGATCATGATGGATGAAGGAATAAAGAATGGCAAGAGCGTAAGCTTGCGTATGCTCGAGGCACCCCAAGGTAATATTCAAGGACTACCAAGCAACTAAGCTTGGGGATGCCTAGGAAGGCATCCCCTCTTTCTTCTAACGATCATCGGTAATTTTACTTGGAGCTATATTTTTATTCGTCACATGATATGCGTAAATCTTGGAGTGTCGTGTGCTTTTTATTTTTATTTTAATAATGCACCATGCTGGTATGAGATATTCCTTGGTTGATTTATAGAATGCTCTTTGCACTTCACTTATATCTTTTGAGTATGGCTTTATAGAATGCTTCATGTGCTTCACTTATATCATTTGAAGTTTGGATTGCCTGTTTCTTTACACATAGAAAACCGCAATTTGTAGAATGCTCTTTTGCTTCACTTATATTTGTTAGAGCGTGGGAATATCTTTTGTAGAAAGAATTAAACTCTCTTGCTTCATTTATATCTATTTAGAGAGATGACATGAATTGGTCATTCACATGGTTTGTCACAAAATCCTACATAAAACTTGTAGATCACTGAATATGATATGTTTGATTCCTTGAAATAGTTTTGCGATATAAAGATCATGATATTAGAGTCATGCTAGTGAGTAATTGTGGATTGGTAGAAATACTTGTGTTGAGGTTTGTGATTCCCGAAGCATGCACGTATGGTGAACCGTTATGTGATGTAGTCGGAGCATGATTTATTTTTTGATTGTCTTCCTTATGAGTGGCGGTCGGGGATGAGCGATGGTCTTTTCCTACAAATCTATCCCCTTAGGAGCATGCACGCATTACTTTGTTTTGATAGCTAATAGACTTTTGCAATAAGTATGTGAGTTCTTTATGACTAATGTTGAGTCCATGGATTATACGCACTCTCACCCTTCCACCATTGCTAGCCTCTTTGGTACACTGCATTGCCCTTTCTCACCTCGAGAGTTCGTGCAAACTTTGCCAATGCACCCAAACCTCGTGATACGATACGCTCTATCACAAATAAGCCTCCTTATATCTTCCTCAAAAAAGCCACCATACCTACCTATCATGGAATTTCCATAGCCATTCCAAGATATATTGTCGTGCAACATCCATCATCTTCATATACATGACTTGAGCATTCATCGTCATATTACTTTGCAAGATCTTTGCTATGCTAGATCATCGCACATCCTGGTACACTGCCAGAGGCATTCATATAGAGTCATATTGTTCTAGATATCGAGTTGTAATATAGATTCATAAAAGTGTGATGATCATCATTATTAGAGCATTGCCCAAGTGGTCAAAGGATGATGGAGACTATGATTTCCCCACAGGTCGGGATGAGACTCTGGACTGAAAAAAAGACGCCAAAGAAGCCCAAATAAAAAAAAGAGGCCAAATAAGCCCACCAAAAAAACAAAAAAAACAAAAAAGCAAATGAGAGAAAAGGAGAGAAGTGGCAATGTTACTACCCTTTTACCACACTTGTGCTTTAGAGTAGCACCATGTTCTTCATATAGACAGTCTCTTGAGTTACCAATTTCATATACTAGTGGGAGTTTTCATTATAGAACTTGGGTTGTATATTCTGATGATGGGCTTCCTCAAATGTCCGAGGTCTTCATGAGCAAGAAAGTTGGATGCACACCCACTTACTTTCCTATTTGAGCTTTCATACACTTATATCTCTTAGTGCATCTGTTGCATGGCAATCCCTACTCCTCACATTGACATCAATTGATGGGCATCTCCATAGCCCGTTGATTAGCCGCATCGATGTGAGACTTTCTCCTTTTTGTCTTCTCCACACAACCTCCACCATCATATTCTATTCCACCTATAGTGCTATATCCATGGCTCAAGCTCATGTATTGCTAGAAAGTTGAAAAGGTTCGAGAACATTGAAAGTATGAAACAATTGTGTGGCTTGTCATCGGGGTTGTGCATGATTTAAATATTTTGTGTGGTGAAGATGGAGCATAGCCAGACTATATGATTTTGTAGGGATAACTCTCTTTGGCCATGTTATTTTGAAATACATGATTTATTTATTAGTATGCTTGAAGTATTATTGTCCTAATGTCAAAAGATAGACTATTTCTTTGAATCACTCGTGTCTTAATATTCATGCCATGATTAGATTACATGATCAAGATTATGCTAGGTAGCATTCCACATCGAAAATTATCTTTTTTATCATTTACCTACTCGAGAATGAGCAGGAATTAAGCTTGGGGATGCTGATACGTCCGACGTATCTATAATTTTTGATTGTTCCATGCCAATATTTACAACTTTTATATACTTTTGGCAACTTTTTATACTATTTTTGGGACTAACATATTGATCCAGTGCCCAGTGCTAGTTCCTGCCTGTTGCATGTTTTTTGTTTTGCAGAAAATCCATATCAAATGGAATCCAAATGTGATAAAAACTTCTGGAGATTTTTTTGGAATATATGTGATTTTTGGGAAAAGGAATCAACGTGAGACGATGCTCGAGGAGTCCACGAGGCAGGGGGCGCGCCCCAGTGGGTAGGTCATGCCCTGGGCCCTCGTGGACACTCCGTATGGAGGTTGGTGCCCTTCTTTTGCCGCAAGAAAGCCAATATCTAGATAAAAATCATGTCCAAAGTACAACCCAATCATAGTTATGGATCTCCGGTAATTTAAGAAACGGTGAAAGGGCAGAATCAGGGAACGCAGAAACAGAAGGAAACAGAGAGTGCTCTAATCTCAGAGGGGCTCTCGCCCCTCCGCCGCCATGGAGATCATGGACTAGAGGGAAACCCTTCTCCCATCTAGGGGAAACGTCAAGGAATAAGAAGAAGGGGGGCTCTCTCCCCCTCTCTCCAGGTCGTGTCGGAACGCCGCCGGGGCCATCACCGTGCCGACGATCTACACCAACAACTTCACCGCCGTGATCACCATCTCTCTCCCACTCTATGCAGCAGTGTAACACCTCTTCTCCCCGCTGTCATCTCTACTTGAACACGGTGCTCAATGTTATATATTATTTCTCAATGACGTATGGCTATCCTATGATGTTTGAGTAGATCTGTTTTGTCCTATGGGTTCATTGATGATCGTGATTGCTTTGAGTTGCATGTTTTATTATTCGTGTTGTCCTATGGTGCTCTCTGTGTCGCGCAAGCGTGAGGGATCCCCACTGTAGGGTTTGCAATATGTTCATGATTTGCTTATGGTGGGTGGCGTGAGTGACAGAAGCACAGACCCGAGTAAGTAGGTTGTTTGCGTATGGGAATAAAGAGGACTTGATACTTTAAATGCTATGGTTGGGTTTTACCTTAATGATCTTTAGTAGTTGGAGATGCTTGCTAGAGTTCCAATCATAAGTACATATGATCCAAGAAGAGAAAGTGTGTTAGCTTATTCCTCTCCCTCATATAAAATAGCAATAGTGATTACCGGTCTAGTTATCGATTGTGTAGGGACAAATAACTTTCTTGTGACAAGAAGCTCTCTACTAAAACTAATTTAGTTCTGTCCCTACTTTTTATTTACACGCTCTTTATTATCTTGCAAACCTATCCAACAACACCTACAAAGTACTGCTAGTTTCATACTTCTTGTAGGTAAAGTGAACGTTAAGCATGCGTAGGGTTGTCTCGGTGGTCGATAGAACTTGAGGGAATATTTCTTCTACCTTTAGCTCCTCGTTGGTTTTGACACTCTTACTTATCGAAAGAGGCTACATGTCACACCTTGATTTTCATGCCACTTCACTTAAGCTAATAAATCATGATAAAATATGGTTTCACAAAAGTTTTGAGTGTTTTGGGCTTTGCTTTGATTGATTTATGTCTGCTGTTTGCAAGTGCTCTAGAAATCAAATAAATTCTCCAACTCCTATACTTCATCTCCTTGCTCCAAACTCTTGTTCCAATGATCATGCCATGTGTATAGTACAATATAGAATTTTCTTATAAAAATAATTTGGCCAAAAAGTATTTTCTAAATTTAGTTTTCCAAAACCCCCTGAATTGAGGTTCGCACTACAAGTACTTGATTTGGGGTATGAAAAATATTCCAAAGAGTATCTTTGAAACCTATTAGATATAGGACTCCCATAAACCACAAAAATATAATTTTAAAAGTAATTTTCCTATTTTATTTAAAGGCTTTTTCTTTAGGCCAGAAATGGTCTTTAATAGGTTAAAATTATTTTAGTGCTTTAAAAATATTTGGGAAAAACCTAGGGAAACTCAGTGGACATATATTGTCCATATATATAAGAGTTTCAACACATAGTCATGTTCAAAATATTGCTCAAATCCCTCAAAAACCTTTCTGGATATTTCATGCTTTTGAAATATTTACAAAGGAAATATTCTCTAAAAATTCCACAAAAATTCTAGAATGTCACATATGACATGTTTGATGATCTTTCCAAGTCTCATGTCATGGAGAATAGCATAACCCCATGAATCCCCCTCAAAACCATTTCTGTCCATTTTGAAGTCTAAGCAACTTTACATTGCCAAACATGTCCAAATGTTCTCTAACTTGGTGCACATGCTCAAATGGTCTAATTATTCGTCGAGACCAAATGGCACAAGTTGGAGAGAATGTTATCTTGATAAAAGTGCCCCAAAACCCTTCCTGTCCAGAACCAAATTTGAACAACTCTACATTTCCAATTGTCTCCTTTTGATCCCAATTTTTGTGGACATGTTCAAATCCTCAAATGATGACACCACCAAGTGGTGCATAAAGGAGAAAAGATTTGCATGACTAAATCTTGAAAACTCCATTTCTGTTCATTTCTAGGGTTTACAAAAGTTCCATTGGCAACTTTGCCCAAATGGACTCAATCTTTGTGGAACCACTTATTTTCTCATGAAATTTGACCCTGCCAAGTCTCATGACAAGAGGAGATCATCTTCTTGCCCAAACCAGAAACAAACACCTTTTGCCATTTTTACCAAAATGCATGTTTTGACCCCTTCCACAATTATCCATGAGCTCAAGTTTTTACCACAGCTGAGCCGGATCATCTTCTACCTCCAGTAACTCTTGCAAGGTCATGGATCAATGATTGAGCGGTGAAAACCCTCACTTTACCCCTCTGGACAGCCACTGTTCACCTCTCTCTCCACCTCCCCTGTCATCCAGTGGCTTACCAAGGCATCCAATGCCCCTTTCCTATAGTTTACTATACCCTATGGTTGTTGGACACGGCCAGGACACAAAAGACATGCCCATGCCGGCCAAAGTCGCGATCTGGAGCGCGCTATAGTACGCGAGGGCACTGTAGCTCGGCTCACCCTAGGCAACCAGGCGCCATTGGGCAGAGCGAGCGTATCCGTCAAGGTCGCCTCGACTTCCACGACACGCAACACTGTCGGCCCCTTCCTCCCTTGCCCTCCTTCTCCCTCCACGAGTTCACCTGAGTACGTCGGTGGACGCTGCCCACGGTGCACCGCGGCCATGCCCATATAAGCTAGCCCCCGAACTATATCCCGCCTCGGTTGGAACCACCTCTCTCTCGTGCACCTCCTAGACAGCCTCTCTCTCCCCCTAGTGCCCTCCTTCCATCCCCATGGCCGGAGCCATGTCGTTGGCATCCGCATAAATTCGCGCTCTATGGCCTCTCCCCTCCCCTTTAAACTCCACTGGAGCATCTCCAACCTCACCGCAGGTCTCTCCCGTGCTCGGTTCACTCCTCTCTGTGGCCGTAGCACCAAGCCCATCATCGGCGTCGCCATCTTCCGCAATGGCCGACGCCGCTCTTGACCTCGACCTTCCCAGGGACCAAGACCCATCCAGGGGGGTCGCGGCCCCCTTCCGCGAGCTCGCCGGTGTGCCGGGCACCCGCAGCGGTGCCCCTGGTTGCCAGAATGAGCTTGGCCTCGCCTCCTCTGTTCCTGCGGCACGGGAGGCCGCGCAAGAAAGAGGAAAGCCGGCCGGTGGGACCGACGACCTTACCGGTCAGCCTCTGCCGACATGTCCAGCTGGACCCGCTCGGGTTAAGTGGAGACGGGCCGGGAGAAACGTGCCTCCGACATCACCTCTCCACACCCGCGCGGCTGAGCCACTGGGCCAGCCCACTGCTAAACTGCGCCCAGTGCGCTAGATAAGGGTAAAGCCCTTCCCCTTTTTCCTTCCCTTTTTCTTTTCCAGATAACTTCTAAACCCTCTAGAGAATTCAAATAAAGTCCAAATTTGATGATTCAAATTTTCCGTGACTCCATAAATCAATATCTATTTAATGAGCCATAGTGAACATTTTTACTGTGCTTGGTGTTCACTGGATATATTAAATATGTCATTTATCCACATAAATCCACTTCAAAAATCCATAGGGTATTTATTTGGACTTCAAATCCAGTGAAACCAATTACTAAATGCTTCCAAAATCATGCCTGACTTAATGGGTACTTTCATTCATTTTTATAAAAAGGCATTCTGCGGACAACCTGCAGATCCATTGAATCCATTTATTCCATCATATTGAAATGTTCAGAAATAACCACTGATCCAATTCCAATGAAACCACTCTGGTTTGTTTTCTTATAACTAGGGGAGTCCTAGAAAAGTCAACTTCATATTTTTAGAGCACTTTTATTTTTGCTTGTTGTATTGCTTATTGTGATTGTTTCCGAAGTTAGTTGACAACATAGATGGAGTATTTGGAGAAGGATCAGAAGACGTGAAGACTCTGATGAACCAGGCAAGCAGCCCTTTGACCATGATGAACCCTATCTATCATAGTAGCATTTCTTTCTGTGGTTGTTGAATGCATGATATCTTGAATGGCAACCTTGCTAGGTTCGCCTTCGTTCCATACCACATTGATACTTGCATTGTTCATGATTGTATCCTTGCTTAAAGTTGTGTTGGTGGGTTGTAGAAATATGCTATAGTTGATGGCTAAGCAAAAATGGGTCAGAGTTATGCATGGTAAGGAACAAGTGTGGTTTGACATACTTGCAAATAGCCCGAGTGGGTGCCACTAATGCCCCTGGGAGATGATGATGAACTAGGTCACCACTTGGTGGAGAGGTAGTGTACCGAGGCTTGATGAAGGTGTTGTTTACAGAGACGGATTAGATTTAAGATTTGTTGACCGTCCCAACCCTACATGCGCAACCACTATACCCTTATATGGGAAAGGGCACTATTGATTACCTAGGCCGATACTAGCTTGGAGCCCGCATTGCTAGTGATGGGGGAGAGTTGGTGCTCTCTCTCTCGGGACGGGGTCGTGCCAGGTAGGGTGGCCATGAATGTTTTCTGAGGGCACCGGACACACCGTTGGTACCCCGTGCCAGTGGTATGTGATGAATATGGGAGCGAGGCTCCACAATTTTAAGATGTCAAATGTTGGGCACGGGGGTTACTACCAATCGAGTGGACTCCATGTTAGTGTCGTCTAGGGAAAGATAGTGATCGGGTGCTTACCTCGGGTACTTGAGGTACCGCGGGTCGTGGATGACACGGAAGTTCCCCACATCTTGTGGGTAAAGTGTGCAATCTCTGCAGAGTGTCAAACTATTCGAATAGCCGTGTCCACAGTCAAGGACGGTTGTGTGGTGCTGCTTATACTATGTCCATATGTTTCTCCAGAGAACACAGTTTGGTGATATTGTTGATGGGATTCATGAGGAAGTCACGATGAGCTTTAGCGTGAGTAACTCTTTCTCGAGGCTGATGTCTGTAACCTCCTTATACTTGCTGCAGACACATTCATGTCCTTGGTAAATGTTGATCACACTTGCATGAGAAAAAACAGCTTTCCGCAAAATTCCAATTAAGCAGTAGAGCTTTGCATAATTCTTTTGTTATCACTCTTGCGTTGCTTGCGAGTACATTCAAAGTACTCATTGGCTTGCCACTAGTTATTTTATTGGCCAGGCATGAAAGGGAAGATATATTGAAGAGTTCTTTGGTGACGATCGTGCGAGCTAGGATGCTTTCCTAGTCAGAATGCCTGTAGGGTTAAGGTAGGGGGTCGCGAACTGTGCGTCTAAGGCTAATGGTAACAGGAGGCAGGGGACACGATGTTTTACCCAGGTTCGGGCGCTCTCGATGGAGGTAATACCCTACTTCCTGCTTGATTGATCTTGATGATATGAGTATTACAAGAGGTTATCTACCACGAGATCGTAGAGGCTAAACCCGAGCTAGCCTATGATTCTGATTGTTGTTGTCCTACGGACTAAACCCTCCGGTTTACATAAAACACCGGAGGGGGCTAGGGTTACACAGAGTCGGTTACAAAGAAGGAGATCTAACATCCGAATCGCCAAGCTTGTCTTCCACGCAAAGGAGAGTCCCATCCGGACACGGGACGAAGTCTTGAGTCTTGTATCTTCATAGTCCAATAGTCCGGCCAAAGTATATAGTCCGGCTGTCCGGATACCCCCTAATCCAGGACTCCCTCAGTAGCCCCTGAACCAGGCTTCAATGATGATTAGTCCGGCGCGCAGATTGTCTTCGACATTGCAAGGCAGGTTCCATCTCCAAATACTCCAAAGTAATTCTCGAACACCTAAACTGTGTCCGGCTCTGCAAGATAATTTCCACACACAACCGTAGAGAGCATAACATTTTACAAATCTAATCTGCTGACAATTTTTCATGGTGTGCCCTTACGCCTTGGCCTGGCTTGATACGAACCGGTTTTGCTCAGCCTGCCACGACACACACTACAAGGTGGTTTTATTGGCACGCCTCCTTGAAGCAGAGATTGTGTTCCCCTTATTGCGGGATTCCCATCAATACGGGTGCGGGCAACCTAACTACGCCTGTTGGTATAACCCCGTGTTTTTAGGCAAGTCCCAAACGGTTACGCTGAGGACGCTTGATATTCACCCCCTTTATAGAGGGGCCGAGGCCTATCCCTCTCTCTTACCACGCTTGCGCCTTTCCGCATCGCGAGTTCCAGCACCCGAAGCTCAAGCTTAGGCACTTCGGATCTTCAATCATGTCCGGATCCAACCTTCAAGGCCGGTGGATGGCCTCCTCTGTCAAAGAGGAGGACATTGCGAAGCTTAGGGAGGGCAGATATCTGACCGCCGACATCAAGAACAGGCTTCCTGCTCCAGGGTAGGTCATCCCTACTCCCGAGCCCAACGAGAGCATCGTATTTGTCTCTCACTTCGTTTGTGGCCTAGGCTTCTCCCTCGATCCCTTCGTGAGAGGGCTCATGTTCTATTAGGGGCTAGATTTTCATGATCTAGCTCCGGACTCCATCCTTCACATCTCATGATTTATCGTCGTGTGTGAAGCCTTCCTCCACATCACCCCACACTTCGGCTTATGGCTCAAGACCTTCAATGTAAATCCGAAGGCGATCGAGGGGCGACACGCGAAGTGCGGAGGCGCTGTAATAAGTAGAAACGCCGATGCCCCATGGCCAGAGGGCTTCTTCCCGGAGGTGTCCGATCTATGGCTGCGGAGGTGGTTCTACGTCACGGCTCCCCGAGGCACAAAGTGGGTGGCTGCCCCCGACTTCCGCTCGGGCCCTCCACCTCAGCTGATGCCGTGGGCCAACGTGCGACTGGACTGGGGGCCTGTTAATGACGCACCAACATTGCAGAGCCGCATTCGGGAGCTTCTTGAGAGGGACAGCAGTCTTGTCAGCATAATTCAGGTAATGTTAGTCCGACGGATCTTGCCGTGCAAACGTCGTCCTCTCCGGATGTGGGAGTTCAACCCGGAAGGTCCGCGAACTATTAAGCACTTCTTCGGCATGACGCTCGAAGCGATGTATAGGTTATTCTTTGGACCACAAGTAAAGTGTCCGGACACCACCGAGGATGCGAGCCTGAGCTGCAACCACCCAGATACCCAAGTAAGTAACCCTGAAACTAAACACTTCGTTTATATTTATCACAACATTATTCTGAAAACCTTCCACGGCCAAGATTGGCTCAGCAAGGCGGAGAGAATCAGGTGTCCGGCGCCACTTCTCGAAGGCTCGCCCAGCCGTGCAATAGCCAGGATGCTTAGTCGTGTGCTAAGTCAAGTGCCCTCGGGGAAAGACGAAGGGAAAATTAGAGAAGTAGAGCTTCACACATTGCACATCCAAACCGGGGGAATTACTGTCTCCACGAAGGAGGATAGTCGGCGAGGGGAATCTAAGGTCTGCTCCCCCGCGGGAAGAAGAGGGCCGCCTCCAAAGACATGGAAATTGAGGTGCCTTGACAAGGGAAGAAAACTTCACTAGGGGGCCCTGCCCCGGAGGGCATCCTCACCCCGCCATGCCCGCAAACGGGCCAGCCCTCCACCGAGTGATAAGTTAATCATTAGTACAAAGCTACTGCTTCCTCCTCAGAGAACAATAACCAGGATCCATCCTTTGCAGTCCGGCTAGTAGCTCTTCTCGACAGAGTTCGTCTTCGGGGGATCTTCTTCCGGAGATGATGGAGAGTGAAACCCCAGCTGCCACTCCGCCCCATGGGGCGGGCGACCCCGAGGTGTTGTCACGGAGGAATCCAGATTCGCCGAGGCCAGAAGCTAACACTTCGGCCGCCCTGAGCCCGGAGCGTTCGGCTCCCCACGGGGCGATAAGAAGGGTCAGTGCAGTCCGTGCCGGCGGACACGTTGGCGGGCCTTACGAGCAAGCTGCTCTCTCGGAGGATCACCGTGCGTTAATTGGCACGGTGCTTGAGAAGATTTCATCTGCCACAAGCGGTTTGACTGAAGCTTTTATGAGCCTGCTCAAAGGCTTTGAGGTACATACATAATTTTTTGGTTGTACCGCACGCGCTAGGTGTGCTCCGTATAGATAGTGGCCCCTGAGACTCTGGTTACCAGCCCTAGGTGGAAAACGGAGGATCACACTCCCATGTAATGATCGCACTGCATTCATGCACAGGTGGCTAAGGGTCCAGCGGTAGACCGGACCGCTGAATTAACTAAACTGAGGCGACAGATTGAAGTTGTGGACGCCGACATCACGCTTGTGAACGAGCGGCTTGACGAGTCACAGAGTATGTGCTCTATTTTCCTCATTTGTTATAGGAAATATTAAGAGGAACATAATGTTAATGTGATATGCTTTGGCTGCAGGCAGAGCTACTGCCGTGGAGGCCCTGAGGGTGGAACTTGCCCTAGCCAAGGAACAAGCCCGGGCTAGCAATGCGGCTGCCCTAAAGGTGGCCGAAGATTTGAGAGCCGAATAGGCTGCTCATCGCCGAAGCGAAGATAAGATAGCCGAGATGGCTGTGGAGCTGAGAGACGCTGCCGGCCGGTATGAGCTCCTTGAAAAGGAGAATCAGGCGAAATCGGCTGACCTGAAGAAGGCCCTTGATGCAGCCAAAGGAGATGTGTTCCGAAATTAGGGATGCGCGGGAGGAGCTTCGACAGGCCGGAGAAATCGCGGCTGGAAACCCCTATTTGTTGCGGATGAAGTTCTTAGATCCAAAGTATGCTCCTTTGGATCGGCTCTGGAGCGCTGCAGACGCGTATGTGGATCTGGCAAAAAGTATGGATGATGTGACCAAGTTTTTCAAGGACCAGAAAGATAGTGAAGTAGAAAGGCTGTTCTGGTCGCAATTCAGTGCTCCAACGCGTCTGTTGCCATTGAGTGAAAGGATGGCCGCTGTGGCCGAGCTCCATGGGGTGTCCAGTCTAGCAATGAGGTCTGTAATAGACCATCTATGGCCGAAGGGACCGAGGCCGTTCAGTTATTTTGGTTTAGTGCAACAATTCCTTGGCGCTGTATCACGAATTGATGCCATGAAGAGGTCGGCGTGTATAGAGGGTGTGCGGATGGCTCTTGCGCGTGTTAAAACATATTGGGCGGATATGGAGGCCACCATCATTGCAACCCAGAATACGGCAGGAAGCTAGGATCCAGACGAGCACTATTTTGAGCAGGTGACAGAAGGTGCTCGTTTAATAGAGGCTCAGTGCTCGAAGAGTGTCATGTTCGAGTGACAAGTCATTCAATTGTAAAAACAATTCTATTTTGATTATAGAGGCCATGTTTATACTTTTGCCCGAAAGTGTCATTGTGCCTCCTGTGCGGCTGTTTGATGTATATATATATATAACCTGAAAGTTAGCAGTCGTTGGCTTCAGCCCCCACGCATACAATGCGGGGGTGTTCGAAAAAATGTGCGTAATCACACTTGATCCAACGTCTTGGTCCATTAAGGAGGTGATCGCACGTCGAACTAGGCAACAGGACTATATAGCTGTAACACTTTCACTTAGCCATAGGAGTTTGACGGTGGGGCTCCAATGTAGCCCCTGGTACCTTCGCATGCATCCGGATACGGGCGCATATGTACATGACCGGGAAACGGCCCTTCGTTAATGCGGAAGAATCCCAAAGATTCCGATGAGTCCTCGAGTGGTTGACCAGTCTCTCGCTATATCATGACAGTCAATTTTCGGCTTTCTCTACTGATGTGCTCATCCGGAATAACCAGGGCACAATCGCAGTAGTTCTCCTTTGGCCGCCTTAGCCGATAGAAGCGGAACGTAAGGAACCAAACCCTGGAGCCGGGCAAACCCAACATTTGACCAAAGACATGATTCGGAGCTGATGCATATAAGGCCAAACTCGCGACGCCGAACACTCCCGAAGGTATTCAGACTTTATAACATATACCGGGCTGAGTAGCGCCCTTAATTATGAACCCTGTTTTGCTAGGTACGTGCGTTAGTCTGTCATGGTGAAATGCCAATAACGGCAGTATCCCCTGTGGGTGTATGGAGTACCCATGGGATGTCAAGTAACAAGAGACAATAAAGAAGGTTTACACAGGGCCTTAATCTAAAGAGAAACCTTTGAGCGGGGCCCTACTGCACGTCTGCGCCTTTGTCTCCGTTGTGCCGTGTCCTGGTAGGGTGTCGCACGAATGGTGTCTGTAAAGAGGAAAACTCAAGGAAAAGAGTATGGCGTAATCATGCGAAGAGTTGGTTATTATCAATGGATAGTAGAAGTGTTAGACATTGGCCTGTTAATAAGGTCAAGCCAAAAGGTGGGCTTTATTGCATGTTTGCAGCCCCTGATGTCATCTATGGGATTACTTGTATAGCACCCGGCTCAGGTTTATCTGGGCTGTTACCGACGATGGTGCGCTGGACTCGTCTAACCGTGTCCGTCGTCTTAACGACTGATCATGCGTTCTGATAGGAGAGGCCTCTTAGTGTCCGGGTTCTAGAGCTGCCACATACTCTTCCGCACGTAAGGAACGCTTTGTGTTTCTGCTAACAGTGAAGACGCCACGTGGACTGGGCATCTGGAGTTTAAGGTAGGCGTAGTGCGGTACTGCGTTGAAGCGAGCGAAGGTCGTTCTCCCGAGCAATGCATGATAACCCCTTCGGAGGGGAGTAATGGCGAGGAGTAATTCCTCACTTCTGAAGTTGTCGGGCGAACCGAATGTCACCTCTAATACGAGGGAGCCCCTGCAGCGGGCCTCGATGCGTGGTATCACCCCTTTAAAGGTGGTGTTACTTTGTCTGATTCTGGATGGGTCTATCCCCATCTTGCGAATAGTGTCCTGATATATTAGATTGAGACTACTGCCGCTGTTCATGAGGACACGAGTGAGATGGTATCCATCGATTATTGGGTCGAGCACCAAGGCAGCCGATCCTCCATGCCGGATACTAGTTGGGTGGTCCCTCTGATCAAAGGTGATCGGGGAGGCCGACCAGGGGTTGAGTTTATGGGCAACGGGTTCTACAGCGTATACGTTTCTGAGCGCGCGTTTGTGCCTTCACTTTGGTATATGAGTCGCGTAGATCATGTTTACTCTTTTTACCTCTGGTGGGATTTTTTCTGTCCCCCAGTGTTCGGCTGGCGAGGCTCATCCTCATCTTCACTCGGTGTTTCCCTTCGCTTGTGTTCGGCATTTAACTTGCCGGCCTGCTTAAAGACCCAGCATTCTCTGTGAGTGTGGTTCGCAGGTTTTTTGGGGGTGCCATGAATTTGGCACAGTTTGTCCAGGACTTTGTTCAGGCCGGACGGTCCCTCTTTGCTGCCTTTAAATGGCTTCTTTTGTTGACCGGGTCGAGGGCCCCTGAATTCGGCATTGACCGCCGTGTTGTCCGGACTTTCTTCCTTGTTTCGACGCTTGTTTTTATTGCGCCATGGCTTCCCGTTGCCATCCCTAATTTCGGATGTGCCTGGGTCACTGGTGCCTCTACGGTCCAACCAGCTGTCCTCACCTGCGCAAAAGCGGGTAATGAGGCTTGTTAAGGCTGCCATTGTCCTCGGATTTTCTTGGCCGAGGTGTCTGGGGAGCCACTCGTCTCGGATACTATGCTTGAAGGCCGCTAGGGCTTCGGCATCCGGACAATTGACAATTTGATTCTTCTTATTGAGAAATCAGTTCCAAAGCTTCCGGGCGGACTCTCCGGGCTGTTGTATTATGTGAGTTAAATCGTCAGCATCCGAAGGTCGGACATAGGTCCCTTGAAAATTGGCCCTGAAAGCGTCCTCAAGTTCTTCCCAACTTCCGATTGAATTTTCAACCAGTGCCGAGCTGGCCCCTTCAGCTGGAGGGGTAGGTATTTGATGGCGTGGAGGTCATCCCCACGAGCCATGTGGATATGAAGGATAAAATCCTCAATCCAGACCCCAGGGTCTATCTTTCCATCATATGCCTCTATGTTCAAAGGTTTGAATCCCTGTGGAAATTCGTGATCCAGTACCTCTTCGGTGAAGCACAGAGGGCGCGCAGCCCCTCTGTATCTGGACATGTTGTGGCATGCTGTCGACTATTGTTCTGTCCGGTGTTGATTCCGAACTGGTATTCGATCAGTCTGATCATTTTGGTGACCATAGTCCTGTGCCGGAGCATGTCCTCTAGATCCATAGATGGACCTGGTCGCACTGGCCTTTTTGTCCAGGAGCTCACGTAAATCGTGTGTGGCATCAGTAGCTGCTATATCGCGGTCATGAAGTGGTTGGTCCGGCCTAT
Source organism: Aegilops speltoides (assembly GCA_021437245.1). Taxonomy (NCBI): domain Eukaryota; kingdom Viridiplantae; phylum Streptophyta; class Magnoliopsida; order Poales; family Poaceae; genus Aegilops; species Aegilops speltoides. Next base: position 162,565,165 of record CM038144.1, read on the forward strand.
TGGCTGCATTGTTCTTTGGCAGAATGGCCTCATCGTCGAATTCTGGCAGCAGCTTGCACTTTGGGTAGCTCTTTGTGTGGTGATAGTCACCATATTTTTCTTAAGCGTCTAGCACTTTATTCCATCTGCGGTTGAGCATTTCCTGCACGGCCTTTTCATAGTGGCCATAAGCCTTTTGGGGAGGTTATCTCGTTCCAAACGTTTTTCCGGGATGATGAATGCATCGTTGTCCGGACTGTACTCTTCTCCGGAGGCAGGTTGACGAGTTCGGCCCTCGGGATCGCCGTGATCGGGGGTCTGCTTCGGGCTGTGTTCGGTGTGACCTGGCTCATCCGGCACCTGGCTCATCCGGCTCCATCGCTGGGTCTATATGGTCGTTGTTGCCTTTGGAGTTGACTGGGGTGTCGATTTTTCCAGCGCTATCGCTATTTTTACTGTAGCTGGATTTAGAGCGGTGTCTGCGCCGTCGTTTTGGCTTTTGTCTGGGGGTTTTATCCTCCGTTGTGTCCTTTTTGTCGCCATTGTCCTCCTTAGGCGTGGCCACCATGTATATATCATATGAAGAGGTGGCAGTCCAGCGCCCCATGGGCGGTGGTTCCAAATCGTCCCCTGCGCCGACGTCCATACCATCGGCGTCGTCGGAGTCGAAGTCAAGCATGTCTGTTAGGTCATCGACAGTGGCTATTAAGTGGGTGGTGGCTGGGCGGAGATTTTCTTCATCATCCGAATCCCCCTCGAGCCGGACACAGTTCGGCCAAGAGTCCTCTGACAAAAAGAGGGACCCTAACGAGTTTAGCACGTCGCCAAAGGGGGAGTGCTGAAAGATATCCACAGCGGTGAACTCTGTTACCGGAGCCCGATCTGATTCAATTGGCCCGGGTGCGTACGGTCTGGAACCTAACACCGGACACAAGTCCGGGGGTCCGATGACACAGATTTCCTTGGAGGTCGAGTCTGTATTCGGCTCTACCGCCGATGAGTATGCGGGCTCCGGGGTGGGGTCCATCCACCCGTCCTCGGACGATGCGATCTGCCCCGGATTTAGGTCCGAAGCCATTGCAGGGGCGATATCCCGAATATCGCCTGACAGCAGATCTAAGCCGTGCTCACCGTGACTGTTCGACGCTCCTGACATAGGCCTGAATCCGTCGAAGATCAAGTCTCCACGGATATCGGCCGTGTCGTTCAAGTTTCCAAATCTGACCTGATGGCCAGGGGCGTGGCTGTCGATCTGCTCCAGATGGCCAAGAGAATTGGCCCGCAGTGCGAAGCCACCAAACATGAAGATCTATCCGGGGAGAAAAGTCTCACACTGGACTGCATTGTTGTTGATGATTTAAAGAGCCATCAAGCCTTGCTGTGACGACATAGAGGAACTCTCAATGAAAGCACCAATGTCGATGTCAAAACTGGCGGATCTCGGGTAGGGGGTCCCGAACTGTGCCTCTAAGGCTAATGGTAACAGGAGGCAGGCGACACGATGCTTTACCCAGGTTCAGGCCCTCCCGATGGAGGTAATACCCTACTTCCCGCTTGATTGATCTTCATGATATGAGTATTACAAGAGTTGATCTACCACGAGATAGTAGAGGCTAAACCCTAGGAGCTAGCCTATGATTCTGATGTTGTTGTCCTACGGACTAAACCCTCCAGTTTATATAGTAACCGGAGGGGGCTAGGGTTACACAGAGTCAGTTACAAAGAAGGAGATCTAACATCCGAATCGCCAAGATTGTCTTCCATGCAAAGGAGAGTCCCATCCAGACATGGGACGAAGTCTTGAGTCTTGTATTTTCATAGTCCAACAGTCCGGCCAAAATATATTGTCTGGTTGTCCGCATACCCCCTAATCCAGGACTCCCTCAATGGGTTCAAGTTACTGACGAAGATTTCCGCTGCGATGATATACTCAAGACTTGACCATAATGGTCACAATTTGTGTAAAACGGTATGTATGGATGTAAGACTCTTGTTATTCAGCTTCTGTGTGTTCAGCGAGCATTGATCTCTGGAATCACTGTACACGTGCATTCGGTGATCACGACTTATGAGTCGGGGTCCCCACACTACAACTGATCCCCTATACTTGTGGGTTATCACTCCTATGTGCCACTGTGGTGACCCCTTTGACTTATAAAAGGAGGCTCAAGGCGTACTGGAGAAGGATTCAGACTTTTTGGACTGGGCATGCAAAACAGCTAGTCTAAGAACTCAAGAACACGAAATATACACCCAAAGCAGTACTAGGGTTTTACGCTTCTCAGTGGCTCGAACCTGGGTAAAAATCCCTCGTGCTGATCACCAGACCTGCTCTTTGCTAAATTTGTCCCCACCAACCGTAGAAGGGATCCTCATGATCCCATAGTTGCCGTTTCCCCGACACAAATCTCATCTTCTCGCAATTTACATTATATGCCATTTGCCTCTCATTTTCCTCTCGACCACTTCACAAAAAATTTGCCGTTTTATTCGCCCTCTTTTTCGTTCGACATTTTCTCATCAGATCTTTTTTTGAGTGCAATCTTGTTTGCATAGTCATGATGCCTCAAAGAAAATATTATGAGGTTCCTTATCCAAAATGTTTTCTTGAAATCGAGAAAGTACTAAGGAATATATGACTACACAAATTTAGCATAATAAATATTTCACCGAAGAAATTAAGGAACACTTTGTTGTGCTAGAGGCTATAACCGAACAACTTGATGATATTAGTTTAGAATTTTGCAATCCCCAATCTAAGTATGCTTTTCCTTAAAGTTTGTTAGGAAAAATATCCAACGCACAAGCTACTTTAGTGAATTAAATTGCCGCCAACCCATCTCGTTAGAAGATAAAATTTTTGAAGATCATACAATGATTTGTGTTTCTTCTATTAGTTCTTTGTTTAGTAAAATTAAGATTGTTGAAAAAGGGACTGGAGAAGAGTCAAATTTAGCTAGAAGGTGTCCCTATGATTCGGAGGGTGAAAATCTTGTTGAAAAAATTGATAAAAGTGGATTTGAAGAGGTTAAGACTTTAACTAGTGATGTGCCCACTATTTTGGATTACAAAGACTTTAATTATGATAGTTGCTCTTTGGTTGAATGTATTTCTTTGTTGGAATCCATGATAAATTCACCCCATGCTTATGAACAAAATAAAGCTTTTTACTAAACATATTGTTGATGCTATGATGAAAGCCTTTGCAGAAAATTTGGAATTAGAAGTTTCAATTCCTAGAAAATTACATGATGAATGGGAACCTACTATCAAAGTCAAGATTAAAAATTATGAGTGTTTTTATTTATGTGACTTGGGTGCAAATGTTTCTACAATTCCAAAACCTTTATGTGATGTGCTTGGTCTTACCGATATTGAAGAATGCTCTTTAATTTTGCACTTGGCGGATTCTACTATTAAAAAGCCTATGGAAATAATTAATGATGTTCTTATTCTTGCAAATAGGAATTATGTGCCCATAGATTTTATTGTTCTTGATATTGATTGCAATCCGTCTTGTCCAATAATTCTTGGTATACCGTTTTTAGGTACTATTGGACCCTAGAATACCTTGATCTAGCCCTCTACAAGAGGGACCTGAAAAAGTAAACTGGTCGTTGCACCATCTTATTTCAAGCTATCCCCTTCCACTTATCAGCACTGATTTATGGCTCCCCTTCATTGTTGTCGCCAAGCCTTGCCAGGGATAAAGCTGGTTCATCACTGGGTGGTTCTGCCGCAGTAGTTTCTTCGCTATCCACTTCTCTCTGCACCACCAGGGCAACACTAACTACATGATTCATTGCTGCTAAATACAGCATCAGTGGCTCTTGTGGTTTGGGTGTGACCAGTGTTGGAGAAGATGAAAGGTAAGCTTTCAAATCCTGCAGCCCAGTCTCGGCCTCTAGAGTCCATTTCATTGGACTAGCATTCTTTAATATTCTGAAGCATGACAAGGCACACTCGGCGGATTTTGAAATGAACCTACTTAGTGCGGGAACACAGCCAGCTAGACGCCTTACATCGTTGATGGTCTTCGGAGCTTGGATCTGTTCAATCGCCTTGATCTTGTCGGGGTTGGCATCTATCCCTCACTGAGATACAAAGAACCCAAGAAGCTTGCCGGACGAAACGCCAAACACACATTTCTCTAGGTTGAGCTTCAAGTTGATCTTCCACAAATTTGCAAAGGTTTCTTCCAAATCTTCGACGAGTGTAGATTTGTCCTTAGTTTTGACCACTATGTCATCCATATATGCTTCAATGTACCTATGCAGCTGAGATTCGAAACCAATCCGTTCGGTCCTTGCGAACGTGGAACCAACACTTTTTAGCCCAAAAGGAATATGTACAAAGCAATACGTGCCATATGGGGTAATAAAGGCGGTCTTTTCTTCGTCTTCCTTGGCCATGAAGATCTGGTGGTAACCAGAGTACACATCAAGGAAGGAGAGAAAATCACATCCTAAGGTGGGATCAACAATCTGGTCAATGCGTGACAACTTGGACAAACTTTGTTAATGTTAGTGAAGTTGATACAAAGTCTCCACTTCCCATTTGCCTTGCACACCACCACTAAATTCGCTAACCAAGTTGGATGCAGTACTCCTCGGACTAAAGCAACTGCTTCTAGTTTCTTAATTTCATCAGCAATGAGTTGCTGCCGCTCCAGGGCCTTCTTCCTAACTTTTTGCTTGACGGGCCGGGCGTGAGGGTAGACAGCAAGGCGGTACTCGATTACCTCCCTGGGAACACCGGGTATGTCACATGGTTGCCAGGCAAACACATCAACATTCACCCGCAGGAAGGTAACGAGCGTGCTTTTCTATTTGTCATGAAGGGTTGCACTAATGGTGAAAGTACTATAAGTGCCCTCATGCCACGCCAGAACTTTCTTGGTTGCAGGGGGAGCAACCTTGGATCTTTTGCAAGCTGAACTTTCCGGCAAGAAGCTGCCCGGTGCCCCCTTTGAAGAGGAGTGCTTCCCGGGGTCCTTGTCGGTGCTCTCGCCGGTTTTCTTAACTTTCTTCTCTTCCTTGGCGGGAGCCGAGGCCTTGATGGCATCTGCTGCTATCACGTTTCTATACATCATATCCACATAGAGGACAACATCTCTCTTATCCGATGGAATGGAAATGACTCCCATAGGACCACTGTCATGGAATTAACACGTCAGATGTCCTCATGAAAGGACTTAGTCGTGGAGCCATCGCAAGGGTTAGCTTGAAGGCGTTAAACCGGACAAGGGACACGGGAGTTTTATACTAGTTTGACCCCTTCAATGAAGGTAAAAGCCTACGTCTAGTTGTGATGAGATTGATTGGGTTTCATTGACCAGGGAGCAAAAATGCTTGCCTGAGTCTCGAGTTGTTGTTTCTTGTCCCTGAACCGCCGCCGGGTCGTCCCTTTATATACATAGGTTGACGCACGGCCGGTCTACAGAGCCCCGAGGCTGACTCATACAAAGTTTCCAGCTCGGTCTCTCCTTTCCTAACTTTCATTACAAGTTACATAGTCATGGCGGTTTACCAATATGGGCATTAATCCGCCTTTGGGCTTCGGGCTCCTAAGCTTCATTAGTAAAGCGCCATCTTCTGGATCTTCTTGGGCTTCAGCATAGTCGAGGGTGAACTGGGTCCTCGTGGCCGGTTTACACTCAGTAGTTATATCCCCAACATTAGGCCCCAGACTGATTTGAACTTGTTCATGTCAATCTTCAATACATCAAAGAAATCTTGTGAACATTCCCTTGTATTCTCGTAAATCACCATATTGTCTTCTCCTGTAGATTTCATTAAACCGCTGTGACATCATCTTCTGGACACAGCAACGGTCCATCATGACATCAGCTCTGTATAAAAAGATTAAAAAGATTCCCCTCATTAATGGTCGTCCCGAAAATCGAGGCGACAGGCGCACCCACTCTGCCACTTCAGGCTCCTCGATTCTTGCGCCTGCCATTTATCCTTTCCACCATAAATAAAGCCCGAGGGTCCTGTTCTCTTTTTCCCCTTCTGTGCCTTCTTCTTCCTCGCGACGCCCAAGCTTTGAAGCTCCGCCGCTGCCCGCGACCCTTGAGAACTGCATCGACAAAGGCCGCTGCATCAACCTGAAACGGACCAGAAACTCGCCGTACCCCTCCGCAGTAAATCTGCAGTGGAAGTTTCCTCTTTCCTTCATCTTTAGATCTGTGTTTAGGGTTCGTGAGTTCATCTGTTCAGTTCTTCATTCTTCCTCCTCAGTTCTTCGTCTTTCCTTCTGCCACAGTAGTTTTGATCGAATAGCAGTGTAGATCTCGTGTGGTAGTTACTCCGCATCCATTTTTAATACTAGCAGATCTTCCCTTTCTTATGTAGAGTACACAACCTTCCTTGTTCTGCTTTAACGCCATTTATAAGTCGCAGTAATTTTTCTTTACTGAAGTGTGGTAGATCCAAATAAATTTGGTCATTGTGTGAAACATGTTTCTGTCAACACTTAGCATATTTTCATATGTCTCCTCCACCAAAGGGCGGTTTAAACCTTTTAGTAGTCAGTAATCCGCCACTTATCATTAGCCCTCGCTTAAACAGCCATCTTTGATTTGATTAGCAATTTACGGTTTATCCCGCACATATGCTTTGATAAAATCTTCCGGTTTAACATCAACAAATGCTCCTTGAACCGTCAATCGTAAACCGGCTCCTTTTTACCTTTACAATTACTATCCAAGATGACCAAGCAATTACCGCTCAGAACTAGGTTCCGTCGGATTCTGTAAACTTCATTAATTAATACGCCACGTCTGGGGCGCTTTAGCCTCGAAAAATGTTCTTCACTGGCGTGTTCCGGGTCCTGAGTGCCCTCCTGAGCCACAGGATGGCGAAGTTATTGTTTTTATGCAGCACTTAGACCGGGGCTTCAGCCCTCCCGGATCAAAAAATTTCTGGGATGTCCTTGCAAGCCTTCAACTCCATCCGCAAGACATTGGCCCAAATTCTGTATCAAATATATGCAACTTTCAAGTGTTTTGTGAAGTTTACTGTCGGTGTACTGAGGTAGGGGTACCTCAGTACCCCAACTTGTGCACGGGCAGTCGTAGCTCCCCGTAGCTGGATCCACCAAATGTTTGCCGGAGACCATTCCTGCTCCATACCAAGCCATTCAAGAACAAAGCGTACAAGATAGAAGATCAAGGCCCCGGCAAGAGGAGCTTGCCGGGAAGGCCGTTCCAGGCTCAAGATTATATCACCCATGCAAGGCCCTGGCGAGAGGAGCTCGCCGGGGAAACGAGAAGACTACATCATAGAAGACACGCCTCGGCGCTATACGCGTCGGCGAGGGTCCAGGGAGCGGCAAGTTACAGAGCCCGACAAGCTCCCGGGCCCGGCAAGATCGAGACCCCCGGCAAGGTACTTGCCGGGAAAGCTGCGATGCGTGCCCGCACTCCAGCTCATCTGCCCACGCGTCGCCTTCAGCCCTCTCCAGAGACGCGTGGCGGATGGCTGTGCTGCATGAAGGGTGCGGTGGCACTCCACGGTGGTGGCTTCATCGCCGTGGCAAACGGAGACGCAAGGGCGGGAGCTTTTGGGGCGACGGCGACGGGCATTAAATGCTCTTGTCCCCCTCTGTCAAAAGTAGGTAGAATCCACTGTTCCCGCACTGTTCCAACTACCACCTCTTTTACATTTTTACCCCTCTACCCTACGTTGACACCTGTCGGTGACCCCTTGCCCTATAAAAGGAGGCCCATGCACAACGTAGAGGAGGTTCGAACCCTTGGCAACTCTAGCGCCTGGGATTCGGCTGGTTCGATACACCACACCACCATTCGCTCGCATTCTTGAGCAAGATCCAATACAACACAAAGCAGCAGTAGGGTTTTACGCGACCATCGCGGCCCGAAGCTGGGTAAAAATCCGCCCCGCGTGCATCGCCTCGATCTGCTCTCTGTGCCTCCTCCGCCCTCGCATCAACACACGAAGGGCTCCCGGCCCCATAGGTGTCCCGCGGCGGGCGCGCCACCCAGCGCCGCCCGCGGCGCCCCGACATCTTTGGCGCGCCAGGTAGGGGGCGTCGAGGTTGTGCGGACCTGATCCGGCGTTCGCGCGGCCGCGCTCTTCATCAGCCTCTCCGGCCACAAGCCTTCGCCGACAAGCTGCGTCATGGCCCAAGACGAGGGCTTAAGGGTTGCGAACCGTCTGCGTCTCACCCGCCGCCACCGGGCAGCGGTGGGCGGAGGAGACGCCAGCGGAAGGGTGGACACGGCGAGGGAACTCATGGCGCCACGAATCGAGGGCAGGGCGGATGACCGCGCCTCGGTCTCCGCAGATCCACGTCCATCCCAGCACATGGCGACCCAGTAGCGCCATACCACGAGAGGTGGTATCCGCCTGCTGGGGCAGGAATAAGCCGGAGGCTCGCTGGATGCTCCGGACTGCTGTCCAGGCATGAGCAAAGCGAAAGTGCCGGGGCAGGGCCTTGCTCCTTCTATCGCTACTAGAAGTCCGAGCATGTCCTGTTCCTCGCACCGCTCGCTCCCGCTCCCCTCCATTCCGGCAAGCGCATCTCCACGGGCGCTTCTGTTGTCGTCGAGGACGCGCCATCGAGCTCTAAGTCCGGCGAGGACGGCTCTGGAGCTCACTCCGACAAGCGCAGCTCCTCGGAACGCTATAAGCCCGGCGAGGACAGCTCTGGTGCTCGTTCCGGCAAACGCACCTCCCCGGAGTGCTGCGCTGTCGGTCGAGGACGCGCCATTGAGCTCCACCAGCAAGTGCAAAGAAACAAGAAAAAGAAAAGCTAAGTTGCTCAAGCCTTTGTGCAGAGCACTCTTTAATTCCATGCTTTTTTATGTTATATCCCTCGTGCGTTCGTCCTTTGTGCGCAAAGCCTGTGCGCGGAGGAACCTGCTTGTGAATAGCCGCACCCTTACTTTGCTTCGAACACACTCAACGAGTAAAAAGTGAGCCGCGACCAGCTTCGCGCCCTTGTTTCGTTTCGAGTCTGCTCAGCAGAGTTAAGTCGTCCTTGTTGGACACGGCAAGGTTGCTTGCCGGAAGCGACACCAGCCAGCGGGCTGCTGATGTTCCGTACTCAGCAAGCGTGTTAAGCACCGGCAAGTTACCTAGAAGCGTAGGGTAAAAGCGCACAAAGGATGTAAAGTAGAGGGTGTAACGTGGCAAGCCCTGCCGTGAGATGTCCTTCGTATGAGAGGCTTGTGCGCGAGAGGAGCCAAGTCGTGGTCCAGTTGCGTACTTGTTTTGTTTCGAGTCCGCTCAACAAACACAAGTGTGCTGCTGCACCCTTATCTTGCTTCGAGCCTGCTTTCGGCAAGGTAAGCGTCCGAATCGCCCGGCAAGGTTGTTTGCCGGAAGCAACACCGCCGGCGGGCAGTCCCGCGCTCGGCAAGCGTGTTCGCCCCGGCAAGCTCCCCGAAAGCGTAGAGTACAAACATACGAAGGGCAAAATGCGGCATCGTATTGCAAAATCAAGACTTACGTACATATACATGTAGATAATGAAGCTGTTGCAGATCTATCTCAGTTGTTTTCATGGCTGAAATTGCAGCGACAAGGAGGAACCGAAAAATCACACCAGCACTGGGCCCGGCAAGCTGTGGTCATTTGGGGGCTGCGCAGTGCCGTGGTTCTTCCTCGCAAGCCAGCCTCGGCTGAGGGCTGCGAGCACTAAGATTCATCTCCGCAAGCTAGAGTTCTTTGGGGCTGCGATATCGAGATAAGTTTTTCATCCTCGTCATGCATCCTCCTATGGACCGGAAATGCGGGATCTGCGTCTTTGAACGAAGCGTGTCTTGTAAAACCCGTACGTGGAGGAGCCGAGTCGTGGCCGATTGCGTGCTTGGTTTGTTTCGAGTCCGCTCAACAAACACAAGTGTGCGCCGCACCTTATCTTGCTTTCGAGCCTGCTCAGCAAGTTAAGCGTCGCAACTGGCCCGGCAAGGTTGCTTGCCGGAAGCGACACCGCCAGCGGGCTGTCCCGCGCTCGGCAAGCGTGTTCGCCCCGGCAAGCTCCCCGATAGCGTAAGAACACACAAGGCACGCAGTCAAGTAAAAGACTCAGTCCGGCAAGCTTTATCCTCTTTTCATTAAAAACATCCTAGTTTGATACAAGTCCATAGAGGATGAAAAACATGATAGAGAGGATTACAAGTTCTTAAATGCAGCTAAGGCCCGAGGGCTTACAAATTAAAAAGATAAGGTGCCCGTGATCCCTCTCCTGTTTCTCTGTTCAGGAGTTCAGGAGGTAGGTCAAGGAGCCCCGGCAAGATGAGCCTGCCGGGAAGGAGGCCCAGCGAGAGGAGCTTGTCGGAGAAGGGCGAAGGAGCACCTAGGAGGCGTGGCGGTGGCGCCGCCGTGCCCCAGAGCTGCGCAAGGTGGCGGGCATGGGGAACGCATGCAGGAGGCATGGCGCCAGAAGACACCAAGAGAACACCGGGGGGCGGCCAGAGCTTGGCGGAGGCAGGCGTCGGAGGCGAGCTTGAAGACGGGTGGTGGGACATCGGCACGCCCGGCGAGGCACCTCGCCTCGTACTCGACTTAACGGCCTTGCCGCCGTCCCCTCTTCCTCTTCTGCTGCTCTCTCGCCACCGCCAAGGAGGCGGCCCGGGGAGTTCAGAGGCGTCAACCCGAAGATGGGGTTGCCGGTGGCGACGAGGCAGCGGTGTCCGGCGCCTAGTCGGGCCCGCCATCCCCTCGTCGCCGCTGTCGCTCTCCTCCTCGTCACTCTCGCTCGGGAGGAGCCTTCGCTATCCGAGGAGCTGTCCACACAGCAGCGCACCGGGTTCCATAGTCCCGAAGACCTTGGCGGCGAGGGAGGTCACCATCCATTAACTTGAAATGGAGGGTGAACCCGCCGTCAAGCTATGGATCCGGCGAGCGTCTTCCACCCTCGGTCGAAGAACATCACGCCGGGGCTGGGGACACGACACTCACTCGAGTGCCGCTGATCCCGCAGCCCCTCATGCGTAGCTCCATCACGTCGGGTGGATCCGGTCCCATCGCGTCCGCAAATGGGACCGGCAGCCGGAGTCGGCGACGAGGCGCTCGGCGAAGCTTGATGAAGAACTCCCAGGGGTCATCTCCGGTGTGGACCGCACCGTGGTCAGGAGACGCCGGGGGAGACGGGGGAGGCGCATCGCCACGACCGCCTCTCCCCCGACCGCCTCGGCCACGCCCTCGGCCTCGTCCGCGGCCACGCCCTCTCCCTCTCCCTCTCGGAGCCAGCTCCGCCGCCACGGGAGCAGGATGGGGAGTGGTGCGCTGCCTAGAAGCGACCCGCGCCGCCACCATCGAAGAGCCGGGATTCCCTCCTTCCATGGCGGCAAGAAGAATTGAAGATGAAGACGAAGGGAGAAGAGGATGAGTGTGGCCATTGTGCTCCCCTTCCGCCCCTTTTAAAGGGGCGAGGTGGGGACTCAACCGCCCCGCTCGGCCAATCAGGAAGAGAGGAGGCCAGAGGAGCGGGGCCGACTCGCCTTCTCCTCTCGTGACGGCTCGGTCTCCCCTGCCGCCGCCCGACCCCGTGCATGAGGGCCGTGTGGCGAAAAAGTGGAGCCGGAGCGACGGGTGAAGCGACCCCGCTCTGCGCCGCGATCACGGGGTGGATGCCTTAAAGGCTGCATCGCGCCCACGTCTCCCACGATGCCGCATAATCAACGCATCTTTGTTGCGCACGGGAGGCGGCGAGGCGAAGCAGATTCGACGCGCCATGGGCCAGCGTGCCGTGCACTGTTTTGGGCCCGCCCAACAGCGCTTCGGCACCGTGTATGGCCCAGGCCGGGGCTCTGTCGGTGTCTTGAGGTAGGGGTACCTCGGTACCCCAACAATGTGCAGGCGATCGAGCTCCCGTAGCTGGATCCACCAAATGTTTGCGGAGACCATTCTGCTCCATACCAAGCCATTCAAAAACAAAGCGCACAAGATAGAAGATCAAGGCCCGGCAAGAGGAGCTTGCCGGGAAGGCCGTTCGGGCTCAAGATTATATCACCCATGCAAGGCCTGGCGAGAGGAGCTCGCTGGGAAAGCGAAGACTACATCATAGAAGACGCCTCGGCGCTATACGCGTCGGCGAGGGTCGAGGCGGCAAGTTCTGAGCCCGACAAGCTCCGGGCCCGCAAGATCGAGACCCGGCAAGGTACTTTCCGGGAAAGCTGCGATGCGTGCCGCCTCCAGCTCATCGCCCGCGTCGCCTTCAGCCCTCTCCGAGAGCGTGGCGGATGGTCTGTGCTGCATGAAGGGTGCGGTGGCACTCCACGGTGGTGGCTTCATCGCCGTGGCAAGCGGAGACGCAAGGGCGGGAGCTTTTGGGCGACGGCGATGACGAGCATTAAATGCTCTTGTCCCCTCTGTCAAAAGTAGGTAGAATCCTTTGTTCAAGCTAATTGTAGCTGCCTTTGTTCCACTGTTCCAACTACCACCTCTTTTACATTTTTACCCCTCTACCCTACGTTGACACCTGTCGGTGACCCCTTGCCCTATAAAAGGAGGCCCATGCACAACGTAGGGGAGGTTCGAACCCTTGGCAACTCTAGCGCCTGGGATTCGGCTGGTTCCATACACCACACCACCATTCGCTCGCATTCTTGAGCAAGATCCAATACAACACAAAGCAGCAGTAGGGTTTTACGCGACCATCGCGGCCCGAAGCTGGGTAAAAATCCGCCCGCGTGCATCGCCTCGATCTGCTCTCTGTGCCTCCTCCGCCCTCGTACCGAACACACGAAGGGGCTCCCCGGCCCCATAGGTGTCCCGCGGCGGGCGCGCCACCCAGCGCCGCCCGCGGCGCCCCGACATTTACCTTCAAGAAGAACCATCTGTCGAGCTGTTCCGAGACTTCTTCCACTTGAACCGCCGAACCGAGTTTTTGGACGGCCCTAACACAGAACTTGGCGGGGGTATCAATCCAGAAAAGGAAGGAGGTTGATTTCCCACATGCATCCCAACATAGTCATCCGAAAGACTGGAACCAAACCTGGTTTTACTGTCAGAACACAGCCCCTGCTGAAGAGAATCCCCTGCCGGGTTACCGCCCTCATCGGCTTAGCAATGGCCACCCATTACTTAAGCGTTTAACCGCCAGAGAGAGAAAAACTTATGCTCCTCAACTCGCCAAGCTCCGGGCTCTCATGGCCAACGGATTAATTGGCGTTGATCTTGTTCGTTGCTGGGTTCAATGGCGCATCCTGCCTCTAAGTCGCCGCTCCGGATTAATGTATGAGTATACCGGCAACTCCAACAATCCTCAATGGTTCAATGAGATAGAGGTGACTGATGATGAAGTCACCAAATCAGTGAAGAAGATGTTAGACGAACCCCTCGCCGTATGCAGCCAAACCGGGCTGGCTCCTTTTTACGCCGCCAACAAACCGCCACCAGTAAGTTTTTGAACTTGTACTTTCTTGATCCGCCTCTGCTTTAACACTTGTGCTAACAATCCTTTTCTTAAATCTATCCAGACCAACAACAATTTTTGGAAGAAGAAAACTTCAGAGAAAATAGTCAAAGCTCCTCGTGCTAAAAGCAAGGCTGTCAAGAAATCAAAAAAGAAGACCGGCGAAGCTGTTGATCCGCCCGAAGATGCTAAAGAGTCGGATCAAGAGGTGGAACTTGACTCCCTTGGCTCCTTTTTCATTCATCTTATTAACAATGATTCTCATCAGGACGATGCGGAGGTCAGCCGTGCGGACCATGTTGAGGTAATCTCTCTTTCCTCCGGTTCAGATCTTGTGCCGGTTCAAAGATTTCGCCGTGCAGTTCGGAAAGTGAAACGCTCTCACCCTCTTGCTTATTTGGATCCAAAATTTTCTTTAAAGAAACAGCAACCTGAAGAGCGCCGCACAACCCGACATAGTGGCCAGCATGTCACTTCTTCTGATTTACCGGATACTCCAATCCGAAAGCGTCGTCCAGAGATTACTTGCTCTCCCGAAAAACGTTATCCTTTGAAGGGTTTCTTCCGATACCCACTTAATCCGTCTGATCCGAATTATCAGGCGTCTTCTAACTCGTCTGGCGGTTCATCAACCACACAGCTGCCTCCCCTCAAGACCGTCACTGGGTAAGTATATTGTTTTTTAATCTGCTTCTTCACGCATCGGTTTATCATACAGATCTTTATCTTGATGTTGCAGTGCCAAGGCTTGATTGAGCAAGAAAGCCAAGACCAGCGGTCCTTCTGACGATCTTGAACCGGAGAAGACCCCAGACAATGCGCACGAAAATACTGATCATGTCATGGATGAATCCGCTCCACAAGATCGAGCTGCTGATGCCAATCCGCCAGATGCTGATCGGGAAACACATCTCGACATATCAAGTCCTCATGCTACGCCTTCAAGTCCAATTGCTGATCCGCTGGGCTCAACTGCCAATCGGCCAAGCCCTGCTGCCAATCTGCCAAACCCTTCTTTCAAACCGCCAAGCCCAGTCAAAGAGAAGGTCAATCCGTCAAGCCCAGCCAAGGATGATGATGACGTTGTTGTCACTGGTACTGCCTATACCGCCCCTGGCAATCCGGTTGCTTTATCAAAGCACACTGCCAAGGACGAGTTTGCTGCTATGAGAAAGGGGAAGGGGAAGACTGATTTGTGAGCCTATGTTGATCTTTCTGCTTAAGACCTTCATTCTGGATTCTTGAACCGGCTTTACACCAGCCGAGATTATGAAGCCGGTTTGGTAAATCTGATGAAGGAGCGCTATGAGGTAATTTTGAAAACACCATCTTTATTCTGTCCACTCCTTGTATTGTAGCCCCCAAGGGTCGGTTTGCCTTTGTAAAAGCAAACCGGGACTTTTATATTCCATATTATATCTTATTGGCTTTCTGTACGTATGTTGTAGATCAAACACACATTAGCCCCCAAGTGCCGAGATTATAACTTGTATTGATCCTTGGGACTTTAAACAATGAGTAGTGAAAAAGCAATCCACATTATCCCCCAAGTGCCAAGTGTATAACTGGTTATATGCTTGGGACTTTGAGAATATTTATATGCTCTTCCTCTGTAACAGGCTGATATAAACCGCCCAAGCTCTCAAACCGCCGATCTGCAAGAGAACCTCAAGACCCAACAAACAGAGACATCCAAGGCCAAAGATGAACTGAGAACCGCTTTGGAAGCCATGGAGCAACTCAAGGAAGGGTTCAAATCACCTAGAGACAGAGAAAAATGCATTGCTGAAGCGGGCAGAAGACGCCGAATCAGCTCTTAAACTGGTAGCAGAGGAACTCTTTGGGTTAAAGCGCCAAGTGAACATAATGACCTCTGCAGTGTTTGGTAAGCGATTTGTCCAAGACATCTTGAATGACCATGTTGGTAGCTTGCCGGTTTAACATGAAATTCTTAAACCGTTGTAGGTAGCCGCATTGCTCATGTGGGCTCTGATATGCGGATGAAGCTGAAGGCTGCATACACTTTGATTGAACAATTATATACCGGTGCCCAACGGGTTATCTGTGCCACTTCATACAACAATCTGGCCCCCACCTTAATCAAGGATACGCTGGCAAAGTTATCCGTAACACCGGCACAGATAGAAGAGATGAACCGATCTGCTGCCAGGGCCGGCGCTTTGTTGGCACTCACCCGAGCCAAAGTGTGGATAGCCGATCTTGATTCGGCGGATACTGCCAAGGGCTTCCCTAGTGAGCAAGAGAACGGGGCCGAATTTGACAACGACGCCCTCAAGGCTGTGACGAGGGAGATGCGTCCTCTGGCGAGTCAATTGGCAGAAGAAGCAAATTTGATGGTTCACCGGTCTTTCTATGACGCCAACAACAGGCGGTTTGAGACTGTCGTGCCAGAAGTGCATAATCTTATCCCGCCAATCCGTAAGCACACTTATACCCCTGACGTTGATCCGGCTAAACTTATAAGTGAATAGGCTGTCTTTCAGGCGTTAACGCGGATTGACTGGACCACCGCTGACTTCTAGCCACTGGATGAGGAAGAGGAAGCTGAACCGATGCCAGATGATCCGTCCACTTCATGTCAACATGGTGATGAGGCCTGATCCGGCAATCTGATTGATGCTGTCATGAACTTTGATCTGTGGAAAGAACAAATTCATATTTTGGGCCTTGTAGCTCCTTGTAATAGGCTAGTTAAAATACTTTGATTTGCTGCCATCGTGCACTGGGATACACTTTGCTTGATCCGCCATGCCGATTTCAATGCTAGCATATATATCTTTATAATATTATGTAATCCCTGTCTGTAGGAAAAAGAGATGTCCTGGCGGTTTACCGCTGGACGGGTCATAGTGCCCAAGATAAAGCATGGTTAGAAACCAAAGCGGAATGAATATGAAGTAACTCATACCTGTGATGTGTAATCATTTTAAGAAGTGTAGAATCCCAAAATTGTGAGCTGTCAAGACCTTTACCTTATAATGATAGGACGAATAAGTCATACCGGGTTAGAACAAACACCGAAGGATCATACTGGCGACATATAGTCAAAGCTAGGCCGGGTTAATAAACACCGGTTTGATAAGATGGTCTGACAACGTATAGCTGAAAGCCAAGCCGGGTTAACAAACGCCAGGTGAACATTGTGACTGAAAAGCCACACCGGGTTAAAGAACACCTGTTTAAAACAAGTTCTTCAAAAAGGCGAAATCTTAGCTAGAAAAGACAAAATAAAAAACCATGTAGGCAAGGCTTATCAAGGGCTGCCAGGCCCAAATTTGAGGCTTTTCATGGGCTGCCAGGCCACTGAGTTAAACCATTTTGCAAAGCCTTTTAAGATGGGCCTCCAACTAACCAATCACCGTTTTAACTTTGACAGGTTCAGGGTCTATGTAAGATTGACCTGTCAAACGTTCGGCGGGTCATGCCAGGATTACCTGGATAGGAGTGGCTTACTTGATGAAGGCAGGTTAACCCGGGGTTTTAGGTGAATATACCAGGCTTCGAAGCCGTGGGTTGATACCCAAATATAAGGGTCCCTTCAAACTCTTTGTGGCTTTTGCACAAAAGAGCCCCCAAGTAACTTTGTTAGCTGTGCTCAATGGGTGCCTATGTTTGAGCTGTTGAATAACATCCAGACTCTCTTTGGCCCCTTGGGTGTGAAGCTCCCAAGCTATATTGTGGCATTATAGCCGGTTTAATGGACAAGGTGAGTCATCACTTTGAGAGCAGAAGCCCCCTTACAACCAAGAAACATTTTGGAAGAACGGCAGAGGTCCTGCTTGTAGCAAGAATGCCGGTTTATTATATTGATCATAATATATACATTGTCATAATATGTACATAAGGAAAGCCTATGGCTCAAGTGTAGTAAGGCCGAAGGAGAGCTATGTTCCATGGCCGCCGGGTCTCCTCCTCAGAACTGTGTGAGTCTTCTCGAACGTCAATGAGGTAGTATGATCCGTTGTGCAAATTTTTGCTGACCACAAAGGGTCCTTTCCAAAGTGGGGATAACTTGTACATATCGGTCTGATCCTGAATGAGCCGAAGCACTAAGTCACCTTCTTGAAAGGTTCGTGTCTTAACTCGGCGGCTGTGATAACGCCACAGGTCTTGTTGATAAACCACAGACCGAGCCAAAGCAATGTACCATTTCTCATCTAACAGGTCCAACGCCCCTTGACGCGCTTGCTCATTGTCCGCTTCAACATAATTGGCAACCCGGGGCGAGTCATGACGAATATCACTTGGGAGGACAGCCTCAGCCCCGTAAACTATAACGCCCCGGATACAACTTTCCACATTCGTAACTCCAACTCTTGCCTTTTCCGGAGATGCAATATGATATTTCATTCATGAGTGGGTTTTTGTCTTTTGTTTTGCATTTCGTTCATGTCTTGCATTTCATCATCGCATCATTCACATTGCATCGGCACTCCGTTGCCGTCATGTTTTAAAACTTGCATTCGTTTGTCGTTGTCATTTCTCCCTTTGCCTTCTTCCCCTTCCCTTGGATCGCCTTGCCCGCGCTGACCGTTCTAGACCAATCGGGTTTTTGCTTCCCTCTTGACCATGACGACCAAACCCCCTTGCGCGCGCGTCCGAAACTTCCCCAAACCCGAATTGCTCAGTCATCACCATTGGATTCAGATCATCCCCAAACATCTATAAAACATAGCCGTTTTCTCTTTTGGTTTCCCTAACCCACTTATTCCGGACCGCCCGATCGTGATCGGAGGATCCAAATCATCTCCCTTTCGTGTATATATAGACCCCTAATCCATTTCTGGACCAAACCCTAGATCCTAGGCAGTTTGTCCCTGCCGCCGCCGCACAATCCCCCTCGGGATCCACTAGTGCCCGATCTTCCTGCTCCCCGTGCCTCCTCCCATGTTCCTCACCGAGCCAATCCCCCGTGCCCATCCTCTAATTCTCGATCCAGGCGCCCCCGCCTCCGCAGCGAGCACCCGAGTTCCTTCCTGACGGCCGCCACCGCCATGTTGGAGCCCCTGCTGCGCCTTGCTTCGGTGAGCCGTTGTTCCACGCCTCCCTCTGCTCCCTTCTCCTTCCATTTCTCCCTCTCACCCCTCTGGTTTCTCTCTCCTTTGCAGCGCCATGGTGTCCCCCATGGAGCTCCAAGCCGAAGCCTTCCTGTAGCCTCCTGTCCGTGCTAACCCTCTGACTGTCGGTGCCCCTTCCTCGCCGTGGCCCTCCGCCCGAGGACCCCGCCGTCGGACCAGCAGGTCGTCCTCTCTGTAACAGCGGCGCCTCCATCTTCTTCCCGGAGGAGGTGCTCGGGGAGAACGCCGCCCGCGGTGCCCCCGATGTTCCCTGGCACGCTCTTGTTATGCTTCGCCCTGCAAGTTCTGCTGCCGCCTGCTTCCTCATGCGAGACGAACGAGCGCTTCCTCCTGCTCAATTCGCCCGTGCCCGTTGACCCATCGTCCTCTGCTCGGGAACGAGCTCAACCTCGTCCTCTGTTTCGCCGGCCAGTTCGCCGCCGCGAAGATTTTGCCTCGCCGGATCCACCTCCCACCGCCGGGAATCGGTTCCCGACGGCCTCCGCTCTCCTTGCCATCGTCCGCGCCAAGCCCCGCCGCGGCAACCTCCTGCTTCCTGTCGCCATGGACGTGCTCCTATTTCTGTTCTTCAGAAACAAGCAGCAGCAGCTCGCCCGCCCCTTCGCCCGCGTTGACCCCGTCCTCGACCGCGCCAGCGTGGCCAGCCTCTTGGGACGCAAGCGCCAAGGCCCAGCTCGCCCTCCATCTCCCAGCGCCCCTGGCCCAGCTCCAGGTTCGGCCTCAAGGCCCAAGGTGAGCAGCCCCCTCCAGTCCCTCTCCAGTGCACTTTTGGGCTGATCAGATTCGGCCCGAGTCACTGTTTTTTCCGCGAACGAATTTGCTAATTAATCGGGAAGTTACTTGTTTTACAGATTGCACCCTCAGGTTCATGCATTTAATAACTCAACAACCATGCATCGGATTAAAATGATTTAAACATGTAAAATGCTTAGAATTTTGTGTAGATTAATAATTGGGACATTTACATTTGTGCCCCTAACTCGAACCCACTACTCAGATTTGCCCCTAATTTTCAGGTATGCTCAGTTTTGCCCCTCTGCCGTTAGTGTCACTTATGGAAATGCCCTTCCGAGCCGTTACCGTCCAGTCAAAGGGTGTTGACCGCTATCTGTGCGTTTGTTGGATATTTTGCCCCTGATTACATGTGTCACTTACAGGTGGGACCCACTGAAGAAAAACAAAAATAAAAACCATATCCACTCTCTCACTCACTTACATGTGGACCCATCACAGAAAAAAAAAAACTGAAACCATCGGCGTTAAGCATGGCGGGCGAAACCTGACAGAGGGCATGGGAGCCCTGTCCGGCGACCAAAACGGCGATGATTTCATCCTGCGCGCGCCTGGGCTTGCTCGGACTCAAACTGAAGTGGCAGGACGAGAAGGGAAGGCCGGAGTGTCGGCCATGGCCGAGGCCAGCGGCGGCGCAGGTCGAAGCATGGTGGCGGAGGGACTGGAAGGCACGGGGGAGAGGGGATAGAAGGCACTGGGAACAGGGCCTCACCGCGTGCATGCCAGAGTGTTAAAAAGGACTCCCGAGGCCCGATGGCGAGCACATGTACCCCGTCTACGGCCGCCAGAGCGAGGTGCGGTGAGGAGGGGGCTGTACGAAGAGGAGCTCATCGGCGAGTTGTCTGGAAGATCCACAATGACATATGGATCTCAGGAATGGTAATTTAGCGTCAGGGGATCTCGGACGATGGCGAATCGAAGATGGCGGCCGACGGACAGATCCGGCGGAGATGGCTTCGGTTGAGAAGTTGAAGGGCACCCGATGTCTCAATCTTCGGCGTGGTGATTCCCAGCTTGACGGCGGGCATCGGGGACATGGCGGTGCGGCCTCTCGACGACATTGGCCACGGGAGCGGCGACGGTCAGGTGAGCACGTGAGCGACATGCCGTCGGCCTTGGCAGAGGGGAGGATGACCAGCCGATGGGCTGGCCTTTGGCCGTCTGGGCCAAAAGGTAGCGTGTCCTTTCTCTTTTATTTTTAATTTTGTTTTATTTTTCCAGGGCAAAATGTCCGATGAACGCCTAGAAAGCGGTCAGCGCCCTTTGTTGGGACGGTAACGGCTCGGAGGGCATTTCCATAAGTGGGACTAACGGCAGAGGGGCAAAACTGAGCATACCCGAAAATTAGGGGCAAAACTGAGTAGTGGGTTCAAGTTAGGGGCAGAACTGGAATTGGCCCTTAATAATTTGCTGCTTTCATCCATGTTTAAAATGTTAAAATTGCTGTTTGATTAAATCTGCTTAAATGCCATGTTAAAATGATTTATTTGATAATTAAATAATTGTAGCTCGGTTTTAAATAAACTTTATATGTAAATGGGGTAAAAAATGCCTAGTTTTACATGTTGCACTTTATTTTGCTGTTTAACAACATTAAAATTGTGTTTAGGTCAGAACAGTACCAAATTCGAAATATGCATATGGGGGTTTTCCGGAATTGTTGTTCGTTGTTCCGGCCTCCTTTAAACTTGCCTAAATAGTTAGTTTACTTTTGTTACACCTCGTTCAACAACATTTAATATTGCTTGGTAGCTTAAACGAGATTAAACAAAATATGTCAATGTGGTGTTTTGTCAATATGCAACTCGTTGCATATTGATCTCCACTTAACTTGTAGCATTGTTTGTTGCACTTTGCCATGCCATGCCTCTTTAAACCGGACATGCATCATACTTGTTTGTGCATCATGCCATGTTTATGCTTGTGCATTTACCATGTTGTTTGTTTCTTTCCGGTGTTGCTTCTTAGTTCCGGTAATGTTGCGATTGTGAGGATTCGTTCGACTACTCCCGTTCGTCTTCTTCATGGACTCGTTCTTCATCCTAGCGGGATTTCAGGCAAGATGACCGCTACCCTGGATCTCACTACTATCATTGCTATGCTAGTTGCTTCGTTCTATCGCTTTGCCCCGCTACCTATCTCTTGTTGATCAAGCCTCCCAAATTGCCATGAACCTCTAACCTTTGACACCCTTCCTAGCAAACCGTTGTTTGGCTATGTTACCGCTTTGCTCAGCCCCTCTTATAGCGTTGTTAGTTGCAGGTGAAGTTGAAGATTTCTCCATGGTGGACAGAGTTATGTTGGGATATCACAATATCTCTTATATTATTAATGCATCTATATACTTGGTAAAGGGTGGAAGGCTCGGCCTTATGCCTGGTGTTTTGTTCCACTCTTGCCGCCCTAGTTTCCGTCATACCCGTATTATGTTCCCGGATTTTGAGTCCCTTACGCGGTCGGGTGATTTATGGGACCCCCTTGACATTTCGCTTTGAATAAAACTCCTCCAGCAAGGCCCAACCTTGGTTTTTCCATTTGCCTCACCACCACGTATACCCTTCCCTTGGGTCGGCCAACCCGAGGGTCATCTTTATTTTAGCCCCCCCGGGCAACTGCTTCTCTAAGTGCTGGTCCGTACTGAGCTGCCTGCGAGGCCCCCTCGGGGAAACTCGAGGTCTGGTTTTACTCGTAGCTAGTCTCATCCGGTGTTGCCCTGAGAACGAGATATGTGCAGCTCCTATCGGGATTTATCGGCACATCGGGCGGCTTTGCTAGTTTTGTTTTACCATTGTCGAAATGTCTTGTAAACCGGGATTCTGAGACTGATCGGGTCTTCCTGGGAGAAGGAATATCCTTCGTTGGTCGCGAGAGCTTATCATGGGCTAAGTTGGGACACCCCTGCAGGGTATAAACTTTCGAGAGACATGCCCGCGGTTATGTGGCAGATGGGAATTTGTTAATGTCCGGTTGTAGATAACTTGACACCAGATCCAAATTAAAACGCATCAACCGTGTGTGTAGCCGTGATGGTCTCTTTTCGGCGGAGTCCGGGAAGTGAACACGGTTTCTGTGTTATGATTGACGTAAGTTGGAGCTCAGGATCACTTCTTGATCATTACTAGTTGACGACCATTCCATTTGCTCTCTTCTCGCTCTTATTTGCATATGTTAGCCACCATATATGCTTAGTCGTTGCTGCAACCTCACCACTTTACCCCTTCCTTTCCCATTAAGCTTTGCTAGTCTTGATACCCATGGTAATAGGATTGCTGAGTCCTCGTGGCTCACAGATTACTACAACAAGAGTTGCAGGTACAGGTTTGCGATGATCATGACGCGAGAGCGATGCTTGCTTGTTTTGGAGTTCTTCTTCTGCTTCTTATTCGATCAGGGGATAGGTTCCAGGTTGGCAGCCTGGGCTAGCAGAGTGGATGTCGTTTGAGTTTCTGTTTGTGATTCATCCGTAGTCGGATGGTGCTCTTATGTAAGATGATGTTGTATTCGTGTGGCATTTTATGCCTCTTGTATGTATCCCCATCTATTATGTAATGTTGATGTAATGATATCCACCTTGCAAAAGCGTATCAATATGCGGTTCTATCCTTGGTGGGACCTTCGAGTCTCTTTAGGATAGTATCGCATATTGGGTGTGACAAGTTGGTATCAGAGCCTCGACCGACCATAGGAGCCCCCTTGTTTGTTGGCCGTTGTTGAGTCTAAAAGAAAACTATTTTGAGTCTTAGGATTATATATATCGGAGAGTAGGATTCTTTTTACTCCTCAGCCCCCTTCGTTGCTCTGGTGGGGACTCTCGATGTAGATGTTTTGTCTTTCCTCTCCTCAAGTTTCACTAAATTTTTTCAGGATCACGCGGGTATCTTGGAATCGTTCCGATAGTCTTGTGACGAGAACATTGTTCTTGGTGCCTCCTGACATTTAGGAGTTGTGGCAGTGTCCCGGGGAGTTGAGCTTCGAGGTGTTGTCGTCACAATTTTATCGTTGTATTTCCGGAATACCTGAGTTTTGCCGACATCGAAAATCTCTTTTATGCAGTTGTTGGTGAGATAACCTCGACGCCACCCAGTACTGGGGAGTTCGGGAGTATTGCCATAGCTTGTATAATGTATGCTTTTTGAAGGTTGAGGTACACGATTTCTGGAGGTTTCTTGGATATGTGTTGACGGATGGATACAGCTGGATGTAGAGATTATTAGTTTGGGTGAGATATATTGCTTCCCCTGTATCCCCAACACCAGATTGCATAACCAGAAAGTTTCGGCAGTTTATAGGTGGGAATTCAAGTAGCTCCTAGAATATCTTTTCCACAGATGCATGATATGGGATTGGGTAAATCTCTATCATATGTTTGTTCCGGCTTATTCTGCAAGCCAAATCCTTTGTTTTGTTTTATTTATGGTATTCGAGTTGCTTCGAAGTCAAATGTTGAATCCATACCTTTCCTAAACGGTGTTCTCATATTGCTATGTGAATACTAATCCTTTTTTATCATTGAGGTTGTCATGTTCATTCTTTTCCAACCGGTGCGCTTCTCTTCGAGATGACCTATCATTCTGCCCATCCGCAAGATCAATTCTAAGTTTTCTCAACGGTGTTTGTCTCGTTCATCCAAGTTGTCTTTGTTTTTCCCCACCCTCCCACCCTTTTCTTAAAGGACTCATTTATTTAATCAAGTATCCATTTATTCATGTGAAGTCACTTCACTCTTTTCAATCAATGTTCTGATCCGGTGATCCCTCGTGAAGATGCTCACGAGCTTCAAGTTCATCATCCTTCGTTCTTTTTTCTTCTCCGGTGGATCGAATTCAAGCTTTCAGTGTTGATCATATTCCTTTCCTCGTGTCAAATGATTTCTCATGCCGGTGCACCTATCAATCTGTAACGCCCTCGATGCGGCTATATCTCCCATGTGTCGAAGCACGACTTAGAGGCATAACCGCATTGAAAGCAATGTCGCAAGTGAGGTAATCTTCACACAACCCATGTAATACATAAGGGAAAGAGATACATAGTTGGCTTACAATCGCCACTTCACACAATTACATGAATAAAGCATTACATCATCCAGATACAATCAAGGTCCGACTACGGAACCAAAATAAAAGAAGAACCCCAAATCGATAAAGGTCCCGATCGACCCCAAGCTGGGCTCCACTCTTGATCCACTAGAATGAAACAACACAAAGGGCAAGATCTTCATCGAGCTCCTCCTTGAGCTTGGTTCGTCACCTTTCGGTAACATAGGCACCGCAAACTGGTTTTGGAAGTATCCGGTGAGTCACGAGGACTCAGCAATCTCTTACCAGCGAGATCAAGACTATTTAAGCTTATGGGTAAGGTAAAGGCATGAGGTGGAGCTGCAGCAGCGACTAGCATATATTGTGGCTAACATACGCAAATGAGAGAGAGAAGAGAAGGCAAAGCACGGTCGATAAAAGTATGATCAAGAAGTGATCCTATAGGAACCTCGTCAAGCATAACTCCAACATCGTGTTCACTTCCCGGACTCCACGGAAAGAGACCATCACGGTTACACACGGTTGATGTATTTTAATTAAGGTCGACTTGGGTTTTCTACAACGGACGTTAACAAATTCCCATCTGCCACATAACCATGGCACGGCTTTGAAAGTTCAAATCCTGCAGGGTGTCCCAACTTAGCCCATGAAAAGCTCTCACGGTCAGCGGAGGAATAGACCTCCACCCAAGACACTCCGATCAGACTCGGTATCCGGTACAACAAGACATTTCGACAGGTAAAACTAAACCAGCAACACTTGCCCGAATGTGCCGACAAATCCCGATAGGAGCTGCACATATCTCTTTCTCGGGCACACTCGGATGAGTCTAGCTACGAGTAAAACCAACCCTCAAGTTTCCCGAGGTGGCCCATGCATCAGCTCGGTTCGACCAACACTCGAGGAGCACCGGCCGGGGGTTAAAATAAAGATGACCCTTGAGTCTGCAGAACCCAAGGGAAGGTGGTAGGTTGTTAGAGCAAATGGTAAAACCAATGTTGGGCATTGCTGGAGGAGCTTTACTTAAGGCGAACTGTCAAGGGGTTCCCATTATAGCCCAACCGTGTAAGGAACGCAAAATCCGGGAACATAACACCGATATGACGGAAACTAGGGCGGCAAGAGTGGAACAAAACACCAGGCATAAGGCCGAGCCTTCCACCCTTTACCAAGTATATAGATGCATTAATTAAAATAAGATATATTGTGATATCCCAACAAGTAAACATGTTCCAACAAGGAACAACACCTCCATGTTCCAACAAGGAACAAACTTCAATCTTCACCTGCAACTAACAACGCTATAAGAGGGGCTGAGCAAAGCGGTAACATAGCCAATCAACGGTTTGCTAGGAATGGTGTCAAAGGTTAGAGGTTTTACATGGCAATTTGGGAGGCTGACAAGCAAATGGTAGGCATCGTAGCATTGGCATAGCAAAAGAGCGAGCAAACTAGCATAGCAAAGATAGTAGTGATTTCGAGGGTATGATCATCTTGCCGAAATCCGCAAGGAAGAAGAACGAGTCCATGAAGAAGACAAAAGGCGTGGTCGAGCGAATCCTCACAACTCCGGAGCGAAACCGAAGCTAACGAGAGAAGCAACCGGAAAGAAACAAACAACATAGTAAACAACCATCACATAAACATGGCATGAAGCACAATCAAGTATGATGCATGTCGGTTTAATGAGGATGACATGGCAAAGGGCAACAAAAAATACTACAAATTAAGTGGAGCTCAATATGCAACGAGTTGCATATTGACGAAGCACCACATTCGATATTTAGTTCTCTCTCGGTTATTAACAAGACAAGATTAAATGTTGGTTAACATGGCAAGGGGTGAAGCATAATTAAACTAACTATTTAGGCAAGTTTAAATGAGGCCGGAAACAACAAACGATAATTCCGAAAAATCCTCATGTTATTTAGCAATTGGATGCAACAACAATTTTAAGCATTTTAAATGTTGTTATCATGATGCGGATGACATATGAAAGTTTTATGCAATTTTTATGAAAATGTTGACAAGAGCATGTTATGAAGCATTTGGTCATCATGGCGGAACGAAAAGGGTGCCACGGCAACGATAACGAAAATGGTGCCACGGCAACGATAACGAAAATGGTGCCATGACAACGATAACGAAAATGGTGCCACGGCAACGATAACGAAAATAGTGCCACGGCAACATTCCGATGATCCGATAACTCATTGAGATACCGGTGCAAAAGAGCAAGTGTGCGGATGTGCGGAACATGCAAAAGATGGTGGGGTGATCCCAGTTACCGGGTTCCCACGTTTCGATGGCAAGGCAATGAGGAACGCACAAAGGCAACTCGGACATGGTGCAAACATATGGTACATCTCATACATGCAAGGGCATCTCATCGCGGTCGTCTCGGGTTATACCTTCGAAGCGTGCGTTTTCGGAGCGGTTCGGGTTTCGTAGAGGGAAGTAGTCGTTCACGTGATGTAGTGGAAGTAGTTGTACACGGCGTCGGTAGAGGAAGTAGTTGTTCTCGCGATGGTCGTAGTGGAAGTAGTGGTACACGTTCGTTTGGAGAGGTACTTGATGACTCCAATGTCTTCGGGGCGACGGTAGTTGTACACGGTCCAGGAGACGTCGATCGTTCGGGGTCCGACTTGCGAGTCTTGCCGACATGAGTGGTACTTGGCGGAAATCTCGAAGATGGTCTTGGTGTTCCTGGTACTTGGCGTCTCGTACTGGCCGATCCAAAACGAAGAAAGACAAAAGGCCTCTGGAGGACAGCAGCAAGGCAACTCATGCCCGACAATGAAACAACACAAGACGACACAGCGAGGCGACGGGCGGAGCGAAGGGCCAAGGCCATGGCGCTGGAGAATGGTAGCGCGAATCCGGGTCGCGAGGGGGCGGATCCGGCCGGAGACGAGACCGAAGGGGACGGATCGAGGGGCTCCTCCCCTGGCGACGGAGCTAACAAGGCGATGGCACCGGGTAGACGAGGAGGAGGCAGAGGGGAACGAGACGAGGCCGCGGCGCTCCTCTCTCCCGATCTCTCTGCGACAGTGCATCAAGGGAGGAGGGGATCGAGCAGGGCTTGGCGCAGGGGACGTGGCTCCGACGGAGCTGCTCGCTGGCGGCGACCGGAAACAGAGGCGAGGCCTCGGGCCGGGCGCCAGGATTTAACGACGCGAGGCAGGGGCCCCGGGAGGAGGAGGGCGCTCGAGCGCTGGAGGGAGCAGCAAGGCGCGGCCGATGCGGAGGTGTAGAGGCGAGGCAGAGGCGCGAGGGGCGCAGAAGGATGGTCGGGGTCACGCGCAAGGTGGATCGGGAGGAGCGGGGCTCTGCTCCTCTCTGGCGGCGCGAGCAGGGAACGAGAGGGAAGGGGTCGAGAGGAGTGGCCACGGGAGAGAGGGTAGGTGACGGCGCGAGGGGAGAAGTGGGGATCGAGGGAGAGAGATGCGAGCGCAGAGGAGGGAGATGGAGGCGATGCGGGAGGGAGATGGGGTCGAGCGATGCAGCGCTGGAGGGAGGACGAGGGAGAGATGGATGCGGGCTAGGGTTAGGAGGGGGTTAGGTGGTAGGTTTAGGTGGGCCTAGGGAGGCCCAAGTAGCCAGGTAGGCTGAACTCCTCTCTCTCTCTCTCTCCCATACTTTTCCCATTTACAAACAAAACAGAAAAAGAGAAAGAGAAGGTAGGGGTGGAATCTGGGCATGGGGATAGTTTTCACGGACTCAGAAAAAATGTGCACGGTCCGGAAAAATAGAAAACAGGTCAAGTTGAAAGATTAAATTCAAATTCCTTTGAATTTAATTCAAAAGGTTTGAGCTAGGATAGGTTTTTCGAAGTGCCCAAAAATGTTGAGAAAATAGGTGGAGCTCCGGAAAATGATGAAAGGACATATGGCAAAGTTATAGGCCAAGAGTTGAAATAATAAAAGGCTTTGGGATTTTGCAAGTGTGTTAAGGTAATTCCACATAAATGGAATAATTTTATTATAGCTCCCTAATAATATTGAGAGGCTTTGATATGTTATAAAGAGAAATCACGAGTGAATTCCCTCGATTTAAATAGATCAAAAGATCTATGCAATTTATTTAGTTGAGGTTTTAAAAAGGGTTGCATGATGACATGATGCAATGCAAATGATGCAATGATGAATGCATCAAACAAATAAATCACACGACGAATCTCAGAGTAGCTGGAAGTCTTCTGGAGCGTCGGTCTCGGGGCGTTACAACACTCCACCACTACGAGAGGATCTCGTCCCGAGATCTAGGATGGCACCGGGGAGAAAAGAAAAAAAAGAAGAAGATAAGAGGTAAAACTAATTGCTTCTTTGACAAATGAGTGAAACCACGAACCTTGAGAGGTTGAACAAATTGAAAGAAAGAATACAATGGAAAGAACAAGATTGCAAACACTCCATTAGCAAAGAGGAACAGGGAACATTCGAGAACCTTGTAGGTTGAGAGACATGAGAAAAATAGCTTCACGAACGAAAAGAATATGACCACCTCGGTATGATGAGATAGACAAGGAACAAGAATGACAGAATTTGGACAGCACTCCGGTTGAAAAGAGATGCAAGACTTCATAAGATGAAAAAAAGAACTTGAAAGAAAAAGGCAGGACACTCCGGTTAAATGGATAAGCATGAAAAGAACACGATCCTGACAAAATAAGATGATGATTGAAGAGCACAACATCACAATGCCTCCGAAACAAAAGAATAGAAGATAGATAATTGAAATAGAAGAATGGAGAAGAAAATGCCAACATCTACTACAATTGAATTTGGAAGGCATCCTTGCAAGAAGGTTAGAATAGAGTTGTTGGAAAACCAACAACGAAACGAATAAGCTTGTAGTGGGCTCATGGAAAACATCTCAAGACTATGAGGTGACAACCGGCCACTAATGGAAACCATTGATTTGATTGAGAGCACCAAGGCAATGAAAAAAAAACTTCTTTCACCAAGAGGATAGGAGAAAACTTGGATCCTTGATAAGCACCATAATAGCAACATTCCTTAGGGAAGGCTTTAGGTGAAAACATGACACAAGGTAAATCCAACGAAGAGACTGATGGATTTAAAATACCTCATTCTTGACAACATGTGAATCATGAAGCATGAAGGGAAATTGCCAAGAATGACATAACACCACCTGAAAAGATAAGGTCGAAAGAATTGCACTTCGGAATGCAAAATGAAGAATGCTTGAACTCCTCAAAACAAAACATGAGTTGAGCACCATGTTTATTTTAGAGTATAGCTTGTCGGATCATAACTTCAAGAGAAATCTTGAAGAACAATTGAAGAATGAAAAGAATCCTTGACGAAGCACCACTCTGGTAATAAACGGATGATAAAAAGAAAGAGAAGTTGAAAACACAATGTGAAGCCTTGCTATGATTTAGTTGGAGCTTCGCGACGAGATAATGCGGAAAACTTGGAACTCCGGAAGAAAGATGAACAACAAGAAACCAAGAATTTATTCATCATGAACAAACTCCGAAAGAAGGAATTAATCACTTGGATGAAACAAGAACAAGAATTATGTTATGCGTATCCTTCACCAAATTAAATTGATGACAAGCAACGGATTTGGCATACTACTTATTCTCGTAGAAAGGATTAAAAGAGATATGGCGTAAACTTGAGAAGGTCTTCAACGAACCACCGGTAGGATTGGAACAACAAATGAATTGATATGATAACAAAGAAAGAGAACTCTTGAACGAACCACCGTAAGAATTGAAAATGATCGAAGTAGGGGTGCATCACCGGTAAGAATTAGCAAATGAACGAAGGTGCTTGAGACAAACTAGATACAAGAGAACAAAGAGATCAAGAACTGATTAGAGGATATTCGATTGATGCACCGGCAAGATAGGAGAATGATAACTGACAGCTGAAAATGAATAAACCTGAATTGATGGACTCTGGATGACAAACTGAGAAGACTCTTAAAATGCTCCGGATGGGTGAAAAAGATTCTCACAATCGAAAACAATTAAGAGAGGATGGCAACAAGCTAGCACCATGAATCTTGAAGAGAATAGAGCAAGATTAAAGAGAAACTCTTCTTCGGTCTTCAAATGATGAGAATGACAACGAGAAACACCACCAAGAATTGTTGAGATACTCCGGGAGGATCAAAAGCGAAGAGGTTGAGCCAACTATGAAAAGAATTTGAAAGATCTTGGAGAAAAGCATTTGACTGATGATAACTCATTCTTACGTCAAACTTGGAGAAGAATTTAGGATAGCTCTGGGAAAGATATTCTAGGAGCTACTTGAATTCCCACCTATAAAACTCCCGAAACTTTCTGGTTATGCAATCTGGTGTTGGGGATACAGGGGAAGCAATATATCTCACCCAAACTAACAATCCCTACATCCAGTTGTATCCATCCGTCAACACATAACCAAGAAACCTTCGAAATCGTGTACCTCAACCTTGAAAAGCATCCGTTATACGAGTCATGGCAATACTCCGTACTCACCTCGATCTTGGGTTAGCGGGTTATCTCACCAACAAGCGCATAAAAGAGATTTTCTATGTCGGCGTACTAAACTCGGTATTCAGAACTGCAGCGATAAAATTATGGCGACAACACCTCGGAGCTCAACTCCCGGGACACCTCCAGTAAAAAAACCTCTTGTGGGGAGGCACCAAGACAATGTTGTCATCATAAAACCATCGGAACAATTCTAAGATACCCGCGTGATCCTAAAAAAAATTTAGTGAAATTTGAGGAGAGGAAAGTCAAAACTCTACGTCAGGAAGCCTTACCAGAGCGATGAAGAGACTGAGGAGTAAAAAGAATTCCTAACTCTCCGATATATATAATCCTAACTGACTCAAAACATTTTTCTAGACACAATTCGGCCGCTAAAAACGATCAAGCAGTGGGGCTCCTAAGGTCGGGAAGGCTCTCTTTACCAACTTGTAACGCCCTCGATGCGGCTATATCTCCCACGTGTCGAAGCACGACTTAGAGGCATAACCGCATTGAAAGCAATGTCGCAAGTGAGGTAATCTTCACACAACCCAT
Organism: Aegilops speltoides; assembly: GCA_021437245.1. Lineage (NCBI taxonomy): Eukaryota > Viridiplantae > Streptophyta > Magnoliopsida > Poales > Poaceae > Aegilops > Aegilops speltoides. The sequence goes on from CM038144.1 coordinate 162,596,508, forward strand.
GTAATACATAAGGGAAAGAGATACATAGTTGGCTTACAATCGCCACTTCACACAATTACATGAATAAAGCATTACATCATCCAGATACAATCAAGGTCCGACTAAGGAACCAAAATAAAAGAAGAACCCCAAATGCGACAAAGGTCCCCGATCGACCCCAATTGGGCTCCACTACTGATCCACTAGAATGAAACAACACAAAGGGCAAGATCTTCATCGAGCTCCTCCTTGAGCTTGGTTGCGTCACCTGCTCGGTAACATAGGCACCTGCAAACTGGTTTTGGAAGTATCTGGTGAGTCACGAGGACTCAGCAATCTCGCACCCGCGAGATCGAGACTATTTAAGCTTATGGGTAAGGTAAAGGCATGAGGTGGAGCTGCAGCAAGCGACTAGCATATATGGTGGCTAACATACGCAAATGAGAGCAAGAAGAGAAGGCAAAGCACGGTCGATAAAAGTATGATCAAGAAGTGATCCTATAGCAACCTACGTCAAGCATAACTCCAACACCGTGTTCACTTCCCGGACTCCGCCGGAAAGAGACCATCACAGTTACACACACGGTTGATGTATTTTAATTAAGGTCGACTTCGGGTTTTCTACAACCGGACGTTAACAAATTCCCATCTGCCACATAACCGCGGGCACGGCTTTCGAAAGTTCAAATCCCTGCAGGGTGTCCCAACAGCCCATGACAAGCTCTCACGGTCAGCGGAGAATAGACCTCCACCCAAGACACTCCGATCAGACTCGGTATCCGGTACAACAAGACATTTCGACAGGTAAAACTAAACCAGCAACACCGCCCGAATGTGCCGACAAATCCCGATAGGAGCTGCACATATCTCTTTCTCGGGCACACTCAGATGAGTCTAGCTACGAGTAAAACCAACCCTCAAGTTTCCCGAGGTGGCCCATGTAGCTCGGTTCGGACCAACACTCGGAGGAGCACCGGCGGGGGTTAAAATAAAGATGACCCTTGAGTCTGCAGAACCCAAGGGAAGGTGGTAGGTTGTTAGAGCAAATGGTAAAACCAATGTTGGGCATTCTTTGGAGGAGCTTTACTTAAGGCGAATCTGTCAAGGGGTTCCCATTATAGCCCAACCGTGTAAGGAGCATAAAATCCGGGAACATAACACCGATATGACGGAAACTAGGGCGGCAAGAGTGGAACAAAACACGGGCATAAGGCCGAGCCTTCCACCCTTTACCAAGTATATAGATGCATTAATTAAAATAAGATATATTGTGATATCCCAACAAGTAAACATGTTCCAACAAGGAACAACACCTCCATGTTCAACAAGGAACAAACTTCAATCTTCACCGCAACTAACAACGCTATAAGAGGGCTGAGCAAAGCGGTAACATAGCCAATCAATGGTTTGCTAGGAATGGTGTCAAAGGTTAGAGGTTTGACATGGCAATTTGGGAGGCCGACAAGCAAATGGTAGGCATCGTAGCATTGGCATAGCAAAAGAGCGAGCAAACTAGCATAGCAAAGATAGTAGTGATTTCGAGGGTATGATCATCTTGCACGAAATCCGCAAGGAAGAAGAAACGAGTCCATGAAGAAGAAAAGCAGACGTGGTCGAACGAATCCTCACAACTCCGGAACGAAACTGAAGCTAACGAGAGAAGCAACCCGGAAAGAAACAAACAACATAGTAAACAACCATCACATAAACATGGCATGAAGCACAATCAAGTATGATGCATGTCCGGTTTAATGAGGATGACATGGCAAAGGGCAACAAACAATACTACAAATTAAGTGGAGCTCAATATGCAACGAGTTGCATATTGACGAAACACCACATTCAATATTTAGTTCTCTCTTGGTTATGAACAAGACAAGATTAAATGTTGGTTAACATGGCAAGGGGTGAAGCATAATTAAACTAACTATTTAGGCAAGTTTAAATGAGGTAGGAAACAACAAACGATAATTCCAGAAAATCCTCATGTTATTTTGCAATTGGATGCAACAACAATTTTAAGCATTTTAAATGTTGTTATCATGATGCGGATGACATATGCAAGTTTTATGCAATTTTTATGAAAATGTTGACAAGAGCATGTTATGAAGCATTTGGTCACCATGGCGGAACGAAAAGGGTGCCACGGCAATGATAACGAAAATGGTGCCACGGCAACGATAACGAAAATGGTGCCACGGCAACGATAACGAAAATGGTGCCACGGCAACGATAACGAAAATAGTGCCACGGCAACATTCCGATGATCCGATAACTCATTGAGATACCGGTGCAAAAGAGCAAGTGTGCGGATGTGCGGAACATGCAAAGATGGTGGGGTGATCCGGTTATCGGGTTCCCACGTTTCGATGGCAAGGCAATGAGGAGCAGCGCAAAGGCAACTTCGGACATGGTGCAAACATATGGTACATCTCATACATGCAAGGGCATCTCATCGCGGTCGTCTCGGGTTATACCTTGAAGCGTGCGTTTTGGGGCGATTCGGGTTTAAGAGGGAAGTAGTCGTTCACGTGATGTAGTGGAAGTAGTTGTACACGGCGTCGAGGAAGTAGTTGTTCTCGCGATGGTCGTAGTAGAAGTAGTGGTACACGTTCGTTTGGAGAGGTACTTGATGACTCAATGTCTTGAGCAACGGTAGTTGTACACGGTCCAGAGACGCGTCGATCGTTCGGGTCCGACTTGCGAGTCTTGCCGACATGAGTGGTACTTGGCGGAAATCTCGAAGATGGTCTTGGTGTTCCTGGTACTTGGCGTCTCGTACTGGCCGATCCAAAACGAAGAAAGACAAAAGGCCTCTGGAGGACAGCAGCAAGGCAACTCATGCCCGACAATGAAACAACACGGGACGACACGGCAGAGGCGGCAGGCGGAGCGAGAGGGCTAAGGCCATGGTGCGCGGAGGAGAAGCGTGGCGAATCCGGGTTTGCTGGGCGGATCCGGCCGAGTCGAGACCGAAGGGGCGGATCGAGGCTCCTCCCCGACAGCCGGAGCTAACAAGGCGATGGCGCCGGGTAGACGAGGAGGAGGCAGAGGGGAACGAGACGAGGCCGCGGTGCTCCTCTCTCCTGCTCTCTTTGCGACGGCGCATCAAGGGAGGAGGGGATCGAGCAGGGCTTGGCGCAGGGGACGTGGCTCCGACGGAGCTGCTCGCTGGCGGCGGCCGGAAACAGAGGCGAGGCCTCGGAGCCGGCGCGCAAGGACGAAAGACGCGAGGCAGGGGCGCCGGGAGGAGGAGGGCGCTCGAGCGCTGGAGGGAGCAGCAAGGCGCGGCCGATGCGGAGGTGTAGAGGCGAGGCAGAGCCGCGAGGGGCGCAGAAGGAGGGCCGGGGTCACGCGCGAGGTGGATCGGGAGGAGCGGGGCTCTGCTCCTCTCAGGCGGCACGAGCAGGGAATGAGAGGGAGGGGGTCGAGAGGAGTGGCCACGGGAGCGAGGGTAGGTGAAGGCGCGAGGGGAGAAGTGGGGATCGAGGGAGAGAGATGCGACTGCAGAGGAGGGAGATGGAGGCGCTGCGGGAGGGAGATGGGGTCGAGTGATGTGGCGCTGGAGGGAGGATGAGGGAGAGATGGATGCGGGCTAGGGTTAGGAGGGGGTTAGGTGGTAGGTTTAGGTGGGCCTAGGGAGGCCTAAGTGGCCAGGTAGGCTGAACTCCTCTCTCTCTCTCCCATACTTTTCCCATTTACAAACAAAACAGAAAAAGAGAAAGAAGAGAAAGAGAAGGTAGGGGTGGAATCTGGGCATGGGGATAGTTTTCACGGACTCAGAAAAAATGTGCACGGTCCGGAAAAATAGAAAAAAGGTCAAGTTGAAAGATTAAATTCAAATTCCTTTGAATTTAATTCAAAAGGTTTGAGCTAGGATAGGTTTTTTGAAGTGCCCAAAAATGTTGAGAAAATAGGTGGAGCTCCGGAAAATGATGAAAGGACATATGGCAAAGTTATAGGCCAAGAGTTGAAATAATAAAAGGCTTTGGGATTTTGCAAGTGTGTTAAGGTAATTCCACATAAATGGAATAATTTTATTATAGCTCCCTAATAATATTGAGAGGCTTTGATATGTTATAAAGAGAAATCACGAGTGAATTCCCTCGATTTAAATAGATCAAAAGATCTATGCAATTTATTTAGTTGAGGTTTTAAAAAGGGTTGCATGATGACATGATGCATCAAACAAATAAATCACACGACGAATCTCGGAGTAGCTGGAAGTCTTCTGGAGCGTCGGTCTCGGGGCGTTACACAATCACTTACCTCTTGCTATTCATTTGTTCCAGAGTGTTGAAGATTTCTCAGAAGATTTTTGTTTCCATTTTCAAGCCGTTCAAGATATTTCGAGGTTTTTCTCTCATTCAAGCTATTTAATTCTACCGGTGCAATCTCTATTTCAAGAAATCCTTCAATGATGTTTCTTTCGAGTGGGCCCTAACCCACAGGTCTTTTCCCAGGATCTTACCTGACTCCTCTAATTTCCCGGAGCTATTCTAAAAACTCTTTTCATGTGTGACGTAAGAATGAATTTCATCAGTCACATGCCTTCTCCAAGATCGCTTTCAGAATATTTTCATCGTTGGTTCATCATTTCTACTCTTCTTTGTTCCGGAGTGTCTCAACAATTTTGTTGGTGTTTCTCGTCGTCATTTGAAGATCGAAGAAGAGTTCCTCTTAAATCTTTACCCGTTCTTCCAAAGATGCGTAGTTCAAGCGTGATGCCATCCTCTCATAATTGTTTTTGATTGTGAGAATTCTTTTCTTACCACTCGGGGCATTTCGTGAGTTCTTTCCAGTTTATTCCTACGAAGGTCATCATTTCGGGTTTATTCATTATCAGCTTTTAGCTCTCCTTCTCCATATTCTACCGGTGCATCATTCAAGTATTCTCTAATAAGCTCATGATCTCTTTGTTCACTTGTATATAAATCCCCTCAAGTATCTTCATTCTTTCCAGTGAATTGTGCCTTTGCTACTTTCATTTTCAATTCTTACGGTGGTTCGTCCGAGATCCCTCTTCCTTTGCTACCGTATCATTTCATTCATTCTTTCCAATCCCACTGGTGGCTTCATCAATACCTTCTCAAGTTTGCGCTATATATCTCTTAATCCTTTCTACGGGAATAAGTAGTATGCCAAATCCATTGCTTGCCATCAATTTAATTTGATGAAGGATAAGCATACAATAAATCTTATTCTTATTTCCTCGAGGTGATTGAATTCTTCCGGAGATTGTTCATGATGAAGTAATTCTCGGTTCTAGTGTTTCATCTTTTCTTTTTCCGGAGTTCCAAGTTTTCTCAGTTATATCGTCGTGAAGCGCCATCTAAATCATTGCAAGGCTTCACCTTGTGTTTTCAACCTCTCTTTCTTTCTGTCATCATTTTATTACCAGAGTTCTCCATGGAGGCTCAACATGGTGGTTCGTCAAAGATTCTTCTCATTCTTCAATTGTTCTTTAAGATTTCTCTTCAAGTTATGACCCGCCAAGCTATACTCTAAAATAAACATGGTGCTCAACACATGTTTTATTTTGAGGAGCTCAAGTATTCTTCATCTTGCATTCCAAAGTGCAATTCTTTCTACCTTATCTCTTGAGGTGGTGTTATGTCACTCTTGACAATTTCCTTCATGTTTCATGAGTCACATGTTGTCAAGAATGAGGTATTCTAAATCCATCAATCTCTTCATTGGAGTTATCTTGGTATAGATTTCATCTAAAGCCTTCCCTAAGGAATGTTGCTATTTGTGGTTCTTATCAATGATCCGAGTTTTCTCCTATCCTCTCAGCGAAAGAAGTTTTCATCTCTTCTTTGATCTCAAACAAGCAATTGTTTTCCGTTAGTGGCAGAATTTCACCTCAAGTGTTGAGATTTTTCCATAAGCCCGCTACAATCTTATTCGTTTCGTTGTTGGTTTTCCAATGACTCCGTTATAACCTTCTTCCAAGGATGCTTTCAAACTCATTTGTGGCAGAAGTTGGCATTTTCTTCTCTATTCTTTTATTCCAATGATATATCTTCTATTCTTTCTTCTAGAGGCATTGTGATGTTGCTCTCATTGACCCATCATTTCGTTTTGTCAAGATCATGTTATTTTCTTGCTCATCCATTTAACCAGAGTGTTGTGTTCTCATTCAAGTTCTTTCATCTTATTAAGTTTTGCCTCTCTTTTCAACCTTAGTGTTGTCTGAAATCCTTCTTACCCATTGTGCCATTCTTTCAATAGTTCCGGATGCAGTGTGTTGTTGATTTCATCAAGTATAATCCCATCTTCTCAAGCTCATGTTCTATTCCTTCCATGTTATACCGGAGTGCTGCCCGAATTCTTCCTCTCCCATCTTGTTTTAACCGCAGTGGTTTTGAATTCTATCTTGTCCATTAAACTCTTGATTCATGTCTTTGCAATCTTCAAGTTCTCGTAATACTCCTTGTTCACCTTTTCTAATGGATTGTTTGCAATCTCGTTCATCTCTGTTGTACTCTTTCTTTTAAATTGCTCAACCTCTCAAGGTTCGTGGTTTCACTCGTTCGTCAAAGAAGCAACTTTGTTTTACCTCTCCTCTTCCTTTTCTCTCCGGTGCCATGCTAGATCTCGGGACGAGATCCTCTCATAGTGGTGGAGTGTTGTAACTCCCCGGATACAACTTTCCACATTCGTAACTCCAACTCTTGCCTTTTCCGGAGATGCGATATGATATTTCCTTCTTGGTTGGGTTTTTGTGTTTTGTTTTGCATTTTGTTCATGTCTTGCATTTCATCATTGCATCATTCGCATTGCATCGGCACTCCGTTGCCGTCATGTTTTAAAACTTGCATTCGTTCGTCGTTGTCGTTTCTCCCTTTGCCTTCTTCACCTTCCCTCGGATCGCCTTGCCCGCGCTGACCGTTCCAGACCAATCGGGTTTTTGCTTCCCTCTTGACCGTGACGACCAAACCCCCTTGCGTGCGCGTCCGAAACTTCCCCAAACCCGAATTGCTCAGTCGTCACCATTGGATTCAGATCATCCCCAAACATCTATAAAACATCTTCGTTTTCTCTTTTGGTTTCCCTAACCCATTTATTCCGGACCTCCCGATCGCGGTCGGAGGATCCAAATCATCTCCCTTTCGTATATATATAGACCCCTAATCCATTTCTAGACCAAACCCTAGATCCTAGGCAGTTTGTCCCTGCCGCCGCCGCACAATCCCCCTCGGGATCCACTAGCGCCCGATCTTCCTGCTCCCCGTGCCTCCTCCTCTGTTCCTCACCAAGCCAATCCCCCACGCCCGTCCTCTGGTTCTCGATCCAGGCCCCCCGCCACCGCAGCGAGCGCCCAAGTTCCTTCCCGACGGCCGCCGCCGCCATGTTGGAGCCCCTGCTGCGCCTTGCTCCGGTGAGCCGCCGTTCCACGGCTCCCTGTGCTCCCTTCTCCTTCCATTTCTCCCTCTCACCCCTCTGGTTTCTCTCTCCTTTGCAGCGCCATGGCGTCCCCCATGGAGCTCCAAGCTGAAGCCTTCCTGCTGCCTCCTGTCCGCGCTGACCCTCTGACAGTCGGTGCCCCTTCCTCGCCGTGGCCCTCCGCCCGAGGACCCCGCCGCCGGACCAGCAGGTCGTCCTCACCGCCCTGCTCCTTTCCCTCAGTCGCTGAGCTCTCCTTGTCTCGCTGAACTCCCTCTCTCTTCTCTGTAACAGCGGCGCCTCCATCTTCTTCCCGGAGGAGGTGCTCGGGGCGAACACCGCCCGCGGTGCCCCTGATGTTCCCTGGCGCGCTCTTGTTATGCTTCGCCCTGCAAGTTCTGCTGACGCCTGCTTCCTCGTGCGAGACGAATGAGCACTTCCTCCTGCTCGATTCGCCCGTGCCCAATGACCCGTCGTCCTCTGCTCGGCAACGAGCTCGATGTCGTCCTCTGCTTCGCCGGCCAGTTCGCCGCCGCGAAGACTTTGCCTCGCCGAATCCGCCTCCCACCGCCGGGAATCGGTTCCCGACGGCCTCCGCCCTCCTTGTCGTCATCCGCGCCAAGCCCCGCCGCGGCGACCTCCTGCTTCCTGTCGCCATGGACGTGCTGCTATTTCTATTCTTCAGAAACAAGCAGCAGCAGCTCGCCCGCCCCTTCGCCGCGTTGACCCCGTCCTCGACCGCGCCAGCGTGGCCAGCCTCCTGGGCCGCAAGCGCCAATGCCTAGCTCGCCCTCCATCTCCCAGCGCCCCTGGCCCAGCTCCAGGTTCGGCCTCAAGGCCCAATGTGAGCAGCCCCCTCCAGTCCCTCTCACATGTAATTGTTGGGCGATCAGATTCGCCCGAGTCACTGTTTTTTTCCATGACGAATTTTCTAATTAATCGGGAAGTTACTTGTTTTACAGATTGCACCCTCATGTTCATGCATTTAATAACTCAACAACCATGCATCGGATTAAAATGATTTAAACATGTAAACTGCTTAGAATTTTGTGTAGATTAATAATTTGCTGCTTTCATCCATGTTTAAAATGTTTAAATTGCTGTTTGATTAAATTTTCTTAAATGCCATATTAAAATGATTTATTTCATAATTAAATAACCGTAGCTCGGTTTTAAATAAACTTTATATGTAAATGGGGTAGAAAAATGCCTAGCTTTACATGTTGCACTTTATTTTGCTGTTTAACAACATTAAAATTGTGTTTAGGGCAGAACAGTACCAAATTCGAAATATGCATATGGGGATTTTTTGGAATTGTTGTTCGTTGTTCCGGCCTCCTTTAAACTTGCCTAAATAGTTAGTTTACTTTTGTTACACCTCTTGCCATGTTTAACAACATTTAATATTGCTTGGTAGCTTAAACAAGATTAAACTAAATATGTCAATGTAGTGTTTTGTCAATATGCAACTCGTTGCATATTGAGCTCCACTTAACTTGTAGCATTGTTTGTTGCACTTTGCCATGCCATGCCTCTTTAAACCGGACATGCATCATACTTGTTTGTGCATCATGCCATGTTTATGCTTGTGCATTTACCATGTTGTTTGTTTCTTTCTGGTGTTGCTTCTTAGTTCCGGTAATGTTGCGATTGTGAGGATTCGTTCGACTACTCCCGTTCGTCTTCTTCATGGACTCGTTCTTCTTCCTAGTGGGATTTCAGGCAAGATGACTGCTACCCTGGATCTCACTACTATCATTGCTATGCTAGTTTCTTCGTTCTATCACTTTGCCCCGCTACCTATCTCTTGTTGATCAAGCCTCCCAAATTGCCATGAACCTCTAACCTTTGACACCCTTCCTAGCAAACCGTTGTTTGGCTATGTTACCGCTTTGCTCAGCCCCTCTTATAGCGTTGTTAGTTGCAGGTGAAGTTGAAGATTGCTCCATGGTGGACAGGGTTATGTTGGGATATCACAATATCTCTTATATTATTAATGCATCTATATACTTGGTAAAGGGTGGAAGGCTCGGCCTTATGCCTGGTGTTTTGTTCCACTCTTGCCGCCCTAGTTTCCGTCATACCCGTATTATGTTCCTAGATTTGGCATTCCTTGCGTGGTCGGGTGATTTATGGGACCCCCTTGACAGTTCGCTTTGAATAAAACTCCTCCAGCAAGGCCCAACCTTGGTTTTACCATTTGCCTCACCACCACCTATACCCTTCCCTTGGGTCGGCCAACCCGAGGGTCATCTTTATTTTAGCCCCGAGAGAGTGCTTCTCTAAGTGCTGGTCCGAGTCGAGCTTTAAACCAGGGCCCCTCGGGAAACTCGAGGTCTGGTTTTATCGTAGCTAGTCTCATCCGGTGTTGCCCTGAGAACGAGATATGTGCAGCTCCTATCGGGATTTGTCGGCACATCGGGCGGCTTTGCTGGTTTTGTTTTACCATTGTCGAAATGTCTTGTAAACCGGGATTCCAAGACTGATTGGGTCTTCCTGGGAGAAGGAATATCCTTCATTGATCGCGAGAGCTTATCATGGGCTAAGTTGGGACACCGCTGCAGGGTATAAACTTTCGAGAGCCGTGCCCTCGGGTATGTGGCAGATGGGAAATTGTTAATGTCCGGTTGTAGATAACTTGACACCAGATCCGAATTAAAACGCATCAACCGTGTGTGTAGACATGATGGTCTCTTTTCGGCGGAGTCCGGGAAGTGAACACGGTTTTTGTGTTATGATTGACGTAAGTAGGAGCTCAGGATCACTTCTCGATCATTACTAGTTGATGACCATTCCATTTGCTCTCTTCTCGCTCTTATTTGTGTATGTTAGCCACCATATACGCTTAGTCGCTGCTGCAACCTCACCACTTTACCCCTTCCTTTCCCATTAAGCTTTGCTAGTTTTGATGCCCATGGTAATGGGATTGCTGAGTCCTCGTGGCTCACAGATTACTACAACAATAGTTGCAGGTACAGGTTTGCGATGATCATGACGCGAGAGCGATGCTTGCTTGTTTTGGAGTTCTTCTTCTGCTTCTTATTCGATCAGGGCATAGGTTCCAGGTCGGCAGCCTGGGCTTGCAGGGTGGATGTCGTTTGAGTTTCTGTTTGTGATTCATCCATAGTCGGATGGTGCAATTATGTAAGATGATGTTGTATTCGTGTGGCATTGTATGCCTCTTGTATGTATCCCCATCTATTATGTAATGTTGATGTAATGATATCCACCTTGCAAAAGCATATCAATATGCGGTTCTATCCTTGGTGGGACCTTCGAGTCTCTTTAGGATAGTATCGCATATTGGCCGTGACAATGCAATGTCCCATTTCTCATCTAATAGGTCCAACGCCTCTTGACGCGCATGCTCATTGTCTGCTTCAACATAATTGGCAACCCGGGGCGAGTCATGACGAATATCACTTGTGAGGACAGCCTCAGCCCCGTAAACCATGAAGAAAGGTGTATAACCCACGGATCAGTTTGGGGTGGTGTTGATACTCCATAACACAGAGGGCAGTTCTTCCACCCAACAACCCGGCGTCCGCTTCAACGGAACCATAAGCCTGGGCTTAATACCCTTCAAGATTTCTTGATTCGTCCTATCGGCTTGACCATTGGACTGGGGATGAGCCAAGGATGCTACATCAAGCCGGATGTGCTCTCGTTGGCAGAACTCCTCCATCTCACCTTTAGAAAGGTTTCTGCCATTATCTGTGATGATGCTGTGAGAAAATCCAAAACGGAAAAATAATCTTTTTGGAAAATTGACCGTCGTGGCTGCATCACACTTACTGACAGGTTCTGCTTCAACCCATTTAGTTAACTTGTCAACCGCCACCAACAGGTGGGTCTTCTTATCCTGGGAGCACTTAAAAGGCCCCACCATATCCAGCCCCCAAGTGTCAAACGTCCAAGTGATAGGAATCATCTGTAGCTCCTGAGCCGGAACATGAGCTTGACGGAAAAATTTCTGACAAGCATCACACCGCTTTACCAGATCCTCCGCATCTGTATGAGCTGTCAACCAGTAAAACCCATGACGAAAAGCTTTAGCTACTAGGGATTTTGAACCGGCGTGGTGACCAAAATCCCCTTCATGGATTTCACGCAGAATCTCTTGGCCTTCTTCAGGGGAAATACAACGTTGAAAAACGCCTGAAACACTGCAACGGTGTAACTCGCCATTGTGAATAACCATGGACTTGGACCGCCGGATGATCTGCCTAGGGAAAACCTCATCATCTGGTAACTCACCCCGGTTTAGATACGCTAGATATGGAATCGTCCAATCCGGAGTAGTATGTAAAGCGGCCACCAACTAGGCCTCCGGATCAGGAACAGCTAAATCCTCCTCTATAGGTAATTTGACAGACAGGTTATGCAGGATATCTAAAAAGGTATTGGGTGGTACCGGTTTGCGCTGAGATCACAAAATACTTAAAGCATCTGCTGCCTCGTTTTTGCGCCGGTCAATATGCTCAACCTGATAACCCTTAAAGTGACCTGCCACAATATCCACCTCGCGTCTATAAGCCGCAATTAGTGGATCCTTAGAATCTCCGAAACAGCGAACCCGACTTAAGTTCATTTCCTTAGCCACCCGGAGACCGTGGATTAAGGCCTCGTACTCAGCTGCATTGTTAGTACAAGGAAATATTAAGCGGAGAACATAACAAATTTTATCACCGCAAGGGGAAGTAAGAACAACTCCAGCGCCTGAGCCCTCCAATTGCCTGGATCCATCAAAGTGAATGGTCCAATATGTATTATTCGGTTTGTCCTCTGGTGCCTGTAACTCAGTCCAATCATTGATGAAGTCAACAAGTGCCTATGGCTTGATTGATGTCTGAGACATATACTTCAATCCGTGCGGGCTAAGCTCAATTGCCCACTTTGCAATTTTTCAAAAAAAATTGCCCACTTTGCAACCCAGCCAGTTGCCTCCCTGTTCGAAATGATATTGCCCAAAGGAGATGAACTGACCACTGTAATGGGACGGCCTTGAAAGTACTGCTTGAGCTTTCGACTTGCCATAAAAACCACATAAACCAGCTTCTGCCAATGCGGATATTGCTGCTTTGACTCGATAAGCACTTCACTAATGTAGTAAACCGGTCATTGAACCGGGTATTCCTTACCAGCCTCTTTGCGCTCTACCACGATCGCCATGCTGACAGCACGAGCGTTAGCAGCCAGGTACAATAACAAGGGCTCTTTGTCAATCGGAGCAGCAAGTACCGGCGGTTCAACCAACTACCGCTTTAAGTCCTCAAACACCGCATCAGCCGCATCACTCCAGACGAAATTGTCTGTCTTTTTCAACATCTGAGACAAAGGAATCGCCTTTTCTCCCAAACGGCTAATATACCGGCTAAGGGCGGCGATTCGACCCGCCAAATTTTGAACATCATTGATACACTTCTGTTTAGCCAAAGATGTAATCGCTTTGATTTTATCTAGATTAGCGTCAATTCCTCTGTTGGACACCAGAAAGCCTAGGAGTTTGCCTGCCGGAACACCAAAAATACATTTATCCGGATGAAGCATCATTTTGTAAACCCGAAGATTGTCAAATGTTTCCTTGAGATCATCTATCAAGGTTTCCTGCTTCCTGGATTTTACCACAATGTCATCCACATAGGCATTAACATTACGCCCAATCTGCGTGTGAAGACAATTTTGCACACAACGCTGATAAGTAGCCTAGGCACTTTTGAGCCCAAAAGGCATAGAAACATAGCAGAAGGATCCAAAGGGAGTGATGAAGGTTGTCTTCTCCTGGTCCTTAACTGCCATATTAATCTGATGATAACTTGAATAAGCATCCAAGAAACTCAAGCGCTCACAACCCGCCGTCGCATCAATAATCTGATCAATATGCGGGAGAGCAAAAGGATCTGCCGGACAAGCCTTGTTCAAATCTGTGTAGTCCACACACATATGCCAAGTGCCGTTTTTCTTAAGAACGAGCACTGGATTAGCCAATCACTCAGGGTGAAATAGTTCGATGATAAAGCCAGCAGCCAACAGCCGGGCTACCTCTTCACCAATAGCCTTGCGTCTTTCTTCGTTAAACCGCCGAAGTAATTGCTTGAACAGTTTAAACTTCGGATCAATATTGAGAGTGTGCTCAACGAGTTCCCTCGGTACACCTGGCATGTCAGAAGGCTTCCATGCGAAGATGTCCCAGTTCTCACGGATGAACTCGATCAGTGCGATTTCCTATTTCGGATCCAGATTGGTGCTGATGCTAAACTGTTTGGATGAATCACTAGGAACAAAGTCAACATGTTTAGTCTCATCAGCCGGTTTGAACTTCAGGGTCGGGTCATGCTCAGTGGTGGATTTTTTCAAAGGAGTCATGTCTGCCGGATCAACATTGTCTTTATAAAACTTCAGCTCCTCCGTAGCTCAAACCGACTTAGCATAAGCCGCATCAACTTCCTCACAATCCAAAGCGATCTTTCGACTTCCATGTACTGTGAAAGTTCCCTTGTGGCCCGGCATTTTGAGCTGTAAATAAATATAGCAGGGTCTTGCCATGAATTTTGCGTAAGCCGGCCGTCCAAATAGTGCGTGATACGGACTCTGGATTTTCACCACTTCAAAGGTCAACTTTTCAGACCTGGAATCATGCTCATCTCCAAGCACAACCTCCAAAGAGATCTTGCCAACAGGATATGCCGATTTACCTGGTACTACACCATGAAATACATTGTTGGACGGTTTAAGACTTTTGTCTGTCAACCCCATACGATGAAAAGTCTCAAGATACAGGATGTTGATACTGCTCCCTCCATCCATCAGGACTTTGGTAAACTTGTAACCTCCCACCTAAGGTGCCACTACCAAAGCCAGTTGACCCAGATTGTCAACCCGGGGTGGATGATCCTCCCGGCTCCACACGATGGGTTGCTCAGACCACCGTAAGTAACGCGGCACTGCCGGTTCAACAGCATTAACTACCCTTTTGTGAAGCTTCTGGTCTCGCTTACACAGGCTAGTAGTGAACACATGTTACTGCCCACCATTCAACTGCTTGGGGTGACTTTGATAACCTGATTGCTGTCGATTCCATTGATTATTCTGTTGGCCATTACCACCTTGGTTATGCTGGTTGCTCTGATTGTTCTGCAATCCAGAGCTTGAACCGCTGCCACCATGAAAACCTGGACCTGAACCGCCCGAAGGACCCTGATCATACCGGAAAATATCGGAATTCTTGAACTCCTTCATGATATAACAATCTTTCCATAGATGTGTGGAAGGGGCCTGCTTGGTCCCATGCTTGGGACAGGGCTGGTTCATCAAACGTTCTAGATACATCCCTCCACCGCGCTGGGGCAGTTTACCTTTACGACGCTGCATATTAGTGTTAGCCACAAGATCAAAATTATCCGCCTTGCGCTTACCATTATTCCCATGGCCTCCCTAGTTGTGATGTTGTCCCTTTGCACCGCCGTTCTTCTTTCCCTTCTCTGGTTTCTCCACATCAGAATCGGGATCCTTGGTATTATCAGAATCGACATACTTGACCAAGGCTGCCATAAGGGTTTCCATGTCATTGCAGTGGCGCTTGAGCCGTCCCAACTTCATCTTCAGCGACTTGAACCGACAATTACGCTCCAGCGTTATGATTGCTTGACCAGCGTTAATCCGGTCAGACGAGTGCAAAACCTCTGAATCCCGGCGTACCCAATGAGTTGTTGACTCATTCTCCCCTTGAACACAAGCATCCAGATCCACAATGGACATGGGCTGTTTGCACGTGTTTTTGAAATTGGCTATAAACCGGGCCTTCAACTAATCCCATGACTCGATGGAGTTAGATGGTAAAGTTTTCAACCAAGTACGGGCCGTTCCTTTCAACATCATTGTGAAGTACTTTGCACAGGCCTCTTCATCTACATCAAGCATCTCCATTGCCATCTCATAACTCTCGACCCACGCCTCAGGTGGCTGATCCGCCGTGTAGTTAGGCACTTTACGTGCACCCTTGAAATCTTTGGGCAGACGCACATTACGGAGAGCCGGAATAAGGCACGGCACTCCCCAGGAACTGAAGGCAAGCCCGGTGCCTCGATCGACTGACGCAGCTGGCTGAACTGGGGCGGGTTGATGACGACCCAAAGCGGCCTCCCTTCGTGCTCTGCCATTATCCACCACACCTTGAGCATTACAATGCCGCGTACTGCTAGACACTTCCGGTTCATCCATGTGCCTGCTATAGCTCGGGCTTGGACGAGGGGTTGAATGAATTCTATCCCGGCTATAAGAATAAGCCTGCTGCTGCACCATGGCGGTTTGACGAAGGTCCATAGCCCGCTGCGTTTCAATTGCTGCCAGTGAATCGCCTTCCATTGGAATGGCTGCCAGGCGTGATGCTGCGTCAATCATGTTATCTGGAGGGCTCGAGAAGTGATCCGGTGGTGTGGACACGTATTGCGGTGGCTTATCGGTTCGCCGGGGCGGTTCTGTCATCCGTAGCTAATCCGGAGCTGCCCTAGGCGCATCAGTCCGATTTGCAGTGGCCGGATTGCTCGGCCCGGCGCCCGGTGTTTGAAAGAGGTTCAATCCTTCGTAGAACGACGTCAGACGAGACCGGTATTTCCTTCACATTACATCCTATGATGCAGTCCGATCCAGCATGAGCCGATAATTCTACGCCTGTATCTGCTGTGACTGGGCATCCAAAGCGGCCCGCTCTTCAGCCATCCTAGCATCCTCAGTTGCCAGGTCCTCCTTAGCATGTGTTATCTGGTCCTTCAACTTTGCAATGTCCGCATTATGCTGATCCCGCGTTTCCGGGGTGACTGCCGTGGTCAATAAAGTCGCCCAGGCATCCATCAAACCGGAGAGGACTTGAGCTGGTCGGCACGCCGGGGCTCCTGTCGCGGCTGCTGATCCGGTATTCATTGCCGCTGTAGACGAAGACTACAGAGTGGGCTGTGTTCCGGCCATGTAAACAGCAACCCGACTCGGTGGTTCAAGGAGGTCCAGAATACTATTGCCATCGGAATATCCTTCGAACACACCGTTATGAATCTGGTATAAGGACTTGGTTTTGCCAGTGGATGACTCGCCGTCGGAATAAACGGCCGTCTCGCCTTCAGACACCGGTTCAGATCCGACCTCATGGACACATCCTACGAACGCACGCTTCATGGCAGGCTTAAACCGGGCTGGACTCGCACGCTAAGCCGTTTCGACGAGGTCGGTGCAGATGTCTGGCTCAGGGCCCGGTTCGCCGATCTTGCCGATGAAGACATGAATTCCACCAAAGGGGACCCGGTACCCGTACGTGATTGAGCCGGCCTCGGGGCCCCATCATTTATCGTTGATGTAAAGCTTGCCGCGACGACTCTTGGTCATCCGGCCAACCACGTACCCCTTGAGTCCTTCAAAGCTGCCCTTCAAGAACTCGAAACCATCGTGCGATAGCCCCACGGTGGGCGCCAACTATCATGGAATTAACACGTTAGATGTCCTCATGAAAGGACTAAGTCGTGGAGCCATCGCAACGGGTTAGCTTGAACGGGTTAAACCGAGCAAGGGACACGGGAGTTTTATACTAGTTTGGCCCCTTCGATGAAGATAAAAGCCTACATGTAGTTGTGATGGGATTGATTGGGTTTCGATGACCAGGGAGCAAATATGATTGCCTGAGTCTCGAGTTGTTGTTTCTTGTCCCTAAACCGCCGCCGGGTCGTCCCTTTATATACATAGGTTGACGCACGGCCGGTCTATAGAGCCCCGAGGCCGACTCATACAAAGTGTCTGGCTCGGTCTATCCTTTCCTAACTTTCATTACAAGTTACATAGTCATGGCGGTTTACCAATATGGTCCCTAATCCGCCTTTGGGCTTCGGGCTCCTAAGCTTCATTAGTAAAGCGCCATCTTCTGGATCTTCATGGGCTTCAGCATAGTCGAGGGTGAACCGGGCCCTCCTGGCCGGTTTACACTCAGTAGTTATATCCCCAACAACCAGGCATCTTCAGAGTGTTATATGCACAATGGGACGCCGCCATGAATTTGGCCAGCGCTGGGCGCCAAGAATCCCGTTGAATGGCAAGGGAAGCTCAACAACATCAAACACAATCTTCTCTTTCTGAAGTTTATTTCCTCGCGAAATGTTACCGGCGAGGTAATCTTTCCCTTCGGCTGGATCCTCCCTTGGTTGTTCCCTTGGAGTGCCAGTCTTCTTCAGGCCCCCATCAGGAATTTGGAGTTTTTTTAGCACGTTGGGGGAAATCAGATTCAACCCTACCCCACCGTCAACCAACATGTTGGTGACCTTGAGGTTGCAGATTGTTGGAGAGACCAACAATGGCAAGCATCCAACCACGGTAGTGCGATCTGGATGATCCTCAATGTCAAAGATGATGGGCGTGTGGGACCACTTAAGTGCTTCTCGAGCACTTGCCACTGGTTTTGCTGCATTAACCTCATGCGCCCACTGCTTGAGCTGCCGTTGAGAGGAGTGCAAAGATGTACCTCCGTCGATGCATATCGCGTCAGTAGCTTTCCAAAACACCTGTTCACTGGTCTGTGTCATCCTCTTCTTTACTATCATCTTCATTTTCCTTCTTCTCATTGCCCTTGCCGGGTTTATCTTTCTGTTGATCAAGCTTGCCGTCGTGTCCGTTATGGCCACCACGGCCTTTCCAACAAGCACCATTCTGGCCTCTCTCCTTGTCGCGCCTTTCATACTCATCCTTTTGCTTCTCAACCAACTGTTCAACTTTCTTGCAATCCTGAAGGTCATGGCCCTTGGTCCTATGAATCTTGCAGTATGGCCCGTCAGACTTGCCAGTCTTCTCAGCAGCCGCTACCACCCGGCAGTTAGCGGAAGTAATAATTTCCTTGTTGGGCAATTTAGTTCTTGCTTTCTTGCCATCTCTAAGATCACCAGACCCTCAATGGCCATCACTGCTTTCTACTTTTGCTTCTTGTTGTGCTCTATATTTTTCTTACTAGGTGCGGCAGGGTCGTCGTCGTCTTCTGAATTGACTTCGACACCAGCCTCTTCCCCTGGTAGCCTTCTTCCTTCTTTAGCACGAGCACACTTGTCCACTAATGTGTAGAGTTTTCTTATGGCTTTGGGCAACCAAACATTCATCTTGTCCCGCATCCTGCGGTTGCGCACATTTGTGTGGAACACGACAATCACATTTGTTGGGTGTTTCTTTGGAATGTTACAGTGCACTCGACTGAAACTTTGCAAATAGTTGCGCAAACTTTCCCCTTCTTTTTGTAAAAGGGCTTGCATGTCACTAGGTTGCCCTGGTTCTTGATGGCCGCCTATAAAGGCGCCAGCGAACTCATTGCACAAGTCTGCCCAGGAGGAAATGGAGTCCTCCGACAAGTGCATCAGCCAAGACCTCACATTTGGCTTGGGAGCCAGTGGGAAGTAATTGAAAAGAACTTTTTCGTCACTCCTCCTGGCAGCTTGAACAACAATCTTATAGATGCCCCAAAACTCTGCCGGTTTCTGTTTCCCCTCATACTTCTCCGGCAAGTTGGGCTGGAAGGTGCGAGATAATGTCCAATGGACTTGCCTTAGCTCGCGAGTGAATTCTGGGCATCCTACCTCGTAAGGTAGGTACTCGCCAACTCTGGGCGCGGGTTCGTAGACATCACCTCCATTACGCCAGTCTGACTGACGGCGCGTCTCCGGATGCCACTGAATCGTGTCGTGGGCATCTTCCTTCCTCATGTCCTTCTACACTTGGTGTTGGTCTTGCTGGAGTCATGGGTCAGATGACGCCATCGATACCTCATTAGGTCATCAACGGCTTGCGGTTGCCGAATTCGCCGCGGCTGCCCTTGGGCGGATAGCCGTTGAGGGGACTACACTGTGGGTGCGGTCCCTCCATCTTGGTCACCAGCGAAGGCCAACAACATTGCCTGCGGGCGCTGTGATGGCTCTGCATGCAGCGACTTGTTGATCTCAGCAAATCCAAGGAGACTTTGAATGGTAGCTCTCCATTCATCCATCTTGTCTGCTGTTGGAGGGAAGTTCAGCAAAAACTGAGATCTTGTCTGGCATTGCTTCGACTGTTGTTCCTGGCATGGTGTGGGGGGCAAAGTGCAACACAGCTCGACTTCTGGACGAGCCAAAAGGAGCATTGTTGGGCTGCCGCGATCTTGGGACAATCGCCAAGGGAGTCTGGCGCAACCGGAGCTGTTCTTGATGACCAGGTTCTTGGTCAGCTGGGCCTTTCCCATGCGAACGCGGTCATTATGGGTCGATGGTGCCGCTCGGGGTCTGCTCGCGCTCGCCCAGTGGGGGACGAGTCACGTGTCATGTCTCTACCCCTCTGGGTAGTGCGGCTACTGGATCTTGGCTCGCCCCGGAGTGGGCGTCGACGTTGGGTTGGTTGAGCTCGCCCATGGGGCGAGGAGGAGGAAGTTGGGCGCCTCCATGACCCGTACCAGCGGAAGCATGATCAGCAACATGTTGAAGCACCTGGGCGTTCCGACGGCCCTGGCCCCTGCTCCAGTTGCGGTGGGAGTGTTAGCAGCACAGCCCGAAGTGCCTGCTAATGGTGTCCTGGACTAGGGGGTACTCAGCATGCCGTCTCCCGCCTAGGTGTATCGGGCCGACGACCCCCATGGCGGTTCACTATTGGGCCAGTTCGGACAGCCCATGCCACATACAAGGAAGGCTTCACGAGACTTGGCGCCCATGCCAAGGAATCTCCTAAAACCTAGGCCTCCGGTGTGTTAGATAAACCGAGGCCGGGCTAGTCAATAGATCAACTGATATTTATTAGGACAATCTCGTGGTAGACACATATACTCTGTACTATCCCCCATATGAATACAATCAAAAGTAGCACATACGATTTTACCTCCATCAAGAGGGCCCGAACCTAGGTAAAACTTGTGTCCATGTTACCATCACTCCAAGACGCCTAGCTTAGGACCCCTACTACGAGATATGCCGGATTTCACACCGACATTGGTGCTTTCATTGAGAGCCTGCTAGGTGTTTGTCGCGGTCTGATGGGAATCAAAATCAACGATCAGGTGATATTTTTTCAGTTAGATTTGTTCCATGTTCTTGCCAAAGTTGTCGCTGTCCACGGGCATATTTTTTGTTCGCATGATTCTTGAAGACCGATCTTTGAAAGTACTCGGATGGCAGCCGCCACACGTGGTGTCTGACGATGCCCTAACCCGAGCTGGCGCATGATTGCAACAAAAATTGCACGCAATTTCTTGGCTGAGGTGGGTCCCTAGGATCATGGGCTACGTGTGATGAATGAAGCACCTTGACTGGTGGGCGATGTAGGTACACAAGAGGTGAATTGGACACTAGATTGTCCAACACACGGTTCGAGAAGATGCACTATGCCAGCGAACGTCTGAAAATAGAAAACCACGGACTGGCAAGTTTCTCTCCACGTGAACCATCAGATATTCTGCCGACAATGGTCCTGCTAGATGATTGAAGTAGTCCGATGGGCAAGTGCATCAGCGTCAATTCCGAACTCGTCAATCGAGATCGGGAAGAATTCTGGTGATGGCTTGAATCAGGTGCTATACTTTCAGTTCGATCAATGCCCATAAGTTATTTTTTAATGAATTGGATCGCATTATTTTGTTCGTAGATTTATCAACGAATAGGCAGAATTTTTTTGGTGATGAAGCGTTGTCGGATATCGGGTTCCGGCAAAACCCTTGAGGTTCGAACACTAGGGTGCGCGCGAAGATTTCCTCCTACCGAAACACGCCCTCAACCTTGCCGCGATCCCTAGGCTAGCACGATGAACAACACAAGAGACACAAGATTTATACAGGTTCGGGCCACCGTTGTGGTTTAATACCCTACTCTTGTGTTTGGTGGTGGATTGCCTCGCGGGGAGAGGTGTTCTTGAGGTGGTGTGGTGTGCGGATGAACTTAACTTGTCCCTTCTACTGTGTTAGCTAGCCCTATTTATAGAGGCCCTAGTCCTCCTCCCAAATATTGAGCGGGAAGGGATCCAACAACGGCCATTTTGAAAGGGGACAGCTAGTACAGGCTATCCTGACTAAAGGTGGTCTTCGCCTGCCAAAGGCGCTGGTGGTGACGCCATCTTGGGCTCCATGGTGACCTCCGTCCTGCCGTCCTGCTGGTCTTGGTCTTCTTGCACCGATATGGAAACCTTTGCCTGATGACTCGTTACTCCGCACCTGCGCTTGCCCCCTTCTCACCAAAGGGGAAATGAGGACACTACACGGCTGGTGCCCGCCTGGTCTTGATCGTCGTGGCTTGCGTCATGGGCACCTCGCGAGGTACCCCTTGCCTTGATCTCTCCGCCTCCTCGTGAGCCTGCCTGGTGAGGCCACTCTTGAGGAGGCCTTGTGTCATCCGCCCTGCGAGCCTTGGCTCCTCGCGAGGGTCTTGAGTGTTGGGTTGATGATGACGGGCCGTACTGGGTCACTAGTTGAGCCACGCCGCAGGCGGCAGGTAGGCAAGCCTGGGGACCCCCGTTCCCAGAGCGCCGATAGTAGCCCCCGGGCCCAAGGCGTGCTTGGACTTGGCTTGGCGCCAACTTCGTCGTGTACGGCAAGGCCAACGCGATCTCGAAGACCGGGAAGAGGGCCGACAACTTCCAGAGCATGTGGGTCATGATGGATGCCAAGTGTGTCCACCCCCGGTTGAGGCTGCGAACGGAGATGCCACAGCCTGACGAAGGGTGGTCTCGCATGAAGCTTGTTGACGATCGGGCGAAATATGTCCAGGAGAAGATGAACGCCGACTTGAAGCCGGGCAACGCAATGGCGGTGAAGCTGACGGGGCCGCGCTCCTGAGGGAGTTCCTGACGCAGTGGGTGGCTCCGCTTCAGGTGCACTCGCGCCCCTTATGGATGCTTGGGGAGGCAGACAACGAGCTTCGCCTGAATCCGGCGGCTTTGGTCGACGAGGATCTGGCCGCAGCTCTCCGCCTCTTGGTTGGAGACGACCAGGAGTTTCCGATGGGGGCCCCTGCCCCCTTGTTCCTTCGCGAGGACAGGGCGCAGGTGACGGCTGCCATGCCCACCTTTGACGGACGCGGCCTGATGCCGGCGGCGCCGACTGTGGTCCGGGGGCGACGACGCTGGTGGATGTGTCCTCGGGCGACTCCTGCAGAGGAGGAGAGGAAGAGGAAGAAGAGGAGCGCGACTCAGAGGTGACCTTTGAGGGGACGTGGGAGACCTCTCCCCCGTGTAGGGCCAACATCCTCCGCACCTTGCTAGACAACGACGAGGCCGACGCCACACAGGAGGAGGAGGATCTGCCCGCGATCCCGAAGAAGGGCAGGTCGGCTGGTCTCCCGAGAGGCCGCCTTTGCCCAGGCGCCACTTGGAGCCACCTCCAACCCCTCTGTTGCGCCTTCCCCTTCTCCTGGGGCCCTTGCAGCTATGCCCCGAGCCTCGAGGCTCTCGGTTTTCAAGGACGGCAAGAGGGCGGTGAACTACGCCATCGGTTGGTTAGGCCGCCGCCTGCGGCGAAGAAGAGGAAGGGGGACGCGGTGACTCCGTCTAGGGCAGACTCATCTGCCACAGCCACTCCTTCATCCGTGGGGAGGGGAGGCGATGACGTTCGCACCTCCCCTGCCCGATCATCCTTGCGAGGCCCGGAGGAGCGCGCTGGCGGGGTGCCAGCCCCCGTGGCCCCGCTGGTTCCGGAGGTGCCGGTGCCTCACGCTGTTGCTGAGGTACCCAAGGCTCAGGAGCCCCGGTCTCCCAAGCCGTGGTAACGCTGCCACCTCCTCCTCCTGCGCCGCTCATTCCGGGTTCTTCTGTCCCTTCCGATGTCTTGGAGCGTGCCCTCTCCAGGATGGTCCAGCTGCAAGAAGACCTCCAGGGTGCCGACTCCCATCTGGTAGCCGGGCGCCTGGAGCTGGCCTCCGGCTGGCTTCATTCTGACGCCTCTGTCTAAGTGGCGCTGAGGTGGGCCACGACAGCTTCCGAGGAGGAGAAGCATGCTGCCACCCAGGCCGTAGCTGCTCGCGAGGCGGCATTGAAGGATGCCACGGCTGCCCAGGACCGCAGCAAGGCGCTGGAGGCTGAGCTGCAGGGTTTGCGCGACGCACATGCCAAAGAAACTCGCAACCGCCAGACGAAGGAGGAGAATATGAAGGCTCGGGAGGACGACGTCAGGGACCGCAACGCCGAGCTGACGTGGCTAGCGGAGTTGCAGACCACTGAGCGCGGCCGGCTGGAAACGCTAGAGCAGAAGTTGAGGCCGGAGAAGGCCGAGATAGACGCCAATGGCAAGGGCCTGTCCGAGGACCGCGTGACCTTCGCACTCCTCGAGGAGAGGTCTTGTGTGGCGCTGAAGACGCTTTATGAGAAGGTGTTGGAGAAGCCGCTGGCTACCATAGAGGACGGCCCCGCCCAGCTGCTTCCTTTCTTGGTCGAGGCGCTTGAGGAGGTTGTGAACGGCGTTGGGCCCATGGCAGAGGTAGAAGCTCGCATCTTTCTTTCGCGGTGCTGACACATGTCTTCAGCCACCTCCACCTCTGTGACCCTGACGCCAACCTTGCCGAGCTGCTAGAGCCTGTGGACAGCGAGCGCTTTGCCGCCGCTACTAAAGCCGTGAAGGGCCATGTGGAGGCCTTGCTGGGGAAGTTCCGCGCCTTCGCTCCTGCGCCCACGGCAGGCGGTGCTGCTGATCCCGCAGCCTCAGGAGGTGGAGCTGGTGAGGCAAACACCACCACAGGGGTGGAGCCCCTAGCGAACGACGGCGTTGTCCAAGGGTGATCTACTTGCGGCTTCTTTCCTGTTTTAACTCCTGCAACATGCACCATGCCTCATGGAGGCGTTTAAACTTGCGTCTGGTATTGTGAAGACAATTATGGCTTGTTATATTTGCTTCGAGATTTTCCGGTTTCCTTCCTATTTGCTTTATGTCGACAGAGCCCGGCCCCGCGCATACCTCAGCTGCCGTTGGCCCCGACCAGATCACCAAGACGGGACCAAGGAGTGAGGGGCTATGTGACAAGTTAGGCTCCTGAGTCGCGATGCTCAGGAGTCCCCCTTGATGCACAAACAGCAAATAGGGAGGGAACGTAGGAGTAGACCTGGCATTCTACGTCGGTAGAGAATGGCCCCGCGCATACCTCAACCGCCATTAGCACCGACCGGATCACCAGGATGGGACTAAGGAGTGAGGGGCTACGTGACCAGTTAGGCTCTTGAGTCGCGATACTCAGGAGTCCCCCTTGATGTTCAAACGATCATTATACCTTGGCTACGCTCAGGGAGGGGCGCGTGACGACCAGGTCCGAGGGACCTGGCTGGGTGGCGTGCGATCGGGCATGACCCGACGTAGTGTAACACCCTCGATGCGGCTATATCTCCCACGTGTCGAAGCACGACTTAGAGGCATAACCGCATTGAAAGCAATGTCGCAAGTGAGGTAATCTTCACACAACCCATGTAATACATAAGGGAAAGAGATACATAGTTGGCTTACAATCGCCACTTCACACAATTACATGAATAAAACATTACATCATCCAGATACAATCAAGGTCCGACTACGGAACCAAAATAAAAGAAGAACCCCAAATGCGACAAAGGTCCTCGATCGACCCCAACTGGGCTCCACTACTGATCAACTAGAATGAAACAACACAAAGGGCAAGATCTTCATCGAGCTCCTCCTTGAGCTTGAATGCGTCACCTGCTCGGTAACATAGGCACCTGCAAACTGGTTTGGAAGTATCTGGTGAGCCACGAGGACTCAGCAATCTCGCACCCGCGAGATCAAGACTATTTAAGCTTATGGGTAAGGTAAAGGCATAAGGTGGAGCTGCAGCAAGCGACTAGCATATATGGTGACTTGCATACGCAAATGAGAGCGAGAAGAGAAGGCAAAGCACGGTCGATAAAAGTATGATCAAGAAGTGATCCTATAGCAACCTCGTCAAGCATAACTCCAACATCAGTGTTCACTTCCGGACTCCCGGAAAGAGACCATCACGGTAACACACGCGTTGATGTATTTTAATTAAGGTCAACTTCGGTTTTCTACAACCGACATTAACAAATTCCCATCTGCCACATAACCGTGGGCACGGCTCTCGAAAGTTTATACCCTGCAGGGGTGTCCCAACTTAGCCCATGACAGGCTCTCGCGATCAACAAAGGAATAGACCTTCACCGAAGACACTCCGATCAGACTCGGTATCCGGTACATCAAGACATTTCGACAATGGTAAAACAAGACCAGCAAAGCCGCCCGATGTGCCGACAAATCCCGATAGGAGTCGACGATACCTCGTTCTCGAGGCACACCGGATGGGTCAGCCACGAGTAAAACCAGCCCTCGAGTTGCCCGAGGTGGCCCCTTAGATCTGCCCGTTTGGACCAACACTCGAAGGAGCACCGCGGCGGGGGCTAAATAAAGATGACCCTCGGGCTCCGGAAACCCAAGGGAAAAAAGGGCTAGGTGAGGCAAATGATAAAAGTCAATGTTGGGCCTTGCTGGACAAGTTTTATTCAAAGCGAACTGTCAGGGGGGTCCCATAAATCACCCGACCGCGTTAGGGACGCAAAATCCGGGAACATAACACCGGTATGACGGAAACTAGGGCGGCAAGAGTGGAACAAAACACTAGGCATAAGGCCGAGCCTTCCACCCTTTACCAAATATATAGATGCATTAATTAAATAAGAGATATTGTGATATCCCAACAAGTAAACATGTTCCAACAAGGAACAACATCTCCATGTTCCAACAAGGAACAAACTTCAATCTTCACCTGCAACTAACAACGCTATAAGAGGGGCTGAGCAAAGCGGTAACAAAGCCAATCAATGGTTTGCTAGGAAAGGTGTCAAAGGTTAGAGGTTCATGGCATTTTGGGAGGCTGACAAGCAAATGGTAGGCATCGTAGCATTGGCATAGCAAAAGAGCGAGCAAACTAGCAAGCAAAGATAGAAGTGATTTCGAGGGTATGATCATCTTGCCTGAAATCCCGCAAGGAAGAAGAACGAGTCCATGAAGAAGACAAACGGACGAAGTCGAACGGATCCTCACAACTCCGGAACGAAACCGAAGCTAACGAGAGAAGCAAACCGGAAAGAAGCAAACAATATAGTAAACAACCCTCACATAAACATGGCATGATGCGCAAACAAGTATGATGCATGTCCGGTTTAATGCGGCATGGCATGGCAAAGTGCAACAAACAATACTACAAGTTAAGTGGAGCTCAATATGCAACGAGTTGCATATTGACAAAGCACCACATCAATTATTTAGTTCTCTCTCGGTTATGAACAAAACAAGATTAAATGTTGGTTAACATGGCAAGAGGGTGAAGCAAAAGCAAACTAACTAGTTAGGCAAGTTTAAATGAGGCCGGAACAACAAACAACAATTCCGGAAAATCCCCATGTTATTTAGCAATTTAAAGCAACAACAATTTTTAACATTTTAATTGTTGTTATTATGATGCGGATGACATGAACAAGTTTTATGCAATATTTATGAAAATGTTGACATGAGCATGATAAGGAGCATTTAGTCACCATGGCGGAACGAAAAGGGTGCCACGGCGGCGAAACGAAAAAGGTGCCACGGCGGCGAAAAGGAAATGGTGCCACGGCAACATATCCGAAAATGATGCCACGGCAACATATCGGTTCCGGTAGCTTGAGGAGATACCGATGCAAACGAGAAGTGGGCGTGAGTGAGTCATGCAAAAGATGGTGGGGTGATCCCGGATATCGGGTGTCCCACATGTCGGTGGCATGGCAAAAGAGGGGCAACGCAAGGACAATTCGAACACGGTGTAAAACTCGAGCATCTCATACACCCAAGCATGCATTCGTTCACGGGCGGTCGTCATCTCGGGATTATACCTTCGAAGCGTGCATATATGGAGCGACTCGAGTTCGTAGAGGAAGTAGTCGTTCTCGGGCGTCGAGGGAAGTAGTTGTTCTTGCAACGGTCGTAGTGGAAGGAGTTGTACTCGTGCCGTAGTGGGAAGTAGTGGTATGCGGCGGCGGCGGTAGTGGAAGTAGACGTTCACGTTCACGTTACACGGGTCTTCGGTGACGGTCGTCGTACATGGTGTCGGTACTTGGCGATTCCAGGATGTAGAGGTACTTGACGTGTCCCATGTAGTCGTACACTTGTCGTAGAGGAACTTGACGCATCTACGTGTGTAGTCGTACTCGGCGGTATATGTAGTCGAACTTGACGTATCCGGGGCTCCCGGCGTCGTGGTACTTGTCGAAATCCACATCGGATGTAGTTGTACATTTCGAAGAGGAACTTGGCGCGTCCAAATCTGCGGGCGCTGGAGCTAGGCGTTGTGCGAGCCAACACGAGGCAGCAGCGCGGTCCTTTGTCTTTCAGGAAGCAGAGGCGAGGCACTGGCCTCGAACGACGACGGCGGCAGCAGGAACTCCGGCAGGCAGGGCGCCACTTGGGGAGGCGCAGAGGGAGGTCCGGCGAAGCAGGGATGGCGGCGTGCGGACCTGAAGCAGAGGAGGCGACGGGGTCGACGAGGGCGGCGCTGGCGACAGAGGGAGTTGCGGGGACGCGAGCGCACCGCAGCTACGACAGGAAGCAGGGCGGCTAGCTTGGCGCGCCGGAGGTGGCGACGGGCTCTGCGGCGAGATCCGCCGGAACAGGTGAACGGCAGCGGGCGCGAGGCGCAGCAGCCCGGCGGTGGCGGGTACGGCGCGAGGAGGTCTGGCATGGCTCAGCGCTGGGCGGCGAAGCAACTCCGGTGGCGGGTACGAGGCGAGAGGTCTGGCATGGGCTCAGCCTGGGCACCTGAGTGGGGCGAGCGACGGGCGAGGGGCGGCGGATCGGGAGAGAGAGAGGGTCGAGCAGAGCGAGGGATGGGCTGCTGCGTGGGGATCTGGCGAAGGAAAAGAGAGCGAAGGAGATGGGATCGGGCTCCTCGTCGACTGAGCGGCGCGAGGAGAGACGAGGAGAGTGGGGGATCGGGCCGGGTCTCCCTACGGCTAGGGTTAGGAAGGGGTCGGCTGGGCCTTGGCTCTGCTGACTCTGAGGAGGCCAGTGGCGGCCGGGCTCTGGCTAGAGGCGGCTGGGCTTCTCTCTCTCTACTCTAAAGAAAATAAAAACAAAACAGAGATAGGAAAGAAAAGAAAGAGACGTTAGGGGAAAAAGTTGGACACACGGATAATTTTACCGGACACACAAAAATACGCTGGTTCCAAGGAAATAGAAATGGCCAAGATCGAACGATAAGAATTCAAACTCATTTGAATTTAATTCAAATGGGTTTGAACTAGGACTTGATAAAAGTAGGTCCAAAAATGTTGAGAATTTAGGAAGAGCCTCGATAAATGGGAAAAGAAATATCGACAAAGTTTGGGGACCAAACTTGAAGTAGAAAGGGAGTGGGGATTTTTTTCAAGTGTGTTTTGGTTAATTCCAAATGAATGGAATATTTTTATAATAGCTCCACTAATATCGGGAGGATATATTATAAAGAGAAATCACCATCGTGAATTCCCTCGATTTAAATGGATCGAAAAATCCATACGATTTATTTAGTTGAGTTTTAAAAATTAATGATATGATGGCATGATGACATGATGCAATGCAAGAGATGGCATGATGAATGCAACGAACAAAACAAATCACATGACGAAACTCGGAATAGCTGGAAGTCTTCTGGAGCGTCGGTCTCGGGGCGTTACAACACTCCACCACTATGAGAGGATCTCGTCCCGAGATCTAGGATGGCACCGGAGGGAAAGGAAAAGGAAGAGGAGAGGTAAAACAAAGTTGCTTCTTTGAGAAATGAGTGAAACCAAAGAACCTTGAGAGGTTGAGCAAAACAAAATAAAGAAAACCACGAAGATGGACAAAGTTGAAAACACTCCGTTAGAAAAGAGGAGCAAGGGATACAACGGGAACCAAGAGGTTTAGTGATAAGATAGATATTGAAACCACTCCGGTTAAAACTAGATAGAGAAGGAATAAGATTGATATAATTTGGGCAGCACTCCGACTGTAAATGGAAGGAATTGAACATGAACTTGACAAGATGAGAGTATACTTGATGAAATCAACAACACACTGCCTCCAGAACAAAAGAATAGAAGATAGATCACTGGAATAACAGAATGTAGGAGAAAATGCAAACTTCTGCCACAAATGGGCTCGGAAAGCACCCTTCCAAGAAGGTTAAAATGGACTTGTTGCAAAACCAACAACGAAAAGTATAAGCTTGTAGTGGGCTTATTGAAAACATCTCAAAACTTGAGGTGAAATTCTGCCACTAATGGAAACTATTGCTTGAGAATAACGAAGAGATGAAAGCTTGTTCCATCAAGATGGAAAAGAGATAACTTGGGTCATTAATAAGCACCAAAATAGCAACATTCCTTAGGGAAGGCTTTAGGTGAAATCTATACCAAGATAACTCCAATGAAGAGATTGACGGTTGAAAAGATCTCTATAACAAAGAGAAAATGATGGATTTACATATGTCACTCTTGAAAACTTGTGAATCATGAAACGCGAAGGGAAAATTATCAAGAATGACCTAACACCACCTCAGAAGATAAGGTAGAAAGAATTGCACTTTGGAATGCAAGATGAAGAATGCTTGAACTCCTCAAAACAAGACATGTGTTGAACACCATGTTTAATTTTGAGTATAGCTTGGCTGATCTTAACTTCAAGAGAAATCTTGAAGAACAATTGAAGAAAGAAAAGAATCCTTGACGAACTACCATGTAGAGCCTCCATGAAGAACTCCGGTAAACAAAAGGAATGAAAAGAAAGAGAAATTGAAAACACAAGGTGAATCCTTGCCTTGATTTAGATGGAGCTTCGCGACGAGATAAAACGGAAAACTTGGAACTCCGGAAAAAGAATAGATGAAGCATCTCGAACCGAGAATGTGATATGATGAACCACGATGGAAAGAAGAAACTAGATCACTTGGATGAAACAAGAATAAGAATTATGTTATGCGTATCCTTCACCAATTTAGATTGATGACAAGCAACGGATTTGGCATACTACTTATTCTCGTTGAAAAGGATTAAAAGAGATATATCAAAACTTGAGAAGGTCTTCAACGAACCATCGGTAGGATTGGAACAACAAATGAATTGATATGATGAACAAGGAAGAGAGATCTTGAAAGAACCACCGTAAGAATTGAAATTGAACGTAGCAAATGCACAAATCACCGGGAAGAATTGCAAAATGAAAGAAGATACTTGAGGGTATTTAGATACAAATGAACGAATAGATCACGAGCTGATTAGAGAATACTTGAATTATGCACCGGTATGATTTGGAGAATGAGAGCTGAAAGCTTGAATGAATAATACTGAGATGATGGGCTTCAAAGAATGGAACTGAAAAGACTCCTAAAATGCTCCGGATGGGTGAAAAAGATTCTCACAATCGAAAACAATTATGAGAGGATGGCAACAAGCTAGCACCATGAATCTTCAAAAGAATATAGCAAGATTAAAGAGAAACTCTTCTTCGGTCTTCAAAGCTGAGAATGACAAGGAGAAAACACCACCATGAATTGTTGAGGCACACCGGAAGAATCAAAAGCGAAGAGGTTGAGCCAACTATGAAAAGAATTTGAAAGATCTTGGAGAAAAGCATTTGACTGATGATAACTCATTCTTACGTCAACTTGGAGAAGAATTTAGGATAGCTCTGGGAAAATAGAAGAGTCAGGTAAGATCCTGGGAAAAGACCTGTGGGTTAGGGCCCACTCAAAAGAACACCGTTGAAAAGATTTAAACGAGATGTTGCACCGGTTGAATTAAATGACTTGAATGAGATACCAATCTCGAAAGAGCTTGAACGAATGCAGAGTGGAAACACGAATCTTCGAGATATCTTGAACACTCCGGAATAACAAATAGCGAGAAGTAGAATGATAATGAGGAGCACCGGTATGAGAAGACATTGAAATGAGGCAAAAAGGTATGTTCAACAAAACTTGACTTGAATCCACCGGAGAAGAGAAAGGAATGAGGAATGACGAACTAGTAGAACATCTTCTTGAGAACCACCGGGTAAGAACATTGATTCAAAAGAATGAAGAGACTTCGCATGAATAAAAGGATACTTGGTAAAGAAATCTTAGTCCTTGAGGAAGAAGGGTGGGTGGGCGGGAAAAACAAAGGCAACTTGGAGACGGATGAAACAAACACCGTTGAGAAGAAATGATAATTGGTCTTGCTGATGTTGAAGTGATCGGATCCACTTGAACAGAAACACGCCGGTTGAAAAGGATTGACATGACAAAATCAATGATCAAAAGGATTAGTATTCACATAGCAATATGAGAACACCGTTTAGGAAAGGTATGGATTCAACATTTGACTTCGAAGCAACTCGAATACCACAAATAAAACAAAACAAAGGATTTGGCTTGCGAATATAAGCGGAACAAACATATGATAGAGATTTCGTCCGAAGTTTTCGTGGTGGGGCCTACACGGGCTCAATCAGACACAGCACCATCATGTACAAGGCAAGGCACATGACATACGAAGCGCCCCCAGTCGGCATAGCCAAGGACTCTTTAAGACACAACGAGACCCATGTAAAACCAACCGTGAATAGGCGGACCACTAGACGCCGAACCCCAATTTCATATCATACATCCGTCGGAAAGATATCCTAAGAGCTACTTGAATTCCCACCTATGAAACTCCCGAAACTTTCGGTTATGCAATCTGGTGTTGGGGATACAGGGAGCAATAATATCTCACACAAACTAACAATCCCTACATCCATTGTATCCATCCGTCAACACATAACCAAGAAACCTTCGAAATCGTCTACCTCAACCTTCAAAAGCATCCGTTATACGAAGTCATGGCAATACTCCCGTACTCACCTCAAGATCTTTGGGTTAGCGGGGTTATCTCACCAACAAGCGCATAAAAGAGATTTTCGATGTCGGCGTACTAAACTCGGTATTCCAGAATCGCAACGATAAAATTATGACGACAACACCTCAGAGCTCAACTCCCCGGGACACTGCCACAACCCCTAAATGTCAGGAGGCACCAAGAACAATGTTCTCGTCATAAGAACATCGGAACAATTCCAAGATACCCGCGTGATCCTAAAATTTTTTTTAGTGAAATTTGAGAAGAGAAGAGTCAAAACTCTACGTCAGAATACCTCACCAGAAGGTCGAAGGGACTGGGGAGTAAAAAGAATTCCTAACTCTCCGATATATATAATCCTAAATGACTCAAAACATTTTTCTAGACACAACTCGGCCACTAAAAACGATCAAGCAGTGGGGCTCCTAAGGTCGGGGAAGGCTCTGATTACCAACTTGTAACACCCTTGATGCGGCTATATCTCCCACGTGTCGAAGCACGACTTAGAGGCATAACCGCATTGAAAGCAATGTCGCAAGTGAGGTAATCTTCACACAACCCATGTAATACATAAGGGAAAGAGATACATAGTTGGCTTACAATCGCCACTTCACACAATTACATGAATAAAACATTACATCATCCAGATACAATCAAGGTCCGACTACGGAACCAAAATAAAAGAAGAACCCCAAATGCATAAAGGTCCTCGATCGACCCCAACCGGGCTCCACTATCGATCAACTAGAACGAAACAACACAAAGGGCAAGATCTTCATCGAGCTCCTCCTTGAGCTTGAATGCGCCACCGCTTTCGGTAACATAGGCACCGCAAACTGGTTTTGAAGTATCTCGTGAGCCACGAGGACTCAGCAATCTCGCACCCGCGAGATCAAGACTATTTAAGCTTATGGGTAAGGTAAAGGCATAAGGTGGAGCTGCAGCAAGCGACTAGCATATATGGTGACTAGCATACGCAAATGAGAGCGAGAAGAGAAGGCAAAGCACGGTCGATAAAAGTATGATCAAGAAGTGATCCTATAGCAACCTCTCGTCAAGCATAACTCCAACACCGTGTTCACTTCCGGACCACGGAAAGAGACCATCACGGTAACACACGCGGTTGATGTATTTTAATTAAGGTCAACTTCGGTTTTCTACAACCGGACATTAACAAATTCCCATCGCCACATAACGCATGGCACGGCTCTCGAAAGTTTATACCTGCGCAGGGTGTCCCAACTTAGCCCATGACAAGCTCTCGCGATCAACGAAGGAATAGACCTTCACCCAAGACACTCCGATCGACTCGGTATCCCGTACATCAAGACATTTCGACAATGGTAAAACAAGACCAGCAAAGCCGCCCGATGTGCCGACAAATCCCGATAGGAGTCGCGACGTACCTCGTTCTCGTGGCACACCGGATGGGTCAGCCTACGAGTAAAACCAGCCCTCGAGTTGCCCGAGGTGGCCCTTGATCTGCCCGTTTGGACCAACACTCGAAGGAGCACCGCCCGGGGGCTAAAATAAAGATGACCCTCGGGCTCCGAAACCCAAGGGAAAAAAAGGGCTAAGTGAGGCAAATGATAAAAGTCAATGTTGGGCCTTCTTTGGACAAGTTTTATTCAAAGCGAACTGTCGGGGGTCCCATAAATCACCCGACCGCGTTAGGGACGCAAAATCCGGGAACATAACACCGGTATGACGGAAACTAGGGCGGCAAGAGTGGAACAAAACACCAGTCATAAGGCCGAGCCTTCCACCCTTTACCAAATATATAGATGCATTAATTAAATAAGAGATATTGTGATATCCCAACAAGTAAACATGTTCCAACAAGGAACAACATCTCCATGTTCCAACAAGGAACAAACTTCAATCTTCACCTGCAACTAACAACGCTATAAGAGGGGCTGAGCAAAGCGGTAACAAAGCCAATCAACGGTTTGCTAGGAAAGGTGTCAAAGGTTAGAGGTTCATGACATTTTGGGAGGCTGACAAGCAAATGGTAGGCATCGTAGCATTGGCATAGCAAAAGAGCGAGCAAACTAGCAAGCAAAGATAGAAGTGATTTCGAGGGTATGATCATCTTGCCTGAAATCCCGCAAGGAAGAAGAACGAGTCCATGAAGAAGACAAACGGACGAAGTCGAACGGATCCTCACAACTCCGGAACGAAACCGAAGCTAACGAGAGAAGCAAACCGGAAAGAAGCAAACAATATAGTAAACAACCCTCACATAAACATGGCATGATGCGCAAACAAGTATGATGCATGTCTGGTTTAATGAGGCATGGCATGGCAAAGTGCAACAAACAATACTACAAGTTAAGTGGAGCTCAATATGCAACGAGTTGCATATTGACAAAACACCACATCAATTATTTAGTTCTCTCTCGGTTATGAACAAAACAAGATTAAATGTTGGTTAACATGGCAAGAGGGTGAAGCAAAAGCAAACTAACTAGTTAGGCAAGTTTAAATGAGGCCGGAACAACAAACAACAATTCCGGAAAATCCCCTTGTTATTTAGCAATTTAAAGCAACAACAATTTTTAACATTTTAATTGTTGTTATTATGATGCGGATGACATGAACAAGTTTTATGCAATATTTATGAAAATGTTGACATGAGCATGATAAGGAGCATTTAGTCACCATGGCGGAACGAAAAGGGTGCCACGGCGGCGAAACGAAAAAGGTGCCACGGCGGCGAAAAGGAAATGGTGCCACGGCAACATATCCGAAAATGATGCCACGGCAACATATTGGTTACGGTAGCTTGAGGAGATACCGATGCAAATGAGAAGTGGGCGTGAGTGAGTCATGCAAAAGATGGTGGGGTGATCCTGGATATCGGGTGTCCCACATGTCGGTGGCATGGCAAAAGAGGGGCAACGCAAGGACAATTCGAACACGGTGCAAAACTCGAGCATCACATACACCCAAGCATGCATTCGTTCATGGGCGGTCGTCATCTCGGGATTATACCTTCGAAGCGTGCATATATGGAGCGACTCGAGTTCGTAGAGGAAGTAGTCGTTCTCGGGCGTCGAGGGAAGTAGTTGTTCTTGCAGCGGTCGTAGTGGAAGGAGTTGTACTCGTGCCGTAGTGGGAAGTAGTGGTACTGCGGCGGCGGTAGTGGAAGTAGACGTTCACGCTCACGTTACACGGGTCTTCGGTGACGGCCGTGCGTACATGGTGTCGGTACTTGGCGATTCCGGGATGTAGAGGTACTTGGCGTGTCCCATGTAGTCGTACACTTGTCGAGAGGAACTTGACGCATCTACGTGTGTAGTCGCACTTTCGGCGGTATATGTAGTCGAACTTGACGTATCCGGGGCTCCCGGCGTCGTGGTACTTGTCGAAATCCACATCGGATGTAGTTGTACATTTTGAAGAGGAACTTGGCGCGTCCAAATCTGCGGGCGCTGGAGCTAGGCGCTGTGCGAGCCAACACGAGGCAGGGGAGCGGTCCTTTGTCTTTCAGGAAGCAGAGGCGAGGCGCTGGCCTCGAAAGACGACGGCGGCAGCAGGAACTCCGGCAGGCAGGGCGCCACTTGGGGAGGCGCAGAGGGAGGTCCGGCGAAGCAGGGATGGCGGCGTGCGGACCTGAAGCAGAGGAGGCGACGGGGTCGACGAGGGCGGCGCTGGCGACAGAGGGAGTTGCGGGGACGCGAGCGCACCGCAGCTGTGACAGGAAGCAGGGGCGGCTAGCTTGGCACGCCGGAGGTGGCGACGGGCTCCTGCCGGCGGGATCCGGCCGGGAACGGGTGAACGGCAGCGTGGGCGGAGGCGCAGCAGCTCCGGCGGTGGCGGGGTACGATGCGAGGAGGTCCTGGCATGGCTCAGCTGGGCGGGCGAAGCAGCTCCAGTGGTGGCGGGTACGAGGCGCAGGAGGTCTGGCATGGGCTCAGCAAGGCACCGCAAGGGACTGAGGACGGCGAGGGGTGGCGGATCGGGAGAGAGAGGGTCGAGCAGAGCGAGGGATCGGGTTCGCGTGGGGATCCTGGCGAAGGGAAAAGAGAGCGAAGGAGATGGGATCGGGCTCCTCGTCCCTGAGTGGCGGTGCGAGGGAGAGACGAGGGAGAGTGGGGGATCGGGCCGGGGTCTCCCCACGGCTAGGGTTAGGAAGGGGTCGGTGGGCCTTGGCTCTGACTCTGAGGAGGCCAGTGGGGCGGGCTGCTGGCTAGAGGCCGGCTGGGCTTCTCTCTCTCTACTCTAAAGAAAATAAAAACAAAACAGAGATAGGAAAGAAAAGAAAGAGACGTTAGGGGAAAAAGTTGGACACGCGGATAATTTTACCGGACACACAAAAATACGCTGGTTCCAAGGAAATAGAAATGGCCAAGATCGAACGATAAGAATTCAAACTCATTTGAATTTAATTCAAATGGGTTTGAACTAGGACTTGATAAAAGAAGGTCCAAAAATGTTGAGAATTTAGGAAGAGCCTCGATAAATGGGAAAAGAAATATCGACAAAGTTTGGGGACCAAACTTGAAGTAGAAAGGAGGGGATTTTTTCAAGTGTGTTTTGGTTAATTCCAAATGAATGGAATATTTTTATAATAGCTCCACTAATATCGGGAGGATATATTATAAAGAGAAATCACCATCGTGAATTCCCTCGATTTAAATGGATCGAAAAATCCATACGATTTATTTAGTTGAGTTTTAAAAATTAATGATATGATGGCATGATGACATGATGCAATGCAAGAGATGGCATGATGAATGCAACGAACAAAACAAATCACATGACGAAACTCGGAATAGCTGGAAGTCTTCTGGAGCGTCGGTCTCGGGGCGTTACACGTAGCCTCCGTGTCCAGCCCCCTCGCACGACACTCCCGAGGGGAGGTGTTGCGATGAGGCCAGACACTGAGCTCTAGGCTCCCTGAGGTTGATACGGCCATGGACCGCCCTCAGTTGTTTATCACCGGCACGGAGCATAGTGCTTCCATATGTGTACAGTCATAGCTGCTCCTCGGCAATGTCGTCAGCCAGCGCGGAGCATGGTACTTCCACTAGTGCGTGGAAGGGGGCCCTCCGGGAGGAGCCCCCGGGGCGTGTACAACCCCGCCCTGACACGCGGCTTGCACGGCAGGGCTAGATGAGGTGTATCTGGGCACTCGTGAGCCAGCGCGGGACTAACGAGGCCCTACCTCAAGGCGGGTTGTGTGTTCCTGTGAGATGGTTAGATAGAAATGCTCTGCGTCCTTAGGTCCCGGCCCTCGAGCGAGCTTAGCCACCGCTGGTATGCCAGGTCGCGATGCCGTGGTCAAGGCCAGGGGGTGAGGGCTGGAGAGCCAATAAGAGCTCCTGCGTCGCGATGCTCAGGAGCCCCCCTTTTAACGTGCAAGCGATTTGCATGAGCGAGAGGAGGCCCGTGGTAGGCGGCAGGCGATAATCACAGGCAGTTTAGTCATGCAAGGCAAATCAACTTAGGCAAATGCAAGATGGATACATGCCACTGGGTTAGACCCAAGCGGCTTGGGGATGATGCAGCCCGAGGGCCCCCCCCAGCAAGGTAAGGTGAAGACACAAGAAAAAGATACATGCTGCAGGGACGGACCCACGAGGCCTGGGAATGATGCAGCCCTAAGGGCGCTCCCAGCTGAAATGAACTTGGAAGATGTCACCTAGTTCCATTGTAGAAGGGGTGTTGAGGTAGTCGAAGATGCGCAGTGAAGAGGCCGACCCTCACGAGCCACCAGGGCCCCGAGCCTCGGGAGGCTCTGGGGTCTAGGTGGTTCCTTGAGGACCGCCTCCATCTCTGCTAGGACCGCGTGATGCATGGCCTCCTGAGCTGCCAGAATGGTCCGCATGTGACGCTGGTAGGTGGCAGCCGCGTTCGGAAGGCTGGAAGGAATGCGAACGGTGCTTTGCGGCGGACCCTCGCAGCGCCCCACGCGCGAAGGCTAGAGGCGCTCCTGAGATGCGGCTCGGTTGAGCCCTGGGATGTCGATGCAGATGCACAGCCCACCATCCTCGCCTGGATGGGGAGCCACGCCAGGCAAACGGCGATCGCCGCGCATGGATCTTGCTTCCTGAAGCTCCTGAGTGGTCTTGGTGATGAAGTACTGAGGGTTTGGCTTTCCCTTCCATGTGCCTTCCTGAGGGAAACGTGCCCCGAAGCACGCCTCCAAGTGGCCTCCCTCATGATGTTGGAAAGGTCTGAGACCCTCTAAAAGAGAGCCCTGAGCCCTGCCCGAGGAGGGCGCCGAGCGCGCCTTCCTATGCGATGAAAGGAGGCGCCCCTTGCACGGGCGCTGATCCTAACGCGGCACCGCCTGAGATGCCAACCTCCTGAGGCCATGTGTGGGGCGGTTGCTTCTTCTTCTTGGGAGCTGCCTCAGGAGGGTTCTCGCCCTTGCTGTCCGGGTCCTCGATTGATGCACCTTGGAAGGCACGCTCGAGGGAGCACACCGCATCTCTTTCTTCGCAGGGGACCGTGATGATTTCACCACTTCCTAGCATGTTGAGGACGTTGTAGCCGTGGTGGGTCACCGCCATGAACTTGGCCAGGGCTGGATACCTGAGGATGGCATTGTACGGCAGGTGGATGTGGGCAACGTCAAAGTCGATGAGCTCAATGCAGTAGTTGTCGCGCTTGCCGAAGGTGACAAGGAGGCGAACCTACCCTATCGGGGTGGTGGAGCCGTCAGTGTCTCCTGAGAAAGGCTTGGTAGGTTGGAGCCGATCATATGCCACTTGAAGGTTGTCGAACATCTCTACGGACAGGACGTTAAGCCCTGCGCCGCCATGGATTAGGGTCCTAGTGACATGCACGTTGATGATGACTGGGGAACCAAGCATCGGGAGGACGCCAGCAGTAGCCGCGCACTTGTGTTGATCTGCTGAGCTAAAGGTGATGGCGCACTTGGACCACCTGAGCGGGCGCGTGGCCTTGAGCCTGGGGAGGAATGCATTCACCTCGCGAGCAAACTGCTTTAAGATGCGCTGAGAGGCTGGGGCCTAAGCTCCTCCCAAGATGCAAGTGATAGCACGTGGCTCCTAGAAGCCCCCAGCCCCTTGTCCTAATGATGGTCGTCATTCCTTCTCGGCAATGGCAGCAGAGGAGGAAGGCCTGCGTTGCCCTGCGGGCGGCCCTCATGAGGCTGATCCCTCCAGGCACCCTCGCGAGGTTGGTCCTTCCAACGATCCTTGCAAGGTCGGTCACGCCACTCCTGGCGAGGAACACGGTCGTCCCGTCGTCCTCCGCCTCGTCCTCCTCCTCGGTCGTAGCCCCTGTCGTTGTGCTCGGGGCGTCGACCGAAGGGTCCTTCACGAACGGCCCTGAGCTCCTGGCAGTCACTGGTGTTGTGGGTGTGGAGGTAGTGGTAGGCGCGGAACGGTCAGCTGCCCTTGGACGACTCCGGCTGGTCCCTGCTGCGTTTCGTGTCTAGTTCTATTGGGAGCATGGGTGCTCCTTTGCGCTTCACATCCTTGGCCTTGGTCTTATTTTCCTCTGGGTCAGCAGCTGGAAGCTCGAGGAGGGAGAGGCATCCTTCCTTAGCTCTCACGCACTTGGTCGCCAGGTTGAACAGCTCCAGAGATGTGCACAACTCCTCGTGGATGGTGAGCTCCTCCTTCATCTTGATGTCACGGACGCCATCAGAGAACGCTGACATGATGGCCTCGTCCGTCACCTTGGGGATCTTGAGGTGAGCACTATTGAAGCACTGGATGTATTTCTGCAGGGTCTCCCCGGGCTATTGCTTGATGCGGCGCAGGTCACCCGCGACCGGGGGGGGGGGGTCACTAGTGCCCTGGAAGTGGGCAATGAAGTCGTTGGGCATCTCCTCCCAGGAGGAGATCGAGCCGGGAGGTAGGTTCAGGAGCTAGGTGCAGGCACCGTCCTTGAGCGCCATGGGAAACCAGTTCGCCATCACCTTCTTGTCTCCGTTGGCTGCCTCGATGCCAAGCTTGTAGAGCTGCAAGAACTCCGCGGGGTCGGCGGTGCCATCATAGCGAGGAGGCATATCTGGCTTGAACTTGCCCGGCCAAGCGACGCTACGCAGCTCGGTGGTGAAGGTGCGGCAACCTGATGT
This sequence comes from Aegilops speltoides, assembly GCA_021437245.1. Lineage (NCBI taxonomy): Eukaryota > Viridiplantae > Streptophyta > Magnoliopsida > Poales > Poaceae > Aegilops > Aegilops speltoides. Next base: position 162,636,784 of record CM038144.1, read on the forward strand.
AGTCACCAGAGCTCTTTGCTGACACAGAGCTTGATCCTGATGGTAGCCGCGCACTGCCTCCAGGGGCAGCATGCAGTCTTGTCGCGCCGGTGCATGGAGCACGGGGCGTCTTCTTGAGGCCGAGGGATTTCATGGAAGCTTCTTTCTTGTCGCGCGAGCGCTGGATGCGGTGGGTCACGTCCAGGGGCCGCGCGCCTTGGAGCCAAGGCGCCGTCTTGGGGCAGAGGTCGTGGAGGCACTCCCTGAGCCGCGTCTTCCGTATCTGGCGGAGGGCGAGGCAGCGAGAGGGATGGCGCGGAAGAGCCCCCTACAGCGCTGACGAGCTCGGTGATGCAAGCGAGCCATTCTTCATAGAGGTCGTCGATGGGGTGGTAGTGCAAGAGCTCACGTGCCAGAAGCATCACGGCCTGCGCGTCCGTGGGGGCGTGACGAGCGTGGGATGACGAGCCGGGTGGGGTTAGGGACGGAGTGGCGGTGCAGCCTTCCCGCCGCACTGAGGGGTACAGCGAAGATGCTTGCTGCTCATTTCCCGCCGGGCCGGTGGCAGCGTTGGCGGCAGGCGACGGAGAACGATAAGGAGGCCCGCTCACAGGAGCCGTCTGGGTGACGCGAGCGGCGACAGCAGCTCGGCGCTCGGTGCTGGCTCGGCGGGTGTCCGACATGGATGTGACGAAGCAATGGGACGTCGATCAGCGGAAGGAAGATTTCGGAGCACCCGTACCTGGCTTGCCAAATGTGGGATATCGGATTCCGGAAAACCCTTGAGGTTCTAACACTGGGGTGCGCGCAAAGATTTGCTCCTACCGTAACACGCCCTCAACCTCGCCGCGATCCCTAGTCTAGCACGATGAACAACACAAGAGACACAAGATTTATACAGGTTCGGGCCACTGTTGTGGTTTAATACCCTACTCCTGTTTGTGGTGGTGGATTCCCTCTTGGGCTGGTGATGAATAGTACAAGGGAGGAACAGCCTCGCGAGGAGAGGTGTTCTTGAGGTGGTGTGGTGTGTGGATGAACTTAACTTGTCCCTTCTACTCTGGTGGCTAGCCCTATTTATAGAGGCCCTGGTCCTCTTCCCAAATATTGAGCGGGAGGGGATCCAACAACGGCCATTTTGAAAGGGGACAGCTAGTATAGGCTATCCTGACTAAAGGTCGTCTTCGCCTGCCAAAGGCGCTGGTGGTGACGCCATCTTGGGCTCCATGGTGACCTCCGTCCTGACGTCTTGCTGGTCTTGGTCTTGGTGCACCGATATGGAAACCTTTGTCTGATGCCTTTGTACTCCGCGCGTGCGCTTACCCCCTTAGCACCAAAGGGGAAACGAGGACACTGCACGGCTAGCGCTCACCTGGCGCCCGCCTGGTCTTGATCGTCATGGCTTGCGTCATGGACACCTCGCTTGGTACCCCTTGCCTTGACTCTCCGCCTCCTATCGAGACTGCCTGGTGAGGCCACTCCTGCCCCGCGACGCTTGGCCCCTCACGAGGGTCTTGAGTGTTGGGTTGATGAAGACATGCCGTACTGGGCCACCGGTTGAGCCATGCCGCAGGCCCCAGGCAGGCAAGTATGGGGACCCCCGTTCCCAGAGCGCCGACAAGCGCAGCCTCGGGCGATCAACCTGATCCGAGGATCAGTTTTTTTTGTTGTAACGTCTTTCTTGTCAGGCTCGGGACAATCTCCACCGCAGACCCTAGCGTCAAAGGCAAGGCATTGTGCACACAAATAACGTTGCGATTAGATCGATTGGAAGGGACAAGGTGCATACACAAGGCGCTAGAAAAAAAACTCCACGTGATGCCGCTGAAGTTAAAAGCATCAGGGAGGCTCTTTTTCCTTCTCTTTATTTTTCATCTAGTATTTAAGCTGTCATCTTGTACCTTTTGCTGGAAAGTTGCATAGACTAACAGTACTACTAATCCCATTGAGTACTAGTGTTGCAGCACTACACACAAGGTCCAATCAATGAAATTCTAGTGATCCAATTGCTAGTACTGCAATTTCACGTATTGCTGAATCGTCCTAAAATTATCAAGGATAAAGTTATGTGGTTACTCGCCCAATTCGATTTTTATTTTATCTTCTTCGGTCTGCTGTGGTCATCTCAATCAGCTATTTGTTTAGCACATAAAATTATTACACACATATTATTTTCTGTGCTTTTGTACTGCATTAATTTTGCAGGGAAATTGTATAGATGCTCATACATGGCATCGATTTGGCCTGTTTCTCCCTGACCGTCTCCTGGTCGTGGACATAGAAAAATCTATTTTGACTGTGTCATGCAGTCACATCGGTCAGTCGACCGGTGTCAGCGTCTATACGTCGCTACTCTGTCCCATTGTTGATTCGGCTTCGGCGCCCAGGCCATATTTCTTTAATTATCTACTTCAATAAATTAATTAAGTAGAAGAGTATTTTTAAAAATATATATATTGTTATCTTTTTTGTTATTACTTTTGCTTTGCACTATTTTATGTGCACAGGTAAACCGACGACGACTGGTCTACGTTGTCACCTCGGTGATCTGACATAATTGTCCTATCTGCGTCTACCAAGACATGCCATCACCTTGGCGATCCCACCCTACGCAGGCATTGCCACACCGCCGTTTCTTTGGACTGACATCCACATCGTCGACATGTTTTCGACACATCTGCTGATGTAGGGGCTCCTGTGTTACCCTGCCGACCTACTCCGTCTCCTCGGCTGGACTCGGGGCTTCACCTCTCCACAGCGGGCGTGATCTGTCGCCACTTCAGAGTGCTGAGCTCTTCGCTCGGACACCTCGGGACCGGCTTGGGGGCTGGGACCTCGACCCATTACAAGCTCGGACTACGTCATCAACACCAAGCGCATTAACCAGCTACGTCGCTTTCATGCTCAAACTTTTTAACACTTAAAATTTTGTTCAGCTCAACCAAGCATTATATTTGTGTTAAAAAAATCTGGTTGTTAAAAACTTAGTTTGTTAAAACCGTTATTTTTTAAAAACACTTCTTTTGCCCAAGTTAACCGGGGGGCTCTTAAATTTATATTAGCCATTTTATAATAAAAGTTTTCTTCTTAGTAGTTGGAAAGTCTTTTTCTACTACTCCTTTCTCCACTCGAGTCTTCTTAGTAGTAGCCGGCTAGCCTGGTTTCTCTTTAATGTCGCTTGACTTAAGTTTGCTAAATTGGTCTGAGAAGCACTCTGCCTTCAGGATAGGAGGTTGAAGCCGAAGGCTGACCCGCTTAAAGCCTTGAGATCGGACATGTCATGTTAAAGCACAACAGAAGCATGAACTAATTTTAAGACCAATGTTCGGATTGGCACCAAAATCTTGATTTAGTCCGGACGTCAAGCTTTTACATAAGTTTTTGGCTTTTCGAGCTTATGGCACTTTTTAGCTATTTTATGTTTTCTTTCAGGAAGCGGAACACCCTCATGACCGAGGTGCCCTGCATAATAATTCAGCTCAGGAGATCTTTTTTGACCCATAGCTCGGCATCTTTCCCGCCAAACTACACCTCGGCATCTTTCCCGAGCAGTGCAATGCCAGACAACTTTAAAGCTGGCAATATTAACGGGGGGCTGAGACTACAGCCGAATCCACCGAAACCAAGGTACCCCATAGAGTACTCGACATGCTATGGGGTGCTCTATGGGGTACCTTGGTTTCGGATTGCCCGGATCCCATGCTTGCCTCCTACGTTCCACTTTGTTCGGCTAGGTGTGCAAAGGGAGAACCACTGCGATTGTTCTTCCCACTCGAATGGTTAAGCACCTCAGTGGAGAAAGCGGAAAACTGACTGTCACAATGAGCGTAAACAGGTCAACGGTCTGATGACTATGTCAAACTATAAGATTGATGGAGGTCACCCCGTGTTAAACGACGACCATTCATAATATTGGCCGAAGTGTTAACGGCTTGACCTTGGCTCATGCCGAACACTAACCGGGGGCTAGTAACTGGCCTCCCAACTTTAAGCTCCTATGACTAAGTGAATGTTATAAAGCCTGCATATATGATTGCCTTGTTTCCACTAACACAACCGCCTTTGGGCACCGAGACATCGGCTAAGGGTTGTTTTGTTATTGCAGAAACACCTTGCATAGCACCTACAAAGGGGTGGAAGCCGACAATGGGCCACATTCAAATGATAAACGGTCGCAACAGGAGTCAAAATAATCATATATCAGCGCTTGTATTCATTATACAAGCATTTCCTTTCGTAATTATCGTCATAAAGCCATAAATATGCATCAATTTGACTGAAGATTTTGGCTAAGCTGGGTTGCCTGGCTCCTGTGCTTACCCCTACGTTCCCGATTGTTCAGCTAGGCTGTAAAAGGAGCACCTCTGTGATTGTTACTACCTGGTCATCTGGGTTAGTACCTCAGACTGGGTGAAGCCGAAAGCTATCTATCTTAAAGAATATAATTGGTCGGCAACGACGAAAGTGAAAATTTCGGTTCATTACACCATCGAGTTCGCGAACTTTGCCCGAACTAAATCGTCAATATTTTTCTCCCACATTGACCGGAGGTGAGGTTTCATGATCATGGTCAGCATGACAACCCAAAGAAAGGAACCAATAGCGGGACTATTTTCTTCGGAAGATGTTTCTTATGTTAATAGTAATATAACATATCTCTTTGTGTACATTTGTTTATAAAACCATATGGCCAGATTGCCTTGTTTGCCGTAAATCTTGGCCCTTATGAAGGCTTTATAAAGTAGGACAAACACTCCTCGGCTACTGGCCAGGGTGGTTGAAGCCGATGTACGGTCAACAAAGTTTTGTACAATGCGGATTCGAGCATTAATGATGTAAAGTACTTGGATACATAGAATCATTACACATAATTTGTTATTTTACACCGGATATCGATCCTTAATTCGGCAAGCCGTGCCCACATTAAGGCTCGGGGGCTACTAGGCTGTGCATTTATCATTTACAAATATTAAAGGGGCACATCGATCCCCTTATCTAGTGTTGCCACCCGACCAGTGGTTCGGGGGCTACTTCATTGCCTATTCAATGCAGAAATTTCAAAGTGCTTAGGGTTCGGCATGACCGAACTATGGGAAAATGCGTCTTCGGGCAACAATAGGTACCATCTGGGATCTATCCAGCATCAAGCTAATATGTTACGGTGACTTCTCAAAGCCCTCTCTCAAGGGCCCGTCCGTCGATCACTATCTCCTCTAATGTGCATCTCGGGTTATTGGCCGACACACACCTTGAGGGCTATTAGCTATACATCTCGTCAGCAAATAAAATGCACCAATCAGAATTGAAATCCTCAAACAATCAGCCCACGACCGAGGTAGTGCACCACCTCGGATGCAGTCCAGCATAAAGCTCGGATACAAATGGTTGGTCCATAGAGGGCATTTTCGGCATTAAGCTCGGATGAACTCCTTCAAATTTATCGAACCAAGGAGATCTATGACACCTTTGATATAGTACGGGGTTAGAGCTCAGATACAGTCTGGCATTGGAGCTCGGATATAGTCTGGCATCAGAGCTTGGATATAGTCCGACGTTGGAGCTCGGATACAGCCTGGCTTTCGAGCTCGGATACAGACCGACCCTGGAGCTCGGCTGCAAATCAACATTTCGGATGCAGAACGGAGTTGGAGTTTAGCCGCAAAAAGGTCTCCTCGGATACTCGATGTGTGAACTATTCGTATTTAGCTCCGCAATCCTCAAGGACGAAGGGGGGAAGGTTTGTTGAACCAATTTTCAAGGTCGATGACCAAAGATGAAGAACAGTATGGAAGAGTCGAGGAGCGTCCCCAACTTGAAGACGGAGTCTACTGACAGTGTCCTGGACTAGGTGGTACTTACCACGTCGTCTCCTACCTGGGTGTATCGGGCCGAGGGCGGTTCACTATTGGGCCAGTTCGGATAGCACATGCCACATACAAGGAAGACTACACGAGACTTAGCACCCATGCCAAGGACTCTCCTCAAACCCTATTCCTCCGGTGTGTTATATAAATCGAGGTCGGGCTAGTCAATAGATCAACCGATATTATTAGAACAATCTCGTGGTAGACACATGTACTTTGTGCTATCCCCCATATGAATACAATCAAAAGCAGGACGCAGGGTTTTACCTCCATCAAGATGGCCCGAACCTAGGTAAAACTTGTGTCTGTTTTACCATCGCTCCAAGACGCCTAGCTTAGGACCCCTACTACGAGATATGCTGGATTTCACACCGACACCTGCCCCGCCCACCGCAGCTGTGGTGTCTGCAGTACCTGCAGCAATGGGTGAGGAAGCCTTTGAGGCGGAAGGATGCGTCGCTTCTCCGCTTCTCTTCTTGGGAGCCATGGTCGATGCAGAAGGACGACGAAGATCGGCACACCAGCTTTTGCTTCAGGTTTGCGCAAATGATGTCGCCCTACCTGGCACGCCAAAGACGTCGACATGGAAGCATGATTACCTATGGGGCAGGGGTGCCCCTTTGTGGTTTGGCAAGGGGACGGTCACATTGCACAAAGAGCAGAAGCAACATGGGATAGGATGGTGATGGACATCTCTCTTTTACCCAGGTTTGGGTAGCTTTGCAGCATAAAACCCTACTTCTGCTATTGTGGATTGATCTGGAGGAGCACAAAGACAAGGTGTGCTCTAGCCCGGCAAGGGTGCCTCGGGAGGAGTAGCATGTGTGTACAAGCATATGGGGATCTAAAATTCGAAACCTTTGCTAGGTTGCCTCGGGCCTGCTTTTATAGCTTAAGGGGTAACCACAATGGCAAAACAATCATTTTAGTGTGATTAGATGGCTAATAGTGCTATCATAGCTAACTCTAGCAGTTAGGACAAAGTGCATTAAATGCAACGCTAGGTGTGCCGCTGAGGTTGAATCCCGGCAAGCCTGTCGTGCCGCTTATCCATCTTCTCCTTATTAGCATGACACACCTTGTGTCAATAAAGCTAATCTCTTCCTTACCATGTTGTGACGTGCTTGAACGAGTCCACCTAGCTGCTTGATAGCTTGACACCGCACTGATTAATGACTTGCGTACGATGAGGTGGAGCGGTGGCATCTTGGTGAAGGCCTATCGGTAAGTACCCTGGCAGGTCCTGGTCTTGGCAGGCCCGGAAACCTTGCCGGGGCGAATAGGTCTCGTTCCTCTGGCCCAGCCTCGACCCGGTCAGGCTCTTGTGCCGGCAAGGGTGGGTTCCTTGAGGTGATCTTCTGCTAACTTGTTATTTAGTGCTCTCCTTAATCCCATAAAGGGTGCTTTCTCTGGCTTCTCTTTGTGTCATGCATTGGCACTGGATGTATGATCGCCAGTACGCTTGTGCAAGGGTTTTGGTAGAAAACGTGAATGTTTGTTGCACCAACATACAGGGTATGTACCTAGTCGGCCCATGCTCCTCGGGTTGGGCTGATGGGCCCTCATACTTCTCTAGATGGACTATGAAAGTTGTACACTTGAGGCATGATTGAGACTACACCTACTGAAGACTTATTGTATACTCCAAGACTTTTCCCGCTGCCTCCGCGCCAAGATACCGACCTTGTAACCCTAGATACCCTACTTGGTGTGTATATAAGCCAAAAAGTTTAGCCCGTAGAGGGGACATCAACGCAATCTCATTCACCTAGCCCTAGAGTTAGAACACATCTGACAATCTCGAGGTAGATAAACTCCATATTCGCTACATCTTCATCAATATAAACAAGAGCATGACATAGGTTTTTATATACCTCCATCAAGAGGGCCAGAACCCGGGTAAACATCATCTCCTTGTTCCTGTTAGCATGTGCCGGAGATCCACATCTTGGGACCTATCGTGGTTTTGTCATGACAGATATCCTAGTGTGAGGACTTAGTCGTGAGGCCAACGCAATAGGGCCGTTAGCTTGTCGGGGTTGATCAGAATCGAAAGACATGAGTTTACCCAAGTTCGGCCCCTCACCATCGAGGTAATAGCCTACTTCTTGCTTGTTGTTTATTGCTTGAGGATCGATTCAAGGTAGCTCATTAGCTTGACCTATCTATCAATCGATTCTCCCCTAACTTGTCTGCCTCAGGGACTCGCCTTTATATACAGGTCGAGGCACTGGGCTTACAAGAGTCCTGGTCGTACTATGATCCCTGACCCAGTATGTCTTTGATTTGTCTTCTTCCCTAAGCAAGGAAAGTCCAGGCGACTTGTACCAACGGGCCATGAGCCCCATCTTTGAATAATCGGCCCTGAGCCGACCCACTCTATAAGCCACCCTGTTTTTTTGAAGGGTTGGACAGTAGGAAAGACTCCTACTGCTTTAGTATATTACCAAGAGTGCCAAGGCACGTCTGTACAAGGTTACATTACATATGGACAGGGTCCAGCAAAGCCCCCCCCCCACAAACGGGGGGAAACATTTTTACTGGTGATCTAGGTGTAGGGAGTCAAGTACAGTGGCTACCAACTGTTTTTTATGTTCAGGGACCCTGTGACTAATACTAGCAAAGTCCTTCCTGAATCTAGCTTTCCAGGATGACAACGAGGGGGCTACTTGCCGGAAGTAGTTGTTGTTCCGCTCTTTCCAAAGGCTCCAAGCTGCCACCAGGAAAATATCCATGATCATGGGGCGATTGTGTAAAGTTTTTAGGTGCATCATCATGTCCAGTCTGTCGCCGATCATTGGCCAGGAGATATCGAGCTGGGCCCAACATTCCCCGCTGAAAGTGCATCTATAGAACAGGTGTTCCAAAGTTTCCTCAACGTGTCGCCCACATAGTAAACAGTCTAGATTGTCCCCGATGTTATAGTGTCTCCGTTTGAGCATGTTCCTTGTGTTGAGGCGATCGGACAGGAGAAACCAACCAAAGACTTTGAGTTTGGGAACGCATTTAGCCTTCCACAGCCACTTAAAAGCTTCATGCGCAGATACATCTCTGAAAAAGAAGGCGTAGTACGTAGTGGTCTTGAATTCCGTTGCTCCCCAGACGCATGACCAGGTGTCCACTGTGTCGCGCACTCCAAGGTGTCTCACGCGTTGTTGCAAATCCTTCAATTCGGCATGCGCCTGGAGCGAGAGGGGCAAGTGAAATCCCTGCTCGAGACTAGAAATGGTGAGAAACTGTCGGACCGAAGCGTCATCCAGGTTGGTGTAAGAGAATGCCCGGGGGTAAATGTCAGCAGCAATGCCATTGCACCAGTCATCCTTCCAAAAGAGGACCGAGTCTCGATCCAAGAGTCACCTTCGTGACCCCTCGTAAGCGGCATCGGTTTGATGAGTTCCGCCACCGAAAAGATCCACAGGCGCTATTGCATGTGATGCAATGTGGAATAGTAGGAGTCCCATAGCAGGTTAACCCAAGGTATGTCAGTTTTATTGTAAAATTTGTGGAGCAGCTTGAGAAGCAATGCGTCATTTTGAACCTTAAGATTAAGAACACCAAGCCCGCCACTTTGTTTTGGTCTGCAAACCATGTCCCAGGCTGCAAGAGAATTACACTTGTCGCCATAAGCCACCCTGTTCGTCTTGCTCCTGAGCACTATGGCCCATCTTGAGAATTGTTCATCAGCTACCGCCTGGATGACCCGACCCAATATGGCAGGTCATATCGTGGGGTTATATCCCCAACATTAGCCCCCAGATTGATTTGAATTCATTCATGTCAATCTCCACCCTCATAATCTGATGACTTTTCTGCTGGTCATATCTGCATCTTCCCCGGGTCATAAAATTCCGGCTTATGATGCTTCCAGACTTGTTATTTTTCATATCCTCTCATTGACGATGTCATCTTCTGAAAACACAGGAAATTGATGATGACATCACAATGAACCTTTACGCATATCCATATATCTCGAAAACCGAGGCGTCACTGGCTCCAAAAGTTACTGTGCCCCCTCGATTTTTGCGCCTGCCATTTACTCTTATCTCTTTGCCTTATAAATACCTATGGGGGGACTTCTTTTTTACTTTTACCTCGTCCCCTTCGCATCTTCTTCTTCAAGCCCGAGCTCTCTCGCATAGTTCCTCCTCCACCTGGTTCGTCCGCCACCGGCCCATTCGTCTAGGACCGCAAGGCCATGGAGTCTTCTTTAGAGCACGGTCCAGCATCTCTGCCGTCTGCTGCTGCATCCAGGTACATGAATCCCCCACCTCCAGATCCACATTTCTACCTTGTTGTTCGTTAGAGTTTCACTTCATTGCCACGCAAACCTAGCTTTCCATGAACTTCCTTGTAAAAACATAGCGGTACGAACTGTGGCTCCATTTGTTACATCTACGAATTCCCATTCTACTCCTGAGTAGATCAGTTGCCACTTCTAGTGCACTCTACAGATTTAGAAAATGCTTTCCCTTTTTAGCATCTTTTGTAGATCCATACTTGTAAGCGCTTCCGATAGAAACCTATTTATCCAACACTTAGCAAAAAACTAGAGAATCCCCAATTTAGAATAAGGGCTTTCATGTTTTCGACTGGAGTACCCCACTTTCTTTCCGCCGATCCCTGAATCTTGGGACGAGATTCTTTCAAGTGGGGGAGAGTTGTCACATCCCTAGTTCTGGTATGACCTAGACTAGCTAGTCATGTGTGCATCATGTTTAAATTTTATTTGAGTTTGAAATGGGGATTTCTGAAACCCTCATAAATCATTTCAGGAAATGACCCAGATAAAATTTGCTCCAAAAAGGTCCAAGAAAATGTTCATGTTGCTCTCTGAAAATATTGGTCAGAGGTAAAATTCACACAAATATTTTTAGGAGCTCATAAATATTTATTTTGGCCATTTGAAAATCAATGCATAATTATTTCCATTGGATATATACATGTTATATATGTCCAATAATTATGTTATTTTTGTGAGGAGCTTTGGATTAATCCAACTAGTCCCTGAAAAAAAAACTACTAAATTTTATTAATTATTCAGTGGCCAAATTTAAATCAAAACAAATGCCAGAAAACAGAAAAAAGAAACAATAGAAAAATAGAAACTTACCTGGGCTCACCTGTTCAGCCCAACACTGTACAAGGCCCAGCCCGCCTCCTCCTATGTGTTCTTCCTCGCGCCTACTGGCACTGTGCGTGTCGCGCACGCATTCACCCACGTCTCGACGCCCAAGGGATGCCTGGATCCCCCTCTGCCTCTCCACGCTACTCTCTGCTCTCGCCCCCTCCTCTAACCATCTCTCACGCGCACGGCCGAACGCCACCGTCGCCGTACCTCACTGTCCTCGCATCCTTAGTGCTCCCCTAGTCTTCCCGATGTGTACACAAGCATCGTCCCACCTCCCTCGTCCTCTCCGTCAAGCCAACAGACACCGGACGCCTTGCAACGCAGACGCCATCGCCGTCTTCTACCTCCGGCCACCCAGAACTCTAGCGACCCCGTGCTGCCTCCGACGCGCCCCCAGCCTCGTCCTTGCCTCGGTTGGATCTGCTGTGAGCTCCTGCATTGGCTGCCCTTCTCTCCCGCTCTTCTATACTCCGTAGCCGTGCGCCGCTCGAGCCGAGCTCCCGCCGGCGCCGTGAGCTTCGCTCGGGCAAGCTCCACTACCCCGGCGACCTACGGCTACCTCCCCAGGATGCGCGGGGGCGCGGGTAACCTCCTGCTGCTCCCAACTGCTGCTCCCATGGCCTCCAGCACGGACTCCGCCGTGTCCAGAGGTCGCCGACGACGAGCCCTGTCGCACCTGCCATGCAGGCCCGGCCCGGCAGGTGATTAGCTTAAGCTAATCACCACCTAACCTAACCCCTGACATTGATCAATGGTCCCTAACACCACTAATCCTGCGATTAGGATAATCTAACCCCCTGTTTAACCTGTGACACTGACGTGTGGACCCCACACGTCAAGTTTGACCCAGTCAGCGCTGTTGTTGCTGATGCAAACATGACGCAGTGCTGACACCGTTAATTCTTTTTCTGGTTTTAATATAAATCAAGAAAATCCAAAAATGTTGTAAACTTCAAAAAATCTTAGAAATTCAACCGTAGCTCAGATTGAAATTTATATATGAAAAATTATCAGAAAAATTCAATCTATCCATCTGTACCAGTTTCATGCATGACAAACCAACTTATACCAACTATATAAGTGAAAACATATAAATGGCATTTATAAAGACTTATTTTAGAGTTGCATCTGAACCTTTGGTTCAAATGGACTTCACCCAAATGAATGCTAGTTGCATTAGCTCAAACAACATCACATATTCATGCCATGATCATGCATCATATTGTTGCATATTCTTGTGTTTTAATTGTCGACACCGTTCCTTCTCGATAGGTCCTACTCCGGAGAGTGCTCTAGAGTACTTGTCTATGGAGCAGTGCCCCCTGTTGATCTACTAGGAAAGCAAACCCCCCCCCCCCTACTCATTCTGATACAATCCTATTCTCTCACTCCTGCTCTCAGTTATTGCATTAGGACAATAACAATTCAACTACTACTCTATGCTGCGGTAGTTGAACGCATTCCTCTGAATGACATGTAATTGCCACAGTAAATAGTTGAAACCCACTAGCAGGAGTTGATTGAAGCCATGTTTTGTTCCTACCATGCCTGACTGCTATTGCTTAGAGTGTGTCAGGTATGATTCATTGGGAATGAATTGGAGTGCAGTGGCTATGTTCTGATGCTGAGAGTTAAGTGTGTGAACACGATTTGGTAAAGGTAGCGGTGAGAGGCCATGTAGGAGTACATGGTGGGTTGTCTCTCTGGAACCGTCCTTAAGCACTGAGTTCTGTGTATGTTGTCCAATGACTAGTTACTACCACACACTGGGTTCTGGTAACTCGACCCCTCTCGACATATTAACCAACTTGATCTCTGTCCAGGAGTCGCAACTAGTTTCTGGTGTTTGTAGGTATTGCTAATTTTCTACCAAGTGGCACCCGGCAGGGTGGGCTTGGGACAGACTAGGCACACGTGGCCTGGTGTACCGAGTGGCACCCGGATGGTGGGCTCGGGAACCCTACACACATCGTTTGGGGCCGTGATTGAAACCTCGGCCAGACTCCCTTGCGGATACAACCCGAATAGGCGATAAACCTGGAATAGGGTCTTGTGTGGTTAGTCAGGTCGTGGCTGACACACTCCCCAGGCTTCCGCTTGAAGGTAGCTGAGATACACGACGTGTACATCGCGGTAAGTGGCGAGAGCATCTGTGAAGAAGTACGCCCCTGCAGGATTAACATGATCTATTCAAATAGCCGGGTCCGCAATTATGGACTTCTTGGATGCTTACGTGGTACATAGACAACTTGAAGTGGATACTCTCAAATGCTCAAGACAAGTGTGAGTGCTATGGATGGCCTTCTCGTAGGAAGACGGGGATGAATCCATAGTACTATATTGTGTGGTGATTAGTGGACTCGTGTGCGCTCTCTCACCTCAAAGAAGTTACTAGTAGTCGTAGAACAGGATAGCCACTGAGTCAAAGCTGGTTTGCTGCAACTAAAGCCCACATTACCTTCTTGATACAAATGCATGTATGATAGGATCTGATGTAAGTCTTGCTGAGTACCTTTGTACTCACGTTGCTTTATTTATGTTTTTGTAGCGGAGACTTCGGTCTTACTAGTTTCCGTGGACTTCGACAAGTAGCTACGATCTTGATCAGATGTTGTAAATAGACAGGCTCTTCAGCCTTTTTCATTTGTAGATGTTTGTACTCAGACATGTAATGCTTCCACATGTTGCTTGTATGCTCTGAATGTTGGGTCATGTGACCCCTGTTTGTAATAAATACTATGATGGCTCTTCTGAGCCTTTATCTATATAAGTTGTTGAGTTATGTTGTGATGCCATGTTGTACAGCACATACTTGCATGTTATGCGTGCATGTAATGTGTATTGCTATGTGTGGGATCCGACAATATAGTAGTTTATTCTTGGTAGCCTTTCTTATGGGAAAATGTCTCCTAGTGCTTCCACTGAGCCATGGTAGCTCGCTACTGCTCCGGAACACTTAGGTTGGCCGGCATGTGTCCTTCTTCGTTCATGTGTCTGTCCCTTCAAGGAAATGTCACACGTTGTCCTTTAAGTCCTTGTAGCTTGCTACGACTTGGGTTCATACGTTGATGATAGACACGTTCATTGTTGGGTAATGTATGCCTATTCCTGTAAGTTTGTGTCACCTTGGGTTACGACTAGTCATGTCGGCCCAGGTTCTCTATCATATGGATGCTAGCGACACAACCATATACGCAAGCCAAAAGGCTCAAACAGTCACAGGCCACATAAGGTGGCACCCATGGGAATACCATGCGTGAGGCCGCAAAGTGATATGATGTGTTGCATGCTAGATCGGTGTGACTTAGGATCGGGGTCCCGATAGCTTTTGTATCAGATCCTGTCTGCCTGTAGGATTACCAAGCCAAGCTGGTCGAAGTTGAGTCTAGAAATTCTCTAAATATATAAGGGAATTGATTGTGGAAGGGAACATAAGGCCCTTTTTACTCCTTATACCTCATGGCCTTCTGATCTGAGTCATTCTATCTTTCCTACGGGGTTAAGGAACTAGGATTTCTCTTCTGTTTATTAGGATCACGTGTTACTACTCCGTAGTCCCTTAGGATTGGTTGATCAGAGTCATATTCTAGTTTTTTAGTACCTCTGGTGTAGCCTGTTTAGTACTATCAAAACCTTGAGTGGTAATGTTGAGTTGTTGTACTACCTCATTTTACCAGGATGTCTCATTTTGAGCATCTTACTATCGTTATGCTACTGGAATTGCCCTAGGAATTCAGGAGATACTAATTTTCTTGTCCTACATTCTACAGCCTATAGTTGAAGTTGATTCCGTCCTTGGTTTCGTTTCTCAGGATGGCATCAGTTAAGTGAAGTTCTGTTGCTCGTAGACAGAACCATGGAGATGGTAGGGATGAGGATCCTCCCGACCCACCTTCGTTGATAGAGTTCATGTTAGAGATGGAGAGGAACAAGCGTGAGTCTAACCATTTGTTGGCAAGTATCAAGGAGAACACCGCACATCAGTTCAAGGAGTCTGCAACCATCCATGACTTCATCGACTTGCACCCACCCACCTTTCATCATTCCATTGAGCCACTTGATGCAGATGGCTGGCTCCGTAGCATCACTCATAAGCTGTGTTCCGTGAACGTAGCTGAAGATGACAAGGTCACCTATGCCACATACCACCTGGTAGGTCCTAATAGTATTTGGTGGTAGAACTATGAGGCTATTCTTCCGGCTGGCCAGGTCCCTACCTGGAGGGATTTCACTGAGGCTTTTCGCGAGAATCACATTCCTCAGGCCCTCATCGATCGCAATAGAGGAGAGTTCTATAGTTTCACCCAGAGTAAGATGGTTGTTGATGCTTAGAATAGAGAGTTTGAGAATCTCGCCCGCTATGCTACAAAAGAGGTGTCCACGGACGCCAAGAAGCACGCTAGGTTTCGGAAGGGTCTCAACCCCAAGTTGCATCATGATCTCCACCATCATCATTGTGATACATTCCAAGCCCTTGTGAACAAGGCCATTAACACAGAGACAGCTCAGCTTACTTACGAGGAGTATCGTAAGCACACCTGTTGTAAGGGGCCGGATTTCCGGGACATAAATCCCTGTAAACGACCCTTGTGTCATCACTAGCCCCAGGATTACTGTTGCTGGTCGACATTTCCTTGATATAGAATTACAAGAAATTGGAAACAAGACCACAAAGTTCCAATGAATATAACAAGGATCTCTAGTAGTGGATGATAGAAGCGACTCGTCGATCTCCAATGTTGATGGGACTCCATTCCCATGGGAACAGCTGACCTGGATAACTCCTATCTCGCATGGCTACTATCTCCGAATCCTAGGTTGCGGGGTGTCTTCGTATTTCTCACCTCTGAGTCATGATCTGGCCAAGACAATAGCCAGGGACAAACCAGTGAGTACTTTTGAATGTACTCACAAAAATCAAGAACAAAAGATATACCGGATGCATATGCTCACGATGAATTAAATTATATGTAGGTGCTGACTGGGAATTAAAGCATGCCAAGGTGAATATTTCATATGGTGCGAAAGGATAAATAAGTCATGTTACTATTAAATCAAATAAATGAAACGGAACGTCGGGTGTTGGACCGCACGAGAAATTCCAATAGAAATGCCAAACATGTGTCTAAAAGAGAATCGAGCGAGACAGGACCGCCCGAGAACTCAAGCGACGCCATGAGAGGTCTTGAAAATACATGCCACAGTCGGGTGTCTGAACGGATGCCTCATAAAGGGCTTATATGAAAATAATAAAACGAGTATCCAGGTGGACTAGCCATCCCAAGTGATACTCAAGTTGCACATAAGAGGGAAAGGTTAGTCCACAACAATATTCATGTCAAAAATAATATTCATAATGGCACCAGTAGTGACAATAATTATCCTGCAGAATGAACCATGAACAATTTAATTATTTCCTCCGAAGACTGACACTAAGACCGACACTTGACCAACCCAGACTGTAGTCCTTAACCGCAGACACGGCTAGTCGAACATATATAACACTGGAGAAGGTGCACTCTTTACCCACAAGTAAAGGATTTCTTTAGTCAACCCTGAGACGTTGACTAATTCCGCTTATGGTCTTTGGGATGAAAACACACCTGACCCGCACATACCAACTTTAATCCATCAAGCCAGGGATCACCCAAAACAATGACAAAGTAAAACTCTAAGTGGGAAGGCCTCACACAACGGCCTCCAACAGCATGAACATTCAGCTTCAGTCCCAGACTGGCCATTCATGCCCCCGGACTAAGTGACATGACTACTGGGGCCAATAGTATCATTCCCTATGGCCTCTCTGTATGATGTGTGCAGGAAAGGCGTTATTAACTTACTGAACCATACCCTACCTTTGCAGGGGCATGTGGTAGCACGAATCAAGTATGGGGGTTACCGGAGCAAGACTCGATCTACGGTCAGTTCAGGAGGTTTAAGTTTTCCCGCAGTGGTTAGCACAATACAATTCCTTGGTAGTACCCAACAGGGTCACCACCTGGTATGTCTCAACATATCCTCACTGCTCATTCTTGTCACAATGAGATTTCAGTCCCATGGTCACTTTTCTTGTGACTAACTCTTCCTGCAAATTAGCCTGGACCAACACAGGCACATATGGCACATGAAAATATCCGTACTCACTTATACTTCATGTTTAAGTGAAGACAACAATATATCACAGGGTCATGCATGCAAAAATGGCCATATGCAAGTTTCATTTGAATTCAAGATAATCATGATCCAATATTTCTTGCAAAGAATCGACCATGCATTCACCATATCAAGTGTTCAAGATGCTTGCCTTGAGCATGCAGACAAATTGGGTGCACTCCAGAACTTTGAAAATTATAACTCCCTTCCATTTCCTATTTTCAAAATATTTTAATTACCACATAATTCCAAAACAGTACATAAAAGTTGTTTGGAAATTTCTGAAATAAATACTAGAATAAACTAGATGAAATTTGAGTGATAACAGAAAAAGAAACAAGTCATTTGGAGTTCATATGATTTTCCTATGGATTTACTAAGCTGGAATAATCAAGGAAATTGACTATTTAGTAGATCCAGCAAAAACAAGGCCTAGGAAAAATGTTCACCCTATCTGCATAAATAGTTCATGTATGTAGATGTAGGTAGAAATTAGAATAATCGAATTTGGATGTGAAATGGCTTCTGTGGAATTATTTGAAATCTGCTAGAAAGGAAAAGGAAGCAGATTCTTGTGATGGGCTGGCGAAAGTAAACGCTCTGGGCTCGATATAGCCGCCTAAGCGCTCTTGGGCGAGCCCGATCGCTCGGCGCCGGAAGAACTGCGACGTCAGCGTATTCGATGAGAATCGCTTTCCTTCTGAAAAGCAACTCCAACGAAACCCGTCTCTACTTATCCACGTGGCGGGGGTTACGGATCATAGACCGTGGGCCCGCCAAGCTCACTGGTCAGGTTTGACTGGTCGCCACGCGCGCCGTCCCCTCCGGCCGAACAGAGGCGGCACTCTGGCGATGCTTGCTGGTGAACGGTGGCACTACTCAGAAAATCGAGGACACCCACAAGCTCAGGGGTTCGAGGCAAACATGGGGGTACCCTCCTTGGACGCCGGAGTGGAGGGAGTCGCTTGCGGCGAGCTCGACCGAAGAGCTCCAGCGGAGGCAAGTTGGGTGTTTTGCCCACGGGCCATCTCCAGTGGAATTGATAAGGGCAACAGATTCGTGAGAGCTCCAGGAGTCTGCTGGTGGAGAGAACGAAGTGGGGAAGGCTGTGGTGGCTTCGGAATCAACGCGACAGTGGCGGTGGCCATAGCTGTCGGAGAAGAAGATGATGACCACCTCTGGTGTTTCTGCTGCTATGGGAGTTTCAATGAAGGAGGGAGATGTAACGCCCCGGATTCGTTGTGCCAGGTGTCCGCCAGTTATTCGCCGTAGTTGCCTTGTCATTTGCTTGCGTGTTGCATTTTATCATGTCGTCATGTGCATTTCATTTTGCATACGTGTTCGTCTCATGCATCCGAGCATTTTCCCCATTGTCCGTTTTGCAATCCGGCACTCCTATGTCATCCGGCGTCCCCTTCTTCTCTCCTGTTGTGAGTGGGTGTTAAACTTTCTCGGAATGGCCCGAGGTTTGGCAAGCGGCCTTGGTATAGCACCGGTAGACCGCCTGTCAAGTTTCGTGCCATTTGGAGGTCGTTTGATACTCCAACGGTTAACCGGGTAACCGCAAAGCCCTCCTTTGTTGCAGCCCAACATCCCTTCCAAAGTGTCCAAAAACCCATCTAACTACCCTCCATGCTCTTGGTCGTTCGATCACGATCGCGTGGCCGAAAACCGCACCTCATTTGGACTCTCCTAGCTCCCTCTACCTATATATATGTGACCTCCCCCGAAATTCCCGCAGTCCAAACCCTAGCTTCGTCTTCCTCACGCCGCCGGACATGTCCGCCTCCGCAGCCGGATGCGTCCACCGCCGCCTCCACGTCGCCCGGACCAATCCGGGGACGCCACATCAGCGCCGCCGCCTCCCTCATAAAACTCACGCGCCGCCACGTCGCCTCCACCCTCTCCCGCACCCCGGCGCGGCCCGTTCGGTCCAGATCGGGCCCGCCCGGCCGATCACAGCCCGCACCGCCGCGCTCTCCGCGGCGCTGCCGCCCCACGCCGCGTGCCGGATCCCGCCGCCGCGCCACTCCGGCAGCTTCGCCGCGGTGCCGTCTCCCTCCCGGTGGCTGCCGCGCTCGCCGCTGCAAACCCGCGGGCCAAGCACCGCGCCGCGGCCGTGGCGCCTCGCGCCCTCGCCGTCCGGCGGGCCCCGCCGCCTCCGCCTCGTCTGGCGGAATGGGACCCAGCGCCGCCGCGACCCGTTCGGCCCACTCCATCGCCGCCGCGCCGCCCTCGCCGGACTCCTTCCGCCGCCGGCCTCCCCGCCTCGCGTGTGGCGTGAGGCGCGCCGCCCTCGCCGCCGCCACGTGGGCCCCGCGGCCCACACCCCGCAGGCCGCCGGCCAAGCGCCCGGATATGCCGGCCCAGCTAGCCTCCCCACCGACCTGGGCCAAGCCCGTGGGTGAGCAACCCCTTATCCTCCGCCCCGGGCACATTTTAGTTATCCCGCGCTCGTCCATTTTTTTCCAGAAAAACTACTGTCTTTATATTTTCACATTCTGGTGTCATGTTCATCACTTCATATCTGTGCATCCGTAGCTCCGTTTCGTGCATGTAATATGTCAAATTGTTCGTCTCGACGAGTACTTCATTTCATTCCATTGCATCATTTTCATTTGAGCTCATCTTGGTGCCCGAAATGCTGTTGGAAAAGTGCATGTTGATGTTAACCTGATGAAACTGTTATAACTTGCTCATTTGTCATTTTTGCCATGTTTTATGTGTGCATCCTATGAGTATGAGTTCAACATGTATGTTGATCTATGCCATGCCATTTCCAGGGGTGCCAACCATGTATTTTTGTGAGTTGTGTGCTGAGTGTATCAAGCTTGCTAAGTAGGGTAGTTGCTGTTGCTGTTTTCCTGACAGATTCTGTTATATTTTGTTGCTATGTTAACATGCTTCTACTAGTCATTTCGTGCATAATCTGGAGATTCTATATAAACATGTTTTGATCTACATGTCTTGCTCTATCCATTCATGCCCTTGGTTGCAATTATAGCATGCTGGAACATGTTGTTATCTTGCTCCAAAGTTGCTTGATATTGTTGCTGTCAGCCTGTTAACATTAAGTTCAATGTTTCCATGATTGTTTCCTAGTGATCCATGCATCGTATGAACTTGCTCTTGCCATGCTTAGCTTCATAAACATGTCTTCTTACTGTTGGTTTCCTTGCCATGCCATGTATTGCTCTGTGGTGAGTGGTTCAAGCTCACGAACATGCCTACTTATTGTTGTTCTGCCATGTATGAATCTGTAATATAACTTGCCATGTTTACTTGGGTGCCATCATATTTTCTATGCCTTTTTGGCTCATGGTCAGTAAGGGACTTTTGATCTATGCAATTAGTAGATTCATGCCATGCCTTTGTTTGCCTTGTTAAGTTCCTGTAACATGTTGTTTGCTTGCTCTAAACATTCCAACCTGATGTTATTTCTGCTAAAGTCTGAAACTGTTATTATTTGCAATATCTCCATGTCTTTTTGAGTATGTTCTAGTTGTTTCTGGAGATAGCTCAGTGTTCATGTTTTGTTGTGCTTTACCTGTACTTCATGCCCATGCCTTTTTTTATTATGTTGGGGTGATGTAGCATGTTGTTTTGATGCTCGTAAGATGCCTAGTTGTTGTTATGGACAGATTGTTGTTATGACTTGTATAGAGTGTATGTGTTGCACCGTTGCTCCGTTTTGAGTGTGCTCTATATGAAACTTGCTTGATTTTGCATGTAGTTTCATATTATCATGTTGCATCCTTGTTTTGAGGTGTTTGTTTGATGTTTGTATGCATTTTGCATCAATGCCATGTTTAACTTGTTTTGCTCATATCTTCTTGGCCGTAGCTCCAAATCTAATGAACTTTATATGTAACTTGACTAGAATTTCATGTAGATTCTCATGGTGCATTTTAACTTGCTGTTTAACAACTTGAATATAATGTTTATTCAGATCTTGACCAATTTCGAAATTTGCATATGAGGACTTACCGGAATTGTTATATGTTGTTCCCGGCCTCATTTATACTTGCCTTGATGTGTTGTTCTTGTTTGCATCATCTCTTGCCATGAGTAGCTTCATGTAGCTTTGTCATGCATCATGTTTGTTGTGCATCATGTCTTGTCTATGTGTGGTGTGTTTACCATGTTGTGTGCTTCTTCTCGATAGTTCCCGTTTCGTTGCGATCGTGAGGATTCGTTCGTCTCCGCTTGGTTTGTCTTCATGGCTTCATCTTCTTCATGGAATCGTTCTTCGTCCTTGCGGGATTTCAGGCAAGATGACCGCTACCCTGGATCTCACTACTATCATTGCTATGCTAGTTGCTTCATTCTATCGCTATGCTGCGCTACCTATTACCTGTTTATCAAGCCATCCCATATTGCCATGAACCTCTAACCTTTGACAACATTCCTAGCAAACCATTGCCTGGCTATGTTACCGCTTTGCTCAGCCCCTCTTATAGCGTTGCTAGTTGCAGGTGAAGTTGAAGATTTCTCCATGGTGGACAGGGTTTATGTTGGGATATCACAATATCTCTTATATTATTAATGCATCTATATATTTGGTAAAGGGTGGAAGGCTCGGCCTTATGCACAGTGTTTTGTTCCACTCTTGCCGCCCTAGTTTCCGTCATACCGGTGTTATGTTCCCGGATTTTGCGTTCCTAACGCGGTCGGGTGATTTATGGGACCCCCTGACGGTTCGCTTTGAATAAAACTTGTCCAAAGCAAGGCCCAACCTTGGTTTTACCATTTGCCTCACCACCACCTACCTTTCCCTTGGGAGTAATTAACCCAAGGGTCATCTTTATTTAGCCCCCCCTCGGGCGGTGCTTGTCTAAGTGTTGGTGCGAACCGAAAGCAACTTCTTGGGGCCACCTTGTGGCAACTTCGAGGGCTGGTTTTACTCGTAACTTGACTTATCCGGTGTTGCCACGAGAGCGAGATATGTGCAGCTCCTATCGGGATTGTCGGTTGCATCAGGCGGCTTTGCTGGTCTTGTTTTACCATTGTCGAAATGTCTTGTAAACCGGATTCGAGATCGATCGGGTCTTCTGGGAGAAGGTCTATTCCTTCGTTGATCGTGAGAGCTTGTCATGGGATAAGTTGGGACACCCTGCAGGTATAAACTTTCGAGAGCCGTGCCGCGGTTATGTGGCAGATGGGAATTTGTTAATGTCGGTTGTAGATAACTTGACACCAGATCCGAATTAAAACGCATCAACCATGTGTGTAGCCGTGATGGTCTCTTCTCGGCGGAGTCCGGGAAGTGAACACGGTTTCTGGGTTATGTTTGACGTAAGTAGGAGTTCAGGATCACTTCTTGATCATTGCTAGCTTCACAACCGTTCCTTTGCTTCTCTTCTCGCTCTCATTTGCATATGTTAGCCACCATACTTGCCTAGCCGCTGCTGCAACATTACCACTTTACCCCTTCCTTTCCCATTAAGCTTTGCTAGTCTTGATACCCATGGTAATGGGATTGCTGAGTCCTCGTGGCTCACAGATTACTACAACAACGATTTTGAGTACAAGTTATCACGATGATCATGGCCGCGAGAGCGATGTTTCCTTGTTTTGGAGTTTCTTCTTCTGCTTCTTTGATCAGGGGATAGGTTCCAGGTCGGCAGCCTGGGCTAGCAGGGTGGATATTGTTTGAGTTTCTGTTTATGTACGGATGATATTCTTATGTATGATGTATTGATGTATTTGTGTGGCATTGTATGCCTTTTGTATGTATCCCCATCTATTATGTAATGTTGATGTCATGATATCCACCTTGCAAAAGCGTTCCAATATGCGGGTCTATCCTTGGTGGGACCTTCAAGTTCCTTTTGGATAGGGTCGCATATTGGGCGTGACAAGTTGATAATTAGAGCCTCGACCGACCCTAGGAGCCCCCCCTTGATTGATCGTGTAGTTTGGCCGATGTTGAGTCTAGAAGAAAACTGTTTTTGGAGTCTAGTTATATCGGAGAGTAGGAATTCTTTTTACTCCTCTGCCCCTTCGTCGCTCTGGTAAGGAATCTTGACGTAGGTGTTTTGAACTACTCCTCTTCCCCTTCAAATTTCTTCTTTAGGTTCACGCAGTTGGTTTTCCGGTAGTTGTTCCTCAGCTCTTTTTATCCGGTACATTTCTCGTCAAGTTGACTCGAGCCTCTTCTTCCTCGCCAAGTTCAATCCTCAGTTGTTTTCTTTTCCCACACGCCCACCCTTCTTCTTCTCGGAACCGGAGTCCGTAATCGAGTATCCATCCTACTCGTGTGAAGCCTTTGCTTTCTTTCCTCAATGATTTCAACCGGTCTTTCCTCTTGAAGTTATTCATTGATTTCCCCTTCCGAGTTTCTTTTGTTTTCCCGCCCTCCCAACCTTTTCTTCCCGGAGTCTGAGTCTCTCTCGACTAGCTATTTCATTTGTGCGGAGCCTCTTTAGTCTTTTGTCAATCATTTCAACCGGTGAATTCTCATCTCGTTCGTCAGTCTTCATCCCTTTTTCTTTCCGGTGCACTTGATTCAAGTTTTTCATTGTCGATCATATTTTTTCCCTCAGCTCAAATATTTCCCTTTGCTCGTTCGCCTCTCGACATTTAATCATTCCGGAGTTCGGAAGACATCTCAAGAGATTCGTCTGTGTTCGAATTAATTCGAGGTTGTCACCTCATTCGAATATTTCAATCATTCCGGTGCATCATCTACCTGTTCAACAATTCTTTCCAACGTTGTTTTCTCTTTAGTGGGCCCTAACCCACAGGTCTTTTCCCAGGATCTTACCTAACTCTTCTAATTCCCCCGGAGTTATTCTCCATTCTTTTCAAGTGTGACGTAAGAAGGGATTTCATCAGTCACATGCCTTCTCCAAGATCGCCTTCAAGTTCTTTTCATCTTTGGGTCAACTCTTCCTCTTTTTCATTCTTCCGGAGTATCTTAGTAATTTTGGTGGTGTTTCTCGTCATTCTCGTTGTTCCTCTCTTCTTCTCAAGTGCTCTCGATTCTTTGCTTCTTCTCTTGAGTTCTTGTTTCACCTCATCCCTTTTCCCTTCCGTCTCGGTCCTAAGATCTCAGGACGAGATCTCTTGTTAGTGGAGGAGTGTTGTAACGCCCCGGATTCGTTGCGCCAGGTGTCCGCCAGTTATTCGCCATAGTTGCCTTGTCATTTGCTTGCGTGTTGCATTTTATCATGTCGTCATGTGCATTTCATTTTGCATACGTGTTCGTCTCATGCATCCGAGCATTTTCCCTGTTGTCCGTTTTGCAATCCGGCACTCCTATGTCATCCGGCGTCCCTTTTTTCTCTCCTGTTGTGAATGGGTGTTAAACTTTCTCGGAATGGCCCGAGGTTTGCCAAGCGGCCTTGGTATAGCACCGGTAGACCGCCTGTCAAGTTTCGTGCCAATTGGAGGTTGTTTGATACTCCAACGGTTAAACGGGTAACTGCAAAGCCCTCTTTTGTTGCAGCCAAACACCCCTTCCAAAGTGGCCCAAAACCCATCTAACTCCCCTCCATGCTCTCGGTCATTCGATCACGATCGCGTGGCCGAAAACCGCACCTCATTTGGACTCTCCTAGCTCCCTCTACCTATATATATGTGGCCTCCCCCGAAATTCCCGCAGTCCAAACCCTAGCTTCGTCTTCCTCACGCCGCCGGACATGTCCGCCTTCGCAGCCGGACGCGTCCACCGCTGCCTCCACGTCGCCCGGACCAATCCGAGGACGCCACGTCAGCGCCGCCGCCTGCCTCCTCCACTCACGCGCCGCCACATCGCCTCCACCCTCTCCCGCACATCGCCGCGGCCTGTTCGGTCCAGATCGGGCCCGCCGGGCGATCCGGGCCCGCGCCGCCGCGCTTCGCCGCGCGCTACCGTCCGTCGCCGCGCCGCGCGCAGATCCCGCCGCCAGCGCCACTCCGGCAGCTTCGCCGCGGCTCAATCTACCTCTCGGTAGCTGCCGCCGCTCGCCGCCGCAAACCCCATGAGCCCGGCCGCCGTCGCCCGGCGCTGCGCCTCCTCGTCGTCGCGCTCGCCGCCAAGCACCGGCCCGCGCGGCCGCGGCGCCTCGCGCCCTCGCCGTCCGGCTGAGCCCCGCCGCCTCCGCCTCGTCTGGCCGAATAGGGACCCCAGCGCCGCCCGCGACCGTTCCGGCCCCTCCATCGCCGGCGTGCCGCCCTCGCCCGAACTCGCCAGCGCCGCCGCCCTGCCTCGCGTGTGGCGTGGCGCCGCCCTCGCCGCGCCACGTGGGCCCAGCAGCGCGAACCCGCGAGCCGCCCGACGCCGCCCAGCCCGGATCTGCCGGCCCAGCTAGCCTCCCCACCGACCTGGGCCAAGCTCGTGCGTGAACAACCCCTTATCCTCCGCCCCGGGCACATTTTAGCTATCCCGCGCTCGTCCATTTTTTTCAGAAAAACTGCTAAGTCTTTATATTTTCACATTCTGGTGTCATGTTCATCACTTCATATCTGTGCATCCGTAGCTCCGTTTCGTGCGTGTAATATGTCAAATTGTTCGTCTCGATGAGTACTTCATTTCATTCCATTGCATCATTTTCATTTGAGCTCATCTTGGTGCCCGAAATGCTGTTGGAAGAGTGCATGTTGATGTTAACCTGCTGAAACTGTTATAACTTGCTCATTTGTCATTTTTGCCATGTTTTATGTGTGCATCCTATGAGTTTGAGTTCTACATGTATGTTGATCTATGCTATGCCATCTTTCCAGGGGTGCGAACCATGTATTTTTGTGAGTCGTGTGCTGAGTGTATCAAGCTTGCTAAGTAGGGTAGTTGCTGTTGTTGTTTTCCTGACAGATTCTGTTATATTTTGTTGCTATGTTAACATGCTTCTACTAGTCATTTCGTGCATAATCTGGAGATGCTATATAAACATATTTTGATCTACATGTCTTGCTCTATCCATTCATGCCCTTGGTTGCAATTATAGCCTGCTAGAACATGTTGTTATCTTGCTCCAAAGTTGCTTGATATTATTGTTGTCAACCTGTTGACATTAAGTTCAATGTTTCCATGATTGTTTCCTAGTGATCCATGCATCGTATGAACTTGCTCTTGCCATGCTTAGCTTCATAAACATGTCTTCTTACTGTTGGTTTCCTTGCCATGCCATGTATTGCTCTGTGGTGAGTGGTTCAAGCTCACGAACATGCCTACTTATTGTTGTTCCTGCCATGTATGAATCTGTAATATAACTTGCCATGTTTACTTGGGTGCCATCATATTTTCTATGCCTTTTTGGCTCATGGTCAGTAAGGGACTTTTGATCTATGCAATTAGTAGATTCATGCCATGCCTTTGTTTGCCTTGTTAAGTTCCTGTAACATGTTGTTTGCTTGCTCTAAACATTGCAATCTGATGTTATTTCTGCTAAAGTCTGAAACTGTTATTATTTGCAATATCTCCATGTCTTTTTGAGCATGTTCTAGTTGTTTCTGGAGATAGCTCAGTGTTCATGTTTTGTTGTGCTTTACCTGTACTTCATGCCCATGCCTTTTGTTATTATGTTGGGGTGATGTAGCATGTTGTTTTGATGCTCGTAAGATGCCTAATTCTTTGTTATGGGATGATTGTTGTTATGACTTGTATAGAGTGTATGTGTTGCACCGTTGCTCCGTTTTGAGTGTGCTCTATATGAAACTTGCTTGATTTTGCATGTAGTTTCATATTATCATGTTGCATCCTTGTTTTGAGGTGTTTGCTTGATGTTTGTATGCATTTTGCATCAATGCCATGTTTAACTTGTTTTGCTCATATATTTTAGGCCGTAGCTCCAAATCTAATGAACTTTATATGTAACTTGACTAGAATTTCATGTAGATTCTCATGGTGCATTTTAACTTGTTGTTGAACAACTTGAATATAATGTTTATTCAGATCTGGACCAATTTCGAAATTTGCATATGAGGACTTACCGGAATTGTTATATGTTGTTCCCGGCCTCATTTAAACTTGCCTTGATGTGTTGTTCTTGTTTGCATCATCTCTTGCCATGAGTAGCTTCATGTAGCTTTGTCATGCATCATGTTTGTTGTGCATCATGTCTTGTCTATGTGTGGTGTGTTTACCATGTTGTGTGCTTCTTCTCGATAGTTCCCGTTTCGTTGCGATCGTGAGGATTCGTTCGTCTCCGCTTGGTTCGTCTTCATGGCTTCATCTTCTTCATGGACTCGTTCTTCGTCCTTGCGGGATTTCAGGCAAGATGACCGCTACCCTCGATCTCACTACTATCATTGCTATGCTAGTTTCTTCGTTCTATCGCTATGTTGCGCTACCTATTACCTGTTTATCAAGCCATCCCATATTGCCATGAACCTCTAACCTTTGACACCATTCCTAGCAAACCGTTGCCTGGCTATGTTACCGCTTTGCTCAGCTCCTCTTATAGCGTTGCAAGTTGCAGGTGAAGTTGAAGTTTTCTCCATGGTGGACAGGGTTTATGTTGGTATATCACAATATCTCTTATATTATTAATGCATCTATATATTTGGTAAAGGGTGGAAGGCTCGGCCTTATGCCTGGTGTTTTGTTCCACTCTTGCCGCCCTAGTTTCCGTCATACCGGTGTTATGTTCCTGGATTTTGCGTTCCTACGCGGTCGGGTGATTTATGGGACCCCCGACGGTTCGCTTTGAATAAAACTTGTCGGCAAGGCCCAACCTTGGTTTTACCATTTGCCTCACCACCACCTACCTTTCCCTTGGGAGTAATTAACCCAAGGGTCATCTTTATTTTAGCCCCCGGGGCGGTGCTTGTCTAAGTGTTGGTGCGAACCGAAGCAGCTGCTGGGGCCACCTCGTGGCAACTCGAGGGCTGGTTTTACTCGTAGCTTCGACTTATCCGGTGTTGCCACGAGAATGAGATATGTGCAGCTCCTATCGGGATTGTCGGCGATCAGGCGGCTTTGCTGCTCTTGTTTTACCATTGTCGAAATGTCTTGTAAACCGGGATTCGAGGCTGATCGGGTCTTCACAGGAGAAGGTCTATTCCTTCGTTGATCGCGAGAGCTTGTCATGGGCTAAGTTGGGACACCCTGCAGGGTATAAACTTTCGAGAGCCGTGCCGCGGTTATGTGGCAGATGGGAATTTGTTAATGTCGGTTGTAGATAACTTGACACGGATCCGAATTAAAACGCATCAACCGTGTGTGTAGCCGTGATGGTCTCTTCTCGGAGTCCGGAAGTGAACACGGTTTCTGGGTTATGTTTGACGTAAGTAGGAGTTCAGGATCACTTCTTGATCATTGCTAGCTTCACGACCGTTCCTTTGCTTCTCTTCTCGCTCTCATTTGCATATGTTAGCCACCATACTTGCTTAGCCGCTGCTGCAACCTCACCACTTTACCCCTTCCTTTCCCATTAAGCTTTGCTAGTCTTGATACCCATGGTAATGGGATTCTTTGAGTCCTCGTGGCTCCTGATTACTACAACAACGATTGCAGTACAGGTTATCACGATGATCATGGCCGAGAGCGATGTTTCCTTGTTTTGAAGTTTCTTCTTACGCTTCTTGATCGGGGATAGGTTCGGTCGGCAGCTGGGCTAGCGAGGTGGATATTGTTTGAGTTTCTGTTTATGATTCATCCGTAGTCGGATGTTCTTCGTATGTATGATGTATTGATGTATTCGTGTGGCATTGTATGCCTTTTGTATGTATCCCCATCTATTATGTAATGTTGATGTAATGATATCCACCTTGCAAAAGCATTCCAATATGCGGGTCTATCCTTGGTGGGACCTTCGAGTTCCTCTTGGATAGGGTCGCATATTGGGCGTGACAAGTTGGTAATCAGCGCCTCGACCGACCCTAGGAGCCCCCCTTGATTGATCGTGTAGTTTGGCCGATGTTGAGTCTAGAAGAAAACTGTTTTTGGAGTCTAGTTATATCGGAGAGTAGGAATTCTTTTTACTCCCCTGCCCCTTCGTCGCTCTGGTAAGGAATCTTGACGTAGGTGTTTTGAACTACTCCTCTTCCCCTTCAAATTTCTTCTATAGGTTCACGCAGTTGGTTTTCCGGTAGTTGTTCCTCAGCTCTTTTTATCCGGTGCATTTCTCGTCAAGTTGACTCGAGCCTCTTCTTCCTCGCCAAGTTCAATCCTCAGTTGTTTTCTTTTCCCACCCGCCCACCCTTCTTCTTCTCGGAACCGAGATGCATGAATCAGTATCCATCCTACTCGTGTGAAGCCTTTGCTTTCTTTCCTCAATGATTTCAACCGGTCTTTCCTCTTGAAGTTATTCGTTGATTTCCCCTTCCGAGTTTCTTTTGTTTTCCCGCCCTCCCAACCTTTTCTTCCCGGAGTCTGAGTCTCTCTCGACTAGCTATTTCATTTGTCCGGAGCCTCTTTAGTCTTTTGTCAATCATTTCGACCGGTGAATTCTCGTCTCGTTCGTCAGTCTTCATCCCTTTTTCTTTCCGGTGCACTTGATTCAAGTTTTTCGTTGTCGATCGTATTTTTCCCTCAGCTCAAATATTTCCCTTTGCTCGTTCACCTCTCGACATTTAATCATTCCGGATTTTGGAAGAAATCTCAGGAGATTCGTCTGTGTTCGAATTAATTCGAGGTTGTCACCTCATTCGAATATTTCAATCATTCCGGTGCATCATCTACCTGTTCAACAATTCTTTCCAACGTTGTTTTCTCTTTAGTGGGCCCAAACCCATAGGTCTTTTCCCAGGATCTTACCTAACTCTTCTAATTCCCCCGGAGTTATTCTCCATTCTTTTCAAGTGTGACGTAAGAAGGGATTTCATCAGTCACATGCCTTCTCCAAGATCGCCTTCAAATTCTTTTCATTTTTGGGTCAACTCTTCCTCTTTTTCATTCTTCCGGAGTATCTCAGTAATTTTGGTGGTGTTTCTCATCATTCTCGTTGTTCCTCTCTTCTTCTCAAGTGCTCTCGATTCTTTGCTTCTTCTCTTGAGTTCTTGTTTCACCTCATCCCTTTTCCCTTCCGTCTCGGTCCTAAGATCTCGGGACGAGATCTCTTGTTAGTGGAGGAGTGTTGTAACGCCCCGGATTCGTTGCGCCAGGTGTCCGCCAGTTATTCGCCGTAGTTGCCTTGTCATTTGCTTGCGTGTTGCATTTTATCATGTCGTCATGTGCATTTCATTTTGCATACGTTCTCGTCTCATGCATCCGAGCATTTTCCCCGTTGTCCGTTTTGCAATCCGGCACTCCTATGTCATCCGGCGTCCCCTTTTTCTCTCCTGTTGTGAGTGGGTGTTAAACTTTCTCGGAATGGCCCGAGGTTAGCCAAGCGGCCTTGGTATAGCACCGGTAGACTGCCTGTCAAGTTTCGTTCCATTTGAAGGTCGTTTGATACTCCAGCAGTTAGCAAGGGTAACCATAAAGCCCTCTTTGTTGCAGCCCAACACCTTCCAAAGTGGCCCAAAACCCATCTAACTCCCTCCATGCTCTCGGTCGTTCGATCACGATCGCGTGTAAAAACCGCACCTCATTTGGACTCTCCTAGCTCCCTCTACCTATATATATGTGGCCTCCCCCGAAATTCCCGCAGTCCAAACCCTAGCTTCGTCTTCCTCACGCCGCTGGACATGTCCGCCTCCGCAGCCGGACGCGTCCACCGCCGCCTCCACGTCGCCTGGACCAATCCGGGGACGCCACGTCAGCGCCGCCACCTCCCTCCTCCACTCACGCGCCGCCACGTCGCCCCCACCCTCTCCCGCACATTACGCGGCTGTTCGGTCGGATCGGGCCCGCCCGGGCGATCCGGCCGCGCCGCCGCGCTTCGCCCGCTGCGCTGCCGTCCGCGCCGCGCGCGCCACTCCGGCAGCTTCGCCGCGGCAAATCTCCCTCCGGTGGCTGCCGCGCTCGCCGCCGCAAACCCCATGGGCCCGGCCAGCTGTCGCCCGGCGCCCTCCGCCTCCTCGTCGCGCGCTCGCCGCCAAGCACCGGCCACCGCGGACGCGCGCCTCGCGCCCTCGCCGTCGGCGGGCCCCGCCGCCTCCGCCTCGTCTGGCGGAATAGGGACCCCAGCGCCGCCCGCGACCGTTCGGCCCCTCCATCGCCGCGCGCCGCCCTCGCCGGACTCCGCCGCCGCCGCCTCCCGCCTCGCGTGTGGCGTGGCGCCGCCCTCGCCGCCGCCACGTGGCCCCATGCCCACACCCCGCAGGTCGCCGGCCAAGCGCCCGGATATGCCGGCCCAGCTAGCCTCCCCACCGACCTGGGCCAAGCCCGTGGGTGAGCAACCCCTTATCCTCCGCCCCGGGCACATTTTAGTTATCCCGCTCGTCGTTTTTTTTTTTTCGGAAAAACTCATCTTTATATTTTCACATTCTGGTGTCATGTTCATCACTTCATATCTGTGCATCCGTAGCTCCGTTTCGTGCATGTAATATGTCAAATTGTTCGTCTCGGCAGTACTTCATTTCATTCCATTGCATCATTTTCATTTGAGCTCATCTTGGTGCCGAAATGCTGTTGGAAAAGTGCATGTTGATGTTAACTGATGAAGCTGTTATAACTTGCTCATTTGTCATTTTTGCCATGTTTTATGTGTGCATCCTATGAGTATGAGTTCAACATGTATGTTGATCTATGCCATGCCATTTCCAGGGGTGCCAACCATGTATTTTTGTGAGTTGTGTGCTGAGTGTATCAAGCTTGCTAAGTAGGGTAGTTGCTGTTGCTGTTTTCCTGACGGATTCTGTTATATTTTGTTGCTATGTTAACATGCTTCTACTAGTCATTTCGTGCATAATCTGGAGATTCTCTATAAACATGTTTTGATCTACATGTCTTGCTCTATCCATTCATGCCCTTGGTTGCAATTATAGCATGCTGGAACATGTTGTTATCTTGCTCCAAAGTTGCTTGATATTGTTGCTGTCAGCCTGTTAACATTAAGTTCAATGTTTCCATGATTGTTTCCTAGTGATCCATGCATCGTATGAACTTGCTCTTGCCATGCTTAGCTTCATAAACATGTCTTCTTACTGTTGGTTTCCTTGCCATGCCATGTATTGCTCTGTGGTGAGTGGTTCAAGCTCACGAACATGCCTACTTATTGTTGTTCCTGCCATGTATGAATCTGTAATATAACTTGCCATGTTTACTTGGGTGCCATCATATTTTCTATGCCTTTTGGCTCATGGTCAGTAAGGGACTTTTGATCTATGCAATTAGTAGATTCATGCCATGCCTTTGTTTGCCTTGTTAAGTTCCTATAACATGTTGTTTGCTTGCTCTAAACATTCCAACCTCATGTTATTTCTGCTAAAGTCTGAAACTGTTATTATTTGCAATATCTCCATGTCTTTTTGAGCATGTTCTAGTTGTTTCTGGAGATAGCTCAGTGTTCATGTTTTGTTGTGCTTTACCTGTACTTCATGCCCATGCCTTTTTTATTATGTTGGGGTGATGTAGCATGTTGTTTTGATGCTCGTAAGATGCCTAGTTGCTGTTATGGACAGATTGTTGTTATGACTTGTATAGAGTGTATGTGTTGCACCGTTGCTCCGTTTTGAGTGTGCTCTATATGAAACTTGCTTGATTTTGCATGTAGTTTCATATTATCATGTTGCATCCTTGTTTTGAGGTGTTTGCTTGATGTTTGTATGCATTTTGCATCAATGCCATGTTTAACTTGTTTTGCTCATATCTTCTAGGCCGTAGCTCCAAATCTAATGAACTTTATATGTAACTTGACTAGAATTTCATGTAGATTCTCATGGTGCATTTTAACTTGCTGTTTAACAACTTGAATATAATGTTTATTCAGATCTGGACCAATTTCGAAATTTGCATATGAGGACTTACCGGAATTGTTATATGTTGTTCCCGGCCTCATTTATACTTGCCTTGATGTGTTGTTCTTGTTTGCATCATCTCTTGCCATGAGTAGCTTCATGTAGCTTTGTCATGCATCATGTTTGTTGTGCATCATGTCTTGTCTATGTGTGGTGTGTTTACCATGTTGTGTGCTTCTTCTCGATAGTTCCTGTTTCGTTGCGATCGTGAGGATTCGTTCGTCTCCGCTTGGTTTGTCTTCATGGCTTCATCTTCTTCATGGACTCGTTCTTCGTCCTTGCGGGATTTCAGGCAAGATGACCGCTACCCTGGATCTCACTACTATCATTGCTATGCTAGTTGCTTCATTCTATCGCTATCTTTGCGCTACCTATTACTGTTTATCAAGCCATCCCATATTGCCATGAACCTCTAACCTTTGACACCATTCCTAGCAAACCATTGCTGGCTATGTTACCGCTTTGCTCAGCCCTCTTATAGCGTTGCTAGTTGCGGTGAAGTTGAAGATTTCTCCATGGTGGACAGGGTTTATGTTGGGATATCACAATATCTCTTATATTATTAATTCATCTATATATTTGGTAAAGGGTGGAAGGCTCGGCCTTATGCACAGTGTTTTGTTCCACTCTTGCCGCCCTAGTTTACATCATACCGGTGTTATGTTCCCGGATATTGCGTTCCTAACGCGGTCGGGTGATTTATAGGACCCCCGACGGTTCGCTTTGAATAAAACTTGTCGCAAGGCCCAACCTTGGTTTCTGATTTGCCTCACCACCACCTACCTTTCCCTTGGGAGTAATTAACCCAAGGGTCATCTTTATTTTAGCCCCGGGCGGTGCTTGTGTAAGTGTTGGTCGAACCGAAAGCAACTCTTGGGGCCACCTCGTGGCAACTCGAGGCTGGTTTTACTCGTAGCTTGACTTATCCGGTGTTGCCACGAGAACGAGATATGTGCAGCTCCTATCGGGATTGTCGGCGCATCGGGCGGCTTTGCTGGTCTTGTTTTACCATTGTCGAAATGTCTTGTAAACCGGGATTCGAGGCGATCGGGTCTTCTGGGAGAAGGTCTATTCCTTCGTTGATCGCGAGAGCTTGTCATGGGCTAAGTTGGGACACCCTGCAGGTATAAACTTTCGAGAGCCATGCCCGCGGTTATGTGGCAGATGGGAATTTGTTAATGTCGGTTGTAGATAACTTGACACAGATCCGAATTAAAACGCATCAACCGTGTGTGTAGCCATGATGGTCTCTTCT
The DNA here is from genome assembly GCA_021437245.1 of Aegilops speltoides. Classification (NCBI taxonomy): domain Eukaryota; kingdom Viridiplantae; phylum Streptophyta; class Magnoliopsida; order Poales; family Poaceae; genus Aegilops; species Aegilops speltoides. The sequence continues at coordinate 162,670,928 of CM038144.1, forward strand.
CGTGGGAGTCCGGAAGTGAACACGGTTACAGGTTATGTTTGGCGTAAGTAGGAGTTCAGGATCACTTCTTGATCATTGCTAGCTTCACGACCGTTCCTTTGCTTCTCTTCTCGCTCTCATTTGCATATGTTAGCCACCATACTTGCTTAGTCGCTGCTGCAACCTCACCACTTTACCCCTTCCTTTCCCATTAAGCTTTGCTAGTCTTGATACCGATGGTAATGGGATTCTTTGAGTCCTCGTGGCTCCTGATTACTACAACAACAATTGCAGGTACAGGTTATGCGGTGATCATGACGCGAGAGCGATGTTTCCTTGTTTTGGAGTTTCTTCTTCTGCTTCTTCGATCAGGGGATAGGTTCCAGGTCGGCAGCCTGGGCTAGCAGGGTGGATATTGTTTGAGTTTCTGTTTATGATTCATCTGTAGTCGGATGTTGTTCTTATGTATTATGTATTGATGTATTCGTGTGGCATTGTATGCCTTTCGTATGTATCCCCATCTATTATGTAATTTTGATGTAATGATATCCACCTTGCAAAAGCGTTCGAATATGCGGGTCTATCCTTGGTGGGACCTTCGAGTTCCTTTTGGATAGGGTTGCATATTGGGCGTGACAGAAAGGGGTTGTGGTGAATCGAGCGGGCTCGGGGTCCATTTTATAGCGCAGGATGGGCGGTTCTGGGCTTCCCGAAGATGAACACGGCGACATCCGCCATTGATGGAAGAACATGGACGATGGCGAGGTAGGCGTGGCCGGTGGAGGTAGGCGAGGGCGGTGGCGGCTGCAGTTACTCCCGAGAGGTGCTGGGTGGCTCGGGGGTGAGCCACGCATCACGGTCGGAGACGTGGCCATGCGGGACTCGTCGGGCGGTCGTCCTGGTCATCGTGGATGACAATAGGAGCCAAGCAGAGGTGTCTGCAAGGGTCTTGGTGGTCGGGCTGACCCAGAGGAGGATCAGGATGAGAGGGGGAGGCAGCAGAGCGGCGGCAGTAGCTCGGTACCGACGCGTGCAAAACGCACACTCTGGCCACGCCTAGAGCACGTGCACAGAGTGCTCGACAAAATGCCAGGGCCACCTAGGTGGCTTTGATGGTAGTTCAAATTTACAGGATTGTGTCTTTGTTTGGGAGAGAACTAATGGACATGCTAGTTTGGCCAAATGGCCAAGTGCCCAATGCAAGTTTTATGAACTTGCAGAATACTGTCATGCACATGAATTTTTTGTCAAAATGCCAGGGCTAGCTAGGAGATTCTGTTGATGATGCAAATTGGCAGGATGAGGTCTTTTGGATGGTAGAGATGTTGGTGGAGTTAGTTTTGCAAGATAAGGAACTTGCTAGTGCAAGTTTTAACAGAATTCAGTTTTGGACAGAAAATTCATTGGCATGATTGGTGGACTTAAAAGATGAAAATAGAGCTGATATCCTGGATTTAAGGTTTTGGTTGGAAGGACTACAAGACAGAAAAGCTTCAGAATTAATGGAGCTAGAAAAATTGAGGCTGCAGTTATCACTCAAGAATGGGGCAGAAATGAAAAGAGGATGTTTCACTCAAAATTTTCAGATGACATAGTTAGGTTTTTGCATAGAAGTGATACGTAGGCATCAACTGACCTGTCATAATTTTTGTGGGATTTTAAAACAATTATTTAAAATATTTGTAGTGCAACAGAAGCATTTCAAGTACTGAAAATGCTTTTTAAAAGAATTACTTGTGGCACATTTTATTATAAAAATATTCCCTACTGTTGTTTGTGACATAAATGAAATGATTTACAGAACAAACAAGGATCACAACATTATACAAAAATTATCTTCTATGAAGGGAAGAATTTTGTAAATCAGAAAATAGAAAAGGCTCTGAAATTAATAAATGAGCTAGTATAATTCAAAATTTTATTTCTGGCCAAATTTAACCTAATGAAAATATGATTAATTTTCTTGGGGGTATTACAAACTCTAACCTCCTTAAGAAAAAATCTCTTCCTCGAGATTTGTTAGGGTGGTCACCAGAATTTCGTCTGTCACTCTGAGGGGATACTACTGAAATATTTATCTAGCTTGCATGATTTAAATGCAGTTACAGTGAGGGTATTGATAATTGGTGCAACTACAATGAGGCACTGGTGCTGTGGATTTAACTCTACAGCTAGGGCAACTAAGGGTTTGCTATTTAGACCTACGACAAATTCGGAAAAAGTATAATTTCAAATTCCAAATTTTTCTTGTCGTACTCCAGTGCATAGCGCTCTCTCCTGCTGACAGGTGGAGCCAGGGCCCACTGTCAGCCCCTTCTTCTTCCTCCAGCTCTCCTCTTTCTTCTCTCTCGCGTGCGTTTTCACGCACTTTCTCTGTCTGCGGCGCCTAGCGCGTAGGGCATCTAGGGCCATACTATGGTAGTGCACGGCGTGCTTGCTGCCGGCGCGGTGTGCACTCACCTCGCGGGCCAGCACCTTGTCGGAACTGCTCGCGTATTCGCCTCCGAACACCGGCGATCACGTGGCGAGGGGAGCTGGTGAGCTCGAGCTATAAAAACGATCGCGATCTCTCTCTTCTCTTCTTCACACTTGGCCTTACTTCCTCTTTATCCTCTTCCTCCTTCTTCTTCTGGTTGCAGGAGCTCAAGACGAGGGCTAATGGAGGACGTGGCTCTGGATCTGGTCACGATTCTTATGATCGGAATGCTGGCGGCGTTGGCTTCTCGCTAATCCTGTGTGCGATGATTCTAGATGATCGCCGTGATGCTGCTGCTCGAGTGGTGGCTCTCCGTGGCCATAGTGGATATGAGGATTAGTGATCAGTGCCGGGTGTGAGTGGTTGTTAGCGTGTGTGGTGGTAGGTTTAAAAAACCACAAGTTTTTTTTGTGTGTGGAAAAACTGTGATGCGGTGCTAGTGATCTGGCGAACAAGATGTATGATTAGGTGCCAATGGTGTGTGGTCTCTGCACCTAGTGCGTCTGGTGAAGTGAGTGTGGTTGTAAGCCTGGTGTTGCTGCGGTGCAGGAATTAACTCGGTGTTGAGAGAAAAAAATTGTTGCGGTGGTCCTTAATAAAATTTCAACCTGAGATTTGTTAAGGGTGAAAAAATCGATTAGAAATCATGGCAGCAAAATCACTGTGATTTTCGGTTAGGGTGATAGGTTGGGCTCTGACTACTGAATGGTGTGGTCTGGCCCCTGTATGCTGTCAAATAGGACTGGAGTGATCATGGGCAATGATGGATGTGGATATTGTGGAAATCTAGGGATAGCGACCAGGCTAAGATAGGATTAGCCAGTGGTCAGCCTGGCTCTGATACCAAGGTTGTAAGGGGACGGATTTCCGGGACATAAATCCCAGTAAATGACCCTTGTGTCATCACCAGCCCCAGGATTACTGTTGCTGGTGGACATTTCCTTGATATAGAATTCCAAGCAATTACAAGAAATTGGATACAAGACCACAAAGGTCCAATGAATATAACAAGGATCTCTAACGGTGGAAGACGGAAGCGAGTCATCGATCTCCAATGTTGATGGGACTCCATTCCCATGGGAACAGCTGACCTGGATAACTCCTATCTCGCATGGTTGCTATCTTCGAATCCTAGGTCGCGGGGTGTCTTTGTATTTCTCGCCTCTGAGTCATGATCTAGCCAAGATAATAGCCAGGGACAAACCAGTGAGTACGTTTGAATGTACTCACAAACATCAAGAACAAAAGATATAGCGGATGCATATGCTCATGATGAATTAAATTATATGCATGTGCTAACTGATAATTAAAGCATGGCAAGACGAATATTCATAGGGTGCGGAAGGATAAATAAGTCATGTTACTAGTATATCAAAGAAATGAAACGGAACGTCGGGTGTTGGACCGCCCGAGAAATTCCAAGAGAAATGCCAAATGGCTGCCTAAAAGAGAATCGGGCGAGACAGGACCGCCCGAGAACTCAAGCGACACCACGAGAGGTCTTGAAAATGCATGTCACAGTCAGGTGTCTGAAGCGACGCCTCATAAAGGGCTTATATGAAAATAATAAAACGAGTATCCAACTGGACTAACCATCCCAAGTGATACTCAAGTTGCACATTAGAGGGAAAGGTTAGTCCACAACAATATTCATATCAACAATAATATTCATACTGTAACCAGTAGTGACAATAATTATCTTGCAGAATGAACCATGAACAATTTAATTATTTCCTCTAGAGACTGACACTAAGACCAACACTTGACAAACCCAGACTGTAGTCCTTAACCGCGGACACGGCTATTTGAATATATATAACTCTGCAGAGGGTGTACTCTTTAGCCAGAAGTAAAGGATTTCTTTAGTCAACCCCGAGATGTTGACTAATTCCGATTACAGTCTTTGGGATGAAAACACACCTGACCCGCACATACCAGCTTTAATCCATCAAGCCAGGGATCACCCAAAACAATGACAAAGTAGAACTCTAAGTAGGAAGGCCTCACGCAACGGTCTCCAACAGCATGAACATTCAGCTTCGGTCCCAAACCGGCCATTCATGCCCCCGGACCAAGTGAGCTGACTACTGGGGCCAATAGTATCATTCCCTATGGCCTCTCTGTACGGTGTGTGCAGGAAAGGGGTTATCTACTTACTGAACAATACCCTACCTTTGCAGGGACATGTGGTAGCACGAATCAAGTATGGGGGTTACCGGAGCAAGACTCGATCTACGGTCAGTTCAAGAGGTTTAAGTTTTCCTGTAGTTGTTAGCATAATACAATTCCTTGGTAGTACCCAACAGGATCACCACCTGGTATGTCTCAACATAACCTCACTGCTCATTCTTGTCACCATTTGATTTCAGTCCCATGGTCACTTTTCACCATTTGATTTCAGTCCCATGGTCACTTTTCTTGTGACTAATTCTTTCTGCAAATTAGCCTGGACCAACACTGGCACATATGGCACATGAAAATAGCCGTACTCACTTATACTTCATGTTTAAGTGAAGACAACAATATATCACCGGGTCATGCATGCAAAAATGGCCATATGCAAGTTTCATTTGAATTCAACATAATCATGATCCAATATTCTCGCCAAGAATCGACAATGCATTCACCATATCATGTGTTCAAGATGCTTGCCTTGAGCATGCAGACAGATTGGGTGCACTCCAGAACTTTGAAAATTATAACTCCCTTCCATTTCCTATTTTCAAAATATTTTAATTACCACATAATTCCAAAACGGTACATAAAGGTTGTTTGGAAATTTTTGAAATAAATACTAAAATAAACTAGATAAAATTTGAGAGATAACAGAAAAAGAATCAAGTCATTTGGAGTTCATATGATTTTCCTATGGATTTACTAAGCTGGAATAATCAAGGAAATGGACTATTTAGTAGATCCAGCAAAAACAAGGCCTAGGAAAAATGTTCACCCTATCTGCATAAATAGTTCATGTATTTAGACGTAGGTAGAAATTTGAATAATCGAATTTGGATGTGAAATGGCTTCTGTGGAATTATTTGAAATCTGCTGGAAAGGAAAAACGAAACAGAGATTACTGTGATGGGCTGAGCAGAAATGCGCTCTGGGCGCAGTATAGCCGCCTAGCACTCCTAGGCCGAGCCCAGTCGCTCGGCGTGCGGAAGGGCTGCAACGTCGAAAGCGTATTCTATAGAATACGCTTTCCTCGCATAAAAGCAACTCCAACGGAATCAATCTCCACTTATCCATGTGGCGGGGGTTACTGGTCACTGATCGTGGGCCCACCTGGCCCACTGGTCGCCACGCGCACCGTCCCCTCCGGCCGAACAGAGGTGGCACTCCGGCGATGCTCGCTGGTGCATACCGCACTACTCAGAAAACCGAGGCCACCCATGAGCTCAAGGGTTCGAGGCGAACACGGGGGTACCCTCCTTGGTCGTCGGAGTGGAGGGAGTCGTCGGCGGCGAGCTCGGCCGAAGAGCTCCGGCGGAGGCAAGTTGGGTGTTTTGCCCACGGGCCATCTCCGGTGGAATTGATAAGGGCAACGAATTCGTGAGAGCTCCAGGAGTCTGCTGGTGGAGAGAACGAAGTGGGGGAGGCTGTGGTGGCTTCAGAATTAACGCGGCAGTGGCGGCGGCCATGGTTGCCTGAGAAGAAGATGATGAGGGAGGGAGAGGGGTTGTGGTGGACTGAGCGGGCTTGGGGTCTGTTTTATAGCGCAAGAGGGGCGGTTCCGGGGCTTCCCGAAGATGAACACGGCGGCATCCGCCACTGATGGCAGAACATGGACGATGGCGAGGTCGGCGTGGCCGGTGGAGGTAGGCGAGGGCGGTGGCGGCTGCAGTTACTCCCGAGAGGTGCTGGATGGCTCGGGGGTGAGCCACGCGTCGCGGGCGGAGACGTAGCCATGCAGGACTCGTTGGGCGGCGGTCCTAGTCGTCGTGGACGGCGTTGGATGGTGCTAGGAGCCAAGCAGAGGTGTCGGCAAGAGTCCTGGTGGTCGGGCAGATCCAATGGAGGATCAGGATGAGAGGGGGAGGCAGCAGAGCGGCAGCAGTAGCTCTGTGCCGACGCGTGCAAAACGCGTGCTCTGGCCATGCCCCAGAGCACGTGCACAGAGTGCTCGACAAAATGCCAGGGCCACCTAGGTGTCTTTGATGGTAGTTCAAATTGACAGGATTGTGTGTTTGTTTGGGAGAGAGCTAAAGGACATGCTGGTTTGGCCAAATGGCCAAGTGCCCAATGCAAGTTTTATGAACTTGCAGAATACTGTCATGCACATGAATTGTTTAACAAAATGCCAGGGCTAGCTAGGAGATTCTGTTGATGATGCATTTGGTAGGATGAGGTCTCTTTGGATGGTCGAGATGTTGGTGGAGTCAGTCTTGCAAGATGAGAAACTTGCTAGTGCAAGTTTTACCAGAATTCAGTTCTGGACAGAAACTTCAGTGGCATGTTTGGTGGACTTAAAAGATGAAAATAGAGCTGATATCCTGGATTTAAGGTTTTGGTTGGAAGGACTAGAAGATAGGAAAGCTTCAGAATTAATGGAGCTAGAAAAATTGAGGTTGCAGTTATAACTCAAGAATGGGGCGGAAATGAAAAGAGGATGTTTCACTCAAAATTTTCAAATGACATAGTTTGGTTTTTGCACAGAAGTGATACATAGGCATCACCTGACTTGTCATAATTTTTGTGGGATTTTAAAACAATTATTTAAAATATTCGTAGTGCAACAGAAGCATTTCAAGTACTGAAAATGCTTTTTAAAAGAATTACTTGTGGCACATTTTATTATAAAAATATTCCCTACTGTTGTTTATGACATAAATGAAATGATTTACAGAAAAAACAAGGACCACAACATTCTACAAAAATAATCTACTATGAAGGGAAGAATTTTGTAAATCAGAAAATAGAAAAGGCTCTGAAATTAATAAATGACCTGGTATAATTCAAAATTTTATTTCTGGCCAAATTTTACCTAATGAAAATATGATTTATTTTTTTGGGGGTGTTACACCTGTGATTTGGGATCTTCCTCCGGCTTCAGCTCTCAGAAGCGCCGGATTTGGGTTCGAAACTCCGCTCTTCCTTCCGGTTTTTCGCCGAGGCCGGCGATTCCCTCTCCGTCGTCCATCGAGTTGTTGCGCTCGCCGTGGCGCCGAGCATTGTTAACACGGCCAATGAACATGAGGATTTAGGAGATGACTTTATTTTGACAGGATGACAGTCGGGACCCACTAGGGCCATAGTCGTGCGTACGCAAGTGCCTCCTTATTATGTACAACTATTTTTTTCCTTCCTCCTGGTTTCCTGACATTACGGTGCCACACCATTGTCAACCTATGTAGTCAATATAAACGAGAGAATTGCACAAGGTGCGGTCGACAACTGGGACCAGCAGCTCGAGCAGTATTTGTGTTTTTGAGGCATGAGCGCTGCAGAGTTTTTCTTGAGTGATGTTTTCGTTGTTTTTCAGACGAGAGCAGGGTATTTACTAGGCGGGCTGTGGCCCGTCTAGCCCAGGCCAGATATCCAGCCAGATATTAATTTTTTTCAAGATTAAAATGGGAATACCCAGGCAAGTTCAACTTGTTATTCTCCGCCCCGCTGGGCTGCAAATCTTTCCTAGGAGGGATGCATTAGGCTTAACAGGAAAATGGGCTTCAAAAAATAATAAATGGGATGTAATTATAAAAACTGGGCACTAACTATAAAAAAATGCACCAAACATGAAATTAGTTTATAAAATATTATTTATGGATTTTGAAAATCTTAATTTTTAATTGTTGTGCGTGCAATGTTTCGTTGTATTTTTATGTAATACAAATTTATATTTAGTCTGACTAGAAATTTCGGGATAAATATATTTCGGATCCCATCAAAATGTGGGAAATTCTATTGAATTCTGTCTTGAATGGATGGTTGAAATTATTAATCGTTGTCCTGGTTAGAAAATGGGTTGTACTTTTAACAAACTGTAAATGGCTGTAGTAAATTCCATTAGAATTCAAAAATGGGTTGTACATTCTTACATATCGCAAATGGGCTATAAGTTCTCTGCGACACACTTGTGGGCCTACTAAGTTGACGTGTCCCCTAAAAAAAGAAGTTGACGCGTATACAAGGCTTTGTCAACTTATAGTAAACACACGGTTCTAGCAGTAGTGGCCGTTGGATGTCTACCCAACCTATGTCGTGCTTCTTCTTCAATCTCGGATATTCTAGCTTTGGTCGCCCAAAAAATGATTCCACCCCTTACCATTTGGGGCGCACCGTTTCGGAGGCTGACCCGTGGGCCTACTAAGTTGACGCATACCAAGGGTTTTATCAACTTATACAATATAAACGATTCTAGATGCAGTCACCCTACGATGTCCATCCAACGGCCGTCGTGCTTCTTCAACCTCTGGTCTTCTTGCTCCAGTCACCCAAAGCAGCGCCGGTCGTGCCGTCTGCTCCTGCCTCCAGTGGCCGGCTGTGCTGCCGTGCAGGCCTCGCCGCCCCCTACTACTCCCACCATTGGCGAGGCCATCCCTCCACTCACCCACACCCCCTGTTATTCTGCGGCGACGACAGCCTCACACCGAAGCCGAACTAGTGAACCTCATACTACTCTCCGCGTGGGCATCCACTGCTGCATCTTCCTCGGCTCCGCATCCCCTTCCTAGGCCTCGCCATCTTCCATCGCCCTGGTGCCCTCGGCGCGGCGTGGTGAACGTGGTCAAGGAACGACTTCCATCGGACGTGGACTGTACGTGGAGAGGCTGACAGCTGGGTCCACGGCCGCACACAAGGAAATGCCTCCTTATTATGGGCAAAATAATGATTCCTCCAGCTAATATCTGGACCCACCGGAAGGGCCTCTGTATTTCGCGAAAAAAACGTCCCCCCCCCCCCGCTGACAGGTCGGACCCACCAGCTATATCTTCTCACGCAAGGAGGTGCCTCCTTATTACGCACAAAAAAATGAATACTCCCCGTGCTAGCTGGGACCCAGAATAGTGGGAGGCTGACATATGGGCCTACTAAGTTGACGCATACCAAGGGCTTTGTCAACCTAGTCAATATAAATGATTCTAGCTGCAGTGACCGTACAATGTCCATCCAACGGCCGTAGTGCTTCTTCAACCACCGGTCTTCTAGCTCCGCCAAAGCAAAGACCGGTCGTGCCACTGCTCCCGCCTCCTATGGCGGTTGTCTTGCCCTGAGGCCTCACCGCCCCCTACTACTCCCACCGCTGGCCAGGCCAGCCCTCCACTCACCCACACCCCCTGTTATTCTGCGGCGACAGCAGCCTCACACTGCAGCTGAACTAGTGAACCCTCGTACTCCTCTCCACGTGGGCATCCACCGTCGCGTCTTCCCCTCCTCCGCTCGTCCCCTTCCTAGGCCTCGCTGTCGTCCACCGCTTTGGTGCTCTCGGCACGGCGTGGTCAACGACCAACTTCCATTGGAAGAGTACTGTACATGGAGAGGCTGACAGCTGGGTTCACGGCAGCTGCAAGGAAGTGCCTCCTCATTACTCCCAAAATAATTATTCCTCCACCTGACAGCAGGGACCCACCGGACGAGCCATCGTATTTCGTGAAAAAAAACATTCCCCCCGCAGTCAGCTCGGACCCACCGGAAGTGCCTCCTTATTACGCACAAAAAAATGAATACTCCCCTGCTAGCTGGGACCCTCCTTGGTTGGAGGCTGACTTGTGGGCCTACTAAGTTTTCGGGGAGGGAGGGCTTCATCAACTTAGTCAATATGAACGATTCTAGCTCCAATGTCCGTACAATGTCCATCCAACGGCCGTAGTGCTTCTTCAACCTCTGGTCTTCTTGCTCCACCCGCCCAAAGCAGCGCGGTCATGCCGGATGCTCCAGCCTCCCATGGCAGCTGTGCTGCTGCGGAGGCATCACTGCCCCCTACTAGTCCCACTGCTGGCCAGGCCCTACGGCGATGGCAGCCTCACACCGCAGCCGAACCGGTGAACCCTCGTACTCCTCTCTGTGCGGGCTTCCACTGCCGCATCTTCCCAGGCTCCGCGTCGTCCCCTTCCTAGGCCTCACAGTCGTCCACCGCACTGGTGCTCTCGGCGCGGCGTGGTCAACGTGGTCAAGGAATGACTTCCATCAGAAGAGTACTAAATGTGGAGAGGATGACGGCTGGGTCCACGAGGCCGCAAGGAAGTGCCTCCTTATTACGCGCAAAATAATTATTCCTCCACCTGACAGGAGGGACCCACTGGACGGGCCACCGTATTTCATGAAAAAACGTTTCTCCCCTGACTGCTGGGACCCACCAGCTACATCTTCACACGCAAGGAAGTGCGTCCGGGCAAAAACAAAATGATTCGCCCCCCTGACTGTTGGGACACACCAGCTACATCTTCGCACGCAAGGAAGTGCCTGACAGTGGGGACCCACCTGGTCTAAGCGTACGTAGCATTGTCATTCTGGTCGCAAACGTGTACATACATACTGGTCAATGTAGAGGCGCGCACGTGTCGTAGTAGAGGCGCGCACGTAGCATGTACACGTATGTACAGCGGCCAGTGTGCAAGAAAGAAAATATGACCACGTACGTACATACGGGAGGGGACTCGAACGCCTACTCGCGCATACGTACGGCCAGGTCTCATGTACATGGCTGGGTTGGAACAGAGAAACAACGTCATCATCGTGTTCATGGGGAGGCAACCGGCTGGGTTGGAACGGAATGCGTCGTCGTGTTCATCCGGAGGTCTTGGATGGAATGGCCAATGGAAACGAGGCCTGGCGTACTGCAGAACGGAGGAAACGGCCTTGTGTTGGACCGCCACGTTCGAAACGGGGTCCTGTTCATTGGGAGGGGTCTGGCGTACCGCAAAACGGAGGAAACAAACTTCTGTTGGACCTCCTACGGTCGAAACGGGGTCCTGTTGATCGGGCGGGGTGTGGCATACCATAAAACGGAGGAAACGGCTTGTGTTAGAGTGCTACGGTCAAAACGGGGGTCCTGTTCATCGAGAGGGGTGTGGCGTACCGCAAAACGGGACTCCACTAGATACTGTTCATCTCCACCGTCGACCTCCTCTAGCCTCCGCGGGCTACTGTTCATCCACCATCGACCTCCTCCAACCTCCACCTGCGACTGTTCATCCACGGGCTCCTATTCATCTAGCCTCCACCGCGCACTACTCCACCGCTACTATTTAACCAGCCCTCTCAACGGGCTCCTGTTCAACCACTCCTCCATGGGCTATTGCTCATCCAGCCCTCCATCGTCTACTATTCAACCATCCCTCCACAGGATCGTCCTGTTCATCCAGCCCTCCACGGGGTCCTGTTCATCCAGCCCCAACCGCCTTGATCGATCGGGGTCCAGTTCATCCAGAGGCAACCACGGGGTCCTATTCATCCACCCCAATCGGGAACTGTTCATACAACCCCCCCCAGCAACACTCATTGTTCATCCAGACGCAGCATCGATCGGCTTCTGTTAGCAGTAGCGAAGGAATCGCTCGATCGCTCGGGTTTAGTAACGCGTAGCCTGCAGTGCAATCGCTCGGGTTCAGTTAGGCGACGCCTCGCTCGGGTTCAGTTAGAGCCCAACGCCTCGCACCCATGCACGTACGGTACGAGAGAAACGCGCATCGCTCGGCCCTCGACCACCCACCATAACCGGGAACTCGCCGATATTTTCCTCGCCCTCGCTTCTACCATGGTTTTTTCCGTCATGGACGGCCCAAAGAATATCATGCAGCTGCGTCTCCAGCCCACCCAGGAAGAAAAGCCCATTTTCTGTCATGATTTTTTGTCATAGAAGTAGGTGCCCACCACATCTATGATGATATCGGGTTTTGTCACAATTATCGTCATAGAAGTGTCATAAGTATGACAGGAAAAAAATTCGTACGGCCCAAAATGTCACAGATGTGTCTTTTTTTGTAGTGTCTGTCCCTTCGGGGAAATGTCACGCGTTGTTCCTTTAAGTCTTTGTAGCTTGCTATGACTTGGGTTCATACGTTTGTTGTTGGATCATGTATGCCTATTCCTGTAAGTTTGTGCCACCTTGGGTTTATGACTAGTCATGTCGGCTCGGGTTCTCTGTCATATGGATGCTAGCGACACAATTATATACGTGAGCCAAAAGGCGCAAACGGTCCCGGGCCAGGTAAGGTGGCACCCGTGGGAATACCGTGTGTGAGGACGCAAAGTGATATGATGTGAGGACGCCACGGAGATTTTTGCAGGCATCCATGAGCTTGGCTCATGGTGCGCCATGGCCTTGCCTTATAGGGAATCCTTGGGTCTCTCCCTCATATCCAGTCACTCTCTCCCCCTCCCCTCATCCCCTGGACTGACCCATTTATCCTCTCGTCCTCTCCATAGCCCTCCATGGCCGAAGCAGTGCCGCCGGCCTCCGCTTAAATTCAGACCATCCCTTGCCTCTCCCCTCCACCCAACCACTCCCGAGCATCGCCACCACCACCATGGAGCTTTCCCGCGCCATTTCCTCTCCTCCCAAAGGTCATACCATTGAGCTCAAATACCACCGTCGACCTTGCCCGCCATGGCTGATGGTGTGCTCACCTCCGTCTGCCCCCATGGTCATGGCGAACCTCGACGGATGCGGCACGACCTCCTAAACCCACCGGTGTGTCGGGCATCATCGGAGGTGGCCTGTGCCGCCAGAGCCCACGCCCGCAAACGCTCAGCGCTGCCTCCCTTGCTTGGCCTCTGTTCGAGCAGGAGGTGGGGACGAATCCGACAAGTGGGACCCGCGCGTCAACGACACAATGGAGCGGCTGTGTGAGTCTTGGACTAGGGGGTCCTCGGGCGTCCGGTCTATTGATGTGGTCCGGATTGATCGGTCGTCAAGATACAAGACAAAAGATTATCTCTCGTGTCCGGTGGGGACTCCCATACGCGTGGATGGCAAGTATACGTGTCCGGATATGTTATTTCTTTTTGTAAAACCAACTCTGTGTGACTTGAAGCCCCTTCGGTGTTTATATAAACCGGAGGGTAGATTGGAGGCAGGATCACAACATTGCTAGGCTAGCTAATCTAGGGTTAGCCGAATCGATCTCGATGTAGATCAACTCTTGTAACTCATATACCCTAGAATATAATCAAGCAGGAGTAGGGTTTTACCTCCATTAAGAGGGCCCGAACCTGGGTAAAACACAGTGTCCATTGTCCACAGTTACCATTGATCCTCATACATACAGCTTGGGCCCTCCTCCCTGAGATCTGCCGGTTTTGACACCGACATTGGTGCTTTCATTGAAAGCTCCGCTGTATCGTCAACAGAAGGATCGATGGCTCACCTCTTCATGGACAATTCTTTGTGTTCGGTGGCCTTGTGCTTCATGCCAACTCGATCGGCCGCCTCTAGCAGGTCGACAGTTACGCCCCCGGCTACCAGATCAGGTTTGGAAACCTGAACTATGTTGCTGACATCCGAGGAGATCTGGTCTTTGACGGGTTCGCAGTCCGGGCTGCCACTATGTGCCCTCGCAAAGGAGACTCTTCGTATCCCCTATTAGATCCCATCCAGGGGTCAACACCCATACCCACCTAAGCCTTACATCCGGGACAGGTGTCGCTGTCCGAAGACGGGAGCGTGAGCCCTGTTGGACTTCTTCCCCTTGTGGAAATCCCGACTGAAAACCCAGATGCAATCTTAGACTTGGCTCTGGGCATCCATCCAGAACAGTCGAGATCCGCATTCAGTGGGTTCAATCAGGTGTCCCGTGCTGCACTTGGCCCAGCGGATCCGCAGTTCCTAGTCCCACTTTTGCTCTTAGATGAAGCATTGGACTTAATGCAGTCTCTCGCCATCACGAAGGCTTTGCCTCCGAACTGTACCCAGCCAGGGCAAGGGGCTGAGAGCGGGGAATTTTACGCCCCACCCACCACCCACTTGATAGCCACTATTGAGGACTTAACCGACATGCTAGACTATGCGTCTGAAGACATCGACGGCATGGACGACGATGCCGATGCCGAACCAAGCCAAGTCCCACCCGTCACGGGGCATTGGATGGCCACCTCAGCCTATGATATGTATATGGTGGACACTCTGGATAAAAAGAACGACGAGGATAACCTGACCCTAGATGAGGACAAAGCCGTCGAGAAACCACCAAGGCAGCAACGTCAGCGGCGCTGTTCAAGATCGGGTCAGGCAAGGGATAGCAATACTGGCACCAGAGATAATGAGACTCCGGATGATGCTGATGATCCCGAATTGTCACACCCTGCATTTTGTAACATTTCATTTTCATTAATAAAGCATGAAAATTTGGACCAACAAAAACTTTTTGCATTATTTGGCTTTTATTTGGAGTTGATTTTCTCTCTGTGCTTCTTTTCAAGTGCTTCTTAAAGTCAACTACTCTACCCTCTATATTTCATCTCCTTGCCCCAAACTCCTACCCAATGACCATGCCATGTGTATAGTGCAATATGGAATTTTCTTACAAAAATAATTTGGCCAGAAAGTATTTTCTAAATTTAGTTTTCCCAAAAACCCCTGAATTGAGGTTTGCACTGCAAGTACTTGATTAAGGGCAGTAAAAATCTTTCAAAAATATATTTGACTCCTATTAGATATAGGATACCCGAAACCACAAAAATATAATTTTAAAAGTTGTTTTACTATTTTATTTAAAAGCTTTTTCTTAAGGCGAAATGGTCTTTAATAGGAAAAATTATTTTATTGTTTTACAAATATTTGACAAAAATTAGGGAAACTCAGTGGACATATATTTTCCATATATAAGAGTTTCAACACATGGTCATGTTCAAAATATTGGTCAAAACCCTCTAAAACCCTTCCTGGATATTTCAAGCTTTTGAAATATTTACAAAGGAAATATTCTCCAAAAATTCCAAGAAAACTCTATCATGTCACATATGACATATTAGATGATCTTGCCAAGTCTCATGACTTGGAGAACAAGATAACTTCATCAAAACCCTTCAAAACCATTTCTGTCCATTTTGAAGTTTGAGCAACTTTACATTGCCAAATATGTCCAAATGTTCTCAAACTTGGTGATCATGCTCCAATGGTCTAATGATGCATCTAGACCAAATGGCACAGGTTGGAGAAGAGGAAATCTTGGTCAAAGCGCCTCAAAACCCTCTCTGACCAGAATCAAATTTGAACTACTTTGTACTACCAACTTTTTCTCCAAGACCCCAACTTTGGTGAGACTGATCACATGACCAAATAAGGCCACCACACCAAGTGGTGCATCAAGGGGAAGTGATCTACTTCACTGGATCTACACAAATCCATTCATGCCCATTTCTAGGGTTTGCAAGAGTTACATTGGCAACTTTGTCCAAATAAGCTCAAAATGGGTGGAAGGCCCTAATTATCTGTGACATTTCACCCTATGGACTACCAAGGCCAGTGGGAGTCATTAACCTATCCAAAACATCATCAAACACCTTCTGGCAGATAATTAGAATGCCTATTTTGGCCACTTCCACTAATCTCCTTGAGCCTATCTTTTTACCACAACCCCTCCTCGTTCCCCTCTGTAACTTGGATACTTTTCTACCCGAGGAAGCAATGAGGAAGGAGGGGGAAACCTCATTTGTCTTCTCTGGACAAAAATTTCCTCTCTCTCTCACAGCCCCTCTCTCTCCCCTCGGCCCTCCAGAGCATCCTAGGCGCTTTCCTAGTTTTGCCCACACCCACTGTAGCTCCCAGACACAAGTGGACGCTGCCGACGCTGGGCAGGAAAGCGCGGATGCCGGCCAAAGTCGCGCTCTGGAGCACGTCATCGCGCTCCCGACCGTTGACGCCGCGTCCCCCGACCACCTCGTGCTACCCCCGCGCGCCAGTCGATGTCCCTCGACGTCCGCGACACGCCACCGTGCAGGCCCCCTTGCCTCTCCCTCTCTCTCACCTCCTGCGACGCGTGCCCAGCGCCGCCCGGCTCGGCCAATGCCCGGCCTTACACGCGCGAGCGCCAGAGCCTCTCCCCGCTCTCTCTCCTTCTCCCTGGCGCCCTACTCCACCCCCACGAACACCATGGATAGCTCCAACCCTCGTCCAACGGCCACCAGAGCCGATCCCGCGGGCACCCGTAGGCCACGCCTACGGTGGACCTCGGCCAGCCTATATAAGGCGACCCCGAGCCTCTCTCTTCCTCCCTGTCACCCCTCCACACTCCCAATCGGCCTCCCGCACCACTCTTTCCTCTCCAGAGCCGCCCGAGCTCGAGATCGGGCTCAAGTTCCGCCGCCTCAGCTCGTCGGCGTTCACGCGGTATAGGCCTTCTCCGCCCCAGTTCTCTCTCGATCTGGAACCGCGAGGCGTCACTGATCCTTTCCTCTATTTCCCCCTTGTTTTGCAGCCGAAGCGGCCGAGCCACCGACGCGCAAGCGCCTCCGCCGCGTGACCTCGTCGCGGCGTGGCGAGCCATTCGGCGACCGTCTCCACCACCACCCGAACAGCGACTCCACCTCTGAATCCAACGATAGCACCCACATCCCTTCCGTGCCCTATATCGCCGCCCGTGGCTTCGCGCGTCGCCTCGGCGGAGGTGAGCGACGGCACGCCGTGGGGCCGGCACTGTCGACCACGCATACGGCGGGTGGGGTCCACCGTCGAGTTTAAAGCGTCTTGTACAAGACCGATCCGCCGTCGGTGAAGGCATATTTCGCTTTACGCTTTCGGCGTGGCGGCGCGTGAGGCTGGTTTTCCCCTCTGGGCCTCTGCTGCCGTGGCCTCTCTAGCCCAAAGTGCACAGCGCCACTTTTCTTTTTCTTTTTCTGTCTCTTTTCCAAAAATTCCACAGGACAAAATATTTGTCCAAATGAATTAATTCCAATTTCTAAATTCCTAGAATATTGCAACCTATTTAATGGTGCAACTTTCACTCTAATCCAACAACCTTTCCTTTACTGTAAATATTTAAATGTGATTTTTAGCATTTAAATATGCCTTTGAAAATCCATATCTCCTATTCTACTACTCCAGAACCAAAACCAAGAATTGTCCCCTTCCTAGTTTTCCTCCTAGTATTTTACAAAAATAAGTTGACATTTTTCTGAGCACTTTGACTTTTATGTTTTTATTATTGTCTTATTTTCCCGTTATTTTCTTGCGATGTTAGATCCCGTATTTGACGAGGTAGCTGAGGAAGAAGGAGGAGCAAGGCCTGAAGACTTTGAAGATCAAGCCAACCAAGGCAAGCAGCCCTTTGACCATGTCTATGAAACCCCTTTTTATGCATGTCATATATAGCTCTTTATTATCGTTGCATCAGAATCATGGTGAGATGGTGAACCACGTGGGTTGGTTGCCTCCGTTATTTTCTCGTTGATACTTGCATTGTGCATGGCCCTACCTTCTTATGAGGGTTATGCCGGTGGGAGTAGATAGGATGCTATGTAGTGCTACGCAAAAAGGAACGGGGATATGCATGGTGATGGAGACAAAATATTTTCAAACGACTTTTTGAAAACCCCATCGGGTGCCACTTATGCCCGAGGGAGATGATGAGATGGGTAACCACTTGATGACGAAGTGGCGTACCGAGGCAAGTGTGTGTTGTTTTCGAAAACGGATTAGATTTAAGATTTGATGACTGTCCCAACCTTACATGCGCGGCCACTCTACCCTTATATGGCAAAGGGCATTGTTGAGTACCTAGACCGATACTAGCTTGCATCCCGCATTACTAGTGACGGGAGAGTTGTTGGTGCGCTCTCTCGGGACGGGTCGTGCTGTAGGGCGGCCATGACTGTTTTCATTGTGGCACCGGACACACCGTTGGTACCCGTGCTTGTGGTATGTGATGAATATGGGAGCGAGGCTCCACAACTTTTATGATGTGAAATGTTTGGCACGGGGTTACTACCAATCGAGTGGACTCCATGTTAGTGTCGTCTAGGAAAGGTAGTGATCGGGTGCTTACCCCGGGTACTTGAGGTACCGCGGGTCATGGATGACACGGAAGTTCCCCGAATCTAGTGGGTAAAGTGTGCAACCTCTGCAGAGTGTAAAACTATTCGAATATCCGTGTCCACGGTCAAGGATGGTTGGGCAGTGCTGCTTAAACTATGTCCAGGGTTTTCAACCGTGTGAGTGTGGTGATGAAACTACTTGGGTCGAGTCAAAGGACTTGACATGTTGGAGATGGGTTGGTGCCCACTCTATTTATGTTGGGTTGGTGCCCACTCTATTTATGTTGATATCTGTGACCAAGTTCTCATGGTCACTTGAATTCTCTTGATGCATGCTTATAGGTTGATGAACATGTCATTGCACTCAAAACTAGCTTTATGCAAAAATTTACCTATGTCATGCATTGTTGTACCTTGAACCAAAACATGGGTTGCTTGCGAGTACATTCAAAGTACTCATTGGCTTGCCACTGGTTATTTAATTGACCAGGCATGGAAGAACCGGAGTTCGAAGAAGAGTTCTTTGGAGACGAACATGCGAACTAGGACGTTTCCCAGTCAGAATGCCTGTAGGGTTAAGGCAGATGGCATGGGTTCTACTTGTCGACGACGATTTCCGCTGCTTATGTTTCATTTGATGTTCAGCCCTTAAGGCTTTATCGATGTAAGACTTGACCATAATGGTCACAATTTGTGTAAGACGGTATGTATGGATGTAAGACTCTTGTTATTCAGCTTCTATGTGTTTAGTGAGCATTGATCTCTGGGATCATTGTACACGTGCATTCGGTGATCACGACTTATGAGTCGGGGTCCCCACAGAGCTGGTACCAGAGCCATCCTGATTGTAGGAAGCCTTAGTTAGCATGGACGTTAGTTAGAGCGAGACTATCCACAAGATTACCCATATACCTATGTTTTATGATAGTATCCCAAACATAGGTCACATTCCCTTTATTGACCCTTCCCCTTCCACTTTTTGTAGATGGCCGCCGTACCCGAGGACTTTCTGACCACTGGGTTTCCCATGCTTCTTGAGGATAGCCTCAGGAAGTGCCAGTTCACTCGAGTCCCCACCTTCTCCTACCACGAGCACTGGGTCGACAGCACCAAGGAGTATCACGTGGAGGTAGTCGTGAGGGCGAACGACTCCCCGACGAGCTGGTTCTTTGAGGGGCCCCAGATGGCGACACTGCTCCTCGCCGTGGAGACTGCTGCCCTCAAGGCGCTGACTTGCCTTCGGGATCTCCTGCCAGAGATCGCGAGAGAGCCAGCCACTCGTTACCTGCCTTATCGTAAGGAAGGTGATGACGAGAGCAGCGCACCAGCACCACCCTTGGATGAAGGACTTTCTCTCCGCTTCTAGACCTACTTCAGCTTGTGTGCCGACAGTCTGGCATAGCACCTGGCCTCGGAGTCGACAGAGCTTCGGAAGGAACTCCACGAGACCAAGGAGCTCCTCCGCATAGTTCAGATGAAGGCGGACAGGATCAAGAAGGATGGAGCACCCCCTGGATAGCCCGATAGCTTATCGAGGCGGACGACCCCCACAGGTCGCACATGCCAAGGGATCACCTCAGCCACGCCGAATGACGGCAAAGGAGTACCGCAACCTCTTCACGACGCCACCGGCAAAGCAATGCCGTGTTTAGCTCCTCCACTCCCCCACTCCCTCAAGCGACGAAGAGACTAAGACAGATGAAGATGAGGAGGAAGACCCAGAGGAGCCAGAATACCCGACCGAGCATTCCACCACTTAGACACCGTTCAGGACTAGGATAGGCTAGCCCGTAGCCTATGGTAGGATAGGTCGTGTAACCCTTATGCGAAGTCGAGTCCTTGTAATGGTTCATATGAAACCATGTTGTGTTGTGTTTGCTTTCAACTTGCTTTGATGAAGTCGTACTTTCCCTTCGAGAACTTGTAAACGACTACATTCCCCATTTGGTTTTAATGCATGAGTTTGGCCCTTCTGGCCCTTGTTTAGCTTAAATTTGTGTCACACCACCCCCTTACTAGGCATCCCATCTATATTGCTTTCCCTCATATTATTTTCCCAATCATGAGACCTTGACCGCCCAACGGGATGCTGTTGTAACACGTCTTGGTACCTCTACCCAGCAAGAAGAAGCCGGAGGTTCTCACTGAGGCGAGCGAGCCAGACCAAGCCCAGGACAGACTCCACCACCACCACCTCCTCCGAACATGGACATGGCTCAGCTTCTCCAAGCCTTCCGAGAGGAGCGCCAAGCCAACACTGCAGCCCTCCAGATGATTGCTCAAGCTGTCAATCGCCACCCGGCGGGACACAGCCATGGGCGTTCCACGCTTGTGGAGTTCAAGAAGCATGCACCACCCACCTTCATCGAGGCTGCCGAACCCCGGATGCGCGGGCATCGGGTCCGCACCATTGAGGACCTGCTGGCACTAGTCGGATGCACCGAGGACCGTGATAAGGTGGCATATCCGCCCTTGTCTCGGGGACCGCCAGAGCTTGGTGGGATGGATTCAAGGCTATGCATCTTGAGCAAGACATCACTTGGGATACCTTCAAGACAGAATTCCGCAAGGCCCACATTCCTTCGGAATCATTGCCATCAAGAAGCGTGAGTTCGAGCCTGAAGCAAGGTAGTAGCACTTGTCAAGGAGTACATGCAGAAATTCAGTGTTCTCTCAAGGTATGCCCCGAGGATGTCAAGACCGATGATCTTGCCAAAAGGAGCGCTTCATGGAAGGCCTTAACCGGACTCTGAAGTACTCGCTTGTTGTGTGCGACCGCCCGACCTTTCTGATCGGTGAACAAGGCACTCATGCTTGAGGACAAGCGGCGTGCCTTGGATGACACTCGAAGCGCAAGATGATCGGCAAGGGTAGCTCCGGCAACGAAGCCTCGCGCCGTGGCAGCCAGCCCCGGTCAAGCCAACCTATCGGCAACCAAGAACTCCTGCAGCCCGCACCAACTATCCACCTCCGCAGTATGCCAACCCCAGGCCAGCTTACAACAACCCTAATAACAATGCTGGCAAGGGCGTCATCCCCAACCAAGTCACTTGCTTTGGATGTGGACAGCCAGGACACTACTCCAAGTATTGCCCCAACAAGAAGCCCGACGCCCCGCGCCCCAATGTGCAGAACCCATGGCAAGGCCGTGGAGTGCCACCGAGGAACCAAGCTCCCCACAACCTGCCCAACAACGGCAGGGGTCGTGTGAATCATGTCACTGCAGAAGAAGCCCAGGAAGAACCGAACGTCGTGCTGGGTACGTTCCTTGTTAATTCAGCACCAAGAATCTGTTTTGTTTGATTACGAGCCACGCATTCTTTTGTCACCCAAAGTTTTGCATTAAAAGTGGCATGACCCCTACACCCCTGAATAACCCTATGGTGGTACAAACCCCCGGAGCAGAGATGAGAGCCAAGATACGATGTGAAGGAGTCGGGATTACCATTAACAGGGTAGACTTCCTAGCAGACCTTATCATCCTAAAATCACAAGGCTTGGATGTGATCTTGGGAATGGATTGGCTCAGCAAGCACCAAGGCTTGATTGATTGCACCAACTGGACTGTCACTATGACCAATGACCAAGGAGTCGAAGTTAAATTTGCCTCCAACTCCTCCTCTGCTCAAGCCAACCAAGTCAAGTATCGATTGAAGTTGGATTGGAACAAGTCTTAGCGATCTGCGAATATCTCGATGTTTTTCCCGATGAACTACCGGGAATGCCTCTGACCGAGACATTGAGTTCATCATTGAGCTCATACCCGGAGCAGGACCCATCTATAAGAAGCCTTATAGAATGGGATCGGAGGAGTTAGCAGAATTGAAGAAGCAGCTGGAAGAGCAGTTGAGGAAGGGATTTATCCGCCCAAGTGCCTCCCCTTGGGGATCACCTGTTCTGTTTGTGGCAAAGAAGGACGGTACCATCCGCTTGTGCATTGACTACCGCTCCCTCAACGAAGTTACAATCAAGAATAAGTACCCCCTTCCTAAGATTGAAGATCTGTTTGATCAACTCAATGGGGCCAAGGTGTTCTCCAAGACCGACCTCAGATCTGGGTACTACCAACTGAAAATCAGACCCCAAGATATTCCGAAGATGGCATTCGTAACCAGATATGGCCTGTATGAGTGCACGGTCATGTCCTTTGGGTTGACCAATGCCCCAGCTTACTTCATGTATCTCATGAATAAGGTCTTCATGGAGTACTTGGACAAGTTTGTCGTTGTCTTCATTGATGACATTCTTGTCTTCTCAAAGTCGGAAGAAGAGCACGAGCAACACTTGAGGATGGTCCTAGACAAGCTTCGAGAGCACCAACTGTATGCCAAGTTCAGCAAGTGTGAATTCTGGCTGCGTGAAGTTGGATTCTTGGGTCATGTTTTAGCGAAGAAGGATTGTGTCGACGACTGCTAAGATTGAAGCCGTGGTGAATGGCAATCCCGAGCAATGTGAAGGAAGTCGAAGCTTCCTCGGACTCGCGGGATATTACCGCAAGTTCGTTGAAGGATTCTCAAGCATTGCCCGACCCATGACTCAACTCTTGAAGAAGGACAAGAAGTTGAATGGGACTTGAAGCGCGAAGAGAGCTTCCAGAGCTGAAGAAGAAGTGACCACCGCCCGATTCGCCACGCCGGATATACACAAGGAGTTTGTGATATATTGTGATGCGTCAAGAATCGGATGGGAGGTGTTACGATGCAAGAAGGCGAGTCGTAGCCTACCTTTCAAGCAACTCGACCTCACGAAGAGAACTATGCTACTCATGACCTTGAGCTAGCGGTAGTGGTTCATGCCACGAAGACTTGGCGACATTACCTCTTGGGGAAGCGATGTGAGATATACACGGATCACAAAAGTCTGAAGTATATTTTCACTCAAAGGAATTGAACATGAGGCGAGAAGATGGCTAGAGTTGATAAAGGATTATGACCTCGGTGTTCAATACCACCTGGAAAGGCTAATGTGGTAGCAGATGCATTGACCGGAAGGCTTGCTCCTTGAATGCTATTTGAAGCACAAGCTACCCGCCTTTGTATGAAGAACTTGAAAGCTTGGGTTGGAACTGGTTGCACCAGATTCTTGGCCAACCTCGAAGTTAAGCCTACCTTGATGGGCGATATTAAGGAAGCTCAGAAGGGACATGAGAGTATTGAAGGCATCAAGAGGAAGATCAAGGCAGGCAAAGCCTCAGGATTCTCAGAGGATGAGGAAGGAATTGTGTGGTTTGGGAATCGCATCTGCGTGCCCAACAAGGTTGAGCTCAAGAACCTGATCTTGCAAGAAGCTCATGACACCCCATATTCCATCCACCCTGGAGGAACCAAGATGTATCAAGACCTGAAGGAAAGATTTTGGTGGCATGGGATGAAAAGGGAGATTGCCACCTATGTTGCAAAATGTGACGTATGCCAGAGAGTCAAAGCTGAACATCAGCGACCTGCTGGATTACTCCAACCACTCAAGGTTCCCGAGTGGAAATGGGATAAAGTCGGGATGGATTTCATCACTGGACTACCTAGGTCAAACAAGGGACATGACTCCATCTGGGTCATAGTCGATCATTTGACCAAAGTGGCCCATTTCATTCCTGTTAAGACTACCCATGACGGCACCGGTGGCAACTCTCTACATCAACCGAATCGTGAGCCTTCATGGTGTTCCCAAGGAGATTGTGTCGGATCGGGAACCCAGTTCACCTCAAGGTTTTGGAAGAAGTTCCAGGAGGCCATGGGGACCAAGTTGTCCTTGAAGATTGCTTTCCACCCACAGACCGGAGGTCGAGCGAACAGTGAATCGGATACTCAAGACATGCTCCGAGCTCGTGTCTTAGCTTATGGAGCTAAGTGGGAAGACTGCCTCCCTTTCGCGAAGTTCTCTTACAACAACAGTTATCGGGCCAGCCTTGAGATGGCACCATTTGAAGTGTTATATGGGCGGAAGTCTTGTACACCCTCAATTGGTCGAGACCGGAGAAGGACTTGTCTTTGGGCACGATATCCTTCGTGAAGCGAAGAGCAAGTCCAGCTTGTCGAGAGCATCTAAAGTCCGCCAAGTCAAGATAGAAGAGCTCGCCGACTCACGTCGAGGGACATAAACTTCCGAGTTGGAGACCATGTCTATCTCGGGTCACCCTCTCAAAGGAACCCAGCGTTTCCATGTCAAAGGAAAGCTCGCCCGAGATACATTGGCCCCTTCAAGATCATCGAGCGACGAGGAGAAGTGGCTTACCAGTTGGAACTTCCACGAACTTTCGATGTGCACAACGTGTTCCACGTGTCACAACTCCGGAAGTGTCTCCAAGTTCCAGACAAGCCTGATCTCTACAAGGACGTCAATCACCAAGCCATTGACCTTCAGCCTGATTTGACTTACCGTGAGAGGCCATTCTGCATTCTGGATGAGGCGGAGCGACGCACTCGAAGCCGCACCATCAAGTACTTCAAGGTCCAATGGAGCAACCACATTGAAGCAGAAGTAACTTGGGAGCGTGAAGACTACCTTAGATCCGAGTTTCCGTATTTCTTTAAAGCCTAGCTTAGGAATCTCGGGGACGAGATTCTTGTAAGGGGGGTAGGTCTGTCACACCCTGCATTTTGTAACATTTCATTTTCATTAATAAAGCATGAAAATTTGGACCAACAAAACCTTTTTGCATTATTTGGCTTTTATTTGGAGTTGATTTTCTCTCTGTGCTTCTTTTCAAGTGCTTCTTAAAGTCAACTACTCTACCCTCTATATTTCATCTCCTTGCCCCAAACTCCTGCCCAATGACCATGCCATGTGTATAGTGCAATATGGAATTTTCTTACAAAAATAATTTGGCCAGAAAGTATTTTCTAAATTTACTTTTCCAAAAAACCCCTGAATTGAGGTTTGCACTGCAGGTACTTGATTAAGGTCAGTAAAAATCTTTCCAAAAATATATTTGACTCCTATTAGATATAGGATACCCAGAAACCACAAAAATATAATTTTAAAAGTTGTTTTACTATTTTATTTAAAAGCTTTTTCTTAAGGCCAGAAATGGTCTTTAATAGGGAAAAATTATTTTATTGTTTTAAAAATATTTGACAAAAATTAGGGAAACTCAGTGGACATATATTTTCCATATATAAGAGTTTCAACACATGGTCTTGTTCAGAATATTGGTCAAAACCCTCTAAAACCCTTCCTGGATATTTCAAGCTTTTGAAATATTTACAAAGGAAATATTCTCCAAAAATTCCAAGAAAATTCTATCCTGTCACATATGACATATTAGATGATCTTGCCAAGTCTCATGACTTGGAGAACAAGATAACTTCATCAAAACCCTTCAAAACCATTTCTGTCCATTCTGAAGTTTGAGCAACTTTACATTGCCAAATATGTCCAAATGTTCTCAAACTTGGTGATAATGCTCCAATGGTCTAATGATGCATCTAGACCAAATGGCACAGGTTGGAGAAGAGGAAATCTTGGTCAAAGTGCCTCAAAACCCTCTCTGACCAGAATCAAATTTGAACTACTTTGTACTACCGACTTTTTCTCCAAGACCCCAACTTTGGTGAGCCTGATCACATGACCAAATAAGGCCACCACACCAAGTGGTGCATCAAGGGGAAGTGATATACTTCACTGGATCTACACAAATCCATTCCTGCCCATTTCTAGGGTTTGCAAGAGTTACATTGGCAACTTTGTCCAAATAAGCTCACAATGGGTGGAAGGCCCTAATTATATGTGATATTTCACCCTATGGACTACCAAGGCCAGTGGAAGTCATTAACCTATCCAAAACATCATCAAACACCTTCTGGCAGATAATTAGAATGCCTATTTTGGCCACTTCCACTAATCTCCTTGAGCATATCTTTTTACCACAACCCTCCTCGTTCCTCTCAGAACTTGGATGCTTTTCACCCGAGGAAGCAATGAGGAAGGAGGGGGAAACCTCATTTGTCTTCTCTGGACAACAGTTTCCTCTCTCTCTCACAGCCCCTCTCTCTCCCCTCGGCCCTCCAGAGCATCCTAGGCGCTTTCCTAGTTTTGCCCACACCCACTATAGCTCCCAGACACAAGTGGACGCACGCTCGACGCGGGAAAGCCGCGGATGCCGGCCAAAGTCGCGCTCTGGAGCACGTCATCGCGCTCCCGACCGTTGGCGCGCGTCCCCGACCACCTCGTGCTACCCCAGACCCGATCGATGCCCTCGGCGTCCGCGACACGCCATCGCAGAGCCCCTTGCCTCTCCTCTCTCTCACCTCCAGCGCGCTGCCAGCGCCGCCCGTCTCGGCCAATGCCCCGCCTCACGCGCGAGTGCGAGCCTTCCCCGCTCTCTCCTTCTCCTGGCGCCCTACTCCACCCCCACGAACACCGTGGACAGCTCCAACCCTCCTCCAACGGCCACGAGCCGATCCGCGGGCACCAGAGGCCACGCCCACGGTGGACCTCAGCCAGCCTATATAAGGCGACCCCGAGCCTCTCTCTTCCTCCCTGTCGCCCCTCCACACTCCCAATCGGCCTCCCGCACCACTCTTTCCTCTCCAGAGCCGCCCGAGCTCGAGATCGGGCTCAAGTTCCGCCGCCTCGGCTCGTCGGCGTTCACGCGGTATAGGCCTTCTCCGCCCCAGTTCTCTCTCGATCTGGAACATGAGGCGTCACCGATCCTTTCCCTCTCTTTCCCCTTGTTTTGCAGCCGGAAACGGCCGGAGCCACCGACGCGCGGCGCGCCCGCCGCGTGACCTCGTCGCCGCGGCAGCCACTCCGCGACCGTCTCCACCACCACCGAATGGCGACTCCACCTGAATCCAACGGTAGCACCCGTCCCTTCCGTGCCTGTATCAGACGCCCGGCGAAGCTCGCCGTCGCCTCGGCGGAGGTAGACGACGGCCGCCGTGGGGCCGCCCGTCGACCTCACGCATACCGACGGGTGGGGTCCACCGTCAAGTTTAAAACGTCTGTACACAAGACCGATCCGCCGTCGGCTGAAGGTGTATTTCGCCTTTATGCTTTCGACGTGGCGGCCGCGTGGGCTGGTTTTCCCCTCTGGGCCTGCTGCTGCCGTGGCCTCTCTGGCCCAGTGGCACAGTGCCACTTTTCTTTTTCTTTTTCTGTCTCTTTTCCAAAAATTCCGTAGGACAAAATATTTGTCCAAATGAATTAATTCCAATTTCTAAATTCCTAGAATATTGCAACCTATTTAATGGTGCAACTTTCACTCTAATCCAACAACCTTTCCTTTATTGTAAATATTTAAATGTGATTTTTAGCATTTAAATATGCCTTTGAAAATCCATATCTCCTATTCTGCTACTCCAGAACCAAAACCAAGAATTGTCCCCTTCCTAGTTTTCCTCCTAGTATTTTACAAAAATAAGTTGACATTTTTCTGAGCACTTTGACTTTTCTGTTTTTATTATTGTCTTATTTTCCCGTTATTTTCTTGCGACGTTAGATCCCGTATTTGACGAGGTAGCTGAGGAAGAAGGAGGAGCAAGGCCTGAAGACTTTGAAGATCAAGCCAACCAAGGCAAGCAGCCCTTTGACCATGTCTATGAAACCCCTTTTTATGCATGTCATATATAGCTCTTTATTATCGTTGCATCGGAATCATGGTGAGATGGTGAACCACGTGGGTTGGTTGCCTCCATTATTTTCTCGTTGATACTTGCATTGTGCATGGCCCTACCTTCTTATGAGGGTTATGCCGGTGGGAGTAGATAGGATGCTAAGTAGTGCTATGCAAAAAGGGACGGGGATATGCATGGTGATGGAGACAAATTATTTTCAAACGACTTTTTGAAAACCCCATCGGGTGCCACTTATGCCCGAGGGAGATGATGAGATGGGTAACCACTTGATGACGAAGTGGCGTACCGAGGCAAGTGTGTGTTGTTTTTGAAAACGGATTAGATTTAAGATTTGATAACTGTCCCAACCTTACATGCGCGACCACTCTACCCTTATATGGGAAAGGGCATTGTTGAGTACCTAGACCGATACTAGCTTGGAGCCCGCATTACTAGTGACGGGAGATTTGTTGGTGCGCTCTCTCGGGACGAGGTCGTGCCATGTAGGGCGGCCATGACTGTTTTTGTGGCACCGGACACACCGTTGGTACCCGTGCTTGTGGTATGTGATGAATATGGGAGCGAGGCTCCACAACTTTTATGATGTGAAATGTTTGGCACGGGGGTTACTACCAATCGAGTGGACTCCATGTTAGTGTCGTCTAGGGAAAGGTAGTGATTGGGTGCTTACATGGGTCGTGGATGACACGGAAGTTCCCGGATCTAGTGGGTAAAGTGTGCAACCTCTGCAGTTGTAAAACTATTGAATAGCCGTGTCCACGGTCAAGGACGGTTGGCGGTGCCGCTTAAACTATGTCCGTGGTTTTCAACCGTGTGAGTGTGGTGATGAAACTACTTGGGTCGAGTCAAAGGACTTGACATGTTGGAGATGGGTAGGTGCCCACTCTATTTATGTTGGGTTGGTGCCCACTCTATTTATGTTGATATCTGTGACCAAGTTCTCATGGTCACTTGAATTCTCTTGATACATGCTTATAGGTTGATGAACTTGTCATTGCACTCAAAACTAGCTTTATGCAAAAATTTACCTATGTCATGCATTGTTGTACCTTGAACCAAAACATGGGTTGCTTGCGAGTACATTCAAAGTACTCATTGGCTTGCCTTTGGTTATTTAATTAACCGGGCATGGAAGAACCGAAGTTCAAGAAGAGTTCTTTGGAGCGAACATGCGAACTAGGACGCTTTCGGTCGTAATGCTGTAGGGTTAAGGCAGATGGCATGGGTTCTACTTGTCGATGATGATTTCCGCTGCTTATGTTTCATTTGATGTTCAGCCCTTAAGGCTTTATCGATGTAAGACTTGACCATAATGGTCACAATTTGTGTAAGACGGTATGTATGGATGTAAGACTCTTGTTATTCACCTTCTGTGTGTTTAGTGAGCATTGATCTCTGGGATCGTTGTACACGTGCATTCGGTGATCACGACTTATGAGTCGGGGTCCCCACAGAGCTGGTACCAGAGCCATCCTGACTGTAGGAAGCCTTAGTTAGCATGGACGTTAGTTAGAGCGAGACTATCCACAAGATTACCCATATACCTATGTTTTATGATAGTATCCCAAACATAGGTCACATTCCCTTTATTGACCCTTCCCCTTCCACTTTTTGTAGATGGCCGCGTGCAGAGGACTTTCGACCTTTGGGTTTCCGTGCTTCTTGAGGATAGCCTCGGGAAGTGCAGTTCACTCGAGTCCCCACCTTCTCCTACCACGAGCACGGGTCGACAAAGACCAAGGAGTATCACGTGGAGGTAGTCGTGAGGGCGAACGACTCCCGACGAGCTGGTTCTTTGAGGGCCCCAGATGGAGACTTGCTCCTCGCCGTGGAGATCTGCTGCCCTCAAGGCGCTGACTTGCCTCCGGGATCTCCTGCCAGAGATCGCGAGAGAGCCAGCCACTCGTTACCTGCCTTATCGTAAGGAAGGTGATGACGAGAGCAGCGCACCAGCACCACCCTTGGACGAAGGACTTTCTCTCCACTTCTAGACCTACTTCAGCTTGTGTGCCGGCAGCCCGCACAACACAGCCTCGAGTCGACAGAGCTTGGAAGGAACTCCACGAGACCAAGGAGCTCCTCCGATAGTTCAGATGAAGGCGGACGGGATCAAGAAGGATGGAGCACCTGGATAGCCCGATAGCTTATCGAGGCGACGACCCCCACAGGTCGCACATGCCAAGGGATCACCTCAGCCACGCCGAATGACGGCAAAGGAGTACCGCAACCTCTTCATGACACCACCGGCAAAGCAGCGCCGTGTTCAGCTCCTCCACTCCCCCACTCCCTCAAGCGACGAAGAGACTAAGACAGATGAAGATGAGGAGGAAGACCCAGAGGAGCCAGAATACCCGACCGAGCATTCCACCACTTAGACACCGTTCAGGACTAGGATAGGCTAGCCCGTAGCCTATGGTAGGATAGGTCGTGTACCCCTTATGTGAAGTCGAGTCCTTGTAATGGTTCATATGAAACCATGTTGTGTTGTGTTTGCTTTCAACTTGCTTTGATGAAGTCGTACTTTCCCTTCGGGAACTTGTAAACGACTACATTCCCCATTTGGTTTTAATGCATGAGTTTGGCCCTTATGGCCCTTGTTTAGCTTAAATTTGTGTCACACCACCCCCTTAGTAGGCATCCCATCTATATTGCTTTCCCTCATATTATTTTCCCAATCATGAGACCTTGACCGCTCCAACAGGATGCCTGTTGTAACACGTACTGGTACCTCTACCCAGCCGCAAGAAGCCGGAGGTTCTGCTGAGGCAGGAGCGAGCCAGGACTAAGCCCAAGGACAGACTCCACCACCACCACCTCCTCCGAACATGGACATGGCTCAGCTTCTCCAAGCCTTCCGAGAGGAGCGCTAAGCCAACACTGCAGCCCTCCAGATGATTGCTCAAGCTGTCAATCGCCAGCCGGCGGGACACGGCCATTGACGTTCCACGCTGGTGGAGTTCAAGAAGCATGCACCACCCACCTTCATCGAGACTGCTGAACCCTCGGATGCGCACGATCGTGTTCGCACCATTGAGGACCTCTTGGCACTAGTCGGATGCACCGAGGACCGTGATAAGGTGGCATATCGCCCATTGTCTCGGGGGACTGCCAGAGCTTGGTGGGATGGATTCAAGGCTATGCATCTTTGAGCAAGACATCACTTGGGATACCTTCAAGACAGAATTCGCAAGGCCCACATTCCTACGGAATCATCGCCATCAAGAAGCGTGAGTTCCGAGCCTTGAAGCAAGGTAGTAGCACCGTCAAGGAGTACATGCGAAGTTCGGTGTTCTCTCAAGGTATGCCCCGAGGATGTCAAGACGCGATCTTTGCCAAAGGGAGCGCTTCATGGAAGGCCTTAACCAGACTCTGAAGTACTCGCTTGTTGTGTGCGACCGCCCGACCTTTCCTGATCTGGTGAACAAGGCACTCATGCTTGAGGACAAGCGACGTGCCTTGGATGACACTCGTAAGCGCAAGATGATCAGCAAGGGTAGCTCCAGCAACCAGCAGCCTCGCCCGTGGCAGCCAGCCCCGGTCAAGCCAACCTATCAGCAACCAAGAACTCCTGCAGCCCGCACCAACTATCCACCTCCGCAGTATGCCAACCCCAGGCCAGCTTACAACAACCCCAATAAGAATGCTGGCAAGGGCGTCATCCCCAACCAAGTCACTTGCCTTGGATGTGGACAGCCAGGACACTACTCCAAGTATTGCCCCAACAAGAAGCCCGACGCCCCGCGCCCCAATGTGCAGAACCTAGGGCAAGGCCGTGGAGTGCCACCGAGGAACCAAGCTCCCCACAACCTGCCCAACAACGGCAGGGGTCGTGTGAATCATGTCACTGCAGAAGAAGCCCAGGAAGAACCGGACGTCGTGCTGGGTACGTTCCTTGTTAATTCAGCACCCGCAACTGTTTTGTTTGATTCTGGAGCCACGCATTCTTTTGTCACCCAAAGTTTTGCATTAAAAAGTGGCATGACCCCTACACCCCTGAATAACCCTATGGTGGTACAAACCCCCGGAGCAGAGATGAGAGCCAAGATACGATGTGAAGGAGTCGAGATTACCATTAACGGGGTAGACTTCCTAGCAGACCTTATCATCCTAAAATCACAAGGCTTGGATGTGATCTTGGGAATGGATTGGCTCAGCAAGCACCAAGGCTTGATTGATTGCGCCAACTGGACTGTCACTATGACCAATGACCAAGGAGTCGAAGTTAAATTTGCCTCCAACTCCTCCTCTGCTCAAGCCAACCAAGTCAAATGTCTGACTGAAGTTGGATTGGAACAAGTGCCGGTAGTATGCGAATATCCCGATGTTTTTCCTGATGAACTACCAGGAATGCCTCCTGACCGAGATATTGAGTTCATCATTGAGCTCATACCCGGAGCAGGACCCATCTATAAAGCCTTATAGAATGGGATCGGAGGAGTTAGCGAATTGAAGAAGCATTTGGAAGAGCAGTTGAGGAAGGATTTATCCGCCCAAGTGCCTCCCTTGGGGATCACTGATACATTTGTGGCAAAGAAGGACCGTACCATCCGCTTGTGCATTGACTACCGCTCCCTCAATGAAGTTACAATCAAGAATAAGTACCCCCTTCCTAAGATTGAAGATCTGTTTGATCAACTCAACGGGGCCAAGGTGTTCTCCAAGACCGACCTCAGATCTGGGTACTACCAACTGAAAATCAGACCCCAAGATATTCCGAAGACGGCATTCAGTAACAGATATGGCTCAGATGAGTGCACGGTCATGTCCTTTGGGTTGACCAATGCCCCAGCTTACTTCATGTATCTCATGAATAAGGTCTTCATGGAGTACTTGGACAAGTTTGTCGTTGTCTTCATTGATGACATTCTTGTCTTCTCAAATTCGGAAGAAGAGCACGAGCAACACTTGAGGATGGTCCTAGACAAGCTTCGAGAGCACCAACTGTATGCCAAGTTCCGCAAGTGTGAATTCTGGCTGCGTGAAGTTGGATTCTTGGGTCATGTTTTAACTGAAGAAGGATTGTCAGTCGACCCTGCTAAGATTGAAGCCGTGACTGAATGGCAATCCCCGAGCAATGTGAAGGAAGTCAGAAGCTTCCTCGGACTCGCGGGATATTACCGCAAGTTCGTTGAAGGATTCTCAAGCATTGCCCGACCCATGACTCAAATCTTGAAGAAGGACAAGAAGTTGAATGGACGCCTTGAAGCGCGAAGAGAGCTTCCAGAGTGAAGAAGAGGTGACCACCGCCCCAGCCTCGCCACACCGGATATACACAAGGAGTTTGTGATATATTGTGATGCGTCAAGAATCGGATGGGAGGTGTTACGATGCAAGAAGGCGAGTCGTAGCCTACCTTTCAAGGCAACTACGACCTCACGAAGAGAACTATGCTACTCATGACCTTGAGCTAGCAGCAGAGGTTCATGCCCTGAAGACTTGGCGACATTACCTCTTGGGGAAGCGATGTGAGATATACACGGATCACAAAAGTCTGAAGTATATTTTCACTCAAAGGAATTGAACATGAGGCGAGAAGATGGCTAGAGTTGATAAAGGATTATGACCTCGGTGTTCAATACCACCACCGAAAGGCTAATGTGGTAGCAGATGCATTGAGCAGAAGGCTTGCTCCTTGAATGCTATCTTTGAAGCACAAGCTACCCGCCTTGTATGAAGAGCTTGAAAGCTTCGGGTTGGAACTGGTTGCACCAGGATTCTTGGCCAACCTCGAAGTTAAGCCTACCTTGATGGGCGAGATTAAGGAAGCTCAAAAGGGACATGAGAGTATTGAAGGCATCAAGAGGAAGATCAAGGCAGGCAAAGCCTAAGGATTCTCAGAGGATGAGGAAGGAATTGTGTGGTTTGGGAATCGCATCTGCGTGCCCAACAAGGTTGAGCTCAAGAACTTGATCTTGCAAGAAGCTCATGACACCCCATATTCCATCCACCCTGGAGGAACCAAGATGTATCAAGACCTGAAGGAAAGATTTTGGTGGCATGGGATGAAAAGGGAGATTGCCACCTATGTTGCAAAATGTGACGTATGCCAGAGAGTCAAAGCTGAACATTAGCGACCTGCTGGATTACTCCAACCACTCAAGGTTCCCGAGTGGAAATGGGATAAAGTCGGGATGGATTTCATCACTGGACTACCTAGGTCAAACAAGGGACATGACTCCATCTGGGTCATAGTCGATCATTTGACCAAAGTGGCCCATTCATTCTGTTAAGACTACCCATGGCGGCAACGGTGGCAACTCTCTACATCAACCAAATCGTGAGCCTTCATGGTGTTGCCAAGGAGATTGTGTCGGATCGGGAACCAGTTCACCTCAAGGTTTTGGAAGAAGTTCCAGGAGGCCATGGGGACCAAGTTGTCCTTCAAAGATTGCTTTCCACCCACGCATCGGAGGTCGATGTAAACAGTGAATCAGATACTCGAAGACATGCTCCGAGCCTGTGTCTTAGCTTGTGGAGCTAAGTGGGAAGACTGCCTCCCTTTCGCCGAGTTCTCTTACAACAACAGTTATTAGGCCAGCCTTCAGATGGCACCATTTGAAGTGTTATACGGGCGGAAGTGCCGTACACCCCTCAATTGGTCAGAGACCGGAGAAGGACTTGTCTTTGGGCCTGATATCCTTCGTGAAGCAGAAGAGCAAGTCCAGCTTGTCAGAGAGCATCTGAAGTCTGCCAAGTCAAGATAGAAGAGCTACGCTGACTCACGTCGTAGGGACATAACTTCCGAGTTGGAGACCATGTCTATCTCCGGGTCACCCCTCTCAAAGGAACCCAGCGTTTCCATGTCAAAGGAAAGCTCGCTCCGAGATACATTGGCCCCTTCAAGATCACTGAGCGACGAGGAGAAGTGGCTTACCAGTTGGAACTTCCACGAACTTTTCGATGTGCTGCGTGTTCCGTGTCACAACTCGGAAGTGTCTCCAAGTTCGAGACAAGCTGATCTCTACAAGGGCGTCAATCACCAAGCCATTGACCTTCACCTGATTTGACTTACCGTGAGAGGCCCATCGCATTACGGATGAGGCGGAGCGACGACTTGAAGCCGCACCATCAAGTACTTCAAGGTCCAATGGAGCAACCACATGAAGCGAAGCAACTTGGGGCGTGAAGACTACCTTAGATCCGAAGTTTCAGTATTTCTTTAAAGCCTAGCTTAGGAATCTCGGGGACGAGATTCTTGTAAGGGGTAGGTCTGTCACACCTGCATTTTGTAACATTTCATTTTCATTAATAAAGCATGAAAATTTGGACCAACAAAAACTTTTTGCATTATTTGGCTTTTATTTGGAGTTGATTTTCTCTTTGTGCTTCTTTTCAAGTGCTTCTTAAAGTCAACTACTCTACCCTCTATATTTCATCTCCTTGCCCCAAACTCCTGCCCAATGACCATGCCATGTGTATAGTGCAATATGGAATTTTCTTACAAAAATAATTTGGCGGAAAGTATTTTCTAAATTTAGTTTTCAAAAACCCTGAATTGAGGTTTGCCTGCAGTACTTGATTAAGGGCAGTAAAAATCTTTCAAAAATATATTTGACTCCTATTAGATATAGGATACCCGAAACCACAAAAATATAATTTTAAAAGTTGTTTTACTATTTTATTTAAAAGCTTTTTCTTAAGGCGAAATGGTCTTTAATAGGGAAAAATTATTTTATTGTTTTAAAAATATTTGACAAAAATTAGGAAAACTCAGTGGACATATATTTTCCATATATAAGAGTTTCAACACATGGTCATGTTCAAAATATTGGTCAAAACCCTCTAAAACCCTTCCTGGATATTTCAAGCTTTTGAAATATTTACAAAGGAAATATTCTCCAAAAATTCCAAGAAATTCTATCCTGTCACATATGACATATTAGATGATCTTGCCAAGTCTCATGACTTGGAGAACAAGATAACTTCATCAAAACCCTTCAAAACCATTTCTGTCCATTCTGAAGTTTGAGCAACTTTACATTGCCAAATATGTCCAAATGTTCTCAAACTTGGTGATAATGCTCCAATGGTCTAATGATGCATCTAGACCAAATGGCACAGGTTGGAGAAGAGGAAATCTTGGTCAAAGTGCCTCAAAACCCTCTCTGACCAGGATCAAATTTGAACCACTTTGTACTACCAACTTTTTCTCCAAGACCCCAACTTTGGTGAGCCTGATCACATGACCAAATAAGGCCACCACACCAAGTGGTGCATCAAGGGGAAGTGATCTACTTCACTGGATCTACACAAATCCATTCCTGCCCATTTCTAGGGTTTGCAAGAGTTACATTGGCAACTTTGTCCAAATAAGCTCAAAATGGGTGGAAGGCCCTAATTATATGTGATATTTCACCCTATGGACTACCAAGGCCAGTGGAAGTCATTAACCTATCCAAAACATCATCAAACACCTTCTGGCAGATAATTAGAATGCCTATTTTGGCCACTTCCACTAATCTCCTTGAGCCTATCTTTTTACCACAAACCCTCCTCGTTCCCCTCTATAACTTGGATGCTTTTCTACCCGAGGAAGCAATGAGGAAGGAGGGAGAAACCTCATTTGTCTTCTCTGGACAACAGTTTCCTCTCTCTCTCACAGCCCCTCTCTCTCCCCTCGGCCCTCCAGAGCATCCTAGGCGCTTTCCTAGTTTTGCCCACACCCACTGTAGCTCCAGACACAAGTGGGCGACGCCTCGCTGGAAAGCGCGGATGCCGCCAAAGTCGCTCTGGAGCACATCATCGCGCTCCCGACCGTTGGCCGCGTCCCCGACCACCTCGTGCTACCCCAAGACGCCGATCGATGCCCTCGGCGTCGCGACACGCCGTCGCAGAGCCCCTTGCCTCTCCCTCTCTCTCACCTCCTGCGACGCGTGCCCAGCGCCGCCCGGCTCGGCCAATGCCCGGCCTCACACGCGCGAGCGCCAGAGCCTCTCCCCGCTCTCTCTCCTTCTCCCTGGCGCCCTACTCCACCCCCACGAACACCGTGGACAGCTCCAACCCTCCTCCAACGGCCACCAGAGCCGATCCCGCGGGCACCCGTAGGCCACGCCTACGGTGGACCTCAGCCAGCCTATATAAGGCGACCCCGAGCCTCTCTCTTCCTCCCTGTCGCCCCTCCACACTCCCAATCGGCCTCCCGCACCACTCTTTCCTCTCCAGAGCCGCCCGAGCTCGAGATCGGGCTCAAGTTCCGCCGCCTCGGCTCGTCCGCGTTCACGCGGTATAGGCCTTCTCCGCCCCAGTTCTCTCTCGATCTGGAACCGCGAGGCGTCACTGATCCTTTCCCCTCTCTTTCCCCCTTGTTTTGCAGCCGGAAACGGCCGGAGCCACCGACGCCCGAAGCGCCTCCGTCGCGTGACCTCATCGCCGGCGAAGCAGGCCACTCCGGCGACCGTCTCCACCACCACCCGAATGGCGACTCCACCCTGAATCCAACGGTAGCACCCACGCCCTTCCGTGCCTCAGACGCCACCGGCGGCTCGCGTCGCCTCGGCGGAGGTAGACGACGGACGCCGTGGGGCCGCCCGTCGACCACGCATACGACGGGTGGGGTCCACCGTCGAGTTTAAAAGCGTCTTACATACAAGACCGATCCGCCGTCGGTGAAGGTGTATTCGCCTTTATGCTTTCGGCGTGGCGGGGCGTGGGCTGGTTTTCCCCTCTGGGCCTGCTGCTGCCGTGGCCTCTCGGCCCGATGCACGGCGCCACTTTTCTTTTTCTTTTTTCGTCTCTTTTCCAAAATTCCACAGACAAAATATTTGTCCAAATGAATTAATTCAATTTCTAAATTCCTAGAATATTGCAACCTATTTAATGGTGCAACTTTCACTCTAATCCAACAACCTTTCCTTTACTGTAAATATTTAAATGTGATTTTTAGCATTTAAATATGCCTTTGAAAATCCATATCTCCTATTCTGCTACTCCGGAACCAAAACCAAGAATTGTCCCATTCCTAGTTTTCCTCCTAGTATTTTAAAAAAATAAGTTGACATTTTTCTGAGCACTTTGACTTTTCTGTTTTTATTATTGTCTTATTTTCCCGTTATTTTCTTGCGACGTTAGATCCCGTATTTGACGAGGTAGCTGAGGAAGAAGGAGGAGCAAGGCCTGAAGACTTTGAAGATCAAGCCAACCAAGGCAAGCAGCCCTTTGACCATGTCTATGAAACCCCGTTTTATGCATGTCATATATAGCTCTTTATTATCGTTGCATCAGAATCATGGTGAGATGGTGAACCACGTGGGTTGGTTGCCTCCGTTATTTTCTCGTTGATACTTGCATTGTGCATGGCCCTACCTTCTTATGAGGGTTATGCCGGTGGGAGTAGATAGGATGCTAAGTAGTGCTATGCAAAAAGGGACGGGGATATGCATGGTGATGGAGACAAAATATTTTCAAACGACTTTTTGAAAACCCCATCGGGTGCCACTTATGCCCGAGGGAGATGATGAGATGGGTAACCACTTGATGGCGAAGTGGCGCATCGAGGCAAGTGTGTGTTGTTTTCAAAACGGATTAGATTTAAGATTTGATGACTGTCCCAACCTTACATGCGCGACCATTCTACCCTTATATGGGAAAGGGCATTGTTGAGTACCTAGACCGATACTAGCTTGGAGCCGCATTACTAGTGACGGAGAGTTGTTGGTGCGCTCTCTCGGGGCGAGGTCGTGCTGTAGGGCGGCCATGACTGTTTTCATTGTGGCACCGGACACACCGTTGGTACCCCGTGCTTGTGGTATGTGATGAATATGGGAGCGAGGCTCCACAACTTTTTTGATGTGAAATGTTTGGCACGGGGGTTACTACCAATCGAGTGGACTCCATGTTAGTGTCGTCTAGGGAAAGGTAGTGATTGGGTGCTTACCGCGGGTCGTGGATGACACGGAAGTTCCCCGGATCTAGTGGGTAAAGTGTGCAACCTCTGCAGATTGTAAAACTATTCGAATAGCCATGTCCACGGTCAAGGACGGTTGGGCGGTGCTGCTTAAACTATGTCCAGGGTTTTCAACCGTGTGAGTGTGGTGATGAAACTACTTGGGTCGAGTCAAAGGACTTGACATGTTGGAGATGGGTTGGTGCCCACTCTATTTATGTTGGGTTGGTGCCCACTCTATTTATGTTGATATCTGTGACCAAGTTCTCATGGTCACTTGAATTCTCTTGATACATGCTTATAGGTTGATGAACTTGTCATTGCACTCAAAACTAGCTTTATGCAAAAATTTACCTATGTCATGCATTGTTGTACCTTGAACCAAAACATGGGTAGCTTAAGTAGTACATTCAAAGTACTCATTGGCTTGCCTTTGGTTATTTAATTGACCGAGCAAGGAAGAACCGGAGTTCAAGAAGAGTTCTTTGGAGACGAACATGCGAACTAGGGCGCTTCCCAATGAATGCCTGTAGGGTTAAGGTAGATGGCATGGGTTCTACTTGTCGACGACGATTTCCGCTGCTTATGTTTCATTTGATGTTCAGCCCTTAAGGCTTTATCGATGTAAGACTTGACCATAATGGTCACAATTTGTGTAAGACGGTATGTATGGATGTAAGACTCTTGTTATTCAGCTTCTGTGTGTTTAGTGAGCATTGATCTCTGGGATCACTGTACACGTGCATTAGGTGATCATGACTTATGAGTCGGGGTCCCCACACGAATACCCCTTCGAGACCACATTCAAACATGACGAAAGGGATGAGGGTGAATATAGCCCCAGACACGCTGACAACGAAGATGCGGAGGACCGCAACTATATGCCATAATCCTAAGAGGAGGTTAGCCTTGGTGACGAAGACTTCATTGTCCCAGAGGAACCCCTCGACCAAGAACGCTTCAAGCGACAGCTCATTGCCACAGCCCGGAGCTTGAAGAAGAAGCAGTAGGAGCACAAAGCCAAGGAAGATACGCTGAACGAAAGGTGGACTAAGGTCCTTGCCACTGAGGAATACGACCACGAGCGGTCGGTTAAAAGTTACCCTAAGCGCAAGCTGCTGCCACCAGTCGACGATGAAGCCCTTGAGCCAATACCGTTGAAGTATAATCACGCAGACCAACCAGACCGACCACCACGTGGGTGGGATAAAACAACATATCAAGCCGAACATCAACCCGCACCCCCTCGCCGAAGAGGCAGGGAGACGACAGCTGCGGAATACTTGTAGGACTTGCAACGTGACCTAACCAATAAAGCTGGCCAGACCAGATCAATCTATGGATCAAGGGGTCATGCCCAAGTGCGAGACAATGGCTATGAAGCCCGGCATGAAGACCATTACTATATTCGGGATAAGAACCAAACTCAAATGTCAGCCGATCTCCGTCGCGATATTGCGCGATATAGAGGGGCTGCACATCACCTATGATTTACCGATGAGGTTATGGAACACCAATTTCTGGAAGGGTTTAAACCTGTAAACATTGAATAGTACAATGGATTCGGCCGTCTCGATTGAAGAATTCCTTGTCCACATTCATATGGCTCGAGGAGATGATCTCCACGCCATTAAATATCTTCCTCTAAAGCTGAAATGACCAGCACGACACTGGCTAAACAGCCTCCCAGAAAATTCCATTGGAACCTGGGAAGACATGGAAGATGCTTTTAGGGCTAACTTTCAGGGCACTTATGTCTAGCCACCAGATACCGACGACTTGAGTCACATAATTCAGCAGCCAGGCGAATCAGCCCGCAAGCTTTGGAATCGGTTCTTTACTAAAAAGAACCAGATCATAGACTGTCCGGACGCCGAAGCCTTAGCGGTCTTTAAGCACAGCGTCTGTGACGAATGCCTCGCCCAACACTTTGGGTAGGAAATGCCGAAGACCATGTCAGCCTTAACGACA
Organism: Aegilops speltoides; assembly: GCA_021437245.1. Classification (NCBI taxonomy): domain Eukaryota; kingdom Viridiplantae; phylum Streptophyta; class Magnoliopsida; order Poales; family Poaceae; genus Aegilops; species Aegilops speltoides. The sequence continues at coordinate 162,711,723 of CM038144.1, forward strand.
CTCATGACCCGCTTTTGCGCGGGCGAAGACAGCTAGTTGGCTCGTAGAAGCATTAGCTCGGGTGACCCCGGCACCTCTGAGGTGCAGGACGGCAATGGTAAACCTCGCAGAAATAAAAACAAACATCAGAACAACAACAACAACAACGATGCAGACGATACGACAGTCAATACCGGATTCAGCGGTCCTAAGTCCGGTCAACAGAAGAAACCTTTCAAAGGCAAAAGACAGGCCATCCAGCTTAGATAAAATCCTTGAGAGGCCCTGTCAGATTCATGGCACACCTGATAAGCCTGAAACCATGCCAATAGGAATTGTTGGGTTTTCAAATAGGCTGGCAAGATAAATACCGAACATAAGGGAAAAGGGCCTCCAAGTGAAGACGATGACGAGCCTCGTCAGCCAAATATCTGGGGTCATAAGCAGTTTTCCCCCGAGGTGAAAACAGTGAACATGATATATGTCACTCAAATTCCCAAAAGGGAACACAAGCGTGCACTACGAGACGTCTACGCCGTAGAGCCTATCGCCCCCAGTTTAACCCATGATCAGCCTGCCCGGTCACCTTTGATCGTAGGGACCACCCAACCAGTATCCGTCATGGGGTTTCGGCCGCCCTGGTTCTTGATCTAATCATTGACGGATACCACCTCACTAGTATCCTCATGGACGGAGGAAGCAGTCTCAACTTGATTTATCAAGATACTGTCCGTAAGATGGGGATCGGCCCATCACGAATCAAGCCTAGTAACACTACCTTTAAAGTTGTGATACCAGGAGCGGAGGCCCGTTGAACGGGCTCACTTACACTGGAGGTAGTATTCGGCTCCCCAGCAACTTTTGCAACGAAGAGTTAATCTTCGACATCATCCCTTTCTGCAGTGGCTACCATGCACTGCTCGGACGAACTGCATTCGCCCGCTTCAATGCAGTCCCACACTACGATTACTTGAAGCTTAAGATGACTAGCGGCGTTATTACAGTCCATAGTAATATGGAGCGCTCACTCCGTACTGAAGAGCACACTATATCCCTTGCAGTCGAAGTATATGGTGGCATTATCAAGCCGAACAGTTGACCGGCCAATAAAGCCAACGACATATCCAAACGAGTTCGGTCAGCGCATAATAGCGATAAGTCAATGGATCCAAACCTTGATTAGTAGTTCGGCCTCTACCGATTGCCCCACCAGGTCGCGGCTTACGTACACCACGTACATAATTACTCACTAAGAATACCTTGGGTGGCGCCAGAGGCACACTGCGGAATAGGTCCATTACATGGCTTGACCATAATTGGACCGCATATATGCTTCTCCTTTTAACGCAGGTTCATCGAGAGCCCTACTTACAAGATGGTTTTTGCAGGAGATCGTTTTAGGGCTGGCACGTCCCAACCATCAAACACTCCTCTCAAAGAACTTACTACTAAGGAGGAAAGGCACAGACGTGCGACCGGGCATCATTGGAGTTTCTTTCTCGAACTATGAATTTTAGGCCCTGTGTTAGACTTCCCCTTATGTAAAATCTTTTCTTTTTCTCTTTAGGCATGTAATATGACCTTAATATTGAACGGCATTGCCTGTCATTGACGTATCAATAAAGATATAAGGGACGCAGATGATTATTACCTTCTTGGTTGGGTCTTGGTTTTTTTCCTTGTCATCTGTGCTCCCCCTTACGTTCGACTGACAGACTTTGTTCGACACGGCCATCAAACAAGGGGGTGTATTCGGCCCAGCAGAATTTCTAAGTCCAAACACCCATATGGAACTCTTTGGCGTTCCGGATATTGCATTATATGCATTAGCTCAGAATCATGTCTTTGGTCTATAGTTGGGTTGCCCGGCTCCTGCGTTTGCCACCTTACATTCCACAAGTTTGGCTAAGGTAGTAAAGGGAGAACTACTGCAATTGTATTTCCAGTTCATTCGGTTAAATACCTCAGTAGAGAAAGCTGAAAACTGACTATCATGATAGGCGAGAGCAGGTCAAGAATCTGGTGACTTAGTGTTATACTATGAATCTTTCGCGATTTATGCCGTGCTGTACGAGGGGCTGGGTTCTTGACCAGCCGCATTGCAAAGGCGCCGCACTCCGGATTGCCGTTCATGTAACGAGGGGCTAGTACTTAGCGCCACCAATGTTCTCTTATGGCCAAGTGAAAGTACTAAAGCCGCATAGTGTGATTGCCTAGTTCACTCTACAAGACGCCTCCTATATCTGACCAAGGCATTGGATTAAGTGTTGTCATGCGTTCCCGAACACCCCTGCAATATTTACGTGGGGGCTGAAGCCGACGACTGGTAAACTTTCAGACATATAAATGGCTAAAATAGGAGGATAAACTAATCATAAAAAGCATAACCATTTTTTACATCATGAGTTCATTGCAGGACTCTTACAAACTGGACACAACTACTCAAATATAATATCCTTGGAGCACTGGCCTTTTACAATACGGGCTCCGTCGAGGACCTTGTTGAAGTACCTCTCCAGCTGCCGGTGCTCCTTGCCCTTAGGTGGCCCTTTGGTGGCAATCTCGGTGGCCTTCATCTTTGCCCACTACACGTTAACACGGGCGAAGGCCATCCGAGCACCTTCAATACAGGACGACCGCTTAAGGGCATCGGTCCGAGGAAGCGCCTAGACGGACTATTACATCCTTCATGGACAATCCGACCACCCTATGCAGCTCGGACAATTGCTTTAGCTGGTCGCTCAGGGGAACTGGAAGCTCTGGCGCAAGGTACTGCGACCAGAACAATTTCTCTGTGGTGCTCCCCTCTTCGGCTCGGAAGAATGCGGCGTCATCCGCAATACTCCTTGGCAGATCCGCAAAGGCGGTTGGAGAACTCTGAACTCAGGTTAGTAAAATACATCTCCTACTAGTATATCTTTGCTTCTTCTCTTGAGTACTTGTTTCACCTCATCCTTTTTTTCTCCTTCCGTCTCGGTCCTAAGATCTCGGGACGAGATCTCTTGTTAGTGGAGGAGTGTTGTAATGCCCCGGATTCGATGCGCCAGGTGTCTTCTAGTTGTTCGCCATCGTTGCCATGTCTTTTGCTTGTGTGTTGCATTTTGCCATGCCATCATACGCATTTCATTTTGCATACGTGTTCGTCTCATGCATCCGAGCATTTTCCCCGTTGTCCGTTTTGCAATCCGGCACTCCTACGTCCTCCGGCGTTCCCCTTTTGCCTCTTTTCGTGTGCGGGTGTTAAACTTTCTCGGAATGGACCGAGTATTGCCAAGCGGCCTTGGTATAGCACCGGTAGACCGTCTGTCAAGTGTCGTGCCATTTGGAGGTCGTTTGATACTCCAACGGTTAACCGGGTAACCGCAAAGCCCCCTTCACTTTGCAGCCCAACACCCCCTTCAAAGTGCCCCAAAGCCCAGCAAACTCCCCTCCATGCTCTCGGTCGTTCGATCACGATCGTGTGGTCGAAAACCGCTCCTCGTTTGGACTCTCCTAGCTCCCTCTACCTATAAATATGCGTGCCTCCCCCGAAATTCGCGGATGAAACCCTAGCCTTCTTCCTCTCGTGCCGCTGGACATTTCCCCGCCGCCGCCGGACATGTCCGCACCGTCGCCCCCGACCAATCCGACGCCGACACGTCGCCGCCGTGCCCTCTCTCTCTCCTCCCCGCCGCCGGGGCCCGTGAGGGCCCAGATCGGACTCCCGCCCGGCCGCGCGGCCCGGAGGAGGAGCCAGCGCCACGCCCGCTCGATCTCCTTGCCGCCGCCTCGTCTTGTGCTCCGACCACCAGGGGCCTCACCGGAGCAAGGGTGCCCGACCGCGCCACCTTGTAGCCGCGTCGCCGGCGGGCAACCCAGGCCGACCCTGCCTCCTCTCTCCCCGCCCTCCTCCGTTTTTCCTCTTTCTCCGATCTCAAGCTCTCTCTCTCTCCTGCAGGTACCCGCGCCGCGCCGCCCCTAGCTCATCGTGCCCCGCCTCCGCGGCCAGATCCGAATGAGATCCACCGGATCCGGCCACCCGCGCCCCGTTCCCGGCTTCCTCCGCTCGCCGGAGTCACGCCGGTGCCACCGCCCACCTGCCATCGCCGCCCTGCCCTTGCTCGTGCGAAGCACGAGGAGGCCGACCTCCACCCCGCGTCTCGTGGGCCCGACCGCGTCGGCCCAGCCCAGCCTCCCGGCCTGCCCCAGCTCCTCCCTGACCTGGGCCAAGCCCAATGGTGAGCAGCCCGACTAAATCCCGCCCTGCGCGCATGTCACTATTTGACGCTCGTCCTGTTTTTTTTAGGAAAATCGGCCAAGTCCCCGAATATATTTGCATTATCATGTCATGTTCATCGCATCATAACTTGTTGGATACCGCTCCGTTTCGTGCGTGTAATATGTCAAATTGTTCGTCTCAATGAATAATTCATTTCATTCCATTGCATCATTTTCATTTGAGCTCATCTTGATGCCCGAAATGCTGTTGGAAGAGTGCATGTTGCTGTTAATCTGCTGAAACTATTATAACTTGCTCATTTGTCATTTTTGCCATGTTTGATGTGTGCATCCTATGAGGTTGATGTCTACATGTGTTTTGATCTATGCTATGCCATATTTCCAGGGGTTCTATCCATGTATTTTTGTGAATCTTTTACTGAGTGCATCAAGCTTGTTAAGTAGGGTACTTGTTGTTGTTGTTTTCCTGACAGATTCTGTTATATTTTGTTGCTATGTAAACCTGCTGCTACAAGTCATTCTATGCATAATCTGGATATGTTCACTAAGGATGTTTTGTTATACATGTCTTGCTCTATCCATTCATGCCCCTGGTTGCATTTATAGACTACTGTAGCTTCTTGTAATATTGCTCTCAACTTGCTAAATAATGTTGCTGTCAGCCTGTTAACATTAAGTTCAATGTTTCCATGATTGTTTGCTAGTGATCCATGCACCCTATGACCTTTCTCTTGCCATGTGTACCATCATAAACATGTCTTCTTACTGCTGGTTGCATTGCCATGCCATGTATTGCTCTGTAGTGAGTGGGTCAAGCTCACCAACATGCATACTTATCGTTGTTCCTGCCATGTTTGAATCTGTCATATAACTTGCCATGTTTACATGGGTGCCATCATATCTTCTGATCCTTTTTGGCTCATGGTCAGTAAGGGACTCTTGTTCTATGCCATTAGTAGATTCATGCCATGCCTATGTTTGCCATGATAAGTTCCTGTAACATGTTGTTTGATAGCTCTAAACATTGCAACCTGATGTTATTTCTGCAAAGTCTGAAACTGTTATTATTTGCAATCTTACCATGTGTGTTTGAGAATGTTCTAGTGATTTCTGGGGATAGCTCAATGTTCATGTTTTGTTATGCTTTACCTGTAATTCATGCCCATGCCTTTTGTTCTTATGTTGGGGTTCTGTAGCTTATTGTTTTGATGCTTGCAATATGCCTAGTTGCTGTTTTGGACAGATTGTTGCTATGACTTGTATAGGGTGTGTGTGTTGAACTGTTGCTCCGTTTTGAGTGTGCTCTATATGAAACTTGCTTCTTTTTGCATGTAGTTTCATATTACCATGTTGCATCCTTGTTTTGGTGTGTTTGCTTGATGTTTGGGTGCATTTTGCATCAATGCCATGTTTAACTTGTTTTGCTCATATCTTCTAGCCCGTAGCTCCGAATCTAATGAACTTTATATGTAACTTGACTAGAATTTCATGTAGATCATCTTGGTGCATCTTAACTTGCTGTTTAACAACTTGAACATAAGGTTTATTCAGTTCTGGACCAATTTCGAAATATGCATATGAGGACTTACCGGAATTGTTATATGTTGTTCCCGGCCTCATTTAAACTTGCCTTGATGTGTTGTTCTTGTTTGCATCATCTCTTGCCGTGAGTAGCTTCATGTATTCATGTATTGCATCATGCTTGTTGTGCATCATGTCTTGTCATGTGTGGTGTGTTTACCATGTTGTGTGCTTCTTCTCGATAGTTCCCGTTTCGTTGCGATCATGAGGATTCGTTCGTCTACGCTTGGTTCGTCTTCGTGGCTTCATCTTCTTCATGGACTTGTTCTTCTTCCTTGCGGGATTTCAGGCAAGATGACCGCTACCATGGATCTCACTACTATCTTTGCTATGCTAGTTGCTTCGTTCTATCGCTATGCTGCGTTACCTATCATTTGCTCTTCAAGCCTCCCAAATTCCCATGAACCTCTAACCTTCCTAGCAAACCGTTGTTTGGCTATGTTACTGCTTTGCTCAGCCCCTCTTATAGCATTGTTAGTTGCAGGTGAAGTTGAAGATTGCTCCATGGTGGACAGGGTTTATGTTGGGATATCACAATATCTCTTATATTATTAATGCATCTACATATTTGGTAAAGGGTGGAAGGCTGGGCCTTATACTTGGTGTTTTGTTCCACTCTTGCCGCCCTAGTTTCCATCATACCGGTGTTATGTTCCCGGATTTTGTGTTCCTAACGCGGTCGGGTGATTTATGGGATCCACCTGACAGTTCGCTTTGAATAAAACTCCTCCAGCAAGGCCCAACCTTGGTTTTACCATTTGCCTCACCACCACCTACCTTTCCCTTGGGAGTAATTAACCCAAGGGTCATCTTTATTTTAGCCCCCCCCCCGGGCCAGTGCTTGTCTAAGTGTTGGTCCAAACCGAGCAACCTACGGGGCCACCTCGGGGAAACTCGAAGTCTGGTTTTACTCGTAGCTTGACTTATCCGGTGTTGCCCTGAGAACGAGATATGTGCAGCTCCTATCGGGATGTCGGCGCATCGGGCGGCTTTGCTGGTCTTGTTTTGTCGAAATGTCTTGTAAACCGGGATTCCGAGACTGATCGGGTCTTCTTGGGAGAAGGTATATCCATCGTTGATCGCGAGAGCTTATCATGGGCTAAGTTGGGACACCCCTGCAGGGTAAAAACTTTCGAGAGCCGTGCCCGCGGTTATGTGGCAGATGGGAATTTGTTAATGTCCGGTTGTAGATAACTTGACACCAGATCCGAATTAAAACGCATCAACCGCGTGTGTAGCCGTGATGGTCTCTTCTCGGCGGAGTCCGGGAAGTGAACACGGTTTCTGGGTTATGTGTGACGTAAGTAGGAGTTCAGGATCACTTCTTGATCATTGCTAGTTCACGACCATTCCTTTGTTTCTCTCGCTCTCATTTGCGTATGTTAGCCACCATATATGCTTAGTCGCTGCTGCAACCTCACCACTTTACCCCTTCCTTTCCCATTAAGCTTTGCTAGTCTTGATACCCATGGTAATGGGATTCTTTGAGTCCTCGTGGCTCCTGATTACTACAACAACGATTGCAGGTACAAGTTATACGATGATCTTGACGCGAGAGCGATGTTTGTTTGTTTGGAGTTCTTCTTCTGCTTCTTCTTCGATCAGGGGATAGGTTCCAGGTCGGCAGCCTGGGCTAGCAGGGTGGATGTCGTTTGAGCTTCTGTTTGTGTTTCATCCGTAGTCGGATGTTGCTCTTATGTAATGTGATGTTGTATTCGTGTGGCATTGTATGCCTCTTATATGTATCCCCATCTATTATGTAATGTTGATGTAATGATATCCACCTTGCAAAAGAGTTTCAATATGCGGGTCTATCCTTGGTGGGACCTTCGAGTTCCTTTTGGATAGGGTCGCATATTGGGCGTGACAGCTAGTCTCAGCCGTCGCTGGTATGCCAGGTCGCGATGCCATGGACAAGGCCAGAGGGTGAGGGCTGGAGAGCCGGTAGGAGCCCTGAGTCGCGATGCTCAAGTACCCCCCTTTAACGCACAAGCTTCCGACATCCAGGAAGAAAAGGAGCCACGGACAGGCACCAAATAATAAGCATGATGGGTCGGAAGCATGGCCCTAAGATATGCAAGAGGGGTACACGCCGCTGGGTCTGACCCGAGCGACTTGGGGATGATGCAGCCCGAGGGGCACCCCCAACAAAGTAAGCTAAAAAACACGAGCAAAAGGGATACACGCCGCAGGGACGGACCCACGCGGCATGGGAATAATGCAGCCCTGAGGGCGCTCCCAGCTGGAAACAAAACTTGAAAGATGTCACCTGACAGTGTTGACGACGAAGGGGTGTTGGTGTAGCGGACGCGGTGGGCTGCGGGAGCCGATCCTCACGAACCCCCAGGCCCTGGGGCCTCGGGAGGCTCCGGAGGCGCTGGTGGCTCCTCGCGGGCCATCTCCATCTCTGACAGGGCTGTGGAACGCCTGACCTCTTAAGCCTCCAGGATGCCCTTCATGAGGCGCTGGTACGTGGCAACCGCGTTCGGCAAGCCATAAGGCATGCAGATGTAGCTGTGGAGTGGACCTTCGTAGCGCCCCACTTGCAAGGGCCAGAGGCGCTCCTGAGAGGCGACTTGGCTGAGCCCTGGTATGTCGATGCAGACGCGTAGCCCACCATCCTCGCCTGGATGGGGGGCCACAGCGGGTAAGCGACGGCTGCCTCTTGACTCCTGTAGCTCCTGAATGGCCTTGCTGACGAAGTCCTGAGGGTTTGGCCCTCCTTGCCTTGATCCTTATTGAGGGAAACGTGCTTTGAAACACGCCTCCAAGTGGTGCCCAAGCGCCTCCCTTGTGACCTTGGCGAGGTTGGCGGCCCTCCAGGGGAGAGCCCCCGAACCCTGCCTGAGGAGGGCGCCAGGCGCGCTTTCCTATGCGATGGAAGGAGGTTCCCCCTGGGCAGGCACGGGCCCTGTGGGCCTGCCTCCTAAGGTGCCGGGTCGGACGATGTCTTCTTCTTCTTGGGGGCGGCCTCGGGAAGCCTCCTGCTTCCGCGATCCGGGTTTTCCAGTGATGCAGCCTGAAAGGCTCGTTCCAGGGAGCACACTGCATCTCTCTCTTCGCAGGGCACCGTGATGACTCCGCCACTTCCTGGCATCTTGAGGATGTTGTAGCCATGGTGGGTTACTGCCATGAACTTGGCCAGCGTTGGGTACCCGAGGATGGCATTGTACGACAGGCGAATGTGGGCAACGTCGAAGTCGATGAGCTCGGTGTGGTAGTTGTCGCGTGCCCCGAAGGTGACAGGGAGGCGGACCAACCCAATCGGGACCGTGGAGCCGTCGGTGACTCTGGAGAAACGCTTGGTTGGCTGAAGCTGGTTGTAGGGCACTTGGAGATTGTTGAATGTTTCCACGGACAGGATGTTGAGCCCTGCCCCGCCATCGATGAGGGTCCTGGTGACTAGCACGTTGCTGATGATTGGGGAACAGAGCATTGGGAGGACTCTAGCTGTGGCCGCGCACTTGAGCTCATCCGCTGAGCTGAACATGATGGTGCACGCCGACCACCTGAGAGGGCGCGTGGCCTCGAGCTTGGGGAGGACTGCATTTACTTCTCGGGCGAACTGCTTGAAGATGCGTTGAGAGGCTGGGGTTTGAGCTCCGCCCAGGATGCCGGCGATTGCACGTGGCTCCTAGAAGCCCCCAGCCCCCTCGTCCTGATGACGGTCCTCATTTCTCCTTGGCTGTGGCGGCAATGGAGGGAGGACTGTGTTGCCTTTCGGGCGATCCTCGCGAGCCTGATCCCTCCAGCCTCCCTCGCGAGGCGGGTCCTGCCAGCGATCCTCGCGAGGTTGGTCGCGCCACCCTTGGCGGGGGCCGCGGTCTTCCCAGCGTCCTGCGTTCCTTCCTCCTCCTCGACCGTAGCCCCGGTCGCTACGGTCGGGACGTCGGCCGGTCCTTCCTTCTCGCACGGCTCGGAGCTCTTGGCATTCATTGGTGTTGTGGGTGTGGAGGTCGTGGTACACGCAGTACCGGCTGCCCTTGGAAGATTCGGACTGGTCTCTGCCCCGCTTGGTGTCTGGTTCTGCCGCGAGAACGGCAGCCCCCTTGCGCTTCACATCCTTGGCCTTGGGTTTCTTTTCTTCTGGGTCTGCGGCAGGCAGCTCGAGGAGGGAGAGGCGCCCTTCCTCAGCTCTGGCGCACTTGGTCGCCCAGTTGAACAGCTCCAAGGAAGTGCACAGGTCTTCATGCATCACCAGCTCCTCCTTCATCTTGACGTCGCGCATGCCGTCGGAGAAGGCTGAGATGATGGCCTCCTCGGTCACCTTGGGAATCTTGAGGCACGCGTTAATGAAGCGCTGGATGTACTTCTACAAGGTTTCCCCTGGTTGCTGCTTGATGCGGCGCATGTCGCTCACGGCGGGTGGCTAGTCGCGAGTACCCTGGAAGTTGGCGATAAAGCGGGTGCGCATCTCGTCCCAAGAGGAGATCGTGCACGAGGCGAGTTCGAGAGCAGTCGGGCCCCTGGCCCTGAGCGCCATGGGAAACCAGTTCGCCATGACCTTCTCGTCTCCGTTGGCATCTTGATGCCCAGCTCAGAGCTGGAGGAACTCTGGGGTCGGCCGCACCGTCAGAGCGAGGAGGCAGGTCGGCTTGAACTTGCGGGCCACGCGACGCTGCACAGCTTCGGTGGTGAAGGCGCGGCAGCCCGCCGTGGTACAGGAGGCCTTGGGTGACGAAGAGCTTGGTCTGCAGGTCCCCATGCGTTGTAGCTGGGAGCAGCGCGGGTCTTGACGTCTTTGGGGCAGGGGCGTGGTCGCGACGAGCGGGAGCGGGAGCTTCGGGCAGCTTCTCGTGGGCGAGGACTTCTTGGCAGCTCGCTCTTGCTGCTGGTGCCTAACGGAGCGGGTTCCGCCCGAGGCCACGCGCCTTGGGTCGGCGCCTTCTTGGGGGGAGGTGGCCGAGGCGCTCGAGTCGCCGCCAAGAGGCGGGCGCGTGCAGCGAGAAGGACGGCGCGGGGGAGCCCCCTGCAGCGCGGACGAGCTCGGCGACTCGGTCGAGCCATTCTTCGTAGACGTCGTCGACGAGATGGTAGCGCAGGAGCTCGTTTGCCACGATGAGCGCAGCTTGAGCCTCCATGGCCGCGCGGGGAGCGCGGGACGAAGAACTAGCTGGGGTGAGCGAGGGTGTAGCAGTGCGGCCGTCTCGCCTCATGGATGGATGCTAGGACGATGTTTGCTGCTCGTTCCCCGCCGGGCCGGTGGCGGCATTGACGGCAGGCGATGAAGAACGATGAGGACGCCCGCCGACGGGAGCCGTCTGGGCGACACGGGAAGCGAGGGCGGCTCGGCGCTCGGCGCGGGCCCGACGAGCGTCAGACATGGATGTGATCGTCGTAGAAGAACAGGGCGACGGAAGACGAATTCCGGCGCACCCCTACCTGGCATGCCAAATGTCGGATTTAGGGTTCCGGCAGACCCTTGAGGTTCGAACTCTGGGGTGCGCGCAGAGATTTCGCCCTCTACCTACCTGCTCCTCGCCGACTCGCTAGGATCTAAACTATGGAAGGAACAACACAAGAGACACAGAGTTTATACTGGTTTAGGCCACCATTGTGGTGTAATACCCTACTCCAGTGTGTGGTGTGGTGGATTGCCTCTTGGGCTGATGATGAACAATACAAGGAAGAACAGCCTCGCGAGGGTCTGTTCTTGGCTGGTGCGATGAACTGCTAGGAGGAGTTCAGTCGCTCTCTCTACTGGCTTTCTGGTGAGGATTCTTGATTCTAGATCAGGTCCAGATGCCTCTACCCTGGGGGTGGCTAGTGCTAGTCCTATTTGTAGGCAAAGGCCTTGGGCCTCTTCCCAAATATTGAGCGGGAAGGGCGCCAACAATTGGCCATTTTGAAGGGTAACATCTAGTACACTTATCCTGACTAAAGTTGGTCCTCGCCTGTCAAAGGCTCTGGTGGTGACGCCTGCTTGGGCTCCACAATGACTTCCTTCCTGCCCTTAGGCTGGTCTTGGTCTTGTTGCACCGAAACGGATGCCTTTTCTTGATGCTCTCCCCTGCGCTTGCTCCCTTTGCACCAAAGAAGAAAGGAGGACACTGCGCGGGCTGGCCCGACTGGCGCCCTTGGTCGTCATGGCTTGCGTCATGGGCACCTCGCGAGGTACCCCGCCTTGGACTCTCCGCCTCCTCATGAGCCACCCTGAGGAGGCCGTGCCTGAGGAAGCTCCTTGTCATCCACCCCGCGAGGCTTGCCCCCCCCCCTTTGAGCCACGCCGCGGTCCGCAGGCAGGCAAGTCTGGGGACCCTCGTTCCCAGAACGCCGAGAATGATATGGCCAATATCATATTGCTCCTTTGATCTCCATCTTCGGGGCGCCATGATCATCTTCATCACTGGCATGACACCATGATCTCCATCATCGTGTCTTCATGAAGTTGTCACGCCAACGACTACTTCTACTTCTATGGCTAACGCGTTTAGCAATAAAGTAAAGTAATTTACATGGCGTTCTTCAATGACACGCAGGTCATACAAAAAATAAAGACAACTCCTACGGCTCCTGCCGGTTGTCATACTCATCGACATGCAAGTCGTGATTCCTATTACAAGAACATGATCATCTCATACATCAGATATATCATTCATCACATCCTTTGGCCATATCACATCACAAAACACTTGCTCCAAAAACAAGTTAGACGTCCTCTAATTGTTGTTGCAAGTTTTTACGTGGCTTCTATAGGTGTTCTAGCAAGAATGTTTCTTACCTACGTAAAACCACAACATGATATGCCAATTTCTATTTACCCTTCATAAGGACCCTTTTCATCGAATCCGCTCCAACTAAAGTGGGAGAGACACACACCCGCTAGCCACCTTATGCAACTAGTGCATGTCAGTCGGTGGAACCTGTCTCACGTAAGCCTACGTGTAAGATCGGTCTAGGACACTTCATCCCACGATGCCGCCGAAGCAAGATAAGACTAGTAGTGGCAAGAAAATTAAGAACATCTACGCCCACAACTGCTTTGTGTTCTACTCGTGCATAGTAACTACGCATAGACCTAGCTCATGATGCCACTGTTGGGGAACGTAGCAGAAATTCAAAATTTTATACGCATCACCAAGATCAATCTATGGAGTAATATAGCAACGAGGGGAAGGAGAGTGCATCTACATACCCTTGTAGATCGCTAAGCGGAAGCGTTCAAGTGAACTGGGTTGATGGAGTCGTACTCGTCGTGATCCAAATCACCGATGATCCTAGTGCCGAACGGACGGCACCTCCACGTTCAACACACATGCAACCCGGTGACGTCTCCCATGCCTTGATCCAGCAAGGAGAGAGGGAGAGGTTGGGGAAGATTCCGTCCAGCAGCAGCACGACGGCGTTGTGGTGAAGGAGGAGCATGGCAATCCTGCAGGGCTTCGCCAAGCACCGCGGGAGAGGAGGAGGACTTGGGAGAGGGGGAGGGCTGCGCCAGGACTTGGGTGCGGCTGCCCTCCCACCCTCCACTATTTATAGGTGGGGAGAGAGGGGGCCGGCCCCCCTAGATCTCATCTAGGGTTGGGGGCGGCGGCCAAGGGGGGAGGAGTGCCTCCCAAGTCAAGTGGAGGCCCTTCCCCTTAGGGTTTCCCCTCTCCCATGCGCATGGGCCTTGGTGGGGCTGGTGCCCCTGGCCCATTAAGGCTAGGGCGCCCCCTTACAGCCAATGTTGATGTATTGGATGTGGTGGAACATTTTCCGGACCTCCTGACCCCTCAGGAATCCTCCGGAACCTTCTGGAAGCTTCCCGGTACAATATCGAAAAAAACCGAACTTTTCCCGGAACCCGAACAACAACTTTCCATATATAAATCTTTACCTCCGGATCATTCCGGAAGTCCTCGTGACGTCCGGGATCTCATCCGGAACTCCGAACAACATTCGGTAACCACGTATATATATTCCCTATAACCCTAGCGTCATCGAACCTTAAGTGTGTAGACCCTACGGGTTCGGGAGACACGTAGACATGACCGAGACAACTCTCCGGCCAATAACCAACAACGGGATCTGGATACCCATGTTGGCTCCCACATGTTCCACGATGATCTCATCGGATGAACCACGATGTCGAGGATTCAATCAATCCCGTATTCAATTCCCTTTGTCTAGCGGTATAGTACTTGCCCGAGATTCGATCGTCGGTATCCCGATACCTTGTTCAATCTCGTTACCGGCAAGTCTCTTTACTCATTCCGTAACACATCATCCCGTGATCAACCCCTTGGTCACATTGTGCACATTATGATGATGTCCTACCGAGTGGGCCCAGAGATACCTCTCCGTCACACGGAGTGATAAATCCCAGTCTCGATTCATGCCAACCCAAAAGACACTTTCGGAGATACCCGTAGTGCACCTTTATAGCCACCCAGTTACGTTGTGGCGTTTGGTATACCCAAAGCATTCCTACGGTATCCAGGAGTTGCACAATCTCATGGTCTAGGGAAATGATACTTGACATTAGAAAAGCTTTAGCATACGAACTACACGATCTTTGTGCTAGGCTTAGGATTGCGTCTGGTCCATCACATCATTCTCCTAATGATGTGATCCCGTTATCAACGACAACGAATGTCCATGGTTAGGAAACCGTAACCATCTATTGATCAACGAGCTAGTCAACTAGAGGCTTACTAGGGACATGGTGTTGTCTATGTACCCACACATGTATCTGAGTTTCCTATCAATACAATTATAGCATGGATAATAAACGATTATCATTAACAAGGAAATATAATAATAATAATAACTAATTTATTATTGCCTCTAGGGCATATTTCCAACAGAGAAGATGAACGCTTGGGCACTAGGGCTCGAGCGAAAAGGAATGGATGAGCAGAGGAAGAAGAAGGCGTGGGTGAAAAAGGGAGTTCTTATCCCCTTATAAAGGCAGCAGAGATCCTGCGCCTCCCCACCTGCCCGGTAAATTCTCTTATTCCCCAAGCGCCATGATTGATGGCACGGTTGGGTTACCCACACCCGTATTGATGAGAATCTCGCGATGAGGGGACACGATCTCTGCTTCGACAAGACGTGCCGATAAAACCGCCTCGCGATATGTGTAGTGGCAGGTTGTGAAAAACGGTTCGAATAATGACCAGGCCGTGGCGTGATGTCACGCTATGAAAAGCTGTCAGCAGATTAGATTTGTGGAGTATTGTGCTCTCTACGGTGGTATGTGGAATTTGTTTTGCAGAGCCGGACACGATCCTTGTGTTCAAGGTCTTCTATGGAATATTCGGAGAAGGAACCCGCCTTGAAATGCTGAAGACAATATGCGCGCCGGACTCATCGTCATTGAAGCCTGGTTCAGGGGCTACTGAGGGAGTCCAGGATTAAGGGGTCCTCGGACAGCCAGACTATATACTTTGGCCGGACTGTTGGACTATGAAGATACAAGATTGAAACTTCGTCTCGTGTCCGGATGGGACTCTCCTTTGCGTGGAAGGCAAGCTTGGCAATTTGGATATGTAGATCTCCTTCTCTGTAACCGACTCTGTGTAACCCAAGCCCCCTCTGGTGTCTATATAAACCGGAGGGTTTAGTCCATAGGACAACAACAATCATAATCATAGGCTAGCTTCTCGGTTTAGCCTCTACGATCTCGTGGTAGATCAACTCTTGTAATACTCATATCATCAAGATCAATCAAGCAGGAAGTAGGGTATTACCTCCATAGAGAGGGCCCGAACCTGGGTAAACATTGTGTCCCTCACCTCCTGTTACCATTAGACGCATAGTTCGGGACCCCCTACCCGAGATCCGCCGGTTTTGACACCAACAGGGATGACCTGCTTCTTGGCTGAAATCCAGTGCGCAATGTCAGCACCCAGGTACCCCGCCTCCTGGAGCTCCTTGATGTCCTTTGTCATCACGGAGGAGGCCACCCACTTGCCTTGAGAGCCGGATCCGGACATGGCTGGAGAGGTTGGTGGAAGTGGGGAAGATCGGAGCTTTGGCGCTGGAGCTCAGAGATAGGAAGGCTGAGGAAGGAAGAAGTCATGGAGTGGAAAAGATGGATCTCTATTCGCTTATGTAGGCCGTGAATGCCAAGCGCCGGCCCTCCTAGACTTAAAACCTCGCCTGTTCCCAATGTGGGTATGTGTCGCGGTCAGTTGGATTACCCAAATACCATCGATGTGCAATCCTGTATTAAGTGGGCACGATCTCTATTTTGATAGGACGTGCCAATGAGGCGTGGCCTCGAAACACGGAGCACGGGGTGTGAAAACGGTTTAAAAAGCCGAAGGGTCAAGTTTGACGCTTCGTCAAAAAAGTTGTCAGTGAAAGACATTGTTCTTCTTTTCTATATCCTGCCTTCGCAGCTGAGGGTTGTGTTTATTATGAGAAGCCGGATACAATTCTTTTACAGAGGAAAGCCGATGTGTATTCTTCAAGGAACCCGCCTTGCAATGCTGAGGACAATCTAAGAGCCTAATATATCATCATTGAAGACTGGTTTAGGGGCTACTGTGGGAGTCCTGCACTAGGGTGTCCTCGGGCGTCCGGTCTATTGATGTGGGCCGAACTGATGGGCCGTTAAGATTCAAGACAGAAGATTATCTCCTGTCTTTGGTGGGGACTCACATATGCGTGGATGGCAAGTATAGGTGTCCAAATATATTATTCCTTTCTGTAAAACCAACTCTGTACAACCCTAAGCCCCTCCGGTGTTTATATGAACCGGAGGGTAGATCGGAGGTAGGATCACAACATTGCTAGGCTAGCTAATCTAGGGTTAGCCAAATCAATCTCGACGTAGATCAACTCTTGTAACCCCTATACCCTCGAATATAATCAAGCAGGCGTAGGGTTTTACCTCCATTAAGAGGGCCTAAACCTGGGTAAAACACTGTGTCCTTTGTCCATAGTTACCATTGATCCTCAGACATACAACTTGGGCCCCCCCTACCCGAGATCTACCAGTTTTGACACCGACAACGGGCCCATGAGTTACGTGGACACAGTTTCTTTGGGGGCCGTCTCCCTGTAGTGGAAGCGTACTCTCAGAGGGCACCTTCGACGTGCCCCTTCCCGCACACAGCTGAGCCACTGGGCCGGCCTAGTGGCTATCCTTCGCCCGATGTGTGTTTCAGGTGTAAGCCTAAACATTTCCTTTTTCTTTTTTTAGTAAGCTTCTAAAATCCATAATCAATTCATTTCAACTCCAAATTTGATGATTCAAATTTCTAGTGAGTCCATAAATCATGCTCTATCACATGGTGCTATTAACACATTTTCCAAGAAATATTTCTTTCACAAATATTTATCAAAATCCTATTTTTCCATTTCTATGATAAATTTGGAAAATCCCAAAGGGCCCATGTTTTATCCAAATCAATTGATTCAAATTCCTAGACACTTCTAAGATCATAGCCTAGTTTATGAACATTTTTCCCTATGCTTTCACTACATCACAAAGTTCTGAATGATTTATTCATGTATAGCCAACTTTGTAAAATCATAGGAAATTAGTTTGAACTCCAATTCAAGTGAAACCAACTCCTAGATGCTTCTAAAATCCACTACTCTCTTAATTACATCATATTGAAATGTTCAAAATAATCCATTGATCCACTTCCAATGAAACCACCCCAGTCATTTCTCATATGACCAGAGGTATCCTAGGAAAGTCCAACTCCTATTTTTAGAGCACTTTTAGTTTTGCCTTTGTTTTCTTGCTTACTGTGTTTGTTTCTGGCGTTAGTTGACAAAGTAGACGGAGTACTTGGAGAAGGACCAGAAGATTTAAAGACTTAGATGAACCAGGCAAGCAGACCTTTGACCATGTCCATGAAACCCTTTTCATCCATGTAATATAGCACTTTATTATTTTTGCATCGGAATGATGATGAGGTGGTAACCACTTTGGTGGGTTGCCTCCGTTACCTCCTTGTTGATACTTGCCTTGTGCATGACCCTACCTTCCTATGAGGGTTCTGCAGGTGGGAGTAGATAGGATGCTAAAGTAGTTGCTATGCAAATGGGACGGGTGTATGCATGGTGATGGGAAAAAAGTATTTAAAGGGCTTTTTCGAAAACACCGTTGGGTGCCACTAATGCCCGAGGGAGATGTTGAGTTAGGTAACCACTTGATAAAGAAGTAGTGTACCGAGGCAAGTGAGTGTGTTGTTTTTGAAAACGGATTGGTTTAAGTTGCTACCGTTACGTCAACCTTACATGAGCAACCACTCTACCCTTATATGTGAAAGGGCATTAATGATTCCTAGGCCGATACTAGCATGGTGCCCACATTAGTAGTGATGGGGGTCACATGAGGTCACTCTTGGGATGGGGTCATGCTTGGATAGGCAGCCATGACTGTTTTCACAGGGCACCGAACACACCGTTGGTCCCTGCGTGTATGTGTGATAATGAAAAGGGCGGAGTCCCAAGATCTTGATGCTTATACACAAAGACCGTGTACCAACGAGTGGACCCTATGTTAGTGTAGCCTAGGGAAAGATAGTGATCAGGTGCTTCCTCGGAGTACTTGAGGTACTATGGGATCATGGATGACACAAAGGCTTCCCGGATCTGGTGGGTAAAGTGTGCAACCTCTGCAGAGTGTAAAACTATTTGAATAGCTGTGTCCACTATCAAGGACAGTTGGGTAACTACTCTTGGGCTACGTCCACATGTTTACGAAACCCAGTGAGTGTGTGTGGATGAGTGGAAAGAACTACTTGGGTCAAGTCAAAAGACTTGACATGATAACTAAGTTGGGTTGTTTATGTTGATATCTGTAAACTGTCCACATGGTTACTTGAATTCTTATGATGCTTGTTTTACAAGTTGTTGAACATATCATAGCACTCAAAACTAGCTTTCTACAAAAATTTACATACATCATGCGTTGTTGTACCTTGAATCGAAACATGGGTTGCTTGCGAGTACATTCAGAGTACTCATTCGCTTGACATTGGTTATTTTATTGGCCAAGAATGAAAGAACAAGTTATAATGAACAGTACCTTGGTGACGAACATGCGAGCTAGGATGCTTTCCCAGTCAGAATGCATATAGGGTTAAGGCAGATGGCATGGGCTCACGCTATCGTTGAAGATTTTCTGCTGCGAGTTTATGAAGACTTGACCACAATGGTCATAATCTGTGTAAGACGGTATGTATGGATATAAGTCTCTTGTTTTTCAGCTTTTGTGTGTTCAGTAAGCATTGATCTCCGGGATCACTTTACACGTGCATTCGGTGATCACGACTTATGAGTTGGAGTCCCCACATGAATGATTATAAAGAGCAAGGATTTATTACTAATCAAGAGGTGATTGGCTGGCGAGCTCCTCAAGGAGAAAGTGTTCCCCAACCCGGCGAAGGAGAAGTCATGGTATTTATATACCATCTACTTAGGGGATTGTTTCCACCCGAGTCAAGGTTCTTCTGGGACGTCTTAAGTTTTTAAAACCTTCATCCTCAAGACCTTGCTCCAAACTACGTATCCAATCTATGCCAATTCCAAGTCCTATGTGAGGTGTATTTGATAACGGAAGCTACTATTCCTCTCTGTAGGGAATTTTTCTATATCAACCGCCAAACTTAATGTGTGGATGGCCCCAGCCTAGAACTTGGCGCGGTCTCAATTGAGAGGAAGAAAGACGTTCATTTTCCTTCAGCTACCCTGCCAAGTCACCCCAAAGGATGGATCAAGACTTAGTTCTACTATAAGAACACAACTCCTGCTAATGAAAATCCCTTGCCGGGTTATAGACCTGATCGTCTTGACAATTGAGGAGCTTCTAGGCTAGGCTCCCGCTGATGAGTGTGCTCAAGTTGCCCATATATATCCAAAACTAAGGGCTTTGTTGGCCAATGTTTTAATTAGGGTTGATCTAACCCGATGCTGGATTAGCTGGAGGATCATGTCGTTAAGTTTCCTAAATGACTTCATGTGCAACTATTTGGGCGACTCAGGTGACGTGCAATGGTATAGTCCTATTAACTTGTTAGCTGATGAGATAAATAAGATTGTGAAGAAGCTGCTTAGGGAGTCTCAAGAAGCTTGCAATAAGACGGGGCTGAGTCCATTCTATGCTCTTAACCCGGCTCCAGTAGTAATATACATATAACCAATTGTCCAACTTATCAATCATGATTTATCCAGAACTTCACTTTTTAACCTTGTCAAAACATGTGGAGGCCGACTCTCCATTCTGGACCAAGAAGATAAAGAAAACAAAAGCACACAAATCCGTTCATGTTTCGGCTGTTCAAATAAATGAACCTATCAACAAAGATGACACGCCCGAGGAAAATGAGTCGGAGGTAGACCTCGACTCCCTTGGCCTTCTTTTTATGCAACTTGCTCAAGCTCCTTCTTCCTAGGGTGAAGCTGAAACAAACCGGGCTGATGATGTTGAGGTAATTTCCATCTCCTCCAGCTCAGTACCCTTGTCTCCAAAGAAAACTAGGCGGGTCATTCGGAAAGTAAGATTTTGTTATCCTGACACTCATTTGGATCCAAATTTTCTTTTGAAGAAAACACATCATGAATCAAGGCGCCAAACTCGAAGTAGCTCTGGAGATCTTGCGACCGGCTTACCTGACAAAATAGCCACCCACAAGCAATGTAACGAGGTGCCTCATAGTCCAACCACTTCTCTTACTCGAGCTGGCCTTATTTGGCAACCTCTTAACCCCTCCGAGATTCAAATTATCAGGTGTCGCCACCATCATCTAGAGACTCATTTGCCATTCAGCTGCCACCTTGATCATAAATGCAGGGTAAAGAAGTTTGTCAACTGCTGGCGTCTTACCATGATCATTATTGTGCATATTTGAACATGTGGTCTTGATTGTAGGGCCAAGGCCAAAGCTAAGAAGAGGAAGGTTGGCGAGTCATCAACAATTCCTTAATTAGAGGACCCGAATTTAGTGACTCCTGAAGCCCACAATGAGATACCAGAAATCCATCTTGATGAGCCAGTGGAGCTGGCCCAATAGAAAGAACTGGTGGCTATCGAGGTGATGGATGCTAAAATCATCCTTCATAACACGGCAGATGATCTTAACCCGCCAAGCCCGGCTCATACTCCCAGACTAGCAACAATGGCTGAAGATGTTCCCCCTTGTGATAACACCAATGACGAGGTTGATATTATAGGGGCGGTTCAAAAACCTCCAGAGGTCTGAAATGTGTTGACCAAGCTTATCAGCAAAGATGAGAAGCCTTTGCCTAAAAAGGGAAAAATCCAAACTTGAACTTCCCAACTTTGAATATTTAACGTAGATGAGTTTCGCTGATGCTATTTGAGCCGCCTTTCCACAAGCCGGGACATGAAAGCCAGCATGGTGAACATGATAAACAGGAAATATGAGGTATCTAGAATGTTCACTTTTCTCTAGTATTATATATCCTTATGTATCCCCATGTCTTAAATATAGGAAAACTTGAGTGTGTATAAGACTTATGCATAGAATCTTGAAATCTTGCTGTGTAGCCCCTAAGGGTCGGGTTATCATGCCAATGATAAGCTGGTTCTTCAAATAGAAATCTATTAAAAGAAATGCCATGTAGCCCTCTAGGGTCGGCTCATCTCTGTGAGATGAGTCGAGTCTTCAAATTATATGAAATTTTTGAAAAAATAACTTGTAGCCCCCAAGGGCTGACCCAGGTTTATGAACTGAGTCGGGTCTTCTTATGTCATCTATCTATTATATATAAAAAGTACTTGACGGGGTCATTATAATTAAGATAATTAGCTTAGAAAATCTCACAATCATTAGAAATATCCGACCTTTAATTTGGTGTGTCAATTTCCAATCAACCAAGTACAACCGTTCGATCTTCGTAAACCACATGGCCCCATCAATACAAAAAAAACACTTCCGTGATGATACGTGTTTGTCACAGTAGGTCGCGTTTTTTGTCATGCATGTACATCCATGACGATTTTATGACAGAATCAAGATAGTCATACCTGTGCTATCGTAGAAGTGTTCCATGACATTACCAAAATTATCATCATGGAAGTGTCCACTTCCATGACAATAAATCGCGCATCACAGAAGTGCTTTCGTCAAGGGTGACCGACACGTGGCATCCACCGTAACAGAACGCCGTTAAGCTATCGGGTCGGGTTTTGTATCCGATAACCCGTTAACAGCCCCAACCAATGGGGATTTTCCACATGTAAAGTCATCATTGGCTGGAGGAAACACGTGTCGGCTCATCATTGGGACAGATATCATCCACTCCCTGGATAGAAGGCGCCTATGTAACGTTGACATGTGGCACGGCCCAACAGTGGCCCATTCCTGTGAAAAGGCCGGCCTGTTTGACTTGGTCAAAAGCTGGCGGGCCGGCCCATGGAAAGCCTGTTAACGGCCTGTTAGCATATAGCCCATTTACAGCCCGCTAACCCAGGGCCCGTTACACCCTATGCGAACTAGGCCCAGTAGCGTCATCTGGGCCATCCAATATGATTCCAGCCCAATTTCACTTCTGGCCCATGTATGGCCCATGACGTCTTTCGGCCCATATGAGGCCCTTTCTAACTCTTGGCCCATTAGCGGCCCGTGCTGAAACTGGCCCGTAATGAACAGTGTGTTACTTTACACCCATTAACGGCCCGCGGTGAAACTGGCCCGTAATGAACAGTGTAACACTTTATACCAATTAACGGGCCGTTATTCCGTTGGGCCGTTTCCAGCCCAAGTTAACTTTGGGCCTTCTGAGGGGCCATTTATTCTTGGGCTCATTTGCAGCATTCGGTTCCTTACGGCCCGTTACTCTCATTTTCTGTTTGTGTGCCAAATTCAGCCCGTCGTTATAGTCGGCCCGTTTGTGGTTCGTTAGTCTGTTGGGCCATTTTCATAGCATTACCAAATACGGCCTATTAACGGCCCGTTATGGTCAGCGCATAAAACGTATGATTTCCATTATAGGCCCGTCTACGGCCCATGGCCCGTACAAGACCCATAAATGAGTTGGCGGCCCATGGATCCTACGTGACGTAGAAGGCCCATGGATCCTACGACACGTAGAAGGCCCATGGATCCTAGAAACGTAGAAGGCCCATGGATCCTACGAGACGGAGAAGGCCCATGGATCCGACGGCCCATGAAGGCCCATGGTCGGGTGAGTTGGCCCCCGTTTGAACGATATAGCATATTCAAAGAATTATCCTACTCAATACTATCACCTCTAAAAAGCATACACTATACAACAAAGAGATCAAGGCATAGAAAGGTAGAATAATCCTACACTGTACAATAAAGAAATTACAGCCGATTATACCCACTGGGCATTATGGTTCGGCACAGGTGATAATAAAGCATACACAAACAACAAATTGCATACACTGGGCAAATACAACTCATAAATCATGGACGCGCATCAACTTAACTCCATTTGAACTATAATCTCTTCAGGAAATAGGATTGGCCGGATTCAGATAGCACAAATTTCAGTCTGCAAAATCTCCAATTCCTTCATGGTTACCTCGGTGTCTTGTTTCATTTTTTTGACTCCTGCATCTAATACTTGCATGTCCAGTCTCAACTTGTTGATTATACGTTGACAATCATGTACACGTTGTGTTGCCACCTCTAGTTGATGCTCGAGAACATCAGCACATTCCAATTCCAATCCATAATCATTCGGTAATGGCCATGCCGCACTGCTCGCAGATTTTTGTGTTGATGTCACTTCATCATGAAATGTTTCTGTAAGTACATGGCACTATTTCGTACTACATGGGAAAACAGGATTAACAATAATGTTACACATCACTTTCACAAAAAAAATGTTACACGTCATGAAGCATAAGCGGGTTATATTTTAAAATTATAAAAAGATAGTCTGCAGCTCGTGACATGAAATCCTCTTAGCTCACCAGAGGAGCATGATGTTGGGGCCCAATCGAAAACACGGACAAGTTACAAATTTAGACAGCACGTTGCGTATAAGTAAGCAAGCAGTTGGCCATTCTGTACCTCAATTAAAGTCTTAGAGAGCATAATGAACAGCAGAGGGTTTCATACAAACATACTACATCAAGCAAAACTATACAATCATTAGTGTAGTATAAACTAGATTGTGAGCCTCATGCAATAATAGTTGGTTAATAGACTCACACTTCGGCAGAGTAATTAAATGGTAAGGCCTTTAATTATGTCAACTAATAGTGATACAAGTACCGAACATCAGGCATGATTACTTGGGCATCTCATTAAGTGAGGACAAATAAAGCAATTGAAAAGAGAAAATTAACTATGCCTGAAACAAACAAGGAATTGAACTGTTGAGTTGCATATAATGACTTACCTTAGCAGGTTGAAGAGGCTCAGCGCAGCTCCTACTTCTCTTGCAAGGCTCCTTCCTAACATCTTGTGCTTGGAAATCCTCAATCTTATCTTCATTGCACCCCCTCTGCAAGGTGACACAAACTAGTTACTCGTCTCCTTGGAAGATAAATATGCATACTTTCCAGTCTGTGAACACAAAAGGATGAGATTATAACAAAACAACACCACATAATGAAACATGCTGCATCTCTTGCACTTGCACACAATGAAATGAGCATTTACTATGCCTGCACTATGTAAAAACTAGGCATACCTTCGAACTGGATCTCCAGGTACTCTTGGAGAGCCTACTGTAGTGTACAACCAAACCTTTATGTCACCCATGAGTTAGACAAGGCCCCACTATAGCAGCCCTTAGTGTTTAAATCGTTGACAAGCTCTGTTAGAGTGTTAGGTCAAGAATAGCAAGTAATCAAAGCAAACAGTCCTAGTACGGCTGGCTGATGCAAACAATCAATTGAACAGATGTGTGAGCAAATCTTGCATATCAAGAAAAGAAGCAAAGAAGGAGGCCTAAACACCATCACTTGACTGACCAGATTTAAGGGGCATTTAAACATCTTGTTCAACGTATGAACTAACATAAACATTGCATATTCTAGATTCTACAATGGAATGCACATGTATTAGGTTATGCCATGTATGATGATGCCTAAATGTACAAATAGTAGGCAGGAGTGATTCATCATTGCACGCACATTTGAATTGCAGGTTAAGGGCCAGTTCGATTCCACATTTTCAGGGCATATTGTCAAAATAAGCCATAAAAGATGTAAAGAAGTCATTTTTGAGTTACGGGCTTGGGCTTAACTAATTTCGCTTTGGAGGTGGGTGTTTCAGGTAGAACCTCACTAAAAATTGAAGGGAAGGGGAATAGTGAAATGACTCTGTTGTCTGCCTATATTACACTCAAAATGCAACTGCTGACACCCGTGTCACACCTGACCCTCAAGTAAAAACAAACACGCAAGCATTTTCATTGCCCTGCCCGCTTGCATCTCCTCTCCCCTTTCCCTCTACCTCGATCCCCTGCCTGCAGCACTAGGGTTCCTCCAGCGAGCCGTCGCCACTGGTCCCATCTGGCCTGGTCCTCAACGATGCTATGTCCATCTAGGCTACATGGCCAGTGGGTAGGGGCAAATCTCCCTGGCTGCTCCTCCCTCTGGTGTCGCCCTTCATTCTCATGGTCTCCAGCAGCTGCTCCATTGTGGCTCGTCCAACGCACTACTCCGGCGGGCGCTGCACAACTACGGCTGATGCCACACTGCAATAGAAGGCACCTTAATCCCCCTCCCCTCCTCCCAGGCCATGGCCTTGAGGTGCTGTTGAAGGATGAGCTCATCCAACGAGGTGAGCATCTCCTCTGATTTTTTGCCAAGTTTTCATTCTGATCCACTATACGATGAATTGCTATGAGCTGCTTCTGCTGCTGCTATATGATGCATTGCTATGAGCTGCTCCTGCTGCTGCTATATGATGAATTGATATGAGCTTCTGCTGTATGATGAGTTGCTATGACCTGTTGCTGCTGCTATATGATGAATTGCTATGAGCTGCTGCTGCTGCTATATGATGAGTTGCTACAAGTTGCTCGTGCTGCTGCTATATGATGAATTGCTATGAGCTGCTCCTGCAGCTGCTATATGATGAATTGCTATGAGCTGCTCCTGCTGCTGCTATATGATGAATTGCTATGAGCTGCTGCTGGTATATGATGAATTGCAGACTGCTGCTACTGTATGATGAGTTGTTATGAGCTGCTGCTGCTATGTGATGCTTTCAGGTGGTGCTGCTATATGATAATAACCAGCCACTTGGACCATCGAATTTCAATAAATAATTGTTCTTGATTTAAATGTGGGTCATGCGTTCTTCATTTAAATTAGGAAATGGGATCTCTGTGGAAAACATTGACCAAAGTAGATTGTGCCAAGTAGATGGTATCTTTGTATTTGCATTTTGAGCAAATAGTGATGGTTTGTTTTCCTATCATATTAATTACTGCACTGGGTTCAATTTGTGATGTTTGCAAGTCAAATTAATTTCCATATGGGAAGCAAAATGAAAATATATAATGCAATCTAGGCTTTCCACTGATCATGCCAATGATAAGCTGAAAACGCAATGAAAAGAACTGGTTGGCTTATTACATGTAGCTTATATTCACAGGTGCTTGATAACTTGTAATAACTGTCCCTAAGAAACTTGGCTAATAGAACTGGCATACAAATAACATGTCATGATGATTGCAATGGAGGAGTGATGTACCATAGCACACTGTATAGGCTCACCGTTGCCTCTCCTTTTTTCCGATGTTCCATGAAATTGCCACATACATCTTGTACTTTTTCATTGTGTAACCCTATCTGCAAGTTGACACGGTTAATATCAGACATCTCTACATGATACTACATTGCATATCCCTTGCGCATATTTAAACCACCAATTAACGATTGTGTGCATACCATAAACTAGCCATGACTCTGTATGCTGGACTAGCAGGCACTCTAAGGGAGCCTAATGTAGTGCACTGGAATTTCTACATGCCACCTACGATTTTGTGTAATGTACTACCCCTGTTCCTAAATATATGTCTTTGTAGAGATTCCAGTATGGACCACATACAGATGTATATAGATGCATTTTCGAGTGTAGATTCACTCATTTTGCTCTGTATGTAGCCTATAGTGGAATCTCTAGAAAGACTTATATTTAGGAACGGAGGTACGAGGTAGTATCATGTATGACATCTATGTTGGGGAACGTAGTAATTTCATAAAAAAATCCTACGCACACGCAAGATCATGGTGATGCATAGCAATGAGCGGGGAGAGTGTATCTTCATACCCTTGAAGATCGCTAAGCGCAAGCGTTTATCAACGCGGTTGATGTAGTCGTACACCTTCACGATCCGCCCCGATCAAGTACCGAGCGTACGACACCTCCGCGTTTAGCACACGTTCAGCTCGATGACGTCCTCGCCTTCTCGATCCACCAAGACGGGCGAATTAGTAGATGAGTTCCGGCAGCACGACGCCGTGGTGACGGTGTGGTGAAGAACAATCTCTGCAGGGCTTCGCCTAAGCACTACGGAAACTATGACGGAGGTTAAACTAGAGGGGATGGGGTTGCCGGCACACGGCTTGGTGTTTCTTGATGTGTCTTTGGTGCTAGCCCTGCCCCTCTATTTATATGTTGAGCCTTGGGGTCGAAACAGGGAGTAAAAGCATCCACAAAGTCGGTTTCACTCGAAAGGCAAGAGTCCTTCTCGGACTCCAGGGCTAGACACCAGGGTTCCCGGCGTCTGGACTCAGACGCCAGGTACCCTGGCGTCTGGCCCCTAGACTTCACAAAACTTCCTTTTGCGCTTTCCGAAGACCTTGTGGGCTTTCCTCTTTGGCCCAAATAACGTGTTCTCGTACCCAAACATTTTGGTAAACATCCGGAACCCCTTCCGGTGAATTCCGGAACCCTTCCGGAGACCAAACAACGTTATCCCATATATTAAACTTCATCTCCGGACCATTCCGGAGTTCCTCGTCATGTCCATGATCTCATTCGGGACTCCGAACAACATTCAGTGACCAACATACATTACTCATATAATACTATATCGTCAATGAACGTTAAGCGTGCAAACCCTACGGGTTCGACAACTATGTAGACATGACCAAGACATTTCTCTGGTCAATAACCAATAGCGGAACCTGGATGCCCATATTGGCTCCTACATATTCTACGAAGATCTTTATCGGTCGAACCGCATAACAACATAGGTTGTTCCCTTTGTCATCGGTATGTTACTTGCCCAAGATTCGATTGTCGGTATCTCAATACCTAGTTCAGTCTCGTTACCGGCAAGTCTCTTTACTCGTTATGTAATGCATCATTCCGTAACTAACTCATTAGCTACATTGCTTGCAAGGCTTATAGTGATGTGCATTACCGAGAGGGCCCAGAGATACCTCTCCGACAATCGGAGTGACAAAACCTAATCTCAAAATATGCCAACTCAACATGTACCTTTGGAGACACCTGTAGAGCTCCTTTATAATCACCCAGTTACGTTGTGACATTTGGTAGCACACAAAGTGTTCCTCCGATAAACGGGAGATGCATAATCTCATAGTGGTAGGAACTTGTATAAGTCATGAAGAAAGCAATAGCAACATACTAAACGATCAAGTGCTAAGCTAACGGAATGGGTCAAGTCAATCACATCATTCTCCTAATGATGTGATCCCGTTAATCAAATGACAACACATGTCTATGGTTAGGAAACATAACCATCTTTGATTAATGAGCTAGTCAAGTAGAGGCATACTAGTGACATTAAGTTTGTCTATGTATTCACACATGTATCATGTTTCCGGTTAATACAATTCTAGCATGAATAATAAACATTTATCATGAAATAAGGAAATAAATAATAACTTTATTATTGCCTCTAGGGCATATTTCCTTCAGTCTCCCACTTGCACTAGAGTCAATAATCTAGTTCACATCGCCATGTGATTTAACACCAATATTCATATATGTATATGATTAAAAACACCCATAGTTCACATCGTCTTGTGACCAACACCCAGAGGGTTTACTAGAGTCAATAATCTAGTTCACAGCGCTATGTGATTAACACCCAAAGAGTACTAAGGTGTGATCATGTTTTGCTCGTGTGATAAGCCTAGTCAACGGGTCTGTCACATTCAGAGTCGTATGTATTTTGCAAATATTCTATGTCTACAATACTCTGCACGGAGCTACTCTAGCTGATTGCTCCCACTTTCAATATGTATCCACATAGAGACTTCGAGTCATCTGGATCGGTGTGAAAGCTTGCACCAATGTAACTCTTTACGACGGGCTCTTTTATCACCTCCATAATCAAGAAATATTTCCTTAGTCCCCACTAAGGATATTCTTGACCAATGTCCAGTGATCTACTCCTAGATCACTATTGTAATCCCTTGCCAAATTCAGAGGAAGGTATACAATAGTTCTGGTACATAGCATAGCATACTTTATAGAACCTACGACTGAGGCATAGGGAATGACTTTCATTCTCTTTTGTATTTTCTGCCGTGGTCAGGATTTGTGTCTTACTCAATTTCACACCTTTGCAACATAGGCAAGAACTCTTTCTTTGACTGTGCCATTTTGAAATATTTCAAAATCTTGACAAGGTATGTACTTATTGAAAAACTTATCAAGCGTCTTGATCTATCTCAATAGATCTTGATGCTCAATATGTAAGTAGCTTTATTGAGGTCTTTCTTTTAAAGAACTCCTTTAAAATACTCCTTTATGCTTTCCAGAAAAATTCTACATCATTTCTGATCAACAATATGTTACTCACATATATTTATCAGAAAGGCGGTAATGCTCCCACTCGCTTTATTGTAAATACAGGCTTCACCGCCAGTCTGTATAAAACTATATGCCTTGATCAACTTATCAAAGCATATATTCCAACTCTGAGATGCTTGCACCAGTCCATATATGGATCGCTGGAGCTTGCACATTTTGTTAGCACCTTTAGGATTGACAAAACCTTTTGGTTGCATCATATACAACTCTTCTTTAAGAAAACCATTAAGGAATGCAGTTTTGACATCCATTTGCCAGATTTCATAAAATGTGGCAATTGCTAACATGATTTGGACAGACTTAAGCATCGCTACAGTAGAGAAAATCTCATTGTATTCAACACCTTGAACTTGTCGAAAACCTTTTTGGGACAAGTCGAGCTTTGTAGATAGTAACAATACTATTAGCGTTTGTCTTCCTCTTGAAGATCCATTTATACAATATGGCTTGCCGATCATCGGGCAACTCCACCAAAGTCCACACTTTGTTCTCATACATGGATCCCATCTCAGATTTCATGGCCTCAAGCCATTTCGCGGAATTTGGGCTCATCATCGCTTCCTCATAGTTCGTAGGTTCATCATGGCCTAGTAACATGACTTCCAGAACAGGATTACCGTACCACTCTGGTGCGAACTGTACTTTGGAAGACCTACGAGGTTTTGTAGTAACTTAATCTGAAGTTTCATGATCATAATCATTAGCTTCCTCACTAATTGGTGTAGGAATCACTGGAACTGATTTCCGTGATGAACTACTTTCCAATTCGGCAGAAGGTACAAATTACCTTATCAAGCTCTACTTTCCTCCCACTCACTTCTTTCGAGAGAAACTCCTTCTCTAGAAAGGATCCATTCTTAGCAACGAATGTTTTGCCTTCGGATCTGTGATAGAAGGTGTACCTAACAGTTTCCTTTGGGTATTCTATGAAGACGCACTTCTCCGATTTGGGTCCGAGCTTATCAGGTTGAAACCTTTTTCACATAAGCATCGCAACTCCAAACTTTAATAAACGACATCTTAGGTTTACTGCTAAACCATAGTTCATTCGGTGTTGTCTCAGCGGATTTAGATGGTGCCCTATTTAAAGTGAATGCAGCTATCTCTAATGCATAACCCCAAAACGATAATGGTAAATCGGTAAGATTCATCATAGATCGCACCATATCCAATAAAGTGCGGTTACGACGTTCGGACACACCATTATGTTGTGGTGTTCCATGTGGCGTGAACTGTGAAACTATTCCACATTTTTTTAAACGAAGGCCAAACTCATAACTCAAATATTCTTCTCTACTATCAGATTGTAGAAACTTTATTTTCTTGTTACGATGATTCTCCACTTCACTCTGAAATTCTTTAAACTTTTCAAATGTTTCAGACTTGTGCTTCATTAAGTAGATATACGCATATCTGCTCAAATCATCTGTGAAGGTTAGAAAATAACGATACCCGCCACGAGCATCAACACTCATTGGACCGCATACATCGGTATGTATTATTTCCAACAAGTTAGTAGCTCATTCTATTGTTCCGGAGAACAGAGTTTTAGTCATCTTGCCAAAGAGGCACGGTTTGCAAGCATCAAATGATTCATAACCAAGTGATTCCGAAAATCCATCTTTATGGAGTTTCTTCATGCGCTTTACATCGATATGACCCAAACGGCAGTGCCACAAATAAGTTGCACTATCATTATTAACTTTGCATCTTTTGGCATCAACATTATGAATATGTGTATCACTATGATCAAGATTCAAGAAACCATCACCATTGGGTGTATGACCATAGAAGGTTTTATTCATGCAAACAGAATAACAATTTATTCTCTATCTTAGATGAATAATCATATCGCAATAAACATGATCTTATCATATTTATGCTCAATGCAAACACCAAATAACATTTATTTAGGTTTAACACTAATCTCGAAAATATAGGGAGTGTGTGATGATGATCATATCAATCTTGGAACTACTTCTAACACTCATCGTCACTTCCCCCTCAACTAGTCTATGTTTATTATGTAACTCCTGTTTCGAGTTACTAATCTCAGCAACCGAACAAGTATCAAATACTCAGGGGATACTATAAACACTAGTAAGGTACACATCAATAACGTGTATATCAAATATACCCTTGTTCAATTTGCCATCCTTCTTATCCACCAAATATTCATGGCATTTCCGCTTCCAAAGGACCATTTCCTTTGCAAAGGTAAGCACTCGTTTCAGTGCTTTGGTCCAGCTTTGGGCTTCTTCGCAGGAGTGACAACTTGCTTGTCATTCTACTTGAAGTTCCCTTTCTTTCCCTTTGCCCTTCTCTTGAAACTAGTGGTCTTGTCAATCATCAACACTTGATGCTCTTTCTTGATTTCTACCTTCGTCGATTTCAACATCACGAAGAGCTTGGGAATCGTTTTCGTCATCGCTTGCATACTATAGTTCATCACGAAGTTCTAGTAACTTGGTGATGGTGACTAGAGAACTCTATTAATCACTATCTTATCTGGAAGATTAACTCCCACTTGATTCAAGTGATTGTAGTACCAAGACAATCTGAGCACATGCTCACTAGTTGAGCGATTCTCCTCCATCTTTTAGCTATAGAACTTGTTGGAGACTTCATATCTCTCAACTCGGGTATTTGCTTGAAATATTAACTTCAATTCCTGGAACATGTCATATGGTCCATGACGTTCAAAGCGTCTTTGAAGTCCCGATTCTAAGCCGTTAAGCATGGTGCACTAAACTATCAAGTAGTCATCATATTGAGCTAGCCAAACGCTCATAACGCTTGCATCCGCTTCCCGCAATAGGTCTGCTACCTAGCGGTGCCTTAAGGACATAATTCTTCAGGCAAAGAATGAGGATAAACCTCAGATCACGGATCCAATCTGCATCATTGCTACTAACATCTTTCAACACAATTTTTCTCTAGGAACATATCAAAATAAACATATGAAAGCAACAATGTGAGCTATTGATCTACAACATAATTTGCAAAATACTACCAGGACTAAGTTCATGATAAATTTAAGTTCAATTAATCATATTACTTAAGAACTCCCACTTAGACAGACATCTCTCTAGTCATCTAAGTGATCACGTGATCCAAATCAACTAAACCATATCCGATCATCACGTGAGATGGAGTAGTTTTCAATGGTGAACATCACTATGTTGATCATATCTACAATATGATTCACGCCGACCTTCGGTCTTCGTGTTCCGAGGCCATATCTCAGATATGCTTGGTTCGTCAAGTTTAACTCGAGTATTCCGTGTGCAACTGTTTTGTGCCCGTTGTATTTGAACGTAGAGCCTATCACACCCGACCATCACGTGGTGTCTCAAAGACGAAGAACTTTCGCGAACGGGCATACTCAGGAGAACACTTCTTGATAATTAGTGAGAGATCATCTTATAATGCTACCGCCAATCAAAGCAAAATTAGATGCATAAAGGATAAACATCACATGCAATCAACATAAGTGATATGATATGGCCATCATCATCTTGTGCTTGTGATCTCCATCTCCGAAGCACCGTCGTGATCACCATCGTCACCGGCACGACACCTTGATCTCCATCGTAGCATCGTTGTCGTTTCACCATTTACTGCTTCTATGACTATCGCTACCGATTAGTGATAAAGTAAAGCAATTACAGGGTGCTTGCATTTCATACAATAAAGCGACAACCATATGGCTCCTGCCAGTTGCCGATAACTTGGTTACAAAACATGATCATCTCATACAATAAAATATACCATCACGTCTTGACCATATCACATCACAACATGCCCTGCAAAAACAAGTTAGACGTCATCTACTTTGTTGTTGCAAATTTTACGTGGCTGCTACGGGCTGAGCAAGAACCGTTCTTACCTATGCATCAAAACCACAACGATAGTTCGTCAAGTTAGTGTTGTTTTAACCTTCTCAAGGACCGGGCGAGCCACACTCGGTTCAACTAAAGTTGGAGAAACCGACACCGCCACCAATTGTGCAAAGCACGTCGGTAGAACCAGTCTCGCATAAGCGTATGCGTAATGTCTGTCTGGGCCGCTTCATCCAACAATACCGCCGAACCAAAGTATGACATGCTGGTAAGCAGTATGACTTGTATCGCCCACAACTCACTTGTGTTCTACTCGTGCATATAACATCTACACAAAAAATCTGGCTCGGATGCCACTATTGGGGAACGTAGTGATTTCAAAAAAAATCCTACGCACACGCAAGATCATGGTGATGCATAGCAACAAGAGGGGGGAGTGTATCTTAATACCCTTGAAGATTGCTAAGCGGAAGCGTTTATCAACGCGGTTGATGTAGTCGTACAACTTCACGATCCGCCCCGATCAAGTACCGAACGTACGGCACCTCCGCGTTCAGCACACGTTCAGCTCGACGACCTCTTCGCCTTCTCGATCCAGCAAGACGGGCGAAGTAGTAGATGAGTTTCGGCAGCACGACGCCGTGGTGACGGTGTGGTGAAGAACAATCTCCACAGGTCTTCGCCTAAGCACTACAGAAACTATGACGGAGGATAAACTAGAGGGGACAGGGTTGCCGGCACATGGCTTGGTGTTTCGTGATGTGTCTTTGGTGCTAGCCCTGCCCCTCTATTTATATGTTGAGCCTTGGGGTCGAAACTTGGAGTAAAAGCCGCCACGAAGTCGGTTTCACTCGAAAGGCAAGAGTCCTTCTTGACTCGGGGCGACGCCAGGTTCCAATGTCTCGACTCCAAACGCCAGGACCTCAAGCGTCGCCCTCGGACTCGCAAAACTTCCTTTGCACTTTCCAAAACCTTGTGGGCTTTCCCTTTGGCCCAAATAACATGTTCTCGCACCCAAACATTTCGAAACATCCGTAACCCCTTCCGTGAATTCGAACCCTTCCGAGACCAAACAACATTATCCCATATATTAAACTTCATCTCCGGACCATTCCGGAGTTCCTCGTCATGTACGTGATCTCATCCGGGACTCCGAACAACATTCGGTCACCAACATACATTACTCGTATAATACTATATCATCAACGAACGTTAAGCGTGCAGACCCTACGGGTTTGAGAACTATGTAGACATGACCGAGACATTTCTCTGGTCAATAATCAATAGCAGAACATGGATGCCCATATTGGCTCCTACATATTCTACGAAGATCTTTATCGGTCGAACCGCATAACAACATACATTGTTCCCTTTGTCATCGGTATGTTACTTGCCTGAGATTCGCTCGTCGGTATATCAATACCTAGTTCAATCTCGTTACCGGCAAGTCTCTTTACTCGTTATATAATGCATCATACCGTAACTAACTCATTAGCTACATTGCTTGCAAGGCTTATAGTGATGTGCATTACTGAGAGGGCCCAGAGATACCTCTCCGACAATCGGAGTGACAAAACCTAATCTCGAAATACGCCAACTCAATATGTACCTTTGGAGACACCTGTAGAGATCCTTTATAATTACCCAGTTACGTTGAGACGTTTAGTAGCACACAAAGTGTTCCTCTGGTAAATGGGAGTTGCATAATCTCATAGTTGTAGGAACTTGTATAAGTCATGAAGAAAGCAATAGCAACATACTAAACGATCAAGTGCTAAGCTAACGGAATGGGTCAAGTCAATCACATCATTCTCCTAATGATGTGATCCCGTTAATAAAATGACAACACATGTCTATGGTTAGGAAACATAACCATCTTTGATTAATGACCTAGTTAAGTAGAGGCATACTAGTGACATTAAGTTTGTCTATGTATTCACACATGTATCATGTTTCCTGTTAATAAAATTCTAGCATGAATAATAAACATTTATCATGAAATAAGGAAATAAATAATAACTTTATTATTGCCTCTAGGGCATATTTCCTTCAATCTACATATCTAATTTAGAAGCCAGAAGTAGAAATCATTGTCTGCACAAAGGGATTACTGGTCGAAAATCCTAGCAAATCACGCTGGCAGGCACAGAACAATACAAGAGAGAGAGAGAGAGACGCTTACAAGATCATAGCAATGCCTCAGTCCAGGATCTTGGTTGGCCAAGCTGTTAGATCAAGAACAAACATCGTCCTTGTAGTTTTTGCCAGCTGCATAACAGGTAATAGCGACCGGTTAGTATATTTGAAGTACATCGGGCATGTGATGTTGGACGGGTTTAAAGGTGACAAGTACCTAGGTCATGGCGGGTGCTTGGCATCTCTCCAGACGGTGGGAATCAGGTTAGAAACATCGAGGGTGATGACGCTGCACTGGCTGTCGGGGTCCGGTAAGGAGATCTAGAACCGTCGAGTAGGATGTTTGTGGAGCGGCTCTTGTAGGGTGGACTACGGTATGGGGGAAGCGGATCTGTGTCCGTGGACGAGGGCGTAGGTGAAGCTGCTCAGGTGGTTGGGTTAAGTATGGTGTCGACGACGCGGATCTACGGTCGTGGACGGGGCGTCAGAAGTTGCTCTGGTGGTTGGGTTAATGATGGTGTCGACGATGCGGATCTGCGACCATGGACGGGGCGTTAGAAGTTGCTCCGGTGGTTGGGTTAAGGGTGGTGTCGACGATGCGGATCTCCGGCCATGGACGGGGCGTGAGAAGCTGCTCCGGTAGGTTGGATGAGGGTGTGAGGAAGCGGATCGGAGGCCGTGGACTTTAGTGTTGGCAAAGAGGCCCTGGTAGGGTTGAGAATGGTATAGGTGAAGCTACTCCGGTAGGGTTGATGATGGTGTGGGTGAAGCGGCTCCGGTAGGGTTGAGGAAGGTGTCGGCGGTTGCCCGTAGGGTTGAGGAAGGTGTCGCGAAGAGGATCAGAGGCCGCCGACGGGCGCCGGTGTGGCGGCTCCGGGTGTCGACGGCTGCCTCCGTGGGGAGTACGAATGAGCCGCTGCAGATGCGCGGCGGTTGACGAGAGTACCGGCAAAGCAGATCCGGCGCCGTGGACAAGGCCAATGCTGAATGGGCTGTGGTACAGTGGTGGATGAGCAGTCTACTTGTTTCTAGGGGAGGTGGGAGGGGTAGATGCAGTCGCAGAAGCAGATCCGGCGAGGTGGACGCCGCTGGCAGTGAATGGGCTATAGTACGCCGGTGCGTGAGCAGTCTAGGGTTTCGAGAGGGGAGGGGAGAAATGGCGATGAAGTACGGACGACGTGATGTAAGATGCTCTGGTGCTGTGGAGTTAGTCTTTTTATGGAGGGGAGAGGAAATGGGGTGCCGTGTAGTGGGGGAACCGAAGTTACCAAAGCAGCCCCGACCTATCATATAGATGAGGGCGGTATTGTAACGGTTCGTCTCTGTGCACCAAGGACAAAAGGGGGATTTCGCAAGCTAAAGACTAAGGTGGCGGAAATTTCGAAGGAGGCGGAGATTTTTACGCCTGCATGGATCGTTCGATCCGCTTCAACTAATTTTGGACCGTATAGCGGAAGGTCATGTTAGATCTGTGTACACGGTGCACGTGTCAAGAAGTTAATAACCGTGTGAAGTCCACCCCGTAAAAAAAGACAATAACTCGATGATGCGCCGATAACTTGGACGCTCACACGGCACGCACTAATCGACGGGTGTAGTGGAGCGCTCACAAAAAGGAATCAAATGCTCAGCCTATG
This sequence comes from Aegilops speltoides, assembly GCA_021437245.1. NCBI lineage: Eukaryota > Viridiplantae > Streptophyta > Magnoliopsida > Poales > Poaceae > Aegilops > Aegilops speltoides. The sequence goes on from CM038144.1 coordinate 162,748,809, forward strand.
TATTTTCGTAAATAGATAATTTAGTGCCACCGGTTATTTACTTTAAACATAATGCATTGACGTGTTAGTGTAGAGGCGCACAAAAAGAAATGGATATTGTAGTTAGCTACTTAAAGCTGTTACCTCATATGATTACATAGCCTCCATTTCATAAATTATGCATCTGCTGAATTCATATATGAATATTACATATATTACTTCAAAATAGAAACTTAAATCATCCAAGACTAATGAATTTGAATACAAGAGTAACAATGGTGCATGTACATGATAGCTACATTGGTTGTTTGAAGAAACATCACTGTAACTTTGGCATGCACAACTGAAAAGGTTTATTTAAATAGAAAAAATGTGATATGTGAGTGTCCAATCTTTATAGAGTTGAATCGATATTGTACCTTTGGCCATGATATGAAGTAGATATTGACTTCTGTTCAAGCGATGCACGTCCACGATCGCTAGATACTGATATGTGAATGAATTGTGCAATCTCTCTGACACGCATACATATCTCATTTCCCTGTGGGCATCGGAGTCACACACGCGCGCACTTCGTGTATTTCTCTCTCCCTCCAACAAGTAAATTAGCCTTTTCTACCCGCCCTACAAGTATCTCACATGTAAACACACACGCCTCTATGTCTAACACGCCCACCCCTTTAATTCCGCCCACCCACAGCCACTAATGTCTCAAAGTATAATAATGTCTCTCACACATATGCTATCTACCTATTCCTTAATACAGCTAGATATCTGTCACACAAACTCCTTCTCCCTACTAGCAAGATGCCCATGTGTTGCATGGAACATTAAGATGCATTTGTATGAGAAGTTTATCTTGTGGGAGAAAAGGATGAACGAGGGAATGCCTTATTTGCAAATGCAGAGAGGGGTGTGGGTATCTTTTTGCAAAATTGCCATATTTTCCATCCTGCCCGTCGGATATAAATTGGATGGCCTATATTGCAGGATGGCAGGAACACCATCATCACCAACTCTGTTTTTTTATAAGAGTAGAGATATGTGAGTGTCACTGCCCCCCCCCCCCACACACCCAAACTTCCCAACACCGAAGGAGTAGGGTGACACCTCGATCTTGATACTAATCTATCGACTGGCTTCTCTCTCAAACATACACACACACACTACCCGGCACCGAAGGAGTAGGGTGACACCTCGATCTTGATACTAATCTATTGACTGGATTCTCTCTCAAACATATAATGTCGGCGTTCTGGGAACGGGGGTCCCCAGACTTGCCTGCCTGCGGCCTGCGGCGTGGCTCAAAAGGGGGCCCAGCACGGCCCATCTTCATCAACACAAGCTCAAGACCCTCGCGAGTGGCCGAGCCTCGCGGGGCGGACGACAAGGAGCTTCCTCAAGCGTGGCCTCATCGGGTTGGCTCACGAGGAGGCGGAGAGTTCAAGGCGGGGTACCTCGCGAGGTGCCGCATGACGCAAGCCATGACGACCAAGGGCGCCAGTCGGGCGCCAGTCGGGCGCCAGCCACGCAGTGTCCTCCTTTCCTCTTCGGTGCAAAGGGAGCAAGCGCAGGCGAGAGCATCAAGCAAAGGCATCCGTTTCGGTGCAGCAAGACCAAGACTAGCCCAACGGCAGGAAGGAAGTCATTGTGGAGCCTAAGCAAAGGCCACCACCGAGCCTTTGACAAAGCGAGGACCAACTTTAGTCGATAAGTGTACCAGATGTTCCCTTCAAATGGCTAATTGTTAGCGCCTTCCCGCCAATATTTGGGAAGACGCTTAGGGCCTTTGCCTATAAATAGGACTAGCCACCCCTGTGGAGAGGCATCTCGATCCTCACCAAGAAACTAGAGAGAGAGCGATGGAACACCCCTAGCAGTTCATCGCACCAGCCAAGAATGCACTCGCGAGGCTGTTCTTCCTTGTATTGTTCATCATCAGCCCAAGAGGCAATCCACCACACCACACACTGGAGTAGGGTATTACACCACAATGGTGGCCTGAACCAGTATAAACTCTGTGTCTCGTGTGTTGTTCCTTTTGTAGTTTAGATCCTAGCGAGTCGGCGAGGAGCAGGTAGGTAGAGGGCGAAATCTCCGCGCGCACCCTAGTGTTCGAACCTCAAGGGTCTGCCGGAACCCTAAATCCGACATTTGGCGCGCCAGGTAGGCAGTGCGCCCGAATTCGTCTTCCGTCGCCTTGTTCTTCTCCGACCATCACATCCATGTCTGACGCTCGTCGGACCCGCGCCGGGCGCCGAACCGCCCTCGCTTCCCGTGTTGCCCAGACGGCTCCCGTTAGCGGGCACCCTCGACGTTCCCCGTCGCCCGCCGCCAACGCCGCCACCGGCCCGGCAAGGAACGAGCAGCAAGCATCGTCCCGGCATCCCTCCGTGGCCTCTTGGGAAGAGCCACGCGGCCTCTTCCTCACCCATCACGCCGCTCCGGCTTCCCCGGTCGTCGTGGCCCTCCTGGGCGGCTCGCAGGCGCCGCCCTCCGCCACCACGCTGCCATTCGCCCACCGGTCGGCGCCACCTCCACGCTGGCAGGGCTCCTCAACCGGTCGGGCCACCGCCAGCTGGCCTTCACTGAAGACCACCCTCCAACTCGGCTCGCCGGATGCGCGCCCCATGCTCTGCAGCCCCACCATCTGCCAGGTGGCTGTCACCAGGACTCTCATCGACGGTGGCGCGGGCCTCAGCATGCTCTCAGTTGAGGCCTTCAACCTTCTTTGCATACCCCAGGAGCGGCTGCAGCCCAGCCGGCCCTTCTCGGGTGTCGGGGGTGGGTCGTCCAGCTCCTTGGGATAGATCCGGCTCCAGTAACTTTCGGCACCTATGACAATTTCCGCACGGAGCTGGTCGATTTTGACATCGCCCCCATCGGCCTCCCCTACAACGCCATCCTCGGCTATCCAGCACTGGCCCAATTCATGGCCGCGACTCACCCGGCGTACAACCTCATGAAGATGCCCAGGAGCAACGGTGTCCTCACCATGCCCGGGGACACCGGAGATGCGCTGCGAGTACTCAAGCTCGCCTTCAAGACGGTGGCTGCAGCACGGCCCGCCGCGCAGAAACCCCCAAGCCCAAGGGGGCTGCGCCAACCAAGAAGAAGTAGTTGACCCAAGACAAGGCAGAGACCAAGCAGATACCAGTCGACAAGGACGGGTCCACTGACGCCACTTTCACCATAGGCGCCAACCTCGAGCCCGAGCAGGAGGAAGCCCTGGTCAGGTTCCTGCGCGCACACAAGAAGGTATTTGCTTGGGAGCCTGATCAGTTGGCGGGGATCCCTAGGGCGGATCGAGCATCACCTCAACGTGCCCCAACGCGTGCGCCCGTGAAGCGTAAAGCGAGGCGGCAGTCCACCAAAAAGGTGCATTCATCGTCCAGAGACCCGCAGCTAGAAGCAGCTGGGGTCATTCGCGAGGTCCAAGATTCAGATTGGTTGGCCAACCCATCAAGCAGCCAAGAAGGGAGGAAAGAGCGATGTGTGTTGACTTCACCAACCTCAACAAAGCGTGCCCGCAAGATACGCTCCGCGCCTCGTGATCGATCGATCGTCGATTCCACCGCTGAGTGCGACATGTTATGCTTCTTGGATGCCTTCTCCGGTTATCATCAGATCAAGATGGCGGTGGAAGACGTGGAGAACACGGCCTTCCTGACCCCGTGTGTGGTGTACTGCTATACCTGCATGCCGTTTGGACTGCGCAACGCGGGCGCAACCTTTCAGCGGCTCATGCACATCACCTTGGGCCCGCAGCTCGGGAAGAATGTGGAAGCTTACGTCAACGACATTGTGGTGAAGTCTCGCGAGGCCAAGACCCTGATACAAGACCTGGAGGAAAGCTTCGCGAACCTCAATGCCGTGAACCTGCGGCTCAACCCAGAAAAGTGTGTGTTTGGAGTCCCCTCGGGTAAGCTCTTGGGCTTCCTCGTATCCCACCGAGGCATCGAGGCCAACACAGAAAAGGTCAAGGCGGTCAAGGACATGAGCCCGCCAAAGACCGTCAGAGAAATGCAGAAGCTCACTAGGTGCGTGACTGTGCTAGGAAGATTCATCTCCAAGTTGAGGGAGCGAGCGCTGCCTTTCTTCCAGCTGATGAAGAGAAAGGGGCCCTTTGAATGGACTGAAGAGGCCGACAAGGCGTTCCAAGATCTCAAGAGGTACCTAACCAGCCCTCCCGTGATGGTGGCTCCACGCCCTCAAGAGCCCATTGGTGCTCTACCTTGCCGCCACTCCCTACTCCGCCAGCGCAGCTCTGGTGGCGGTTAGGGAGGAGCATCGGACCAAAGCCGCGGCAGCTACCTGTGTCAAGGCAAAACAGGACCCAGAAGGACTCGCAGAGACCACTACCACGGCTAAGAAGGATCAGCCGCCGCAGGGGAGCGCACTGGGAACGGAAGAGGCCCTCCCCAGCAACCAGCTCGAGGCTCCACCGCCTCAGGAGGCGCCACGGCCTCCGGAGGACGCCACCAGCACCGACGCTCCAAGCCTCGTCGAGCACCCAGTGTACTTCGTCAGCACAATGTTGCGGGATGCAAGGGCACGGTACCCCATGCCACAGAAACTTCTCCTCGCGCTACTGGTCGCCTCGCGCAAGCTGCGGCACTACTTTCAGGGTCACCCTATCAAGGTTGTCTCAGCATACCCCTTGGAAAGGGTGCTCAGGAGCCCCAACTCAGCCGGAAGGGTTGCTGAGTGGAACATTGAACTGCAAGCATTTCAGCTCGAATTCAGCATGACCAGAGTCATCAAGGGAGTCGCACTAGCGGATTTCGTGGCCGAATTGACGGAGGCACCGGACCTCAAGGCCGACGAGGATCGATCCCTCTCCCCGGGAAGCGAGGCGCCAGAAGGCTGGGTCATGTACTGACAGTATGCCTCTCTGCATGGCGCTGGGGTTGGGGCGGTGCTCATATCTCCCACTGAGGACAAGCTATACTACGCCATGCAGCTCTGTTTCCAGTAGGGTGAAAAGGTCTCCAACAACATAGCAGAGTATGAAGGACTGATAGCGGGCCTGAAGGCCGCAGCTGCCCTAGGGGTGAAGCGCCTTACTATCACGGGCGATTCGCAGCTCCTCGTCAATTTCTCCAACAAGGTATACGAGCCAAAAGATGAGAACATGGAAGCCTACCTTGCGGAGGTCCGCGGGATGGAGAAGCAGTTCTGGGGGTTGGAGCTACAGCATGTATGTCACGCCCAAGATGCGACCCTATCCTAAAGGAACTCGAAGGTCCCACCAAGGATAGAAGCGCATCTTGAAGACGCTTTTGCAAGGTGGACATCATTACATCAACATTACATAATAGATGGGGATACATACATAAGGCATACAATGCCACACGAATACAACATCATCTTACATAAGAGCGCCAACCGACTACGGATGAAACACAAACAGAAACTCAAACGACATCCACCCTGCTATCCCAGGCTGCCGACCGAACCTATCCCCGATCAAGAAGAAGCGTAAGAAGAACTCCAAACAAGCAAACATCGCCTCGGCCATGATCATCGTGATAAACATGTACCGCAATCGTTGTTGTAGTAATCTGTGAGCCACGAGGACTCAGCAATCCCATTACCATGAGTATCAAGACTAGCAAAGCTTAATGGGTAAGGAAGGGGGTAAAGTGGTGAGGTTGCAGCAGCGACTAAGCATGATATGGTGGCTAACATACGCAAATAAGAGCGAGAAGAGAACAAGCGGAACGGTCGTGAAGCTAGCAATGATCAAGAAGTGATCCTGAACTCCTACTTACGTCAAACATAACCCAAAGACCGTGTTCACTTCCCGGACTCTGCCAAGAAGAGACCATCATGGCTACGCACGCGGTTGATGTGTTTTAGTTCGGATCTGGTGTCAAGTTATCTACAACCGGACATTAACAAATTCCCATCTGCCACATAACCGCGGGCACGGCTCTCGAAAGTTTATACCCCGCAGGGTGTCCCAACTTAGCCCATGATAAGCTCGCGATCAACGAAGGATATACCTTCTCCCAGAAGACCCGATCAGTCTCAAATCCGGTTTACAAGACATTTCGACAATGGTAAAACAAGACCAGCAAGACCGCCCGATGCGCCGACATCCCGATAGGAGCTGCACATATCTCGTTCTCGTGGCAACACCGGATAAGCTAAGCATACAGTACCGACGAACCCAAGTTGCTAAGGGATGGTCCCAAGACAAGCAGTTTCTAGTTTGGACCAACACTTAGACAAGCATTGGCCCGGGGGGGCTAAAATAAAGATGACCCTCGAGAGAGCGACTCCCGAGGGAAAAGTAGGTGGTGGTGAGGCAAATGGTAAAACCAAGGCTGGGCCTTGTTGGACAAGTTTTATTCAAAGCGATCTGTCAGGGGGGTCCCATAAATCACCCGACCGCGTTAGGAACGCAAAAATCCGGGAACATAACACCGGTATGACGGAAACTAGGGCGGCAAGAGTGGAACAAAACACCAGGCATAAGGCCGAGCCTTCCACCCTTTACAAAATATATAGATGCATTAATAATATAAGAGATATTGTGATATCCCAACATAACCTTGTCCACCATGGAGCAATCTTCAACTTCACCTACAACTAACAACGCTATAAGAGGGGCTGAGCAAAGGGGTAACATAGCCAAGCAATGGTTTGCTAGGAAGGGTGTCAAAGGTTAGAGGTTCATGGCCATTTGGGAGGCTTGAAGAGCAAATGATAGGTAACGCAGCAAAGCAATAGAACGAAGCAACTAGCATAGCAATGATAGTAGTGAGATCCAAGGTGACGGTCATCTTGCCTGAAATCCCGCTAGGAAGAAGAACGAGTCCATGAAGAAGACGAACGGGAGTAGTCGAACGAATCCTCACAATTGCAACATTACCGGAACTAAGAAACAACACCGAAAAGAAACAAACAACATGGTAAATGCACAAGCATAAACATGGCATGATGCACAAACAAGTATGATGCATGTCTGGTTTAATGAGGCATGGCATGGCAAAGTGCAACAAACCACACTACAAGTTAAGTGGAGCTCAATATGCAACGAGTTGCATATTGACGAAACACCACATGCAATTATTTAGTTTGATCTCATTATAAGCTACTTCAAAATATTAAATGTTGTTAAACATGGCAAGAGGTGAGGCATAATAGAACTACCTATCTAGGCAAGTTTAAATGAGTCCGGAAGAACAAACAACAATTCCGGAAAATCCCCATGTGCATATTTTGAATTAGCTACTGTTCTGCCCTAAAACATATTTTAATGTTGTTAAACAGGAAAATAAAGTGCACCATGTTAAACTAGGCATTTTTCCACCCCATTTACATATAAAGTTTATTTAAAAGCAAGCTACGGTTATTTAGTTATGAAATAAATCATTTTAACATGGCATTATGCAAAACAAATGCAAACAGCAGTTTAAACATGTTTAACACGGATGAAAGTGGCATATTATTAAACTACACAATTTTCTGAGCATTTTACATGTTAAAATCATTTTAATCCGATGCACGGTTTGTGAATTATTAATGCATGAACATGTAGGGGTTTTTTCAGAAACAAGAAATCACCGAATAATAGCTAAATCGTTCCGCTGAAAAAATATGGATAGGGCCAATCTGGTCGGCCCAAAAGTGCACAGAGAGGGGCGGGTTGCTCACCCCGGCCAAGGCCCGGCCGGTTCGGTGGTGAGGCGCCGGGTCATGGGCTTGCGGTTGGGCTCGTCATGGATGCTGGAGGCGCGGTCAACGCGGCAGACCTTGTCGAAGCGACGCGCTGGCTGCCTGCTGCTCATTTTCAAGAATGTAAACAGGCGAGGCAGGGGATCGAGCAGCAGGAGGAAGGCCGTGGCGGCGCTGGAGGGTCCTGGAGGCCGAAGCAGGAGAGGCGCCCATGGCGCGGCGGCGTACTTGACGGGGCGCGGATCCGGCGGGCACGGGCTGGAGCTAGCCGGATCCGGCAGCGAGGCGATGAACGGCAGCGGTCATGGGGGTTCCCTGTATGCGTGAGAGAGAGAGATGTGAGAGATAGAGAACCACGGGAAGGAAGGGAGTGACAGGGGAGGAGAGGAGCGGGACGAGGCCGGTCCTTGCCGTGGTCGCCTGCGGCGAGGTCGCCGGAGGGCGCGGGGGAAGGCAACTGCTTGGCGGCCAACGGGGTGCTCAAGCAGGATGAGCAGGCGAGCTCCTGCTCGTTGTAGAGGAAGCAGGTGGTGACGCTGGTTGAGGATGAGGAGGCCCTCAAGGCAGAGGCGCATGAGACTCGGGCAGCCGGCGACTGAGCTTGGAGCTTGGCTCCCATGGCGGTGGCTGAAGAACAGGAGACAGAGAGATTAGAGAAAAGAGAGAGCAACGGGAGGGAGGAAGGACAGATTGGGGCTCATCTGCTGGTGGCGCCCAACGTCGAAGGGAGCTCCGGCAGCTACACGAAGGTTGGGTGAGGCATGATCTGGAGGACAGGGGAGATCCAGGAGAGGAGTGGCGGCTGCGAGTTGGCTCGGGATGGATCCCGAGGGGAACCAGAGACTGGCGGCGGGGAGGAGGATCCCTAGAAATTAGGGATTTGTCTGATGATTGTAGTGCTATTTATACTAGGTGGTGGTTAGGGGCCAAACGGACCCTCCGATAATGATCGAACGGTCGAGAAAAATAGACTAGGAGAGTCCAAATAAGAAAATGAAGATGTTTTATAGATGTTTGGGGATGATCCGGTGTCGGTGTACTAAGGTAGGGGTACCTCAGTACCCCAACTTGTGCACGGGCAGTCGCAGCTCCCCGCGGCTGGATTTACCACATGCTTGCCGGAGACCATTCCTGCTCCATATCAAGCCATTCAAGAACAAAGTGTACAAGACAGAAGATCGAGACCCCGGCAAGAGGAGCTTGCCGGAAGGCCGCCCCTGTGCTCAAGAGTTACATCACTCACGCAAGGCCTCGGGCGAGAGGAGCTCGCCGGGAGACTAGAAGACTACATCGAGAAGACACGCCGGCGCTTATACGCCCCGGCGAGGGCCCGGGAGCGACAAGTTACAAAGCCCGACAAGCTTCCGGTCCGCAAGATCAAGACCCCGGCAAGGTACTTGCCGGGAGAGCTGCACTGCAGCGCAAGACTCCAGCTCATCTCGCCCACGCGCCGCCTTTGAGCCCTCTCCGAGACGCGTGGCGGATGGTCAGTGCAGCCTAGGGGTGCGGTGGCACTCCACGGTGGTGGATCCATCGCCGTGGCACGGAGACGCAAGGGCGGGAGCTTTTGGGGTCGACGGCGACGGCATTAAATGCTCTTGTCCCCATCACAAAGTAGGTAGAAACCATCGCTCAAGCATCAGAGCTGCACTGCTTCAGACTGCTCCAACTACCATCTCTTTACATTTTTACCCCTTTCTCCCACGCTGACACCTGTTGGTGACCCTTTGCTCTATAAAAGGAGGCCCATGCACAACGAGAGGGGTTGGAATCTTTGCAACTCCCACGCCGTGTAGCTGCCATCAGAGCTCTTCAAGCCCCGAGCACAATACAACACAAAGCAGCAAGAGGGTTTACGCGCCCATCGCGCCCGGCTGGGTAAAATCCGCCCGCTGCATCGCCTCGACCGCTCTTCGTGCCTCCTCCGCCTCGCATCAAGATTTCACGAAGGGCCCTCGCCCCATAGGTGTCGCGCGGGCGGGCCTCCCATCCTCCGCCCGCCCGACATCTTTGGCGCGCCGGGTAGGGCGCCGAGGTTGTGCGGACCTGATCCGCATTCGCGCGTGGCGCTTCTTCATCAACCTCTCCAGCTTCATCGGCGATTTCATCGACAATCGCGCCATGGCCCCAAGACGAGGGCTTCAAGGGTTGCAGACCCGCTCTGCGTTTCACCCGCCGCCACCGGAGCCAGCGGTGGGCGGAGGAGACGCCACGAAGGGTGGACACCGGCAGGGTACTCGCGCGCCACCGCATCTGTGGACAAGACGGATGACCGCGCCGGTCTCCGTGGATCCACGCCCATCTCAGCGCAAGACGACGACCCAGCAGCACCGTGCCGCAAGATGTGGTATCCGCCGCTGAAGCAAGAACATGCCGGAGGCTCGCGGGATGCTCCGGATCGCTGTCCATGCATGAGCAAAGCGAAGTGCTGGCGGAATCTGCTCCTCCTATCGCTACTAGGAGTCCGAGTATATCCTGCTCGCCGCCGCCTCTCCCCTCCGCCTCCGCAAAGATCTCCCGAGCGCCACGCTATCGCCGAGGACCCGCCATCGAGCCCAAGTCCGCTAGGACAGCTCGTGCTCACTCCGACAAGCGCAGCTCCTCGAGCGCCTAAGCCCGGCGAGGGCAGCTCGTGCTCGCTCCGCAAGCGATCTCCCGAGCACTCGCTGCCGCCGAGGACGCGCCATCGAGCTCCACCGACAAGCGCGAGGAAACAAGAAAAGAAAAGCTAAGCCACTCGAGCTTTTGTGCAGAGCACTCCTTAATTCCATGTTTTTATTTGTTATATCCTCGTATGCTCGTCCTTTGTGCGCAAAACTCTGCGGCGCGGAGGAGCCTGCCATGGATAGCCGCACCTTACTTTGCTTCGAGCACACTCAACGAAGTTAAAAGTGAGCCGCGACCAGCCAGCGCCTTTGTTTCGCTTTCGAGTCTGTTCAGAAGTTAAGTGCGCCGCGACTAGACGCTGCAAGGTTGCTTGCCGAAGTTTACACCAGCCCGGGCTGCCGATGTTCCAGATCAGCAAGTGTGTTAAGCACCGCAAGTTCCCTAGAAGCGAGGGTAAAAACGCACAAAGGGTGTAAAGTAGAGGGTGTAACGTGGCAAGCTTTGCCGTGAGATGTCCTTCATATGAGAGACTTGTGCGCAAGAGGAGCCAAGTCGTGGCCTAGATTATGCATTTGTTTTGTTTCCGAGTCCGCCAACAAACACAAGTGTGTTGCTGCACCCTTACCTTGCTTCCGAGCTTGCTCGCAAGTTAAGCCCGAATCGCCCGCAAGGTTGTTTGCCGGAAGCAACACCGCCAATGGGCTGTCCCGACTCGGCAAACGTGTTCGCCCGCAAGCTCCCCGGAGCGAGAGTACAAACATACGAGGGCAAGGCACGCATCATATTGCACAATCAAGATTTATATGCATATACATGTGGATAATGAAGCAGTTGCAGATCAATCTCACCTGATTTTCATGGCCGAAATTGCAGCAACAAGGAGAAACCAAAGAGTGCGCCAAGACTGGCCCCGCAAGCCAGTGGTTGCTGGGGCTGCGAGCGCCAAGTTTCGCTCTCCGCGAGCCAGCCTCGCTGGGGCTGCGAGTACTAAGATCCGCCTCCGCAAGCCAGAGTTGCTGGGGCTGCGGTATCGATAAGTTTTTCATCCTCGTCATGCATCCTCCTATGGACCGAAAGGCGGGCTGCGCTTTGAACGAGCGTGTCTTGTAAAACCCAGACGCGGAGGAGCCAAGTCAGGCCTGGCTTGTGTACTTGTTTTGTTTCCGAGTCCGCTAACAAACACAAGTGTGTTGCTGCACCTTACCTTGCTTTCGAGCCTGCTCAGCAAGTTAAGCGTCGCAACTGGCCCGGCAAGGTTGTTTGCCGGGAGCAACACCGCCAACGGGCTGTCCCGCACTCGGCAAGCGTGTTCGCCCCGGCAAACTCCCCGATAGCGTAAGAACATACAAGACACGAAATCAAGTAAAAGACTCAGTCCGCAAGCTTTCCTCTTTTTCATTAAAACATCCTAGTTTAATACAAGTCCATAGAGGATGAAAAACATGATAGAGAGGGTTACAAGTTTTTAAATACAGCTAAGGCCCGAGGGCTTACAAATTAAAAAGATAAGGTGCCCGTGATCCCTCTCCTGTTTCTCTGTTCAGGAGTTCAGGAGGTAGGTCAAGGAGCCCCCGGCAAGAGAAGCTTGCCGGGGAGGGCGAAAGGAGCGCCTAGGAGAGCATGGCGGTGAGCGCCCACTGCGGCCTGCGGGTGGCGTGCCCTCAGGAGCTGCGCAAGGTGACGGGCATGGAGGAGCGCGCCCCCGGAGAGCTACGGGCGCCAGAAGACACCAAGAGAACACCCCGGGGGCCGGCCAGGAGCTTGGCGGAGGCGAAGGCGTCAGAGGTAGAGCTTGAAGACGGGTGGCGGGACGTCAAGAGATTGCCGAGGGCACTCGCCCTCAGACTCGATTTGACGGCCTTACCGCCATCCCCTCTTCCTCTTCGCTGCTTTCACGCCAGCCCGCCAAGGAGACGGCCCCGGAGTTCAAGGTCGGGCGACCGGATTACGGGTCGCTGGTGGCGCTATGAGGCAGCGTGTCCGACGCCTAGTCGACTCCGCCATCCTCGCCGTCGTTGCCGCTCCCCTCCTCGCCACTCGCCGAGGAGGGACCTTCGCTATCCGGAGGAGCTGTCCACACAAGATCTCACCCGGGTCCCGTAGTCCTCGAAGACCTTGACGGCGAGAAGGTCGCCTCCATTAACTTGAAATGGAGGGTAAACCCCGCCGCTGCTATGGATCCGGCGAACGCCTTCCACCCTCGGTCGAAGAACATCACGCCGGGCTGGGGACACGACACTCACTCGAAAGTGCCGCTGATCCCGCAGCCCCTCGCGCGCAACTCCATCACGCCGGGTGGATCCGTCCCATCGCCCGCGAACGGGCCGGCAGCCGGAGGCGGCGACGAGGCGCCGCGAAGCTTGATGAAGAACTCCTGTGGGTCATCTCCAGCAGGGACCGTGATCGTGGACGGAGACGCCGGGGAGACGGGAGGCACATCGCCACGACCGCCTCTCTCGACCGCCGGCCACGCCGCCTCGCTCATGCCACGCCTCCCTCTCCTCTCGGGGCGGCTCACGCCACGGGGCAGGATAGGGAGAGGTGCGCTGCCGAGGCGACCTCGCCGCCACCGCCGAAGAACCGGATTTCTCCTCCATGGCGTAAAGAAGAACGGAAGATGAAGACGAAGGGAGAAGAGGATGAGTGTGGCCATTGTGCTCCCCTTCCGCCTTTTTAAAGGGGCGAGGTGGGGACTCAACCGCCTGGCCGACCAATCGGGAAGCGAGGAGGCCAGAGGAGCGGGCCGACTCGCTTTCTCCGCCTGCGGACGGCTCGGTCTCCCACCTTCACCGCCCACGCACCCTGTGGCATGAGGGCCGCGTGGTAAAAAGCGGAGCCGAGCGACGGGTGAAGCGACTCGCTCGCACCACGATCACGGGTGGATGCCTTAAAGATCGCATGCGCCGCCCACGCCTCCCATGACGCCGCAATCGACGCGTGCTGCTACGGGAAGGTGGCGGATGCAGAGCGGATTCGACGCGCCAGGCGCGTGGTGCCTGCAGATCGCCTTTGGCCTCGCCCAACAGCGCTCGCAGACCGTGGCGTGGCCCAGGCCGGGGCCCTGTCTGGTAGAGCTAAGGTAGGGGTACCTCAAGACTTCAACTTGTGCACGGGCAACAGAGCCCCCAGCGGCTGGATTTACTACATGCTTGCCGGAGACCATTCCTGCTCCATATCAAGCCATTCAAGAACAAAGTGTACAAGACAGAAGATCGAGACCCGGCAAGAGGAGCTTGCCGAAGGCCGCCCCTGTGCTCAAGAATTACATCACTCACGCAAGGCCCTCGGGCGAGAGGAGCTCGCCGGGAGACTAGAAGACTACATCGAGAAGACACGCCCGCGCTTATACGCCACCGGCGAGGGCCCGGGAGCGACAAGTTACAAAGCCCGACAAGCTTCCGGTCCGCAAGATCAAGACCCCGCAAGGTACTTGCCGGGAGAGCTGCATCACAGGTTCAAGACTCCAGCTCATCGCGCCCACGCCGCCTTTGAGCCTCTCCAGAGACGCGGGCGGATGGTCAGGCAGCCTAGGGGTGCGTGGCACTCCACGGTGGTGGATCCATCGCGCGTGGCAGATGGAGACGCAAGGGCGGGAGCTTTGGGGTCGACGGCGACGGCATTAAATGCTCTTGTCCCCATCACAAAGTAGGTAGAAACCACTGCTCAAGCATCGTAGCTGACTGCTCTCAAGACTGCTCCAACTACCATCTCTTTTACATTTTTACCCCTTTCTCCCACGCTGACACCTGTTGGTGACCCCTTTGCTCTATAAAAGGAGGCCCATGCACAACGAGAGGGGTTGAATCCTTTGCAACTCCCACGCCGGTGTAGCTGCCATCTGTAGCTCTTCAAGCTCCCGAGCACAATACAACACAAAGCAGCAGAGGGTTTTACGCGCCCATCGCGCCCAAGCTGGGTAAAATCCGCCTGCTGCATCGCCTCGATCTGCTCTCTGTGGCTCCTCCGCCTCGCATCAAGACTTCACGAAGGGGCCCCGCCCCATAGGTGCTCATGGGCGGGCGGGCTTCCCATCCTCCGTCCGCCCCGACATCCGGATCCATCGGTAATGACAGACCGGTTCGGGTTCGGAGCAGTTGTCGGACACGCGCAAGAGGGGTTTGGCAAAACGCCATGGAGACAAGGGGTTTGAGTATTGTGCAAAGAGGGTCAAACGGTCGGGCAACAACAGAATGGTCGGTCTGAGAAAGGTCAACAGAGACGAGGAAGAAGCGGCAACTAACAACGGATGCATGTTTTATGAAAACATGCAGATGCAATGCGCATGATGCTATGAGATGAGATTGCATGATAAGCAAAAATGCAAAACAAAAGACAAAACCCAACCATGAAGGAAAGATCATATCGCATCTCCGGAAAAGGAAAGAGTTGGAGTTACGAATATGGAAAGTTGCATCCGGGGCGTTACAACACTCCACCACTACGAGAGGATCTCGTCCCGAGATCTAGGATGGCACCGGAGGGAAAAGGAAGAGGAAGATAAGAGGTAAACTAAGTTGCTTCTTTGACGAACGAGTGAAACCACGAACCTTGAAAGGTTGAAAAGTTGAAAGAAAGAACACAATAGAGTTGAACACAATTGAGAGCACTCCAGTAGAAAAGAGAACCAAGGAACACCATGTGAACCTTGGAGGTTGCAAAGCTATGAATGACGAGCACAATGGACAGGAAGGAATTGAAGCCACTCTGGTTGAAACGAGATAAACAAGGAACAAGGAAGAACAAATTTGGAGAGCACTCCGGTTGAAAAGAGATGCAAGACTTCATAAGATGAAAAGAACTTGAAAAGAGGACACGACACTCCGGTTAAATGGATAAGCATGAAAAGAACACGATCCTCACAATTCGAGATGATGAATGAAAAGAGCAACATCACAATGCCTTCGGAAGAAAGAATAGAAGATAGATCATTGGAATAACAGAATGGAGAAGAAAATGACATCTTGTGCCACAAATGAACTTGAAAAGCATCCTTCCAAGAAGGTTATAACGGAGTTGTTGGAAAACCAACAACAAAACGAATAATATTGTAGTGGGCTTATGGAAAACTTCTCAAGACTATGAGGTGACAACCGGCCACTAATGGAAACCATTGATTTGATTGAGAGCACCAAAGAGATGAGAAACTTCTTCACCGAGAGGATAGGAGAAAACTTGGATCATTGATAAGCACCACAATAGCAACATTCCTTAGGGAAGGCTTTAGGTGAAATATGACACAGGATAACTCCAACAAAGAGATTAATGTATTTAAAATACGTCATTCTTGACAACATGTGAATTACGAAACACGAACTCAAATTGTCAAGAATGACATAACACCACCTCAAATGATAAGGTAGAAAGAATTGCACTTCGGAATGCAAGATGAAGAATGCTTGAACTCCTCTGAAAAGAATCTCGATGAACACTTCAAGAAGGAATTAAATCCTTGATGAACCATCATGTAGAGCCTCCATTAAGAACTCCGGTAATAAAAGGATGATGAAAAGAAAAAGAAGTTGAAAACACAAGGTGAATCCTTGCAATGATTTAGATGGAGCTTCGCGATGATATAACCGAGAGAACTTGGAACTCCGAAAAAGAAATGATGAAAAGACTTGGAACTAGAATTTATTCATTAAGAACAAACTCCAAAGGAAGGGATTACTCACTTGGATGAAATAAGAATAAGATTTATTGTATGCTTATCCTTCATCAAATTAAATTGATGACAAGCAATGGATTTTTCATATTACTTATTCTTCTTGAAAAAGATTGAGAAGTGACATATCGCAAACTTGAGAAGGTCTTCATGAACCACCGGTAGGATTGGGAAGAACGAATGAATTAATATGATTACAAATGAAAAGGGGTCTTGAACGAACCCCCGTTTGAATTCAGAAATGACTGATGAAAGAGGCTGAATCACCGAGAAGAATTAGAAGAACCAATAAGCTAGAGGGGATTTAGATGCAAAAGAACAAAGAGATCATGAGTAGATTAAAGAACACTTGAACGAAGCACCGGGATAATTGGATAACGGTAGATGAAATGTGAGGACAAAGAATTCTTCTTGAACGATTGCCTCCGGTGAAAAGGAATGGAAAAACAACTCCTGACATACTCCGGATGGTTAAGAAAAGAATATCTGACAAATGGAATAATTCGAGACGATAGCATGAAACTAGAACCACGAATCTTCGGGAGAACGGGCAAGATTTAGAGGAAAAACTCTTCTTTGGTCTTCAAATGACGACGAGAAACACCACCAAAATTACTGATATACTCCGGGAGAATGAAAAAGAGGAAGGGTTAAGCCAACAATAAAAATGATTTGAAATTGATATTGGAAAAGATCTGACTGATGAAATTCATACTTACGTCAAACTTCAAAAGACTTTGGAAATCGCTCCGGATAAATTAGAAGAGTCAGGTAAGATCCTGGGAAAAGACCTGTGGGTTAAGGCCTACTCAAAAGGAAACACCGTTGAACGGTTGATTTTAAAGAGAGATTGCACCGGTTGAATTAAATGGCTTGAATGAGATAACAATCTCCAAATAGCTTGAACGGATTAAGAATGGAAACATAAATCTTCTGAGATATCTTCAACACTCTGGAATAAATGAATAGCAAGAGGTGAGTGATTGAGAGGTGCACCGGCATGAGAAAGCATTTGACACGAGGAAAGGAATATGATCAACACTGAAAGCTTGAATTGGATCAACCGGAGAAGAAAAAAGAACGAAGGATGATGAACTTGAATCTCGTGAGCATCTTCACGAGGGATCACCGGATCAGAACATTGATTGAAAAGAGTGAAGTGACTTCACATGAATAAATGGATACTTGATTAAAATAAATGAGTCCTTGAAGAAAAGGGTGGGAGGGTGGGGGAAAACAAAGACAACTTGGGATGAACGAAAAAAACACCGTTGAGAAAACTTAGAATTGATCTTGCGGATGGGGAAAATGATGTGATCATCTTGAAGAGAAGCACACCAGTTGGAAAAGAATTAACATGACAACCTCAATGATCAAAAAGGATTAGTATTCACATAGCAATATGAGAACACCGTTTAGGAAAGGTATGGATTCAACACTTGACATTGAAGCAACTTGAATACCACAAAAAACAAAACAAGGATTTGGCTTGCAGAATAAGCCGGAAACAAACATATGATAGAGATTTACCCAATCCCATATCATGCATCTGTAGGAAAGATATTCTAGGAGCTACTTGAATTCCCACCGATAAACTCCCGAAACTTTCTGGTTATGCAATCTGGTGTTGGGGATACAGGGGAAGCAATATATCTCACCCAAACTAATCATACCTACATCCAAGCTGTATCCATCCGTGAACACATAACCAAGAAAACTCCGGAAATCGTGTACCTCAACCTTCGAAAAGCATCCGTTATACAAGCTATGGCAATACTCCCGAACTCCCCAGTACTGAGTGGCGTCGAGGTTATCTCACCAACAACTGCATAAAAGAGATTTTCGATGTCGGCAAAACTCAGTATTCCGAATCAGAACGATAAAATTATGACGACAACACCTCGGAGCTCAACTCCCGGACGCGCCACAACCCCTAAATGTCGAGGCACCAAGAACAATGTTCTCGTCATAAGAATATCGGAACGATCCCAAGATACCCGCGTGATCCTAAAAATTTTTTTAGTGAAATTTGAGGAGAGGAAAGACAAAACATCTACGTCAGGAGTCCTCACCAGAGCGACGAAGGGGGCTGAGGAGTAAAAAGAATCCTACTCTCCGATATATATATAATCCTAAGACTCAAAATAGTTTTTTTTTCTAGACTCAACAACGGCCAACAATCAAGGGGGCTCCTATGGTCGGTCGAGGCTCTGATACCAACCTGTCATGCCCAAGAAGCGACCCTATCCTAAAGGAACTCGAAGGTCCCATCAAGGATAGAAGCGCATCTTGAAGAGGCTTTTGCAAGGTGGATATCATTACATCAACATTACATAATAGATGGGGATACATACATAAGGCATACAATGCCACACGAATACAACATCATCTTACATAAGAGCGCCATCCGACTACGGATGAAACGCAAACAGAAACTCGAACGACATCCACCTCGCTATCCTGTGCTGCCGACCCAGAACCTATCCCCGATCAAGAAGAAGCGTAAGAAGAACTCCAAAGAAGCAAACATCGCTCTCGCGCCATGATCATCGCATAAGCCTGTACCGCAATCGTTGTTGTAGTAATCTGTGAGCCACGAGGACTCAAAGAATCCCATTACCATGGGTATCAAGACTAGCAAAGCTTAATGGGTAAGGAAGGGGTAAAGTGGTGAGGTTGCAGCAGCGACTAAGCATGATATGGTGGCTAACATACGCAAATAAGAGCGAGAAGAGAACAAGCGGAACGGTCCTGAAGCTAGCAATGATCAAGAAGTGATCCTGAACTCCTACTTACGTCAAACATAACCCAAAGACCGTGTTCACGTCCCGGACTCCGCCGATGAGAGACCATCACGGCTACACACGCGGTTGATGTGTTTTAATTCGGATCTGGTGTCAAGTTATCTACAACCGGACATTAACAAATTCCCATCTGCCACATAACCGCGGGCACGGCTCTCGAAAGTTTATACCTGCGCAGGTGTCCCAACTTAGCCCATGATAAGCTCTCGCGATCAACGAAGGATATACCTTCTCCCAGAAGACCCGATCGCCTCAAATCCGGTTTACAAGACATTTCGACAATGGTAAAACAAGACCAAGAAGACCGCCGATGCGCCGACATCCCGATAGGAGCTGCACATATCTCGTTCTCGTGGAAACACCGGATAAGCTAAGCGTCATGTACCAACGTAACCCAAGTTGCTAAGGATGGTCCCAAGCACGGTGCTCTAGTTTGGACCAACACTTAGACAAGCATTGGCCCGGGGGGCTAAAATAAAGATGACCCTCGAGAGAGCGACTCCCGAGGGAAAAGTAGGTGCTGGTGAGGCAAATGGTAAAACCAAGGTTGGGCCTTGCTGGACAAGTTTTATTCAAAACGAACTATCAGGAGGGTCCCATAAAACCCGACCGCGTTAGGAACGCAAAAATCAAGGAACATAACACCGGTATGACGGAAACTAGGGCGGCAAGAGTGGAACAAAACACCAGGCCTTCCACCCTTTACCAAATATATAGATGCATTAATAATATAAGAGATATTGTGATATCCCAACATAACCCTGTCCACCATGGAGCAATCTTCAACTTCACCTGCAACTAACAACGCTATAAGAGGGGCTGAGCAAAGCGGTAACATAGCCAAGCAATGGTTTGCTAGGAAGGGTGTCAAAGGTTAGAGGTTCATGGCCATTTGGGAGGCTTGAAGAGCAAATGATAGGTCACGCAGCAAAGCGATAGAACGAAGCAACTAGCATAGCAATGATAGTAGTGAGATCCAAGGTGACGGTCATCTTGCCTGAAATCCCGCTAGGAAGAAGAACGAGTCCATGAAGAAGGCGAACGGGAGTAGTCGAACGAATCCTCACAATTGCAAAATTACCGGAACTAAGAAACAACACGGAAAGAAACAAACAACATGGAAAATGCACAAGCATAAACATGGCATGATGCACAAACAAGTATGATGCATGTCCGGTTTAATGAGGCATGGCATGGCAAAGTGCAACAAACCATACTACAAGTTAAGTGGAGCTCAATATGCAACGAGTTGCATATTGACGAAACACCACATGCAATTATTTAGTTTGATCTCGTTATAAGCTACTTAACAATATTAAATGTTGTTAAACATGGCAAGAGGTGAGGCATAATAGAACTACCTATCTAGGCAAGTTTAAATGAGGCCGGAAGAACAAACAACAATTCCAGAAAATCCCCATGTGCATATTTTGAATTAGCTATTGTTCTGCCCTAAAACATATTTTAATGTTGTTAAACAGGAAAATAAAGTGCACCATGTTAAACTAGGCATTTTTCCACCCCATTTACATATAAAGTTTATTTAAAACCAAGCTACGGTTATTTAGTTATGAAATAAATCATTTTAACATGGCATTATGCAAAACAAATGCAAACAGCAGTTTAAACATGTTTAACATGGATGAAAGTGGCATATTATTAAACTACACAAATTTCTGAGCATTTTACATGTTAAAATCATTTTAATCCGATGCACGGTTTGTGAATTATTAATGCATGAACATGTAGGGGTTTTTCTGTAAAACAGTAAATCACTGGAATAATAGCTAAATCGTTCCGCGGGAAAAAACATGGATAGGGCCGAATCTGGTCGGCCCAAAAGTGCACAGGAGAGGGGGCGGGGCTGCTCACCCTGGGCCAAGGCCCGGTCGGTTCGGTGGTGAGGCGCTTGGCCCGCGGGCTTGCGGCTGGGCCTGGCTGCGGATGCGCTGGAGGCGCGGTCAACGCGGGCAGGACCCGGTCGAGCAACGCGCTCGCTGCCGCTGCTGTTCGTTTCTGAAGAACAGAAATAGGGCGAGGCAGGGGATCGAGCAGCAGGAGGAAGGCCGCGGCGGCGCTGGAGGGTCCTGGCGGCCGAAGCAGGAGAGGCGCCCATGGCGCGGTGGCGGACTTGACGGGGTGCGGATCCGGCGGGCACGGGCTGGAGCTAGCCGGATCCGGCAGCGGGGCGATGAACGGCAGCGGTCATGGGGGTTCCCTGTATGCGTGAGAGAGAGAGAGATGTGAGAGACAGGGAAGCACAGGAAGGACGGGAGTGACAGGGGAGGAGAGGAGCGGGACGAGGCCGGTCCTTGCCGTGGTCGCCTGCGGCGAGGTCGCCGAAGGGCGTGGGGGAAGGCAACTGCTTGGCGGCCAACGGGGTGCTCGAGCGGGACGAGTAGGCGAGCTCCTGCTCGTTGTAGAGGAAGCAGGTGGTGACGCTGGTTGAGGACGAGGAGGCCCTCGAGGCAGAGGCACATGAGACTCGGGCAGCCGGCGGCTGAGCTTGGAGCTTGGCTCCCATGGCGGTGGCTGAAGAACAGGAGACAGAGAGATTAGAGAAAAGAGAGAGCAACGGGAGGGAGGAAGGAGAGATTGGGGCTCATCTGCTGGTGGTGCCCAACGTCGAAGGGAGCTCCGGCTGCTGCGCGAAGGTTGGGTGAGGCATGATCTGGAGGACAGGGGAGATCCAGGAGAGGAGTGGCGGCTGCGGGTTGGCTCGGGATGGATCCCGAGGGGAACCCGAGACTGGCGGCGGGGAGGAGGATCCCTAGAAATTAGGGATTTTTCTGATGATTGTACTGCTATTTATACTAGGTGGTGGTTAGGGGCAAAACGGACCCTCCGATAATGATCGAACGGTCGAGAAAAATAGACTAGGAGAGTCCAAATAAGAAAATGAAGATGTTTTATAGATGTTTGGATGATTCGGATCCATCGGTAACGACAGACCGGTTCGGGTTTGGAGCAGTTTTCGGACGCGCGCAAGAGGGAGACAAGGGGTTTGAGTATTGTGCAAAGAGGGTCAAATGGTCGGGCAACAACAGAATGGTCGGTCTGAGAAAGGTCAACAGAGACGAGGAAGAAGCGGCAACTAACAACGGTTGCATGTTTTATGAAAACATGGAGATGCAATGCGCATGATCCTATGAGATGAGATTGCATATAAGAACAAAATGCAAAACAAAAGACAAAACCCAACCACGAAGGAAAGATCATATCGCATCTCCGGAAAAGGAAAGAGTTGGAGTTACGAATATGGAAAGTTGCATCCGGGGCGTTACAATGTACCCCGCGGCACTAATCAAAAGGCCGACGACATCGCCAAATGAGCCTCCAGGCGGTTGCCTCAGGAGCCCGGCGTCTTCGAGGAACGGCTCTCCAAGCCCTCGGCCATGCCATCATTATCAAACACAGCGCAGCCTCGGGAGGAGCTCCCCCAACCACCTGCCTCGGGAGCCCCGGCTTGTGGCCCAGCCTCAGGAGCACGCTTGCTCCTGACGATGGAGCCTCAGGAGGGGTGCTGGATCACAGAGCTCCGGAGCTACTTAACACAAGGGACCCGGCAGGAGAAGGAGGAGGAAGTAGAGCGGGTGGCGCGGCAAGCTACAGCATACTGCATCAGGGATGGAGAGCTCTACCGGAAACGACCAAACGATGTGTCCCTGCGCTGCATCTCCAGGGAGCAAGGGAAGGAACTGCTGGCAGATATACACGGTGGAGACTATGGGCATCATTCGTCGTCGTGGACCCTCATCGGCAAGGCATTCCGCAGCGCTATTGGCCTACTATGCTCAATGACGCTGTCAAACTAGTAAAGGCTTGTGAAGCCTACCAATTCCATGCCAAGCAGATCCATCAGCCGGTAGGAGGTCTGCAAACCATACCCCTCACGTGGCCGTTCGCAGTCTGGGGGCTGGATATCCTGGGCCTGTTTCCTCGGGCGCCAGGGGGCTATCACTACCTCTACGTCGTCGTGGACAAGTTCACCAAGTGGGCTGAAGTACAGGCCGTCCGCACCATCCCTGCTGGTTCTGCGGTCAAGTTCATCAAGGGCATCGTGAGCCAGTTCGGGGTGCCGAGCCGCATCATCACCGACAAAGGTTCGCAGTTCACCAGTAACCTCTTCAAAACATACTGTGCTAACCTTGGAACACAGATATGCTATGCTTCGGTGGCGCATCTCCGAAGCAACGGCCAGGCCGAGCAGGCCAACGCAGAAGTCCTGAGGGGCCTCAAGACCAGAACATTCAAGAAGAAACTGGAAGCCTGTGGCATAGATTGGTACGATGAGCTTCAGTCCGTGTTGTGGTCCATCCGCACAACCGCGACCAAGCCAACTGGGGAGACCCCGTTCTTCCTGGTCTATGGAGCCGAAGTGGTCCTCCCTCACGAGGTCAGTCATCGTTCCGCGTGGGTCCTGGCGTTCAATGAGGCGCAGCAGGACGCCATGCGGGGGATGGACCTCGTGTTGGGGGAGGAGCATCATCGAGAAGCCGCGCTGCGAGCGGCAAGGTACCAACAAGCACTGCGACGATACTACTGCCGCAACATCCGCCCCAGAACTCTTGAGGTAGGGGACCTCGTGCTCCGGCGAGTTCTCTCCAGGGAGGGACTACATAAGCTCTCTCCCATGTGGGAGGGCCCGTTCAAGGTTGTTCATGTTTCCAGGCCCGGCTCCGCGCGCTTGGAGACTTAGGAGGGGATACCTGTCTGCATGGAACATCCAGCACCTCTGGAGGTTTTACCCCTAAAAAGGCCCAGAGCCTATGAAGAAAGCGAATGCCTGTGAAGCTCACCTTTTTGGAAAAGGGCCAGAGCCTGTGAAGAAGGCAAATGCCTATGAAGCTCATCTTTTTGGAAAAGGCCCAGAGCCTGTGAAGAAGGCGAATGCTTGTGAAGCTCATCTTTTTGGAAAAGGCCCAGAGCCTGTGAAGAAGGCGAATGCCTGTGAAGCTCATCTTTTTGGAAAAGGCCCAGAGCCTGTGAAGAAGGCGAATGCCTGTGAAGCTCATCTTTTTGGAAAAGGCCCAGAGCCTATGAAGAAGGCGAATGCCTGTGAAGCTCATCTTTTTGGAAAAGGCCCAGAGCCTATCAAGAAGGCGAATGCCTATGAAGCTCATCTTTTTGGAAAATGCCCAAAGCCTGTGAAGAAGGCGAACGCCTGTGAAGCTCATCTTTTTGGCAAAGGCCCAGAGCCTGTGAAGAAGGCGAACGCCTATGAAGCTGATGCGTATTGGAAAAGGCCCGGATCCTATGAAGAGGGCCAATGCCCGTGAAGCTTGTTTCCCCCAAGAAAGGCCCGGAGCCTGTGAATAAGGCCAATGCCTGTGAAGCTCACCGCCCGTGACACTCTCCCGTAATAATGAGTTGGGGCTGTACACGCCCCGGAGTCTCGTGAGCGCTGCCTGCACAGGGGGCCCTCCCACGCCCAGTGGCAGCACTTAGATCCGCGCTGGTGAGAAGATGTCAAAGACTAGATTAGGTGCTGGACGCGGCTTTTTCATTTGCTTTCTGCAGTTGGCTTGTTCGCTCTCATTTGAAGTTTTATTGAAGCTGTTGCCTTTGAGTTGTGGCTCTTCGACTTTTCGCTCTCCTACCTCGATTTCTCTCGCGCAAGGTCTCACGAGGGAGCAGCCCGAACTCCCTCGCGAGTGTTTTCTGCCCTTATCGTTCAATGGTTTCCCAACCTGGGTCCACCACAGGAGCACCCTTACAGTCCATGCCTCACGGGCACCGCGACATGAACACAGGACCTGGGTCGGTCGCCCCCCACGGCTGAGGCTGGGAACTACCTATGCGCAGGCGTGCGGCCGGAAAGCACAATACCGAAATAATGGAAACAGTGCAATGATTAACAACAGTAACCCAAACACGCCCCCACGGGGCCCCACACTACTGTCTTTTTTCGCAGGAAAAGGGAAAAGAAAGAGCAAATCAGGCGCGGCTCGCCCTACACCGGCCCTCAGGGAAGACTCGAGCCGCCTCTGGGGTTCAGGCGGACTCCCTCTCCCGCTTCACCGAGGCACGACGGCGGGCAGACCCGCTACCACCCTCCAAGCAGGCATGACGGCGTGGAGGCTGACCGCGGCCGCTGCTAGAAGAATCGTTGCCCGAAGAAGAACCAGTGAAGCTTGAGGAACCCTAGGTGCCGCCAGCAAAGCGCGCGCTGTCCTCTCCGTCCTCACCGGGACTGGGTCCCCGGCCGCGGTCGTCGTCTTCAGGGGCACCACCCTGCATGGCGACCATCTTCCCCAAACACCCTCACATAGAGGGTGGCATCGCCGTCGAACATGAAGTGCAGTGTGCACTGACGGCTCAGGCCACGCGCGCGGGCGAACGTCTGCCAGCCGCGGGTCAAGGCCAAGCTTCCGGCTGCGGAGACATCCAGCAAAGCCCACGAGGCCCGGCTGCAGCAGTCATCTGCCTGGAGCCAGAGGCCGCCCGGGGCGCCAGCCGAGAGCTCACCTAGGAGGAAGCGAGGGAGCTGAAGCCTGGCGCCAGTCGGCTCCGCCGACCACACAACAAACTCCGGCAGCACCTCTGCAGTGTGGAACCGCGGCCTAGGGGTCGTGACGGTCAAGCACGCTCCCAGCCGGCCAGCCGCCTCACCGCAGCAGAAGTCACCTCCGCGACCGCGGGGAGCCGCCGTGGAAGCCACAGGGTGTTTGCGAGGGTGGCCTCGACCGCGCTTGGGCGGGGGAGAGGTAGGATCAACTTGGCGGGCCTTTCCTTTCTCTGCGGCCGAGAACTTCCTTGACGGAGCCTTGAAGAAGAAGGAGAAGCAAGAGGGGATAGACTGGAAGGGCACACAACGCGCCGTACTTAAAGCCAGAGGAGGCCAATCGCCGACCCCCACGATCGCAGGTAATCATGACCCGCTTTGCACGCAGGGACTTGTCGATTCGTGCAGTTGCCGAGGCGTCATGGGGAAGTGGAGACGCCCACGTCCAATCAGCTGCCACGTGGCGCCCAAGGCCGCAGGCTGTTAGGGCCCGCGGCGCTTCGCACTTGCCCTTTCGCCTCTCCACTCGGCCAAGTCCGGGCGCGCCTTGGGCCCGAGGGCTACTATCGGCGTTCTGGGAACGGGGTCCCTGACTTGCTCGCCGCTGCCGCGCGGCGTGGCTCAAAAGGGGCCCAGACGCCCATCTTCATCAACACAAGCTCAAGACTCTCGCGAGGGGCCGAGCCTCGCGGGGCGGACGACAAGGAGCTTCCTCAGGCACGGCCTCATCAGGTTGGCTCACGAGGAGGTGGAGAGTTCAAGGCGGGATACCTCGCGAGGTGCCGCATGACGCAAGCCATGATGACCAAGGGCGCCAGTCGGGCGCCAGCCACGCAGTGTCCTCCTTTCCTCTTCGGTGCAAAGGGAGCAAGCGCAGGAGAGAGCATCAAGCAAAGGCATCCGTTTCAGTGCAACAAGACCAAGACCAACCCAACGGCAGGAAGGAAGTCATTGTGGAGCCCAAGCAAAGGCCACCACCGAGCCTTTGACAAAGCGAGGACCAACTTTAGTCGGGATAAGTGTACCAGATGTTCCCCTTGAAAATGGCCAATTGTTGGCGCCCTTCCCGCTCAATATTTGGGAAGAGGCCCAGGGCCTTAGCCTATAAATAGGACTAGCCACCCCCAGGGAGAGGCATCTGGATCCTCACCAAGAAACCAGTAGAGAGAGCGACGAAACTCCCCCTAGCAGTTCATCGCACCAGCCAAGAACAGACCCTCGCGAGGCTGTTCTTCCTTGTATTGTTCATCATCAACCCAAGAGGCAATCCACCACACCACACACTGGAGTAGGGTATTACACCACAATGGTGGCCTGAACCAGTATAAACTCTGTGTCTCTTGTGTTGTTCCTTTCGTAGTTTAGATCCTAGCGAGTCGGCGAAGAGCAGGTAGGTAGAGGGCGAAATCTCCGCGTGCACCCCAGTGTTCGAACCTCAAGGGTCTGCCGGAACCCTAAATCCGACATACACACACACACTACCAGGCACCAAAGGAGTAGGGTGGCACATCGATCTTGATAATAATCTATCTACTCCTCTTTCAAACACACACACACACACACACACACACACACACACACAGAGACACACACTTGCTAGTTGTGCCTCTGTGCCTACCGCGCACACTCTCGGTACGTCTTTCTCTCCTTCCCCCCCCCCCCCCTCAACAATGACAGCAGAAGGGTGACAACTCGATCTGATCATAATCTGTCAATTGGTTTCTCTCTCAAACATTGTGTCTCGGTGCCTCGCTCGTAGCCCCTCATATGTAGACTTCTCACAAGCACAGCTGTAGTGACGATGATGTTGAACCCAGTGTGCCTTGTTTTTACCGGCCTCATGTGATAGTTTTCACCCTGTTTTCTGTTAATTAACAAGGCAACCTTTTCTTTGTTACTACTAGTGAATCTGAAATCATTCGGGGCAGACATAAAATATATCACTTCAACCCAATTATCGCAGCAACTATTTTAAAAGAATTTAGCTAGTTGCCCGTGCGTTGCATGGAACATCAAGATGCATTTGTATGAGTAGTTTATCTTGTCGGAGAAAAGGCTGAACGAGGGAAGGCCTTATTTGCAAACGTGGAGAGACGTGTGGGTATATTTTTGAAAAATTGTCGTAGTTTCTTTCCTATCCGTTAGATATAAATCCGATGGCCTATATTGCAGGATGGAACGCACACCATCATCACCAACTCTGTTTTCTACTCCCTTCGTCCGAAAATACTTGTCATCAAAATGGATAAAAAGAGATGTATCTAAAACTCAAATACGTCTAGATACATTTCCTTTTATCCATTTTGATGACAAGTATTTCCGGACGGAGGGAGTATTTGTCTTTTTAGAGATTTCAACAAGTGACTATGACCGGACCTTACCAACATACTCAAAAAAGTAGTCCATAATTTTGATGTTACCCTCTTTTCTTGGCGGTGCAGTGCCATCTGGATACCTCATAAATAAATCAAGGACAAATCTAACCCCTTCCTGAAAAGATATACGTAGCAAAATGAGTGAATCTACACTCTAAAATATGTCTACATACACATCCGTATGTGGTAGTCCATTTGAAATCTGAAAAAGACAAATATTTAGGAACTAATGGTGTATATATAAGAGTAGACATGGAGATATATCTCCATCATGGTCTACAACAAAAATGTGTTGGGCTGGTTAGCGCCGGATGCTCGCAACGCGATGACATGAGTTCGAATTCTGTCTTTTAACTTTAGATTTTTATATTATATATTACTCTACTTATTTAATATTTACTTCTTTCGCTACTGTACTGACAGTGGAACCCATAGAGTAATTAGAATATTAAGGATGGACTTGTTTCTTTTGAACTTTCTATACGAAGCGGTAGCCACCCTCCAAGTCACATTTACACTGTACATGCAATTAACTTTTTATAGAGGGACAATCATACAGGTAATTAACTCAAATGGATTGGATGTCACTCTATTATTTCCAGCATAAAGAGCATCTCCAACGGCAACCGGCAAATTTCCTCCCGCTTCCTTCCGCGGAGGACGACATGAAACGCTAGTGGCATACATTTTTACAATTCTAACCAACCAGATGAAATTCGTGCAAACACGGACTGATTTCATATAAGCATGAAGGATTTCGTATAAAAAAGCCGGATCTTCGTATAAACATGATGGATTTCATTACATTTACATGAACTAAGAGGTGCCAATCCGGCTCTCTTGTATAATTAATACTCCCTCCGTCCGGAAATTCTTGTCCTAGAAATGGATATATCTAGACTTATTTTAGTTCTAAATGGCCGCCCGTGGATCCCTTTGTCTTCCTCATGTCCGTCAGACACTTGGGGGGTCGACGAAGGTCCTCGGAAGAGACGAAGCAGCAAAGAAACCACCTGAATCCACGGTCATCGCCTCGACGGTGGACTTCATGGGTCCCAAGTGTCCGCGGCCTCCCGTGTTCTACTTCTCCTCGATGATGGCGGCGGACACGGAGAAGCTGGCCACTGACTCGTCGATCTCCACGCACCCGGCTTCTGTCTCTGCGTTCATGGCGCTGCCGCAGGCACGGGAGGCGCGCCCAAAGACACGAGAGGCACGGCCACCACAGACACTGGTGGCACGGTACAACGCGGCAGCGACGGCGCCCGTACCGGCGTGCTCGCCGCCTGAAAGTGCGTTATATAGACTAGAGGGGGAGTGAATAGGCGATTTTTATGAATTCTTCACTGAGGAATTTTCTGGCGAGGAAATTCCTTTGCGAAGAACTACTTGCATTGGAATAAGCACTCAGAAGTAAGCATAGAAGAATACAAGCATGGTCATCATGATGAAATGAAGACTAGCACAGAGTACAGAAAGCGTAATCGCAGGATAACACAAGGTGAAGACAAACAGACTGAAGAAATTGAACTGAGGAAATTGAGAAAGTCTTCAGTCAAAGTCTTCAAGCACAGATATGAACAAACATTCAACACAGTAATGAGGAAATGAAAGGGTTGAGGAAATTGAACCAGTTAGTTGGTGAAGACAATGATTTGGTAAACCATCTCAGTTTTACGTCTGGTTGGAGCGGCTGAGTAATTAAACTCGAGGACACGCAGTCCCGGACACCCAGTCACTGAGCCACAACTCAGGACACCCAGTCCTCACCATATTCTCCTTGAACTAAGACCACACAGGCCTCGTCCAATCACTCGTGGTAAGTCTTCAGGTGACTTCCAAACCTTCACAGACTTGGTCACTCGGCAATCCACAATTCCTCTTGGATGCTCTAGACCTTGACGCCTAACCGTCTGGAAGAAGCACAATCTTCAAAGGTAACAAGCGCCGGATCCACACAGATCAATTTCTTGATGATGCTCAATCACTTTGGGTTTGTGGGGGTTTGGTTTTGGTATTTTCCTCACTTTATGATTTTCGCTCAAAGTCCTCTGAGGATGGGTTGCTCTCAAATGACAAGTGTCAAGTTCTCTCGAGCAGCCAACCAGCTAGTGGTTGTAGGGGCGGCTATTTATAGCCTAGGGAGCAGCCCGACATGATAAGACATAAATGCCCTTCAATGATATGACCGTTAGGTGGATAAGATATTTTGGGACAGCCGCCAAGAAGACAAAGAACGGTCGGAAATTTGACTCTCAAATTCCTCGGGGTATCATGTTCCTCACTGTAGGCAAGCACTGGCGAATTGCTAACTCCTCGTCAGAGCAAAGTCCTCAAGGACTGTAAGAACTGTGTCTCATCCATCAAGAAAATGACTGAATCTGTATGAGATTTCCAATGGCTTCACTCAAGGGATTGGTAGGTGTAGGATTTTGAGTTGAGCATCACATGGAAATTTTTCCTTAGTATTTCCTCGACCCCCTTTAACAGTACGGTTTTGCCTATGACTCAAGAAAGAGAAAATGAAACTACGAAAACACGCTTCATGTTCCTCAAGTGAATATCAAGTCTTCAAGGTCACACCATTTTCTTCACTTTCAAAGTCTTCAGAAAGTCTTCAGAATATCAAAGTCTTCAGTCGAAGAACTTCATTTTTAGGGGTCGACTTTCTCTGTAAATATCAAACTCCTCATAGACTTATAGACCTGTGTACACTCACAAACGCATCAGTCCCTTAACCTATAAGTCTTCAATACACCAAAATCACTAAGGGGCACTAGATGCACTTACAATCTCCCCCTTTTTGGTGATTGATGACAACATAGGTTAAGTTTTCAACGGGGATAAACATATGAAGTGTAAATACTGATGTTGAGGAATTTGATTGCAAGATATAGAAGAACTCCCCCTGAAGATGTGCATAGTGAGGAATTTGCTTTTGAGGCAATGCACATTTGAAGAGTTGAATCATGGAGAACTCCCCCTATATCTTGTAATTCATACACACATTTGATATATAATATGAAGAATTTGAAATGCATGATGAAATATGGTGCCTGTTGAAATTCAGCATGCGTGCAATAATATTAACGAGGAATAAGCATGCCGAAAGCCTCAAAAGTATCGGAGCATAGTGTAACAAAAACACCATCCAAAAGTATCAGAGCACCATCGGGTTTAAGATTACAACTCGATCCAATAAAAGTTTCGGAAGAATGAGAGTTACAACTTAAAAAACGCCCATAATATAAACCCGCTTGAAGACTAACTCAGATTTCTCCCCCTTTGTCATCAAATGACCAAAAGGATTGAAACTGAGGACTA
The DNA here is from genome assembly GCA_021437245.1 of Aegilops speltoides. Classification (NCBI taxonomy): domain Eukaryota; kingdom Viridiplantae; phylum Streptophyta; class Magnoliopsida; order Poales; family Poaceae; genus Aegilops; species Aegilops speltoides. The sequence goes on from CM038144.1 coordinate 162,779,751, forward strand.
ACGCCCCTAAAGAATTTCAAGTTGATGGAGGAGCGCCAGCGTTGTCGGGGTTGTTTGTTGTAGCAGGGCCTGCCGCAGTGTCGTCCAAATCTTCATACTCATCATTTTCGCGCGATGAAGAATAAGAGCTGGCCACCAGATCAGGAACTTTGACCCTCTTGAATTTCTTCGAAGGAGGTGCAGACCAGTCAAATGCTTCCTGAAGACCCATAGTCTTCAGTTCTTCCGTGCTATATACATGTGTGAGGACAGCCCAGGTGCGGTTGAGGGTTTCATGAAGGTGATAATGGTTTTCTTTACTGCATTATGGGTTGAGGTCATGTTGTGAAGAATTGCAGCAAAGTGACGCTTTACCCATTTGTGATTGCGATCAACGTTCTGATGAAGACTGAGGAGTAACTCACGGTCAGCCATCACCCTGGGTGCTGTGGCTTGAGGATTTTGCTTAGCTGAGGTATTTGCGGCAGTGTCATGAGTAGCAGAGTCGTCATTGGTAGAGTAAGATGTAGCCAGACGAAATTGACCATCCAATGGACGAATGCCTTCATCAATCACAGCAGCTGCCTTGCCTTTATCATCAGCTGAAGAAATTGTCCGTTTGAGGACTTCAATGGGAGGCAAGTAGCTACCATGGTTTAGAGTGTCAGCTTTGTAATTCAGTGAAGATCTTGCCCTTATGAATCTCATAATCCAAGGCGCATAGGGCTTCAGCTCAAAAGGTGACATAGCAACATTTGCCAGAGTCCTCATGAAGAAATCATGGAAGTTGACGGGAACGCCATGAATAATGTTGAAAAGCATATTCTTCATGATGCCAAGGACATCTTCATCATTTGAGTCGTGGCCTTTGATAGGACTCATTGTCTTCGTCAGAATGCGATAGACAGTCCGAGGCACATAAAGCAATTCCTTGATGAGGAATTTGGTTAAGTGGGGCCTGCCCAAGCTTCAAAGGCTTCATGAGCACTTGCATATAATGATTTGTCGATTCGTGGTCATTGTAGATGCAACGTAATCGTCATGGGGAGGATCAAGAGGAAGGACACGGCAATTCGATTGCGGTGCCTTGTAGTGAGTGTTTTCGGTCATCCAATCCAACACCCATGAATTGACATCTTGACGTCTCCGGTGATATGCGTGTGGCGAGAATCAAGAATGAGTTCTTCATTCCAATCGCAAATGTCGGCAGAAATTCAGTAATCTTGCATCATGAAGAACATTGAGGACTGGCTCGAAGCATGGCAGAGATTCCATATCCACGTGAGGAATATGTTCATGATCGAAGATTTTGTCCTTGTGAAATAGCACTAAGGAATAGAAGTTGGCTTGACTAGCAGTCCAGAAACGCCTCTTCCTTATGCGAGTAGAGTCATATGGATTGTAATCAGTGAAGAACACATGCTCGGAACAGAAGTCTTCAGCCTTGAACTTCTGTTTGCTTGAGAACGGATTCTTTGGCTTTGGCAGAGGAATGTCAATGATTTACAGTATCACCTCAGGAATCGCGAGCTCAGGTTCTTCAGGCTGAGGAATTTATGGTTCCTCTTCTTGTGCAATATGTGGATCAGCAGCAGCAGGTTCTTCAGCAGTAGTGGCTGGAATATCTTCATGAACAGAGGAAGTGGGATGAGTTTCTTCAGAGCCCATATGAACTGTTGTTGCTGGAGACTGAGGAATCTGTTGAATAGGTGTGAAGAGAGGAGTATTGGGATGCTGACTTTCCCAAAAGTCATCATTCATCACTGGTGTGGAGCATCCAATATCCACATCTTCATCTTCGATTTCCTCAATGCCAGCCTCTTCAGCTATGAACTGAGGCATAGGTGAGGAATTGACTATCGTTGAAGGGATTGCATCCACTTCAATTTCTTCATCAATCTGCTCTGATGAAGCAGCAGAATGATTTTCTTCATCAGATCCGCTTGGAATCTTGTAGTCTTCTCCAAAAGGAACAATTTCCTTTGATGACATGGAGGAAATTGGAACAGCATCAATTGGATGTTCATGTGAGCTAGTCATTGGCTTCATTTTCTTCACAGCCGAAGAATTTGATGCAGCTGATGCCTTCCTTTTCTTCACTGCAGCTCGCTCTGCAGCCTTGGTCTTCTTCACTTCATAGGCAGAAGGAAGAATTGGAGTTGGTGTAGGCGCGGGAGGAGCTGAGGAATCTGGTTGATTTTCTTCAGTAATCGATGCAAATTGCCTCTGATTCTTCGATTTCTTCAGACGCACCACTAGTGGATGCCCTGGCAATTTCCTCAGCAGCTAGGATGGAGTCATCAGCCCTGGAACTTACATTCATTAGCAGGCTGAAAGTCATCAGCGGTGCTGGCATGTTCTTCAGCAGGCTGAGCAGAGTCTGCATCCTGAGGATTTTCTTGTTCCGATGGGGCTGCAACAGTAGTCATTTTCTTCGTCAGGTTGACGAATCTCACTTTGGCTCCTTGCCAATCAGCATAGTATGCATCGAAGTCCTTGCTGAGGGCTTGGATTTCAGATTGAGCCTGGAGAAGTTCCTCAGGTGTCATTCTGACAACATTTTTCTTCAGGAGCTTCTCCTTCCTGTATTGAGCCTTCTTGATCTCACGAGCCTTTTCAAAGTTCCATTTCTCTTGAGTGATGAAATGGGTCAGCATGTGACTTTGACCAGGAGTCAGTTGAAAGTCAGGCATGGGGGTGTTTGGATCCTTATGCCAGAGGTCAATGTAGTCGAGGATTTTCCTCGGATCCAAAAGAAGTGGCACAGATGTTCCTTTGGCTCTAGCGGCCTTCACTTGTCGGTCTCTGATGATTTCTGCAAGTTCTTCATCAGAAGCTTCATCATCAGATGGCACTTGGAATGCAACCTGTTTCTTCCTTGGACTTGGCCGAGGACCGCGTCCAACTGTTGCTTTTAGTCTTCAACAGAGTGGGGCCTGATGAGGACATTGGTGCAGCTGAGGAACTCGCTGAGACACCAGAAGCAATTGAAAAACCCGTAGTCCTTTGGCATGTAGCCAGATGCACAGGAGTTGAGGACTTTGGTGGAGCAGTAGTGGTCTGAGGAATTTGCCGTGAGGGCATAGCTGAGGAACTTGGCCGTGAGGGCGCTGTTGGTGAAGCACTTGGCTTACGAGCATGCTTATTTGGCATTGATTTCCTCGGCTTGACCGAGGTCTCAGCAGCAGCAACAGCAACAGAATCCTCATTGAATTTCCTCACTGCCTCATTGGCTTGCCTTGCCAATTTTGCTTGGCGCCTAGCCCATTCTTCAGGAAAGTCCTCACCACGCTTGATGCTGGTGGGATCAGCTACTTGGCCAGGTGCCAATGGAGCTCTTGGGCATGGAGGATTTAAAGCGAATTTCTTCATGTACTTTGGAGTAACATATCGATATTCCCTCCATTCTCTTGCCCATCTCTGTTCAATCCTCTGAATGCGCACCTTGCGCTGATTTTTGTTCTCTTTGCCAAATTTGGCTTCATCAGGTGTACAATAATCCTTGTATATGTCATCGAGGATTTCAAAGCGATCATGACCTCGGGTTTCTTTCCTCCTTCTGCGGTCTCTTCCTTGACCATATTCTTTAGATGAGGAATTTGAACAATTGAACACTCAAGAAGTATGCAGTTTTTCTTCGAGGAACGCTGCAAATGAGTTAAGTTGATGAGAACCTAGTGATTCAGAATGGACATGAGTACTGTGAACAGAGTGTAGGTGCGAGGAATTTGGAGAGGTCATATGCGTTCTCAGAAGATTTTTCGAAAAGACAAGTTTTGAGGAATTTGACCAGTTGAGCCTTGAGAAATTTCACTAAGCGTTCTTGTCTTAGGTTCCAGAGTTGTACAGATCGAAAATCCACACAATTGAGGAATCTTGAAGAAAATGAGTGCTTAGAGAAATGGTTCAAGAGCATATAGTGTGTGAGGTGTTCAGATGTGTGAAGATTTGAAGAATAAAACACCTTTGAAGATTTTCAGGAAAGCTTGAGAATCAAAGTGAGTAATAAAAGTAACTTTTAATTACCCGAACTGAAGAACACGACGAACTGAGATTAACAGACGTGAAGTTCATGAAGTTAGATCTCCCACGCCCTAACTTGGCAGAGGGAGACAGCTATGGAGGCGGCTGAGTGAAGATTTCCGCAACCGGCGCGAGTACGACGACGACGAGGTCGAGGCAGCGAAGCTTTTACTCACCGGCGACGATGGAGTAGCGGCGGCGCTAGGGTTTGAGGAGCTCGAGCGAGAGACAGCGACCGAGCGGAGTAAATGAAGTGAGGAAGGGGAGGGGGTATTTATAGCCACGGTGAAAACTGTTCGCCCGAAGATTTTGGGACGAACATGCCCCTGCCCTTTCTCCTTCACGCGACATGTGTCACCCACGTACTATGCAGATGAGATCGTGTAAGATCGTGGGTGAATATAATAATGCATCGTGGGATGCGGAACGGTTTGAGCGGCAAAACCGAAAATTTGGATAAGATTTGTTTTAAAGTTTTGTTCGCAATTTCTTCAGCTGACAAGGACATAGTGAAGACTTTGAACGAGTTTCAAATGGAACACACATGAAGAATTTGTGAATAGATTGGGTTGAGTATAGCATAGAGGGGGAAGGGTCCGATCACATTCACTTAGCAGAAAACGCAACTTGAAGAAATAGCCATAAATGAATGCTTTAGAGAACATAAACTCATATATATATATATATATATATATATATATATATATATATATATATATATATATATATATATATATATAGCCAATGAAGAAAAACGACGGAACAAGTGAAGATTTTGCAAAGTTGAAGAATTTGAAAACTCAAGAATTTCAAAACTGGGAAAACTCAAATTGAAGATTTTCAACTTTTGTGGTGGCGTAATCCATCAGATAAGAATGATGATTTCGGACACCGCGTACAATTGTCGTAGGGTTCTGAGAATCAAATTCTTCGTTAATTTCTTCACACTTAGAGTGTTATTCTTCATTTATTGAAGAAAAACGTTTCTTCATGTGTTGCACATCTAAGTCATCAATTTTTCATAAGTGTTAGGATGTGTGTCCTTTTCATAAGTGTTAAGATATTTAGCTCACACCGCAACTTGCTAAATCTCTTCTCATCCAAGGGCTTAGTGAAGATATCAGCTAGCTGTTCTTCAGTCTTCACGTGCTCGATGGAGATGTCGCCCTTCAACACATGATCACGAAGAAAATGATGACGAATCTGAATGTGCTTTGTCTTCGAGTCTTGAAGCTGGGTTGTGTGCAATCTTGATGGCACTCTCATTGTCGCAGAGGAGAGGCACATTCTTCACGTTGACACCATAGTCCTTGAGGGTTTGCTTCATCCAAAGCAGTTGAGCACAGCAAGAGCCAGCAGCAATGTATTCAGCTTCGTAGAGAGCGGTGATACGCAGTTCGTTTCTTCGAGGACCAACAGCACCAAAGATCGTCCGAGGAAATGGCAAGTACCAGATGTTGACTTGCGGTCCACACGATCACCAAAGATAGCCGAGTCGAATATCCAATGAGATCAAAAGCAGAGCCCTTGGGGTACCATAATCCTAGTGTTGGTGTGTGAGCTAGATATCAAGAATATGCTTCACAGCCTTATGGTGTGATTCCTTGGTGCAGCTTGAAATCGGGCACACATGCAAACACTAAGCATTATATCCGCCTAGATGCACATAAGTACAATAAAGAACCAATCATGGAGCGGTATACCTTGTGATCAAGTCAATACCATTTTCATCATTGCATAGATGGCCATTTTTGGGCATAGGAATTTTGACGCCTTTGCAATCTTGCATGCTGAATTTCCTCAAGACATCTTTGAGGTATTTCTCCGAGATATGAATATGCCATTGCGCCGACGGATTTGAAGACCTAAGAAGAATTTCAACTCTCCCATCATAGACATTTGATATTCTTCACTCATCATATAGGCAAATTCATCACTATAACGTTGGTCAAGACAGCCAAAGATAATATCATCAACATATATTTGGCACACAAACAGTTCACCATCATAAGATTTAGTAAAGAGAGTAGGGTCGAGTGAACGGTGTGAAGCCATTCTTCACGAAGAATTCCTTCAATGTATCATACCACGCGAGGGGCTTGCTTGAGGCCATAGAGAGCCTTATTGAGTCTCAAGACTTTGTCAAGATTCGGATCTTCAAAACACGGGGTTGAGCAACATATAATTCTTCCTCAAGCTTACCATTGAGGAATGCACTTTTCACATCCATTTGATATAAGATGATATCATGATGGTTAGCGTAAGCAAGTAATATCTGAATAGCCTCAAGTCTAGCAACAGTGCAAAAGTTTCATCGAAATCAATTCCTTCAACCTGTGTGTAGCCTTGAGCTACTAGTCGTGCCTTATTCCTCACCACAAGGCCATTTTCATCTTGCTTGTTGTGGTAGATCCACTTTGTGCCAATGATATTATGCTTGCGAGGATCGGGCAATTGACCAGTTCTGACATTGTTAAGCTCGAATCGATGTAATTCTTCTTGCATAGCCTGAATCCACTCCGGCTCGTAAATGCTTCATCTACCTTAGTGGGCTCTGTGATAGAGACAAAAGCATAGTGCCCACAAAAGTTAGATAAATGTGAAGCTTTTGAGCGTGTGAGAGGACCCGTGCGCTAATGTCATCGATGATCTTCTCCACTTGCACTTCTTTTGCAACGCGAGGATGAGCTGGTTGTCGCCGAGGAATTTGATCAGCATTTTCTTCAAAGACCATTTTCCTCATCGTGTTCTTCAGTGCATCAACTCCACGCTCTTCATGAGCAGGAATGAATTCTTCACAGATTCTTCAGTAGGAATGACATCCTCAGTTGCCTTGAACTTGATAGAATCCTCAGGTGCTGGTTCATCTAACACAGAAGGTAGGTGCTCTCTTTGCGAGCCATTAGTTTCATCGAACTGCACATCTACGGTGTCAACAATCTTGTGAAGAACGATGTTGAAGACTCTGTAGGTGTGCGAGTCCTTTCCGTAACCAAGCATAAAACCTTCATGTGCTTTCGGGGCAAATTTAGAGTTGTGGTGAGGATCTCTAATCCAACATTTAGCACCGAAGACTTTGAAATAACTCACATTGGGTTTCTTGTCAGTGAAGTCTTCTTGAAGAATTTGTGAAGATATACTCTGTTGATGATGTGGCACGCAGTATCAATTGCGTCAATCCAAAAACGCTGAGGCGTTTTGTATTCATCAAGCATAGTGCAAGCCATCTCAACAAGAGTTCTGTTCTTGCGCTCCACGACGCCATTTTGCTGAGGAGTATAGGGAGCAGATAACTCATGAGTAATACCAAGTTCATCAAGATAGGCATCAAGACCGAAATTCTTGAACTCAGTTCCATTGTCACTTCTGATGTGCTTGATCTTCACACCAAAGTTGGTTGAAGCCCTCGAGGAAAATCGTTTGAAGACTTCATGCACTTCATGTTTGTAATTAACAATGTGTACCCATGTATATCAAGAGTAATCATCAACAATGACAAAACCATATAGAGATGCATCATTAGTGACTGCTGAGTAATGATTAGGTCCGAAGAGGTCCATGTGAAGCAATTCAATGGACGGGTAGTGGTCATGATAGTCTTATTTGGATGCTTGGCCTCGGTCATTTTTCCAGCTTCACAGTTCGCATAAGTGATCCTTGAGGAATTTGACATTCTCAATGCCAATGACATGCTTCTTCTTCGCAAGCGTGTGCAAATTCCTCATGCCTGCGTGACCAAGTCGTCGATGCCATAGCCAGCCTTCTGAAGCTTTTGCAAGTAGACACACGGCTGGTTGTGGTCCTGTAGAGAAATCAACAATATACAAATCTCCTCTCCTAAAGCCTTCGAAGACTTTGGAATTGTCAGCTTCCATAATCACAACACAGCGATATTTGCCAAAGACAACAACCATATCAAGATCACAAAGCATTGAGATCGACATGAGATTGTATCCTAAGGACTCAACAAGCATGACTTTGTCCATGTGTTTATCCTTAGAGATCGCAACCTTACCAAGACCCAATACGACTTTTGCCTTTGTCGGAAAGATGATATGCTTCAGAGGTGACGGTGATAAGGAGCATCCATCAATAGATTCTTGTCACCAATCATGTGATTCGTACATCCACTATCGAGGACCCATTCAAGAGTTTTGGGTTGATCATCCTGCAGATGAATTAGTGTAGCTTACAATCTCATATGCTTCATCATGAAGAATATGATATCAAGTTCATCGATGAATTTCATCAAGCGAGAAATGATATAGCAAGATGAGGACGTGTGAAATGAGAGTTCATTTCATCATGATTCGCTGCGCCCTTTCGAGCATTATGTCGGGTCCCAGAAATTCTTCAAACGTTAAAGCACGCCCGAGACCTGACCTGCAGAAGAGATTAGTTCTTTTCTTCACCACCCACATCTGGAGGGGTGGCAAAGAATTCATCACTCTGCGAGCACCATATGAGAAAGGTGGCGAAGATGCCAAACCGTTTCGTTTCACATAAGATGGGTTAGGGTAAGCATATGAATAAGAAGAGTAATTCTTCGAGGACTTATGAACATAATGATTTGAAGAATAATGCACATATTCATAGCCCTTAGCTCTACCCTGCGAGACAGAGTTGTTAGCACGATGATAATCATATGAGGACTTTGATCCTTTTGAGGAATTTGATCCATGTGAGGAATTTTATCTGTATGAGGACTTGGATCCATATGAAGAGTTTGGTCCATATGAAGAATTTGATCTGGGGTTCCTGTTCTTCATAGGTGGTGTCATGAGGACATTCACCTGAAGACTTTCAACATAACTTTTGGGAACCCAGATTTTCTTCATAGGGGAACCGTTCCTGCAGTTAGTGCCAACATATCTAGCAAATACATCACCGTTCTGATTTTTGAACAGTTTATAGTTGGAGTCAAATGACTCATCAAAAGAATGAGGAGATTCACATGTAAAGCCAGATAAGTTAGATGGATCAATCTGGAGGTCCCTTTGCAGCAACCCATGAGGTTTTGGGGTACCGCTCAGCTTCCAATATGTTCCATCAGCATTGAGTTTCCTCTCAAAGGCAATACCCTCTTTCCTAGGGTTTCATTGAGGATCTGCTTTTAAGCACATCACAAAGAGTCTCGATGCCCTTTGAGGCTTTTGTACATGCTGTCATGTACAATTCCTTTAGCCCTGCATTGTCAAGGATACTAGCAATGTCCTCGATGAGGAATTAGTGATAGCAGAGGCAGATGAAGAATTTGTAACAGTTGAAGCATTTGAACATTCAGGTGAAGAATTAGCAGATTCACGTTCAATGCACTTTAAGCATGGAGGAACAAATTCTTCCTGAGAAGCGTTGATTTGTTGAGCTAGTAATGAATCGCGCTCCTTCTGAAGATCTTCATAACACACACTTAGCTTTTCAAGATCCTTTCTTTGAAGAGATTCAGAGGAAAGCTTCTCGTGATCTTGCTTTTCTTGAAGAAATTCATAAGAAAGTTTCTCATGATCAGATAAGAGAGTGTTATGATGATTTTGAAGGTTATCAAACCTAGACTGAAGTCTCTGAAGATTTTAAGTCAGGGCTTTAGTGCGATCCATTTCTTCACCCAACATATCATCACTTTTGTCTAGCATGTTTTGAACCTTTTCAAAAGCCCATTGTTGTTTTACAGCAATCTTAGCAAGTTTAGAGTAGCTGGGTTTGAGATCCTCATCAGATTCATTTTCACTGGATTCAGAGGAGTTGTATTTGAGTAACTTTGCACCTTTCGCCATGAAGCAATAGGTGGGAGCGTAGCCATCGTTATCTTCATCAGGCTTGTCGGTGGGGTCAGTTTCTTCAGTGTTGAAGATGGACTTGCTGACGAAGGCAGTAGCGAAGGCCAGACTTGCCACACCAGATTCAGATTCTTTAGACGGCTCCTCTTCATCATTTTCCTCAGATTCAGCTTCAGAGTCCATTTCTTTGCCAATGAATGCCTGAGCCTTCTTGGAGCTGCTCTTCTTGTGAGATGAAGACTTCGAGGATTTTGATGACGAAGATTTTGACGATTTCTTCTTCTTCTTTGCATCATCAGAACTGTAATCCTTGTATTTCTTCTTCTTCATTTCCTTTTCCCACTGAGGACAATCTTGAATATAGTGACCAGGTTTCTTGCATTTGTGGCACAGCCTTCTCTTATAGTCACTGGATGAGGAATCACTGCTTCTTGAGGATTTTCCAAAGCGACCACGTCTTGAGAACTTCTGGAATTTCTTCACGAGAGCAGTGCTAGCTCTCGCTCAATTCTTCAGATCACCAAGGCTACTACCGTAATCCTCATATTGAGTCGACACAGCCTTGGCCTTCGGGCACGTGGTTTGCCATAGTTTGAACCATAGAGGTCTCTCTTTCAACAAAGTCGAACTCGTGAGTATTTAGCCTTCGAGGATATCGGCAGGATCAAGAGACTTGTAGTCAAGACGTTCTTGTATCATCGGTCCCAGAGTATCAAATGAGGAATCAGCGATCTCAACAGTTTCTTCACCACCTCATGATCAATGATGTCAGTGGCACCGAGGGCTTGAAGCTCATTTGAGATGTCAGTGAGGCGATCAAAGGTTTGTTGGACATTTTCATTGTCGAGCCTTTTGAAGCGGTTGAAGAGATTCCGAAGAACATCAACTCGAGAGTCACGCTGAGTTGAGACTCCTTCATTTACTTTGGATAGCCTATCCCAGATAAGCTTAGCAGTTTCCAAAGCACTCACTCTTCCATACTGTCCTTTGCTCGGATGGCCACAGATGATATTCTTTGCTTGAGAATCGAGTTGCTTGAATCTCTTCACATCGGTAGCGTTCAGTGAGGGTGAGACAGAGGGAACACCATTTTCCACAACATACCGTAGATCGTTATCAATTGCCTCAAGATGCATTCGCATCTTGTTCTTCCAAAGAGGGGTAGTCCGTCCCATCAAAGGTAGGACACCCAGCCGAGACCTTGATCATACCTGCGGTCGACATAACTAAAACTCCGGCGGTTAAACCAAAATCACACGTAACAAGGAGTACCTTGCTCGATACCAATTGAAAGTCGTTATATCGACTAGAGGGGGTAAATAGGCGATTTTATGAATTCTTCATCGAGGAATTTCTGGTGAGGAAATTCCTTAGCGAAGAACTACTTGCAGCGGAATAAGTACTCGTAAGTAAGCATAGAAGAATACAAGCATGGTCATCATGATGAAATGAAGACTAGCACAGAGTCGTAAAGCGAATCACAGGATAACACAAGGTGAAGACAAACAGATCAAGAAATTGAACTGAGGAAATTGAGAAAGTCTTCAGTCAAAGTCTTCAAGCACATATATGAAGAAACATTCAACATAGTAATGAGGAAATGAAAGGGTTGAGGAAATAGAACCAGTTAGTTGGTGAATACAATGATTTGGTAAACCAGTTCCAATTGCTGTCTCAGTTGTACGTCTGGTTGGAGCGGCCGAGTATTTAAACTCGAGGACACGCAGTCCCGGACACCCGATCATCGAGCCGCAACTCAGACACCCAGTCCTCACCGTATTCTCCTTGAACTAAGACCACGCAGCCTCGTCCAATCACTCGTGGTAAGTCTTGGTGACTTCCAAACCTTCACAGACTTGGTCACTCGGCAATCCACAATTCCTCTTGATGCTCTAGACCTTGACGCCTAACCGTCTGGAAGAAGCACAGTCTTCAAAGGTAACAAGCGTCGGATCCACACAGATCAATTTCTTGATGATGCTCAATCACTTTGGGTTTGTGGGGTTTGGATTTGGGATTTTCCTCACTTGATGATTTTCGCTAAAGTCCTCGGATGATGGGTTGTCTCAAATGACAAGTGTCAAGTTCTCTTGGAGCAGCCAACCAGCTAGTGGTTGTAGGGGCGGCTATTTATAGCCTAGGGGCAGCCCGACATGATAAGACATAAATGCCCTTCAATGATATGACCGTTAGGTGGATAAGATATTTTGGGACAGCCGTACAAGAAGACACCAATGGTCGGAAATTTGACTCTCAAATTCCTCGGGGTATCATGTTCCTCATGTAGGCAACCAAGACTTTGGCGAATTCCTAACTCCTCGATCGAGCAAAGTCCTCGGTGACTAGAAGAACTGCGTCTCTCACATCAAGATAATGACTGAACTGTATGAGATTTCCAATGGCTTCACTCAAGGGATTGGTAGGTGTAGGATTTTGAGTTGAGCATCACATGGAAATTTTTCCTTAGTATTTCCTCGACCCCCTTTAACAGTACGGTGTTTCCTATGACTCAAGAAAGAGAAAATGAAACTACGAAAACACGCTTCATGTTCCTCAAGTGAATATCAAGTCTTCAAGGTCACACCATTTTCTTCACTTTCAAAGTCTTCAGAAAGTCTTCAGAATATCAAAGTCTTCATCGAAGAACTTCATTTTAGGGTCCACTTTCTCTCAGAATATCAAATTCCTCATAGACTTATAGACCTGTACACTCACAAACGCATCAGTCCCTTAACCTATAAGTCTTCAATACACCAAAATCACTAAGGGGCACTAGATGCACTTACACCGCCATGCCGGCATGGAGCAACTCGCCACTCCTCATCGAGCTGAACTGGAGCGGCGAGTTGCTGAACCACGCGCCTGCTTGGGGCGGCAACTGGCTCTGTCGGGCCAAGCGAGGTTGGTGAAGCACCTAGCGGCCTCGCCCGTATCCGGAGGGCTTGGCGGGCCACCCAGCTGGGTAATATGCCGGAGAATGGCTCATCGAAAGCCATCGGAAGAGTGGACAAAATGGTGAAGGAGGAGATGGGGAGCGGCGGAGGGGTGCGATTCTTGCCCGCTGTCTGTCTAGCCTCGTGTAAATAGAGGGCGGACGGTAGGAGCTTGGCCGGTGTCTGGCCTTGTTTAAACTGAGGGTGGACGGGAGGAGCTCGGCCGGTGTTGCGTTTAATTCCGGCCCGCTCATGAACGGATGTGTGGCCGGAGTAGGATTCTCGGTTTGCATGCGGGTTTAACGGAGGGGTTTAATGGAGGCGCCGGGCGTGCAGCGGGCGACGCAGTACTATTCGATTTGACAGCATTAATGAGCCGTCAAATCACAAAGGCCCTCGCCTCTCGTGAAACCGACCGAGCTAGACTGCCCCGCCCTCTAGCCTTTTAAAAAATGTACATACTCCACTTTTGTACACTAGTAGTATCGATGGATTGCGACATGGAGCAAAACTTGAAAGTAAAAAAAGGTGGTACATATAGAGAGCGCTCGTGAACTATGTGTCATACATGGCAATAAATAATGTACTACATGATACAAATATATGATACATGGCGCAGGAGTACTAAGTATTATTGATATAGTTTTGGTAGAACTCATCTACATGAGATATAATTTGGTCTCATTCATCTTTTATAGCCATTGGATGTGATGCTATAAGATGCATGTGGGCTGACGTGGGTTGTATTTGTTCTTGTGCAACGAACTGACCACTACATGTCATGTTTGATATTCTCAAGTCATTAAAAGCATACAAGCCCCAAATCTCTTCTTGGTTGATTCCTCTATTTATATCAAAAAATAAGAAACAATGTGAGAGTTAATGCACCACGCCTATGTGTTTACTATTTGGTTTTCGTAAGATGACTTAATACTCACCTAGACGGAGGGAGTATTCGATTTGACAGCGGGTGACACAGTTCCCGATACAGCTTTAATGCAGACAAGGGAGGGAGTAGTGGTTCCTGATATGTTGAACGGCCAATGCATCCTCCTTAAATTAATGCATGAGGAAAGTAGTGGGAGGAGGTCCGGCAAAAGAGGCTGCACGATGTGAATGCAACGCAGTTTGCCCTCATTGCCCTCATATAAAGGCGCCCCTCCATTCCAATGCATCTACCACATCGTACGCACCTAAGCATTTGCCTAAGCACCTACACTAAGCGCAAAAAGAGCTCACTCCGGACCCATGGCGGCGATGCGCATGAGCGGCCAGCGGCTGCACCAGATAGTCCACGACGCCAGCCCGTGGCATGGCGCCGAGGATCGTCTCCAGAGGGTGTTGAAGACCGGCTGGTGGATGGCCGCCGTCGATGCCAACTACGACTCTCGGTTGGACCAGATGATCGTTGCCACCAGCAACAAGTTCACCGTCCTCAAGAAGCTCGCAGACGACATCGCCGTACTCCTCCAGCCCGTGCGCCCGGGCTCCTCATTGCCTGCCACCCTAATCGGCATCCATGGCCGGAACCTTTTTCAAGCACTGGTGGCCCTGCAACTGCCCACCGACACCACGAAGAATGTCCACCTGGAGGTCGCGCTCGCCGCGAGGTGCCTCGCCCTGAAAGAATTCGTCGACCAACACATCCACGTGTACGAGCAAATCATGTACATAGGTATCTACAAGGCCAGTGACGATGCTACGATGTTAGCCTTCCTCAACCGGCTGGAAGCCTTGGATGCCTTTGCTGAGAAGCACCTCGACCTCGCCACAAAAGCCACCGCTCCTTAGCCGCCGGTCGGTGGCCCGGCGCACTAAGTTGAGGAGGAGGTCATACGTTTGTGGATCCATCTTTCGTCTTGCCTTCTGTAACCACCACTGCGGTCGCATCATCGTGGACTTAATTCTTATTGTGCTGTTGCATTCTCGTTCCAGTCAATACCGACATGTGCGATCCCTTTGCTTAATTATATGCATCATTGTAACTAGTACTCCATTTGTCAATTTATAAGTTGTGCTTACCTTTTCCACTAACTTCGTGCAACGCGCGGGCATCTTGCTAGAAACACCAGAATATGTCTATATAATCTGTAAGTGATAGTCCATTTGAAATCTCAAAAAGACAAATATTTAGGTACGGAGGGAGTAATATAATAGGAGTATATCAAAACAATAGTGATTTCTTTCAAGTTTGTGAGCAAATACTACTACTCTACTACATTGGATCCGTCGCAATGCACGAGCACATTGCTAGTAAAAGGAAAAGGTCTGTCGCGTTCGCGTCACACCCCCACACGCCCGGGAATCGGGAGTACAACACGGCCCGTCCGGCACGACACATAGCTTAGGGAAGGCGTGTTGCCTAGCATTTTCACTTTCCTGTGGGACCGCCATTGACCAAACCGACACCCCGCCCGCTGACGGGTTGGAAAACAGAAACAAGGGAAGATCTAGTTGTTGCACGGAATCCAAGAAATTTGGTGTCAGACGGGGCTCGTTGATAGAGTAGGAGTATTCCGTACTAGTACTACTCTTACTAGTACCAAGTTTGTACTCCTAATACTATATTACTAGTACTACCACTATACAACTAGTAGGTACATGCACGGCACAACATCGTAGGAACAAAAAAGGGAAGATCTTGTTTTGGGTGATTTTTTTCAATCAACGTAGTATGAATAATATGATGTGGGGGGCACCCATGAAGCTTATGTGGCTTGGTTGCATGGCTATGGAAGGTTAGAGAAAAATAAATAGATAATGTGTTTAGAGTGCACTCCACTAAATAGATATACTTTGGATCCATTGCAACGGACCGACACATCTATATCTATACCCCCTATATAGTGTGTGAAAAACTTTGAAAGTTGGTCGTTGGATGAAGCCAGTCCGATGGTACAAAGATGGCAAATCCGAGCACTACTGGCCGTTGGATATCATCCACCAGATTCTGCCACATGTATAATCTAGAAGACTCCATGGTTGAACTTAATTCATGACTAACTTTGCCACAACTAAGCTTAGGCAAAGTTATTAGTTCTTCAAAATGAGAGCCACAAGTTGGCAAGCCTAAGGGAATCTTGCCACATTTATTGTGTGTATGTCATGTGGGGCCTTAGTGTGGCTTGCCTAAGGTGTGGCTTGAACCAAACACTCACCTAAGTTAATCAAACTTGCCTAACCGTACATTCCACCAGATTTTGCCACATGTTAGAATCCAGAAAACTCCACATGTAGAAGCATAATGCACAAACCACCAGAATCTCATGCGTGCAATGCACGTGTACCTTACTAGTACTAGTTGGTAGTAGTAAGAAACAAATTCCAGTTTTGCCACGAGCTCGTACTGTGGGAGCACCACAAGGCCTGCCGCATGAGTTACATTTCCCTCTCGGGGCCCACGGGACCGAACTTTAGTGGCTTAGTGCCCGGCCTATGAGTCGATGACATGCGGACCTTAAATGCAGCTGGCCCACATGTCATTCTCAAGGTGGTGATGTGGTTCGTGACTCACTCGTTCGAGATGAACCGGCCGGTGGTGGCATGGCCGTGGCGAGGGTGCCACAGCTGGGCGTCGGGGCGTTACGAGGCGTAGATGGCCACACCGGCGGGTACTACATGTAGTACATAAGTACTCCAGCTGAGGATTGATGCCCAGGACGAAATGTGTCACAGCCGCTGGATGAAAATTCGATGGTGCGGGAGTACGGATCGGAGCACAGCAGCGAAGCAGGCAAACCGCGTCCAATCGGGTGTGTATGTGGTAGAAAGTTGATGGTCGCCGCAGTTCAGCTGGCCTGCATGGCATGCACACAAAGGCAGAGGAACGGTGGGGCCGAGAGGGATGAGGGGCACGAACAATCCTACCATTCTATCACTGACATGTGGGACCCATAAGCGTGGGTCCCACCTGTCAACGAAGGAAAGGCAGGGCAAGGCAGTGATAGCCACGTCAGAGGATCCATGTCCACGTCGGGGGACGTCGTGCCGTGGGTTGGAGCGGCATCATGGGAATCACGTGTGGGTGTGGCAGTGGTAGAAACAAGAAACGTGATGGTCGTCGTGGTTCAACTTCCATGGACAAGCTCTCGTGTCTGCTGACACATTTATATCAAAACTAGAGTGTTTATATTTCAAGCACGTGAACAAGTATTATTCTACTAGTTTGGATCCATTGCAACGCATGGGCCAGCACATTGGTAGTAGTAGTGTCCATCTCTATCTCTAGAGGCCTTCCCTCGTTCATCCTTTTCTCTCACAAGATAAACTACTCATACAAATGCATCTTGATGTTCCGTGGAACGCATGAGGATGTTTCCTTGGGGGTCTCTCCAGCGCGGCGTGGCCGTAGTTGCAAGTTGACGACCCTTGAGATGCCGACGTTGAGGGGCACTCGGATTTCCTCCGATGAGCAGGTAAGATGAGTTTGGTCACGTAGTAAATGCATTCTAAAGACTACTTCTGTGTCCATTTCCTAATTCTCCCCCTGCCCACTGTTTCACAGTCTAGGCTCGGTGTGAGTGGAGATTGGCTTGCATATGTACGGGAGGGTACCAACATAAATTTGCACAACATTTACAACGGGGACACCGTTCCCGTAGAACATTCGTCCAACATTGGGATCATCCATGCAACGGGCCACCGCATGAATTGGTACGATGGAACCACAGTGAGATTGAATAATATAGCATGAACTTTGCACATGGCGGTCAAAGGCGGACCATGCTGTCTGCGGCCGATTTGTTGCCGTACGAGTAGGAAAGTACTGTGCTCCTTTCTAACCGCATCTTCGCGGTGACAAACCAGGGGACATATTTTGTATGGGACACATCCTACGATATACTCCCTCTCTCCCAGTTTATTCGTTTTATAAGTTTCAAATTCAAATTTAGAGCTCCCCATCACATGTTGAGATTACAATGTCCATTAAATCGTTGCGTGCATGTATAGTAAAGAAACAAATCTCGAGTTTGGCATGAGTTCGTGCTGCGGGAGCACCACAAGCCTGGCGCATGAGTTACATTTCCCTCTCAGGGCCATCGGGACTGAGCTTAAGCGCCTTACTACACCTACCTTTGAGTCAATAACATGTGGACCCGATAGGTGACTAGTCCACATGTAATGCTTGTCGGTGTCAAAACCGGCGGATCTCGGGTAGGGGGTCCTGATCTGTGCGTCTTAGCCTGATGGTAACAGGAGGCAAGGGACACAATGTTTACCCAGGTTCGGGCCATCTCGATGGAGGTAAAACCCTACTTCCTGCTTGATTGATATTGATGATATGAGTAGTACAAGAGTAGATCTACCACGAGATCGTAGAGGTTAAACCCTCGAAGCTAGCCTATGATGATTATGATTGTGATCATCCTTATAAGGACCAACCTCTCCGGTTTATATAGAAACTGGAGAGGGCTAGGGTTTGCATGCAATCGGTTACAAGGAAGGAAATATAATATCTGGATCGCCAAGCTTGTGTTCCACCCAAAGGAGAGTCCCATCCGGACACGGGACAGAGTCTTGAGTCTTGTATCTTCATGTTCCAATAGTCCGGACGAAGCATATAGTCCAGTTGTCCGGATATCCCCTAATCCAGGACTCCCTCATTAGCCCCTGAACCAGGCTTCAATGACGATGAGTCCGGCGCGCAGTCTTGTCCTCGGCATTGCAAGGCGGGTTCCTTCTCCGAATACTCCAAAGTAATTATCGAACACTTAAACCGTGTCCGGATCTCCAAAATGATCTTCACATACCACTATAGAGAGAATGATATTTCACAAATGTAATCTGCTGACAACTTTTTTAGACAACATGACATGTCATTATGGCCGGGTCATTATTCGAACCGTTTTCCCACAACCAGCCACAGCGCATATCGCGAGGCGGTTTCCTTAACACATCTTGTCAAAGCAAAGATCGTGTCCCCTTATCATGGGATTCTCGTCAATACGGGTATGGGTAATCCCACCACACCATCAATCATGGCGCTTGGGAAGTAAGCGATTCTCAACGGGCAAGTGGGGAGGTGCACCGCTTTCGACGCCTCTATAAAGGGATAAGGGTTCCCCATTTTCACCCACGCCTTCTTCCTTCTTTGCTTATCCATCCTTGCCTCATCGAGCTCTAGCGCCCTAGTCCACGCCTTCTCCGCACAGCCAAACATGTCCAGTGAAGGAGGCAAGTGGGTGGCCTCCACCGTGAAGGAGGGGCATATTACGAAGCTCCGGGCGGCTGGATACTTGGCCGTAGAAATCGCGCACCGGCTACCGGACGAAGGGCAGATCATTCCAACTCCGGAAACCCATGAGAGGGTCGTGTTCCTCGCCCACTTCGTCTGTGGACTGGGATTTCCACTTCATCCCTTCGTCCGCGGGATCATGTTCTACTACGGGCTAGATTTTCATGATCTAGCCCCAAATTTCGTCCTCAACATCTCGGCGTTTATCATCGTGTGCGAGGCCTTCCTCCGCATCAAGCCTCACTTTGGCTTGTTGCTACAAACCTTCTGCGTGAAGCCGAAGATCGTGAGCAGCCAGCAAGCGGAGTGTGGAGGGGCCATGGTGGGCAAGATGCCTAACGTCACCTGGCTTGACGGCTCCTTCACGGAGACCGTGAAAGGGTGGCAGTCGGGGTGGTTCTACATCACCAAGCCGCGCCACGCCGACTGGGCGGTGGCCCCCGAATTCCGATCCGGAATCCCCATGCGGCTCACCTCCTAGGAAAGGAAGGGCCTGGCCTAGGGCGAGCTTGCGGAGCTGACCGGACTTCAGAACTGCATCAAGAACATGAAGGACAAGAAAATCAAGCTCGTCAATGTGGTCTAGGTCATGCTTGTCCGCCGGATTCTTCTGTGCCAAAGACGGGTATTTAACCTGTGGGAGTTCGTCCCGGCCGAACACCAGACGCTTCAAAAGCTCTACGACATCACGCACAAAGACGCATGGAAGGCGTTGTTCAAGGCCTCTGAAGTACCTCCTCCCATATCCGAGGACCATGGACTTCATGGCGCACGGCCCCCACGTCCGGTGAGTTTTCTAACTACCTCCGGATTCAGTTTTTGCCAATATATTCATGGGGGAGTCTTAAGTCATTGTGTATATTTGACCAGGATTATGTGGAGACAGCGGAGCGGATTGACTGTCCGGCTCCGCTGCCCGAAGGTCCAGCCGATGCTCTCCTGACGGAGATGCTAGTCCCGGCGCCCTACAAGGCACCGGAAAAGAAGGCCCCAGGGGCCAGGAAGGGTCTCCGGCGTAATGTCGTACCAGACGCCTCGTCCGAAGACGACGAGGCACACTCCTCCCCCGAAGGGGAGGAAGAAAAGTAAGGGGCCGCCCCATCCGGAGAGGATGGGGGGGCTAAGAAGGAGGACCAGGGGACCGAGAAAGGCCCCCGGCGCAAGGCCGTCATACCCTCGTCGTCCGAAGACGACGAGGCAGATTCCTCCCGCGGAGGCGGGGGGAAACAAGAAGAGATTCTGCCTCCCCGCACTTGGGAGGTGAAAAAGAGGAAAGCCACCCCGGAGGGGGAGGCTAGGACGTCCAAGCAGGGAAAGGCGTCCCTTCCGGACTACTCCACCATGGCCGCTCATAGCGAGGAAGAGTGGCTGCCCAGGGAGAAGCCCCTAGCGAGATCGTAAGTCTCCGCACTCTATTGTACTTTAGTGCGAATTTGCTTCATAGTCTTGTTATAATGCCGAACATATATGCAGTCCGGCCAGGGTGTATCCCGAGGTATCGTCTTCGGATGGGTCCTTAAGCGATTCAGCGATGAACTCCCTCCCGACAGCAACTACTCCTCGACCTGCGGATGACACGAAGGTGTTGTCCCAAAGGCTCCCAAAGTGGGGGGAGGTGACTCTGGAGACGTCCCAAGGCGGAATTCCAGATGGCGGACACGCGGGGTTCAAGATCCCCACGGATCGTGCCGATGAAAGCCGCAGCAAGTCGGGCTCTCAGCCGGATACTGTGCCGGAACCTGTGATGGTTCTGGATTTGGGCAGGCGGCCCCTCGCTAGGGAGGGCGAACCGTCCATGCCGATGACTTCCATTATGCTATAGGCGTCGGATAGTCTGCTGGAAGCACTTCGCGGCGCTTTCCTGGATGAAGAGCATCGTACTCTTATGAGTGCGGTGATTCAGAAGGTTCTGTCCGCCAACAGCGGACTAACCATACAGGAAACGTTCCACCTCCCTCTATCCATACAAGCACTTTATGAAGTCCGTGACATGCAACAAAAAGTGCTGCACATTGGTAATCAGGAAAACTCATACACACATGACACGTGGGAATATTGTTGGGGATCGAAGGAATTCAAAGCAAACAGATACTACAAATTCTACTTTCGGAGGTGAAGGCACACCAATCTTATCGCTGGCTCGAAGAGCAAAGTGACACTAAAAATCAAGATGTTTGATGGTTACTCCTCTCGATCGATTGAATACTCGTAATATGCTCAAGAGAAGGCACTATAACATCGGAGATGACCTCACCGCCTCTTGTGTGACCAACTAGTTGAAGAGGATGTGGAGCACATGATCTTTCAAAGGCCCATTCAGCAAATCTCGCTGGTCCAAAATTGGGATCACGTGGGATGCATCCGATCCAGTTACAATGGATAAGCAAAGCCTCTAATAATTGGGATAAG
The DNA here is from genome assembly GCA_021437245.1 of Aegilops speltoides. NCBI lineage: Eukaryota > Viridiplantae > Streptophyta > Magnoliopsida > Poales > Poaceae > Aegilops > Aegilops speltoides. The sequence goes on from CM038144.1 coordinate 162,801,107, forward strand.
CCCATGTTCATGGAAATCTTCTTGCAGGCAGCCTGGAGCATATGGAAAAAAAGGAATAACAAACTCTTTAGAGGCATCTCTCCCACATATCAAACCTGGCTTCATAGGTTCCAAAAAGACTTTGCCCTACTTCAATACAGAACCAAAGTTGATTTGAGAGACTTTATTCTCTCCTTTGTACACAACCTCCATCCCAACTAGTTAGTCTAGGTTTCTACTAATCCACACTCCCTCCCAAAGTGGAGGATGAGATGACTGTAAATATGGATTGTACATTGTACCCTACTTCTTGAGTAATATAGACACAGTGGGAGCCTCTCCCACTGTATAATTCCTCAAAAAAAAAAACAGCGGACTAACCGAAGCCTGCACCAGCCTCCTGACAGGCTTTGAGGTAAGTAAGAAATATGTAAAATTACCACTCGATAGGTAGTGCAACTATCCCTAGGTGGTTTTGGTAATTCATAACAACATATAGCTCATTGAGCTAATACTATTCCAAGACTATTATTTCAGGAAAGCTCAATGAATGGCATGGCATGGATGATGAAAGTGGGTCCCTCAAAATATCAAGGACAAAGGATTGGCTCAAGCTCAAAATCTCAAGACTCTTCATTTTACATTTTAGTGATCCAAGATCACATTGAGTCTATAGGAAAAGCCAATACTATCGAGGGATGAGGTGTTGCTTAATGAGCTTCTTGCTTCATGTGCTTAGTGATATGCTCCTAATACCCTCAACTACTTTCTCACATCCACATATGACCTAAACCCAAAGTCAAAATCGGTCCCACCGATTCTTTCTATCCGGCGCCACCGAGTTCAAATGTCATAGCCACTGCAACAAACCCTAGGCAAGTCGGTCTTACCGATAGGGATCTCGGTCTCACCGAGATGGGGTTGTAATCTCTCTTTTTCCCTTCGTAACGTTTCGGTCTAACCGAAGTGAGCGATCGGTCCCACCGAGATTGCAATGTAAACTCCCTGTTTCCTTTCAGTAACATTTCGGTCTCACCGAAATGAGCGAATCGGTCCCACCGAGTTTACCTGACCAACTCTCTAGAAAGCTTATTACCAAAATCGGTCTCACCGAGTTTGTGTAATCGGTATTACCGAGATTACGTTATGCCCTAACCCTAACCATATCGGTCTTACCGAGTTGCATATCGGTCCCACCGAAAATCCTAACGGTCACTAGGTTTACTAAATCGGTCTGACCGAGTCTGTTGAATCGGTCCCACCGAGTTTGGTAAATTGTGTGTAACTATTAGATTTTGCGTGGAGGCTATAAATACCCCTCCACCTCCTCTTCATTCGTGAAGAGAGCCATCAGAACAAACCTACACTTCCAACTTACCATTTCTGAGAGAGAACCACCTACTCATGTGTTGAGGCCAAGATATTCCATTCCTACCATATGAATCTTGATCTCTAGCCTTCCCCAAGTTGCTTTCCACTCAAATCTTCTTTCCACCAGATACAAAACCCATGAGAGAGAGTTGAGTGTTGGGGAGACTATCATTTGAAGCACAAGAGCAAGGAGTTCATCATCAACGCACCATTTGTTACTTCTTGGAGAGTGGTGTCTCCTAGATTGGCTAGGTGTCACTTGGGAGCCTCCGACAAGATTGTGGAGTTGAACCAAGGAGTTTGGAAGGGCAAGGAGATCGCCTACTTCATTAAGATCTGCCGCTAGTGAGGCAAGTCCTTCGTGGGCGACGGCCATGGTGGGACAGACAAGGTTGCTTCTTCGTGGACCCTTCGTGGGTGGAGCCCTATGTGGACTCGCGCAACCGTTACCCTTCGTGGGTTGAAGTCTCCATCAACGTGGATGTACGATAGCACCACCTATCGGAACCATGCCAAAAACATCCGTGTCTCCAATTGCGTTTGAATCCTCCAAACCCTTCCCTTTACTTTCTTGCAAGTTGCATGCTTTAATTTCCGCTGCTCATATACTCTTTGCATGCTTGCTTGAATTGTGTGATGATTGCTTGACTTGTCCAAAGATAGCTAAAATCTGCCAAACTCTAAAATTGGGAAAAGGTTAAGTTTTTAATTGGTCAAGTAGTCTAATCACCCCCCCCCTCTAGACATACTTCAAGGTCCTACAAGTGGTATCAGAGCATTGGTCTCCATTTGCTTTGATTTCCATAGCTTTTGGTGGTCATAGCCTTGGTTTCACAACCTAGGAGAGTATGGCATCTAGCGAGGGAAATTATCACCATAGAGGTCCTTACTTTGATGGTACTAATTTTGCTAGTTGGAAGCATAATATGAAAATGCATATTCTTGGACTTAACCCCGCCGTTTGGGCTATTGTGTGTATTGGCTTGCAAGGTGAATTCTTTGATGGGAGAGAGCCAAACCGTGAAGCTAGCACGAAAGAGTTGAAGATGCTGCAATACAACGCTCGAGCTTGTGATATCCTCTTCAACAGATTGTGCCCCGAGGATTTCAACAAAATCAGCCGTCTTGAGAATGCCAAGGAAATTTGGGATACTTTGATTGATATGCATGAACGTTCTGACTCCGTCAAGGAATCCAAGTTGGATGTGCTCCAAAGTCAGCTTGACAAGTTCAAAATGAAGGATGGTAAAGGTGTCGCTGAAATGTACTCTAGGCTTGCTCTTATCACAAATGAGATTGCCGTCTTAGGGAGTGAAGAGATGACCGACAAATTCATCATCAAGAAGATCCTAAGAGCATTGGATGGAAAGTACGATACCGTATGCACATTGATTCAAATGATGCCAAACTACAAAGATCTCAAGCCAACGGAAGTCATTGGAAGAATTGTTGCTCATGAGATGTCACTCAAGGATAAGGAGGAACTTCACAACAAGTCAAGTGGTGCTTAAAAAGCCTCATGTGAATCCCCCACATCATCAAGTGAGGAACAAACCTTCAATGAAGAATTGACCTTAATGGTGAAGAACTTCAACAAATTCTACAAGAGTAGAAGCAAATAAAGAAGCTCTAAGTCAAGGTCCTATAATGACAAAAGATCTTCTAGTCGAGAGCGCAATTGCTACAATTGTGGGAGACCCGGACACTACTACAATGAGTGTACGGCACCCTACAAAAGAAGAGAAGATTCTCCAAGAAGAAGAATCACCACCAAGAGAGAGGAGGAGTAGAGATGATCGTTATGAACAAAGACCCTCATGGAGAAGCAAGGATTCGGAAAGGAATGACAAGTCATCAAGGAGCTACACAAAACGAAGACATCAAGCTCATGTTGGTGAATGGGTATCCGGCTCTGACTCCGACAATCACTCCGAGAGAAGCTATCACTCCGACTCCGAATATACTCAAGATGAAGGTGTTGCCGGTCTAGCACTTGTGTCAACCAACTCCTACGACATATTTGACTCACCAAATGAAGGAATTGGAAGATGCTTCATGGCCAAAGGTCCAAAGGTAACACATCCCGAGTATGTTAATTTCAATAGTGATGAAGATGACTTGCTAGCTGATGATGATTTACTTGACAACTCTAGTGATGAATACTATGATGAAACGTCAATTAATCATGCTAATCAAGATAAAACGAATGACAATGATAAGGAGAAGATTGAGCTTCTAACTAAAGAACTAAACACTCTTAAGTTAGCTCATGAAACTATCTTCGAAGATCATCGAGAACTTTTAAGGGCTCATGAGAAGTTACGCTTTGAAAAGCTCAATCTTGAGCAAGAGCATGAGTTCTTAAAAGCAATCAATGATGATCTCCATAAGAAAAGTTATTCTTACATTGCCAAGCATTTACTGTTATCCACTTACATGCCTCAAGTCAAGTCTAGTAACAAGTACAAGAAAGATCCTTCCTCTAGTAGTAACAATAATAATGCCAAATCCAATATTGTTGCTTATAGTAGTTCTATTGATTCCACTAATGATTCTCTTAGCCAAGTTACACTTGAGCAAGAAAATAGCTTATTGAAGGGAATTATAGAGAAAGGTGTTTACAAGAGCCTTGCCCGGAGTAAGCAATTCGAGGAAATTGTACGCAAGCAAGGAAGGCACCGGAAGAATCAAGGTGTTGGTTTTGAACGAAAGTTCAATGCCAATGGAGTTGAGTGGGAAGAAGATCAATACCCCAAGATGAAGTTTGTTCCTCAACAAGAGAAGTATGATCCTACTTCTTTCAAGGGAACACAAGCACAAGATGATCTTCCACCACAAGACCACAAGAAGAAAGGCAAGGACAAGCTTCAAGAGGAGATTGATGCATTTGAAGAAGCACCTAAGGCCTCAATCAATTGGGTTCCCAAGACTACGTCAAGTTCTACTTCATCAAGTACAACTACAACTCCAAGGATTCCCATCAATATGATGTGGACCCCGAAGAAGAAGAACTAGAGAGTTCTTGAGGGTGACTCCGCCAACATTCTTCACTCATATCATCATGGCAAGGACAAGTGCTATCAACTTCCACATCTTGCACTAGTTCAAGGAGTCACAAACCCTCATGTTGGTAAGGCAAGGGACAAGGTAACCTAATGATTTCATGGACATCATCTTGTGTGTGCATCACTCTATGTCTATGGATATTCTTGTTTGTTCCTTGTGGGACTAACCCATGTAGGTATGTTGAAAGTGCAACTCACTCCAAAGGATTGCTCCAAATGATTTACATCAACATTGAGCACCCACATCTTCAACACCTACATGAAGTCATCATCGACAAAACCCAAGGTTAGTTCATCCCTCTAAAAGGGGATCTCACATCTAGGGGGAGCTTAACTCTAAGAATTGAGTCAAAGCAACTCTAATGGTGTGAACACATCAATGCATTATGTAAAAGTGGTAACCCCACTTGAGCTTAAACGATGAGTATGACCTATGATCAAATGTTCTCATTTGACTCCTAAGTCAATATACTCATATATAGATGACCTAGTCATCGCCAATTGTTTGATAGATGCTAGAATTGGTTGTGCATTATTTGCCACATATTTCATTTGCCATCTTATTGTGTGAGCATGTTGGTTGCATATTTTACTCATTCGAGGACATCCACTTGTTGCTTTGATTGTTTGGGTTCCTTTTCTTTTTGCCAAGTGGATGGACAAGAATACCTAAGAACCTTCTCTAGCTATCTATGCTTTTCTCGTCTCAAACTCTATTCATGCTACATCACAAAATTTGATCAAGTCCGATTCGAACCACTCTGTGTGAGGAGCACTCGGAGTCCCCGATTTGTCACAGACTTAAACTTCCAAAACTTCTTTGTGATTCTCGGTCTGACCGATTCCTCCATTTCGGTCCTACCGAGATCACTAAGTCGATCTAGGTTTTCAATCTCGGTGCAACCGATTTGAACTTTTCGGTCACATCGAGTTGCAGTAACTGTATACAGTTATGCATCTCGGTGCCACCGAGTTGTTCCACTCGGTCACACCGACAGGGTCGGGATATATATACTCACGGGCAAAAATTTGGAAATTTCTCCGAACCTCTTCGCCCGCGGAATAGCTTGCTCTACCCCAGGGTCTCCGGATCATCTCCTCATCGCCAGCCGCCTCCTGTCGCTGGTCTCCGCCGCCGTCAACGAATTTCACCCCCATCGTTGCCGCCGTAGCAAGTTCATCGCCAAGCTAGGGTATGGACTCGATCACAGTGCTATCCTCGTCCGATTCCTAGCACATTGTGTTCATTATGATTCTTGCCACGATTGAGACACTCCTATCCAGTCAATACAATCCTTAGATTAGATGGGATTTGAAAATTTAGGGTTAGGTTTCTGCCAAACCATCTCGGACCCGCCGAGTTGAAAAACTCGGTCCCACCAATTTGGCTAACGCCATTGCACTAGTAACTCTCGGTCTGACCGAGAATTGCTAATCGGTGTGACCGATTCTACGACTTTGTGAAACCCTAGCAGTCTTGGTGCTACCGAACTGTGACTTGGTCCAACCGAGTTCACCTGTTTAGGTTCCAAAACTGCTTCGGTATCACCGAGTTTGAAAATCAGTTGATCCGAAATGCTTTCTGTGGAAAACTAAAACTAAATTTTTGAATCATTCTTTTGCAAAAATCTCTGCATTTTGTGATGCTCATCCATTCTATCTCATCTATAACTAATCACGTGGTCAGATCGGTGATTTGCAGCATGCCGCATCAAAGTGATAGTCGTAACAAGTCAAGAGCACAATCACATGAGTGAGGGCACTAGTCCCTCTAGCACTTCAGATGATGGCAGCGGAGCACCCCAAGCAATCTGCCTAAAGCTGCCACCGGGACAAGGAAGAAGAGAACCTCGAGAATCTGAAGATGAGGATTATATGGCAGAAGAAGATGAGGCTACCTCCAAGAAGATAGTGCTCAAAAGGAGTATGCCTCAAAGAAAGAACACAAAGCACGGACTCAATAGGAAGGTTCCTGCCAAGAGGACACCTATGCTGAAGGTCAGAGGATCAACTCAAGTGCCAGAAAAGTCTGAACCCAAAGAGGCACCTGCAAGAAGAGTCACAACTTCCAAACCCAAGAAAGTTCCCACTGAAGAAACTATGAAGTTTAACATTGAATCATAAGATGAAGCTGCTGGTCAAGATAAGAAGAAGAAGAGAGTCAGAACCACTACTGCCCAGGTTCTTGGAAATCCCTCTATGAGGGGAGATTCTAAAGAGGAAGAAGAGGTTGCTGCACCAGCACCCAAGGCACAAAAGCTAATGGGTGATGCTATAAAATCAGGGGCTGCAACATCAAAGCCCAAGGAAGCACACAAAGCTGCCCCCAAGCCCAAGCTTGCACCAAAGAGGAATACCATGTGTATTCCAGCTGTTGAGAAGAACAAGGCCCCAGTGCCTGAAGTTGCTGATGAGGAAGATGAAGAAGGACAAGTCCTGAGGAAGCTAAAGCCCAAGATTCCAGACCACAATGATGCTCATCCTGTGGCTGAGAATATGAAGTTGAGAAAGGATGCATGACTCAGATTGTGGAGGCTGACAGATCCATATGCCACCAGGAGAAGAACTGCTTTTGATTACAGGTTCCACACTAAGGAACAACAGGACTTGTATGAGACAGTGCTGTTGGACAAGAAGCCCATAGTGTGTGATATGAGGTGGGTCGACTGGACCTACATGAAGGAAAATGAGGAACACAATCCTGGAGTGCAAGATAGCTTTGTTGCTTGTGGAGTTGCAGACTTAGTTGGTGTGACGCCCTCGATTCAATCGTACACTAATCATGCACGCAAATGTGTACGATCAAGATCAAGGACTCACAGGAAGATATCACAACACAACTCTAGACACAAATTAAAATAATACAAGCTTTATATTACAAACCAGGGGCCTCGAGGGCTCGAATACATAAGCTCGAATACACAAGAGTCAGCGGAAGCAACAATATCTGAGTACAGACACGAGTTAGACAAGTTTGCCTTAAGAAGGCTAGCACAAAAGCAGCAACGATCGAAAAGGCAAGGCCTCCTGCCTGGGAGCCTCCTAACTACTCCTGGTCATCGGCGGCCTCCACGTAGTAGTAGGCACCCTCGGGGTAGTAGTAGTAGTCGGTGGTGTCGTCTGGATCCTGGGCGCCACCATCTGGTTGCGACAACCAGAAAGAAGAAAGAAGGGGGAAAAGGGGAAGCAAAGCAACCATGAGTACTCATCCAAAGTACTCGCAAGCAAGGATCTACACTACATATGCAACATTATCAAAGGAAGGTCAGATATGTATGGTGGGCTGCGAAATGCGTAATAGAGAGAAGGCCTAGTTCTATCGAAGACTAGCATCTTCTGGAAACCACCATCTTGCAGCAACAGGAGGGAGTAGAGTAGCATAAAGTAAAGTAGTAGTAGTGTTATCAACCTCGGCCAGAGATCCTTTCTCGACTCCCTGCGAGAAAGCAATCCCAGAGCCATACTATCCATTTGTCATCACAATCCAATTCTCATCACCATCCAATTCTCATCACAAGTATCCAGTTCTAGTTGTATCGATCGGGATACAACTCCAAGTGTCCGTTACCGTAGGACAGGCTATGCATAGATTAGTTCTTCCCTGCAGGTGCACCAACTTACCCACCACGCCGCTTAACTCCGCGGACACACTTTCCTGGGTCATGCCCGGCCTCGGCCAAACAATACGCCGCAACCCGACCTAGACTTAACAAAGAGGTCAAGATGTCGGACTAGACCTATGCCCCCAGGGTCATGGGCCATCTCCCGAACTCCTCAAGACGCGTCTGTGACGCTGCCGGTGAGCGACCTAGCTACCTCCTTGAAAAAGTAGGAGCTACCAGTCCAACCCGGCCAAGCGCCACTCGATCGCCGACGCCTATTAAGCTTCGGCTGATGTATACGACGCAGAACGCCCATACTATGCCCACGTGATGGTTAGTGCTATCAGGCCAGAGGCCCCTCGGATCAAATATCCAAATCGTAATGGATTAGGAGCACGCGGTAACAAGCAGAGACTCACGAAAGATGTGACCCCGTTGCCCCGTCTCGAGGACTTGCGGCAAGGGCTAGGAATGCCCGGCCACGCCTCGTAATTATCTCGCGGGCACCTTCCAGGTCAACCCGACTCCACATCACTCGCGGGTACCCCTCAGGGTCAACCCGCCTTTCCAAGTAACAGCTGTAAAGTCCAAGTATACGTGTGTCCAAAACATTAAGGGGAAAACCCGAGGAATCACCCCCGGTGAATTCCACTCGATGTAATCATCAAGGTGAACGTAAGAGGAATCACCCCCGAGGTTCACACTTGAGGGGTTGCACGACAGAGTTGTATCGGAAGTGGTTAAAGAGGAAATCACCCTCCATGACCACGACCGAATAACTACACTACTGGGTTAACATCAGAAGTGTTGTAGAGGTGTCACCCTCGGCACTCGATAGTAACCTAGTAGTGTCGAGCAACTAAGGGGAAAGTGATGTGCGGTGCCGGGGTCTGGTCTTCGATCCCGTTGATCGGGTCTTCAATGATGAAGCAGGGGCAACAAGGACAAGGTGGGGGTCACTGATGGATCACTAACCAACCTATACTAAGCAGCTTTAGGATAGCAGTGCGGTACAACAGCAGATACAAAAGCAGTCTATGCATCAGAATAGGAGCAATCAATAACAGTAGCAAAATCTAATGCAAGCATAAGAGAATGGAATGGGCGATATCGGGATGATAAAAGGGGGGGCTTGCCTGGTTGCTCTGGCAATGAGGGGTCGTCGTCGACGTAGTCGATCACAGGGACGACATCGGTCACAGGGTCTACCGGAGAGAAGAGGGGGAAGAAACAGTAAGTATAAAGCAAACATAGCATCACAAAGCATAACGTGGCAAAATGCTGTGCCGGGAGTGACCTAACGTATGGCTACACAATATAGGCGAAGGGGGGATTCAACCGGGAACGTTTTCCCGGTTTCGGACCTGTGTCAGACAGATGACCGGAGGGGGAAAGCTCCATGTTCAGATAGTTAGAGTCATGTGACAGATGAACGGACCACATATCCGGATTCGTTGGATTTTTCTGAGCAACTTTCATGTATAAAACATTTTCATCCGAGTTACGGTTTAATTACTATGAATTTCTAAAGATTTAAACAATTTTCTAGATTTAATACTAATTCGATAATAAACTGCAATTTGCCATGGGTACACGGAGGTACCAGATAGGGGTATGACAGGTGGGGCGGTCAAAGTCAACAAGTCAAAGTTGAATGGGTCAAATAGTGAACAGTGCTCGTGAGTCCATATGTCATATGCTATACCAATAAACAAATAAATAAAACAAACCAAATTAATGGGGACCAAACATCATCATTACTGCACTAATTTAGCACCAACTAATATTAGCTAAACCTAAACCTAGTACTACTAATTTAAACAAGGGCTGGCTATTAGTGGGCACTAGGCGAACCCAACCGCCACACGCATGGCACACTCATACAACACACGCACACACAGAGCACGCATACACGCTACACACACGTCACACACAAGTTAGTAGGCTAGGAGTTATTAACATAAGATGTCATTTTGTGATTTTTGTAGGATTTAAACTATTCATCAAAAGGATTTGGTCTAGTGGGATAAAATGGAGTTTGTCATGTATACTTCCTTCACATATTAATTTTACTCGCGTTAGCACTTGATAAGCTGCGGTTTAGAGGCTGTCCATAGAGCTAGTCAGGTTGAAATGGCAGAAGCTAGCAAGCGCCACAAGAATATTCAGTTCATCAGAGCGCCGTGGTGCAGAGGCGCAGAGCAACGGTGGGCAACGGCGTGGCGCGAAAGCACGCAAGCGCGAGGAGGGCGCGGCAAAGTGAGGCGGGCTCGAGAGCGGCGCGACGGCATGCGGGCGGCAGCAGCGACGGCGGTTGAGCGTGGCAGCAACGCCAAGCAGCAAAGAATAGCAATCGGCAGGAGCAGCAAGCATCGGCTGCGGGAGCACGCAACAGCTCAAAGTGGCGAGCAGCAGCTGCACGGAGCCATGAACCAGTGGGCGCAGCCACGAGCAGAGCAGCAGAAGCATGGCGCGCGCATGTGCAGCTCGAACGCGAAAGCAGGGCGCGACGATTGGCAAGCGCGGCGCACAAGCGGTTCCGCCGGACCACGAGCGCCATGAGCACGCGTTCATGTGTTCGGTGGTCACGACAACGACGACATCGACGGCTGGGAGCACCGTGGCGAGCTGAGCTCCGCAATGGTGGCGCGGCGTGGGGGCGTGCTACTGGTACGGAGAGGGACAAGTGAGGATTGGAGATGGCGCGGGGCTCACCTAGGGAGCGCAAGGTGGCCCGTTGATGGTTTAGTAGCAGCAGAAGGCAGCGAATCGAGGCGGCGGAGTTCGTCGATGCCGAGGAGGAAGACGAAGGTGATCCGGTGACGGAGTGCTCCCGTCTCGCCTCGGGCGAGAAAGTAGCGAGACGGCGCTTTTCGAAAGCGAGGTCCCGAGGCGCGGGGAGGATGGTGGCCGCGGCTCCTACGGCGGCGAGGCCCTGACTGCGCTCAGCGAGGTGAGGCAGGCAGAGCGAGCGAGATGGAGAGGGGGAGGAGTGAGTGATAGAAGGTGGCGGCTAGGGTTCGACAGCGGGAGAGAGGAGGGGCTCGGGGGGCTTTAACCTCTCAGGAGCATCGCCGGATGGTCGCCGTGTGGCCATCCGCGGCCATGGACGAGGCGCGCGCGTCGACGGTGCTCCCGGTGAGCAGTAGGAAGGAGGATGTGGCAAAGTGGGCTAGGCTCCCACTGTTGACCTAGAGCCCAGTCCACCAGTAGTTTAGGTCCTTTCGTATTTTTCTTTTCTGTTTTAGCTTTTATTTATTAACAGAGAGAGAAATGGAACTATTTGGTTAACTATTTCACTTAGGAAAATTTTGGGAGGAGTCCCATTAAATCCCTGGTGATTATAGACAGTGACATAAATATTTTGGAGACCAGAATAATTCATTTGATATTTTTCATAAATAGGATAGCATTTAAAAAAAATGCTGAATTGATGTTGTTATAATTGCTAATGCTCATCTTTGCACAGAAGTGATGTTGTGTTCCTTAACAAACAATTGTTATGGAAGTTTTGGCAAATGATGAACATTTTTCCAGCAACTTTTGAGCAACTTCAAAATTCACTTGAAAAATGAATTTGATCCCAAAGTGGAATTTCAATGAGATTTGAATCAAGGGTGATCAAGCAATGCTTAGTTAACTTAATCATAGAGGTTTACTGTAGCATGACACCAGGGGTGTTACAGTTGGGAAGAAGCTCACAAAGTGGAATGATGAGCTCATTATGCAATTCTACTCCACAGCACACTTCTATCCAGATGGCAAGATAGTTTGGATGTCTGAAGGTACAAGGTACCAGTCAACAATTGAGGAATGGGCTAGTCTGATCAATGCCCCAAAGGAGAGTGAAGATGACTTGGATGTCTATGCCAAGAAGAAGATGGACCACAATACCATGTCTCATATGTACAAGGAGATCCCAAACAAAGCTCTTGAGACTTTCAAGTGCAGGTCACCCACTTTCTTCTGTCAGGGCTGCCAACCATCAACTGGATCCTAAGGCACACTCTGTTGCCCAAGTCAGGTGACCACAACATGATTAGAGGGCATGCTATCAACTTGCTGCACTTGTTTGATGTGCCACAAAAATTCAAGGTCATGAGCCTCATTGTTGAGACCATTAAGAGGACAGCAGCAGATCGAAGAGGAGTTGTGGGTATGCCCCATGATTCGTGGAGTTGATTAACTCAAAGATGGGCACATGAACTTACTTGCTGGATAAGGAACATTTTGCTATCTATCCAGACTTTGAGGACAATCAGGTTGTCATGAATGAGAATGAACCATCATCAGTGCAAGCTCAAGAGCAGAAGGAGAAGGCAAAGAGAGAGAAGGCTGCCAAGATGCCAACTCAAGAGGAGGCATCTGAATACTTCTTGAAGAACAAGCAGGAGCAGCTTGGTTACTTGATAGCATCAACACTGAGGATTGAGAAGGGGTTGGCCACCCTAACTCAAAACCAGGAGAGCCTGGAAAGAATCATGGAACAAAAATTCTATGATCTAGATATCAAGTAATGGCGAGATTGATCGGCCATGGAGCAGCTCCAGGATGACATGCAGGAGAGGAAGGGAAAGACAACCACTGATGCATTTGCTAGAGTGCCTAGAGCTCATAGGTCAGCTGTAGTGCCTGTGACAGACTCCAGAGCCACATCATCTGCACCAGCTACAGCTCCTACAGCTCCAGTGCAACCAGCTCCAGCACCAACTCCTCCAGCTCCTTCCACTTCAACTGAAGCCTTCGTCCAAGGAGCCATCTCTACACCACCACCTGAAGATCAAGCCTGAGAGTCGATCTAGCACTATGCATTTTCTATGAACTTTTTGGTAACTTGTTGCCAAAGGGGGAGAAAAATGTATAGATCATAGGCTTCGAGAGAGAGAGTGTGTTGCTTTTGTTCTCTCTTGCTTTCGTGGTTAAACTTTGTTTGCTTTTGATTGCTTGAGATACTATGCTGTTATTTGTGAGACATTGATGATCATGTGTTTGATCATAAGCTACACTTATGCATGTTTGATGATATTATCTTACCTATCCTTATGTGATCATTCACTTTGCTTGGTGATGAGTGCATGTATTCAATCTTTATTATTTTGAGCGCTCCACCAAGATGTATGTGACATGGAAGAGTAACCCATGAGCCTAATTCCTTGTGCATTTGCAGTCCAACGCAAATTTTAAACTATCCACAAATTTAGGGGGAGCTCTTGCTTATCACATACTTCTCAAAGCGACGATGTTTTTCAATCTTATTATCATTTGTCGAAGCTTTGATCTATATGTTGTCATCAATTACCAAAAAGGTGGTGATTGAAAGTGCAACTATCCCTAGGTGGTTTTGGTAATTCATAACAACATATAGCTCATTGAGCTAATACTATTCCAAGACTATTATTTCAGGAAAGCTCAATGAATGGCATGGCATGGATGATGAAAGTGGATCCCTCAAAATATCACGGACAAAGGATTGGCTCAAGATCAAAAGCTCAAGACTCTTCATTTTACATTTTAGTGATCCAAGATCACATTGAGTCTATAGGAAAAGCCAATACTATCAAGGAGGGATGAGGTGTTGCTTAATGAGATTCTTGCTTCATGTGCTTAGTGATATGCTCCAAATACCCTCAACTACTTTCTCACATCCACATATGACCTAAACCCAAAGTCAAAATCGGTCCCACCGATTCTTTCTATCCGGCGCCACCGAGTTCAAATGTCATAGCCACTGCCACAAACCCTAGGAAAATCGGTCTTACCGATAGGGATCTCGGTCTCACCGAGATGGGGTTGTAATCTCTCTGTTTCCCTTTGTAATGTTTCGGTCTAACCGAAGTGAGCAATCGGTCCCACCGAGATTGCAATGTAAACTCCCTGTTTCCTTTCCGTAACATTTCGGTCTGACCGAACTGAGCGAATCGGTCCCACCGAGTTTACCTGACCAACTCTCTGGAAAGCTTATTACCAAACTCGGTCTCACCGAGTTTGTGTAATCGGTCTTACCGAGATTACGTTATTCCCTAACCCTAACCATATCGATCTTACCGAGTTGCATATCGTTCCCACCGAAAATCCTAACTGTCACTAGGTTTACTAAATCGGTCTGAACGAGCCTGTTGAATCGGTCCCACCGAGTTTGGTAAATTATGTGTAACGGTTAGATTTTGTGTGGAGGCTATAAATACCCCTCCACCTCCTCTTCATTCATGAAGAGAGCCATCAGAACAAACCTACACTTCCAACTTACCATTTCTGAGAGAGAACCACCTACTCATGTGTTGAGGCCAAGATATTCCATTCCTACCATATGAATCTTGATCTCTAGCCTTCCCCAAGTTGCTTTCCACTCAAATCTTCTTTCCACCTGATCCAAAACACATGAGAGAGAGTTGAGTGTTGGGGAGACTATCATTTGAAGCACAAGAGCAAGGAGTTCATCATCAACGCACCATTTGTTACTTCTTGGAGAGTGGTGTCTCCTAGATTGGCTAGGTGTCACTTGGGAGCCTTCGACAAGATTGTGGAGTTGAACCAAGGAGTTTGTAAGGGCAAGGAGATCGCCTACTTCGTGAAGATCTACCACTAGTAAGGCAAGTCCTTCATGGGTGACGGCCATGGTGGGATAGACAAGGTTGCTTCTTCGTGGACCTTTCGTGGGTGGAGCCCTCCATGGACTCACGCAACCGTTACCCTTCATGGGTTGAATTCTCCATCAACGTGGATGTACGATAGCACCACCTATCGGAACCATGCCAAAAACATCCGTGTCTCCAATTGCGTTTGAATCCTCCAAACCCTTCCCTTTACTTTCTTGCAAGTTGCATGCTTTAATTTCCGCTGCTCATATACTCTTTGCATGCTTGCTTGAATTGTGTGATGATTGCTTGACTTGTCCAAAGATAGCTAAAATCTACCAAACTCTAAAATTGGGAAAAGGTTAAGTTTTTAATTGGTCAAGTAGTCTAATCACCCCCCCCTCGAGACATACTTCAAGGTCCTATAGTGTTCGGAAAGAAATGCCAAACAGAGGGTCAATTATAATCTGCAGGAGTCTAATAGTAAGTGTGTATGTGAATAAGCAGGATGTGTTGCTTGCCGCTGCTGTCCGCACAGTCGAGGTCGCCGGACTAAAACAGGACCTGGAGCAGGCGCAGAGAGAGCTCGACCTCACGAAGAGGTAGCTCAAAGAGAACAAAGGTGAGTGATACCCCGTTCGCCTATAATGAAGGATAGACAAAGTTGGTTATTCTAATGACAAAGCGTCGCGACTTTGTAATAGGGGCCACCATCGAAGTGCCATCTTTGAAGAAAGCGTTGTCCGAGGCCGTAGACAAGGCGTCCTTGGAGCGCAAGGAGCGCGAGAAGCAAGATGCTAGAGTGGGCGAGGTACAGCAAGAGCTCCAGGAGCTCGGCAAGAAGTTCGAGTCCTTGGAGCATGATCTTAAGATGAAAGAGACTAAGCTTGTGAAGGCCCTTGCGGGTGTGAAAGATGCCAAGGCCGAAGCCGAAAAGGCACAGCAGGAAATCCAGGCGGCCAAGAAGATAGCGGCGGGTCAGACATTCTTTATGCAAAGCAAACATGTGAAGGAGGCGTTTCTTTTACTTACCCGAATTCGGAGCTCTCCAGGGGCATTCGTAGATCTGCCATGCAGTGTATCAGATGCCACGGAGTTCTACCGTGCCTAGGAGGGGAGCTCAACAGAGAAGCTATGCTTGGGCCAAACACCCAATGCCTCTGAGTGACCAACTGAAGCAGTTGGTTGAACTCCACAGGGCGGCCGAAGTGGCTATGAAAGATTTCATAGTCCGTATGTGGCCTGGTGAGCCCCTGCCCACTAGCTACTTCGGCCTTATCAAGCGGATGGTGAATGCCTGTCCGCGGCTTGAAGTGATCAAGCGATCCGTTTGCATTGAGGGCGCCCGCCGGGCCTTTGCCCGTGCGAAGGTGCATTGGGGCAAGCTGGATGCGGAGAAGCTGGTGAAGGACGGGCCGCCGGAGGGCAAGGTGCATCGCTATCCCGAGAAATATTATGATGGCATTATGAAGGGCGCTCGTCTCATGGCTGATGAATGTACCAAGGACACAATCCTTGAGTAAATGTACCTCTGTCGTTGCTGTAATATAAAGATGAAGTTACTTGCGCTATTTAGCGCTGTTTGATTTAAAATATTACCTTCTGTGCGACTGTTTATAGAATTCTGAAAGTAGGCCAGTCGTCGGCTTCCACCCCCATGTAACTAGTACCAGCGTGTTCCTGGAAAAGCCCGATACTCTTTATCCAAATTTTGGTCCCTTAAGGAGGTATCCGGCGCAGCGAACAAGGCAATCGGACTATGCGGCTTGATAACTTTCACTTAGCCATAGAAGTCTACAATTTTAAATTTCGGTGAAGCCCCT
Organism: Aegilops speltoides; assembly: GCA_021437245.1. Taxonomy (NCBI): domain Eukaryota; kingdom Viridiplantae; phylum Streptophyta; class Magnoliopsida; order Poales; family Poaceae; genus Aegilops; species Aegilops speltoides. The sequence continues at coordinate 162,817,522 of CM038144.1, forward strand.
AGAATTTGGAAGGCCGAATTGGGGCACTATATACGCCTAAATCGAACGAGGCCGATTCCTTGCCTAAAGGGGAAAAAATCTTTAAGGATTTTAAGACCTCTCGAACAGCGACCAGCTCCCGCCGCATCATGCCGGTCAGTTTTTGCTTTCATCGAGGTGCTCGTCGGAAGAACGGGACACAATCGTGATAGTACTCCTGCGCTACCTTAGCCGATATAACGGAACGTAAGGTACCAAAACAAGGGAGCCGGGCAAACCCAATTATTGACCCAAGACGTGATTCGGAGCTGATGCATATAGTGCTATAAGTTCGGGGTGTCGCACTGTTGAAAGTGTTCGGACTTGTTTTGCTGTATTATGGGGCACCATAAGAAGCCCCTGGCAAACTGATCGTACCAAGGTGTACGGATGCAATATTAAATAAACATTTGTGAGAAATAAGGCGCAAATAGGAATAATAAGCTCACACTATATATTATCTCCCATTGATGAATAATACGTTTAAGCGTATGTTTACAGTTGGTGCATTTAAGCAAAAGTAAATAGGACTATTTAACATGTCCTATCCAAGGGCAGGCTGCATGTAGGTATATAGAACAGGTATAACGATCGTGAACGGATTCCACCTGGTTATTTCCTTTTGTGCGCAAAGCCCGTTGCCTCCTTGGTTTTCTCTCCTGTGTAAGTCCGACAATCCGGCTCTTCTGAAGAGGCTGCCCCAAAGCAGTTTCCTGAAAGATAAAAAGGGGGGTTATGAAGGTATGTTGCGGTTATACCGCACTATTGACTGAGTCACTGCTGCACCTCCGCCTATGCCCATGGTATTTTGAGTGCGTAATTGTGTACGCGTGGCACGAATGCTGCTTTGATGGGGCTTGAGCGGAGGCCGGACTGCTAGTCGCGCTCTTGGCGTGCCTGGTGATCCTGTTGCGGGGTGCTCCGGACTTGCTTTACGGTGCTCGAGGTTGTCGTCGCCGGATTGGTGGTTTGTCGGAGGAGGCCGCATTGTACTTCCGCCGCGTGGGCTACGGTATGCTCTTCTGTATGGAGAGAGCGGTCCATGTTTCCGTTGACTGTTATGACCCCGCGCGGTCCTGGCATCTTGAGCTTGAGGTACGCATAGTGTGGTACCGCATTGAATCTAGCGAATGCGGTTCGTCCAAGCAGTGCGTGGTAACCACTACGGAATGGGACGATACTGATGATTAACTCTTTGCTTCAGAAGTTATCCGGAGATCTGAAGACCACTTCCAATGTTATAGAGCCCGTGCAACGGGCCTCTACTCCAGGAATTACACCTTTAAAGGTGGTTTTGGTGGGCTTGATCCTTGCAGGGTCGATGCCCATTTTGCGCACTGTGTCCTGATAGAGCAGGTTCAGGCTGCTGCCGCTGTCCATAAGGACTCACGTAAGGTGGAATCCGTCAATGATTGGGTCTAGGACCAATGCGGCTGAGCCGCCATGACGGATGCTGGTAGGGTGATCCCTACGATCAAAGGTGATCGGACAAGCTGACCATGGGTTGAATTTGGGGGCGACTGGCTCCATCGCATAGACGTCCCGTAATGCTCACTTCCGTTCCCTCTTGGGAATGTGGGTGGCGTAGATCATGTTGACCGTTTTCACCTGGGGAGGAAATTTCTTCTGTCCCCCCACGTTCGGACGCCAGAGCTCCTCGTCATCGTCACTATGCAGGCCCTTGTCCTTGTTTTTGCCATTTATTTTACTGGCCTGTTTGAACACCCAACAGTCTCTATTGGTGTGGTTGGCTGGTGCCGGAATGTGGCATGGTGGCTTATGTCTGTTACGCCGTGGCTTGCCACTATTGTCGCAGACATCCGAGGTGCCGGAATGTGGCGTGGTGCTGCTGCGAGCCAACCAGCTATCCTCGCCCGCACAAAAGCGGGTCATTATTGTCGTGAGTGCTGCCATGGACTTGGGTTTTTCCGGGCCGAGGTGTCGGGTGAGCCACTCGTCATGGATATTATGCTTAAAGGCCGCTAGCACTTCAGCGTCCGGACAGTCGACTATTTGGTTCTTTTTAGTTAGGAACCGGGTCCAGAATTTCCTGGCTGACTCTCCGGGATGTTGAGTAATGTGGCTCAAATCATCGGCGTCCAGTGGTCGCACGTATGTGCCCTGGAAGTTGTCGAGAAACGCGTCTTCCAGGTTTTCCCAACTGCCAATGGAATTTGCGGGCAGGCTGTTTAGCCAGTGTCGGGCGGGTCCTTTGAGCTTAAGGGGAAGATACTTGATGGCATGTAGATCGTCTCCGCGGGCCATGTGAATGTGGAGAAGGAAATCTTCAATCCATACTGCGGGGTCTATTGTGCAATCATATGATTCGATGTTGATGGGTTTAAACCCTTCTAGGAATTCGTGATCCATCACTTCGTCAATGAAGCAAAGGGGGTGTGCGGCGCCTCTGTGCCGGGCTATGTGGCCACGCAGTTCAAATGAGTCTGGGTGGCTGTATTCGGCCCGGTCGGACTTGTTGATAGTGTATCCGGTGTGACGGTCATAGTCGCGTGTTGGGGCACACCCCCGTGATCCGTAGACCGATCTAGGCTGTCCTGCTTTGTTTTCCAGTATATCTTGCAGGTCTTGCCTATTGCCCCAGGCTGTAGTGTATTGGCGTGGGGGTGCGGGCTGGTATTCGGGCTGATATGTCGTTTTATCTTGGCCACGAGGTGGCCGGTTAGACGTGTGGCACTCAAGTCCGTATTCCTCAGCTGCCAGGACTTCAGTCCATCTATCTGTGAGCAGGTCTTGCTCAGCTTGGAGTTGCTGCTGCTTCTTTTTTAGGCTCCTTGCAGTGGCCATAAGCCGGCGCTTGAAGCGCTCCTACTCCACGGGATCCTCAGGCACGCCGAAGTCGTCGTCACCGAGGCTAATCTCGTCTTCGGAGGGGGGCATGTAGTTGTCCTCCTCCGGATATCCGTCCGTCGCCTGTTCGTCTAGGCTGACCTGCCCGTCTTCCTGCTCGGCCTGCTCGAAGGCAGACTGATCAAGGTTGTATTCATCGTCAGCACCATCCTCATTGTTTTCATCTCCTGTGCCGTTATTGTTGTGGCGGGGATTGGAGCGGCGTCGACGACGCCCATGCTTTGCTTTCTTCCCTGAGGGGTTATCCTCTGTTGCCTCATCGCCATTGGTTTTTTTCGGAGTGTCCACCATATATATATCATATGAGGAGGTGGCTGTCCACCGCCCCATGAGCGATGGTTCTTGTTCTTCTCCTGCATCGTCGTCCATACCGTCGATGTCTTCGAAGTCGAAGTCAAGCACGTCGGTTAAGTGATCGACCATGGCAACGAAGTGGGTGGTGGGTGGGCAACGAATTCCTTCGTCTCCTGCTTCCCACTCGAGCCGGGCATAGTTCGGCCAAGAGTCTCTTGACAAAGAGAGAGACTTTAACGAGTTCAGAACATCGCCAAAGGGCGAGTGCTGGAAGATATCCGCGGCGGTGAACTCCATTACAGGAGCCCATCCAGGTTCGGCGGGCTCAGGAGCGCGCGGACTGGAACCTACAGCCGGATACGAGTCCGGGGGTCCGGTGTCACAGGCTTCTTTAGGGGTGAGGCCTGTGTTCGGCTCTAATGCCGATGAGTGTGCAGCCTGCGGGACCGGGTCCATCCACCTGTACTTGGGCAATGCAATCTACTCCGGATTTAGGTCCGGGGCTACTGCAGGGGTGATATCCCGAGCATTGTCCGACAGCAGGTCTAAGACGTGCTCATCGTGACTGTCCGGCGCTCCTGGCACAGGCCCGAATCCGTTGAAGATCAAGTCTCCATGGATATCCGCCGTGTAGTTCAAGTTTTCGAACCTGACCTGGTGGCCAGGGGCATAGCTGTCGATCTGCTCGAGTTGGCCAAGCGAATTGGCGCACGGCATGAAGCCAGCGAACATGAAGATCTGTCCGGGGAGAAAAGTCTCACCCTGGACCGTGTTTTTGACGATGGAAGGAGCCATCAAGCCTTGCAGTGACGACACAAAGGAACTCTCAATGAAAGCACCAATGTCGGTGTCAAAACCGGTGGATCTCGGGTAGGGGGTCCCGATCTGTGTGTCTTAGGCTGATGGCAAGAGGCAAGGGACTCAATGTTTACCCAAGTTCGGGCCCTTTCGATGGAGGTAAAACCCTACTTCCTGCTTGATTGATATTGATGATATGAGTAGTACAAGAGTATATCTACCACGAGATCGTAGAGGCTAAACCCTAGAAGCTACCCTATGATGATTATGATTGTGATCGTCCTTCTAAGGACCAACCTCTCCGGTTTATATAGACACCGGAGAGGGCTAGGGTTTACATGGAGTCGGTTATAAGGAAGGAAATATAATATCCAGATCGCCAAGCTTGTCTTCCACACAAAGGAGAGTCCCATTCGGACATGGGAGAGAGTCTTGAGTCTTGTATCTTCACGTTCCAATAGTCCGGACGAAGCATATAGTCCGACTGTCCGGATACCCCCTAATCTGGGACTCCCTCAATGCTCCCGAAGGCAGAGGGGAAGTGTGCCAAGAGGGGTGAGCCGCAGGTCGGGGGACGTGTGGTTTCATGGGTTCGAGCGGTGTCGTGGGAATCACGGGTGGCTGTGGTAGAAACTTGATGCTCGCTGCATTTTAGGTGGCCCACATGTCATGCACACAAAGGCAGAGGGGTGGTGCGACCAAGAGGGGTGAGGCGCACGTCGGGGGTGTGGTGCCGTGGGTTGGAGAGGCGTCGTGGGAATCGCGAGATGAAACGTGATGGTCGCCGTAGTTGAACTTCCATGGACAAGCTGTCATGTCTACGGACACATGCATTGCATACCGATCACTAGAAGGAGTAGCAGAGAAAGCAATATATGCGGATATATAGCTCCTTATAGTCAAGTGGACCCACGCTACTACTCTGTTCCAAAGACATGGACACCATCGAAATAGTCCATCTATATCAATATACACCGAGAGGGAATAATTTTTTTTACAAGAGAGGAAATAGTTCATCCATCCATAATGCCCTCCTGCTGGTGAACCATTTTCTTGTTGTTGTTGTTGTTGTTGTTGTTGTTGTTGTTGTTGTTCTCATTCTCTGTGGGAGACGGCTTCGCAACAAGCTCTTTGGACCTTGCAGCTATCTCAAAACTCACAGGGGCATCGAGGGCAGCATATTTTATCCGCTCATACGTCAAGGGATAATTCTCCCATCCAGACGACCTTAATGCCACCATCTCGTCACCCTTCTGAAGATTTGTATCGAGCACAAAATTTGCTACGTCGAATAGAAATGGTGTCTGTTTAGCACGATCTTCTACAGGAGTTTTGATTCTGGTTCGTAGGTCAGCGACGCTTTTCAAATCAAGGTTGTACGGCTCCAGCTTCTGTTTGTCCCCTTCGATGGCTGCCCCACAGAAGTATACGTCCTCCTGAGACAAGAAATCATGAAGCTCACCTGGTATGGAGGGCGAGTGTATGATGTGGTACACCAAAACATCATCTTTGAGGCACAGCTGAAGGACGGCGGCGCGCTGGATCTTCCCAGGGGCACGCTCCGTGTACTCTGCGTCGAGACCGATGACCCTCGTCTCTACCTTTTCGAGGGAGTTAGATACATTGTTGATCCACTGCCGAACAACCCTTGGGTGGACGGTGACGGTGGACACTATGCACATCGAGCCATCGACGAGGACATGTTGGACGCTAAAAACCTGCATCTCGATCTCTATCGCCATTTGGAACCGCTGGAACGGAGGGCTATGGTTTGGAGAATTAGGATTAGATGGCTAGTCTAACTGAAGTAGTAGATGATTATTTAAAGATGTTAAAACAATGTGAACGCAGTGGGGTTTGGATGCAAATGAAGACGAAGGGGAGGTGAAGAAGCCGAGGCGAATCGGTTCCCGATGGAGAAGTAAATGGGAGAAGTGGCGTGCAGGCAGTTGATTAGACGGCTAGGTAGACTAAACGAAAAGGCTATGCGGGTAGACTAAGGAGTCGTACCTGTTCGTGTACGTGCCCATCCTTCCTGATAGGTGGGACCTATGCAAACAGATAAAAAAATGTGTTGTCGCTTTTTTTTAGCACGTGAGTGGGAGACACAACATTCTCTGGTTAAGGAATACTCCCTCCGTTTAGGTGAGTATAAGTCACCTTATGAAAATCAGGTTTTCCCAAAACCTTTAGGCGTGGAGCATTAACTTCCTGCTCGATCCCCTCCCAGCCTCCTTAGCCAACATTCTCTTCCTCTGTTGTCACATTCTACCTTTCCATTTTTCCTCTTCTCAAGTGTGGAACGATCTGCATGCCGTCCTTGATGCACCAGAACGACCACTGCGTGCATCGCGGCAGGGCATTGATTGGGCATGCACGAGAATTTGGTTCTGCTCGCAATATGGATGATACCTGAACGATGAAGTAAACAGGCATGCTAGCATGGGAGACCTATTTCCGCGATACAATACTGGAGTACTCATGTTCCTACTAGTAGTAGTAGTACTACTACAACTGTGGTACACTTGATGGTCAAAATACTATTCATCTGGTCCTCACAGTGAAGTGACAACACCCTGCGCCTGACACTAGTCCAGGCGAGGCGGCGTGTTCGGGTTACCAAAGTCAGCCTCGCCCTATGCACTGTGCAGTCTGTCACCGCCGCTGTACAGCACATTGGCGCCTCGCCTCGTCTCCCTCTCCGCTCCCATAGCACCACTCCATCTCCATCTCCTTCTCCGTCTCCGTCTCCTTCTCCATCTCGATCTCACTGTGCCCCCGTGTACCATCGCCTCACTCGCCTCCCCCAGTACCACTATTCCCTCGCTAGCCGCTCCAGCACCGACATCCTTCTCCCCCTGTAAATCAAGCCCCCTTCCAAACTCCACCATGGCCGAACGCGAACCGCACAGCATCCATATGAGCCGAGATTGGAGCAATCTCCCCAGTGACATCCTCGACCTCTATTGTTTGTGTATGGATATGTTAACCACCCTGCGGCTGGCTGCATGCTCGAGGGATATGCACACGGCCATCGTCGAAGCGAGGCCTAAGTTTTCAAGACACCCTGCTTGTTGCTATCTGGTCTTGCGAGATTGGCTCACCATGATACGGAGGCATGCATGAGGCCCCTCGACTTCAATCCGATCTCCATTAGCCGAAACTTCTTTGCAGGTATGTAGTGTGTCGCCATACATCATTTCCCTCGACATCGATCCGATCACCATCGCCCAAAACTTCTTGGCAGGTATGTACTGGGTCGGCATGAACTCCCACTGGATGGCTGCCTTCAGAGAAGACGGTAAAAAGTTGGTGCTCGTGAACTTACAGACCTCCAAATGAGATTAACCTTCCTCCGTTGGATTATATAGAGTATTACCATCGCGGTCCAAGTCATCTAGATTACTACGTCAGTTGGACGGACCTTGTCTTGCAGAAGATTGTAATCTGCCAAGTGCCCACACGGCATGCGAATTACGTAGACTTCAAGCTAATTGCCTTGTTCGACCGTGGACTCGCCTATCTTTACGCCGGTGCCTTCTTTAGCTGGAGACAACTCTGCTCGCAGTGGATCATCGTCAAAGCTGATACACACTTCTGTGATGCTATTGAACAAAATGGCATCATCTACGCGATCGACAAAGCAGATGGCACCACGTATTGCTGGGACGGTGCATGTAAGTTGTTTCCGTCTCATGTTAATGATGACGCCATGACACTGTTTGAACTTTTTGTGATGATTGGAATATCCCTGTTTGAGCAGAATTTGAGTAGAACTATGGCAATATATTAGACACGCTGTAAATCAGCTATATTTGGAATGAGTTAATTCATGCGATTGTGACCATGTCATTACAGCCAATTTGTACCCTGAATAATCAAACGGTTAGGAATATATGGATATTATCCTTATTTTACAGTAATCTATATACTACTACTAAATATGAGTGTGTATCAATGGCCATGTTAGTTTCCTCATTTTCATGATGTAGAAACATGCACCACACTGTTGGTTTCATCTAATCATACATTAGGGAAGTAAATGTGCATATGGAGAACTCAATGTGTATATGGAGAACTCTATATTTGGAAGTAGTGAAATCCTGCAATGCTTACCATGTGTACATACCTATATTCGCACTTCAGCAATCAATGGCTAGAATAATATCCTCACAAAAATTTTGCCCGCAGAACACGAGTATTAACAATGCATGGTATGTTAGTTACCTTGAAGAATTTGTTTGTGAGGACAGAACATGATTACATAACATGCATGACATGGTAGTTTCCTATGAAGAGTCGATTGCGAGATAACATGAGTATAACCATGCATGGCACTTCTATATTTTCGAACCCAGTATACATTTCCCTGTATTTTCCTCCCAGTTCCAATAGGGACATATCACTGTTGTTTCTTGCATTATCCTACTCATACTCTGAACAATGCTGATCTTACATTAATAGTGCATGTCCTTTTTGATATGATGCAGTGTCCCTACGGTTACTGCCCTTTGAAATCACACCACCTTTGCCAAAAACAGGGAAGCACAACTGGTTCCTTGCTCGATCAGACGACGACAAAAGACTGATGATCATTCGGACACATGAACTGGAAAAGTTATATTGCAAAAACCCCACTGTATACAAGCACCGTGTAATACATGAGTATCCGGACAGTGGCTGTTACGTCTATGAGCAGGATACCAGCTTGTTGGGGCCTTTCGGATTTTTTAGTTGGAGGCGGGTAAACAACCTTGGTTCACACTCTCTGTTTTTCGGACTCAATTATACGATTAACCAGGAGATCACCTGTAACACCCAAGATGCGGCTATATCTCCCACGTGCCGAAGCACGACTTAGAGGCATAACCGCATGGTGGTTTTGTCGCAAGAAGGGTCATCTTCACACAATCCCATGTAATGAACAAGAATGGGATAAAGAGTTGGCTTACAATCACCACTTCACACAATGAACATATAATTCAAACATCATTCAGACACTACAACAGGACCCCACCTATAGCAACGGATTTTTCCGTATCTAGAAGTCCATATATGCGTTGTTAGTGTCTTTACCAACGGTTTGGGATGCATTGCCTTATCCAATGTTGCCAGCGCATAATGCAACACTTATACTTCCGTTGGTAAAATGGACCGTTGCAAGAGTACAACACATAAAATCGACTATTACAACACTTTTATACGTTGGTGGTTAATGTACAGGAATCCAAAACTCATTGCTTGGCAACAAAGAATTTGCAACGCTTCAGGTGTTCATACATATATTTTTAATAATAATATGCAATTAATGATGTAGATAATGGAAGTAATTATCTATATCACCAAGTGAGAAAAAAATAAAAGAATAGACTCACAAGAGAAAGAAAACATATATATTGATAAAACTGTTGGATTACAATTTGGGTATTACAGGAGGTACATCATCCAAATGTGATGCATAATCTAAATATATTTTTGACAGCGAAACATAAACTGAAAGCATTCATCAACATCCCTACAACTTAACAAAAACTTAACCTAGGAACAACATCCAACACGAACAACATCCTTACAACTTAACTAAAACTGAAAGCATCCATCATCATCATCATGAACCAGAACATCATCACCACATCATTGCAGTATACTTGTCACGCATCCATATGATCATCCATATATCTTTTGAATCTACAAAGAAAATAACAAAATGAACTGTTAACACACAATGCATTTACATGACACAACTAGTGACAGAGGCAGGATATTAGATACATACAAAGGTTAAAGGCCATGCAATCTTTGTTGTTTCTGCATTACCAAGAGTATTGTAGTAGAACGGTAGGAAGATGAGAGAGTATACCTTCCATGGCATCGTCCATGACTTGCTCCATGAACTCGACTTGCTCCATAGCGTCCCCTTGCATCCAGTTGGTGCGTGCATCTGCAAAACCAAGGGAAAAAGGTGCAACACAAGTGAAGCGTCATCAAGTTCCATCTATTATATTATTTAAACAAGAGACAAACAAGCAATCATGTTCATCCACATAGATTAAATTTTCTTGATCATCAATTTTATATATTAACGGTTAAGATTAAAAAGATGTAGTATTACGTACAAATAAATTGCTGTAATAACAGTTTAGCATGTCACGTGCACATCTTTCATCCAAGTCTTATCTGCCTTTTCTACTAAAAAAAGATATGTCCAAGACAATCACATGCAAACTCGTACATTGCTATTGCATAGTATATATGGGTGCCAACTATAAGGAATAAGGAAGAGTCCGACCACCATAAAAAATATTAAAAAACCCATGTGGAATCTTATATTACTAAAATAAAATCAGCCGCATATGCCTTTTTCGTACACCATTGATTTCTTCTTTGAAGATTGGGATTAACAGATATGTGCAAGTTATGTAACACCAATCTTATGTGCATACAAGTCTACCATGATCTTACATAATGATAAGTCCAAAAGTGCATGAGCGAGATTCTCAAGGAAAACAAAAAATGAGGTCCGTCAATTCATCAAATATGTATATGCATACATTTATGTTTGTGCCCGAGACAAACAAGGTACTCTAGGCCAATTCGGCCAGCCAGCCAAGCCGTACGCTAATTCCATGCATGTGACATCATGCTTCTGTCACCCATTGATTAAGATGTGTTTTCCTTGCTTTTTTTAATTAAAAATTCCATTATGAATTAAAAGAGATACCAAACCTGGCACTATTTGCATGAATGTTGTACATGCATACTAGCGTATCTAATAACAAAATATTTAGGCAGCACATGCAAGTATATACGACTAGAAAAGAATGAAAGATTGACTCATGTGAATAAGAAAAGAAAAAGAAGGTTAACTAGCTTGCTGATATGCTTAATAATTTAACAAGCTTCAGGAAAAAAAATAACAAGTTTACCTTCTCCAGTCAACTTCATGTCTTTTTCGTGTAGATGCATCAGATTGTACATTTCTAATTTTAAAAATATACTAGGTAAATGTTGTGCGTTGCAACAGGGGCATAAGTATTTTGTATGCAATCATCATGATTAACCTTCCATACCATCGTGAACATGCTTTGCTATGGAACCACAATAAAGAAAGGTCGACAAAATAATTTGTCAAATGAGTACAAATTCAACTATCATTTCAGCTATTGCACATGCAATGTTTTCAAATTCAATATTTTTCAACTACCATTTGAACTACATTTGCAATAGCTATCCTTATACAAGAGCACTCCTTAAACAAACCAAATATTTTTGAAGTGTGCTTATCTGTTCAAGGGCTAGCAAAGGCGAGCGTGCACTGAATCTTTCCCAGGAGAGACCATGCCCTGCAAGCTGCTACCGTTCGGCACTTGCTGCTGCAAATAATCCACACAGGCTCGATGGTACATGGAGCTACAGAGAGAAAGATTGGAGGTCAGAGGTGTTGCTAGCCTGCTCCGCACAAGCCTCTGCTCTACTCACATCCAGCAGCAGCCAACCTACTGCACAAGTGCAGATCCAGTGATGGCCATGCTCACCTCTACACGCTGCCGGTCTGTGGTAGCTTAAACAATAGTAAAGTAAACTTATTCAAGTTAACTCACCTCTTTCTTCTAGTGTTGTCATTTTGATTCCGGTGAGTTTTGCAACCATTGTCACTCCATTAACATCCTTCTCCATGCACCTTTTTATCTCTGTAATTCAGAAACAAAAAAATGTATTTGCAAATTAGAACTCGAGCAAGGCAAAAAAGTTAGCCAAATATGTTTGAAGAAAACAACCCCAATTGCATATGTTACCATTCATATTTGTTACTTTGACGACCATTCTGATTTCTCCTCCCAAGTTGTGCATACAGATACAAGACTGTTAGAGAAATGATAGAGGTCATCTTATTCTGTTCTTGTTAGAATGGACATATTCAAGAAAAAAGATTTGGTGTGTGTGTGTGTGATAACACACAAAGATCAACTCGCAAAAGGAAAATTATGTCACATACATTACAATGGCTATGTACACACTGAGAGAGACTCGAAACGCACACAAAGGAAAAAAGAGGCACTTGTTCAAAGAAGCCACTGAAACCAGGCTGCATGGAGCTCGACATACTTCCCAATATAGCTCAATATCTATATTTTTTGGGTGGTCGTTCCTCTTACTGAGCAATGAGGAACACTGGCCTGGCCCTGGTGCGCATGCAACACTATTGGGGAAATCTTAATGTGATCACGCTAGCTAACATGCTCTGTCCTGGCCCCTGGTGCGCATGCAACACTGCCGGGGGGAATCTAATGTGCATATGATGGATAGATTTCTACAAAATCCAACTTTAGAGGTAAATTATTGATTAACAGTTGTGGACCAACTCACCTGAAGCCGAGGAGGAGGAGAAAGCTACATGGTTGCCGTCGAGCAGCAGCAACAAGGCTGTCCAAAGGGCCGTCCTCCTACACATCTAGAGGAGAAGAGAAGAGGAGGGGTTAGAAAAAGGGGTAGAGAGATAGGACGGAGCAAGTGGAGAGGAGGGGATGCACTCACCGGATGGGACGAGGACGACATGGCGACCGGCGCCGGAGCCGACGCCCGAAACCCTAGGCATGGGGGGAGGGTCACGGGTGGGCTTTGGTGGCCGCGAGCACCGATCTAGGTGGATGCAAGGGCACCGCGGTGCGAGAGGACCTCGGGATGTATTTCGCGGTGGCGGGATTGGCCTAACGTCGCCGGAATCAGCCTCCGCCGGTGGCGCAACGAGGAGCCGCGTGAAGAGAGAAATTGGACGCGCGAGGGATGGGTGGGTGGGGGGTGCGGCGGATCCGGTAGCCTCCGGGTTGCGAGATGGGAGGTTGGAAGGAGAAGGGCCGGCGGCGAGGTGGGGTGGAGGAGGGAGACGAGACGGTTGGTGGCGGCGATTTAGGAGAGACCAGGGCAATCGGAGGCTCTGTTTCTCGCGCGTCTCTCTCTCTCCTTTCTTACGTTTATTTTTTTTCATATATGTATATCAATCTGCAACGCATATGCTGCACCGTTTATATGTGTATCTATTATTAATTTTACAACGTATGGTCAAAATGTTGTACAACTGGCGTTGCTTTATAAGGGGTATCCTTGTAGTGAGAGTACACACATAGTCCGACTACGGACGAAGCCAAAAGAAAAGAAGATAACCCAACTGCTAGATCCCTGATCGTCCCAACTAGGCTCCACTACTGAACAACATGAAACGAAACATAGAAATGACCAAGCTCTTCGTTGAGCTCCCATCTGAGCTCGGTTGCATCACCTGCACTGGTATCATCGGCACCTGCAACTGTTGTGATAGTATCTGGTGAGTTACGAGGACTCAGCAATCTCAAAACCCGCGAGATCAAGACTATTTAAGCTTATGGGTAGGAAGTGGTAATGAGGTGGAGTTGCAGCAAGCACTAAGCAAATATGGTGGCTAACATACGCAAATAAGAGCGAGAAGAGAAGCAACGGAACGGTCGAGAAGCTATAAGTGATCAAGAAGTGATCCTGAAATTGCTTACGCACAATCATAACACCAAGACCGTGTTCACTTCCCGGACTCCGCCGAAAAGAGACCATCACGGCTACACACGCGGTTGATGAATTTTAATTAAGTCAAGTGTCAAGTTCTCTACAACCGGATATTGGCAAATTCCCATCTGCCACATAACCGCGGGCACAGCTCTCGAAAGTTTATACCCTGCAGGGGTGTCCCAACTTAGCCCATCACAAGCTCTCATGGTCAACGAAGGATATTCCTTCTCCCAGGAAGACCCAATCAGTCTCGGAATCCCGGTTTACAAGACATTTCGACAATGGTAAAACAAGACCAGCAAAGCCGCCCGATGTGCCGACAAATCCCGATAGGAGTCGCACGTATCTCGTTCTCAGGCACACCGGATAAGCTAAGCGTACAGGTACCAACATAACCCAAGTTGCCAAGGGACGGTCCCGCACGGTGCTCTAGTTTGGACCAACACTCAGAGGAGCACTGGCCCGGGGAAAAAATAAAGACGACCCTTGAGTCTGCAGAACCCAAGAGAAAAAGGCTTAGGTGACAAATGGTAAAACCAAGGTTGGGCCTTGCTGGAGGAGTTTTATTCAAAGCGAACTGTCAAGGGGGTCCCATAAATCACCCAACCGCGGAAGGAATGCAAAATCAAGGAACATAACACCGGTATAACGGAAACTAGGGCGGCAAGAGTGGAACAAAACACCAGGCATAAGGCCGAGCCTTCCACCCTTTACCAAGTATATAGGTGCATTAATTAAATAAGAGATATTGTGATATCCCAACATAATCCTGTCCATCATGGAGCAATCTTCAACTTCACATGCAACTAACAACGCTATAAGAGGGGCTGAGCAAAGCGGTAACATAGCCAAGCAATGGTTTGCTAGGAAGGGTGAAAAGGTTAGAGGCTGACATGGCAATATGGGAGGCATGGTAAACAAGTGATAGGTAGCGCAACATAGCAGTAGAACGAAGCAACTAGCAAGTAAAGATAGAAGTGATATCGAGGGTAATGGTCATCTTGCCTGAGATCCAGCAAGGAAGAAGAACGAGTCCAAGAAGAAGACAAACGGACGTAGTCGAACGAATCCTCACAATTCCGGAACAAAACCGAAGCTAACGAGAGAAGCAAACCGGAAAGAAGCAAACAACATGGTAAACACACAAGCATAAACATGTCATGATGCACAAACAAGTATGATGCATGTCCGGTTTAATGAGGCATGGCATGTCAATATGCACAAACAACACTACAAGCTAGTGGAGTTCAATATGCAACGAGTTGCATATTGACGAAACACCACATTGAAATATTTAGTTTAATCTCGTTTAAGCTACCAGACAATATTAAATGTTGTTAAACATGGCAAGAGGTGAAGCATAATTAAACTAACTATTTTAGGCAAGTTTTAATGAGGCCGGAACAACAAACAACAATTCCGGAAAATCCTCATGTCCATATTTCGAATTTGGTACTGTTCTGCCCTCAAACATATTTTAATGTTGTTAAACCATAAAACAAAGTGTGCCAAGTTAATCTATGCATTTTTCCACCCCATTTACATATAAAGTTTATTTAAAACCGAGCTACGGTTATTTAGTTATGAAATAAATCATTTTAACATGGCAATTACGCAGATATAAACAAACAGCATTTTAAACATTTTAAACATGGATGAAAGTGGCATATTGTGAAACTAGACAGAATTCTAAGCATTTTGCATGTTTAAATCATTTTAATCTGAAGCACGGTTAATGAGTTATTGTATCCATGATGTGCAAGGACTTTTCTGCAATTATGTAATACACTGGATAATTAGAAAAATTCGCCGGACCGGTAAAAAACCCTAAACAGGCCGAAACTACCTGGAGCAGGCCCAACAGAAGGAAAAAAAGGGAGGCGCTGGGGGCCTCACCTATGGGCTTCGGCCCGTTGGTGGAGGAGGCTGGCTAGCCTGCTGGACTGCCTGGATCGAACGAGGAGGTGGAGGGGACGCGGTCAACGCACGGAGCTCGATCTAAACGAACAGGAGGGAGCGCGTGCAGTGGAAGCAGAGCTCGACTACGCTCGGCGCAGTTCCTGAAGACGACAGTGGCACGGCACTTGTCGACTGGGATGGCGCGGACGATCAGGTGCCCGCTGGATGCGTCGTCCTCCTCGCGCAGCAGAAGAAGAGGAGGCCAGCGGTGTCCTGGACGGCGAGGCAGCAGCTTGGCGCGGAACTTGACGGGGCGACGAAGTTGCAGGGAGGCAGCGAAGGGCACGGGACTGGCCGATCTCGTCCCGTTCCAAGGGAGCAGAGGCGGAGCACGGGGCGGCGGCATGCCTGGCAGCGTGGTTCGGCTCCTGCTGGAGTGACGGGAAAAAGGTGAGGGAGAGGAAGGAAAGAAGAAGGAGCGAGAGGTTTGGCGGAACACGCCTGGTCCTGGTCGCCGGTGGCTTGCCGGAGATGCGCCCGTGGCGCGGGGTCCTGGTGCTCCGGTGGCTTGCGGTCGCTGGAGGCGTGGAGACGAGCAGAAGCGGGTGGATATAGTTGCCTCGATCCAGATCGGATCGAGCGCTGCGGGAGGCTCTCTGGGCCGTCGGATCTGAGATCTGGCGGTCCAGATCGGGTGGGGTTTGGCTGGAGGATCTGGCCAAGTGGAGGCAGGGGACTGGGTGCGTGCGGATTGCGAGGAGAGCAGCGGCGGCTGCGGATTGGAGGGAGTTGGTCTGCCTAGGGTTTAGGTTACCTAGAAATGGAATAGGGGAGGCCTCTATATATAGCAGGTGGATGATAAGAGGGAGTATGAGGGTAATCTGGACCCTTCGATTATAATCGAATAGCCCGGGACAATTAGGTTTGGGTAGATCAAATAAGAAATCGAAAATATTTGGGGGATGATCCGAATCCAACGGTGATGACTGCCCGAGTCAGGTTCGGAGAAGTTTTGGACGTACACGCGGGGGATTTTTGAGAGAGATAGACAAGGACAAAGGGCCGACAAAAGATAAATTGAGACAAAGAGAGAAACGACAACTACGAACGTCTACGAGTTTTATAAAAACATGCGGATGCAATATGCATGATGACATGATGAAATGCAACAACAACAAAATAAAACACATGACGACAACGAAAAACATGGAAGACGGCTGAAGCATCGGTCTCGGGGCGTTACAACACTCCAACACTACAAGAGGGTCTCGTCCCGAGATCTAGGATGGGACCGGAGAGAAAACAAAAGAGGAAGAGAAGAGGTAAAACTAAGTTGCTTCTTTGACGAAGGAGTGAAACCACGAACCTTGAGAGGTTAACCAATTTTGAGAAAAGAATACAACGGAGATGAACGAAGTGGAAAACACTCCGTTAGAAAAGAGAAACAAGGAACATTACGAGAACTTGAAGGTTGCAAAGACATGAATCAAGAGTTTAATGGACAAGATAGAATACGAAACCACTCCGGTTAAAACAAGATAGAGGAGGAATAAGGATGATATTATTTGGACAGCCCTCCGACTGTAAATGGGAGGAATTGAACATGAAATTTACAAGATGAGAGGATACTTGGTGAAATTAACAGCACATTGCCTCCGGAACTATTGAAAGAATGGCACAATGGGTGAGAAGGATTTCAAACAGCACTCAGGTTGAAAAGAGAGGCAAAACTTGATAAGATGAAAGAACTTGAATGAGAACACAACACTCCGGTTAAATGGATAAGCAAGAAAATAACATGATCTTGACAAAACGATATGATGGGTCAACGAGAGCAACCTCACAAAGCCTTCAGAAGAAAGAATAGAAGGTAGGTCATTGGAATAACAGAATGGAGAAGAAAATGCCAACTTGTGCCACAAATGAGCTTGGAAAGCACCCTTCCGAGAAGGTTATAACGGAGTCGTTGGAAAACCAACAACGAAACGAATAAGCTTGTTGTGGGCTTATGGAAAACTTCTCAAAATTGAGGCAAAATTCTGCCACTACGGAAACAAATAATACAATTGATAACATCGATGAGATGAAAAAACTTCTTCCACCAAGATGATAGAGAGATAACTTGGACCATTGATAATCACCACAATAGCAACATTCCTTAGGGAAGGCTTTAGGTGAAATATGACACAAGATAACTCCAACGAAGAGATTAATGGATTTAAAATACCTCATTCTTGATGAATATATGAATCATGAGACATGAAGGAATGCAACAACAACAAAATAAAACACACGACAACAACGAAAAACATGGAAGGCGGCTAAAGCGTCCCATTACCATGGGTATCAAGACTAGCAAAGCTTAATGGGAAAGGAAGGGGCAAAGTGGTGAGGTTGCAGCAGCGACTAAGCATTTGTGGTGGCTAACATATGCAAATAAGAGCGAGAAGAGAGCAAACGGAACGGTCGCGAAGCTAGCAATGATCAAGAGGTGATCCTAAACTCCTACTTACGTCAAACATAACTCAAAACCGTGTTCACTTCCCGGACTCCGATGAGAAGAGACCATCACGTCTACACACGCGGGTGATGCATTTTAATTCGAATCAGGTGTCAAGTTATCTACAACCGGACATTAACAAATTCCCATCTGCCACATAACCGCGGGCACGACTCTCGAAAGTTTATACCCTGCAGGGATATTCCTTCTCCCAGGAAGACCCGATCAGTCTCAGAATCCCAGTTTACAAGACATTTCGACAATGGTAAAACAAGACCAGCAAGACCACCCGATGTGTCGACAATCCCGATAGGAGTTGCAAGTATCTCGTTCTCAGGACACACCGGATAAGCTAAGCATACAGGTACCGACGTAACCCAAGTTGCCAAGGGATTGTCTCGCACGGTACTCTACTTTGGACCAACACTTAGACAAGCATTGGCCTGGGGGGCTAAAATAAAGATTACCCTCGGGATGTGCGACTCCCAATGGAAAAAAGGCTAGGTGAGGCAAATGGTAAAACCAAGGTTGGGCCTTGCTGGAGGAGTTTTATTCAAAGCAAACTGTCAAGGGGGTCCCATAAATCACCCAACCGCGTAAGGGACGCAAAATCCGGGAACATAACACCGGTATGACGGAAACTAGAGCAGCAAGAGTGGAACAAAACACCAGGCATAAGGCCGAGCCTTCCACCCTTTACCAAGTATATAGATGCATTAATAATATAAGAGATATTGTGATATACCAACATAATCCTGTCCACCATGGAGCAATCTTCAACTTCACCTGCAACTTACAACGCTATAAGAGGGGCTGAGCAAAAGCGGTAACATAGCCAAGCAACGGTTTGCTAGGAAGGGTGAAAAGGTTAGAGGCTGACATGGAAATTTGGGAGGCTTGAAGAGCAATCGAT
Source organism: Aegilops speltoides (assembly GCA_021437245.1). NCBI lineage: Eukaryota > Viridiplantae > Streptophyta > Magnoliopsida > Poales > Poaceae > Aegilops > Aegilops speltoides. The sequence continues at coordinate 162,836,349 of CM038144.1, forward strand.
AGGTAGCGCAGCAAAGCGATAGAACGAAGCAACTAGCATAGCAATGATAGTAGTGAGATCCAGGGTAGCGGTCATCTTGCCTGAAATCCCACAAGGAAGAAGAACGAGTCTATGAAGAAGACGAACAGATGAAGCCGAACCAAGCGTAGACGAACGAATCCTCACGATCGCAACGAAACAAGAACTATCAAGAAGAAGCACACAACAAGGTAAATACACCACACATATACATGACATGATATTCAACCAAGTATGATGCAGGACAAGACTACATGAAGCTACTCATGGTAAGAGATGATGCAACCAAGGCAACACATCAAGGCAAGCTTAAATGAGGCCGGAAACAACATATAACAATTCCGGTAAGTCCTCATATGCAAATTTATAAATTGGTCCAGAACTGAATAAACCTTATGTTCAAGTTGTTAAACAGCAAGTTAAGATGCACCAAGATGATCTACACGAGATTCTAGTCAAGTTACATATAAAGTTCATTTAATTCGGAGCTACGGCCTAGAAGATATGAGCAAAACAAGTTAAGCATGGCATTGATGCAAAGTGCATCCAAACATCAAGAAAACACCTCAAAACAAGGATGCAACATGATAAGATGAAACTACATGCAATTCTAAGCAAGTTTCATATAGAGCACACTCAAAACGGAGCAACGGTTCAACGCATACACTATACAAGTTACAACAATCTGCCCAAAACAGCAACTAGGCATCTTGCAAGCATCAAAACAACATGCTACAGCATCCTAACAAGATACAAAAAGGCATGTAAATGAACTAAAGGTAAAGCATGACAAAACATGAACACTGAGTTATCTCCCTAAAACACTATAACATGCTCAAAAGGTCATGGCAAGATTGCAAATAATAACAGTTTCAGACTTGGCAGAAATAACATCAGGCTGCAATGTTTAGGGCTATCAAACAACATGTTACAGGAACTTATCATGGCAAAACAAAGGCATGGAATGAATCTACTAATTGCATATAACAAAAGTCCCTTACTGACCATGAGCCAAAAGGGCACATAAAATATGATGGCACCCATGTAAACATAGCAAGTGATATGACAGATTCATACATGGCAGGAACAACAATAAGTAGGCATGTTGGTGAGCTTGTACCACTCACCACAGAGCAAGACATGGCATGGTAATGTGACCAAGAGTAATATGGCATATTTAGGAAGCTAAACATGGCAATAGCAAGTTCATAGAAATCTTGTATCACTAAGAACAATCATGTCAACATTGAACTTAATGTTAACAGGCTGACAGCAACATTATTTAGCAAGTTTTGAGCAAGATAAAACAAGTTACAGCAGGCTATATATGCAACCAGGGGCATGAATGGATATATCATGACATGTATAACAAAACATCCTTAGTGATCATCTCCAGATTATGCATAGAATAACTTGTAGAAGCAGGTTTACATAGCATCTCGCATCATAATATAACAGAATCAGTCTAGCAAAACAGCAACAGCAAGTACCCTACTTCATGAGCTCAATGCACTCACTACAAGATTAACAAAAATACAATACAAGCACCCCTGTAAAGACGACATGATGTAGTTCAAAACACATGTAGACAATAAGCTCATAGGATGCACACACAAAATGCAACGAAAAAGACAAAACAGCAAGTTATAACAGTTTCAGCAGGTTAACATCATTTAGCACTCCTGCAACGATGATTCGGGCATCAAGTTGATCTCAAACAAGCATGGCACAATGGAGAAAAATTAATAGCATCTCATGGTGAACATTTTGATATATAATGCATGCAAAACGGAGCAGAATTCTAGGAGATATGGCATGTCAAAGTATGCACCAGAATGTAAAATTTCTGGGACTTGGCTGATTTTTGAAAAAAAATACATGGGCGTAGGATAACTATAAGACGCATAGGCGAGTCTTAAGCAGGGCAGGTCACCAGCGGGCCACTGGGCCGGAGGGGAAGGGGAGGCTGGGCCGTGGCCCACGTGGAGGTCTTCCTCCTCCCGATCCCTCCTGGATCGGGGAAGAGGCAGGGCGAGGCGGCGGCGATCGTGGCCGGTGCTCCGACGAACGAAGGACGGCGGCGACGAGGGAAGGGACGGATCCAGCAAGAGGGCGCCGGATCTGGAGACGGCAGTGCGCGCGGCTGTGGAAACGGGCGGCGCTGGGTTCGGTGAAACGGGGCGGCGGCGAGGAGATCCGGCGGCGCAGGAGCGGCCGGCGAAGCGGCGGAGGCGGCGGCGGCGGCGCTTGGAGGGCGCGTCATGAGTGGGCGACGAGCGATCCATGGCGCGGCTCGGCGCCCACGGGCGGCGGCGGCGGCCGGCCGGGAGGGCCGAGCGGCAGCGTGGGCTGGCGAACCTGGCGGAGAGAGAGGGCGGCGGGGCTGACGACATGGCGGCGCGGGATTCGCCGGGCGTGGCGGCGGGAGCTGAGGTGGCGGCTTCTTATTGGCCGGACGACGTGGAGGGGAGCGGCGGACATGTCCGGCGCGGCGCGAATGCGTCCGGCGGCGCGGGGAGGTGGGTAGACTAGGGTTTAGACTACGATTTTGAAGGGAGAGGTGTTTATATAGGCATAGGGAGCTACGAGACTCCAAATGGGGTGCGGTTTTCGCCCACACGATCGTGATCGAACAACCAAGAGCATGGAGGGGGTTTGGATGGGCTCTGGGCTGTTTTGGAGGGGTGTTGGGCTGCAACATAAGGAGGGCTTTACGGTTACCCGGTTAACCGTTGGAGCATCAAACGACCTCCAAATGGCATGAAATTTGACAGGGGGTCTACCGGTGGTATACCAAGGCTGCTTGGCAAATCACGGTCCATTCCGAGAATGTTTAACACCCTATCACAACAAGAGACAAAAGGGGGACGCTGGAGGGCATAGGAGTGTCGGATCGCAAAACTGACAACGGGAAAAATGCTCGGATGCATGAAACGAACACGTATGCAAAAATGAGCTGCACATGATGACATGATAAAATGCAACACGCAAGAAAATGAAATGGCAATGACGGCGAATAACTAACAGACACCTGGCGCATCGAATCCGGGGCATTACAGCTCTCCTCCACTAACAAGAGATCTCGTCCCAAGATCTTAGGACCGAGACCGAAGGGAAAAGGGATGAGGTGAAATAAGAACGCAAGAGAGAAAATGAACAAAGTCGAGAGATCTCGAGAAAAATAGAGGAACAAAGAGAATGACGAGAGTTGAAAGCTCACGGAATCAGATAGACTAAGAAACCACTCCGGTTAGAACGAGATAAGAAACGAATAAGACTGAAAGGATTTAGGCAGCACTCCGGCTGAACATTGAAAGATTAGAACATGAACTTGAGAAGATGGAACGATACTTGATTTGAGGAACAACACAAAACCTCCGGACGACTTGAAAGACTGGAATGAGAAAAACGGGGAAGAAGATGACAACTTCTTCGACGAATGAATTTGAAAAGCATCCTTGCGAGAAAAGATTGAACGAAGTTGTTGAGAAATCAACAACAGAAGAATTACTTGTTGTGGACTTATAGATAACATCTCAAAATTATGAGGTGATCTCCGACCACAAGCGAAAAAGTTTAAATAGCTGAGAAGAACGAAGAAATGCAAAACTCCTCTTCAAAATAATACAGAGAATTAATTGCACCTCGAGAAGCAAGAAGAATAATAATTGAGCTCCTCCAACAAGAATCTTGATGACCTCTTGAAAAATGAATTAAAACATGAAGAACCACCATGAAGAACTCCGGTGACAAAAGATGATGATATAGGAATGAAGGATGAAAAGAATAAGACTAAAGCCTTGCGTCGATTTAGATGGAGGTTCCGACGAGATGGCCAAGGAAATTTGAACTCCGGAAAAGAAAAGATGAAAACACTTGGAACTGAGAATTATTCAACATGAACAATATCCGAAGAAAAGGATTAATCACTTTGAGGAAATAAGAATAAGATTTATTGTATGCTTATCCTTCATCAAATTAAATTGATGACAAGCAATGGATTTTTGCATACTACTTATTCTTCTTGAAAAGGATTGAGAAGTGACATATCGCAAACTTGAGAAGGTCTTCATGAACCATCGGTAGGATTTGAAAGAACGAATGGATTAAAATGATAATCAAGGAAAAAGAATCATGAATGAACCAACGTAAGAATTCAAAAATGACTGATGAAAGAGAATGAATCACCGGGGAGGATTGGAAGGACAATATACTAGAGGGAATTTAGATACAAAAGAACGAAGAGATCACGAGCTGATTAAAGAACACTTTAACGAAGCCCCGTGATAAATAGAGAACGATAACTGGAATGATGGCCTTCAGTGAAAAGAAACATAAATCAACTCCTGAAATACTCCGGATGGTTGAGAAAAAGGAATTTCCGACAAACGGAATAATTTGAGAGGGAAACAAGAAGCTAGAACCACGAATCTTTGGGAGAACGGGCAAGATTGAGAGGAAAAACTCTTCTTCGGTCTTCAAAGCTGAGAATGATGACGAGAAACACCACCGAAATTACTAAGGTACTCCGGTAGAATGAAAAAGAGGAAGGGTTGAACCAAAGATGAAAAGAATTTGAAAGCAATCTTGGAGATGGCATTTGATTGATGAAATTCAATCTTACATCAAACTCGAAAAGAATTAGGAATGGCTCCGAAATAATTAGAAGAGTCAGGTAAGATCCTAGGAAAAGACCTGTGGGTTAGGGCCCACTAAAAGAAAACACCGTTGGAAAGGATTCTTGAAGAGATAGATGATGCACCGGAACAATTTAAAATATTTGAATGAGGTGACAACCTCGAATTAATTCGAACACAGACGAATCTCCTGAAATGTCTTGAGCACTCCGGAAAGATAAACTGGCGAGAGGTGAAAAAGCAAACACTTGATCCAAGGGAAAGAATATAATCACTACCGAAAATTGGAATTGAATCCACCGGAGAAGAAGAAGAGGTGAAGAATGTCGAACAAAATGAGAATTCACCGGTTGAAATGATTTATGAAAGATTGAAGAGGCTCCACACGAATGAAATTGATGCTCGAAATAGACTCTGGCTCCGGGAAGAAAAAGGGTGGGAGGGCGGGAAAACAAAGGCAACTTGGAAGGGGAACCGACGAATATCTTGAAGAGAAAACATCGGTTGAAATCATTGAGGAAAGAAAGCAAGGTTTTTGCACGAGTAGGATGGATACTCAATTACGGATTCTGGCTCCAAGGATAAAAAGGGAGGGTGGGTGGGAAAAGAAAATAACTGAGGATTAAACTTGGCAAAGAAGAAGAGGCTTGAGTCAACTTGACGAGAAATGCACCGGATGAAAAGAGCTAAGAACCAATGATTGGAAAACCAATTGCGTGAACCTAAAGAAAAATTTGAATGGGAAGAGGAGTAACTCAAAACACCTATGTCAAGATTTCTCACCAGAGCGACGAAGGGGCTAAGGAGTAAAAAGAATTCCTACTCTCTGATATAACTAGACTCCGAAAACAGTTTTCTTCTAGACTCGACAACGGCCAAACTACACGATCAAACAAGGGGACTCCTATGGTCATTCGAGGCTCTGATACCAACTTGTAATACCGAGGATGCGGCTATATCTCCCACGTGTCGAAGCACGACCTAGAGGCATAACCGCATGGTGGTTTTGTCGCAAGAAGGGTCATCTTCACACAATCCCATGTAATGAACAAGAATGGGATAAAGAGTTGGCTTACAATCGCCACTTCACACAATGAACATATAGTTCAAACATCATTCAGAGTACACACATAGTCCGACTACGGAAGAAGCCAAAAGAAAAGAAGATAACCCAACTACTAGATCCCCGATCGTCCCAACTGGGCTCCACTACTAATCAACATGAAACGAAACATAGCAATGACCAAGCTCTTCGTTGAGCTCCCATATGAGCTCGGTTGCATCACCTGCAAGTATCATCGGCACCTGCAACTGTTGTGATAGTATCTGGTGAGTCACGAGGACTCAGCAATCTCAAAACCCGCGAGATCAAGACTATTTAAGCTTAATGGGAAAGGAAGGGGTAAAGTGGTGAGGTTGCAGCAAGCATTAAGAAAATATGGTGGCTAACATACACAAATGAGAGCGAGAAGAGAAGCAAACGGAACGGTCGAGAAGCTAGAAGTGATCAAGTGATCCTGAAACTGCTTACGCACAATCATAACTACAAGTTAAGTGGAGCTCAATATGCAACGAGTTGCATATTGACAAAGCACCACATTGACATATTTAGTTTAATCTCCTCTAAGCTACCAAACAATATTAAATGTTGTTAAACATGGCAAGAGGTGAAGCATAATTAAACTAACTATTTTAGGCAAGTTTTAATGAGGCCGGAACAACAAACAACAAGTCCGGAAAATCCTCATGTCCATATTTCGAATTTAGTACTGTTCTTCCCTAAAACATATTTTAATGTTGTTAAACCATAAAACAAAGTGCGCCAAGTTAGTCTATGCATTTTTCCACCCCATTTACATATAAAGTTTATTTAAAACCGAGCTATGGTTATTTAGTTATGAAATAAATCATTTTAACATGGCAATTACGCAAATTTAAACAAACAGCATTTTAAACATTTTAAACATGGATGAAAGTGGCATATTGTGAAACTAGACAGAATTCTAAGCATTTTACATGTTTAAATCATTTTAATCCGATGCACGGTTAATCAGTTATTGTATGCAGGATGTGCAAGGACTTTTCTGCAATTATGTAATACACTGGATAATTAGACAAATTCGCCGGACTGGTAAAAAAACCTAAACAGGCCGAAATGCCTGGAGCAGGCCCAACAGAAGGAAAAAAAAGGGAGGCGCTCTGGGCCTCACCCATGGGCTTCGGCCCGTTGGTGGAGGAGGCTGGCTGGCCTGCTGGACTGCCTGGATCGAACGAGGAGGAGGAGGGGACGCGATCAATGCACGGAGCTCGATCTGAACGAACATGAGGGAGCACGTGCAGAGGAAGCAGACCTCGACTGCGCTTGGCGCAGTTCGTGAAGACGACAGCGGCACGGGACTTGTCGACCGGGATGGCGCGGACAAGCAGGCGCCCGCTGGATGCGTCGTCCTCCTCGCGCAGTAGAAGAAGAGGAGGCCAGCGGTGTCCTGGACGGTGAGGCAGTAGCTTGGCGCGGAACTTGACGGGGCGACGAAGGTGCAGGGAGGCGGCGAAGGGCACGGGACTGGCCGATCTCGTCCCATTCCAAGGGAGCAGAGGTGGAGCACGGGGCGGCGGTGTGCCTGGCAGCAGGGTTCGGCTCCTGCGGGAGTGACGGGAAAAAGGTGAGGGAGAGGAAGGAAAGAAGAAGGAGCGAGAGGTTTGGCGGAACACGCCTAGTCTTGGTCGCCGATGGCTTGCCGGAGATGCACCCGTGGTGTGGGGTCCTTGTGCTTCGGTGGCTTGCGGTCGCCGGAGGCGTGGAGACGAGCAGAGGCGGGTGGAGACGGTTGCCTCTATCCAGATCGGATCAAGCACTGCGAGAGGCTCTCTGGGCCGTCGGATCTGAGATCTGGTGGTCCATATCGGGTGGGGTTTGGCTGGAGGATCTGGCCAAGTGGAGGCAGGGGACTGGGTGCATGCGGATTGCGAGGAGAGTGGTGGCCGCTGCGGGATCGGAGGGAGTTGGTCTGCCTAGGGTTTAGGTTACCTAGAAATGGAATAGGGGAGGCCTCTGTATATAGCAGGTGGATGATAAGAGGGAGTATGAGGGTAGTCTGGACCCTTCGATTATAATCAAACAGCCCGGGACAATTAGGTTATGGTATGAGGGAGTATGAGGGTAGTCTGGACCCTTTCGAATTGTTACTGTTCTTCCCTAAAACATATTTTAATATTGTTAAACCATAAAACAAAGTGCGCCAAGTTAGTCTATGCATTTTTTCACCCCATTTACATATAAAGTTTATTTAAAACCGAGCTACGGTTATTTAGTTATGAAATAAATCATTTTAACATGGCAATTACGCAAATTTAAACAAACAACATTTTAAACATTTTAAACATGGATGAAAGTGGCATATTGTGAAACTAGACAGAATTCTAAGCATTTTACATGTTTAAATCATTTTAATCCGATGCACGGTTAATGAGTTATTGTATGCATGATGTGCAAGGACTTTTCTGCAATTATGTAATACACTGGATAATTAGACAAATTTGCCAGACTGGTAAAAAAACCCTAAACAGGCCGAAATGCCTGGAGCAGGTGTAACACCCCGGGTCCGATGCGCCAGGTGTCCGCCAGTTATTCGCCTTCGTTGCCATGTCATTTGCTTGCGTGTTGCATTTGCCATGTCATCATATGCATTTCATATCATGTCATCATGTGCATTTCATTTTGCATACGTGTTCGTCTCCCGCATCCGAGCCATTTCTCCGTTGTCCGTTTTGCAATCCGGCACTCCTATGTTCCCCGGCGTCCCCTTTTGTCTTCTGTTGTGTGCGGGTATTAAACTTTCTCGGAATGACCCGAGGTTTGCCAAGCGGCCTTGGTATACCACCGGTAGACCGCCTGTCAAGTTTCGTGCCATTTGGAGGTCGTTTAGTACTCAGCGGTTAGCGGGTAACCGCAAAGGCCTCTTTTGTTTCAGCCCAACACCCCTTCCAAAGTGGCCCAAAACCCACCAAACTCCCCTCCATGCTCTCGGTCGTTCGATCACGATCGTGTGGGCGAAAACCGCACCTCATTTGGACTCTCCTAGCTCCCTCTATGCCTATATATACACCCCCCCTTTCCAAATCCCGGATGATTCCCCCGAAACCCTAAATTCCCCTCCGCGCCGCCGGACACGTCCGTCCCCGGCCGGACATGTCCGCCGGCCACGTCGCAGCAGCCAATGGGGCGCCGCCACGTCAGCCCGCCGCCGCCCGGAGCCAGTGGCATCATGCCACGTGGCCCCGTCGCCTCCTCCCGCCGCCGCCGGCCATGGGGGCGGATCGAGCCAGAGGCCCATCCGCCGCCGCCGCGCCTCTGCTGCCGCCGGCCGCCGGTCGCCGCCTTCCTCCGCCGCCGGCGTGCGCCCGCGCCCTCTGCCGCCGCGCCGCCAGCGCCGCGCGGCCCGCGCGCGCTTCCTCCGCGCCCGCGTCGCCGTTCACGAGAACCACGGCAGCGCCGCCGCCGTCCTCGCGCCATATGGCCGCCGCCGCCAGCAAGATCTCTTCCCGGCGCCTCCGCGGCGAAGCGCGCCCGAAGCGCCCCGCATCCTCGCCTCCGTCGCGCCTCGCGCCGGCGGATCCGGCGAATCCGCCCGAGTACCCGTCCCGCCTCCGCCGACCTTCTCCGGCGAGAACTCCGCGACCCCTCCGTTCATCCTCGATCCGCGTGCAGCTCTGAGTACCGCGGACCGGTCCAGATCCAGATCCATTTCGGAGGTTGACCCGTTTTCACTAAGTCCCAGAATTCTATCAATTTCGGGCATTTTTCATAGCATCACAACTCCGCAACCATGGCCCCATTTTGGGCGTATAATATGTCAAATTGTTCGCCTCGAAGAGTACATCATTTCATTCCATTGCATCATTTGCATTTGAGCTCATCTCGATGCCCGAAATGCTTTTGGAAGATAGCTTCAGATCGTTAGTTTCAGAATCTTATCAGCTCGAGCTCTTTTGTCATTTTTGCCATGATTTATGTGTGCACCTTATGAACTTGAGTCCTACATGTGAGTTGAACATTGCCATGCCATCTTTACAGGGGTGTTCTCCATGTATTTTTGTGAGCTATGTGTTGACTAGAACAAGCATGCAAAGTAGGGATGATGATGTTGCTGATTTCAGGAACTTAGTGATTTCACTAAGTCTTGTCCTGGTGATAATTTTATGCCACATGTTCATGTTGTTACAGAGAGATCCATGCCCTTTTTGAGCATGATCAGTAAGGGTGTTTTGAACATATGGATGTGCTCTATCCATACATGCCTTTGTTGGCATTTATGGAGTAGTCTAGCATGTCATTTTCGTGCTCTACTTTTGCTTGAAAATGTTTCCTGGCAGACTGTTTGCGTGAGATTCAATTTTCACGAGGTCGTTGTAGTTGATCCGTGTATGCTATGATGTTGTTCTTGCCATGTATAGCTCCTATGCCATGTCTTCTTGATGGGTGTATGCTTAGTTTATCATGAGATGCTCTGTAGTGAGTGCATCGAGCTCATTTAACATGCCATGTTGAATCTGTTTTTGCCATGTCCTGATATTTCACTAAGTCGGAAATCTGTAATAAAACTTGCAATGTTTACATGGGTGCCATAATTTCTTAGAGCCCTTTTTGGCTTATGGTCAGTAAGGGACTATTGATATATGCTTTGAGTAGAATCATGTCATGCCTTGTTTTGCTATTATAAGTTCCTGTAGCATGTTGTTTGCTTGCTCTAAACATGCCTTCCTGATGTTAATTCCTGCCATGTTAGTATTTTCACTAAGTCTGTGAACCTGATATTTTGAGCACTTTCACCATGCTTGTTTGAACATGTTATGATGTGATTGAGCCGTAGCTCAGTGTTGTTCTTTTGTTAAGCATCTCCTGTAGTTCGCTGCCATATGCTTTGTTTTTATGTTGGGGTGCTGTAGCATAGTTTCTTGTTGCGTGCTAAGTAGCATCGGGCTGTTAAACGCAGATTTGCATCATTCTTGTTTTGCTTGTCATTTGCAAACCGTGCATCCGATTCCGGTGATCTTTATATCGATTTCAACCGAAATCATCCCATCTTTCCAGCGGCATACTTGGTTTGCCAAGTTGATGCCCGGTTCATCATTTTCCTTCCGGAGCACACATATGCATTGCATATCACATCTCTCATAGCATGTCATGTATTGCATCATATTGCTTGTGCATTGTTCCTCGTTTGATTGTGGTTCCGTTGCTTGTGTTCTTGCCTTGGGTAGAGCCGGGAGACGAGTACGTGAACGAGGAACCTGTTGAGAACGCCTACGAGGATCAAGCCTTCGACAACTCTGAGAACCTTGCAGGCAAGATGATCATACCCTCGAAATCACTACTATCTTTGCTATGCTAGTTTGCTCGCTCTTTTGCTATGCCAATGCTACGATGCCTACCATTCGCTTGTCAGCCTCCCAAATTGCCATGAACCTCTAACCTTGACACCATTCCTAGCAAACCATTGATTGGCTATGTTACCGCTTTGCTCAGCCCCTCTTATAGCGTTGCTAGCTGCAGGTGAAGTTGAAGATTTCTTCTTGGTGGACAGGGTTATGTTGGGATATCACAATATCTCTTATATTATTAATGCATCTATATATCTGGTAAAGGGTGGAAGGCTCGGCCTTATGCCTGGTGTTTTGTTCCACTCTTGCCGCCCTAGTTTCCGTCATACCGGTGTTATGTTCCCGGATTTTGCGTTCCTTACGCGGTCGGGTGATTTATGGGACCCCCCTGACAGTTCGCTTTGAATAAAACTTGTCCAGCAAGGCCCAACATTGACTTTTACCATTTGCCTCACCTACCCCTTTTCCCTTGGGTTTCCGGAGCCCGAGGGTCATCTTTATTTTAGCCCCCCCGGGCCAGTGCTCCTTCGAGTGTTGGTCAAAGCGGCAGATCATGGGCCACCTCGGGCAACTCGAGGGCTGGTTTTACTCGTGGTGACCCATCCGGTGTGCCACGAGAACGAGGTACGTGCGACTCCTATCGGGATTTGTCGGCACATCGGGCGGCTTTGCTGGTCTTGTTTTACCATTGTCGAAATGTCTTGATGTACCGGGATTCCGAGACTGATCGGGTCTTCCTGGGTGAAGGTTTATTCCTTCGATGATCGCGAGAGCTTGTCATGGGCTAAGTTGGGACACCCTGCAGGTATAAACTTTCGAGAGCCGTGCCTGCGGTTATGTGGCAGATGGGAATTTGTTAATGTCCGGTTGTAGAAAACCTGAAGTTGACCTTAATTAAAATACATCAACGCGTGTGTAACCGTGATGGTCTCTTTCCCGTGAGTCCGGAAGTGAACACGTGTTGGAGTTATGCTTGACGAGGTTGCTACAGGATCACTTCTTGATCATACTTTTATCGAGCGTGCTTTGCCTTCTCTTCTCGCTCTCATTTGCGTATGTTAGCCACCATATATGCTAGTCGCTGCTGCAGCTCCACCTCATGCCTTTACCTTACCCATAAGCTTAAATAGTCTTGATCTCGTGGGGCGAGATTGCTGAGTCCCGTGGCTCACGGATACTTCAAAACCAGTTTGCGGTGCCCATGTTTCGAAAGCGGTGACGCAACCAAGCTCAAGGAGGAGCTCGATGAAGATCTTGCCTTTTGTGTTGTTTCGTTCTAGTTGATCAGTAGTGGAGCCCAGTTGGGGTCGATCAGGGTCCTTTGTTGCATTTGGGGTTCTTCTTTTATTTTGATTCCGTAGTCGGACCTTGATTGTATCTGGATGATGTAATGCTTTATTCATGTAATTGTGTGAAGTGGCGATTGTAAGCCAACTATGTATCTCTTTCCCTTATGTATTACTTGGGTTGTGTGAAGATTACCTCACTTGCGACATTGCTTTCAATGCGGTTATGCCTCTAAGTCGTGCTTCGACACGTGGGAGATATAGCCGCATCGAGGCGCTAAGTTGGTAATCGAGCCTTCCCGACCTTAGGAGCCCCACCGCTTGATCGCTTTTAGTGGCGAGTTGTGTCTAAAAAATGTTTTGAGTCATTTAGGATTATATATATCGGAGAGTTAGGAATTCTTTTTACTCCCGGTCCTTGACCTTACGGTGAGGTATCTGACGTAGAGTTTTGACTCTTCTCTTCTCAAATTTCACTAAAAAATTTTTTTAGGATCACGGGTATCTTAGAATCGTTCGATGGTTTTATGATGACAACATTGTCTTGGTTGCCTCGACATTTAGGGGTTGTGGCGGTGTCCCGGGAGTTGAGCTCCGAGGTGTTGTCGTCATAATTTTATCGTTGCGATTTGGAATACCGAGTTTAGTCGCCGACATCGAAAATCTCTTTTATGCAGTTGTTGGTGAGATAACCCCGCTAACTTGATCTTGAGGTGAGTACGGAGTATTGCCATGACTTGTATAACGGATGCTTTTGAAGGTTGAGGTAGACGATTTCGAAGGTTTCTTGGTTATGTGTTGACGGATGGATACAATGGATGTAGGGATTGTTAGTTTGGGTGAGATATATTGCTCCCTGTATCCCCAACACCTGATTGCATAACCGGAAAGTTTGGGAGTTTTATAGGTGGGAATTCAAGTAGCTCCTAGGATATCTTTCCGACGGATGTATGATATGAAATTGGGGTTCGACGTCTAGTGGTCCGCCTATTCACGGTTGGTTTCTGATGGTCTCGTTGTGTCTTAAAGAGTCCTTGGCTATGCCGACTGGGACGCTTCAGTATGTCATGTGCACTTTGCCTTGTACATGATGGTGTTTGACGATTGAGCCCGTGTAGGCCCCACCACGAAAACTTCGGACGAAATCTCTATCATATGTTTGTTCCGGCTTATTCTGCAAGCCAGTTCTTTGTTTTTGTTTTGAGTTGTGGTATTCGAGTTGCTTCAATGTCAAGTGTTGATTCCATACCTTTCCGAAACGGTGTTCTCATATTGCTATGTGAATACTAATCCTTTTGATCATTGAGGTTGTCATGTTAATTCTTTTCCAACCGGTGCGCTTCTCTTTGAGATGATCCCATCATTCTCCCCATCCGCAAGACCAATTATCATTTCTTCTCAACGGTGTTTGTTTCATCCATCTCCAAGTTGTCTTTGTTTTTTTCCCGCCCACCCACCCTTTTTCCTCAAGGACTAAGATTTCTTAATCAAGTATCCATTTATTCATGAGAAGTCTCTTCATTCTTTTCAATCAATGTTCTTACCCGGTGGTTCTCAAGAAGATGTTCTACTAGTTCGTCATTTCTCATTCCTTTCTCTTCTCCGTTGGATTCAAGTCAAGTTTGTTGATCATACCTTTTCCTCATTTCAATGTCTTCTCTTACGGTGCACTTCTTAATCATTCTACTTCTCGCTATTTGTTATTCCGAGTGCTCAAGATATCTTGAAGATTTGTGTTTCCATTCTTAATCCTTCAAGCCATTTGGAGTTTGTTATCTCATTCAAGCCATTTAATTCAATCGGTGCAACATCTCTTTTAAATCTTTTCAACGGTGTTCTTTTGAGTGGGCCCTAACCCACGTGTCTTTTCGAGGATCTTACCTGACTCTTCTATTTTCCCAGAGCTATCCTAAATTCTTCTCCAAGTTTGACGTAAGAATGAGTTATCATCAATCAAATGTTTTTCTCCAAGATCTTTCAAATTCTTTTCATAGTTGGCTCAACCTCTTCACTTTTGATTCTTCCGGTGTGCCTCAATAATTCTTGGTGGTGTTTCTCGTTGTCATTCTCATCATTTGAAGACCGAAGAAGAGTTTCTCTTTAATCTTGCTCTATTCTCTTCAAGATTCATGGTGCTAGCTTGTTGCCATCCTCTCATAATTGTTTTCGATTGTGAGAATCTTTTCACCATCGAGGAGATATTCAAGAGTCTTCTCAGTTTGTCATCCGGAGCATTTTAGGAGGCTTTTCAGTTTCATTCTTTGAAGCCCATCAATTCAGTTTTATTCATTCAAGCTTTCAGCTCTCGTTCTCCAAACCATACCGGTGCATCAGTCAAGTATTCTCTAATCAGCTCGTGATCTATTCGTTCACTTGTATCTAAATTCTCTCAAGTATCTTCGTGCTTTTCTAATTCTTCTCGGTGATTCATTCTCTTTCGTCAGTCATTTCCGAATTCTTACGGTGGTTCGTTCAAGATTTCACCTCTTTCGTTATCATTCAATCATTTGTTCTTCCAATCCTACCGGTGGTTCGTTGAAGACCTTCTCAAGTTTTGATATATCTCTTTTAATCCTTTCTACGAGAATAAGTAGTATGCCAAATCCGTTGATTGTCATCAATTAAATTGGTGAAGGATAAGCACAACATAATTTTTATTCTTGTTCATCCAAGTGTTTAATTCTTTATTCCGGAGGCCCTTAATATTCTCGGTTTCATTTATTTCATCTTCTCTTTTTCCCGGAGTTTCAAGCTCTAATTATCACGGAGCTCCATCTAAATCATTGCAAGGCTTCACCTTGTGTTTTCAACTTCTCTTTCTTTTCATCATCCTTCTATTACCGGAGTTCTTCATGGAGACTCTACATGGTGGTTCGTCAAGGAAACTTTACATTGTTCAATTGTTCTTCAAGATTTCTCTTGAAGTTATGACCCGCCTAGCTATACTCAAAAAAATAAACATGGTGCTCAACACATGTTTTGTTTTGAGGAGTTCAAGCATTCTTCATCTTGCATTCCGAAGTGCAATTCTTTCTACCTTATCTTTTGAGGTGGTGTAATGTCACTCTTGACAATTTCCATTCATGTGTCACGATTCACATGTTGTCAAGAATGAGGTATTGTAAATCCATCAATCTCTTCATTGGATTTATCTTGTGTCATGTTTTCACCTAAAGCCTTCCCTAAGGAATGTTGCTATTATGGTGTTTATCAATGACCCAAGTTCTTCATTTGTCCTCCCGGTGAAATAAGTTTCTCGTCTCCTTGTTGATATCAATCAAATCAATTGTTTCCATTAGTGGCCGGTTGTCACCTCATCATTTTTGAGATGTTTTCATAAGACCGCCACAAGCTTATTCTTTTCGTTGTTGGTTTTCCAACAACTCCGTTTTAACCTTCTTGGAATGGTGCTTTCCGAGCTCATTTGTGGCAGAAGTTGGCATTTTCTTCTCCATTCTTTTATTCCAATGGTCTATCTTCTATTCTTTAGTTCCGGAGGCAGTGTGTTGTTGATTTCATCAAGCATCATCTCATCTTCTCAAGCTCATGTGCTATTCCTTCCGTGTTCAACCGAAGTGCTGCCCAAATTCTGTCATGCTTGTCCCTGGGCTATCTCATTATACCGAGGTGGTCATATTCTTTCGATCGTGAAACTCTTGATTCATGTCTTTGCAACCTTCAAGTTCCCATAATTACTCCTTGTTCCTCTTTTCTACCGGATTGTTTGCAATCTCGTTCATCTCTGTTATACTCTTTCTTTTAAATTGCTCAACCTCTCAAGGTTCGTGGTTTCACTCGTTCGTCAAAGAAGCAATTTAGTTTTACCTCTTCTCTTCCTCTTCCGTTTTCCCTCCCGTGCCATCCTAGATCTCGGGACGAGATCCTCTCATAGTGGTGGAGTGTTGTAACACCCCGGGTCCGATGCGCCAGGTGTTCGCCAGTTATTCGCCTTCGTTGCCATGTCATTTGCTTGCGTGTTGCATTTGCCATGTCATCATATGCATTTCATATCATGTCATCATGTGCATTTCATTTTGCATACGTGTTCGTGTCCCGCATCCGAGCCTTTTCCCCGTTGTCCGTTTTGCAATCCGGCACTCCTATGTTCCCCGGCGTCCCCTTTTGTCTTCTGTTGTGTGTGGGTATTAAACTTTCTCGGAATGACCCGAGGTTTGCCAAGCGGCCTTGGTATACCACCGGTAGACCGCCTGTCAAGTTTCGTGCCATTTGGAGGTCGTTTAGTACTCCAACGGTTAACCGGGTAACCGCAAAGGCCTCTTTTGTTTCAGCCCAACACCCCTTCCAAAGTGGCCCAAAACCCACCAAACTCCCCTCCATGCTCTCGGTCGTTCGATCACGATCGTGTGGGCGAAAACCGCACCTCATTTGGACTCTCCTAGCTCCCTCTATGCCTATATATACACCCCCCCCCTTTCCAAATCCCGGATGATTCCCCCGAAACCCTAAATTCCCTCGCGCCGCGGACACGTCCGTCCCGGCGGACATGTCCGCCCGCCACGTCGCAGAGCCAATGGGCGCCGCCAGTCAGCCGCCGCCGCCCGAGCAGTGGCATCGCGCCACGTGGCCCGTCGCCTCCTCCTCCGCCGCCGGCCAGCGGGGCGGATCGAGCCAGAGGCCCATCCGCCGCCGCGCGCGCCTCTGCTTGCCGCCGGCCGCCGCCGTCGCCGCCTTCCTCCGCCCCGCCGGTATGCGCCCGCGCCCTCGCGCGCCGCCGCCAGCGCCGCGCGGCAGCACGCCTTCTCCGCGCCCGCGTCGCCATTCACGAACCACGGCGGCGCCGCCGCCGTGCCCTCCAGCGCCATACGCCGCCGCCCGCCGGCATCTCTCTCTGCCGGCGCCTCCGCCGAAGGCTCGAAGGCGCCCGCCGCATCTCGCCTCCGTCGCGCCGCGCCGGCGATCCGGCGAGATCCGCCGGAGTACCGTCCCGCCTCCGCCGACCTTCTCCGGCGAGAACTCCGCGACCCCTCCGTTCATCCTCGATCCGCGTGCAGCTACAGTACCCGCCGGACCCGGTCCAGATCCAGATCCATTTCGGAGGTTGACCCGTTTTCACTAAGTCCCAGAATTCTATCAATTTCGGGCATTTTTCATAGCATCACATCTCCGCAACCGTGGCTCCGTTTTGGGCGTATAGTATGTCAAATTGTTCGTATCGAAGAGTACATCATTTTATTCCATTGCATCATGTGCATTTGAGCTCATCTTGATGCCCGACATGCTGTTGGAAGATAGCTTCAGATCGTTAGTTTCAGAATCTTATCAGCTCGAGCTCTTTTGTCATTTTTGCCATGATTTATGTGTGCACCTTATGAACTTGAGTCCTACATGTGAGTTGAACATTGCCATGCCATCTTTCCAGGGGTGTTTTCCATGTATTTTTGTGAGCTATGTGTTGACTAAAACAAGCATGCAAAGTAGGGATGATGATGTTGCTGATTTCAGGAACTTAGTGATTTCACTAAGTCTTGTCCTGCTGATAATTTTATGCCACATGTTCATGTTGTTACAGAGAGATCCATGCCCTTTTTGAGCATGATCAGTAAGGGTGTTTTGAACATATGGATGTGCTCTATCGATACATGCCTTTGTTGGCATTTATGGAGTAGTCTAGCATGTCATTTTCGTGCTCTACTTTTGCTTGAAAATGTTTCCTGGCAGACTGTTTGCGTGAGATTCAATTTTCACGAGGTCGTTGTAGTTGATCCGTGTATGCTATGATGTTGTTCTTGCCATGTATAGCTCCTATGCCATGTCTTCTTGATGGGTGTATGCTTAGTTTATCATGAGATTCTCTGTAGTGAGTGCATCGAGCTCACGAACATGCCATGTTGAATCTGTTTTTGCCATGTCCTGATATTTCACTAAGTCTGAAATCTGTAATAAAACTTGCAATGTTTACATGGGTGCCATAATTTCTTAGAGCCCTTTTTGGCTTATGGTCAGTAAGGGACTATTGATATATGCTTTGAGTAGAATCATGTCATGCCTTGTTTTGCTATTATAAGTTCCTGTAGCCTGTTGTTTGCTTGCTCTAAACATGCCTTCCTGATGTTAATTCCTGCCATGTTAGTATTTTCACTAAGTCTGTGAACCTGATATTTTGAGCACTTTCACCATGCTTGTTTGAACATGTTATGATGTGATTTAGCCGTAGCTCAGTGTTCCTCTTTTGTTAAGCATCTCCTGTAGTTCGCTGCCATATGCTTTGTTTTTATGTTGGGGTGCTGTAGCATAGTTTCTTGTTGCGTGCTAAGTAGCATCGGGCTGTTAAACGCAGATTTGCATCATTCTTGTTTTGCTTGTCATTTGCAAACCGTGCATCCGATTCCGGTGATCTTTATATCGATTTCAACCGAAATCATCCCATCTTTCCAGCGGCATACTTGGTTTGCCAAGTTGATGCCCGGTTCATCATTTTCCTTCCGGAGCACACATATGCATTGCATATCACATCTCGCATAGCATGTCATGTATTGCATCATATTGCTTGTGCATTGTTCCTCGTTTGATTGTGGTTCCGTTGCTTGTGTTCTTGCCTTGGGTAGAGCCGGGAGACGAGTACGTGAACGAGGAACCTGTTGAGAACGCCTACGAGGATCAAGCCTTCGACAACTCTGAGAACCTTGCAGGCAAGATGATCATACCCTCGAAATCACTACTATCTTTGCTATGCTAGTTTGCTCGCTCTTTTGCTATGCCAATGCTACGATGCCTACCATTCGCTTGTCAGCCTCCCAAATTGCCATGAACCTCTAACCTTGACACCATTCCTAGCAAACCATTGATTGGCTATGTTACCGCTTTGCTCCCTCTTATAGCGTTGCTAGTTGCGGTGAAGTTGAAGATTTCTTCTTGGTGGGCGAGGGTTATGTTGGGATATCACAATATCTCTTATATTATTAATGCATCTATATATCTGGTAAAGGGTGGAAGGCTTGGCCTTATGCAGTGTTTTGTTCCACTCTTGCCGCCCTAGTTTCCGTCATACGGTGTTATGTTCCCGGATTTTGCGTTCCTTACGCGGTCGGGTGATTTATGGGACCCCCGACGGTTCGCTTTGAATAAAACTTGTCCAGAAGGCCCAACATTGACTTTTACCATTTGCCTCACCTACCCCTTTTTCCCTTGGGTTTCGGAGCCCGAGGGTCATCTTTATTTTAGCCCCGGGCGGTGCTCCTTCGAGTGTTGGTCCAAAGCGGCAGACTGCAGGGCCACCTCGGGCAACTCGAGGGCTGGTTTTACTCAGAGGCTGACCCATCCGGTGTGCCACGAGAACGAGGTACGTGCGACTCCTATCGGGATTTGTCGGCACATCGGGCGGCTTTGCTGGTCTTGTTTTACCATTGTCGAAATGTCTTGATGTACCGGGATTCCGAGACTGATCGGGTCTTCCTGGGTGAAGGTTTATTCCTTCGATGATCGCGAGAGCTTGTCATGGGCTAAGTTGGGACACCCCTGCAGGGTATAAACTTTCGAGAGCCGTGCCCGCGGTTATGTGGCAGATGGGAATTTGTTAATGTCCGGTTGTAGAAAACCTGAAGTTGACCTTAATTAAAATACATCAACCGCGTGTGTAACCGTGATGGTCTCTTTCCGGCTGAGTCCGGGAAGTGAACACGGTGTTGGAGTTATGCTTGACGCAGGTTGCTACAGGATCACTTCTTGATCATACTTTTATCGAACGTGCTTTGCCTTCTCTTCTCGCTCTCATTTGCGTATGTTAGCCACCATATATGCTAGTCGCCTGCTGCAGCTCCACCTCATGCCTTTACCTTACCCATAAGCTTAAATAGTCTTGATCTCGTGGGGGCGAGATTGCTGAGTCCCGTGGCTCACGGATACTTCAAAACCAGTTTGCGGTGCCCATGTTTCGAAAGCGGTGGCGCAACCAAGCTCAAGGAGGAGCTCGATGAAGATCTTGCCTTTTGTGTTGTTTCGTTCTCGTTGATCAGTAGTGGAGCCCAGTTGGGGTCGATCAGGGTCCTTTGTCGCATTTGGGGTTCTTCTTTTATTTTGGTTCCGTAGTCGGACCTTGATTGTATCTGGATGATGTAATGCTTTATTCATGTAATTGTGTGAAGTGGCGATTGTAAGCCAACTATGTATCTCTTTCCCTTATGTATTACTTGGGTTGTGTGAAGATTACCTCACTTGCGACATTGCTTTCAATGCGGTTATGCCTCTAAGTCGTGCTTCGACACGTGGG
This sequence comes from Aegilops speltoides, assembly GCA_021437245.1. Taxonomy (NCBI): domain Eukaryota; kingdom Viridiplantae; phylum Streptophyta; class Magnoliopsida; order Poales; family Poaceae; genus Aegilops; species Aegilops speltoides. Next base: position 162,856,898 of record CM038144.1, read on the forward strand.
AGATATAGCCGCATCGAGGCGCTAAGTTGGTAATCGAGCCTTCCCGACCTTAGGAGCCCCACCGCTTGATCGTTTTTAGTGGCGAGTTGTGTCTAAAAAATGTTTTGAGTCATTTAGGATTATATATATCGGAGAGTTAGAATTCTTTTTACTCCCCGGTCCTTCGACCTTACGGTGAGGTATTCGGCGTAGAGTTTTGACTCTTCTCTTCTCAAATTTCACTAAAAATTTTTTTAGGATCACGCTGGTATCTTAGAATCGTTCGATGGTTTTATGATGACAACATTGTCTTGGTTGCCTCGACATTTAGGGGTTGTGGCGGTGTCCGGGAGTTGAGCTCCGAGGTGTTGTCGTCATAATTTTATCGTTGCGATTCGGAATACCGAGTTTATGCGCCGACATCGAAAATCTCTTTTATGCAGTTGTTGGTGAGATAACCCGCTAACCCAAGATCTTGAGGTGAGTACGGAGTATTGCCATGACTTGTATAACGGATGCTTTTGAAGGTTGAGGTAGACGATTTCGAAGGTTTCTTGGTTATGTGTTGACGGATGGATACTGTTGGATGTAGGGATTGTTAGTTTGGGTGAGATATATTGCTCCCTGTATCCCCAACACCTGATTGCATAACGGAAAGTTTGGGAGTTTCATAGGTGGGAATTCAAGTAGCTCCTAGGATATCTTTCCGACGGATGTATGATATGAAATTGGGGTTCACGTCTAGTGGTCCGCCTATTCACGGTTGGTTTCTGATGGTCTCGTTGTGTCTTAAAGAGTCCTTGGCTATGCCGACTGGGACGCTTCGTATGTCATGTGCTTGCCTTGTACTGATGGTCTTTGACGATTGAGCCGTGTAGGCCCCACCACGAAAACTTGGACGAAATCTCTATCATATGTTTGTTCCGCTTATTTCGCAAGCCAGTTCTTTGTTTTGTTTTGAGTTGTGGTATTGAGTTGCTTCAATGTCAAGTGTTGATTCCATACCTTTCCAAGCGGTGTTCTCATATTGCTATGTGAATACTAATCCTTTTGATCATTGAGGTTGTCATGTTAATTCTTTTCCAACCGGTGCGCTTCTCTTTGAGATGATCCCATCATTCTCCCCATCCGCAAGACCAATTATCATTTCTTCTCAACGGTGTTTGTTTCATCCATCTCCAAGTTGTCTTTGTTTTTTTCCCGCCCACCCACCCTTTTTCCTCAAGGACTAAGATTTCTTAATCAAGTATCCATTTATTCATGAGAAGTCTCTTCATTCTTTTCAATCAATGTTCTTACCCGGTGGTTCTCAAGAAGATGTTCTACTAGTTCGTCATTTCTCATTCCTTTCTCTTCTCCGTTGGATTCAAGTCAAGTTTGTTGATCATACCTTTTTCCTCATTTCAATGTCTTCTCTTACCGGTGCACCTCTTAATCATTCTACTTCTCGCTATTTGTTATTCCGGAGTGCTCAAGATATCTTGAAGATTTGTGTTTCCATTCTTAATCCCTTCAAGCCATTTGGAGTTTGTTATCTCATTCAAGCCATTTAATTCAATCGGTGCAACATCTCTTTTAAATCTTTTCAACGGTGTTCTTTTGAGTGGGCCCTAACCCACAGGTCTTTTCCCAGGATCTTACCTGACTCTTCTATTTTCCCAGAGCTATCCTAAATTCTTCTCCAAGTTTGACGTAAGAATGAGTTATCATCAATCAAATGTTTTTCTCCAAGATCTTTCAAATTCTTTTCATAGTTGGCTCAACCTCTTCACTTTTGATTCTTCCGGTGTGCCTCAATAATTCTTGGTGGTGTTTCTCGTTGTCATTCTCATCATTTGAAGACCGAAGAAGAGTTTCTCTTTAATCTTGCTCTATTCTCTTCAAGATTCATGGTGCTAGCTTGTTGCCATCCTCTCATAATTGTTTTCGATTGTGAGAATCTTTTTCACCCATCAGGAGATATTCAAGAGTCTTCTCAGTTTGTCATCCGGAGCATTTTAGGAGGCTTTTCAGTTTCATTCTTTGAAGCCCATCAATTCAGTTTTATTCATTCAAGCTTTCAGCTCTCGTTCTCCAAACCATACCGGTGCATCAGTCAAGTATTCTCTAATCAGCTCGTGATCTATTCGTTCACTTGTATCTAAATTCTCTCAAGTATCTTCGTGCTTTTCTAATTCTTCTCGGTGATTCATTCTCTTTAAATCGGTCATTTCAATTCTTACGGTGGTTCGTTCAAGATTTCACCTCTTTCGTTATCATTCAATCATTTGTTCTTCCAATCCTACCGGTGGTTCGTTGAAGACCTTCTCAAGTTTTGATATATCTCTTTTAATCCTTTCTACGAGAATAAGTAGTATGCCAAATCCGTTGATTGTCATCAATTAAATTGGTGAAGGATAAGCACAACATAATTTTTATTCTTGTTCATCCAAGTGTTTAATTCTTTATTCCGGAGGCCCTTAATATTCTCGGTTTCATTTATTTCATCTTCTCTTTTTCCCGGAGTTTCAAGCTCTAATTATCACGGAGCTCCATCTAAATCATTGCAAGGCTTCACCTTGTGTTTTCAACTTCTCTTTCTTTTCATCATCCTTCTATTACCGGAGTTCTTCATGGAGACTCTACATGGTGGTTCGTCAAGGAAACTTTACATTGTTCAATTGTTCTTCAAGATTTCTCTTGAAGTTATGACCCTTAGCTATACTCAAAAAATAAACATGGTGCTCAACACATGTTTTGTTTTGAGAGTTCAAGCATTCTTCATCTTGCATTCCGAAGTGCAATTCTTTCTACCTTATCTTTTGAGGTGGTGTAATGTCACTCTTGACAATTTCCATTCATGTGTCACGATTCACATGTTGTCAAGAATGAGGTATTGTAAATCCATCAATCTCTTCATTGGATTTATCTTGTGTCATGTTTTCACCTAAAGCCTTCCCTAAGGAATGTTGCTATTATGGTGTTTATCAATGACCCAAGTTCTTCATTTGTCCTCCCGGTGAAATAAGTTTCTCGTCTCCTTGTTGATATCAATCAAATCAATTGTTTCCATTAGTGGCCGGTTGTCACCTCATCATTTTTGAGATGTTTTCATAAGACCGCCACAAGCTTATTCTTTTCGTTGTTGGTTTTCCAACAACTCCGCTTTTCTTCTTCTTGGAATGGTGCTTTCCGAGCTCATTTGTGGCAGAAGTTGGCATTTTCTTCTCCATTCTTTTATTCCAATGGTCTATCTTCTATTCTTTAGTTCCGGAGGCAGTGTGTTGTTGATTTCATCAAGCATCATCTCATCTTCTCAAGCTCATGTGCTATTCCTTCCGTGTTCAACCGAAGTGCTGCCCAAATTCTGTCATGCTTGTCCCTGGGCTATCTCATTATACCGAGGTGGTCATATTCTTTCGATCGTGAAACTCTTGATTCATGTCTTTGCAACCTTCAAGTTCCCATAATTACTCCTTGTTCCTCTTTTCTACCGGATTGTTTGCAATCTCGTTCATCTCTTATACTCTTTCTTTTAAATTGCTCAACCTCTCAAGGTTCGTGGTTTCACTCGTTAAATCAAAGAAGCAATTTAGTTTTACCTCTTCTCTTCCTCTTCCGTTTTCCCTCGGTGCCATCCTAGATCTCGGGGCGAGATCCTCTCATAGTGGTGGAGTGTTGTAACACCCGGTCCGATCGCCAGTGTCCTTGATTATTCGCTTCGTTGCCATGTCATTTGCTTGCGTGTTGCATTTGCCATGTCATCATATGCATTTCATATCATGTCATCATGTGCATTTCATTTTGCATACGTGTTCGTCTCCGCATCCGAGCCTTTTCCCGTTATGCATTTTGCAATCCGGCACTCCTATGTTCCCGGCGTCCCCTTTTGTCTTCTGTTGTGTGCGGGTATTAAACTTTCTCGGAATGACCGAGGTTTGCCAGCGGCCTTGGTATACCACCGTGAACCGCTGTCAAGTTCGTGCCATTTGGAGGTCGTTTAGTACTCCAACGGTTAACAGGGTAACGCAAAGGCCTCTTTGTTTCAGCCCAACACCCTTCCAAAGTGGCCAAAACCCACCAAACTCCCTCCATGCTCTCGGTCGTTCGATCACGATCGTGTGGTAACCGCACCTCATTTGGACTCTCCTAGCTCCCTCTATGCCTATATATACACCCCCTTTCCAAATCCGGATGATTCCCGAAACCCTAAATTCCCCTCGCGCCGCGGACACGTCCGTCCCGGCGGACATGTCCGCCGCCACGTCGCGGCAGAGCCAATGGGGCGCCGCCACGTCGACCCGCCGCCGCCCGGAGCAGTGGCATCGCGCCACGTGGCCCGTCGCCTCCTCCGCCGCCGCCCGGCCAGCATGGGCGGATCGAGCCCTTGGGGCCCATCCGCCGCCGCCCGCGCCTCTGCTGCCGCCCCGCCGCCGCCCGTCGCCGCCTTCCTCTGCTGGCGGCGGTGCGCCCGCGCCCCTCATGCGCCGCCCAGCGCCGCGCGCCGACGCCGCTTTCTCCGCGCCCGCGTCGCCGTTCACAGAACCACGGCGCGCCGCCGCGTCCCTCGCGCCATAACGCCGCCGCCGCCCGCCAGCATCTCCTCTCTGCCAGCGCCTCCCGCCGAAGGCGGCTTCGAAGCGCCCGCGCATCCTCGCCTCCGTCGCGCCTGCGCCACGGGCGATCCGGCGAATCCGCCCGGAGTACCCGTCCCGCCTCCGCCGACCTTCTCCGGCGAGAACTCCGCGACCCCTCCGTTCATCCTCGATCCGCGTGCAGCTTCAGATACCGGCGGACCGGTCAGATCGAGATCCATTTGGAGGTTGACCCGTTTTCACTAAGTCCCAGAATTCTATCAATTTCGGGCATTTTTCATAGCATCACATCTCCGCAACCGTGGCTCTGTTTTGGGCGTATAATATGTCAAATTGTTCGTATCGAAGAGTACATCATTTCATTCCATTGCATCATTTGCATTTGAGCTCATCTTGATGCCCGAAATGCTGTTGGAAGATAGCTTCAGATCGTTAGTTTCAGAATCTTATCAGCTCGAGCTCTTTTGTCATTTTTGCCATGATTTATGTGTGCACCTTATGAACTTGAGTCCTACATGTGAGTTGAACATTGCCATGCCATCTTTCCAGGGGTGTTTTCCATGTATTTTTGTGAGCTATGTGTTGACTAGAACAAGCATGCAAAGTAGGGATGATGATGTTGCTGATTTCAGGAACTTAGTGATTTCACTAAGTCTTGTCCTGCTGATAATTTTATGCCACATGTTCATGTTGTTACAGAGAGATCCATGCCCTTTTTGAGCATGATCAGTAAGGGTGTTTTGAACATATGGATGTGCTTTATCCATACATGCCTTTGTTGGCATTTATGGAGTAGTCTAGCATGTCATTTTCGTGCTCTACTTTTGCTTGAAAATGTTTCCTGGCAGACTGTTTGCGTGAGATTCAATTTTCACGAGGTCGTTGTAGTTGATCCGTGTATGCTATGATGTTGTTCTTGCCATTTATAGCTCCTATGCCATGTCTTCTTGATGGGTGTATGCTTAGTTTATCATGAGATGCTCTGTAGTGAGTGCATCGAGCTCACGAACATGCCATGTTGAATCTGTTTTTGCCATGTCCTGATATTTCACTAAGTCTGAAATCTGTAATAAAACTTGCAATGTTTACATGGGTGCCATAATTTCTTAGAGCCTTTTTTGGCTTATGGTCAGTAAGGGACTATTGATATATGCTTTGAGTAGAATCATGTCATGCCTTGTTTTGCTATTATAAGTTCCTGTAGCATGTTGTTTGCTTGCTCTAAACATGCCTTCCTGATGTTAATTCCTGCCATGTTAGTATTTTCACTAAGTCTGTGAACCTGATATTTTGAGCACTTTCACCATGCTTGTTTGAACATGTTATGATGTGATTTAGCCGTAGCTCAGTGTTCCTCTTTTGTTAAGCATCTCCTGTAGTTCGCTGCCATATGCTTTGTTTTTATGTTGGGGTGCTGTAGCATAGTTTCTTGTTGCGTGCTAAGTAGCATCGGGCTGTTAAACGCAGATTTGCATCATTCTTGTTTTGCTTGTCATTTGCAAACCGTGCATCCGATTCGGTGATCTTTATATCGATTTCAACGAAATCATCCCATCTTTCAGCGGCATACTTGGTTTGCCAAGTTGATGCCAGTTCATCATTTTCCTTCGGAGCACACATATGCATTGCATATCACATCTCGCATAGCATGTCATGTATTGCATCATATTGCTTGTGCATTGTTCCTCGTTTGATTGTGGTTCCGTTGCTTGTGTTCTTGCCTTGGGTAGAGCCGGAGGCGAATGCGTGAGCGAGGAACCTGTTGAGAACGCCTACGAGGATCAAGCCTTCGACAACTCTGAGAACCTTGCAGGCAAGATGATCATACCCTCGAAATCACTACTATCTTTGCTATGCTAGTTTGCTCGCTCTTTTGCTATGCCAATGCTACGATGCCTACCATTCGCTTGTCAGCCTCCCAAATTGCCATGAACCTCTAACCTTGACACCATTCCTAGCAAACCATTGATTGGCTATGTTACCGCTTTGCTCAGCCCCTCTTATAGCGTTGCTAGCTGCAGGTGAAGTTGAAGATTTCTTCTTGGTGGACAGGGTTATGTTGGGATATCACAATATCTCTTATATTATTAATGCATCTATATATCTGGTAAAGGGTGGAAGGCTCGGCCTTATGCCTGGTGTTTTGTTCCACTCTTGCCGCCCTAGTTTCCGTCATACGGTGTTATGTTCCCGGATTTTTGCGTTCCTTATGCGGTCGGGTGATTTATGGGACCCCCTGACGGTTCGCTTTGAATAAAACTTGTCCAGCAAGGCCCAACATTGACTTTTACCATTTGCCTCACCTACCCTTTTTCCCTTGGGTTTCGGAGCCTAGGGTCATCTTTATTTTAGCCCCGGGCGGTGCTCCTTCGAGTGTTGGTCCAAGCGGCAGATGAAGGGCCACCTCGGGCAACTCGAGGCTGGTTTTACTCGTGGTGACCCATCCGGTGTGCCCGAGAGCGAGGTACGTGCGACTCCGATCGGGATTTGTCGGCACATCGGGCGGCTTTGCTGGTCTTGTTTTACCATTGTCGAAATGTCTTGATGTACCGGATTCCGAGACTGATCGGGTCTTCTGGGTGAAGGTTTATTCTTCGATGATCGCGAGAGCTTGTCATGGGCTAAGTTGGGACACCCTGCAGGTATAAACTTTCGAGAGCCGTGCCAGCGGTTATGTGGCAGATGGGAATTTGTTAATGTCGGTTGTAGAAAACCTGAAGTTGACCTTAATTAAAATACATCAACGCGTGTGTAACCATGATGGTCTCTTTCCGCGGAGTCCGGAAGTGAACACTGATGTTGGAGTTATGCTTGAAGCAGGTTGCTCTGGGATCACTTCTTGATCATACTTTTATCGAGCGTGCTTTGCCTTCTCTTCTCGCTCTCATTTGCGTATGTTAGCCACCATATATGCTAGTCGCTTCTGCTGCAGCTCCACCTCATGCCTTTACCTTACCCATAAGCTTAAATAGTCTTGATCTCGTGGGGCGAGATTGCTGAGTCCCGTGGCTCACGGATACTTCAAAACCAGTTTGCGGTGCCCATGTTTCCGGCGGTGTGACGCAACCAAGCTCAAGGAGGAGCTCGATGAAGATCTTGCCTTTTGTGTTGTTTCGTTCTAGTTGATCGAGAGTGGAGCCCAGTTGGGGTCGATCAGGGTCCTTTGTCGCATTTGGGGTTCTTCTTTTATTTTGGTTCCGTAGTCGGACCTTGATTGTATCTGGATGATGTAATGCTTTATTCATGTAATTGTGTGAAGTGGCGATTGTAAGCCAACTATGTATCTCTTTTCCTTATGTATTACTTGGGTTGTGTGAAGATTACCTCACTTGCGACATTGCTTTCAATGCGGTTATGCCTCTAAGTCGTGCTTCGACACGTGGGAGATATAGCCGCATCGAGGGCGTTACAGCAAGCCCAACAGAAGGAAAAAAGGGAGGCGCTGGGGGCCTCACCCATGGGCTTCGGCCCGTTGGTGGAGGAGGCTGGCTGGCCTGCTGGACTGCCTGGATCGAACGAGGAGGTGGAGGGGACGCGGTCAACGCATGGAGCTCGATCTGAACGAACATGAGGGAGCATGTGCAGAGGAAGCAGAGCTCGACTGCGCTCGGCGCAGTTCGTGAAGACGACAGCGGCACGTGACTTGTCGACCAGGATGGCACGGACGAGCAGGCGACCGCTGGATGCGTCGTCCTCCTCGCGCAGCAGAAGAAGAGGAGGCCAGCGGTGTCCTGGACGGCGAGGCAGTAGCTTGGCGCGGAACTTGACAGGGCGACGAAGGTGCAGGGAGGCGGCGAAGGGCACGGGACTGGCCGATCTCGTCCCATTCCAAGGGAACAGAGGCGGAGCACGGGGCAGCGGCGGGCCTGGCAGCGGGGTTCGGCTCCTGCGGGAGTGACGGGAAAAAGGTGAGGGAGAGGAAGGAAAGAAGAAGGAGCGAGAGGTTTGGCGGAACACGCCTGGTCCTGGTCGCCGATGGCTTGCCGGAGATGCACCCGTGGCGCGGAGTCCTGGTGCTCCGGTGGCTTGCGGTCGCCGGAGGCGTGGAGACGAGCAGAGGCGGGTGGAGACGGTTGCCTCGATCCAGATCGGATCAAGCACTGCGGGAGGCTCTCTGGGCCGTCGGATCTGAGATCTGGCGGTCCAGATCGGGTGGGGTTTGGATGGAGGATCTGGCCAAGTGGAGGCAGGGGACTAGGTGCGTGCGGATTGCGAGGAGAGCGGTGGCCGCTGCGGGATGGGAGGGAGTTGGTCTGCCTAGGGTTTAGGTTACCTAGAAATGGAATAGGGGAGGCCTCTATATATAGCAGGTGGATGATAAGAGGGAGTATGAGGGTAGTCTGGACCCTTCGATTATAATCGAACAGCCCGGGACAATTAGGTTATGGTAGATCAAATAAGAAACCGAAAATTTTTGGGGGATGATCTGAATCCAACGGTGATGACTGCCCTAGTCAGGTTCGGAGAAGTTTCGGACGCGCACGTGGTTTTTTTTTGAGAGAGATAGACAAGGACAAAGGGCCGACAAAAGATAAATTGAGACAAAGAGAGAAACGACAACTACGAACGCCTATGAGTTTTATAAAAACATGCGGATGCAATATGCATGGTGACATGATGAAATGCAACAACAACAAAATAAAACACATGACGACAACGAAAAACATGGAAGGCGGCTGAAGCGTCGGTCTCGGGGCGTTACATCACCGTTGGCAAGGACCTTGATGGCAGAGAGGCTCTGTTTGCTATGGAAAGTTGTGTCTACACGGCGAGCCCTACGAGTTCGGGAGCAAACTCCCCTGATTGTCAACGATACAGCCTGCAGCCAAAAGAAGGTGAGAATGACAAAAGCATCCGGATTAACTTTGATCCTTGGATGTCTTAATTGCAACAGGCAGTGATGTGGTTCAAGCCTTCAGGTTGATAGGTAATTGGGCTGTTGCATCTAAAGGGTGGAGTACTGGTGTCTCCGGATCACTGATCGCTGAAGCGGGGCTGCAAATTATGATGGTGTTGGATCATCTCTTTGAATGACTTTGTTGTCTTTGCTGGTGGTTCTAGATGGGTAGTTCTTTCTTTTGTTATGCATATTCCTTGTCATTTGGTCATCCTCGTCTATGTCACTCTTTCTATGTAATAGTTGCTTCTGTTTAGAATGTCATTCTCGTCTAGATCACGAGAGTCTGAGCGCTCTAGATGGATGCGTTTTGGTGGTGTAGCAAGACTTCTTATGAACTATCATGTCTTGCTGTTTATGTAAGTAGTACACACTAGTCAGTGTTTGAATGTTGTATATATCGTTCTTTCGAACTGTTTATTGTCTCAAACTACTGGTGGGCTAAATGAGGGCATCACCATTCTCCAGTGTTCAGAGTATATCTCCTTTCTTCAAGTTATATAATTTGAGCTCACTGTCTTTTCGATGATGTACACTTGTTTGGGCCAGTGAGGTGTCCTTGAATATGGGCCAAGTAGTAACGCAATGCGAAACAGGTCAATTATGACTCTCAGGTCGAGCTCTCAAAAGATCGTAAAAAAAGGCCGGGCTCTCCAAAAAAGAAAGAATAAGGACTCTTAGGGCGACATGTGGGCGCCACCGGTGTTTTCGTGCGCTTGCGCGCCGAGAGCATATTGGCACGTGCTCGAAATTCATGCTACCTTTTCATCCCCAGTCTCCCGCCCCTCCCCCACCTCTGGAATCTCGATTCCTACTCCAGTTCCCCCAAATCCCCCTCATGTACTCCTTGTACTCAAGTGCACTATCATGTCGCCGGTCAACGCGAATCTCTGAGCTAGAGATCCTGAGGTCCGTCCTGCCTTCGATCGCTGCATGTTGTCGCTCAACAGTGGCACGGCGGTGCTTGACGACCAGTTTGCCGGCAAAGTGCTGATGGTAACCATCAAAGGTGACCGGCCTCCCGTCTCGCCGGACGACCTTGTCAAAGCTCTTGGCATTGCGCACGGCATCCAAATAAGTGACTTTCTCATCGAAGTCTGTCCGCCACCGGCTGATTTCTTCGTCAGGTTCCGGACAACTTTCGACAGCAGTCATGTGTTCAAATCTTCCCAGCGTTTGTTCTGCGATGGCGCACTGGTGAGCTTTTATCGGTGGCACCCATGATGGGGCTCGGTGCCCTCTGAGCTTGAGTTTTTAACAAAGCTTACCTTCCACGGCATGCCTCGACGTGCTTGGAACAGCGAGTCCATGAACGAACTTATCAACGACCTTGGAGGTGAGCTCGTAAGTATGTTTGTTCCTCCAGACAGCTGGGCTCTGACGGTTATGGCATGGATGAAGAAGCCGTCCACCATACCGAAGGTGATTGGTGTTGAGTAACTAGTGCAGGAACCGGGGTTGTACTATTCGTCGCCGCCAAGGCCGCCGCGGACCACGTTAGGGATGTACCTGTATCGAGTGTTCGTGCATGTCGAAGAAGTGGTCAATCCATCAATCGAAGTCCTTCCGCCGCCGCTGGTGCCAGGGTCCTGTAACACCCCGGATGTAACTTTCCATATTTGTAACTCCAACTCTTGCCATTTTCAGATATGTGCTATGATATTCCCTCCGTGGTTGGGTTTTGTTTTCGTTTTGCATTTTGTCCATGTCATGCATCTCGTGTCATGTCATCATGTGCATCTCATTTGCATACGTGTTCGTCTCATGCATCCGAGCATTTTCCCCGTTGTCCGTTTAGCAATCCGGCACTCCTATGTTCCCCGGCGCCCCCTTCTACATTTTTCCGTGTGCGGGTGTTGAACATTCTCGGAATGGACCGAGCCTTGCCAAGTGGCCCTGGTATATCACCGGTAGACCACCTGTCAAGTTTCGGGTCATTTGGACCTCGTTTGGTACTCCAACGGTTAACCGCACTCTCGCAAAGGCCTCTTTTAAGTTGCAGCCCAACAACCCTCCAAAACAGCCCAATAACCCATCTAACTCCCCTACATGCTCTCGGTTGTTCGATCACGATCATGTGGGCGAAAACCGCACCTCATTTGGAGCTTCCTAGCTCCCTCTACCTATAAATATGTGCACTCCCCCGAATTCCCGGATCCCCAAACCCTAGCCCGCTCCTCCGCCGCCGCCGGACACGTCCGGATCAGGCGACAGCGTCCGCGCCACCGCCGCCCGGCGAACCAGAACACGCCACGCACCGGCCGCCGTAGCCGCCCCCGCCCGCCGAGCCGCCGCCAGCCTGGCCCATTGCCGCCGCTCGCCCGCGTGGACCCGCCCGCTCCGGCCGTCCGCCGCGAGCCGCCTCCGCGCCGCCTCGCCGCCCTCGCGCCCAGTCCGCCGCCCGCGCCGCCGCTTCGCCGCCGCCGCCTTGCTGCACGGCTTCGCCGCCCGGACCACCGCCGCCGCGCGCCGCGCGCGGCCGCTCGCCGTCGGCCCCGCCTCCTCCGACCCGCCGGCAACCTCCTCCCCGGCCTCGTTCTCTCCTCCGGCCGACGAACCTCGGCATCCGAGCCGACCCGTTCCAGATCTGATCCGCATAGGTTGACTTTTCCCCGACCCCAAATTTCCCTTAAGTCTTTTCCTGTGACAATTTTGTGGCATTTGCAACGCATCACATCTCCGCACCCGTGGCTCCGTTTTGGGCGTATGATATATCAAATTGTTCGCCTCGAAGAGTACATCATTTCATTCCATTTCATCATTTGCATTTGAGCTCATCTTGATGCCCGAAATGCTGTTGGAAGAGGGCTTCAGATCGTTAGTTCCAGAATCTTATCAGCACGAGCTCTTTTGTCATTTTTGCCATGATTTATGTGTGCACCTTATGAACTTGAGTCCTACATGTGTGTTAAACTATGCCATGCCCTCTTTCCAGGGGTGTATGCCATGTATTTTTGTGAGTTATGTGTTGACTAGAACAAGCATGCAAACTAGGGATGATGATGTTGCTGATTTCAGGAACTTAGTGTTTTCACTAAGTCTTGTCCTGCTGTTATTTTTATGCCATATGTTCATGTTGTTACAGAGAGATCCATGCCCTTTTTGAGCATGATCAGTAAGGGTGTTCTGAACATATGGATGTGCTCTATGCATCCATGCTTTTTTTGGCATTTATGGAGTAGTCTAGCATGTCATTTTCGTGCTCTACTTTTGCTTGAAAATATTTCCTGGCAGATTGTTTGGATGAGATCCAATTTTCACGAGGTCGTTGTAGTTGATCCGTGTATGCTATGATGTTGTTCTTGCCATGTATAGCTTCTATTGCATGTCTTCTTTACGGGTGTATGCTTAGTTTATCATGAGATGCTCTTTAGTGAGTGCATCGAGCTCACGAACATGCCTACTTGATATCTGTTTTTGCCATGTCCAGTTTTTCTGCTAAGTCTGAAATCTGTAATATAACTTGCTATGTTTACATGGGTGCCATCATATCGTCTAGTCCTTTTTGGCTTATGGTCAGTAAGGGACTATTGATATATGCTTTGAGTAGAATCATGTCATGCCTTGTTTTGCTATTATAAGTTCCTGTAGCATGTTGTTTGCTTGCTCTAAACATGCCTTCTGATGTAAATTCTGGCATGCTAGTATTTTCACCAAGTCTGTGAACACGATATTTTTTGCACTTTCACCATGCTTGTTTGAACATGTTATGATGTGATTTAGCCGTAGCTCAGTGTTCCTCTTTTGTTAAGCATCTCCTGTAGATCGTGGCCATATGCTTTGTTGTTATGTTGGGGTGCTGTAGCATAGTTTCTCATTGCGTGCTAAGTAGCATCGTGCTGTTAAACGCAGATTTGCGTCATTCTTGTTTTGCTTGGCATTTGCAAACCGTGCATCCGATTCCGGTGATCTTTATATCGATTTCAACCGAAATCATCTCATCTTTCCAGCGGCATACTTGGATTGCCAAGTTGATGCCTTGTTCATCATTTTCCTTCCGGAGCACACATATGCATTGCATATCACATCTCGCATAGCATGTCATGTATTGCATCATATTGCTTGTGCATTGCTCCTTGTTTGATTGTGGTTCCGTTGCTTGTGTTCTTGCTTTGGGTAGAGCCGGAGGCGATGCGTGTCACGAGGAACCTGTTGAGAACGCCTCACGAGGATCAAGCCTTCGACAACTCGAGAACCTTGCGAGCAAGTTGACCATACCTTCGATATCACTTCTATCTTTGCTTGCTAGATGCTCGCTCTTTTGCTATGCCTATGCTGCGATCGTACCACTTGCTATATCATGCCACCCATATTGCCATGTCAACCTCTAACCATCCATGTCCTAGCAAACCGTTGATTGGCTATGTTACCGCTTTACTCGGCCCCTCTTATAGCGTTGCTAGTTGCAGTGAAGATGAAGTTTGTTCCTTGTTGGAACACGGATATTTTAGGATATCACAATATCTATTGTTTTAATTAATGCATCTATATACTTGGTAAGAGTGGAAGGCTGTCGATTGTACTAAAGTAGGGGTACCTTAGTACCCGAACTTGTCTGCAGCGATCGTAGCACCCAGCTGACAAGGCTTGCGGACGCACGCCAAGACCCTCCGTCATTTCCTATTACTACCTTTCAAGAACAAAGTATTAACCAAGAAAACAAAGGCCCCGGCAAGAGGAGCTTGCCGGGAAGGCCAACCGAGGCATTTCCAGAAGACTTGCCGCGGCGCCCAGCGTCCGGCAAGGCCCGCGGCGGCAAGCTTGCGCCACGACAAGAGAAGCAGCGGCAAAGCGGCCACCGAAATCCAGCGCATACTGACGTGTCACCCAGGGCCATCCCAGGGCGCGTGGCGGCGTTGCACAGCCATTGAACAAGGTGGCAAGCGGGTGACAGAGACGCCATCGTGGCAACCGGTGGCTCACCTAATGGTCGTTTCTTTGCCTTTGTTGGGGCGGCCGGACGGGCATTAAATGCCCTTGTCCCTGCCGTCGAGTTAGGTAGGGGACACTTTGTTGATCCTGTTGTACCAACCTGCGTTTTTACCTTTCTACCCCCTCTTCCCTCGCTGCCACTGTGGATGCCCCTTGAGTATAAAAGGGAGGCCCATGCGCACGTAGATGGGGTTCGGTCCATTCGACACACGCAACACCACCATACGCTCGCATGCTCGAGCAAGATCAAATACAAGCACCAAAGCAGCAGTAGGGGTTTTATCTCTCCGGAGAGCCCCGAAGCTGGGTAAAAATCGCCCGTCTCCCCCGCGCGCCCGACCTCGATCTGCTCTGCGCACGCCCTCCGCTCCCTTGCCGTACCAGAAGGGGCCCCTGTGCCCCATAGGTGCTCGGGGCCACAAGAGACCGCCCCGACATCTTTGGCGCGCCAGGTAGGGGGTGCGTCGAGGTCGTGAGCATCTGATCCGGTCTCCACGCGCGCTACTTCAGCACCTTCATCAACATGCCACCGAAGAAGAAGCCTTCGGAGGTGGCCGCTCCGTCTACATCGATTCTGCCACCACCGCCGGAGCAAGCGGGCGGTGGAGTCGACGCCGGCGAAGGAGGCGGGCGCCGACAGTGGGACTCACGTCGTCACCAGGTCCAAAAACAAGGCCCATAGCGTCGGCGACCGTACAGACACCACACCCTTCTCAGGAGGTGCAAGGTCGACAACGCCCCGGTGCTCCTAGCACCGTGCTCGCATTGGAGCAAGGCCAAGCTGGAGGGTCGCGGGACATTCGAGGTCAGCATGCGCGCCCGACATCTTTGGCGCGAGTGGTCTGATCGCCGGACGAGTGCGGCACCTCCCAATCCAGTTGGGAGTCCGAGCACATCCGCTCCTCGCGCCGCTCGTCGCCACCGCCACCTAAAGACAGAAGAAGCGCGGCCCGAGCCCAGCTGCTTCTAGATTACCCTCGGCGCCACACAAGATCGGCAGCGGGAGGATGACCATATCTGACCTCGCCGGCCGCCAGCGGCGACAAGCCCGGCAGCCAGCGCGCCGAAGCCCGGCAAAGCGCCCAGGCGCAAGCCGACGCCGACAAGACCGCTGGGGGTGCCACCTCCGTGCACTCCCAGCCCCGAAGGCCAAGATCGCCAGCTCGCCGGACCAACCCGACAGAACTCCACCGCGTCGTCGGACCCATGAACTTCGCCGTGACCAGCGCCACGTTCTCCAAACGGCAGCACGAAGACGCCCCTTTTCGCATCGGCGCGCCGGAGAGAAGCGGCGTCAATCGACCAGCCGGCTGGGCCTTGTCGATGTGCATGCACCCGGAGAACCAGGCGACTTGCCGTACGCGGCTGGCTGCCCTGTGTTCACCCGTGAGCTGCGGCAAGTCCAGTGGCCCAAAACCAAGAATTTCAAGCCAGATGTGCCCGAGAAGTACGATGGCAGGATACATCCGTCGGAGTTCCTCAGCATCTACACCATCGCGGTGCAGGCTGCCGGAGGGCGCGACGAGAAGATCCTAGTCCGGCAAGAGCAGCTCTGGTGCCCACTCCGGCAAGCGCGCCTCTCCGGAGTGCTGCGCTACCGTCGAGGACGCACCATCGAGCTCCACCGGCAAGTACAAGAAGGCAAAGGCAAATCTACCAAAGACTAAGCCCGGCAAGAACAGCTACGGTGCCTGCTCCGGCAAGCACGCCTTTCCAGAGTGCCACGCTGCCGTCGAGGACGCGCCGTCGAGCTCCACCAGCCAGTAGGGCAAAGAAAGCAGCCAGCTGCGAACTTTTGAGTTGTATTCCCTGAAAGTCCGTACCTTGTATGAAGAACCTGTGCGCAGAGGGGTCAAATCGTGGCTAAGTTGCGTCCTTGATCTGTTTCGAGTCTGCTCAATGATGAAAAGCGCGCTGCAACTAGCCCGAAGAGTTCTTCCTGCCGGAGGCAACACCGCCAATGAACTCTTGATGTCCCTTTTCGGCAAGCGATATGCGCACGGCAGGTTCCCGAAGCGTGAGGGTGTGGCGTACAAGGAGGAAGACAAGGGAGAAGTACGGCCTCGCCGGATCGCAGAAGACGGAAAAGCTAAGTCGCTCGAGCCTGAATACAGAGCCTTTCTAGTTCTAAACTTTTATGTTATACTCCTTGAACGTTCATGCCTTGTATGAGAAACCCGTGCGCGGAGGAACCAACTCGTGGTTAAGTTGCGTCCTTGCTTTGTTTCCGAGTCCGCTCAACAATGCAAGTGCGCTGCAACTGGCCCGAGAAGGTTTCTTGCCGGAAACAACACCGCCAGCGGGCAGCTGACGTTCCGCACTCAGCAAGTGTGTTAGCGCCGGCAAGTTCCCTAGAAGCGTAGGGTAAAAACGTACAAGGGATGTAATGGAGTAGAGGAAATAACGTAGCAAGCCTTGCCGTGGGGCGCCCTTTGTATGAGAAACCTGTGCGCAGAGGGGCTGGCTCGTGGCTGAATTGCACCCTCGATTTGTTTCCGAGTCCGCTCAACAATGAGAGCGCGCTGCAACTGGCCCGACCAGGCTCCTTGCCGGAGGCAACACCGCCAGCGGGCTGCTGATGTTCCGCACTCAGCAAGCGTGTATGCACCGGCAAGTCCCCTAGAAAGCGTAGGGCACAAACATACAAAGGGCGAAACATAGCATTGCATTGCCCAACTTAAAGTTACATCCCAAAAAGTGATTTATTGCAGCACTGTCTAAGTTATTTTCGTGACTATGATAACAGCGACAAAAAAAAGAAGAGAAGAAAACAGAGAGGCGCGCCGGCACCTAAGTCTCGGTGGAGCCAGAGTCGCCGGGGGCTGCAGATGCTAAGATTCATCCCCGGCAAGCCAGAGTTGCAGGGGGCTGCGATGTCAGACAAGTTTTTCATCCCTCCTCATGTATCCTCTTATGGACTGGGGAAAGCGAGGCTGCGTCCTCGAACGAACGTGCCTTGTATAAAAAACCTGTGCGCGGAGGAATCGACTCGTGGTTAAGTTGCGTCCTTGCTTTGTTTACGAGTCCGCTCAACAATGCAAGTGCGCTGCAACTGGCCCGAGAAGGTTTCTTGCCGGAAACATCACCGCCAGCGGGCTGCTGACGTTCCGCACTCAGCAAGTGTGTTAGCGCCGGCAAGTTCCCTAGAAGCGTAGGGTGGAAACATACAAGGCACAGAGTCAAGTAAAGGACATAATCCGGCAAGCATTCCCCTCTTTTCACTAAAAAAACATCCCAGTTTAGTACAAGTCCATAGAGGATGAAAAACATGAGAGAGAGGATTACAAGTTTTAAATGCAACTAAGGCCCGAAGGCTTACAAATTAAAAGATAAGATGCCCGTAATCCCTCTCCTGTTTCTCTCTTCAGGAGGTAGGTCAAGGCGCTTGCCGGGGAGGGCAAAAGGGGCGCCCAGGTGAGCTACGGGTGGCAGAAGACACCAAGAGAACTTCCCGGGGGCCGGCCAGGAGCTTGGCGGACACGGAGGCGCCGGAGGCAGAGCTCGAAGACGGGGCGGCAGGACGTCAGCACGCTATCGAGGGCGCCTCGCCCTCGTATTCCGACTTGACGGCCTTGCCGCCACCCCTCTTCCTCTTCCGCAGCCTCCTCGCCCGGCCGCCCAAGGAGGCGGCCCGGGGAGTTCAGGAGGCGGCGACCGGATGATGGGGTCGCCGGTGGCCATGTGGCGGCAACCCGGCGCCTAGTCGGACCCGCCCGTCCTCGTCGTCGTTGTCGCTCCCCTCCTCATCACTCTCGCTCGAGGAGGGCCTTCGCTATCGGAGGAGCTATCCACGCAGCATCTCGCCGGTGCGGAGTCCCGAAGACCTTGGCGGCGAGAAGGTCGCCCTCCATTAACTTAAAATGGAGGGTAAACCCCGCCGTCAAGCTGTGGATGCGGGCGAACGTCTTCCACCCTCGATCGAAGTACATCACGCCGGGGGCTGGGGATATGATGCTAACTCGAGTGCCGCTGATCCCGCAGCCCCTCATGCGCAACTCCAACATCTCGGGCGGGTCCGATTCCATCGCGCTCGCAAACGGGGCCGGAAGCCGGAGGCGTCGATGAGGTGCTCGACGCTGCTTGACAAAGAACTCCCAGGGGTCGTCCCCGGTGTGGACCGCCTTGAGGGGAGGAGCTGCCGGCGGAGACGGAGGTGGCGCGCCGCCCTGCCGCCTCTTCCCCGAGCGCTCCGACCGCGTCCTCGACCTCGTCCACGACCTCGCCCCCTCCCTCTTCCCCTCGTGGCTGGCTCCGCCGCCACAGGCGCGGGATAGGGGGAGACGTGCTGCCTGGTGGCCACCCTTGCCGCCACCGACGAAGGACCAGGGTTCCCTCCCTCCATGGCAGATGGGAGGAAGAATAACAGAAGATGAAGAAAGAAGAAGAGGGGAAGTGCGGGATTTTTGCACTCCCCTTACGCCCTTTTTAAAGGAGGCGAGGTGGGGCTCGGCGCCCGTTCCTGTCAGGCGTGGGGAGGCGGAGGCAGGCCGCCCACCATCTCCGCCCGTGTGGCTCGGTTTCCCACCTTCGCCGCCCGACCCCGCGCGCATGAGAGCCGCGTGGCGGGGAGGCGAAGCCGAGGCGACGGATGAAGTGACCTTACCCTGCCCCGTAATCACGGGGGTGAACGCCTTGAATATCGCCCACACCACCCATGCCTCCCACGATGCAGCAATCGACGCGTGCCGTTGCGGGGGGGCCAGCGGTGGGCACGAATCGATTTTGAGTGGGCCCGGACGCGCGTGCCGTGCCTTTGTTTTGGGCGGCCCAACAACGCTTCGGCACCGTGTATGGCCCGAGCCGGGGCTCTGTCGGTGTACTAAAGTAGGGGTACCTTAGTACCCGAACTTGTCTGCAGTGATCGTAGCACCCAGCGGCAAGGCTTGCGGACGACGCCAAGACCCTCCGTCATTTCCTATTACTACCATTCAAGAACAAAGTATTAACCAAGAAAACAAAGGCCCGACAAGAGGAGCTTGCGGGAAGGCCAACCGAGGCATTTCGGAAGACTTGCCGCGGCGCCCCAGCGTCCGGCAAGGCCCGACGGCCGCAAGCTTGCCGCACGACGACAAAGAAGGGCATGGCAAGGCACTTGCAGCGGCAAAGCGGCCACCAAATCCAGCGCGCTGCTGACGTGTCACCCAGGGCCATCCAGGGGCGCGTGGCGGCGTTACACAGCCATGCGAACAGGTGGCAAGCGGAGTGACAGAGAGCGCCATCGTGGCAACGGTGGCTCACCTAACGGTCGTTTCTTTGCCTTGTTAGGCGACGGACGGGCATTAAATGCCCTTGTCCCTGCCGTCGAGTTAGGTAGGGACACTGTTAATCCTTGTTGTACCAACCTGCGTTTTACCTTTCTACCCCCTCTTCCCTCGCTGCCACTGTGGATGCCCCTTGAGTATAAAGGGAGGCCTATGCGCGCGTAGAAGGGGTTGGTCCATTCGACACGCAACACCACCATCGCTCGCCGCGCTCGAGCAAGATCAAATACAAGCACCAAAGCAGCAGTGGGGTTTTATCTCTCGGAGAGCCCGAAGCTGGGTAAAATCGCCCGTCTCCCCAGCGCCCGACCTCGATCTGCTCTGCGCCGCCCTCCGCTCCTTGACCCGTGCAGAAGGGCCCCGTGCCCCATAGGTGCTCGAGGCCACAAGAGACCGCCCCGACAAAGGCTCGGCCTTATGCACAGTGTTTTGTTCCACTCTTGCCACCCTAGTTTTCATCATACGGTGTTATGTTCCTTGATTTTGCGTTCCTTCTGCGGTCGGGTGATTTATGGGACCCCCTTGACACGATTCGCTTTGAATAAAACTCTTCCAGCAAGGCCCAACTTTGGTTTTACCATTTGCCACCTATACCCTTTTTCCCTTGGGTTTCGCGAGCCGAGGGTCATCTTCATTTAGCCCCCGGGCGGTGCTCCTTCAGTGCTGGTCCAACTGGCGATGTCCGGCGCCCTTGGGCAACCAGGTCTATGCCAACCCAACGTCTGGCTCATCCGGTGTGCCCTGAGAATGAGATATGTGCAGCTCCTATCGGGATTTGTCGGCACAGCGGGAGGTCTTGCTCGTCTTGTTTTACCATTGTCGAAATGTCTTGATGTACCGGGATACCGAGTCTAATCGGAGTGTCTTGGGTGAAGGTCTATTCCTTCGTTGATCGCGAGAGCTTGTGATGGGCTAAGTTGGGACACCCCTGCAGGGTATTATCTTTCGAAAGCCGTGCCCGCGGTTATGAGGCAAATGGGAATTTGTTAATGTCCGGTTGTAGAAAACCCGAAGTTGACCTCAATTAAAATACATCAACCGAGTGTGTAACCGTGATGGTCCCTTCTCGGCGGAGTCCGGGAAGTGAACACGGTGTTGGAGTTATGTTTGACGTAAGTCGTTCAGGATCACTTCTTGATCGCTATTAGCTTCGCGACCGTGCCTTGCTTCTCTTCTCGCTCTCTTTTGCGTGCATAGACACCATATATGCTAGTCGCTTGCTGCAGCTCCACCTCATTACACCAGCCTTCCCTTAAGCTTAAATAGTCTTGATCTCACGGGTGTGAGATTGCTGAGTTCCCGTGGCTCACAGATTCTACTAAAGCAGATCACGGTACCGATGATACCAAAGGCAGAGGGCATGGCCCGAGCTGAAGGGGAATTTGATGAGGCCCTTAGTCGATTACTATGTTTCTTTTCCAAGCGATCGATGGCGGAGCCAGTTAGGCGATTGGGGATCTGTGTTGCATTTGGGGTATTCTTCTTTTATTTTGGTTCCGTAGTCGGACCTTGAGTGTAAACTGAATGATGGATGTTTATTTATGTATTGTGTGAAGTGGCTAATTGTAAGCCAACTATGTATCTCTTTTCCTTATTTATTACATGGGTTGTGCGAAGATTACCTCACTTGCGACATTGCTTTCAATGCGGTTATGCCTCTAAGTCGTGCCCGACACGTGGGAGTTATAGCGCATCGAGGCGTTACAAGTTGGTAATCAAAGCCATCCCGACCTTAGGAGCCCCCTTTGCTTGATCGTTTTTAGCGGCGAGTTGTGTCTAGAAAAATGTTTTGAGTCATTTAGGATTATATATATCGGAGAGTTAGGAATTCTTTTTACTCCTCGGTCCTTAAATCGCTCTGGTGAGGTCTCTGGCGTAGAAGTTTTGACTTTCTCTCCTCAAATTTCACTAAACATTTTTTTAGGTTCACGCTGGTATCTTGGAATCGTTCGATGGTTTTATGATGAGAACATTGTCTTGGTGCCTCCTGTCGGGGTTTAGTGGAAGTGTCGGGGAGTTGAGCTCGAGGTGTTGTCGTCATAATTTTATCGTTGCAGTTACGGAATACTTGAGTTTAATCGCCGACATCGAAAATCTCTTTTATGCAGTTCGTTGGTGAGATAACCCGCTAACTTGATCTTGAGGTGAGTGCGGGAGTATTGCCATGACTTCGTATAGCGGATGCTTTTGAAGGTTGAGGTACCACGATTTCGAAGGTTTCTTGGTTATGTGTTGACGGATGGATACAGCTGGATGTAGGGATTGCTAGTTTGGGTGAGATATATTGCTTCCCTGTATCCCCAACACTGATTGCATAACAGGAAAGTTTCGGGAGTTTATAGGTGGGATTCAAGTAGCTCTAGCATTTCTTCCGCAGATATTTGGTTTGTGATTGGGTAATCCTTACCACTTATTTGTTCCATTCATACCTTGTTTTTATTTTCATTCATCAATCTCTTATCAAGTGGCTTCTCACCTTTATGGACGTGATGTTTACTTTGGAATTCATTCGTTCATCCCTGTTCGAATGTTTATTGTGAAGACTATATGTTGCAATTTCTATCCGTTTATTCAACTTGTCTATCTGTCTATCAAGATGCTAACGGATGTCACCCTCTTCGAGGATGGCTCCATGTAGCGTCGAGAATCCGGAGCAGCATGATGGGAGTCAGGCGAACCCTCCACCTCCACCACCACCTCCGCCTCCGGAGGCAGGGAAAACTTTGATGGCAACCACTAACGCCAATGCTCAGTTGTTGATCCAGCTGATGCAAGAGCGTAACCAACGCCAAGGCAACCAAGGGAATCAAGGTCAAGGGCAGTTCTACCATCAGCCTTAGTTCCCTACCCTCAACCAGTTCCTTGCAAATCAGCCAAAGTCTTTCAGCTCTTGTGCCGAGGCCCACAGGCGCCCGACGATTGGCTCGTGGATATCAACAAGCATTTGAATGCAGCAATGTCGGACACGAGGACTCGTCAAGTTCGCGTCTTTTCAGCTCAAGGATCGAGCGGTGATTGGTTCCGACAATACAAAGGATTCGAGAGGAGGTCGGTGATTACTTGGACTGATTTCTGTCGGGACTTTAAAGCTCACCACATTCATACCAGTGTTGTTGAGAGCAAGCGTGAGGAGTTCCGCAATCTCAAGAAAGGAAACATGTCAGTGTACGAATACAACATACAGTTTCAGAAACTTGCTCGCTTTGCTAAACAAGACATTCCTGATGAGAAAAGTATGATCTATCAGTTTAGAGGTGGCCTTAGAGAGGATCTGCAGTTAGCTCTCGTTCTTGTTGAGCCTACTCAGTTTGATCAATTCTACAATATGGCCCTCAAGCAAGAAGGTGCTCAGCTCAAGTGTGAGGCTTCTAAGAAAAGAATCAGGGATGCAACTTAGTCTTCTTCTTCCTCTCATGTGGCAGCAAAGCAGCAAAAGTTCTACCTTCCTCCTCCTCCGTTCCGTCGGTGCCTGTGAGAAGAACTTCGGTGGTCGTGGATCTTCCCACCCACCCAACCCAAGCTACGAGAACAAGTCTCGGACTCAAGCTCCAAGGTCAAATGCTCCTTATCACCGTCCGCTCTCAGAGGTGACCTGCAACAAGTGCCAGCAGAAGGGTCACTATGCGAACAAATGCTCCAACCAATGGCGCCTTCCGCCTCCTCCTCCTGTGAGATCTTCAAGCAATGCAGTGGTCAAGCATAATCCAAAGTCTGGCAAGGTGAACATGATGAATGCAGCACAAGCAGAGGATTCTTCTGATGTGATTATGGGTAATCTTCCAGTTAATGATATTCCTGCAAAAGTTTTATTTGACACTGGTGCATCGCATAGTTTCATCTCAAGACCTTTTTCATCTAAGCATGAGATGTTTTTTCAAGATTTGCCTAGACCGTTATCAGTTGTCTCTCCGGGTAAATTCATGAACGCAAGGTCCATGGTTCGGGATGTCTCTATCAAGATGGGCGACTATAGATTTCTGTCTTCTCCAATTGTCCTTGGTGATTCTGATATTGATCTAATTCTTGGGATGGGTGGCTTTCTCGGCACAAGGCTCGGCTGATTGTGCTGCCGGGAAATTCAATTGACACACCCTTACGAGGATGTTATCATCTATGCCGCTCGTGATGAAACCATTCGGTTGTTTTCTCTTAATGAGAAGGGCAAGTTGGATGCTATCTCTCAGATTCCAGTCGTTTGTGAGTACCAAGATGTCTTTCCAGAAGAGCTTTCGGGTATGCCTCCTCATCGGCCAGTCGAATTCGTTATCGATCTTGAGTCTGGCACTGAACCCGTTTGCAAGCGTCCTTACAAGCTTGGACCCAAGGATCTGAAGGAATTGAAGAAGCAGCTCGATGAACAAGAGCGTCTGGGTTTGATCAGACCGAGTTCATCTCCATGGGGATGTGGAGTTCTTTTTGTCCAGAAGAAGGATGGCACGGACCGACTTTGTGTTGATTACCGTCCATTGAACAAGAAGACAATCAAGAACAAGTATCCACTTCCCAACATCAACGAGTTATTCGAGCAACTCAAAGGTGCCAAAGTATTCTCCAAGCTTGACCTTCGTATGGGTTATCATCAGATTCGCATTCGTGAACAAGATATTCCCAAGGCGGCATTGAGAACAAGCTTTGGTTCTTATGAATATCTTGTCATGTCTTTCGGCCTTGTCAATGCTCCTCCAACATTCTCTCGAATGATGAACTTTATCTTCAACCCCTACACCAATGATTTCATATTGGTGTATCTCGATGATATTTTGGTCTTCTCCAAGAACAAGCGAGGATCATGCCAAACATTTGGGATTGGTGCTCGACAAGCTCGAGAGAGCATCAATTCTATCGAAGTTTTCAAATGTCGATTACGGCTTGATGAAGTTCTTTATCTTGGTCATATCATCTCCGCCAAGGAATTGCTGTTAATCCGCGAAGGTTTACTGCGGTTACGGATTGGGAACCTCCTCGAGAATGTCAAGCGACTCCATGATTTTCTTGGGCTTTGTCGGTGTACTAAGGTAGGGGTACCTCGGTACCCCAACGTGCTGCGGCAGCGCAGCTCTCCCAGCTAGATCCACCAAATGCTTGCGGAGACCATCTCCGCTCCATTCCGAGCCATTCAAGGACAAAGTGCACAAGACAGGAGATCAAGGCCCCGGCAAGAGGAGCTTGCTGGGAAGGCCGTTCCAGGCTCAAGACTACCTCACTCACGCAAGTCCTTGGCGAGAGGAGCTCGCCGGGGAGACTAGAAGATCACATCACAGAAGACACGCCTCGGCTGTCAGCGTCGGCGAGGGCCGGGCGGCGGCAAGTCATAGAGCCCGACAAGCTCCGGGCGGCAAGATCAAGGCCCGGCAAGGTACTTGCCGGGAGAGCTCGACAGCGTGCCCACACTCCAGCTCATCGCCTGCAGCGTCGCCTTGACCTTCTCCGAGCAGCGTGGCGGGTGGCTGTCTTTGCATGGAGGTGCGGTGGCACTCCACGGTGGTGGCTCCATCGCCCGTGGCAAGCGGAGCGCAAGGGCAGGGAACTTTTTAGGCGGCGGCGACGGGCATTTAATGCTCTTGTCCCCTCTGTCAAAAGTAGGTAGGATCCACTTGTTCATGCCTTTGTAGCCGCCTTTGTTCCCTGACTGTTCCAACTACCACCTCTTTTACGTTTTACCCCTCTACCCTACGTTGACACTGTCGGTGACCCTTGCCCTATAAAGGAGGCCCATGCACTGCGTGGGAGGTTCCGATCATTGCTACACTCGCGAGACTAGACCCTTTCACGACTTCTTGCGCTCGGGTAGCTGCTCTCAAAGGCTCGAGCGCAATACAACACAAAGCAGCGATGAGGGTTTCTGCGACCATCGCGGCCCGGCTGGGTAAAATCCCGCGTGCATCGCCTCGATCTGCTCTCCGCGCACCCTCCGCCCTCGTACCGAACACACGAAGGGCCGTCCCAGCGGCCCCATAGGTGCGCGCCGCCCATCGCGCGACATCTCTGGCGCGCCCGGTAGAAGCGTCGAGGTTGCGCGGACCTGATCTGTGTTGGCGGCCGTTTTCTTCATCAACCTCTCCGGTTTACGTCGGCGACTTCGCCGACAATTGCGCCATGGCCCGAAAGCGAAAGCTTGGTCGCGAGACCCATCTCCGTCTTCCCCCGCCACCGGAGCCAGCGGTGGGCGGAGGAAACGCCGATGGAAGGTGGACCTGGCGAGGCGCTCGCGGTGCCACCAGATCCAGGGACAGAGCGGAGGACCACGCCTCGGCCTCCGTCGATCCGCATCCGTCCCAGCGTACGGCAACCCAGCAGCGCCGTGCCACGGAGGATGGTACTCGCGTGCTAGGGCAGAAGCGTGCGAGGGCTCGCGGGATGCTCCGGACCGCGATCCATGCATGAGCAAACAAGAAGCGCCGAGGAGGACTCTGCTCCTCCTATCGCTACTAGGAGTCCGAGCGTGTTCTGTACCTCGCGCCGCTCACCCCCGCTCCCCCTGCGCTCCGGCAAGCGCATCTCCCTGGAGCGCTATACTGTCGTCGAGGACGCGCCATCGAGCTCTAAGTCCGGCAAGGACGGCTCTGGTACTCACTCCGGCAAGTACAGCCCCTCGGAGCGCTATAAGCCCGGCGAGAACAGCTCACGGTGCTCGTTCCGCAAGCGCACCTCCCGGAAGTGCTGCACCGTCGAGGGCGCCATTGAGCTCCATCCGCAGAAGCGAGACACAAGAAAAAGAAAAAGCTAAGTCGCTCGCGTCTTCGTGCGAGCATTTCTTGTTCCATGCTTTTATCTGTTATATCCCTCTCGCGTTAAATCGTTTGTGCGAAACACTGTCTTGTTGAGGAGCCTGCGTGAGCAGTCGCACCCTTACTTTGCCGAACACCTCAGCGAGTTAAGAGTGAGCGCGACCAGCCAGCGCCCTCGTTTACGTTTGAGTCATTCGGCAATTTAAGCGCGTCACGAACTAGACACGGCGAGGTTGCTTGCGGAAGCGGCGCCCGACCCGGCGGGCTGCTGATGTCCCGTACTCAGCAAAGCGCGTTAAGCACCGACAAGTTCCCTAAAAGCGTGGGGTGAAAGCGCACAAAGGCGTAAAGGAGAGGGTGCAACATGGCAAGCCCTTGCCGTGAGATGTCCTTCGTATGAGAGGCTTGTGCGCGAGAGGAGCCAAGTCGCGGTCCAGTTGCGTGCTTGTTTTGTTTTCGAGTCCGCTCAACAAACACAAGTGTGCGGCTGCACCCTTATCTTGCTTTCGAGCATGCTCAGCAAGTTAAGTGTATGGCATGGCCCGACAAGGTTGCTTGCGGAGCGGCGCCACCGGCGGGCTGTCATGATCGATAAGCGTGTTCGCCCCGGCAAGCTCCCCAAGAGCGTAGAGTACAAACATACGAAGGACAAAGCTCGGCATCGTATTGCGTAGTCAAGATTTATATACACATACATGTGCGCTTGGCAGTCGCATATATACATCAGCTGTTTTTATATGATTTGCGATTGCAGCGGCGAGGAAGAACCGAGAGGCCACACCAGCCCTAAGGTCCGGCAAGTCCGGTCGGCGGGGCTGCGGTATCAGGTTCTTCCTCGGCAAACCAACCTCGCTGGGGCTCGGCGCCAAGATCCGTCTCCGGCAAGCGAGTTCTTTGGGGGCTGCGATGTCGGCTAAGTTTTCCATCCCTCGTCATGCATCCTCCTATGGACGGAAATGCGGGACTGCGTCTTTGAACGGCGTGTCTTGTAAAAACCGTGCGTGGAGGAGGCGAGTCGCGGCCCGATTCGTGCTTGGTTTGTTTCGAGTCCGCTCAACAAACACAAGTGTGCCGCTGCACCTATCTTGCTTCCGAGCTTTGCTTTCGGCGAGGTGGCGTCATAGCCCAGCCCGACAAGGTTGCTTGCGGAGCGACACCACCGGCGGGCTGTCCGCGGTTGCTAAGCGTGTTACGCCCGGCAAGCTCCCGATAAGCGTAAGAACACGCCAAGACACGCGATCAAGTAAAGACTACGTCGGCAAGCTTTCCCTCTTTTCATTAAAACATCCGGTTTAGTACAGGTCCATAGAGGATGAAAAACATGATAGAGAGGATTACAAGTTCTTAAATGCAGCTAATGCCGAGGGCTTCTGATTAAAAAGATAAGGTGCCCGTGATCCCTCTCTGTTTCTCTGTTAGGAGTTGGGAGGTAGGTCAAGAGCCCCGGCAAGATAAGCTTGCGGGGAGAGAGACCCGGCAAGAGGGCTTGTCGGGGAAAGGAAAGGCGCCTAGAAGGCGTGGCGGTGACGACGCCCGCCGCAGAGGCTGCGCCAAGGTGGCGGGCATGGGGAGCGCATGCCGGAGAGCCAGCGACAAGCCTGAAGCCAGCGGAGAGCCACAGGCGCGAAGACCCCAAGAGAACACCGGGAGCGGCCGGGAGCTTGGCGGGTCGGGCGTCGGGGCGAGCTTGAAGGCGGAGTGGTGGGACATCGGCACGAGGCACCTCGCCCTCGTACTCGACTTAACGGCCTTGCCGCCGTCCCCTCTTCCTCTTCTGCTGCCTCCCTCGCCAGCCGCCAAGGAGGCGGCCCGGGGAGTTCAGGCCAGCAACCCGAAGATGGGGTTGCGGTGGCCCTATGAGCAGCGGTGTCCGGCGCCTGGTCGGACCCGCCATCCCCGTCGCCGCTGTCGCTCTCCTCCTCGTCACTTTCGCTCGGGGAGAGCCTTCGCTATCCGAGGAGCTGTCCACACAGCAGCGCACCGGGTTCCATAGTCGCCGAAGACCTTGGCGGCGAGAGGTCACCATCCAATAACTTGAAATGGAGGTGAACCCGCCCGTCAAGCTATGGATCCGGCGAATGTCTTCCACCCTCGGTCGAAGAACATCACGCGGGGCTGGGGACACGACACTCACCCGAGTGCCGCTGATCCGCAGCCCCTCATGCGTAGCTCCATCACGTCGGGTGGATCCGGTCCCATCGCGTCCATAAGCGGGACCGGCAGCGGGGCGGCGGCGGCGCCCGTGAAGCTTGATGAAGAACTCCGGGGTCATCTCCGGTGTGGACGCGCCGTGGTCGAGAGGCGCCGGGGGGAGGCGGGGAGGCACGTCGCCCGGCCGCCTCTCCCCGACCGCCTCGGCCACGCCCTCGGCCTCGTCGCGGCCACGACCCTCCCTCTCCCTCTCGTGGCGGCTCTGCCTGCAGGGAGGCGGGATGGGAGTGGTGCGCTGCCTAAAGCAACCAGCGCCGCCACCGTCGAAGAACCGGGATTCCCTCCTTCCATGGCGGCAAGAAGAACGAAGCGAAGCGAAGGGAGAAGTGGATGAGTGTGGCGTTGTGCCCCTTCCGCCCTATTTAAAAGGCGAGGTGGGGACTCAACCGCCCGCTTCGACCAATCAGGAAGCAAGGAGGCGGAGGCGGGGCCGACTCGCCCCTCCGCCCGTGGCGGCCCGGTCTCCCACCGCCGCCGCCCGACCCCCATGCATGAGGCAGCGTGGCAAAAAGCGGAGCCGGGCGGCGGGTGAAGCGACCCGCTCTGCGCCCACGATCACGGGCGGGTGCCTTAAAGGCTGCATCGCCGCCCGTCTCCCACGCGCAATCAGCGTGCCGTTGGGAAGCGGCGGATGCGAAGCAGATCGGCCGCGCCATGGGCCCGGCGTGCCGTGCCTTGTTTTGGGCTGGCCCAACAGCGCTTCGGCACCGTGTATAGCCCAGCCGGGGCTCTGTCGGTGTACTAAGGTAGGGGTACCTCGGTACCCCAACTTGTGTACTGCAGCCGCAGACTCCCCGCAGCTAGATCCACCAAATGCTTGCGGAGACCATCTCCGCTCCATTCCGAGCCATTCAAGGACAAAGTGCACAAGGCAGAGATCAAGGCCCCGGCAGGAGGAGCTTGCCGGGAAGGCCGTTCCAGGCTCAAGACTACCTCACTCACGCAAGTCCTTGGCGAGAGGAGCTCGCCGGGGAGATTAGAAGATCACATCACAGAAGACACGCCTCGGCGCTGTACGCGTCCCGGCGAGGGCCCGGGCAGCGGCAAGTCATAGAGCCCGACAAGCTCCCGGGCCCGGCAAGATCAAGGCCCGGCAAGGTACTTGCGGGAGAGCTGCGACTGCGTGCCCACACTCCAGCTCATCCGCCCACGCGTCGCCTTGACCTTCTCGAGGCAGCGTGGCGGTGGTGGTGTCTTTGCATGGAGGTGCGGTGGCACTCCACGGTGGTGGCTCCATCGCCCGTGGCAAGCGGAGACGCAAGGGCAGGGAACTTTTGGGCGACGGCGGCGGGCATTTAATGCTCTTGTCCCCTCTGTCAAAAGTAGGTAGGATCCATTGTTCATGCCTTTGTAGCCGCCTTTGTTCCGCCACTGTTCCAACTACCACCTCTTTTACGTTTTACCCCTCTACCCTACGTTGACACTGTCGGTGACCCTTGCCCTATAAAGGAGGCCCATGCACAGCGAGAGGAGGTTCCGATCATTTGCTACACTCGCGAGACTAGACCCTTTCACGACTCGCACGCTCGGGGTAGCTGCTCTCAAGGCTCCCGAAGCGCAATACAACACAAAGCAGCAGTAGGGTTTTACGCGACCATCGCGGCCCGAAGCTGGGTAAAAATCCCCCGCGTGCATCGCCTCGATCTGCTCTCCGCGCACCCTCCGCCCTCGTACCGAACACACGAAGGGGCCGTCCCCGGCGGCCCCATAGGTGCCGCGCCGCCCATCGCGCGCGACAGGCTTGCAAGCTATTGTCGAAGATTCGTTGAGAATTTCTCTAAGATTGCAAAGCCTCTTTCCAACCTCCTCCAGAAGCATGTCAAGTATGTCTGGATGCCTGAGTGTGATGTCGCTTTCAACACCCTCAAAGAAAAGCTAGTTACAGCTCCTGTCTTGACTCCTCTGATGAATCCAAGCCATTGAAGTTTTACGTGATGCTTCCTTGCAAGGTCTCGGTCTTGTGTTAATGCAAGAGAAGAAAGTTGTGGCCTATACCTCTCGTCAGTTGAAGCCCAACGAAAAGAACTACCCCACTCATGATCTCGAGTTGGCGGCAGTTGTCCATGCATTGATAACATGGAGACATCTCTTGTTGGGAAGGAAAGTGGACATTTTCACCGATCACAAGAGTCTCAAGTATATCTTCACTCAACCAAACCTCAACCTCGTGCAAACTCGATGGGTCGAAATGATTCAAGAGTACAATCCAAGTATTGAATATACTCTGGCAAAGGCGAATGTGATTGCAGATGCCTTGAGCGAGAAGGCTTATTGCAACAGCTTAATCACAAGCCCTTCAACGGATCTTTGTGAAGCTTTCCATAAGCTGAATCTTCAAGTTGTTCCTCAAGGTTTTCTTGCCAACCTCATAGTCTCTCCTACTTTGGAAGATCAAATTTGTGAGGCACAACTCCTGGATACCATGGTGAAGAAGGTGAAACGTGGTATTGACAAGGGCATTTCCAAATACAAGTGCTATCGCTTGGATGACAAAGATACTCTTTTCTTTGAGGATCGAATTGTGGTTCCTAAAGGTGATCTGAGAAAAGTCATCATGAATGAGGCACACAATTCACTCCTATCCATTCATCCTGGAAGTACGAAGATGTACCATGACCTCAAGCAGTCGTATTGGTGGACTCGAATGAAGCGAGAAATTGCTCAATTTGTGAATGAATGTGATGTCTGCAGAAGGGTGAAAGCAGAACACCAAAGACCAGCGGGTCTCCTCCAACCTCTTGCTATTCCAGAATGGAAGTTTGATCATATCGAGATGGACTTCGTGACTGGTTTTCCTAAGTCCAAGCGTGGAAATGATGCTATCTTCGTTGTTGACAAGCTTACTAAAGTGGCTCATTTTCTTCTGTCAAAGAATCTATCACAGCAGCTCATTTGGCGAGCTATACACCTCCAGAATTGTCTCCTTGCACGGTATTCCGCAATTGATCTCTTCAGACCGTGGAAGCATCTTCACTTCTAAGTTCTGGGATTCTTTTCAGAAGGCCATGGGCACCAACATCCGTTTCAGCACAGCTTTCCATCCTCAAACAAGTGGCCAAGTCGAGCGAGTCAATCAAATCCTTGAAGATATGCTCAGGGCTTGTGTCATTTCCTTTGGCATGAAGTGGGAAGAGTGTCTTCCATATGCCGAGTTCTCCTACAACAACAGCTTCCAAGCGAGTTCGGGCAAGGCCCCATTCGAAATTCTCTATGGCAGAAAGTGTCGTACTCCTCTAAATTGGTCCGAGACAGGTGAACGCCAACTTCTTGGCAACGACTTGATCACAGAAGCCGAAGAAATGTGCAATCGCGTCAGAAGGGCTATTATGATGACAAGCACCGTGATGTGGCTTTTGAAATCGGAGACCATGTCTACCTCCGCGTCTCTTCAATGAAAAGCACTCGTCGCTTCGGTATCAAAGGGAAGCTTGCCCCTAGATACGTGGGTCCTTTCAAGATCATTGGCAAAAGAGGCGATCTCGCCTATCAACTTGAGCTTCCATCCAACTTTGCAAACGTGCACAATGTGTTTCACGTGTCACAGCTTCGCATAAGTGCTTCAAGATTCTGGCGCACTATCAACTTTGAAGAAAATGACCTCCAAGAAGATCTCTCTTATCATGAGCACCCCGTTGCTATTCTTGAAGAAACCGAGCGCAAGACTCGCAACAAGTCAATCAAATTCCTGAAAGTAAAGTGGTCACACCATTCCGACCGAGAAGCCACCTGGGACCGCGAGGATCACCTCCGTTCCGAATATCCGGAGTTCTTTCAGTCCTAGATCTCGGGACGAGATCCTCTTGTAGTGGTGGAGTGTTGTAACACCCCGGATGTAACTTTCCATATTTGTAACTCCAACTCTTGCCATTTTCGGATATGTGCTATGATATTCCCTCCGTGGTTGGGTTTTGTTTTCGTTTTGCATTTTGTCCATGTCATGCATCTCATGTCATGTCATCATGTGCATCTCATTTGCAGACGTGTTCGTCTCATGCATCCGAGCATTTTCCCCGTTGTCCGTTTTGCAATTCGGCACTCCTATGTTCCCCGGCGCCCCCTTCTACATTTTTCCGTGTGTGGGTGTTGAACATTCTCGGAATGGACCGAGCCTTGCCAAGTGGCCCTGGTATATCACCAGTAGACCACCTGTCAAGTTTCGGGTCATTTGGAGCTCGTTTGGTACTCCAACGGTTAACCGCACTCTCGCAAAGGCCTCTTTTAAGTTGCAGCCCAACAACCCTCCAAAACAGACAAATAACCCATCTAACTCCCCTCCATGCTCTCGGTTGTTCGATCACGATCGTGTGGGCGAAAACTGCACCTCAATTGGAGCTTCCTAGCTCCCTCTACCTATAAATATGTGCACTCCCCCGAATTCCCGGATCCCCAAACCCTAGCCCGCTCCTCCGCCGCCGCCGGACACGTCCGGATCGGGCAGACAGCGTCCGTGCCGCCCGCCGCCCGGCGAACCAGAGCATGTGGCACCCGGCCGCCGTCTGCCCGCCAGCCCGCCGAGCCCGCCGGCCTCCTCCCGCCATGACCGCCAGCCGCTCCGCCTGGCCCGCCAGCTCGGCCGTCCCGCCGGCCGCCTCCGCACACCTCGCCGTCCTGCCGCCCGCCTGCGCCGCCGCCGCTGCGCTGCCTGCTACGGCTTCGCCGCCTTGACCACCGCCCGCACCCGCCGCCCGCGCCCGCGCCGTCGGCCCGCCTCCTCCGACCCGCCGGCAACCTCCTCCCCGTCCTCGTTCTCTCCTCCGGCCGACGAACCTCGGCGTCCGAGCCGACCCGATCCATATCTGATCCGCATAGGTTGACTTTTCCCCGACCCCAAATTTCCATTAAGTCTTTTCCTGTGACAATTTTGTGGCATTTGCAACGCATCACATCTCCGCACCCGTGGCTCCGTTTTGGGCGTATGATATATCAGATTGTTCGCCTCGAAGAGTACATCATTTCATTCCATTTCATCATTTGCATTTGAGCTCATCTTGATGCCCGAAATGCTGTTGGAAGAGGGCTTCAGATCGTTAGTTCCAGAATCTTATCAGCACGAGCTCTTTTGTCATTTTTGCCATGATTTATGTGTGCACCTTATGAACTTGAGTCCTACATGTGTGTTAAACTATGCCATGCCCTCTTTCCAGGGGTGTATGCCATGTATTTTTGTGAGTTATGTGTTGACTAGAACAAGCATGCAAACTAGGGATGATGATGTTGCTGATTTCAGGAACTTAGTGTTTTCACTAAGTCTTGTCCTGCTGTTATTTTTATGCCATATGTTCATGTTGTTACAGAGAGATCCATGCCCTTTTTGAGCATGATCAGTAAGGGTGTTCTGAACATATGGATGTGATCTATGCATACATGCCTTTTTTGGCATTTATGGAGTAGTCTAGCATGTCATTTTCGTGCTCTACTTTTGCTTGAAAATGTTTCCTGGCAGATTGTTTGGATGAGATCCAATTTTCACGAGGTCGTTGTAGTTGATCCGTGTATGCTATGATGTTGTTCTTGCCATGTATAGCTTCTATGCCATGTCTTCTTTATGGGTGTATGCTTAGTTTATCATGAGATGCTCTGTAGTGAGTGCATCGAGCTCACGAACATGCCTACTTGATATCTGTTTTTGCCATGTCCAGTTTTTCTGCTAAGTCTGAAATCTGTAATATAACTTGCTATGTTTACATGGGTGCCATCACATCGTCTAGTCCTTTTTGGCTTATGGTCAGTAAGGGACTATTGATATATGCTTTGAGTAGAATCATGTCATGCCTTGTTTTGCTATTATAAGTTCCTGTAGCATGTTGTTTGCTTGCTCTAAACATGCCTTCCTGATGTAAATTCCTGGCATGCTAGTATTTTCACTAAGTCTGTGAACCTGATATTTTTTGCACTTTCACCATGCTTGTTTGAACATGTTATGATGTGATTTAGCCGTAGCTCAGTGTTCCTCTTTTGTTAAACATCTCCTGTAGATCGTGTCCATATGCTTTGTTGTTATGTTGGGGTGCTGTAGCATAGTTTCTCATTGCATGCTAAGTAGCATCGTGCTGTTAAACGCAGATTTGCGTCATTCTTGTTTTGCTTGGCATTTGCAAACCGTGCATCCGATTCCGGTGATCTTTATATCGATTTCAACCGAAATCGTCTCATCTTTCCAGCGGCATACTTGGATTGCCAAGTTGATGCCTTGTTCATCATTTCCTTCCGGAGCACACATATGCATTACATATCACATCTCGCATAGCATGTCATGTATTGCATCATATTGCTTGTGCATTGCTCCTTGTTTGATTGTGGTTCCGTTGCTTGTGTTCTTGCTTTGGGTAGAGCCGGGAGACGAGTACGTGTACGAGGAACCTGTTGAGAACGCCTACGAGGATCAAGCCTTCGACAACTCTGAGAACCTTGCAGGAAAGATGACCATACCTTCGATATCACTTCTATCTTTGCTTGCTAGATGCTCGCTCTTTTGCTATGCCTATGCTGCGATACCTACCACTTGCTATATCATGCCACCCATATTGCCATGTCAACCTCTAACCATCCATGTCCTAGCAAACCGTTGATTGGCTATGTTACCGCTTTGCTCAGCCCCTCTTATAGCGTTGCTAGTTGCAGGTGAAGATGAAGTTTGTTCCTTGTTGGAACACGGATATTTTGGGATATCACAATATCTATTGTTTTAATTAATGAATCTATATACTTGGTAAAGGGTGGAAGGCTCGGCCTTATGCCCAGTGTTTTGTTCCACTCTTGCCACCCTAGTTTCATCATACGGTGTTATGTTCCTTGATTTTTGCGTTCCTTACGCGGTTGGGTGATTTATGGGACCCCCTTGACGGTTCGCTTTGAATAAAACTCTTCCGTAAAGGCCCAACTTTGGTTTTACCATTTGCCACCTATACCCCCTTTTTCCTTGGGTTTTCGCGAGCCCGAGGTTCATCTTTATTTTAGCCCCGGGCGGTGCTCCTCGAGTCTTTGGTCCAACTGGCGATGTCCGGTGCCCCTTGGGCAACCAGGGTCTATGCCAACCCGACATCTAGCTCATCCGATGTGCCCTGAGAACGAGATATGTGCAGCTCCTATCGGGTTTTGTCGGCACAGCGGGAGGTCTTGCTGGTCTTGTTTTACCATTGTCAAAATGTCTTGATGTACCAGGATACCGAGTCTGATCGGAGTGTCTTGGGTGAAGGTCTATTCCTTCGTTGATCGCGAGAGCTTGTGATGGGCTAAGTTGGGACACCCCTACAGGGTATTATCTTTCAAAAGCCGTGCCTGCGATTATGAGGCAGATGGGAATTTGTTAATGTCCGGTTGTAGAAAACCCGAAGTTGACCTCAATTAAAGTACATCAACCGAGTGTGTAACCGTGATGGTCCCTTCTCGGCGGAGTCCGGGAAGTGAACACGGTGTTGGAGTTATGTTTGATGTAAGTCATTCAGGATCACTTCTTGATCGCTATTAGCTTCGCGACCGTGCCTTGCTTCTCTTCTCTCTCTCTTTTGCGTGCGTAGACACCATATATGCTAGTCGCTTGCTGCAGCTCCACCTCATTACACCAGCCTTCCCTTAAGCTTAAATAGTCTTGATCTCGCGGGTGTGAGATTGCGAGTCCCGTGGCTCACAGATTCTACCAAAACAGATCAGGTACCGATGATACCAGTAGCAGAGGGTATGGCCGAGCTGAAGTGGGAATTTGATGAGGCCCTTGGTCGTTACTATGTTTCTTTTCGGACAATCGATGGCGGAGCCCAGTTGGGGCGATCGGGGATCTGTGTTGCATTTGGGGTATTCTTCTTTTATTTTGGTTCCGTAGTCGGACCTTGAGTGTAAACTGAATGATGGATGTTTATTTATGTATTGTGTGAAGTGGCGACTGTAAGCCAACTATGTATCTCTTTTCCCTTATTTATTACATGGGTTGTGCGAAGATTACCTCACTTGCGACATTGCTTTCAATGCGGTTATGCCTCTAAGTCGTGCTTTGACACGTGGGAGTTATAGCCGCATCGAGGGCGTTACAGGTCCGTCGACGACGTCCATTACAGGAGTCAACGTTAGACTTTCC
Organism: Aegilops speltoides; assembly: GCA_021437245.1. Taxonomy (NCBI): domain Eukaryota; kingdom Viridiplantae; phylum Streptophyta; class Magnoliopsida; order Poales; family Poaceae; genus Aegilops; species Aegilops speltoides. The sequence goes on from CM038144.1 coordinate 162,893,551, forward strand.
CCGTGTTGCTCGGAACGATGGATGGCACAGGGCCTACTCCATCGCGCGGCGGAGGCCACTACTTCTTTGGGAGAAGAGGGAGGGTAGCTGCCTGGATGTGCTCTAATTTGAGGTAACGACTGAACCTTGTCAGATAGTACTAGTTAAATCCGAGCTATGGGTCTGAAGCACTGATATGCGAGTACATTTGATTGTGACATGTTCTAATTTTTGTACCTGAACTATTTTTAGAAAGGGTTGTACGTCAACTTAATGTGCTAGCAGAACTTATTGTGTTGTCTGTCTGTTTTCTTTGCACACCATTCAAGATATTTCCCCGTCATTTATAAAGACGATGAACCATTATGTACGACTTCATTGGTTTCAACATAGCCCTTCCCGTAGTGATCCACTGCTTTCACCCTGATTGTGCCGCCTACATGAAATTTTTGTATGCAAGTTCAGTGTGCTATGATGTTCTATATGATTGTGTCAACTATATAAGTTTTAATTTTACTGAGCATCAACAATGCATATGGCTGAAAGATGTATTTACGAGCATCGACCGATGGGTCTCTCTCTCTATCTCTCTCTCTCTCTCTCTCACACACACACACACACACACGCACGCACACACGCGCACATGCACAAGTGGGACCCGTTGAATTATTTATTTGCTCATGACAGCTTTTAATTAGGTTCCACTGTAATCTAACTTTTTTCTTCAGTTATTAATTGAGCTCATTGACTTCAAAAATTTGTACAGAAGCCTTGTTTGGGCCTTTCCGGCGTCGCTGAATGTGGGCTGAGTAACCATGTTAGGTTGTACTGTACTACAAAGGCCTTTTTTCAACATCAGCAATGCAACTGGGCCGATAGTTGTACACAATATCCAGGTCAACTTGTTACCCGCCCCGCTGGGCTGCAAAGTTTCCTAAGAGGTATGCATTAGGCTTAACAAGAAAATGGACTTTAAGAAATAATAAATGGGATGAAATTATAATAACTGGGCAATTACTATGCACCAAACACGTAATTAGTTTGAAAAATATATTATTATTGGAATTTGGAAATTTTAATTTCATTACTTGTTGCGCGTGCAATATTTCGTTGGATTTTAACGTAATACAACTTTATTTTGAAATTATATTTAATCTGACTAGAAATTTCGGATAAAAATATTTCGGATCCCATCAAAATGTGGAAATTTTTTTAATTCTGTTTTGAGCGGTTGTTTGAAATTCTTCAGCGTTGTCCTAGCTAGAAGTTGGGTTGTACTTTTAACAAACTGTAAATGGGCTATAGTAAATTTAATTAGAATTAAAAAATGGGTTGTACATTCTTACAAATCACAAATGGGCTATATCTTCTCTACCAAATCCAAGCTGTGGGCCTACTAAGTTGACGCGTATCAAGGGCTTTGTCAACTTAGTCAATATAAACGATTCTAGCTGCAGTGATCGTACGATGTCCATCCAACGGCCGTAGTGCTTCTTCAACCTCTGGTCTTCTTGCTCCAGCCGCCCAAAGCAGCGCCGGTCGTGTCGCGTCCTCCTGCCTCCCGTGGCCGGCTGTGATGCCGCGGAGGCCTCACCGCCCCGTACTACTCCCACCGCTGGCCAGGCCATCCCTCTACTGACCCACACCCCATGTTATTCTGCGGCGACGGCAGCCTCACAGCGCAGCCGAACCTGTGAGACCTCGTACTCCTCTCCGCGTGGGCTTCCACTTCTGCGTCTTCCTCGGCTTCGTGTCATCCCCTTCCTAGGCCTCGCCGTCGTCCAGACCACCGCCATGGTTCTCTCGGCGCGGCGTGGTCAACATGGTCAACGACCGACTTCGATCGGAAGAGTACTGTACGTGGAGAGGCTGACAGCTGGGTCTAGGCGGCCGCAAGGAAGTGCCTCCTTATTACGTGCAAAATAATTATTCCTCAACCTGACAGCAGGGACCCACCAGACGGGCCACCTTATTTCACGAAAAAAATGTTTCCCCCTCTTCTTTGGGACCCATCGGACGGGCAGCAGATTAGCAAAAAAAGGTTCCCTTGTTGTCGACTTGGACCCACCGGAAGTGCCTCCTTATTACGCACAAAAAAATGAATACTCCCCCTGCTAGCTGGGACCCACCATGGTGGGAGGCTGACTTGTGGGCCTACTAAGTTGAATGGGATGGGGGCCTTTGTCAACTTTAGTCAATATGAACGATTCTAGCTCCAGTGACCATACGATGTCCATCCAACGGCCGTAGTGCTTCTTCAACCTCTGGTCTTCTTGCTCTAGCCTACCAAAGCAGCGCCGGTCTTGCCGCATGCTCCTGCCTCCCGTGGCCGGCTGTGCTGCCGCGGAGGCCTCACCGCCCCCTACTATTCCCACCACTGGCCAGGCCCTGCAGCGACGGCGGCCTCCACTACTAGGAAAAGGGCTATAGACAGGATTGATACTAATGGCGCACCAGGTAAGTAGTGCGCCACTACTATATACTAATGGCGCACCTGTTGGAGGTGCGCCATTAGTGTGGAAGACACTAATGGCGCACCAGACACACGGTGCACCACTAGTACTGAATTTTTTTCCATTTTTTCATACATACTAATGGCGCATGATGTCAAAGTGCGCCATTACTAGTTCTAACTAGTAATGGCGCACCTTATAGACAGTACGCCATTAGTATATATTTTTTATTTACTTTTTTGCAAAACTACTAATGGCGCATCATGTAAAAGTGCACCATTACTAGTTTAAACTACCAATGGCGCACTTTTCCATAGTGTGCCATTAGTATATATATTTTTTTACTATTCTGCATAAACTACTAATGGCGCACCACCAGCAGGTGCGCCATTAGTAACCAGGGTTACTAATGGCGCATTTTCTGCTGGTGCGCCATTAGTAACCTGGGACCAACAATATATTCTGGACAGCCCACCTACCCACTCACTTTCCCCACTTCATTCTTTCCACCTCCTCCTCCAAGCTTGTCTCGGCTGCCTCCTCCTCCTCACCTCATTTCCACCAAAGATTCATCAAAATTAAGTGGTGAAATTACCCCTTTTTTTGATAGGTAAGTAAGGGGAAAGCTATCTTCATGATGTAGATCTACTTTTTTTCTCCCTAGCTCGCTCCAACAACGTGCACATGCACTTTTTGTGGCCTAGCTAGATCTATGTATGTTTGTGGTGTTGCTTGTGTTTGTGGTGTTGCATATATGTTTGTGTTTGCAGGTACAGGTATTTGAAATGCGATAGTTGCCAATATTGTGCCAGAATGTTGATTCATTTCCGTTTCGGCGAGAATTTTGGCACTATGCATTCTTTTTAGTCCTATTTTTAGGGAAGGTCATGCCAAATTTTTTCTTGGTTCTAAAATATCGTTTTGCTCTACCCTTGACGACCATGGTCCGCACGATGACCGAAGGCATCGTGAATAGGTTTTTGAGCTCCGCAAAGGCCGAGATGCTTCAAAAGAATGAGACGGAGATAAGATGTCCGTGTCGAAGATGCAAGCTGAAGAGCCTTATTGCGGACCCGGATTCCGGGCAGGTGCGGGACCACCTGCTCTTGCATGGTTTCATGGATGGCTATCGGTGGCAAGGTGATGAAGATGACTATGAAGTCGTCCATGGGGCCGGGCAAGAAATGAGGAAGGGCAACAAGACAAGTACCACCGCGGCGAGGGCGGGCGAGAAGACGAAGAATCTCCAGGACATGATCACGACGGTGATGCTGTACACAGTCATCATGTAGAAGATGTCGTACATGACGATGAGGAAGATCAAGCCGAAGGGCATGATCATGAAGATGAAGATGCCGGAGTAGACGAGGATGGAGGCTGGGTGCAGGACCCTCATATTCAAGAGCTGCTTATCAAGCAGACGGATAACGCAAGAGCTGCCGCCCGAGAGAAAGCCAAGCTGGATCAACTGGAGATAGACGCGGTTACTCCATTGTATGAAGGATGCAGGCCCGAGGATACCCGCCTGAAATTAACGCTCATGGCTCTGGAGATGAAGGTAAATCACAAAATGACCGACGCATGCTTCGACGAGAACATCTCATTCTGGCACGAACGTCTTCCCAAGGGGAACAAGTGCCCGACCAGTTTCGAGGAGGCAAAGAAAATCGTGTGTCCTCTGGATTTACCGCACGAGAAATACCATGTGTGCATGAACAATTGCATCATTTATCGGGACGAGCACGCGGAGTCTACCGTACGTCCGGTGTGCGGCGTCACTCGATACAAGAAGAGGAAGAAAGCTCCTCGAAAATCGGTGTGGTATTTTCCGATCACTCCTCGTCTGCAGCGGTATTTCACGGACCCTAAGGTAGCAAAGCTCATGCGTTGGCACGCGGATAGGGAGGAGAAGAAGCGGGAAGATGATGGAAATGATCCGGAGATAAATAAAAAAGACAAGATGCTGAGTCACCCTAAGGATGCGAGCGGTGGCAAGCGAGAACTTCGAATACCCGAATTTGGGAAGGATCCAAGGAACATCGTCTTTGGCGCGAGCACCGATGGAGTCAATCCGTTTGGCAGCCGAGAAGCACACATAGCACTGGCCTGTGTTTGTGTGGATGTATAACCTTCCCCCGGTTGTGCATGAAGAGGAAGTACATTCACATGAGTATGCTAATTGAAGGGCGAAACAACCAGGAACGACATCAATCTGATCCGGGCTCTTTGAAGGAGGAGCTAGACACGCTGTGGAAAATGCCAGCCAATATGTGGGACGCCGCGGAGAAAGAATATTTCCCTATGAGAGCCGCACTGCTCACGACGGTGCACGACTATCTCGGTTACGGATATCTCGCGGGGCAGATAGTCCACGGATTTTCTGGATGCGTAAGGTGCATGGATGACACAACGTATCGCCAGCTAGATAGAGATCTCGGGTCTTCGAAAACCGTGTTCATGGGACATCGAAGGTGGCTTCGCGATGATGACCCGTGGAGGAAACGCAAGGATCTGTTCGATGGTGAAACCAAACCCCAAAAACGCCCGTGTACGAGTAGCGGCGAGGAAATAGACGAGCTGTTGAAAAAATTGGAAAGACTGCCCACTGCCGGGAAAGAAGCAAAAGGCACCAGAGACGGGAAAAAAGTGAAAGGCGCCAGAGCCGCTACTGAAGGTATGGAAAACGAGGTATGTTTTCTGGGACTTGCCATACTGGAAGATCCACCGTGTGCCTCACAGCCTTGATGTCATGCATATCATGAAGAACGTGTGCGAGAGTCTGCTTGGTACCCTGCTCAACATGCCAGAGAGGACCAAAGATGGGCCGAAAGCAAGGGCAGACTTGAAAATCAATGGGCATCAGGCAGGAGCTTCACGCTAATGATGATGATGATGATGATGATGATGATGATGATGAGGCGAAGCAGGACACAGAAAGTCATCGCAAAGGCAAAAAGGCCAAGAAGACCGGAAATGACTACCCTCCCGCGTCCTTCACTCTAAGTCAGGAGGAGATCGAGCAGTTTTTCACCTGCCTCCTAGGAGTAAAACTTCCTTACGGTTACGCGGGGAAGATAAGCTGATACCTAGACCCAGCGAAGTAGAAGTTCAGCGGGATGAAGGCTCATGACTGTCACGTGTTGATGATGCAGATACTTCCAGTTGCAATCCGTGGGATCATGGACGCACACGTCCGTGAAACGCTATTTGGCCTATGCAACTTTTTTGACGTCATCTCTCGGAAGTCGATTGGCGTGAGGCAACTCAGAAGGCTACAGGAAGAGATCGTGGTGATACTATGCGAGCTTGAGATGTACTTCCCACCCGCATTCTTCGACGTTATGGTGCATCTGCTGGTCCATATCGTGGAGGATATCATCCAACTCGGGCCGACGTTCCTGCACAACATGATGCCGTTCGAAACGATGAATGGTGTCATCAAAGGATACGTTCGCAACATGTCACGTCGAGAGGAAGTATAGCGGGGGCTTTCGATCGAAGAGTGCATCTCGCATCGCACTAATTATCTAGGCATCGAGAACCCCGTTGGTCTGCCCGTCAACAAGCACCTAGGCAGGCTCGCTAGATGGGGTGACCGTGAGGGTCGCCGCGAAATGCATGTCGACTTCGAGGGTCGACTCGCCCACTTTGAAAGAGCAAACCTAGTCGCGCTACAACACATAGACGTGGTTGATCCTTGGGTGGTAGAGCACAAAACCTTTATTGAGAAGACGTACAATGACCGAGGCCAACAGAGGACGGACGGAGATATAATCAAAGAGCACAACTCATGTTTCACGCGTTGGTTCAAGCAGAAGCTTCTGTCGTACCCTTTACATGAGGATTCTTCCACGGAAGAACAACTCATATTCGCCTTGTCACAGGGCGCCGAGCACAACCTGATGACCTATGAGGCATACGATATCAACGGCTACACATTCTACACCGAGGACAAGGACATGAAGAGCGATGGTTATCAGAACTCCGGGGTAAGGATGGAATCCTACACCGGCAACGACAAGGACAGATACTACGGAAGGATCGAGGAGATCTGGGAGCTGAGCTACGCTGGAGAGAAGGTCCCGATGTTCCGTGTCAGATGGGCCAAGAGCGTCCTAAAAGAAGACTGGTATTTCACCACCATGGTTATACCCGAAGCCAAATCCAAGACCGCGGGCGCAAACTTCACCACGAAAAATGAGCCATGGGTACTAGCTTCCCAAGTGGACCAATGCTTCTTCATTACCGACCCGTCAAAGCCCAGTCGTGTTGTCGTGAGGAGAGGCAAAAGGAAGATCATCGGAATGGATGGAGTAGCCAATGAGCCAGACTTCGACAAGTACGGCGACCCGAAGATCGAACATGACAACGACGATGAAGTAGCAGCACACACCACAAGAAGAAGCAGGACAACCCTACCTAAAGGACGTCCGTTCCACAGAAGAACTCCATTTGCGAAAAAGATGGGCAAGAAGATTGTGAACAGATAGCTAGCTAAGATCGATTGTATTTAAATCGTAGTCTTCATTTCTCGATTGTATTTCATGGGCACTTTTTGATATATCATGAATATTTTTAAATTTCATGGACACTTTTTGATCTCGATCTCGATCCCACCCGCACCCTCCCCGCTAGCTCCACCGCCGCCGACGACCCACCGCAACCCTCCCCCACTAGCTCCACCGCCGCCGACGACCCACCGCAACCCTCCCCCGCTAGCTCCACCGCCGCCGACGACCCACCGCAACCCTCCCCGCTAGCTCCACCGCCGACGACCCACCGCAACCCTCCCGCTATCTCCACCGCCGACGACCCACCACAACCCTCTCCCGCTAGCTCCACCGCCGCCGACGACCCACCGCAACCTCCCCACTCCACCACCAAGAGCACCCCGCACCTTCCCGCTCCACCACCGCCGACGAGCACCCCCCGCACCCTCCCCCGTTCCACCGCCGCCGACGAGCACCCCCCGATTCATATTCATATTCATTTTTTAAAAAATAATAATAAAAAAGTGTAGACTACAATTGTTGTTAAACAATAATTATTACTATTTTTATAAAAAATTATTACTGTTTCATATTCATATTCATTTTCTAAAAAATTATTAGATGCAACAAAAAATAAAAATAAATTACTTATGGCGCACCTCTGGCTGGTGCGCCATTGCTATATATAAAAAAAAATATTACTAATGGCGCACCTCTTCGTGGTGCGCCATTGCTATGTAAATTTTTTTACTAATGGCGCACCGACCGCGGGTGCGCCATTACTAAGATTCCCCCCAAGCTAAGTCCCTTCCTCTCGCCAGATCCCCTTCGTCCCTCTCCCTCGCCAGATCCACTTCCCCCCGTTGCCCCGACCCACGCCGCCGCCGCCCCCGCGCCTCCGTCTCCGTCGCCGCCCCCAGTCAGCCCCTACCCTGCCCCCCATCGCCGTCCGCTCCCAATCCACCCCCTCCCTCGCCTTCACCGCACCCACCCACCCCCTCCCTCACCTTCCCAGCCCTCGAAACCCTAGAAACCTGCGACGCCTCTCCGCTCGAGCTCCACCGTGCAAGGCGACAAGCAAGGCGGCGGGCGGAATCTGCTTCAACACGGGGCCAGTGAGCCACCGGGCCAGCGACGGCGCTCGACCCTCCACCCCCACCTCTTCTTCCTTGGGAAAGCAGAGCCGAAGCGGAAGCAGAGCCGAACACGCCGCTGTAGACATGCTCGCTCGCCCCCAGTAGACGTGCTCGCCGCTGTAGACGTGCTCGTCGGGGCCTCTCCTCCGACATCACCGGTGAGCCACCGCGCCCTGCCCTCTCCCTCTCTGCTCCTCCCTCCTTGCCCTCTCCCTCTCTGCTCGATCCCCTCTCTTCTCTGTCTCCACCTTCTGTTCTTGCCTGTGAGGTGTTTGATTAAATGTCAATTGAAACGATTGATGCAGCCGCGTCCACCGGAGCACCACAACCGCGTCTGCGACCTCGTCCCTGCTCCACCGCCGTCTACGACCTCGTCTGCGACCGCGTCCGTCGAGGTGAGTTCTTACATGGATCACCATTATACTCCTTGCTGCTAGTTGCATTATTTCTCAGTGCTACAAATGTGTTTAACTTGTAGCTTCTAGCTTAAGTGAGTAGCCAAGATACTTTAGTGAGTAGCTTAACTTGTTTAAGTCTTGCCATTAGTAATCTTGATATTAAATGATGCCTGAAATGATGTATTATGTATCTTTAGCATGATCTGTTTCACATAATAAATGATGCCTAGAATGAATTCTTGTGTAAGTGAAGGCTTGCTATGTTATTGCAGCCAGCTGTTTTCTATTTCCTCATTTGGATTACTCAGTTATTTAGTTTATTATTACTTGGGAACAGTACTGTGAGAAAAAAATGATTATCTGCATTGCATTGTTAAATGTTGTACTAGGAATCTTAGTCACCTGACTTGCACTGCACTATTAGTTAGGTTGGTGGATACTCAAAGCTTTGTAGTGGCACAAAGCTCCATCAGAAAAAGAATCAAAGATAGCACCTCCCATGCTTGGCAGTAGCAGAAGTGACATGGAGCAGTGTAGTGGCATGGCCATTGACCTATGGCTGGCATCTAGACAATAGACACATATATACAGAGGCACATTGTGGTGCTGCTTTGTTTCTGTGATCACATTGTGGTGCCTGGCACATTTGCCCCATCATTTCGTTACCCCTTTCTCCTGAAATGTTGATTAATTTCCATTTCGGTTGAGAATGGGGCACTCCTAGGTCAAGAAAATTAGCAAAGGTCATGCCCAATTTTCTTGACCTAGAAGGTGCCCGATTCTCAACTGAAACAAAAACTAATCAGCATGTATATTGACATCAACCAACTTTCTGGACACATCCCTCGACAACTAGGTTATCTTGAGAATTAGAGGAGTTGTGGCTTTGCTAAAACACACTAACAGGTTCCATCCCAAACTGCCTAGGACTTGGACCTTAGCAACAACACACTAACAGGTTCCAACCCAAAACACCTAGGTAATATCACAAACATCTCTCAATTGTTCCTTGACAATAGCCCAGTTGTGTATTCCAGAGTCTTTGTAGTCGGTAGCTTAACTTGTTTAAGCATCGCTAATTAGTTATCTTGATATTAGAGCCAAGTGATTCGTGCCAAGTGATTAGGCCCAACCTAGGGTGCCTCGGCTTAGGCTTTTAGGGTGCCTCGGCATCGACAAACCCTAAATGATAAAAGCTTAGCTTTTAGGATGCCTCGGTGTCGACAAACCCTAAATGATGAGACCATGATCTTGTTCCTTGACAATAACCAACTTTTTGACCAAACTTTTTTCCTATTTAGAGCAAAACATGGCCCACAACGATGAGGCTGGTGGTTCGGGCGGCAAGCAATTCTGGGAGCTGTCCCAGGAGATGGAGGAACAACCTCACCGCTTTGAGGACGCCGCGGAAGACACCGATCCTGATTACACAACCCCTAGTGGCGTCAGGGATGACACCACTAATGATGCCGCCAAGGATGACATCACTGATGATGGCGGCACACACACATATGGTAGCCAACCGAAGAAGCAAAGGAAGGACCGGCGCCCGAATGCGCTCCGCACCCTCAAGGAGGAATTCACTCAAGTGGACTCCGACGGGAATCCAACGGAGCCCAAACATATAGTCAAGGGGTACGCGCTTCAGCTCGGGTGCATTCTCCGGAGCACCATCTCGATCAACACCGATAACCTTAGGAATAAGGACCACGGGAATTTGCGCAACCTCCTCTTCACGAAGCTGCACGAACGATACAAGTTCCCCGCCGGATTTGAAAACACATGCCTCTCAGGGAATAAAGTGAACAGTGTCGCCCTCACGAAGATGAGCACGGCCCTGTCTACTTGGAGAAGCACGGTGAAGAGAATGATTGATAAAGGTGATACTTATGAGAAGATCAAGGCGAAATATCCTTTGATGAGCGAAGATGAGTACAAGCAGTTCAAGATCAAGTGCGAGAGCAGCGCAACCTCCGAATCAAGTCAGTGGGGGAAAGAAATGCGGGAGTTGAACTTGGGGGAACAAAAACTCGGTCCCGGCGGATACAGAGTGGCGTAGCCTATATGGGACAAGGAGGACGCGGAGCGTGCCGAGCAAGGCCTACCGCCCCGCTTCGAGAAATACAGCGGTAACAAGCAGACCAGGAACTATGTCAGGGCCCGGTACAAGGAGGACCCGATAACAAAGGAGCTTACCACGGATCCAAAGACCAGGGCGCTTGAGCTTGTTCTGGTAAGGAATACACCCCCGCGTAATTAGGTCCATATGGTTGCACTCTAATTAATCCCCAATATTTCTAAATGGTTCACGTTCCTTTCGCAGAAGCTGAAAGCGATGGCGGGTCGTCTCGAGCTCCCCTTCGACACCCCTTTAAATAGGGCGTTGAACATAATGAAAAGCAAGGATAAGCTCACTAAGCCGACGTCAGCTGGTCGTGTGGCCGGCAAAGGCTTGTCCACAAAATGGGGGTCATACTATACCGCTGGTGTGCGGAAGGATAAAAAGGATAGCTCGAAAAGCCAGACGCGCGAGGTTGAAGCACTCAAGGCACAAGTGGTGCGGATTCCGGAGCTTTGTCCAAGAGCAAGTGGAACAACAACTGGGAACGAAGCTCAACGCCATGGTGCCTACGTTGATTCATGGGCTAACGACGTGGATTGCGGGCGCCAGTCAGGGCCTCTCCGGTTCCCAGCTTCACGGCCAAGAACTTCGATAGCGCGCAGCGGCGCCATTGGTGTCTCCGCAGCGGCGCCATTGGTGTCTCCGGCGGAGGCGGTATTCGTGTCTCTCGGCGCCGCACGGCATTGAGCTTAATGCACCGGGTGTCGCCGCCGGCACCTCGCCAAGAAGCGCCCCCTCCGTCGGTTACGCTGCCGTTGGCGGTGCTCGACATTAGCCGAGCTCGACGGCATCACGGTAACAAAGCCTCTCGGCTGATGACTTCATCTCCTTGCCTTTGACTGGGCATCCCTGATGCGCTGTACATGATTTTGCAGGGCACCGCCGACGTTGCTTGCACTCTTCTGCACTTCGTGGGCGCCGAGTTGGTCGATGTTGCCAAGGGCGGAATCGTTCAACCGGGCAACCCCATGTTCCACGGTAATCCGATGCCACCCACAATGTCTAGGGTTGAAGTGGTTCGGGTGCTGCCAGGCTGCGACGAGCTGTTACCTCCTGTTCGACCCGCTGGGGTCGACGAAGAAGATGAGATGACCCTCAACGCTTGTGTAAACTGGCCCCTGCTTTGGCCGAAGAGCCAGATTCGTTTGGGGGCGGGGGACACCACCCACAGACAAGACCGCCAGTCGTACGGCGCCAAGCCATTGCAAGAACGCCGCAACGCTACCGGACCTGCCGGACATCCCTAGGTCGGACATCCCTATGGCACAGGATCCGAACAGCCCTATGGCACAGGATCCGAACGACGACGACAACGACGATGGTACATTTACCAAAGTCGATAAGTACTTTGCCGGACATGGGTACGCTGACGAGTTCTGCGGGCCTCTTTCTCAAGAACCTAACCAAGACGACCGCAATATAGCTGGTACGGCGGAGAAATCCAATTGCAACAGGCGTCGTCTGGCGTTCAGTTCTCAGGAGAGGCCTCCAGCTCCCGCCTTCACCGAGCCTCAGATAGCTGAGGTGCGAAATATTATCAGCCCCAACACGCTCAAGAAGGCGGTCTGTGAGCAGAACTCGGTCCCATTACAGGAGATCAAGAAGAAGGGACGGAAATGTAAGACTAACAAGGGCGCCGGTGCGAGCCAACCGGCACCGAGTTCGATCCATGCTCAGGACAGGCCACCTTCACCTAAGGATATCTCGAGGAGGGTGCATGTGGCGGGTAGGGCGATGCTACCGCCAAATATGCTGAATGATGCAACCGGTGCTATACGGAGTCTGCACGACAGTGTTCTTTCTTTGGAGAAGCGGCGTCTCAGAGAGAAGGATGTGGCATACCCCGTTTTCGTGGCCAAGGTGCCAGAGGGCAAGGGCTTTGTGGATGGCGACATCGGGGGTACGATCGTCCTGCGGTTTGATGACATCTTTGCTATGTTTAACCTTCATCCGCTGCACTACACCTTCGTTCGGCTGTTTTCGCTGAGTATGGAGATGCGGATCATTAGAGACAAGACCCCGAACATCGTGATAGTCGACCCCTTCTACATGCCTGCCAAGCACTTGAGCAGCACTGGGGACCACCAAGTTGCGAGTTCACACCTCGAAGGCATCATTCTGGCAAACCCAGATAAGGATAACTTCCTTGTGGCTTACTTTCCCGAGTAAGTCATCACTTAACCGCCCCGTAACATATGATTTCTTAGATTTTGATCATTCTTTTTTTTCTAATATTCCGTGTTCTGTGCAGTGACACACATTGCACACTCATCCTCTTAAGCCCGAAATATTCCATGGCCACGTATTTCGACCCGAACCGTAACTCCAAGATGGACTACACAAATGTCAAGAAAGTTCTTGATGATGTTCTCCCGCCACGCCAAATCTGGAGGCACCTTCACCAGATGTTCGTAAGCACGGCAAGAACATGTTCTCACACAATACAAAGTTCTATCAGGTCAAGCAGCCACTGGCGGTCGAAGGATGCCTACTACCCTCCATCACTGCGGGTGATCGTGAGGACCATCATCAACTTCTGCTACCAGATAATCTCAAAGATTGGGCCGCGAACTTGTCGGCAATCCAGGACGCGGACCTCAGACAAGAATTCTTTCGCATCCAGTCAGACTTTGTGGACATCATCCATCAAGATGTCCTTCATACGTCGGGGCAAATCTTCCTCAGATATCAACCGTCCAACAATGAGATAGATGGAATGCTACAAATGCAGGGTGACAACGACCGCGATTTCATGACCATCACGACAGACGGCGGCTTCATCCACGCTCCTGTCCGATGAGTCGAGTCGAAAATAGTGATGTGTAGTTCTGAAACATTGATTGGCTCATGTTGTAATTAAACTTTAATGAATTCGTATGTCTCTTTGGTTTGGACAGTCGTTCAACTTAGATGTAATCGATGCTATTTATTAGTAGGACCATGAATCGTGCTATTAATGTCTTGCTTTTCTCTTCCGATCCTTTTGTTGCATACTTACATATTGCTTATGTATTGTCTGTTGTTTGGCTTGTGCATAGAGATGTCGTCGTATGTCGTGTACAAGGGTATGGTTCCCGGAGTCTACGACGACTGGGAGGAGTGTCGGAGACAGGTTCACCGTTTCAGCGGTAACAGTTACAAAGGGTACACCACTAGGGGGAGGCCGAATCTAGATACGCCCGCTATCTAGCGGGAGAGAGGAGGGAGCGTTGGAGGAACCGGATGAAGACCAGTTTGATCGCGATGATGCTCATCGTGATGACCACAACTCTCTTCTATGTGATGGTAGTTTAGATGATTGATATCGACTTGAAATGTGAAGACAAACTCGATACTCGCGGTCTTGAGACTTGTAATGTTTTATCTTTGTTCGGTCTTTTGAATTCGGAGACTAATATGATGAATTGTATTCGGAGACTAATCTTCTATTGTATTCGATGAATCTGATGTTGTTGTGTGCTGCTGTCTATATTCTGTCCAATAATATATTTTGTAACCTGTGCAAAAATCAGAAAAGTAAAAAAAACCAAATATTCATACTAATGGCGCATCACCAAAGTGCGCCATTAGTATGCCAAAGGATACTAATGGCGATCAACATAGCATGCGCCATTAGTATGACAAAGCACATGCTTAGATATAGCCCCGGAGACACACTAATGGCGATTGTGTAACATACTAATGGCGATCGCCAAGCGCCATTAGTATATCAGATACTAATGGCGCACCAGTGGTGCGCCATTAGTAAAATATACTAGTGGCATGCTACTGATGGCGCACTGGTAATGCGCCATTAGTAGGCAAAACCAGTGCGCCATTAGTAGGCCTTTTCCTAGTAGTGCTCACGCCGCAGCCGAACTAGTGAACCCTCGTACTCCTCTCCGCGCGGGCTTCCACCGCCGCGTCTTCCCCGGATCCCCGTCGTCCCCTTCCTAGGCCTCGCCGTCGTCCACCGCCCTGGTGCTCTCGGCGTAGCATGGTCAATGTGGTCAAGGAACGACTCCCATTGAACATGGACTGTACGTGGAGAGGCTGACTGCTGGGTCCACAGCCGCAGCAAGGAAGTGCCTCCTTATTACACGGAAAATAATGATTCCTCCACCTGACAGCTGGGACCCACCGGCACGGGCCACTATATTTTGTGAAAAAACGTTTCCCCCTGACTGCTGGGACCCACCAGCTACATCTTCGCACGCAAGGAAGTGCGTAAGGGCAAAAACACAAAACGATTCGCCCCCCTGACTGCTAGGACCCACCAGCTACACCTTCGCACGCAAGGAAGTATGTCCGGGCCAAAAAACGATTCGCCCCCCTGACTGCTGGGATCCACCAGCTACATCTTCGCATGCAAGGATGTGCGTCCGGGCAAAAAAATGATTCGCCCCCTGACTGCTGGGACCCACTAGCTAAATCTTCGCACGCAAGGAAGTGCCTAACAGTCGGGACCCACCTGGTCGAAGCGTACGTAGCTTTGTCATTCTGGTTGCGAACATGTACGTACATATATACTGGTGGATGTAGAGGCACGCACGTGTCGTAGTAGAGGCGCGCACGTAGCATGTACACATACGTACAACGGCAAGGGTGCGAGAAAGAAAATGCGGCCATGTATGTGTACATACGGGCGGGGTCTCGAACGCCTACTCGCACATACATACGGCCAGAGCTCGTGTACATGGCTGGGTCGGAACGGAGAAACAACGTCGTCATCGTGTGCATGGGGAGGCAACGGAATGCGTCGTGTTCATCGGGAGGCAATGGAACGCGTGGGAGCCAACCGGCTGGGTCGGAACGGAATGCGTGGTCGTGTTCATCGGGAGGGCTTGTACTGAACAGGCGATGGAAACGAGACCTGGCGTACCGCACAACGGAGGAAACGGACCTCCTACGTTCGGAACGGGGTCCAGTTGATCGGGAGGGGTGTGGCGTACAGCAAAACGGAGGAAACGGACCTCCTACGGTCGAAACGGGGTCCTGTTGATCGGAGGGGTGTGGCGTACCACAAAACGGACGAAACAGACCTCCTACGGTCGAAACGGGGGTCCTGTTGATCGGGAGGGGTGTGGCCTATTGCAAAACGAATGAAACGGACCTCCTACGGTCGAGACGGGGGTCCTGTTGATCGGGAGGGGTGTGGCGTACCGCAAAATGGACGAAACGGACTTGTGTTGGAGCGCTACGGTCGAAACGGGGGTCCTGTTCATCGGGAGGGGTGTGGCGTACCGCAAAACGGAACTCCATGGAATACTGTTCATCTCCACCGTCGACCTCATCCAGTCTCAACGGGCTACCATCGACCTCCTCCAGCCTCTGCGGGTTCCTATTCATCCAGCCTCCACCGCGCGCTACTCCCCCGGGGTCCTGTTAAACTACCCCTCCACCGTCTGCTGTTCATCCAGCCCTCCACACCACGGGGTCCTGTTCAACCACCCCTCCATGGGCACCCCTCCACCGTCTACTGTTCATCCATCCCTCCACACCACTGGGTCCTGTTCATCCAGAGGCAACGCCACCGCTCACTGTTCATCCAAACACCCTCCCCCCCCCCCCAACGCTCACTGCTCATCCCAGAGGCAGCATCGATCGCCTTGATTAGCAGCGATGGCGAATCGCCGATCGGGTCTAGTTAACAGCCATCGATCGATCGCTCGGGTTCAGTAACGCGTAGCCTGCAGTACAATCGCTCTAGTTCAGTTAGAGCCCAACGCCTCGCTCAGGTTTAGTTAGAGCCAACGCCTTGCACACACGCGCGTATGTGTACGAGAGAAACACGCATCGCTCGGCCCCCAACCACCCACCGTAACCGGCAACTCCCCGAACTTTTCCTCCCCCTCGCTTCTACCACGGTTTTTTCCGTCATGGACAGCCCAAAGAATGTCATGCAGCTGCGTCTTCGGCCCGCCCAGGACGAAATGCCCATTTTCTGTCATGATTTTTTGTCATAGAAGTAGGAGCCCACCACATCTATGATGATACCGGGTTTTGTCACAATTATCCTCATAGAAGTGTCATATGTATGACAGGAAAAAATTCGTTTGGCCCAAAATGTCACGGATGTGTCTTTTTTTGTAGTGCATACGGCCACATCTCAATAGGTTGGACCTTTAAATCTCACAATCCCAACAGGTTTGTACGCCATGAGCTATCAAATGTGGGGACCCCGACTCAAGAGTCGAGATCACCGAATGCACATGTATAGTGATCCCAGAGATCAATGCTCACTGAACACACAGAAGCTGAATAACAAGAGTCTTACATCCATACATACAGTCTTACACAAATTATGACCATTATGGTCAAGTCTTACATTGATAAAGCCTTAAGGGCTGAACATCAAATGAAGCACAAGCAGCGTAAATCTTCATCGGTAAGTAGAACCCATGCCATCTGCCTTAACCCTACAGGCATTCTGACTGGGAAGCGTCCTAGTTCGCGTGTTCCTCACCAAAGAACTCTTCCTCGAACTCCTGTTCTTCCATGTCTGGTCAATTAAATAACCAGTGGCAAGCCAATGATTACTTTGAATGTACTCGCAAGCAACCCATGATTTGGTTCAAAGTAACAATGCAATTGTACGACAAGTAAGCAACCTAGCTTCACGCTAGTTGGGATGTCCTATCAACTTGTGAGATATGCCTCAATGAACTTGGGTAACCTTGAGAACAGGTTACAGATATCAACATAAATAGAATTTGAATCAATGCCATGCCATTCAACATGTCAAGTCACCACCTTGACACCAATAGTTCCTTTCCACACACACATGCACCAAGATTGTAACATTTCTGGACATAGTTTAAGTAGCACCTCCCAACTGTCCATGACCGTGGACACGGCTATTTGAATAGTTTGACACTCTGCAGAGGTTGCGCACTTTACCCACAAGATCCGGGAAGCTTTTGTGTCATCCATGACCTCGAAGTACCTCAAGTACTCGGGGGAAGCACCCGATCATTACCTTTCCCTAGACAATACTAACATAGGGTCCACTTGTTGATACACAGCCCTCATATAAATGCAAAAGATCGTGGGACTCTGCCCTTTTCACATTATCACGCATACACGAAGGGACCAACGGTTTGTCCGGTGTCCTGTGAAAACAGTCATGGCCGCCTATCCAAGTACGACCCCATCCCGAGAGTGACCTCAAGTCACCCCCGTCACTAGTAATGTGGGCACCATGCTAGTAGCAGTCCAAGTAATCAATAATGCCCCGCCCCATAAAGGGGTAGAGTGGTTGCACATGTTTGGTTATCATTTTACACACTCCAAAAGCTCTCTTTGGTACACCACTTCTTCCTCAAGTGGTAACCTTAGTTCAACATCTCCCAAGGGCATTAGGGGCACCCGATGGGGTTTTCGAAGGAATGTAACCACGAAGAGTTCATGGTACACATGCATCATTATGCATCAACTAGTCTCTTGAGAATGCAATCATGAATAAGGTAAGGTCATAAGTAGGGGTATGCATCATGTCGTGGTTCACAACAAGTTTACCACCGTCATGTTTCATCATCGCGCAATTGGAAAAAGGGTACCGATGAACAAGAGGGGTGTCATGGTCAAAGGGCTGCTTGCCTTGATTGGCTTGTTCTTCGAGGTCTTCAAATCCTTCTGCTCCTTCTTCCTCAGCAACTTCGTCAAATACGGGATCTAATCGTCGCAAGAAAATAACGGAAAAATAAGACAATAATGAAACAGAAAAGTCAAAGTGCTCAGAAAAATGTCAACTTATTTTTGTAAAATACTAGGAGGAAAACTAGGAAGGGGAAAATTCCTGGTCGCAGAAGGTGTTTGATGCTGGTTTGGGCAAGTAGATGATTTCCATTTTTCATGAGACTCCACAGGGTGAAATGGCACATATAATTTGGGCCTTCCACCAATCTTGAGCTCACTTGGGCAAAGTTGCCAATGCAACTTTTGTAAACCCTAGAAATTAGCAGAAATGAACTTGTGCAGATCCAGTTGAGTAAATCACATCTCATTGATGCACCACTTGGTGTGGTGGCCTCATTTGGTCATGTGATCATGCTCACAAAAGTTGGGATCAAGGAGAGAAAGTTGGTAATACAAAATTGTTCAAATTTGATTCCGGTCAGAGGGGATTTTGGGGCATTTTGGTGAAACAAAATGACCTTAATTGAGATGAGGCTTTGCAAGGTGATCACAATATGCATTTGTGACTTGCTGGATTTTCCTTGGATTTTTATGAAAATATTTCCTGTAGAAATATTTCAAATCCTTGAAATGGGAAGGAATGGTTTTGGGAGGTTTTGTCCAATATTTTGAACATGACCATGGGTTGAAACTCTTATATATGGAAAATATATGTCCACTGAGTTTCTCTGATTTTCCTCAAATATTTTTGACGCTTTAAAATAATTTTAACCTATTAAAGACCATTTCTGGCCTGAAGAAAAACCCTTTAAATAAAATAGGAAAATTACTTTTAAAATTATGTTTTTGTGGTTTATGCGAGTCCTATATCTAATAGGTCTCAAATATACTCTTTGAAATATTTTTCATCCCCCAAATCAAGTACTTGTGGTGCAAATCTTAATTCAAGGGTTTTTGGATAACTAATTTTTGAAAATACTATTTGGCCAAATTATTTTTGTAAGAAAATACTATATTGCACTATACATATGGCATGATAATTGGGCAGAAGTTTTGGGGCAAGGAGATGAAGTATATGAGGTGGAGTTGTGTTGACTTTAAAGAGCACTTGAAAATCACACAGAGAAATCCAACTCCAAATAAAAGCCAAATAATGCAAAAGTTTTTGTTGGTCCAAATTTTCATGCTTTATAAATGCAAATGCCATGTTACAAAAAAACAGGGTGTGACATCAAATCATGCCATGATCAGTCAAAAAAACATCCCACGATCTATTTAAGAAAAAATATCCCACAATTACAATCTGACGACCCCAATAGGTTGAGCGATTAGATCATTCCACAACAAAAACTCATGATCCCAATGGGTTCAGCCATCCCATGAGCCTATTTGCAAAAAAAAACATGAGCCATCAGAACATCCCATAATAAAAAAACTGGCGCAATTTTTTTTATGGAGTGCCATCTCTTCAAACTCTCACAAACGTACAGAGATTCGATCTCCACAAACAAAGAACTTCCGCCTCAAGGGTTAATTGTCCTTTAGATTATAGGTTACACCTTGTACATCATCTTCCTCCGGCGAACGATACTTCGAAGTCAACATCCTCCAACCAATGGCACTTCGGCACTATCTTCCTCCAGCGGACACCAGCCGGCTCTGTCGAGCAATCAGACCACCTACAATAAGTACCATCTGCACGAAATTATAGATCGGCGAACGACACTTCAAAGTCAACATCCTCAAACCAATGGCAGTTCGGCATTGTCTTCCTCAAGCTAGCTCTGTCGAGCAATCAGACCACCTCCAGTAAGTACCATCGGCACGAAATTATTGATCAGCCTATTAATGGATCAATATTACTTCAATTATACTCTAGGAAGTGTTCATCTAAAAAGATCTTACATGTATGCTCAGAAGGTTAACTGTGTTGAAATAGAAAAACTGTGTGTATTCTAGATTAAGTAATGCAATTCTATAGGTGTAGGTTCATGTCTTAATGATGGCACATTCATACTTCTACTCACCTAGATAAGGTTGATGCCATGGATGTTGGTTCGAGTGTATTCACGTTAAGATAATATACTCTACAAGACTAGAACCACACAACAACTATAACAGAAAAGGGATTGCTTGTTGCGATATGGAGAAAAACACAAGGTGCATCAGATGGTTTTCATATTTGATCAACCTCAAATTCGATAGTGGGTTCCTGTCTTAATGCCATCAGCTCCATCTGAAACAAAAGATCAAACCAATAGTCAAAATTTTATATTTATTCATCAGCCCCAGTTAAAAAATCTTCAATTTACTACGTTATCACATAATCACTTGAGGCCACTGCAAAACAATGTGTATTTATAAAGCTGCCATGTCATTATATTGCTTACTTTACTAATCAACATTTTGTTCTTATATTTTTAGGGCATCAAGGAATATGGGACTTAAACTATTGGATTCATTGACTACACGAAAGGAGACATGGACAATCAAAGTCAAAGTCTCAAAGTCTTAAGACCTAGGACGCAATTAAATTATCAACTAATGAACACATTAGCACTGATACAATTTTCTGAGTTAAAAAGGTCCAAGTATTACATATATAATCTCTTCAGATTTCCTTGTACAAAATTTGCTAATGTTCTCTCTATGTAGAAGCAAAAATTAAAGAGGACTCCATCTACATAATTAAGATCTTCAAAGTTTGAGAGTATGAAAAATACCGACTATTCAAGAAAAATCTCAAAATCAGATTTCGTTTTGATAGAACAGTGATGAAGGTGGTTAAAGAAAAATCAAAGTTTTTGGACTAACACATCGAATTTTGCTGATAGCGATACCTTGGAGAGTCGGGTGAATACTGATAAACAGTGCTCAGGTATGACCATACTCCATACCGACGAACAAGCAAAGATCAATTAGATTTATAAACGTGATTTGCTTAGTACAATGAAAACAATAGAGCAAGTACAAAAGAAAATAAAGGGGCGAGTATGGCACAAACTTCAAACATCCGTGAGATTGGATTTATTAATCCAAACTTTCAAAAAGATGGTGCGGCTATCAGTGTATGTGTGTGTGAATTAAGCACGACAGTGGGAAGCATCTTTAGTATCAAATGTAGCCAGCGAACATATCTGCTCATCAGTCACCACTGAATATGTTCTAAGTAGACAACTTGGGATCGTTATCAGTAATTAATGATGATAATTAGTGTTGGCAGGCATGGTTGATAAAGACGTCCTTATTGGAGACCTGTTATCAGGTAAACCGATACAAAAGGAGCAACTCAATATGCTCAACTTGGTTCATTGTTCAAGGACGGTTGCCACAAATAAATACTAAAATGTGCTTCATTAAATGTGGAAGTATTTGTTTCTAGTAGATAAAAGAGATCGAAAGAATCTTTCCCGTTGATATTTATGCATTTCCTTGATATGGCATCTGATTTGGATCCCATGCATAAGGTGCTTTATAGCACTATGATGAACTGATGATAGGTATCTATGCTTTAAAACGCTGCGAAGATAGGTCTCTATACTATGATGATAGAGCTAAAGGATACTACTCTGGACAGAACATCCACCAATCCAATGGAACTGCTATATTGCCAGGATATATTCTTATCATCTCTTTATTATCATTTCAGCTACCAAACATATGTGATACTTGACAAGTATGGTAGAAATCTGAGATTAGATTAGCATGTACGTACACTTCCCTGACAAAAATTCAGTTAATTTCGAGTGACTGAAATTCAGTGTTGATTTGCCATATACAAACACAATGTTTGCTTACAATAGCAAAACAAAGAAGGAAATGACCGATTGCGGAAAGATGAGGAAAAAATCATATGAAAACAATAATATGCAACCAATCTTGCATACATGATGATACAATAATGAATATATATATATATATATATTACTTGCTAGTACTGACTTTGTACCTCAATCAACGCCTATAGAGCACTAAAAAATAAATCACATGTTTTCCAAGACTAGAAGGAAAAATGATGAAATATTTACCACTAATAGGCATTTCCTTCAATACATTTTATTGGTTCAATGACACAAACACACGAAAAGGTTAAGAAAATGGGGAAATATGACAAAGTCGCGAAAAGGAAAAATGGTGACCTGCAGTTCAAACTTCGAAGGATGTTGGCGCTGTAGAGGATGTGGACGATGTGTTGAGCTGCCTCGCGCGGAAATAGCGATGATGCGTTTGGCTTGCGCGCTTGGGGAAGAAAGTCTCACCAGCATCCTCATAGTCATACTGAGGCTGGATCAAAGAGGCTGCGGCCTTGCGGGAGATGAAATCCATGACCAAATCACTGCATAGACGCCAACATAAATCAATCCCCATTTACCAGCCTAGGAGACGGAGGAGGCGTACGAGGAGACAAACAACCCGCCATCGATGGTCACCCTGTGGCAGCACTAACTGCGGGGGTGACTTCAGGTGAGGACGAGCATCCTCGATGTTAGCGGATCAAGAGAGCGAGCTGATGGGAGCTACCCGGCAACACCAATTGTTGAGTGAGAAGAGAGAATGAGGAAAGGAGAAAGGGGATCGGGCAAGAGGAACATTCTTACTGTCTGGACAAAAGAAAAACGGAGAAGTCGAGAAGACTACAGAATGGGGAAAGTGAAGATATCTTACTGCTGGGACCCATGAAACCAATGACGTTCTGTACATGCAGTAATAGTGTGCATACAGTGAGAGCAAACTATGTAACGTCAAAATGTAAGCCACCCTTGGTACTTGCTACGTCTTGAGATTGCATTGGTTTTCCTCGAAGAGGAGAGGGTGATGCAGCAATAGTAGCGTAAGTATTTTCCCTCAGTTTTTGAGAACCAAGGTATCAATCCAGTAGGAGGCTCCTCAAAAGTCCCACGCACCTACACAAACAAACAAAGAACTCGCAACCAACGCCATAAAGGGGTTGTCAATCCCTTCACGGCCACTTGCAAAAGTGAGATCTAATAAAGATAGTATGATAAGATAAATATATTTTTGGTATTTTATAATATAGATGCAAAAAGTAAAGATGCAAATAAAAGTAGATTGTAAGCAAATATGATAAGAGATAGACCCGGGGGCCATAGGTTCACTAGTGGCTTCTCTCAAGATATCATAAGTACTACGGTGGGTGAACAAATTACTGTCGAGCAATTGATAGAAAAGCGAATAATTATGAGATTATCTAGGCATGATCATGTATATAGGCATCACATCCGCAACAAGTAGACCAACTCCTGCCTGCATTTACTACTATTACTCCACACATTGACCGACTCCTGCTTGCATCTAGAGTATTAAGTTCATAAGAACAGAGTAACACATTAAACAAGATGACATGATGTAGAGGGATAAACTCAAGCAATATGATATAAACCCCATCTTTTTATCCTCGATGGCAACAATACAATACGTGCCTTGAAACCCTTTCTGTCACTGGGTAAGGACACCGCAAGATTGAACCCAAAGCTAAGCACTTCTCCCATGGCAAGAAAGATCAATCTAGTAGGCCAAACCAATCTGATAATTTAAAGAGACTTGCAAAGATAAATCAATCATACATAAAAGAATTCAGAGAAGATTCAAATATTATTCATAGATAAACTTGATCATAAACCCACAATTCATCGGATCTCGACAAACACACCACAAAAAGAGTTTACATCGAATAGATCTCCACAAGAGAGGGGGAGAACATTGTATTGAGATCCAAAAAGAGAGAAGAAGCCATCTAGCTAATAACTATGGACCTGTCGTGGAATTAACACGTCAGATGTCATAGTGTGAGGACTTAGTCGTGAGGCCAACACATCTATGTGGTAGCTTGAGAGGGGTTGAGCGGAATCGAGAAACACAACACAAGACGAGGATTTAGACAGCTTTGGGCCCCGGGAAACATCATCCGATAATAGCCCTACATGCTGTTTGTGGCTAGGTCTCATTATCATCATGAGTGAGTCGCCGTAAACCGGCTCTCCTCTAGTTGTGCCTAGCCCTAGAGATTGTTTCTTGTTGCTTGTCCCTCTTTGGGGAGCCCTGCCCCTCCTTATATAAGTTGAAGGGGCGGGTTACATGTAGAGTCCATCTTGTACTAAGACTTAAACTATTTTGACTTCCTTTCCTGGGCTTCTTAACGTCTGCCGGTTTAACATTGTTTGCCGGTTTACCGTCTGTCTTAGCCATCTGTCTTGACTCTCTGTCTTAACTGTCCGCCGGTTTACCATCCGCCGGTTTACCAAGTCTGAGCCGGTTTACAATTCCAGCCGGGTCATACCGCGGGGTATATCCCCGACATTAGCCCCCAGTTTAATTTGAATTTATCCATTTTAAACTGATCCTGAGCATCTTTAAATCCTTGTCATTTCCTTCTAGAAACTCTGGGTCAATAGGCCAGCTTCATAATCAATTTGCTGACATTGGTTTATCACAGAGAAATATTGTGAAGAATAACTTCTTTGACTCAGCTCCCAATGACTTAACAAAAATATTGGTCCTTGAAATCCTCATCTGATCTTCAGCCGGTTTAAGAATGTAGAACTTGCCGGTTTATCATTGCCAAGATCAACGGTTTATAAATATTGATAGCACCGGGTCATACTTGTAGTTAACATCCAGCTTGAAAATATACCTCTTATATGCCTATCACTTGTAGCCCCCAAGTCTTAAGAAGGTAGCATAGCAACAGCTTAAGACTTGCTTCAATATAAATATCACAATCTTGAAGAAATCCAGGTCGTTCATCTCAATCACTAGTCAGAATTGAGTATTCCACATATGTAGCCCCCAAGTGCCGGGTTGTCATGCTTGTAGCAACCTGGGACTTGTAATTGCCTGATGCTCATAAAAACTTCAACCAGTGTAGCCCCCAAGGGCTGGGTCATTATGCAATAATGAGAGGGACTTTGAAAATATAATCATGTAAACTTTGAACAGAAGTAGCCCCCAAAGGCCGGCTCATTACAATGTGATGAGTCGGGTATTCAATAAGGTGAGCAAAAAATGACTTTGCATTAGCCCCCAAGTGCCATGGTGCATACTTACAGCGACATGAGACTTGTGTATTTGATGTAATCTCAATTTGAATAATGTAGCCCCCAAGTGCCGTGTTGTAAGCCTGCAGCAACTTGGGACTATTCCTTCAATTGTAGAATAAATCATATCCATTTATATATGATAGCCATTGCGCTAAAGCGACTTGTACAACCTTAATCATGATACTGGTTATTGATAACCATAACAAATATTCAGCCATGTTGGCTATTAAAGATTTGAATAATATACCCAATGATTTATAAGCGCATGATTCCAATGGCGCAATCCAAATATATACTGGCGACTTATAGTCCAAAGCCAGGCCGGATCAATAAACACCAGATTATAAGTGATTATGTGCTAACAGTGTAACATCCCAAATTTCCAATTTGGCATGTTATACATAGGTCATACATGCATATCATATTTTATTGCTTTTTCGTTTGCAATCGTCGAAATCCTAAGGAACTCAAGGACCTTCGGAGAGAGTTGGGGATTTTCTAATTTTCATATTTGAAAATTTTGTCAAATAGTGAAGACGAGGATTTGATTTTAATTATTTTCTCTCTGGAAAATACTTCATTTAAAAATATTAAATGAGGGGAGATAATATGACTTCTCCAAAATAATTGAAATATCGGAGGAAAAATGTTAAAATCATTTTTGGGATTTTATTTGAATTCATTCGGGATTTTATTGCTCCTAGAAAAATGTTGCATGTTTTAAAAATTGCATTTTAGGGGCCAAGAAAAGTTCATCTTGCTCTAAATATTTATTTAGACGGAGAAAACTTGTTTTGGAATTTTTAGATTTTTATTTATTTTTCTAGGAATTTTCTTTCATGGAATGTTTTTTTTAAAAATAACTCATACCGACCGGGTCAAGGCCCACTGAAAGGTGTTGCCCAGCCCGCCGCGCTTCCCGCGCCGCCGCAGTGCTTGGCACGGACGCCGAGGGCTAGTCCGAGCCGGACTCCACCCCGGCGCCCCTTCCCAAGCCGCCCGCCCGCCCTCCTATTTAAGCCGCCGCCACGCCACGCCACCACCACCACCCGCCACCCGCCACCCCGCCTCGAGCCCGATCCGCCGTCGCCTCGCGCCACCGCCGCCTCCGCCGCCACCCGCAGCCCCGAGCCCCGAGCTGTCGCCGAGCCCCGCCGAGCCGCCGCCGCCAGACGAGCCTCGCGGAGGTACCCGACCCGCCACGGTTTTTAAATAAACCCTTCGGTTTTTTTGAAAACCCTAGATCGTTTTTTTTCTACATCGGTTTATTTTTTTCGGTTTATTTACCTAGCGAACGTCCGTTCGTCCGTTCGTTCTAACGAACGTGTTCACTATTGAGTTTCTGCTAACGAACGTTCGTTCGTTTAGCTGTTTGTCGTTTTTCTTTTATCGGATTTATTCCACGATTATTCTGATCGCGATTTCTGATCCGATTTTCAAACCTGTTTATCTTTTCGCTCGTTTATCAGAATCAGGCGATTCAAGCGCTTGGAGTTTCATCTCGAAACCCTCTTTCCGAATAACCAACTCAAACAAGATTTTTCTTCTGTAAAATTTGACTTAGATCCAGAATAGCAAAACGAAGTTGTTTCTTTTGCCGTTTGAGTTTCGTTGCTTCATTTGATTTGATTCTTTTTTTGCAAACCGGATTTCTTATGTTGAACTCTCCGGTCAAGCTCTTTTATTTGGAGTTCTACTTGTGCATCTTTGATTGTTGCTTATGTATGTTATTGTTTGCTTGCGATAGAATTCCCGGAGTGCGAAGCGTGTTACTACGAGTCACTAGGATTCCCGGATCGTCAGCAAGGCAAGTAACACGTTGATCATACTCTTTTCATACCCAATTTTTATGCATTAGTTTCAATCCTCAAACATTGCATGATTAGGATGCCTTTAACTTGTGGGTATTGGGAAGTAGTTGATGAGATAGAACCTATTGTCCCGTTTTATTATCAAACCCTTGGGAGTTACTTCTACGTTATGCTTATATTGCCATGCTATGCTTGTAGACGTGGATTGGATTTGAGTGATATCCATGACAGATGTGAGATTGATAATTAATGGTTTACTTAAGGTGGCAACTTTAATACACATCTGGGTGGATTGAGGCACCTGGGGTTACCAGTGATTGCCTGTTTTATTTTTGGAAATCCCGGGGTTACCGTGTGATTCTCCTATTGACCGCCACCAGTGCTCAAAGGAATCGAGTCTATTCATGCTAGAAACTTCCGTGTGCAGCCGCAAGCTATTATGGGCTCTAGCATAGTTGAGTAAGTTGCGTGAAGCTCTTGAAGAGGTGGATCAGCAGGTAGTGGGTTTGTAGGTTTGGTATGGTCTGCCCGGAGTAGAGAGTTAATGCTTCTGAAAGAGCGTGTCTCGGCCATCCGTCTCTCAAACACCTGCAAAGGCAAGAATCAACGGAGGCGATCGAGTCTTATGGGAAAAGTGCGCAAACCTCTGCAGAGTGTACAATCTAATCATGGTTAGCCGTGTCCCCGGTTATGGACAATTCTGAGTATCTAGTACTTGAGTATTCACATGTATCTCAACACTCTAAAATTAATATTGCTGGGTTGTTAAGTACTTTTAATTGAGATCATTGAGTTGGGGTTTACCTTCTCAAATGATGTTTCAACTACCATGATAGTTATATTAAAATTGATTCCTTTGAAGTAGGGAAAATTTGGCTTTTCGCAAAAACTGTAACCATAGAGCTTTCCACCGGCCAAATATGCATGTAGTGGTAGCATTATTCTGTTATTGCTCTTTTCTGTTACATTGTCAGCATATTCCATGTGCTGACCCGTTCTCGGGCCCAACGTATTATGTTGCAGACTTTTCGACGAGGAGTAAGGTTCAGAGGTCGTTGCCGTGCAGCTCAGCTATGCCGCTGGAGTTGATGGACTCACTATATCTTCCAAGCCTTCCGCTGTTATCGCATTAGATGGCCTTAAGCCATATTATTGTAATAAGTTCTCTTTGAGACATTCGATGTAATAAGTGTGTGATTGCTACTCTGTTATAAATCCTTCTAAGTACTGTGTGGTGTCAGCATTACTGATCCAGGGATGACACCTGAGCACAGAGACTTGACCATCTAAGGTCGGGTCGCTACAAACAGCTTGATAACTGGAAGCCACACCGGGTTAAGAAACACCGGGTTGATGTAATGACATATTGTAACACCCACGATGCGGCTATATCTCCCACGTGTCGAAGCACGACTTAGAGGCATAACCGCATTGTGGTTTTGTCGCAAGAAGGGTCATCTTCACACAATCCCATGTAATGAACAAGACTGGGATAAAGAGTTGGCTTACAATCGCCACTTCACACAAGTGCTTAAATAAATCATACATCATTCAGAGTACACACATAGTCCGACTACGGACGAAGCCAAAAGAAAAGAAGATAACCCAACTGCTAGATCCCCGATCGTCCCAACTGGGCTCCACTACTGATCAACAAGAAACAACACATAGCAACAACTAAGATCTTCGTTGAGCTCCCATCTGAGCTAGGTAGCATCCTCTGCACTGGTATCATCGGCACCTACAACTGTTGTGATAGTATCTGGTAAGTCACGAGGACTCAGCAATCTCAAAACCCGCGAGATCAAGACTATTTAAGCTTATGGGTAAGGAATGGATAAGTGGTGAGGTTGCAGCAGCGACTAAGCATGATATGGTGGCTAACATACGCAAATAAGAGCGACAAGAGAAGCAAAGGAACGGTCGTGAAGCTAGCAATGATCAAGAAGTGATCCTGAACTCCTACTTACGTCAAACATAACCCAAAACCGTGTTCACTTCCCGGACTCGGCCGAAAAGTGACCAAAACGGCTACACACGCGGTTGATGCGTTTTAGTTAAGTCAAGTGTCAAGTTCTCTACAACCGGATATTAACAAATTCCCATCTGCCACATAACCGCGGGAACGGCTCTCGAAAGTTTATACCCTGTAGGGGTGTCCCAACTTAGCCCATCACAAGCTCTCACGGTCAACGAAGGATATTCCTTCTCCCAGGAAGACCCGATCAGTCTCGGAATCCTGGTTTACAAGACATTTCGACAATGGTAAAACAAGACCAGCAAGACCACCCACAGCCGACAAATCCCGATAGGAGCTGCACATATCTCGTTCTCGTGGCACACCGGATAAGCTAAGCGTCTGTGTACCGAGCGAATCCAAGTTGCCAAGGAATGGTCCCGCACGGTGCTCTAGTTTGGACCGACACTCAAAGGAGCACTGGCCCGGGGGGTAAAATAAAGATGACCCTTGAGTCTGCAGAACCTAAGGGAAAAAGGCTTAGGTGGCAAATGTTAAAACCAATGTTGGGCCTTGCTGGAGGAGTTTTATTCAAAGCGAGCTGTCAAGGGGGTCCCATAAATCACCCAACCGCGTAAGGAACGCAAAATCAAGGTACATAAACACCGGTATGACGGAAACTAGGGTGGCAAGAATGGAACAAAGCACCAGGCATAAGGCCGAGCCTTCCACCCTTTACCAAGTATATATATGCATTAATTAAATAAGAGATATTGTGATATCCCAACATAATCTTGTCCATCATGGAGCAATCTTCAACTTCACCTGCAACTAACAACGCTATAAGAGGTGTTGAGCAAAGCGGTAACATAGCCAAGCAATGGTTTTCTAGGAAGGGTGAAAAGGTTAGAGGCTGACATGGCAATATGGGAGGCATGGTAAACAAGTGATAGGTAGCGCAACATAGCAATAGAACGAAGCAACTAGCAAGAAAAGATAGAAGTGATATCGAGGGTAATGGTCATCTTGCCTGATATCCCGCAAGGAAGAAGAACGAGTCCATGAAGAAGACAAACGCACGTAGTCGCACGAATCCTCACAACTCCGGAAGGGAACCGAAGCTAACGCGAGAAGCAAAGCGGAAAGAAGCAAACAACATGGTAAACACACAAGCATAAACATGTCATGATGCACAAACAAGTATGATGCATGTCCGGTTTAATGAGGCATGGCATGGCAATATGCAACAAACAACACTACAAGTTAAGTGGAGCTCAATATGCAACGAGTTGCATATTGACGAAACACCACATTCAATTATTTAGTTCTCTCTCGGTTATGTACTCAACAACATTAAATGTTATTAAACATGGCAAGCGGTGAAGCATAAGTAAACTAACTATTTAGGCAAGTTTAAATGAGGCCGGAAATAACAAACAACAATTCCGGAAAATCATCATGTGCATTTAGCAAATTAATGGAAACAACAAATATAAACATTTTAAATTGTTGTTATCATGATGCAGATGACATATTCAAGTTTTATGCAGTTTTTATGAAAATGTTGACAAGAGCATGTTATGAAGCATTTGTCACCGTGGCGGAACGAAAGGGGTGCCACGGCAACTACAACGGAAATGGTGCCACGGCAACATTCCGGTTCCGATATCTCGATTGAGATGTCGGTGCAAAAGAATGTGTGGAGAGCGTGCCATGAAAGATGGTGGGGTGATCCTGGTTACCGGGTTCCCATGGGTCGACGGCATGGCAAATGAGGAGGAACGTGCACGAAACAAACGGGCACGATGCAAACATACGGTTCATCTCATACAACATGCATTCATTCACGGGCATCGTCTCAACGTTATACCTTCGAAGCGTGCATTTCAGGCGGATCGAGTTCGTAGTGGAAGTAGTCATTCACGGGTCATCGTGGGAAGTAGTGGTTCACGTTTCGTAGATGTTCGGGGTCGTTGGTAGTTGTACAGAGTCGTTGTTGGACTTCACGGATCCGAGTAACTTGGGGTCGACGGCGAGGACCTCGGCATTTCGATGCGGTGTAGAGGTACATGTTGATGGTCGTCGTGGTACTTGGCGTTTCGTACAGTACTCGGCCGAGCATCCACGTGGTCTTGCCGGTGGTGTACTTGGCGAATCCACGTAGTTGTACACAGGTAGAAGAGGAACTTGACGCATCCAAATGAAGCAACACAAAAGGCCTCGGGTCTTGGCGGTCAACGAAGGGAGGCGGGCGGCGAAGCAGCAGCAACAACGCAGCGCGGCATCAGACAGCCACGACGGACACCATGGCCGTGAGGAGGAGGGGCCCTGGCACGAGACCAGTAGCGGGCACGCGCATGCAGGAAGGCGGTGAGGTCGACAGCTTGCCCAAGTCGCGGTGGAGCGACGGGAACAGCGGTGGACGAGGAAGCAGAGGGGAGGCGTCGCATGGAGGAGAGTCGACGGGGCGGCGCTCGCCGGAGTCGGGGCCGAAGGGGGCGGATCAAGGGGCTCCTCCCCTGACGACGGAGCTGACGAGGCAGTGGCGCCGGGTAGACGAGGAGGCGGGCGAGGAGGTCCTGGCACGGTGGCGAGCTTGAGGCGACGGCGCTGTGGAGGTCCGACCGATGCCACGGACGACGCGGCGGCTGCTAGCGATGGGGTTGAGGAGGCCGGGCGAGGCAGATACGACGGGGAGGCGAGGGACCGAGAGGAGCGTGGTGGCTCGCTGATGGAGAAGGGCGCGAGGCGCGCGTGGCCATGGGGATTGGGTCCCTCTCCTGTGTGCGCGAGGTGAGAGACGAGTGGAGGGGAAAAGGGATCGAGCCGAGGTTCTTCCTGGCGGCGCAAGCGAGGGGAACGAGGAGGAGGAGGAGATGGATCGGGGGGAGGGTAGGGTTAAAGCTGGTGGGCTGCGGGGGATGGTTGGGCCGGCCTGGTTGGATAGGCCCAAGAGGGTGGCGGGTGCAGGCTCTCTCTCTCTCTCCCTTCCTTCTTTATTTCCCAAAAATAGAAAATAAATCAGGGAAGAAAAGGAGAAGAAAGGAAGGTCCAAAAATGTTCGGATTTTTGGTGGAGCTCCGGAAAATGATGAAAGAACTTATGGGCAGGTTGGAGACCAAGAATTGAGATAACAACGGCATGGGATATTTTGCAAGTGGGTTATGGTTAATTCCAAATAAACGGAATAATTTTATTATAGCTCCCTAATAATAGTAGGAGACTTTGAATATGTTTTAAAGAGAAATCACCATGTGAATATCCCTCGATTTAAATAGATCGATGATCTATGCAATTTATTTAGGTGAGTTTTTAAAAATTAAAAGACATGATGGCATGATGCAATGCAAATGATGCAACGAACAAAACAAATCACATGACAAAACTCGGAGTAGCTGGAAGTCTTCTGGAGCGTCGGTCTCGGGGCGTTACAACACTCCACCACTACAAGAGGATCTCGTCCCGAGATCTAGGATGGCACCGGAGAGAAACGGAAGAGGAAGTGAAGAGGGTAAACTAAGTTGCTTCTTCGACCAATGAGTGAAACCACGAACCTTGGGAGGTTGAGCAATTTAAAAGAAAGACTACAACAGAGATGAACGAGATTGCAAACAATCCGTTATAAAAGTGGAACAAGGAACATTACGAGAACTTGAAGATTGCAAAGACACGAACCAAGAGTTTAATGGACAAGATAGAATTCGAAACTACTCTAGTTAAAACAAGATGAGAGAGAAAGAATTCGGGCAGCACCCTGGTTGAACATGGAAGGAATAGAACATGAACTTGAGAAGATGGAATGATACTTGATGAAATCAACTACACACCGCCTCCGTAACTATTGAAAGAATGGCACAAGGGTAAGAAGGATTTCAGACAAGACCGATTGAAACGGGAGGCAAAACTTGATAAGATGAAAGAACTTGAATGAGAACACAACACCCCGGTTAAATGGATAAGCATGAAAAGAACACGCTCCTCAATTCGAGAAGAGGAGTGAAGAGAGCAACATCACAATGCCTCCGAAAGAAATAATAGAAGATAGATCATTGGAATAACAGAATGGAGAAGAAAATGCCAAGCACCCTTCCAAGAAGGTTATAACGGAGCTGTTGGAAAACCAACAACGAAACGAATAAGCTTGTAGTGAGCTTATGGAAAACATCTCAAGACTATGAGGTGACAAACGGCCACTAATGGAAACCATTGATCTGATTGAGAGCACCAAAGAGATGAAAAACTTCTTCACCGAGATGAGAAGGAGAAAATTGGATCATTGATAAGCACCACAAATAGCTACATTCCTTAGGGAAGGCTATAGGTGAAATATGACACAAGATAACTCCAACAAGGAGATTGATGGATTTAAAATACCTCAATCTTGACAACTTGAATAACCAAGGGAAATTGTCAAGAGTGACATAACACCATCTCAAAAGATAATGTAGAAAGAATTGCACTTTGGAATGCATGATGAAGAATGCTTGAACTCCTCAAAACAAAACATGTGTTGAGTACCATGTTTAATTTTGAGTATAGCTTGGCTGATCTTAACTTCAAGAGAAATCTTGAAGAACAATTGAAGAATGAAAAGAATCCTTGACGAACCACCATGTAGAGCCTCCATGAAGAACTCCGGTAATAAAAGGATGATAAAAAGAAAGAGAAGTTGAAAACACAAGGTGAAGTCTTGCGATGATTTAGATGGAGCTACGAAATGAGTAAACTTTGAACTCCGGACAGGAAAGATGAATAACTTGGAACTCAGAATTACTTCCTGATGAACAAACTCCGGAAGAAGGAATTAATCACTTGGATGAAACAAGAATAAGAATTATGTCCTGCCTATCCTTCACCAATATAAATTGATGACAAGCAACGGATTTGGCATACTACTTATTCTCGTAGAAAGGATTAAAGAGAGATATAGCGCCAACTTGAAAAGGGTCTTCAACAACCACCGGTAGGATCGAAACAACGAAAGAATGAATGAATTGATACGATAACGAAGGAAGCGAAATCTTGAACGAACCGTAGTCAGAATTGAAAATGAACTTAGCAAAGGCACAATTCACCGGGAAGGATTGAAAAACGAATGAAGATACTTGAGGGGATTTAGATACATGAGAACGAAGAGATCATGAACTGATTAAAGGATATTTGAACGATTCACCGGTAAGATTTGGAGAACGATAGCTACACGCTGAGAATGAAGAATTATGACATGATGGCCTTCGGAAGAAAGAAATAGAAATATTTCATGAAATGCTCTAGATGGTAAGAAAAGAATTGTCACAATCAAAACAATTATGAGCATGGCATCAAGCTTGAACTATGCATCTTGAAGAGAATGGAGCAAGATTTAAGAGAAATCCTTCTTCGGTCTTCAAATGTTGAGAATGATGATGAGAACCACCACCATGAATTGTTGAGATACTCCGGGAGAATGTAAACAAAAAGTTTGAGCCAACAATGAAAAATAATTTGAAATTGGTCTTGAAAAACATCTGACTGATGAAATTCATTCTTACATCAAACTTCAAAAAGAATTCAGAAATAGCTCCGGGGAAAATTAGAAGAGTCAGGTAAGATCCTGGGAAAGACATGTGGGTTAGGGCCCACTCAAAGGAAAACACCGTTGAATGATTGATTGAAAAGGGGGGATTGCACCAGTTGAATTAAATGGCCTGAATGATATAACGACCTCGAAATAATTTGGACGGATTGAGAATGGAAAGACGGGCCTTCTGAGATATATTCAACACTCGAGAATGAAGGAATAGCGAGAAGTGAATGATTAAGAGATACACCGGCATAAGAAAGCACTTGAAATGAGAAAAAGAATATGATCAACACCAAAAGCTTGAGTTAAATCCACCGGAAAAGAATACGAGAATGAAGAATGATGAACTTGAAGCTCGTGAGCATCTTCACGAGGATCACCGGATCAGAACATTGATTGAAAGGAGTGAATAGACTTCGCATGAATAAATGGATACTTGATTAGAATATATGAGTCCTTGAAGTTAAGGGTGGGAGGGCGGGAAAACAAAAGCAACTTGGGGCAGATGGAATGGATACCGTTGAGAAAACTTAGAATTGATCTTGCGGATGTTGAAATGATCGAATCCACTTGAAGAGAAGCACGCTGGTTGGAAAAGAATTAACATGACGACCTCGATGATCAAGAAGGATTAGTATTCACATAGCAATATGAGAACACCATTTAGGAAAGGTATGGATTCAACATTTGACTTTGAAGCAACTCGAATACCACAAATCAAAACAAAACAAAGGATTTGGCTTGCAGAATAAGCCGGAACCAACATATGATAGAGATTTCGTCCGAAGTTTTTGTGGTGGGGCCTACACGGGCTCGATCGTACAGCACCATCATGTACAAGGCAGTGCACATGACATACGAAGTGTCCCCGAATCGGCATAGCCAAGGATTCTTTAAGACACAACGAGACCACTATAAAAAACGACCGTGGATAGGCGGACCACTGGACGTCGAACCCCAATCTCATATCATGCATCTGTCGGAAAGATATTCTAGGAGCTACTTGAATTCCCACCTATAAAACTCCCAAAACTTTCTGGTTATGCAATCTGGTGTTGGGGATACAGGGGAAGCAATATATCTCACACAAACTAACAATCCCTACATCCAGCTGTATCCATCCGTCAACACATAACCAAGAAACCTTCGGAAATCGTGTACCTCAACCTTCGAAAAGCATCTATTATACGAGCTATGGCAATACTCCCGAACTCCCCAGTATTGGGTGGCGTCGAGGTTTTCTCACCAACAACTGCATAAAAGAGATTTTCGATGTCAGCAAAACTCAGGTATTCCAGAACTGAAACGATAAAATTATGACGACAACACCTCGGAGCTCAACTCCCCGGGACACTGCCACAACCCCTAAATGTTAGGAGGCACCAAGAACAATGTTCTCGTCATAAAAATATCGGAACCATCCCAAGATACCCGCGTGATCCTAAATTTTTTTTAGTGAAATTTGAGGTGAGGAAAGACAAAACATCTACGTCAGGAGGCCTCACCAGAGCGACGAAGGGGCTGAGGAGTAAAAAGAATCCTACTCTCCGATATATATAATCCTAAGACTCAAAACATTTTTGTATTAGACTCAACAACGCCAGCGATTCGATCAAGCAGGGGGCTCCTAAGTCGGGGATGGCTCTGATTACCAACTTGTAACACCCACGATGCGGCTATATCTCCCACGTGTCGAAGCACGACTTAGAGGCATAACCGCATTGTGGTTTTGTCGCAAGAAGGGTCATCTTCACACAATCCCATGTAATGAACAAGACTGGGATAAAGAATTGGCTTACAATCGCCACTTCACACAAGTGCTTAAATAAATCATACATCATTCAGAGTACACACATAGTCCGACTACGGACGAAGCCAAAAGAAAAGAAGATAACCCAACTGCTAGATCCCCGATCGTCCCAACTGGGCTCCGCTACTGATCAACAAGAAACAACACATAGCAACAACTAAGATCTTCGTTGAGCTCCCATCTGAGCTAGGTAGCATCCTCTGCACTGGTATCATCGGCACCTGCAACTGTTGTGATAGTATTTGGTGAGTCACGAGGACTCAGCAATCTCAAAACCTGCGAGATCAAGACTATTTAAGCTTATGGGTATGGAATGGATAAGTGGTGAGGTTGCAGCAGCGACTAAGCATGATATGGTGGCTAACATACGCAAATAAGAGCGAGAAGAGAAGCAAAGGAACGGTCATGAAGCTAGCAATGATCAAGAAGTGATCCTGAACTCCTACTTACGTCAAACATAACCCAAAACCGTGTTCACTTCCCGGACTCCACCGAAAAGTGACCATCACGGCTACACACGCGGTTGATGCGTTTTAGTTAAGTCAAGTGTCAAGTTCTCTACAACCGGATATTAACAAATTCCCATCTGCCACATAACCGCGGGCACAACTCTCGAAAGTTTATACCCTGCAGGGGTGTCCCAACTTAGCCCATCACAAGCTCTCACGGTCAACAAAGGATATTCCTTCTCCCAGGAAGACCCGATCAGTCTCGGAATCCCGGTTTACAAGACATTTCGACAATGGTAAAACAAGACCAGCAAGACCACCCGCTGTGCCGACAAATCCCGGAAGGAGCTGCACATATCTCGTTCTCAGGGCACACCGGATGAGCTAAGCGTACAGGTGCCGACGAATCCAAGTTGCCAAGGAATGGTCCCGCATGGTGCTCTAGTTTGGACCAACACTCGAAGGAGCACTGGCCCGGGGGGTAAAATACAGATGACCCTTGAGTCTGCAAAACCCAAGGGAAAAAGGCTTAGGTGGCAAATGTTAAAACCAATGTTGGGCCTTGCTGGAGGAGTTTTATGCAAAGCTAATTGTCAAGGGGGTCCCATAAATCACCCAACCGTGTAAGGAACGCAAAATCAAGGAACATAAACACTGGTATGACGGAAACTAGGGTGGCAAGAATGGAACAAAGCACCAGGCATAAGGCCGAGCCTTCCACCCTTTACCAAGTATATAGATGCATTAATTAAATAAGAGATATTGTGATATCCCAACATAA
This sequence comes from Aegilops speltoides, assembly GCA_021437245.1. NCBI lineage: Eukaryota > Viridiplantae > Streptophyta > Magnoliopsida > Poales > Poaceae > Aegilops > Aegilops speltoides. The sequence continues at coordinate 162,931,175 of CM038144.1, forward strand.
TCTTGTCCATCATGGAGCAATCTTCAACTTCACCTGCAACTAACAATGCTATAAGAGGGGTTGAGCAAAGCGGTAACATAGCCAAGCTAAGGTTTGCTAGGAAGGGTGAAAAGGTTAGAGGCTGACATGGCAATATGGGAGGCATGGTAAAATAGTGATAGGTAGCGCAACATAGCAATAGAACGAAGCAACTAGCAAGCAAAGATAGAAGTGATATCGAGGGTAATGGTCATCTTGCCTGATATCCCGCAAGGAAGAAGAACGAGTCCATGAAGAAGACAAACGCACATAGTCGCACGAATCCTCACAACTCCGGAAGGGAACCGAAGATAACGAGAGAAGCAAACCGGAAAGAAGCAAACAACATGGTAAACACACAAGCATAAACATGTCATGATGCACAAACAAGTATGATGCATGTCCGGTTTAATGAGGCATGGCATGGCAATATGCAACAAACAACACTACAAGTTAAGTGGAGCTCAATATGCAACGAGTTGCATATTGACGAAACACCACATTCAATTGTTTAGTTCTCTCTCGGTTATGTACCCAACAACATTAAATGTTATTAAACATGGCAAGAGGTGAAGCATAAGTAAACTAACTATTTAGGCAAGTTTAAATGAGGCCGGAAATAACAAACAACAATTCCGGAAAATCCTCATGTGCATTTAGCAAATTAATGGAAACAACAAATATAAACATTTTAAATTGTTGTTATCATGATGCAGATGACATATTCAAGTTTTATGCAGTTTTTATGAAAATGTTGACAAGAGCGTGCTATGAAGCATTTGTCACCGTGGCGGAACGAAAGGGGTGCCACGGCAACTACAACGGAAATGGTGCCACGGCAACGGTTCCGATATCTCGATTGAGATGTCGGTGCAAAAGAACGTGTGGAGAGCGTGCCATGCAAGATGGTGGGGTGATCCTGGTTACCGGGTTCCCATGGGTCGACGGCATGGCAGGCGAGGAGGAACGTGCACGAAACAAACGGGCACGATGCAAACATACGGTTCATCTCATACAACATGAATTCATTCACGGGCATCGTCTCAGCGTTATACCTTTGAAGCGTGCATTTCGGGCGGATCGAGTTCGTAGTGGAAGTAGTCGTTCACGGGTCATCGTGGGAAGTAGTGGTTCACGTTTCGTAGATGTTCGGGGTCGACGGTAGTTGTACAGAGTCGTTGTTGGACTTCACGGATCCGAGTAACTTGGGGTCGACGGCGAGGAACTCGGCGTTTCGATGCGGTGTAGAGATACATGTTAATGGTCGTCGTGGTACTTGGCGTTTCGTACAGTACTCGGCCGAGCATCCGCGTGGTCTTGCCGGTGGTGTACTTGGCGAATCCACGTAGTTGTACACAGGTAGAAGAGGAACTTGACGCATCCAAATGAAGCAACACAAAAGGCCTCGGTCTTGGCGGTTAACGGAAGGGCGGCGGCGGAAGCAAAGAACGCGCCGGCATCAGACAGCCCCGACGGACACCATGGCCGTGAGGAGGAGGGGCCTTGGCACGAGACCAGTAGCGGGCACGCGCGTGCAGGAAGGCAGTGAGGTCGACAGCTTGCCCAAGTCGCGGTGGAGCGACGGGAACAGCGGTGGACGAGGAAGCAGAGGGGAGGCAGCGCGTGGAGGTGAGTCGACGGGGCGGCGCTCACCGGAGTCGGGGCCGACGGGGACGGATCGAGGGGCTCCTCCCCTGACGACGGAGCTGACGAGGCAGTGGCGCCGGGTAGACGAGGAGGCGGGCGAGGAGGTCCTGGCACGGTGGCGAGCTTGAGGCGGCGGCGCTGTGGAGGTCCGACCGACGCCACGGATGACGCGGCGGCTGCTAGCGATGGGGTTGAGGAGGCCGGGCGAGGCATATACGACGGGGAGGCGAGGGACCGAGAGGAGCGTGGTGGCTGGCTGATGGTGAAGGCCGCGAGGAGCGCGTGGCCATGGGGATTGGGTCCCTCTCCTGTGTGCGCGAGGTGAGAGACGAGTGGAGGGGAAAAGGGATCGAGCCGAGGTTCTTCCTGGCGGCGCAAGCGAGGGGAACGAGGAGGAGGAGGAGATGGATCGGGGGGAGGCTAGGGTTAGAGCTGGTGGGCTGCGGGGGATGGTTGGGCCGGCCTGGTTGGATAGGCCCAAGAGGCTTGCGGGTGCAGGCTCTCTCTCTCTCCCTTCCTTCTTTATTTCCCGAAAAATAGAAAATACATCAGGGAAGAAAAGGAGAAGAGAGGAAGGTCCAAAAATGTTTGGATTTTTGGTGGAGCTCCGGAAAATGATGAAAGAACTTATGGGCAAGGTTGGAGACCAAGAATTGAGATAACAACGGAATGGGATATTTTGCAAGTGGGTTATGGTTAATTCCAAATAAACGGAATAATTTTATTATAGCTCCCTAATAATAGTAGGAGACTTTGAATATGTTTTAAAGAGAAATCACCATGTGAATATCCCTCGATTTAAATAGATCAACGATCTATGCAATTTATTTAGGTGAGTTTTTAAAAATTAAAAGACATGATGGCATGATGCAATGCAAATGATGCAACAAACAAAACAAATCACATGACGAAACTCGGAGTAGCTGGAAGTCTTCTGGAGCGTCGGTCTCGGGGCGTTACACATATAGTCTGGCCGGGTCAGGAGACACCGGTTTAACTTAGAACTTGATCGATAAAGAGATAAAACTTTGCAAACAGCAAAAGTAAATAAAACTTGTAGTCGAGGCTTTTCGAGGGCTGCCAGGCCCAAATTCGAGGCTTTTCGTGGGCTGCCAGGTCGCTAAGTTAAACCATTTGGCAAAGCCTTTTAAGATGGGCCTCCAACTAACCAGTCGTCGTTTTAACTTTGACAAGTTCAGGGTCTCTATGTGAGTAACTTGTCAAACGTTCGGCGGGTCATGCCAGGATTACCTGGATAGGAGTGGCTTACTTGATGAAGGCAGGTTAACTCGGGGTTTTAGGTGAATACACCAGGCTTACAAGCCGTGGGTCGATACCCAATTACAAGAGTCCTTTCAAACTCTTTGTAGCGTTAAACAAAGAGCCCCCAAGTAACTTTGTGAGTTGTGCTCTATGGGTGTATCACGCCCAATATGCGACCCTATCCAAAAGGAACTCGAAGGTCCCACTAAGGATAGACCCGCATATTGGAACGCTTTTGCAAGGTGGATATCATTACATCAACATTACATAAATAGATGGGGATACATACATAAGGCATACAATGCCACATGAATATAACAATACAACATACAAGAACAACATCCGACTATGGATGAATCATAAATGTAAACTCAAACAATATCCACCTCGCTAGCCCAGGCTGCCGACCGAACCTATCCCCGATCAAGAAGAAGCGTAAGAAGAACTCCAAATAAGCAAACATCGCTCTCGCGCCATGATCATCGTGACAACCTGTACCAAGAATCGTTATTGTAGTAATCAGTGAGCCACGAGGACTCAGCAATCCCATTACCATGGGTATCAAGACTAGCAAAGCTTAAATGGGAAAGGAAGGGGTAAAGTGGTGAGGTTGCAGCAGCGACTAAGCATGATATGGTGGCTAACATACGCAAATGAGAGCGAGAAGAGAAACAAGCGGAACGGTCGTGAACTAGCAATGATCAAGAGGTGATCCTGAACACCTACTTACATCAAACATAACACAGAAACCGTGTTCACTTCCTGGACTCCGCCGAGAAGAGACCATCACGGCTACACACTTGGTTGATGCATTTTAATTCGCATCTGGTGTCAAGTTATCTACAACCGGACATTAACAAATTCCCATCTGCCACATAACCGCGGGCACGGCTCTCGAAAGTTTAAACCCTGCAGGGGTGTCCCAACTTAGCCCATGACAAGCTCTCGCGATCAACGAAGGAATAGACCTTCTCCCAGGAAGACCCGACCAGTCTCGGAATGCCGGTTTACAAGACATTTCGACAATGTTAAAACAAGACCAGCAAAGCCGCCCGATGCGCCGACAATCCTGATAGGAGCTGCACATATCTCGTTCTCAGGGCAACACCGGATGAGACATCCTACGAGTAAAACCAGACCTCGAGTTTCCCCGAGGGGGCCCCGCAGTCTACTCGGTTCAGGCCAGCACTTAGACAAGCACTGGCCCAGGGGGGGCTAAAATAAAGATGACCCTCGAGAGAGCGACTCCCAAGGGAAAAGGTAGGTGGTGGTGAGGCAAATGGTAAAACCAAGGTTGGGCCTTGCTGGACAAGTTTTATTCAAAGCAAACTGTCAGGGGGGTCCCATAAATCACCCTACCGCGTTAGGAACGCAAAATCCGGGAACATAACACCGGTATGACGGAAACTAGGGCGGCAAGAGTGGAACAAAACACCACGCATAAGGCCGAGCCTTCCACCCTTTACCAAGTATATAGATGCATTAATAATATAAGAGATATTGTGATATCCCAACATAACCCTGTCCACCATGGAGAAATCTTCAACTTCACCTGCAACTAGCAACGCTATAAGAGGGGCTGAGCCAAAGCGGTAACATAGCCAAACAACGGTTTGCTAGGAATGGTGTCAAAGGTTAGAGGTTCATGGCAATTTGGGAGGCTTGAAGAGAAAATGATAGGTAACGCAGCATAGCGATAGAACGAAGCAACTAGCATAGCAATGATAGTAGTGAGATCCAGGGTAGCGGTCATCTTGCCTGAAATCCCGCAAGGAAGAAGAACGAGTCCATGAAGGAGACGAACGGATGAAGACGAACCAACCGAAGACGAACGAATCCTCACGATCGCAACGAAACAGGAACTAACAAGAAGAAGCACACGACATAGATAAACACACCACACATGAACAAGGCATGATGCACAACAAGCATGATGCATGACCAAGCTACATGAAGCTACTCATGGCAAGAGATGATGCAAACAAGAACAACACATCAAGGCAAGTTTAAATGAGGCCGGGAACAACATATAACAATTCCGGTAAGTCCTCATCTGCAAATTTCGAAATTGGTCCAGAACTGAATAAACATTAAGTTGAAGTTGTTAAACAGCAAGTTAAAGAGCACCAAGATGATCGACACGAAATTCTAGTCAAGTTACATATAAAGTTCATTAGATTCGGAGCTACGGTCTAAAAGATATGAGCAAAACAAGTTAAGCATGGCATTGATGCAAAATGCATACAAACATCAAGCAAACATCTCAAAACAAGTATGCAACATGATAATATGGAATAGAGCACACTCAAAACGGAGCAACGGTTCAACACATGCACACTATACAAGTCATAGCAACAATCTGTCCATAACAGCAACTAGGCATATTGCAAGCATCAAAACAACAAGCTACAGCACCCCAACATAATAACAAAAGGCATGGTCATGAAGTACAGGTAAAGCATCAACTCAGGGTTAGTTCACAAGCATGATAAAAGCCCCCGCGTCGCTCCGCATGAGCGACACGGGCAGCGACGGAATCCTCTGCCGACCGCGCTCCCTCCATCGTCTCCCCCTCCCCTCGCCGCCGCCGGGATGCGCCGCCGGGCAAAGCCCGTGTGGCAGCGGCGGCGGCGGGGCTTCTTTCCCAGGGGCGGGCGGCCCGTGGCTGCCTCATGCGGCATTGGCGCGTGGTCGTCGTGCCCAGACTCGTCGCCGGCGGGCTGGAGCTCCTCTCCTCCGGCGGGGGCGGCGGATCCGGGGCCCCCGCGCCCGGATCTGGCAGGGCCGGCCTACGGCGGCGGACCTGGCGCTGTAGGGCGATGCTCCGGGCTTCGTCCGATCTGGTCCGGCGCGGCGCGGGCATGATAGGTGTGGCCTGGTGGTGCTCTAGCGGGGAGGTGCGGAGCAGGCGCGAGGAGGAAGCCGGGGCGGCGGCCCCGGGCTGGGTGCCATGGCGTTTTGGCCGTGGTGGCGTGTGCGCTCACTCCTCATTCGCAGCTTGAGGTGCTGCTGATGTGGGTGCTGCGCGGTGAAGCTTGGTGGTCGGCGTTGGAGAGTGCAAGGCGCAGCAGGAACAGCTCGAATGATCTCCACGCTTCTGGGTGGATCAGATATGTGGGCCTCCATAGGGATGTGTGTGTTTCGGGCGAAAGCCTTTACCCGACTTTGTCGGTGCTGTCGACGGCGGCGCTTTCGGGCGTCGTTTCCCTCCTTGGAGGCGTCGTTGTGGAACTCATCTTCTTCTATGTGGGGCTCGGGCTCTCCGGGTGAAAACCTAAGCTCCAGATTTTCCGGAGCGGGCGACGGCAACGTCTTCGTTGTTTCCCTCTTGGGGGCATTGCTTGGGAGAGTTAGCTTGTGCTTGGTGCGTTTGGTTCTCTCCTGCGTCGGGTTTGGTGGATGCCGGGGCAGCGGCCCCGGACGGCTGATGAACGCCGAGGCGGCGGCCTCGGAAAGTGATGTGCGGTGCGGCTCCATGGGGCGGGGCGGCGGCTCGGCCTTCACTTGGGTGGCAATCCTGGGCCACTTGGGTGGCAGGCTTGTCGGTCCGGTCGACGCGTTCCAGAGGGGGCGGTCTGACTTTGCGTCGGGGCGGCGGCCCCGGATGTGGTGCGACGTTCGTGGTCTGCGAGCGGTTGCCCTGAGCAGCGTGGGCTGCGGGCAGCTGGGTCGCGCGGCGTTGCTACTCGAGCGGAGCGGTGGTACGTCGGGGCGGCGGCCCCGGAAGGTGGTGTCGGTTGATTGCGTTGGGCGCGACGGAGAGGTGGATGTCGGGGCGGCGGCCCCGAGAAAATCACTGTGGCGTCCAGACTTCTGTGGCAACGATGATGGTGGGAGCGATGTCGGCGACGTGGTAATGGTTGCGATAGTCGGCTCTTCTCCGGCGTGTCCACGGTATTGCCTCGGTTTGTTTGTTGCTGTGGAGTCGAAGCTGCGGCGGCGAGGCCCTTTGGTATACGATGACTGGTTGTAGGTGGCCTTTCGGCGATCTTCCGTGGCGCCAGCCGTGCCTGGTTTCGTTCTTCTGAGTTCTCCGTCAGAATCGGAGATGCGTTGTCTGTCCGCAGGTCGACATGTTGTCGAGGAGGGTGGGCTTTGCCCTGTGTGTTTCAGTCTATGTGAGTGGGCTCGGCCCTTGTTGTTCCGGTTTTTGCCCGGTTTTTCGTAATTAACTGGGCAATTCTCTTCTGCTTAATTAATAGATGAGGCAATCCTTGCCTCCGTTTCGAAAAAAAGTACAGGTAAAGCATAACAAAACATGAACACTGAGCTATCTCTAGAAATCACTAGAACATGCTCAAAATGACATGGAAAGATTGCAAATAATAACAGTTTCAGACTTATCAGGAAATAACATCAGGTTGCAATGTTTAGAGCAAGCAAACAACAGGTTACATGAACATATCATGGCAAACAAAGGCATGGCATGAATCTACTAAATGCATAGATCAAAATTCCCTTACTGACCATGAGCCAAAAAGGATCAGAAGATATGATGGCACCCATGTAAACATGGCAAGTTATATTACAGATTCAAACATGGCAGAAACAACAATAAGTAGGCATGTTCGTGAGCTTGAACCACTCACCACAGAGCAATACTTGGCATGGCAAGGCAACCAACAGTAAGAAGACATGTTTATGAAGCTATACATGGCAAGAGCAAGGTCATAGGGTGCATGGAACACTAAAAAAACACATGGGAACAAGTGAACTTAATGTTAACACGATGATAGCAACATTTTCAACCAACTTTGGAGCAAGATATGAACAATCTACAGCAACCTATAAATGCAACCAGAGGCATGGATGGTTAGAGCATGACATGTAGATCAAAACATGTTTATAGAACATCTCCAGATTATGCATGGAATGATTAGTAGAAGCATGTTAACATGGCAACAAAATATAACAGAATCTGTTAGGAAAACAGCAACAACAAGTACCCTCCTTAACAAGCTCGATTCACTCACCACAAATCATTGCATGACAATATAAGCATAGCATCATCAAGAAGACATGTTTATGTAACCAACCAAGGCAAGAACAAGTCTAAAGCATGCAAGGATCAACTATAGCAAGCTTGACCAAATTGAATAACATGTAAACAATCTGCCAGGAAACATTTTGAAGCAAAACTAGAGTACTCAAATGACATGCTAGATTACTCCATAATTGCAAACAAGGGCATGAATGGATATACAATAACCATATGTTCAAAACACCCTTACTGAAGTATCTCTAAATATGCATGGATCTCTCTGTAGCATCAAGTTTACATGGCATCAAAATAACAGCAGAACAGGGACTAAAATCAGCAATATCACAAAGCCTAGTTTGCATGCTTGTGCTAGTCACCACATTGATCACAAAAATACATGGCATACACCCCTGGAAATATGGCATGGCATAGATCAAAACACATAAAGACATCAACCTCATAATCATGGCAAAAATGACAAATGAGCAAGTTATAACAGTTTCAGCAGATTAACATCAACATGCACTCTTCCAACAGCATTTCGGGCATCAAGATGATCTCAAATGAAAATGATGCAATGGAATGAAATGAAGTACTCGTCGAGACGAACAATTTGACATATTATACGCACGAAATGGAGCTACGGATGCAGAGATACAACATGATGAACATGGCATGAAAATGTTAGAAAATAGGGACTTGGGCAATTTCGGGGGGGAAAGTCAACCTCGTCGCGGATTACGAGGTTCGTCGGGGAGGTTGCCGGAGGGAGGTCGGAGGAGGCGCCAGGCGGAGGGAAATGCGGCGGCCGGCGGGATCCGACCGCCGCACAGAACCGGCGGCGCGGCGGCGAGGGAGGCGCGACGACACGGGCGGCGAAGCGCCGGCGGGCGGCGCCGGAGGCGAGGCGAGGCGGGCGAGGCGGAGGCGGGCTTGTCGGGCGGCGGCGGATCTGTGGGTCGGGCGAACGCGAGGGCGCGGAGGCGGGCGGCGCGCCAGTGGTGGCGGCGGTGCAAGGCCGGCGACGGGAGGCGGCGGCGGCGGCGGCGAAGCCGGCCGCGGCGGCGGCGCAAGGGTTCGCAAGGGCTCCCTTGATGGGCTCATGGGCTGGCGGCGGAGGGAGGCGGCGGGGACACGTGGCAAGCCACGATTAGCTCTTGGCTGGCGCGACGTGTCCGCTCTGTCGGACATGTCCGTGGCGAGAGAGAGGAGCGGGCTAGGGTTTGGGGGGATTAGACCGTGAATTGGAAGGGGAAGGCATATTTATAGGTAGAGGGAGCTAGGAGACTCCAAATGAGGTGCGGTTTTTGGCCACGCGATCGTGATCGAACGACCGAGAGCATGGAGGGGAGTTTGCTGGGCTTTGGGCCACTTTGGAAGGGGTGTTGGGCTGCACACAAAAGAGGGCTTTACGGTTACCCGGTTAACCGTTGGAGTATCAAACGACCTCCAAATGGCACGAAACTTGACAGGCGGTCTACCGGTGCTATACCAAGGCCGCTTCGCAAACCTCGGGCCATTCCGAGAAAGTTTAACACCCACTCACGAAGAGAGGCGAGAAGGGGACGCCGGATGACATAGGAGTGCCGGATTGCAAAATGGACAACGGGGAAAATGCTCGGATGCATGAGACGAACACGTATGCGAATGCAATGCACATGATGACATGATAAAATGCAGATGATGACATGGCAAAGTGCAACACGCAAGCACATGACATGGCGACGACGGCGAATAACTGGCGGACACCTGGCGCAACGAATCCGGGGCGTTACAACACTCCTCCACTAACAAGAGATCTCGTCCCGAGATCTTAGGACCGAGACGGAAGGGAAAAGGGAAGAGGTGAAACAAGAACTCAAGAGAAGAATCAAAGAATCGAGAGCACTCGAGAAGAAGAGAGGAACGACGAGAATGACGAGAATCAAAAGCTCACGATATCAAATAGACTATGAAAACAGCTCGTTCTAACCGGAGTGGTTAGAATGAGAAAAGAAACGAATAAGACTGAAAGGATTTAGGCAGCGCTCCGGCTGAAACATGGGGGAATAGAACACGAGCTTGAGAGGATGGAATGATACTTGATGAAGACATGACAGAAAACCACCGGAAAGAATTGAAAGAGTTGAATGAAAAGAACGGAGAAGAAAAGATACTTGAATTTCTCCAAAAAAATCTTGATGAACTCTTGAAGAATGTATTAAATCATGAAGAACAACCATGAAGAACTCCGGTGACAAAAGGATGATGAGGTAGAATGAAGGATGAAAGAATAGATGAGCGTTGCGATGATTTAGATGGAGGTTCCGACGAAATTGTCGAGGAAAAATTTGAACTCCGGAAAAGAAAAGATGAAACACTTGGAACTAGAATTTATTCCTTAAGAACAAACTCCGAAGAAAAAGGGATTACTCGCTTGGATGAAATAATAATAAGATTTATTGTATGCTTCTCCTTCATCAAATTAAATTGATGACAAGCAATGGATTTTGCATACTACTTATTCTTCTTGAGAAAGGATTGAGAAGGGAAATATCGCAAACTTGAGAAGGTCTTCATGAATCACCGGTAGGATTGGAAAGAATGAATGGATTAAAAATGATAATGAAGGAAAAAGAATCTTGAACGAACCACCGTAAGAATTCAAAAATGACTGATGAAAGAGAATGAATCACTGGGAAGAATTAGTAAACAAATAAGCTCGAGGGGATTTAGATGCAGAAGAACAAAGAGAACATGAGTTGATTGAAGAATACTTGAATGAAGCACCGGAAGAATATTGAGACGAACGAAGAATAATTGGAGATCGAATCTGAAATACTTAGAACGAAGAAATCTTCCGAAAAAGATGGCCTCCGGATGATTGAGAGAGAAAGCAACTCCTGAAATGCTCCGGATGGATGCAAAGAATTTGTATGATTTGAAACAATTGATAGGATCACATGAAACTAGAACCACGAAACTTCGAGAGAATGGACAAGATTAAAGAGAAATCTTCTTCTTTGGTCTTCAAACGATGACGAGAAACACCATCAAAATTACTGAGGTACTCCGGTAGAATGAAAAACGAAGAGGTTGAGGCATCAATGAAAAGAATTTGAAAGCGATCTTGGAGAAGGTATGTGACTAATGGGATCCATTCTTACGTCACACTTGAAAAGAATTGAGAATAACTCCGGGGAAATTAGAAGAGTCAGGTAAGATCCTGGGAAAACACCTGTGGGTTAGGGCCCACTAAAAGAAAAACACCGTTGAAAAGGATGTTGAACAGATAAATGATGCACCGGAACAATTGAAATATTTGAATGAGGTGAAAACCTCGAATTAATTGGAACACAGATGAATCTCCTGAGATGTCTTGAGCACTCTGGAATGATAAACTGGCGAGAGGCGAACGAGCAAGGAAAACAGTTGATCCGAGGAAAAGAATATAGTCACTACCGAAAAACTTGAATTGAATCCACCGGAAAAGAAAAAGAGATGAAGAATGTCCACCAAGACGAGAATTCACCCGTTGAAACAATTGACGAAAGACCGAAGATACTCCACACGAATCAAGTAGCATCTCGAATAGATGCTCAGACTCCGGGAAGAAAAAGGGTGGGAAGGCGGGAAAAACAAAGGCAATTTGGAAGGGGAAACCGATGAATAACTTGAAGAGAAGAACACCGGTTAAAATCATTGAAGAAAGAAAGCAAAGACTTCACACGAGTAGGATGGATACTCGATTACGGACTCCGGCTCCGAGAAGAAGAAGGGTGGGCGGGTGGGAACAGAAAACAACTGAGGATTGATCTCGCAAAAGACAAAGAGATTCGAGTCCACGAGAAAAGCACCGGATCAAAAGAGCTGAGAACAACGATCAGAAAACCAACTGCGTGAACCTAAAGAAAATTTTGAATGGGAAGAGGAGTAATTCAAAACACCTACGTCAAGATTCCTCACCAGAGCGACGAAGGGGCAGAGGAGTAAAAAGAATTCCTACTCTCCGATATAACTAGACTCCGAAAACAGTTTTCTTCTAGACTCGACAACGGCCAAACTACACGATCAATCAAGGGGGGCTCCTAGGGTCGGTCGAGGCTCTGATACCAACTTATCACGCCCAATATGCGACCCTATCCAAAAGGAACTCGAAGGTCCCACTAAGGATAGACTCGCATATTGGAACGCTTTTGCAAGGTGGATATCATTACATCAACATTACATAAATAGATGGGGATACATACATAAGGCATACAATGCCACATGAATATAACAATACAACATACAAGAACAACATCCGACTATGGATGAATCATAAACAGAAACTCAAACAATATCCACCCTGCTAGCCCAGGCTGCCGACCGAATCTATCCCCGATCAAGAAGAAGCGTAAGAAGAACTCCAAACAAGCAAACATCGCTCTCGCGCCATGATCATCGTGATAACCTGTACTGCAATCGTTGTTGTAGTAATCAGTGAGCCACGAGGACTCAGCAATCCCATTACCATGGGTATCAAGACTAGCAAAGCTTAAATGGGAAAGGAAGGGGTAAAGTGGTGAGGTTGCAGCAACGACTAAGCATGATATGGTGGCTAACATACGCAAATGAGAGCGAGAAGAGAAACAAGCGGAATGGTCGTGAACTAGCAATGATCAAGAGGTGATCCTGAACACCTACTTACGTCAAACATAACACAGAAACCGTGTTCACTTCCCGGACTCCACCGAGAAGAGACCATCACGGCTACACACTCGGTTGATGCATTTTAATTCGGATCCGTGTCAAGTTATCTACAACCGACATTAACAAATTCCCATCTGCCACATAACCGCGGGCACGGCTCTCGAAAGTTTAAACCCTGCAGGGGTGTCCCAACTTAGCCCATGACAAGCTCTCGCGATCAACGAAGGAATAGACCTTCTCCCAGGAAGACCCGATCAGTCTCGGAATCCCGGTTTACAAGACATTTCGACAATGGTAAAACAAGACCGGCAAAGCCGCCCGATGTGCCGACAATCCCGATAGGAGCTGCACATATCTCGTTCTCAGGGCAACACCGGATGAGACATCCTACGAGTAAAACCAGACCTCGAAGTTTCCCGAGGGGCCCTTGATCTACTCGGTTCAGGCCAGCACTCAGACAAGCACTGGCCCTGGGGGGCTAAAATAAAGATGACCCTCAAGAGAGCGACTCCCAAGGGAAAAGGTAGGTGGTGGTGAGGCAAATGGTAAAACCAAGGTTGGGCCTTGCTGGACAAGTTTTATTGAAAGCAAACTGTCAGGGGGGTCCCATAAATCACCCGACCGCGTTAGGAATGCAAAATCCGGGAACATAACACCGGTATGACGGAAACTAGGGTGGCAAGAGTGGAACAAAACACCAGGCATAAGGCCGAGCCTTCCACCCTTTACCAAGTATATAGATGCATTAATAATATAAGAGATATTGTGATATCCCAACATAACCCTGTCCACCATGGAGAAATCTTCAACTTCACCTGCAACTAGCAATGTTATAAGAGGGGCTGAGCCAAAGCGGTAACATATCCAAACAACGGTTTGCTAGGAATGGTGTCAAAGGTTAGAGGTTCATGGCAATTTGGGAGGCTTGAAGAGCAAATGATAGGTAACGCAGCATAGCGATAGAACGAAGCAACTAGCATAGCATTGATAGTAGTGAGATCCAGGGTAGCAGTCATCTTGCCTGAAATCCCGAAAGGAAGAAGAATGAGTCCATGAAGGAGACGAACGGATGAAGACGAACCAACCGAAGACGAACGAATCCTCACGATCGCAACGAAACAGGAACTAACAAGAAGAAGCACACGACATAGGTAAACACACTACACATGAACAAGGCATGATGCACAACAAGCATGATGCATGACCAAGCTACATGAAGCTACTCATGGCAAGAGATGATGCAAACAAGAACAACACATCAAGGCAAGTTTAAATGAGGCCGGGAACAACATATAACAATTCCGGTAAGTCCTCATATGCAAATTTCGAAATTGGTCCAGAACTTAATAAACATTAAGTTGAAGTTGTTAAACAGCAAGTTAAAGAGCACCAAGATGATCTACACGAAATTCTAGTCAAGTTACATATAAAGTTCATTAGATTCGGAGCTACGGTCTAAAAGATATGAGCAAAACAAGTTAAGCATGGTATTGATGCAAAATGCATACAAACATCAAGCAAACACCTCAAAACAAGGATGCAACATGATAATATGGAACTACATGCCAAATCAAGCAAGTTTCATATAGAGCACACTCAAAACGGAGCAACGGTTCAACACATGCACACTATACAAGTCATAGCAACAATCTGTCCATAACAGCAACTAGGCATATTGCAAGCATCAAAACAACAAGCTACAGCACCCCAACATAATAACAAAAGGCATGGTCATGAAGTACAGGTAAAGCATAACAAAACATGAACACTGAGCTATCTCTAGAAATCACTAGAACATGCTCAAAATGACATGGAAAGATTGCAAATAATAACAGTTTCAGACTTATCAGGAAATAACATCAGGTTGCAATGTTTAGAGCAAGCAAACAATATGTTACATGAACATATCATGGCAAACAAAGGCATGGCATGAATCTACTAAATGCATAGATCAAAATTCCCTTACTGACCATGAGCCAAAAAGGATCAGAAGATATGATGGCACCCATGTAAACATGGCAAGTTATATTACAGATTCAAACATGGCAGAAACAACAATGAGTAGGCATGTTCGTGAGCTTGAACCACTCACCACAGAGCAATACTTGGCATGGCAAGGCAACCAACAGTAAGAAGACATGTTTATGAAGCTATACATGGCAAGAGCAAGGTCATAGGGTGCATGGAACACTAGCAAAACACATGGGAACAAGTGAACTTAATGTTAACAGGATGATAGCAACATTTTCAAGCAACTTTGGAGCAAGATATGAACAATCTAAAGCAACCTATAAATGCAACCAGAGGCATGGATGGTTATAGCATGACACGTAGATCAAAACATGTTTATAGAACATCTCCAGATTATGCATGGAATGATTAGTAGAAGCATGTTAACTCACCACAAGTCATTGCATGACAATATAAGCATAGCATCATCAAGAAGACATGTTTATGTAACCAACCAAGTCAAGAACAAGTCCAAAGCATGCAAGGATCAACTATAGCAAGCTTGGCCAAATTGAATAACATGTAAACAATCTGCCAGGAAACATTTTGAAGCAAAAGTAGAGCACTCAAATGACATGTTAGACTACTCCATAATTGCAAATAAGGGCATGAATGGATAGACAATAATCATATGTTCAAAACACCCTTACTGAAGTATCTCTAAATATGCATGGATCTCTCTGTAGTATCAAGTTACATGGCATCAAAATAACAGCAGAACAGGAACTAAAATCAGCAATATCATGAAGCCTAGTTTGCATGCTTGTGCTAGTCACCACATTAATCACAAAAATACATGGCATACACCACTGGAAATATGGCATGGCATAGATCAAAACACATGAAGACATCAACCTCATAGGATGCACACATCAATCATGGCAAAAATGACAAATGAGCAAGTTATAACAGTTTCAGCAGATTAACATCAACATGCACTCTTCCAACAGCATTTCGGGCATCAAGATGATCCCAAATGAAAATGATGCAATGGAATTAAATGAAGTACTCGTTGAGACGAACAATTTGACATATTGTACGCACGAAACGGAGCTACGGATGCAGAGATACAACATGATGAACATGGCATGAAAATGTTAGAAAACAGGACAGCAATTTGGGGAAGTCAACCTCGTCGCGGATTACGAGGTTCGTCGGGGAGGTTGCCGGAGGGAGGTCGGAGGAGGCGCCGGGCGGTGGGAAACGCGGGCGGCAATGGATCCGACCGCCGGCACCGATCCGGCGGCGCGGCGGCGGGAGGCGCGACGGCACCGGGCGGCGAAGCGGCTTCAGCGCTGGCCGGGCGCGGCCGAGGCGGCAACCTCGGCGCGCTGGCCAGGAGGCGGCGCGCGGCGGATCCAGGGTCGGGCGAACGCGAGGGCGCCGGAGGCGGGCGCGCCACGGCGGCGGCGGCGCAGTGCAAGGCCGGCGACGGGAGGCGGCGGCCGACGGCGGCGGAAGCTGGCGCGGCGGCGGCGCAGACGAGGGTTCGCAAGGGCCCGCGATGGCTCCGTGGGCCGGCGGCGAGGGAGGCGGCGGGGGACACGTGGCAAGCCACGATTGGCTGCGGGCACGGGCGCGGACGTGTCCGGCGCTGTCCGGACATGTCCGGCGGCGGAGAGGGAGCGGGGCTAGGGTTTGGGGGGATTAGACCGCGAATTTGGAAGGGGAAGGCATATTTATAGGTAGAGGGAGCTAGGAGACTCCAAATGAGGTGCGGTTTTCGGCCACGCGATCGTGATCGAACGACCGAGAGCATGGATGGGAGTTTGCTGGGCTTTGGGCCACTTTGGAAGGGGTGTTGGGCTGCACACAAAAGAGGGCTTTACGGTTACCCGGTTAACCGTTGGAGTATCAAACGACCTCCAAATGGCACGAAACTTGACAGGCGGTCTACCGGTGCTATACCAAGGCCGCTTGGCAAACCTCGGGCTATTTCGAGAAAGTTTAACACCCACTCACGAAGAGAGGCGAGAAGGGGACGCCGGATGACATAGGAGTGCCGGATTGCAAAACGGACAACGGGGAAAATGCTCGGATGCATGAGACGAACACGTATGCGAATGCAATGCACATGATGACATGATAAAATGCAGATGATGACATGGGAAAGTGCAACACGCAAGCACATGACATGGCGACGACGGCGAATAACTGGCGGACACCTGGCGCAATGAATCCGGGGCGTTACAGGGTGCCTATGTTTGAGTTATGCGTAGCAACAAGACTCTCTTTGGCCCCTTGGGTGTGAAGCTCCCAAGCTTTGTTGTGGCGTGATAGCCAGATTAATGGACAAGACTCCGTTTTGCAAGCAGAAGCCCCCATGTGATATATTTCTGAGCTATGCTCGCCGGGTGCCTATGTTTGAGTTGTGTTGTGCAATAAACTCTCTTTGGCCCCTGATGATAATATTGTCTTGATAGCCGCATCAAGAGGGTAGTAACGCCATGTTCTCTTTGGTGAATACACCTATGTTTGAACAAGAAGCCCCCAAGTAATCATATGAAGATGAGACCATAAGGCAGGATACCCATGTTTGAACCGCGCGTCAGGGCAGCAGGTCCTCTTGGGCAACCTTTAACTTTTTGCAAGAGATAAATTCTTCTTAAACCTGGATTTTGAACCGGATATTGAGAGCTTCAAAGCTTTATGGGAGACATCTTTCCCTTGAACCGGATTTTAAACCGGAATCTTCATTTTCAGCCGGAAATTTTCTGACGGCCTTTAAACTCGAACTTGCGAGAAGTTAATTCCTTTTTGAACCGGAAATTCTTAAACCGGATTTGAGAGCTTCAGAGCTCTGTGGGAGAATAGATTTCCCTTGAACCAGATTTCAAATCGGATATTTGAGAGCTTCAGTGAGACTGACTGCCCTTGAGCCGGATTTTAAACCGGAATCCTTTCTGATGACCCGGAACGTCTTCCTTAAGCCGCGATTTTGCAACTGTTATATCCTTTCTAAGCCAGAAATTTTCTGACGGCCTTTAAACTTTCATAAATATAACAATAGCCTCCGGGACCGGGTTATCTTTACCTCCATCGTCCTGGGGTTCTTAAATTTGCTGAAACTGGCGAGATTTGCTGAATCATGTCATCATAGCCTCCGAGTCTCAGGGTGACTCGAGGAGTTGGCTTGAGATTCCCCCGTATTTGACTGCGATATAAACCGGTATCAGTTGTATGTCATTGGTGTTGATAGCACGATGTAAATCCACAGAAGGTTGAGGTGACTGCGGTGGGTTATAAATGATCCGTATAAGCCGTGTCAGCAACTCGGCCAATGGTTCCTTCCAAACTGACTGTTTTAACCAAACTGTAGTAGCGGCAATTTGTACACCTGCCAATTGATCTATCCTGTGCAGATGGCAGCTGATAATACATGATAATTGCCTCCGGTTTGTTGGAAGAAAACGAGGCTTCCCAAGCAGTGACTTGCTCATACTCAATAAACAGCTCATGCAGACAGGTGTGGCCCAGTGTGTTGATGTTGACCAAGCCGCGAGAGACGGACGGTAAAGACGACCATAGCATCAGAGGCGGTACAGACAGATGAATCGTCCGCGGTGTTGTAAGCCGGCGCGGACGGGCGAGTCAATCGCGGGCGCGGTAAACCGCTCGGACGGGCGAGGTAAACCTCGGGCGCGGTAAACCACGCGGACGAGCGAGTCAACCACGTCGTGTTGATGTAGTGAACAATTGTCCTGGATCAAAAACATCGCAGGCCAGTGTAATTGTTCTTCATAAAAAAGTTAATATGTTCTATTTAAAATAGTCTGGACGGATATCACCTGATGTGTTAGGCCGAAAATTATCCACCGTGGAGTTAATGATCACCACGATGAAGCTAAAATCAATCAGGGATGAGTCGCCCGCAGGAGCAGACGGATGACTCGGCCGTGGCATTGTAAGCCGGTGCAAACGGCAAATTGTCCTCCTCGTTGTAAACCGGCGCGGTCGCGAGAGACGACCACGGTGTTTTAAGCCGGTGCGGTCGCGAGAGATGGCCACGGCGTTGTAAGCCGGTGTGGTCTGTATTCGCGGTATAATGCCACTTTTGTAGTAAATGGTTACCCTGCATATGAAAAACACTGTAGAGCAGAGTAGTTGTGCTCGAATGAATTAATATGTGCTTTAAAAAAATAGGATAAATAGCACCTGGTATTTTATCGGATGAATACGGATACTGATGGTGGATAATACTGGACGTAGTTGGTCAGGAAATAGACTGCATGCATGTACGTCTAGCTGATGTAGCAGTAGCACCCCATGTGGCATTCGTGACTGCCGCAATGATTCATTGCTTTTTTTATTCCGTCCATAAAAACTCATTTGTCTTGATGAGATGAAGAAACGGCAGTAGCTTTTAATCTCCATGTAGTACTAGCGGTACTATATAATGTATGCACAACACTAGTGTTTTGCAGTCTGCCTTCAGGTGCACTTTGTATAACCGTATGTAGACTAGATAAACGAGGCTGCCACTGTCCCTTGCCACCGCAGAAGTCTTTGATCAGTCAACGCACCCGTGGGATGCATCCAAAAAGAAAACAGGCGCGGCGAGCCAGCAGTTAGGCCCGGCAAGCCTTTCAGCAACTCAGTGGGCGTTGGTGAGGGCAGCTTAAAACACGCTACAGCAGTGACGACGGCAGACGCGTCAACCCAGGCAGGTTTTTTTTTTTTTTTTGAGGGATGAAAAACTGCTTTATTCATCAAACTCCACATGAAGTGGGATACAAGTTAGGTCATGGGGAACACCAAACCATACATGGCGACCCGGACCCCTAGATAGAGCAAACTTAGCTAAACGATGTGCTTCGACATTAGTAGCACGGTTTTCAAAAGAAAAATTACAAGATAAGGTAGCAGCTTTGATGTTGATCTCGCTGATGACAGCACCATAAACACCTCTTGATCTTCTGTTTATATCTAGCACCACTTGACGACAGTCGGAGGCCACCGTAAACTGATAGATGCCAAGATCCTCCGCCAGAGAGAGTGCTTCCCGACATGCGATTGCTTCCAGAGTTGGGGGGTCATACACTCCTTCAATTACGAGAGCCGAGCTTCCAATGAAATTTCCTTCTTCATCTCTACAGACTGCCACAGCAGATCCCCCTCGTCTGACCCGTACACCTGCATCTACATGGATTTTATGGTGCCCCGCAGGTGGCTTCTTCGGCCTAGCATTGCCTGATGGCGCCATGGCCGACCTATTCTGGCCCTGTGCTATGTTGCTGATGATGGCGAGATCTTGAAGGTATCTATCGATGAAACAGTGGGTAGCTTGAGGGCTTTGGAATATTGCTTCGTGGATAGCTTTCCTTCGAGCATGCCAGATGGCCCAAAGGGTTACTGCCGTGATGGTGAACTGGTCATGGGTCAACAAGTTCATGACAGCAAAAAGCCAGTTTTTTGCTCCTGGTTCAGTGTTGGACGTGATTTTATGTGTAATCTCCTCGTCCGCCAGTGCCCAAACGCTACGGGATGAAGTGCACTCCAAGAGGGAGTGACGCCATGAGTCCTGGACTCTGCAAAGTCCGCATGTACTTGAGTCGGCCATGTGTCGATGTGCGCGAACATCGTTCGTTGGGAGAGATTGTTTTGATAGTCTCCATAGGAACATACGGATCTTACCAGGCACCGCAATTTTCCACAATGATTTCCACGCCCTCTCTTCGTAACTGACACTTGATGGGCCGGCTTCCCCTTCTAGCCACGCCTCTCTTCTCTGCCTTGTTGAAACGAGCATTCTATATGCTGATTTGACTGTAAAGGATCCATGCTTCTCATGGTGCCACGACCAGAAATCCGGAAGGTTTCATGTGCAGAGCGGGATGCCCAGAATGATATCTGCATCCATATGGAGAAAAACTGTCCGAACCAGTTCTTTGTTCCACGAGGCCATGGCTCCTACTATGAGGTCGGACAGCATCATAGGTGGCTGCTGAATGCGGCATCCCAGAGGCCGGGGGAACTCATCCCTAGGGAGCCAGTTCTCTTCCCATATGCGTGTTGTGGCGCCGTTACCGATCCTTTTGACCAAACCTTGCTTCAAAGTGTCCCTTCCCTCTATGATGGCTCGCCAAACCTGACTCGGGTGTCCCCCCAACTCCGCTTCCAGAATGTCAATGGAAGGGTAATATATGCTTTTGAGCAGGCGTGCGCATAATGTGTTTGGATCCTGCACCAATCGCCAGGCCTGCCTCGCTAGCATGGCTAGATTAAAGAGTTCGAAATCCTTGAATCCTAGACCCCCCATGCCTTTGGGTTGCGTCATGGTCTTCCAAGATACCCAGTGCGGCTTGCGTTTGCCCTCTTTGCTCCCCCACCAGAACTTTCTGATTAGCATATTTAGATGTTCACATAAACCCCTCGGAAGCTTGAAACATGACATGGAAAACACCGGGACTGCTTGGGCTACGGATTTGACTAGCACCTCCTTTCCTGCCGTTGACATTGTCCGCTCTATCCATCCCTGCACCTTGCTCCGGAGTCGATCTTTGAGGTACTTGAAAGCTCCGTTTTTAGAGCTACCAATGTCAGAAGGCATCCCCAAATATTTCTCATTGAGAGTCTCGTTGAGAACATTGAGAGTATCTTTTATCTCCTGTCTGGCCGAGTCAGGAACTCCTTTGCTGAAATAGATGGACGATTTTGCGTAGTTGATACGTTGTCCCGTTGCCTGACAATAAGTATTCAGGACATGGTGCACCTCAGTAGCTCCCACACTGTTTGCCTTGAAAAACAGCAGGCTGTCATCTGCAAATAAGAGGTGATTCACCGGGGGCGCCGTGGGTGCCACCTTTAGACCACTCAAGTTTGATGACTCACTTTTTGATTTTAGGAGGCACGAAAGGCCCTCTGCTGCTATCAAGAAAAAGTATGGAGATATTGGGTCCCCTTGTCTGATTCCTCGAGAAGGTTCAAATTGTTGTAGCTTTTTTCCATTGAACAACACTGAAAATTTTACCGTTGTGACAAGACTCATCACTATATCAACCCATCTTTCATTGAAGCCCAACTTGAGCATGACTGCCTTCAGATAAGACCACTCTACCCTGTCATAGGCTTTGGTCATGTCAAGTTTGAGTGCGCAGGACTGGTGCTTCTTTGCTTTGTTTCGTTTCATAAAGTGCAAACACTCATATGCTGTGATAATGTTATCTGTGATCATTCTCCCTGGTACAAATGCGCATCGTTCCTCCGAGATGATGTCGCAAGACTATCTTCAACTCTGTTGGAAATCACCTTCAAGCAATTTTGTATAATACATTGCACAAGCTGATTGGACGGAATTGAGACAAGTGGGTAGGATTTTTCACCTTGGGTATGAGAACTAAAACAGTCTCATTAATGCATGATGCCGACTCGTAACCTTCCACAATTCTCGAACAGCCTTGGTTACATCCGCACCACACGATCCCAATGGTGCTGAAAGAAATGAGCGGGAAGCCGTCCGCCTGGAGCTTTTGTGGGGAACATCCGAAGAGGGCGGTTTTCACTTCCTTTTGGCTATACGGGCATTTAACAAATCATTCATTCCTTGAGTGACTTTGGTCGGGACCGCTTCGAGCAGCTCCATATCATGAACGCCTCGATGTGTACAACTCTTGGTAAAACGATGTTGTCAGGCTTTCCATCTCTAGGACATTTTCTGTCAACTGTCCATCCGCTCTTTGGAGCATTTTTATCTGGTTTTTTCTCCTCCGCCTGCTCGCTCGTAGGTGAAAAAAATATGTGTTTTTATCTCCATGCATTAGCCATTCAAGTCGAGCGCGCTGCCTCCAGAGGATCTCCTCTGTGATAAAGTTCAGTAAGGCGGTCAACTACTTTTAATTCCATATGAGTTGGGGCAAATCTTCCTGGGATCTCCCGCAGCTCCTGTAGCTGTCGCTGGAGCTGTTGGATTTCGCGACGGACATTGCCAAAATGTTCCCGATCCCAACCTGACAGGTCAGAAGAAAGCGACGCTAGCTTGTCTCTTAACGCGCCGACAGAATCGCCCGGCACACTTGCCCATGCAGCATTCACCAGCGGCTGGAGGCCCGCATCCCTCTCCCATGCTAGTTCATACTTAAAAGATTGCGGGGCCCGTCTGCATGCACTTCCATGCACGTACTGCACGTAGATGGGAATGTGATCACTTGTTGCCGCCGATTTATGCTCCAGCCTAGCTGTGGGGAAGGCGATTGTCCAAGCGGGATTTGCAACCCCTCTATCCAGTCTAACCTTTGTATAAGTTCCTCCAGCGACTCTCCGCTCAAACGTCCAGTCAATGCCGGTATACCCTATGTCTGAAAGTCCACATGCATCCAAAGCATCTCTGAACGCATCCATCTGTGCCTGGCTCCTGTGGCCGACACCATCATGTTCATGTGCGTGAAGCACCTCGTTGAAATCCCCTAGAACGAGCCACGGTGTGTTACTTGATCCAGCGATCCCCCTGATTGTGTCCTAGGTCTTGTATCTCTCATTCACTTGTGCCACTCCATATACAAACGTAACCCTTGTTTCAATATCAAATAGCTCTTTAATGATAACATCAATGTGATACTGTGAGTAACCAACAACATCAAGTTTTATTTCTTCATTCCACAAAAGGCCGAGTCCACCACTTCTTCCCATACTGCTTACAGCAAAACTCTTATTAAAACCAAGAGAACCAACTAAACTTTCAACTCTACTTCCCTCTATCTGAGTTTCAAGAATGCAAAGTACAGAGGGGGCAAGCTGCTTCGTGAGTTCACGAAGCTCTTTCACTGTCGCGGGCTTGCCAATCCCACGACAATTCCAGCATAGGAGACTCATTGCGCTAGGCGCGACCCCCCTAGGGAGCCCGCCAAACGTGCATCAAGGTTTTTGGTCACCACTGCATTCTTCCCGCTATTCTTCTCACTTGTGTTTTGCTTGGTTCTCTTTGGTTCTTGTACTGAAGATGGGCTTGGGGGGATTTCTGGTGGGGGTAGCAGCATAAGATTACTAGTGCTCCCTTCCATAGCAGATGTCAAGGCTGGTTTAGGGTCGCTAGGTGCGACCCCTCTTTTTCTGTTGTTCTCTGCATCGCCCATATCCACATCAGATCTGTTGTTTGTCCTCTCATTCTCATTGTACCCTCCATCTGGGTATGTCTGGTTTGAGCCTCGACCACGGCCTCTTCCTTCCCGGCCCCTGCCGCGGCCACCTCTTCCGCGATTGCCTTCTCCTTGTCCTCTTCCTTCTCCTGGACCACTAACTGGCCCCCTGAACCAGGTCGCTTTGAGGTCCTTGAACACTAAGGCTTTGGGTGGATGAACCCCATCACCACACTCCTTGAACAAATGCCCGAGATATCCACAAACGGCGCACCAATCTGGTAGCCGTTCATATTTGACTCTGAAAATTACTCTCTGGAGGCCATCCTTCTTCTTGATCACCAACGAAACCGCGTTCTTGAGGGGTTTTGTGACATCGATTTTGACACGAACCCTGACAAAGTTTCCCTCAAAATCCTGTGATTTTGGCTCTGCATAGATGAATTCGCCCACGGTAGCAGCCAGTGCCTTGACTTTGGAGAAAAAACCATCCGGTAGGTCATGGATCTGAACCCAAATATCAATCTTGTTCAACTCTATAGACGACGGTTTTGTGAAACCATCATACTGCGCAAGCACTACGGCTTTGCCTTTGAAGGACCACGGGCCGTCCTCCATCACCCGTTCCCAATCACCAAGGCAACCAAACTGCATGGTGTACAAGTTCTCCTCGAGCGGCCTGATCTTTACCTCTTTTGCCATATCCCAAGCAGCCCTCATCGTCCTATAGAACCAGTATTGGCTGTACGTTTTCTCCGTGTAAACCCTAGCAATGGCCATCCAACGGGTAGCCTCCGCCGGAAGTTCCTCATCTTCAATCACAACATCCTCAAGATCATCCTCCTTCAAACCCAGCTCTTCCATCATTGCCTCTAGGTCGGAAGCAGACGCACCCGATCCTGATGCAGTATCATCCATCGATCTCTTGCTCGTGGTGTTTTTTCCGCGAGCGGTAGTGTCCCTATGGCCCTCGACCCCAGCCATCTGCCTGGCGGGTGGAAGAGGAAGGGGAGGGAGGTTCTCTACCAGGGGTAGCGAAGATCGCCACCGCCGCCGAGAGGAGAAGAAACCCTAGCGAGAGGGGAAATTTTGGTGTCAACCCAGGCAGGTGCATTGAACCAAAGTGCCAGTGAAGGCAGGCTCGACAGCGGGTCTCAATGGAGACAGGCCACAACAGGCGAGGCGGGTCACAGCAGGGCCCAATCCGGGTGACTCGGGGCGGAAGTGATGATGACCCGGCTTGTGGCAGGGGCGGAAAACGGCGGGTCTGGGACAGCCCGACGGGAGCTCCTATAGGACGCTCTTTGCATCAGATTGTCGCCCAGACGCACAGGGAGGCATCATGGTGGGCCGCCCATAGAGTCAGATCGCTGGAATGAAAAGAAAGCAAAAGAGACTCAGCGCGATGGAAGGAATCGAACCAAAGAACCATCGGCTCAAGACTGTCGTCGTCCCAACCACTCCAAATTGCCTACCATTGCTTGTCCCAAACCAACGCAAGAACTTAAATAACTAAGCACAACCGTCCAACTGGACTTGTCAATCAGACGTAATCAAACTAGTTACTCTACTAAACATCTTAAAAACATGCACATTTTTTCTGAAATTGTATATTTTGAAAAATGCGAGCATTTTCTGAATATCTGAAAAAAATCGTAGACAGGAACATCTTTTCGCATATGCAAATTTTTTTTGAAAACTGCAGGAAATGTTTTCGAAAAACATGAACCATTTTTTGAAGTTGTATATACAAATTATGAAATACCGAACAAATTTCTAAACTGCGAACAATTTTTGATTTTTTGAACAAATATTTGAAAATGCAACATTTGATGAAATTACGAAAATATGAAACCGCGAACATTTTTTGAATTTGTAAACAAATATTTGAAAATGGAACTTCATGAAATATCTAACAAAAAAATTTGAAACCACGAACATTTTTTTGATATCCCTGTACACTTTTCCAAACGTGAACAATTTTTGAATTTCAGACCAAATTTTTTAACTGCGAACATTTTTTTACAATTCCAGAGGTATATTTGAAATATGAACGTTTTCTAAATTTCTGAACAAATTTTCAAATACATGAACATTTTTTGAAACTCTAGTACATTTTTTGAATATAGGAACATATTTTGTAAAGCAGAACATATTTAAAAATGTGAAAAATGAATTTAAAATAAAAAGACAAATATCAACATGAAAACGGGAAAAAGTGAAAATAAAAAATGAAATGAAAAAGAAAAAAAAGGAAAAAAAAAGACTGGAACGAAGTTTTGCATAGGCGAACAAAAAGTTGAAACTGCGGAAATGTTTTTGAAAAACCTGAACCTTTTTTTGAAGTTGTGAACAAATTATGAAATTCTGAACAAAATTTGAAACTGCAAACATTTTTTGTATTTTTGAACAAATATTTTGAAAATGCACATTTGATGAAATTACGAAATTTTGAAACCACAAACATTGTTTGAATTTGTGAACAAATATTTTAAAGTGAAACTTCATGAAATATCTAACAAGAAATATGAAACCACAAACATATTTTTAAATTCCTGAACACTTTTACAAACGTGAATATTTTTTGAATTTCAGACCAAAGTTTGCAACCGCGAACATTTTTTACTATGCCAGAAGTATTCATGAAATATGAACGTTTTCTAAAATTGTGAACAAATTTTCAAATACATGAACATTTTTTGAAACTCTAGTACATTTTTTGAATTTAGGAACATATTTTGTAAAGCAGAACATATTTAAAAATCTGAAAAATGAATTTAAAATAAAAAGAAAAATATCAACATGAAAACGGGAAAAAGTGAAAATAAAAAATGAAACGAAAAAGAAAAAAAGGAAAACAAAAGACTGGAACGGAGTTTTGCATATGCGAACAAAAAGTTGAAACTGCGGAAATGTTTTCGAAAAACCTGAACCTTTTTTTGAAGTTGTGAACAAATTATGAAATTCTGAACAAAATTTGAAACCGCGAACATTTTTTGTATTTTTGAACAAATATTTGAAAATGCACATTTGATGAAATTACGAAATTTTTAAAGCACGAACATTTTTTTAATTTGTGAACAAATATTTTAAAGTGAAACTTCATGAAATATCTAACAAGAAATTTGAAACCACGAACATATTTTTAAATTCCTGAACACTTTTACAAACGTGAATATTTTTTGAATTTCAGACCAAATTTTGCAACCGCGAACATTTTTTACTATGCCAGAAGTATTCATGAAATATGAATATTTTCTAAATTTGTGAACAAATTTTCAAATACATGAACATTTTTTGAAATTCTTGTACATTTTTTGAATTTATAATCATAGTTTATAAAGTGGAGCATATATTAAAATCTGAAATTTTGAATTAAAAAGAAGATAAATATCAACATGATAAAAGGAAAAAAAAAGGCAAAAATAAAAAATGAAATGAGAAAGAAAAATGAAACATCAAAATGAAAAGAGAAAAGAAACAAGAAAAAACAAACAGAAACACTAGAAAGAAAAACCAAAAACCAAAAGAACAAAAACGGTTTAGAGAGCCTTCTAGAAGGTCCCAAAACCAGGGAAACCGGCTGGGAAGCTCTAGAAGGTTCTCAAAACCGAAAGCGCTGCAACCCCGTTAGTGGGCCGGCCCAGGTCATCCATCAATCGGTAAGTCTCTGTGCGAAAGGTCGACATTTAGACGCAACGTGCGTCCAATAGGGAATTCCCAGCTCGACAGAGGTTAGTCAACTAAAACCGGCTCAATATCAACTGACCCAAAAACAACCGCCACACAAATGGTGCAATGCCTGATTTACTTTTCATGGGTGATGCTCCACGTGAGGCCACACAAATTTGACTTTGCCTTTTGACTTGTGCTCAGATCTGACCAGATTAATCTATAGTACTATTAAAAGAGCAAACTTAAATTACCCTATAGCCACACCAAAAGATGTAGTACACAGGATTACCAGGGGCGTCCGATTAATCCCACTAAGTCACATCTAACAGTCTATATTACATCAAGGTTTCATCTTAAGAATAAACGTCCCAGATTAAATGTTTCGCGGCAGACTATCTGTTATGTCTCGCCCTCCCCGGCGCAAATCACGCCCCAGATTAGCACGCCCACCAGCGCCCCTTCCCTTTCGACGCCACGGCGCGCCTCCTCCGTGCCGGACCGCCACCCCACGTTCCTCCGCACCAGGCCGCCGCCACGCCCTCCTCCGCGCCGGACCGCCTCGCCACGTTCCTCCGCACCAGGCCGCCGCCGTTGCAATTCTCCAGGATCCAAGACCAAGCTCGCGACGAAGGGCTTGAGCCGGCTCTGCAGAAGGTGCTCAAGGCGCTCCTCTCCCTGGCGCCCCGGATGGAAGCCTCCGCGATGCTCTCGCTATGGCGACCACGCACCGTTCTTCCATCGACAACTCCATCCCCAGCTACTTGTCTGTCGCCTCGGATCTCCATCTCGACCGTGATGTGTTCTCTGGTGCCATTGAAGCGTAATCCGTGCTTCCCAAATTGGTGGGTCTTCTCTTTCCTGCCTTCTTTCTCCAATCGCCACCCCCAACCCGGTGGTAATTCTATACGATGATGCATACTTCATGAAATTAAGTTGGTAAAGTATTGAAGATGTTTGGTTCATGTGTGTGAAATATCCGATTAGGCTGTAAGTGCTTATGCACGTCAATCTAAGTCGTCTTTTAAATTCAATGTTGTTTGTTGAGATAGTAATGCACAAAGTTCGGCGTCTGCTGTTCTGGGTTCAGTGCTAGCAAATCCTGCAATGTCTCAATTTCGGTTATCCTATCATCATTTGGGTCTAGCAAAATTATATTCATGCCTACATCTATAGTAGCCCCATCAGTTACTTCCTTCAGAGTTGTAACTTACAATGTAGACTGTTAGTGCTTATATTCTTATTAGTACTTATGCCTGTCATGGTAATATGCATGCAGTATGTAGGACACGATTGGAGACTCTGGAATTTCCATTCATTCAACGATTATTATTTTTAGATCAGTACATGTTGTGATTGATGATGGTGGAAATTGGAGGGATTCTATTTACTTATTTTTGCGAGGAGGAATTATCTCCAAGGTTGCCCTGCTGAGGTATTAATTATTGTAGATTATAAAAAAAACAATGGATTTAACAAATTGTTCTTGTTTAGGATGAGCAGGCAACAAGCCCAAGTACTATAGATTATCCTATGCATTTCCTTTATTAACAGAAATTTGCAATTCTATAATCTGTCATGCATTACATCTTTGTTTTGAGAAACTTCAAAAATTAGGCTTTTCTTTGTAAATGACTTTTCAAGACTGGTCTCGATTTACATTCCTTGGTCACAAAATATTCATGGGATTTCATTTGAATGGTTATTCAGATTATGCTGAACTAAATATGAGCAGTTCAATGTGGTGTTTGGTTCGAATGGCGAGTTTGGTGTGGTATTTCGCAGGAGTTTGAATCTAAAGCAAGGGTGAGCGCCAAGGAAGGAGACGCCGCCACGGGCAACGATGGTATGGGCTGACATGGCGGCCGCAATAATTAATATTGTCCCTCAGATCCACCATCACTATGCAGCTGCACAATCTGAACCAGGGGAAGTCTTATACGGCGCATATTAACACTTACCGAGGTGAAGACCCATTGTTGATGAAGTATTTGCTAATTGACCCATACGGCGCATATTAACACTTACCAAGGTGAAGACCCATTGTTGATGAAGTACTTGCTAATTGACTCATCCGGCACCCAGCTATTTGATCTTATTAGGGACGATGTCCTGCTCTGGTGAGATGGCTTTCTAGCTAGCTACAGGGTGTATGCTCATTTACTCTTTGAACTGAAATTGTTTGCGAGCCGTAGCTGATGTTAATTCATTGATCGGTAGGTTAGTCAATGTAGCTGTAGGTGGAACCATTGATTAGAGAGCAATAAATAAGAAAAGAGTTTGTAACCCATGGGAGAGGAATCAAAATCACATGATGTGTCTCAACTCTGCAAAGGCCATTCGATGTACTGTTGTCAACATTGGCACGCAGGATTTAGTGGAAGGAAGGGTATGTCTTTCCCCACTTGTTATCCTTTCTTGATGTAGTGTGATTGGTATACAAATGTTCCAGAGCTCTGAACTATCCTTTTCGCAGTAACTTAAATCATGACTTCTCCCTTTAATTCTGTCATATCCTGTATCGTGATATTAAATATTGCTGTGATGAATTGGCAGGTAAATTTAGGTACGAAATACTCTTATCAGTCAATATTGTTTAAGGCCCAAATTTTTGATTGAAAATTTGGTCAGTTTCAAATATTTGTTCATGATATTCAGGTCCAAAGATATGTAACAACCTATTTGAGCAAGTTTGAAAACACATTCGGATCATGATTAGTACATCATGCATCTGTTATCTTATTTTGCGTTTGTAATCGTAATAGATGTCTCTAGCTTCAGTATGCTGTTAGTGACCCACAAAAAAAGTATGCTGTTAGTGTACCTCAAGAACGCTTTAGGTTTGGTGGAAAGGAGAGTGAGAGAGGCTGAAAAGAAAAAACTTATGGAAGTGGCACAGGCCAAATTGAGCGCCAAGGTACCAAAGAGCGGGGCACCCATAGTTATAATGTTGTGGTCTTAGTATCATCAAGAATCTGTCATAGTTATTGGCTTTCTCTATTCACTCGCTGATTAGCCCATGGTCCAGAATCAGCTAACACTTTTTTGTGCTCTAGTTTTGGGCCATCATATTTCCCCGAGAATCAAGGGAAAGGAAGAGGAGAGTAAAATGTTGATACATGATCTATTGCAAGTGTTTACGTCCTGTAGGTTGGTTCAGTCTATATGATTTGGGTACACAACATCTTATTTGTAAGAAAACACAAAAACACACTTCTGTGTGTTGTGTAATATGTTGATAGATCTGTGGTTAGGGAGCAGACTTGGATTACATGGTTTCTCCTTTCAGCCCGCTTGCATGCTTGTTAATGTCCATCTCATTTTAGCTATCATGTAGAAACTTTAATCTGTTGTGCAGAATACATTTCTTCAGAGAAAACGTTGGTTGTGTGCAGAATATATTTCTTCAGAAAATGTGTTATTGTGCAGAAACTACAATGAAGTTGTCGGGGAGAAGATCCAGTGGACAAAGCTACATCGAGTTGGGTCAAAGTGACTGGGTTATGTTTACTCATTATACCCATGTTCATTTTTGGGTTATGTTTTTGAACCATGCATATCATTTATGTGTGTGAACCTGTGGTGTCCTTTTAAAAATACATATTGTTGTGCACTGATTTCTTCATGGTCATGCCTTCGTCTGTTTTTTTAATTTCATAATATCAATGTAAAATTTATATTCACATGACTTGTTTGTTGGATTTGGTCCATAAAATCATGATATACTTTTTTAAAGTTTCGCTCGAACATTGTCAGTTTACTAATGATTAACAAATATGTTCACTAAATATTGCGTCTCTTAATTATGTTAGCACACTATTATAGTTTTGTTCACTGTTTTCTAGAACAAATGATGATTTTTACATGATAATACGTACGTTGCACGTGCACATTTACTAGTACTACTAGTAATAGTAATTTTCCCTAGCTGTCTCTGGCATCACGTGCCTCCTGTTTCAGGTCGGAAACAATGCTTGTTGCTATTTTGGTTTTGACCGTGCTGGACAGACTGCTCCAGCGGCGCATCAGCGTATCCTTTCCTTTCTTATTTTATTCCGAACCCGGCTGATCTAGCTTGTCCTCTGTTTGGACTCGGTCAATGTATTGATAGTTAGAAAAATATATGGGATATTGGAGCAGCAAACTCGGTGACCGGTACGCGTACACAACTCTTGTCGGTTTCGGACTCTTGCACGCGGTACTTCCAACATCGATCTGGCTTCAGATCATTGGTGAGTTGAAGGCTTGATGGATCGCTAGATGCCACGCACAACAATCGCCGAGAAAATTTGATCACGTCCCTCCTTGTACAGTGACGCGAGGATTAGATTCCTGTTGGCCTCTTATATCGGCAGATTGCCCGACGACGGCGATGGACAAGTTGTACCCCTAATTTTCTTGAACCTTAAATCTCATAGATCTAAAATCTGGTTTGATGAACTGAATTTGATGCACACCCTTCCAAACCGGCCCATCCGGAAAATTGCAAACTTCTCAATCCCTAGAGAGATCCCTCCAAGAACTCAACACCATCGTGCACAGGCCCCACGGTGCGCGCCAACTGTCGTGCAATTAACACGTCAGATGTCCTAGTGTGAGGATTTAGTCGGGAGGCCAACGCATCTATGTGGTAGCTTGAGAGGGGTTGAGCGGAATGAAGAAATGCAACACAAGATGAGGATTTAGAC
Organism: Aegilops speltoides; assembly: GCA_021437245.1. Classification (NCBI taxonomy): domain Eukaryota; kingdom Viridiplantae; phylum Streptophyta; class Magnoliopsida; order Poales; family Poaceae; genus Aegilops; species Aegilops speltoides. The sequence continues at coordinate 162,963,196 of CM038144.1, forward strand.
AGCTTCGGGCTCCGGGAAACATCATCCGGTAATAGCCCTACATGTTGTTTGTGGCTAGGTCTCATTATCATCACGAGCGAGTCGCCGTAAACCGGCTCTCCTCTAGTTGTGTCTAGCCCTAGAGATTGTTTCTTGTTGCTTGTCCTCTTTAGAGCCCCGCCTCCTTATATAAGTTGAAGGGGCGGGTTACATGTAGAGTCCATCTTGGACTAAGACTTAAACTATTTTGACTTCCTTTCCTGGGCTTCTTAACGTCTGCCAGTTTAACATTGTCTGCCGGTTTAACACTCGCCGGTTTACTGTCTGTCTTAGCCATCTGTCTTGACTCTCTATCTTAACTGTCTGCCGGTTTACCATCCGCCGGTTTACCAAGTCCGAGCCGGTTTACAACTCCAGCCGGGTCATACCGCGGGGTATATCCCCGACAAGACCCGTATGTCTGTGGTAAACTACTCAGAACTCATCGGAGGGGCAAGGATGTTGATGTACAAGCCCTCCATGGTCGACTCCCCCTCTGGCAGAGTGCCGGCGAAGGCTCCAAGATGAGATCTCGCGAATACAGAAGGTTACGGTGGTGGAAATTGTGTTTCGTCTGCTCCCTGGATGTTTTCGGGGTACGTAGGCTTATATTGAAGGGGAACGTAGTAATTTCAAAAAAATTCCTACGCACACGCAAGATCATGGTGATGGCATAGCAACGAGAGGGTAGAGTGTTTGTCCACGCACTCGTGAGACCGTAAGCGAAGCGTTAGCACAACGCGGTTGATGTAGTCGTACGTCTTCACGATCCGACCGATCCAAGCACCGAACGTACGGAGCCTCCGAGTTCAGCACACGTTCAGCTCGATGACGATCTCCGGCCCTCCGATCCAGCAAAGGCTCCAGAGATGAGTTCTGTCAGCACGACGGCGTGGTGACGATGATGATGTTCTACCGGCGCAGGGCTTCGCCTAAACTCTGCGACGATATGATCGAGGCGGAATATGGTGGAAGGGGGCACCGCCACACGGCTAAGGAACGATCCGTAGATCAACTTGTGTGTCTATGGGGTGCCCCCCGCCCCCGTATATAAAGGAGCCAGGGGGAGGAGGCCGCCGGCCTAAGGGGCGCCAGGGGGGAGTCCTACTCCCAGGGAGTAGGACTCCCTTTCCAAGTTGGAGTAGGAGAGAGGGGAAAGAGGAGGAAGAGGAGAAGGAAAGGGGGCGCCCCATTCCTTGTCCTATTCGGACTAGGAGGGGAGGCGCGCGCCCCTCCTTGCTCCTTCCTCTTCTCCCTCTTGGCCCATGTAGGCCCATTAACCCCCCGGGGGGTTCCGGTAACCTCCCGGTACTCCGGTAAAAATGCCGATTTCACCCGGAACCATTCCGATGTCCAAACATAGGCTACCAATATATCAATCTTTATGTCTCGACCATTCCGAGACTCCTTGTCATGTACGTGATCACATCCGGGACTCTGAACAAACTTCGGTACATCAAAACTTATAAACTCATAATAAAACTGTCATCGAAACGTTAAGCGTGCGGAGCCTAAGGGTTCGAGAACTATGTAGACATGACCTAAAACCATTCTCGGTCAATAACCAATAGCCGGACCTGGATGCCCATATTGGTTCCTACATATTCTACGAAGATCTTTATCGGTCAAACCGCATAACAACATACTTTGTTCCCTTTGTCATCGGTATGTTACTTGCCCAAGATTTGATCGTCCGTATCCAATACCTAGTTCAATCTCGTTACCGGCAAGTCTCTTTACTCGTTCCGTAATATGTCATCTCATAACTAACTCATTAGTTACATGCTTGCAAGGCTTAGGTGTTGAGTATTACCGAGAGGGCCCAGAGATACCTCTCCGACAATCGGAGTGACAAATCCTAATCTCGAATTATGCCAACCCAACATGTACCTTCGGAAACACCTGTAGAGCACCTTTATAATCACCCAGTTACGTTGTGACGTTCGGTAGCACACAAAGTGTTCTTCCGGTAAACGGGAGTTGCACAATCTCATAGTTGCAAGAACTTTGTATAAGTCATGAAGAAAGCAATAACAAGATACTAAACGATCAAGTGCTAGGCTAATGAATGGGTCATGTCAATCACATCATTCTCCTAATGATGTGATCCCTTTAATCAAATGACAACACATGTCTATGGTTAGGAAACATAACCATCTTTGATTAATGAGCTAGTCAAGTAGAGGCATACTAGTGACTATGTGTTTGTCTATGTATTCACACATGTATCATGTTTCCGTTAATACAATTCTAGCATGAATAATAAACATTTATCATGATATGAGGAAATAAATAATAACTTTATTATTGCCTCTAGGGCATATTTCCTTGAGCCTCCCACTTGCACTAGAGTCAATAATCTAGATTACATAGTAATGATTCTAACACCCATGGAGTCTTGGTGCTAATCATGTTTTGCTCATGAGAGAGGCTTAGTCAACGGTGCGCAACATTCAGATCCGTATGTATCTTGCAAATCTCTATGTCTCCCACTTGGACTTGGTCCCGAATGGAATTGAAGCGTCTCTTGATGTGTTTGGTCCTCTTGTGAAATCTGGATTCCTTTGCGTGGCAATTGCACCAGTTTTGTCACGAAGATCTTCATTGGTCCCGATGCACTAGGTATGACACCTAGATCGAAATGAACTCCTTCATCCAGACTCCTTCATTCATTTGCTTGAAGCAGCTATGTACTCCGCTTCACATGTAGATCCCGCCACGACGCTTTGTTTAGAACTCGCACCAACTTACAGCTCCACCGTTTAATAAAAACACGATCCGGTTTGCGATTTAGAATCGTCCGGATCGGTGTCAAAGCTTGCATCGATGTAATCATTTACGACTAGCTCTTTGTCACCTCCATATCGAGAAACATATCCTTAGTCCTTTTCGGTATTTCGGGATGTTCACGATCATTTGTCAAGTGATCCACTCTGGATTACTTTGGTACCTTCTGCCAAACTTATTGCTTAAGCATCGTCGGTCTGGTACACACATTGCATACATCATAGAGCCTATGGCTGAAGCATAGGAACATTTTTCATTTCTCTCTATCTTCCGTTGTGGTCGGGCAATGAGTTTGACTCAACTTCACACCTTGTAGCACAGGCAAGAATCCTTTCTTTGCTCGATCCATTTTGAACTTTTTCAAAAATTTGTCAAGGTATGTGCTTTGTGAAAGTCCTATTAAGCGCCTTGATCTATCTCTATAGATCTTGATGCCCAATATGTAAGCAGCTTCACCGAGGTCTTTCATTGAAAAACTTTTATTCAAGTATCCCTTTATGCTATCCAGAAATTCTATATCATTTCCAATTAATAATATGTCATCAACATATAAAACTAGAAATGCTACAGAGCTCCCACTCACTTTCTTGTAAATCTGAGCTTCTCCAAAAGTCTCATATAAAACCATATGCTTTGATTACACTATCAAAGGGTTTATTCCAACTCCGAGATGCTTGCACCAGTCCATAAATGGAATCTTTGGAGCTTGCATACTTTGTCAAGACCTTTTCGATCAACAAAACCTTCCGCTGCATCATATACAACTCTTCTTCTAGAAATCCATTCAAGAATGTAGTCTTGACATCCATTTGCCAAATTTCATAATCATGAAATGCAGCAATAGCCAACATGATTCGGACTGACTTAAGCATCGCTACTGGTGAGAAAGTCTCATCATAGTCAACCCTTGAACTTGTCGAAAACCTTTCGCAACAAGTCGAGCTTTATAGACGATAACATTACCATCAACATCGTCTTCTTCTTAAAGATCCATTTATTCTCAATGGCTTGCCGATCATCGGCAAGTCAACCAAAGTCCATACTTTGTTTTCATACATGGATCCCATCTCAGATTTCATGGCCTCTATCCATTTTGCGGAATCTGGGCTCATCATCGCTTCCTCATAGTTCGTAGGTTCATCATGGTCAAGTAACATGACTTCCGAATATGATTACCGTACCACTGTGCGGATCTTACTCGTAGACCCACGAGGTTCAGCAGAAACTTGATCCAAGTTTCATGATCAATATCATTAGCTTCCTCACTAATTGGTGTAGTCGTCACAGAACCGGTTCTCGAGATGAACTACCTTCCAATAAGGGAGTAGATCTGATTATCTCATCAAGTTCTACTTTCCTCCCACTCACTTCTTTCGAGAGAAATTCCTTCTCTAGAAAGGATCCATTCTTAGCAACGAATGTCTTGCCTTCGGATCTGTGATAGAAGGTGTACCCAACAGTTTCTTTTGGGTATCCTATGAAAACATTTCTCGATTTGGGTTCGAGCTTATCGGTTGAAGTTTCTTCACATAAGCATCGCAGCCCCAAACTTTAAGAAACGACAACTTTGGTTTCTTGCCAAACCACAGTTCATAAGGCGTCGTCTCAACGGATTTAGATGGTGCCCTATTTAACGTGAATGCGGCCGTCTCTAAAGCATAACCCCAAAACGATAGAGGTAAATCGGTAAGAGACATCATAGATCGCACCATATCAAGTAAAGTACGATTACAACGTTCAGACACACCATTTCGTTGTGGTGTTCCGGGTGGTGTGAGTTGCGAAACTATTCTGCATTGTTTCAAATGTAAACCAAACTCGTAACTCAAATATTCTCCTCCGCGATCAGATCGTAGAAACTTTATTTTCTTGTTACGATGATTTTCCACTTCACTCTGAAATTCTTTGAACTTTTCAAATGTTTCTGACTTGTGCTTCATTAAGTAGATATACCCATATCTGCTCTAATTATCTGTGAAGGTGAGAAAATAACGATATCCGCCACGAGCCTCAACATTCATCGGTCCACATACATCTGTATGTATGATTTCCAACAAATCTGTTGCTCTCTCCATAGTTCCGGAGAACGGTGTTTTAGTCATCTTGCCCATGAGGCACGGCTCGCAAGTACCAAGTGATTCATAATCAAGTGATTCCAGAAGTCCATCAGTATGGAGTTTCTTCATGCGTTTTACACCGATATGACCTAAACGGCAGTGCCACAAATAAGTTGCACTATAATTATCAACTCTGCATCTTTTGGCTTCAACATTATGAATATGTGTATCACTACTATCGAGATTCAATAAAAATAGACCACTCTTCAAGGGTGCATGACCATAAAAGATATTACTCATATAAATAGAACAACCATTATTCTCTGATTTAAATGAATAACCGTCTCGCATCAAACAAGATCAAGATATAATGTTCATGCTCAACGCTGGAACCAAATAACAATTATTCAGGTCTAAAACTAATCCCGAAGGTAGATGTAGAGGTAGCGTGCCGACCGCGATCACATCAACTTTGGAACCGCTTCCCACGCCATCATCACCTCGCCCTGGCGATTGCTCGCTTATTCCGTAGTCCCTGCTTTGAGTTGCAAATATTAGCAATGTAACCAAGATCAAATACCAGTGCTACTACGAGCTCTAGTTAAGTACACATCAATAACATGTATATCACATATACCTTTGCTCACTTTGCCATCCTTCTTATCCGCCAAATACTTGGGGCAGTTCCGCTTCCAAATGTCGACCGCTTGCAAGAGAAGCACTCCGCCTGTGCTTAGGTTCAGACTTGGGTTTCTTCTCTTGAGCAGCAACTTGCTTGCCGTTCTTCTTGAAGTTCCCTTCTTTTCCCTTTGCCCTTCTTCTTAAAACTAGTGGTCTTGTTGACCATCAACACTTGATGCTCCTTCTTGATTTCTACCTCCGCTGCTTTCAAAGATCGCGAAGAGCTCGAATAGTCTTGTTCATCCCTTGCATATTATAGTTCATCACGAAGCTCTTGTTGCTTGGTGGCGTGATTGGAGAATTTCATCAATGACACTATCATCGGGAAGATTAACTCCCAGTTGAATCAAGTGATTATTATACCCGCACATTACGAGTATGTGTTCACCGACGTAACTATTCTCCTCCATCTTGCAGCTATAGAACTTATTGGAGACTTCATATCTCTCAATCCGGGCATTTGCTTGAAATATTAACTTCAACTCTGGAACATCTCATATGCTCCATGACGCTCAAAACGTCGTTGAAGACCCGGTTCCAAGCCGTAAAGCATGGCACACTAAACTATAGAGTAGTCATCGCTTTGCTCTACCAGACGTTCTTAACGTCGTCGGCCACATCAAGAAGCAGTTCGGCACCCAATGGTGCTTCCAGACGTAACTCTTCAGTGCAAAGAATGAGGATAATCCTCGTGTTATGGACCCAAATCCGTGTAATTGCTACCATCATCTTTGAACTTTGCTTTCTCAAGGAACGCATTAAAATTCAACGGAATAACAACACGAGCCATCTATCTACAAACAAACATAGACAAGCAAGATACTATCAGGTACTAACACTACAAGAAATATGTCAACTTATGACCTTCTATCAGTGACCCTCAAGAATTGGTCATAAATTTATGACCATTTCGCACCAATTGGTCAAAAGCTGTTTGGGGGCTCCAAACCCTAAACTATTGCGACCATTTTGGTCGAAAGGTCGTAATTTCCACACACTAAAAGGTCATAAAGCAAATAGCGCTAGTCCGCTGCCTTATTTCTAGTTGTTAACGACCAATATAAATGGTCATAGCCTTGTAAATTGTGGTGGGTTGCTATGACTAGGCGCCACCTCATCGGGCTTTTGCCTATGTGGCATGTCCATGTGGCGATTTTGCCCTAGGTTGTGAAGCAACCTATATTTCTATCATTCCCAAAATTCCCAAAAAATCTCATAAATTCTTTGGGTCATATCTTCGTCAAATATGTAAAAACCTTCCTTGCCTAGTTCAAAAATAATTCAAAAATATTCATTTTCCTATTCATTCATAGTAACAGTTTGTGAAGGAAGTACCACTTTGGCATGTCCAAATAGTATCTATTTTCTACAAGTGCTTTCCTATGCCCAAATAACCATCCTCCACCAAATGCCAGCTCAATCCATTCATTATTTTCAGCCAAGCTTCAACATTCAGATTTATGTCCAAAGTGTGGTGGTTTGCAAAGCAAGTACCAGCTAGGCTCCTCCTTTTGAGCTGAAAATTTGTGAAGACGGTCTTCTTAGTAACCGATCATCCTCACCAAAACTCACGCCCATTAGCCATGTACATTTCCGCACCGCTAATCAAACACTTGGCGCTAATTCATGTTTGAGCATCGATCGGTCTCCTCGTGAGAATCTTATGTTGTAATTTTCTTCCTAGCACCAACCTAGGGAGTGCCCAACCCACTAGACATGCCTAGGCCACCCAGAACACATGGTAACGCCACGGTCACGAGGTGACCATGCGACGGCATCTTGAGTTCACGCGCCTAGAGTTGGGGCCCTCGGCCACCGCCCAAACCTCGACGATCGCCACCAAACCATGTATTTATGATTAAATAGGTCCTTATGTAGCTAGAAATGATTTTTGGAAAAATAAATAGCAAACTATGAGGCATTCTTTGTTCAAATTTGACCCGCTTCCAACCTGAATCGGCGAAATTTGTCTTTTTCACGAGAGGTGGATCAAAACTTTTACACCCAACCATTTTGTCAATTGTGCATTAAATATGGCCTAGTATTTTATAAAAATGATTTGGTCCAATTTTGCAACAATTATTTGGTAGTTCCTTCACAAAAAAACCTCCTTTCGGGTACTCGGAAAATGAAAAATGAATTTTTCATGCAAAGAAAATGAAAACTTCCTAGGGCAACATTGTTTGGAATTCCAAGATGCACCCTTGTGCCCAATATTAGATCATTTGAACAAACTATGCCATGAATGTGGCCATAAGATTGATCATTTGGCTTGAAAGCCATGAATCTTCACACTTGATAGCTCATTTCTGAGAACACTTTTTTAAAATAATTACAGTATTACAAGTTTATTATTTTTCCTGGAAACTTGGTCACATATAATGACACAATGCGAAGGTTTTCTGATTTTTTGATTTTTTTTGAATTTTTTATGCCCGTTTCAAAATGCGGTCAAAACGGCGGGCATGACCGTTCCTAGCTAGTGGTTGAATCTTGGAATTTTTTTGGTGTTTCTATGATTAAATAGATACTTATGTACCTAGAAATGATTTATGGAAAAAATAAAGAGCAAACTATGAGGCAGCTACAGTTCAAATTTGACCCGTTTCCAACTGAATCGACGACAATTTGTCTTTTTCATCGAGGTGGATCAAAACTTTTTCACCCAACCATTTTGCCAATTGTGCATTATATATGGCCTAGTATTTTATAAAATTGATTTGGTCCATTTGTGCAACAATTATTTGGTAGTTCCTTCACAAAAAACCTCATTTCGGTTCGGAAAATGAAAATGAATTTTTCATGCAAAGAAAATGAAAACTTCCTTAGGCAACATTGTTTGAATTCCAAGATGCACCCTTGTGCCCAATATTAGATCATTTGAACAAACTATGCCATGAATGTGGCCATAAGATTGATCATTTGGCTTGAAAGCCATGAATCTTCACACTTGATAGCTCATTTCGAGAACACTTTTTAAAATAATTACCGTATTACAAGTTTATTATTTTTCCTGGAAACTTGGTCACATATAATGACACAATGCGAAGGTTTTCTGATTTTTGATTTTTTGAATTTTTATGCCTGTTTCAAAATGCGGTCAAAACGGCGGGCTTGACTGTTCCTAGCTAGTGGTTGAATCTTGGAATTTTTTGGTGTTTCTATGATTAAATAGATACTTATGTACCTAGAAATGATTTTTGGAAAAATAAAGAGCAAATTATGAGGCAACTACAGTTCAAATTTGACCTGCTTCCAACCGAATCGGCGACAATTTGTCTTTTTCACCAGAGGTAGATCAAAACTTTTTCACCAAACCATTTTGTCAATTGTGCATTATATATGGCCTAGTATTTTATAAAATTGATTTGGTCCATTTGTGCAACAATTATTTGGTAGTTCCTTCACAAAAAACCTCATTTTGGGCACTCGGAAAATGAAAATGAATTTTCCGTGCAAAGAAAATGAAAACTTCCTTAGGAAACATTGTTTGAATTCCAAGATGCACCCTTGTGCACAATATTAGATCATTTGAACAAACTATGCCATGAATGTGGCCATAAGATTGATCATTTGGCTTGAAAGCCATTGATCTCCACACATGATAGCTCGTTTCTGAGAACACTTTTTTAAAATAATTACCGTATTACAAGTTTATTATTTTTCCTGGAAACTTGGTCACATATAATGACACAATGCGAAGGTTTCCCAATTTTTTGATTTTTTTTGAATTTTTTATACCCGTTTCAAAATGCGGTCAAAACGGCGGGAATGACCGTTCCTAGCTAGTGGTTGAATCTTGGAATTTTTTTGGTGTTTCTATGATTAAATAGGTCATTATGTAACTAGAAATGATTTTTGGAAAAAATAAATAGCAAACTATGAGGCAGCTGCAGTTCAAATTTGACCCGCTTCAAATTGAATCCATGGAAATTTGTCTTTTCACGAGAGGTGGATCAAAACTTTTTACACCCAACCATTTTGTCAACTGTGCATTAAATATGTCCTAGTATTTTAGAAAATTGATTTGGTCAAATTTTGCAACAATTATTTGGGAGGCCCTTCACAAAAAAACCTCCTTTTGGGCACTCGGAAAATGGAAAATGATTTTTAGTCCAAAGAAAATGAAAACTTCCTTAGGCAACATTTGGTCAATGAACATTAAATATGACCTAAGATTTATAAAATTGATGTGGCCCAAATTTGCAACAAATATTTGCTAGGTTCTTCATAAAAAATTATTTTGGGCACTCGAAAAATAATTCTCTTACAAAAACTTATTTCGAGAACACTTTTTTATGATATTTGCATTATTCAAAGTTTGTTATTCTTACTGAAAAGTAGGTCACACTTGATGACACAATGCAAAGTTTTTTGATTTCTATTTGTTTTTATAAATTTTCTAGGCCGTCAAATAGCAGACATGTTTTAACATCTTATTTTCAATTGATTATGACCAATTTAAATGGTCTTAAAATCATCAAAGGGGTACTGCGTTTTGATTGGTCCAAAACCATCTCACGCGGATCATGGACTAGCACCGTCGGATGCGCCCGGATCCAACGGCAGCCCACACACCCCCCTCGTCGCTCTCCCCCCTCCCTCTCATCCTCATCCACCCACGAAAACCCTAGCTCACTTATCCCCATCGCCGCTGCCGCTCCCGCTCCCTTTTCCCCCGCCGCCGCCTGTCTCCTCCCATCATACTCCTCCTCTCTCGTCCTCGTCTCGTCGCCGCCGCCACCTCCTCCCTGTCCCCGGCCTCCTCCCGCGGCGCGCGGTCCCCTCCCCTCCCCTTCCGATCCCACCCACCGAACCGATCCCGATCCAGTCCAGATCGAGAGAGAGCGAGCCCCCTCCCGCGATTCCCACCGCCGCCACCCCCACCCAGCACTGCCGACCTCGTTCCCCTTCCACCTCACCGACGTGCTCCACCCTCTCCGCGATCGGGCGCCATCCCTCCGCCCACCCCACCCCATCCCCTCACCTTCTCTCCCTAACCTAGGTCCCGGACCGAGCGGTGGCCATGGTGCTCCCAGATCCGCCACGGCCGCAGCGCTGCTAGATCCGTCGTTGCCAAGGGCTTCGATCTGGGCCACGATGGAGGCGCTCGATGTCCACTCCTTCCCCACCGTCATACGCCGGAGAAGAGCCTCCTGCGGCTCTCGTCGGCCGACGTCGTCGCGCGGCTGCTGCTCGACCACCGCGCGCCCGGCCCGACCGCTAGTCTTCCCTCGCCGCGTGGCACCCTCCTGCCGCCGGGCGGCGCAGTGATGTCCCCAAGGTAGCCCTCTCCTTTTCCGCTCGGTTCGATTATGTTTGTGAATTACTTTTGTCGATTATGTCCATGCCGCTGGTCGGTTCGAGACGCGTCGATCCGTCCGATCCAGTTTGGGAGAGTGTAGTAGCGGTTCGATCTAGGCGGATCCGCCCGGCGAAGAGGGATGGGGCACCAGCCGTTCCGCTGGCGAGCCCCTTATTTTATTTTTCTCGGAAGAAATTCATCTCTTCACGGGAGGATTAGGCGTGATTTAATGATGGGAGACATGGTAGATGATTGGACTGGCGTGCGATTGTTTGCCACATCTTCTCGCCTCATGTCATGTCTGAGTTTTACGCCAAATCAATATGCAGCTCAACATGTAAATTCAGAAATTATTACTAGCTAGTAATACTTTTGCTATCGAGGCTGGGTCACTCAAGAACATCTTTGGATCATTGTATAAACTATTTAAGATTGTGGTAGTTCATCCTAAAGTATATTTGGGCCTGTTTATTTTCCTTGAGGAGGTGAGAAGAGGGTTTGGGAGGTCTGGCGGCGGCCTCTCCTCCCCGACACCCAGACAGGAGGCGGGGAGCTTGACCTTGGGGCCCCTCCTGCCGCCTCGACCGACAACCGCCGCTGCTCCTCTTCACCACGCGCCGATCTTCCCCAAGGATCCTCTTCGCTTCTCTTCTTCAAGGATCACGCAGAAGATCTTTACTAGTTGTAAATCAAACTCAGTCTGTTTTGCTTTGATCTGCATATGACCACGTGAATCGCTGTATGGACATGGGTTAATTGGTGAAAAATTCTGTAAGAATACTTAGTATGCTACCCAAAGGATCTTGATTTCTGTATGAGTAGTTCTTGAATCATGTTTCACTTGCTAGTACTTGGCTGTGTGTTCGATTAATCAGAATACTACCAAAAAGACAGTCCTATTTCTGAACCATTTACCTTTGCTGTCTATTATTTTGGTTTGTTTTTCTTTGATCTTGTGACTACTTATGCTATGTTACATGATCAATACTCTCATAGTTTATGTATTTTTGTTAAAGCATGGAGTAACTTCTATAGTTTTGTTAAAAATTATCTTGGTCTTGGGCTGATTTGAGTACTACCAAGGGAAGGATATTGAACTTTCCTTGTGGATGCAGAGCGTGTAGGAGAATTCTACTGTGACAACAAATTAATTTGTCTTGAATTACTTCTTTTATCGGATGTTCGTAATGTTCAATTAACTGATTTGCACTGCTTATATTTATTTTGTCAACTTCTTATGTTAACTTGTCTTGAATTACCTGTATAGTGTAGCAAGTCTGTACTCTTGAATCAAATCATTCCATGCTTAAATGATAAAATGTCGATTTAGTAGGATTGTAAACCTGATGTATTTGGAGTAGTTTTACTTATTCGTTAGTTACTATTATTCACCGATTTTGCCTCATTTTGCTTACTCTTATTTATGCACACAGCATCGCCTACAAGTTAATGTCTTTGTTAGATTTGCCTTTATTTTGTTCCTAACAATTTTGTTTGATAACTTGCGATGATGTCCTTCATTCATGTTTCGCCGTGAGCTCGGTGACGAAGAAGTTGGGAGAAACATAGAGTTCTAGCTTATTGGAGCTAGTTATACTTAGATAGCTAGGTTTTTTTTCTGATTTTTAGTTGTGTTACCCGATGTGAACTAGTTCGATGTGAACCATGTTTGATGTAATGTGCCAAGTTTGGCTCTGCTTGATTATATTCATGACGTGAACTATGTTTTCATGATATTTTGTTGTGCTCTGTTTGAAGCATTGTGTAAATATTTATTGGATCGCTGAAATATGAGGAATATAATCCGACAACTGGGGCCTACTTATTAGAACGACAATTAGGACCCATTATACTAGTGGACCCTTATCTTGAAAAAAATAAAATCAAACTCTAGAGCCCAAAAGCCCACGTCGCATCAAAATAAAAGATGAATTGTTGGGCTTGGCCCATGTGGTGACCAAAATTACCGGAAAGCAAATAAAAATAGGCTGATTTATTGGGTTTGGCCAAATAATAAATGGGCTGAATTAATGGGCTCGGCCCATGTAAAACACCTAATTGGACCGGCTGAATCTTGTGCCACATCGACTTGCCACTTTGGATGCCTACGTGGCACAGGGAGGTTGCTAGTGACCAAAAATTTGGTCAAAGAACCAACGACCTTTTACATATCACGTAGAAGGTCGCTATAGTCGATTAATGACCCTCACTTTTGACCTTCTGTTTTTGGTCACAAAAGGTCGCAAATGAAAAACTATGACCTTTCAAATGACCAATAGTGAGGGTCACAAGTTGACATATTTCTTGTAGTGTAAGTTCATGATAAATTTAAGTTCAATTAATAATATTACTTAAGAACTCCCACTTAGACAGACATCTCTAATCATCTAAGTGATCACGTGATCCATATCAACTAAACCATAACCGATCATCACGTGAGATGGAGTAGTTTTCAATGGTGAACATCACTATGTTGATCATATCTACTATATGATTCACGCCGACCTTCGGTCTCGTGTTTCGAGGCCATATCGCATATGCTAGGCTCGTCAAGTTTAACCCGAGTATTCTCAAGGTGAAAACTGGCTTGCACGTTGTAGATGGACGAGAGCTTATCACACCCGATCATCACGTGGTGTCTCAACACGATTTAACTTTGGCAATGGTGCATACTCGGGAGAACACTATTTGATAATTTTAGTGAGAGGTCATCTTAAAATGCTACCGTCAATCAAAGCAAGATAAGATGCATAAAGGATAAACATTACATGCAATCAATATAAGTGATATGATATGGCCATCATCATCTTGTGCTTGTGATCCCCATCTCCGAAGCACCGTCGTGATCACCATCGCCACCGCGTAGCGACACCTTGATCTCCATCGTAGCATTGTTGTCGTTACGCCATCTATTGCTTCTACGACTATCGCTACCGCTTAGTGATAAAGTAAAGCAATTATGTATGCGTTGCATTTCATACAATAAAGCGACAACCATATGGCTCCTGCCGATTGCCGATAACTTCGTTACAAAACATGATCATCTCATACAATAAAATATAGCATCACGCCTTGACCATGTCACATCACAACATGCCCCGAGAAACAAGTTAGACGCCCTCTACTTTGTTGTTGCAAATTTTACGTGGCTGCTACGGGCTTAGCAAGAACCGTTCTCACCCACGCATCAAAACCACAACGATAGTTTGTCAAATAGACTCCGTTTTAACCTTCGCAAGGACCGGGCGAGCCACACTTGGTTCAACTAAAGTGAGAGAGACAGACACCCGCCACCACCTTTAAGCACGAGTGCTCGTAACGGTGAAACCAGTCTCGCGTAAGCGTCACGCGTAATGTTGGTCCGGCCGCTTCATCTCACAATACCGCTGAACCAAAGTATGACATCTTTGGTAGGCGGTATGACTTATATCGTCCACAACTCACTTGTGTTCTACTCGTGCATATAACATCAACGGATAAAACCTAGGCTCGGATGCCATCAAGGGGAACGAGTAATTTCAAAAATTCCTACGCACACGCAAGATCATGGTGATGGCATAGCAACGAGAAGGAGAGTGTTTGCCCACGCACCCTCGAGACCGTAAGCGAAGCGTTAGCACAACGCGGTTGATGTAGTCGACGCCTTCACGATCCGACCGATCCAAGCACCGAACGCACGAAACCTCCGAGTTCAAAGACACGCTCAGCTCGATGACGATCTCCGCCCTCCGATCCAGCAAAGGCTCCGGAGATGAGTTCTCACAAGACGACGGCGTGGGACGATGATGATGTTCTATCGCGCAGGCTTCGCCTAAACTCCGCGACGATATGACCGAGGTGGAATATGGTGGAAGGGGCACCGCGACACGGCTAAGGAACGATCCGTAGATCAACTTGTGTGTCTATGGGTGCCCCCACCCCGTGATATAAAGGAGCAGGGGGAAGGAGGCCGCCGCCTAAGGGCGCAAGATTATGGGGGGAGTCCTACTCCCACCGAGTAGGACTCCCCTTTCCAAGTTGGAGTAGGAGAGAGGGGAAAGAGGAGGAAGAGGAGAAGGAAAGGGGGCCGCCCCCCTTCCCTTGTCCTATTCGGACTAGGAGGGGGAGGGGTGCGCGGCCCCCTCCTTGCTCCTTCCTCTTCTCCCTCTTGGCCCATGTAGGCCCATTAACCCCCCGGGGGGTTCCGGTAACCTCCTGGTTGTAACGCCCTCGATGCGGCTATATCTCCCACGTGTCGAAGCACGACTTAGAGGCATAACCGCATTGAAAGCAATGTCGCAAGTGAGGTAATCTTCACACAACCCAAGTAATACATAAGGGAAAGAGATACATAGTTGGCTTACAATCGCCACTTCACACAATTACATGAATAAAGCATTACATCATCCAGATACAATCAAGGTCCGACTACGGAACCCACAATAAAAGAAGAACCCCAAATGCGACAAAAAGGTCCCCGATCGACCCCAAACTGGGCTCCACTACTGATCAACTAGAACGAAACACACAAAGGGGCAAGATCTTCAACGAGCTCCTCCGTGAGCTTGGTTGCGTCACCTGCTCGGTAACATAGGCACCTGCAAACTGGTTTTGGAAGTATCTGGTGAGCCACGAGGACTCAGCAATCCCATTACCATGGGTATCAAGACTAGTAAAGCTTAATGGGAAAGGAAGGGGTAAAGTGGTGACATTGCAGCAGCGGCTAAGCATAGGTGGTGGCTAACCAACGCAAACAAGAGCGGGAAGAGAACAAGCGGAACGGTCGTGCAGCTAGCAATGATCAAGAGGTGATCCTGAACACCTACTTGCGTCAAACATAACACAGAAACCGTGTTCACTTCCGGACTCACCGAGAAGAGACCATCACGGCTACACACTCGGTTGATGTGTTTTAATTCGGATCAAGTGTCAAGTTATCTACAACCGACATTAACAAATTCCCATCTCGCCGATAACCGCTGGCACGGCTCTCGAAAGTTTAAACCCTGCAGGGTGTCCCAACTTAGCCCATAACAAGCTCTCGCGATCATCGAAGAATAGACCTTCACCCGAGACACTCCGATCGGACTCGGTATCCGGTACATCAAGACATTTCAACAATGGTAAAACCAGACCAGCAAGACCTCCGGCGTGCCGACATCCCGATAATAGCGCGCAGATCTCGTCTCGTGCCACGACTGATGAGCAGTCCGTACAACTAAAACCAGACCTCAAGTTTCCTTGAGGTGGCGCCAAGCAAAGCGCTCTAGTTTGGACCAACACTTAGACAAGCATTGGCCCGGGGCTATAATAAAGATGACCCTTGGGTTAATTACTCCCAAGGGAAAAGTAGGTGGTGGTGAGGCAAATGGTAAAAGGCAATGTTGGGCCTTCTTTGGACAAGTTTTATTCAAAGCGAACTGTCAAGGGGTCCCATAAATCACCCGACCGCGTAAGGGACGCAAAATCCGGGAACATAACACCGGTATGACGGAAACTAGGGCGGCAAGAGTGGAACAAAACACCGGGCATAAGGCCGAGCCTTCCACCCTTTACCAAGTATATAGATGCATTAATAATATAAGAGATATTGTGATATCCCAACATAAACCCCGCCCACCATGGAGAAATCTTCAACTTCACCTGCAACTAGCAACGCTATAAGAGGGGCTGAGCAAAAGCGGTAACATAGCCAAACAACGGTTTGCTAGGAATGGTGTCAAAGGTTAGAGGTTCATGGCAATAAGGGATGGCTTGACAAACAGTAATAGGTATCGCAAAGATAGCGAAAGAACGAGGCAACTAGCATAGCAATGATAGTAGTGAGATCCAGGGTAGCGGTCATCTTGCATGAAATCCCGCAAGGAAGAAGAATGAGTCCATGAAGAAGACAAACGGACGAAGTCGAACGGATCCTCACAACTCCGGAACGAAACCGAAGCTATCGAGAGAAGCAAACCGGAAAGAAGCAAACAACATAGTAAACAACATCACATTAACATGGCATGAAGCACAATCAAGTATGATGCATGTCCGGTTTAATGAGGCATGGCATGGCAAAGTGCAACAAACAACACTACAAATTAAGTGGAGCTCAATATGCAACGAGTTGCATATTGGCAAAACACCACAACCAAGTTATTTAGTTCTCTCTTGTTTAAGCTACCCAACAATATTAAATGTTGATTAACATGGCAAGGGGTGAAGCATAAGAAAACTACCTAACTAGGCAAGTTTAAATGAGGCCGGAACAACAAATAACAATTCCGAAAAATCCCCATATGCATATTTATGAATTTGCTACTGTTCTGCCCTAAAACATATTTTAAAGTTGTTAAACAGGAAAATAAGGTGGACCATGTTAATCTAGGCATAATTCTACCCCATTTACATATAAAGAACATTTAAATCCGAGCTACGGTTATTTAGTTATGAATAAAATCATTTTAACATGGCATTTGAGCAAATTTAAGCAAACATCATTTCAAATATTTTAAACATGGATGAAAGTGGCATATTATGAAACTAGATGAAATTCTAAGCACTTTACATGTTTAAATCATTTTAATATGATGCACCATTTGTGAGTTATTAAATGCATGAACATGAGGGTCTTTTCTGCAAATCTGTAATTCCCTGGATAATACTAAAATCACAGACAGGGAAAAAAAAACGCCTGAGCCACAAACCGACCGCCCAACAGAACAGAGCTGGGGAGCTCACCACGGCCACGGCCCGGTTCGGAGGGGAGGCTGCAGGAGGGGCGCGCTGGGCCTCACCCATGGGCCAAGGCCCGGTTGGAGGAGAGGCCTGGCAGGCTGAGGAGCACTGGGCCTTGGGCGGCTGCGGTCAACGCGGATTTGACGCGTGCGATGGCACTGGTCTCGCTCGATCTGAGAGGAAGAGCAGAGGGCGAGACGCGGGCGGCTTTGCACGACGATCTGGCAGCAGGTCCGCGAGGCAGGAACTCCGGCGGGACGACAGGGATGGAGCGGACGTGCGGATCCGGTCCCTGGACCACGGATCTGGCCGGAGACGAGCGAGGGAGGCACGGTCAAGGAGCTCCAATCGGTGGTGGCTGTAGCTGTTACCTGAAGAAAGGAGGGAGAGAGAGAGATTCAGAGAAGCAGAACGGGAAGGGGAAGAAGAGAGAAGGCGAGGTCGACGGGCGCGCTGGTGACCTGCGGGTCGGGTGCTGGTTGCAGTCGGGGCTCGGGGCAGGGGAGGAGCACGGCGAAGGGAGAAGGGCGGCTCAGGCCGGCCTGCACTCCATGCGGGTCCTGGCACAGAAGGCAAACGCATGGAGATGGAGAAGGATTAGAGAGAGCACTGGAGAGAAAATAAAGGGAAGGGAGGAGGATAAAAACGAGATGATGACCTGACGGCGTGCACCGATGAGGCGAGGAGGGGGGTCGGGGTCCCTCGGAAGGCTTCCATGGCGTTGGTGTTACGCCGGCAAGGGGCAACGGGTGGCTATGGAGCTTGGGCACGAGCTCCCGCCGAGGAAGACGACGGGAGGCAGCAGCCTCTCAGGCAGGAGGAGGTCCGCGCCGGGGTGGCTCAGTAGGCTGGCACCGACCGTGGCCTGACATGTCGAGGATGAAGGAGCTGCGGGAGGCCGGACTTGTCCAGGCGGCAAGGGAGGCAGATGCCCGGGAGGACGAGGATCAGGGAGGCGAGAGGCTTCGGGCGCCGGGCAGAGGCGGGGAGGAGGCTTGAGATGGGTCGATGGGATGGATGGATCTGGGTGTGGCTGATGGTTGGTGCAAAGGGAATGAGAGGATCCCGAGGTGGGAAATGGGTGCGGCGGCGGCGGCTGGGAGGATGGGACAGGATCCCTAGGATCTAGTGTTGGACCTGTTTAAATAGCTCGGTGGACTAGCTTAGGGCAAAACGGACCCTCCGATCAAAATCGAACTGTCGGGAATAAACAGGTTATGGAGTCCAATTAACAAAACGGAGATGTTTTGTAGACGTTAGGGGATGATTCGGACCCAACGGTGATGACTGTCCGGGTCGGGTTCGGGCAAGTTTCGGACACGCACACGAGGGTGCTGCGAGCTGGCAAGAGAGGTTAGGTGGTCAGACAAGAGGGACTCGAGAAACACGATTGGTCTCGGAACGGTCCACGAAGGCAACGGGGTTTGATGAGCTCAGAAAAGAGAGAGAAGAGAGTGGTCCGGTTGATCTGAGAGGGGTCAACAGGGACAAAGAAGAAGCGACATCCACGAGCGAATGCAAGTTTTAAAATATGACGGCAATGGAGTGCCGATGCAATGCGAATGATGCGATGAGACGAGATGCATAACAAAAACAAAATGCAAAACACCAGACAAAAACCCAACCACGGAGAAAATAATAAATCGCATCTCCGGAAAAGGAAGGAGTTGGAGTTACGAATATGGAAAGCTACATCCGGGGCGTTACAACACTCCACCACTACGAGAGGATCTCGTCCCGAGATCTAGGATGGCACCGGAGGGAAAACAGGAGAGGAAGAGAAGAGGTAAAACTAAGTTGCTTCTTTGACGAACGAGTGAAACCACGAACCTTGAGAGGTTGAGCAAAATGAATGAAAGAAAACAACAAAGATGAACAAAGTTGAAAACACTCCGTTAGAAAAGAGGAACAAGGGATGCGACAAGAACCAAGAAGGTTGCAAAGACATGAACCAAGGGTTTAATGGACAGGATAGAATTCAAAACCACTGTGGTTAAAACAAGATGGGAGAGGGAGAATTCGGGCAGCACTCCGGTTGAACATAGACGCATGACTTGATAAGATGAAAAGAACTTGAATGGAGGACACGACACGCCAGTTAAATGGATAAGCATGAAAAGAACATGATCCTCACAATACGAGATGGTGAGAGGAAGGAGCAACATCACAATGCCTCCGGAAGAAATGAATGAATGGAATGGAATGAACGGAGGGAAACAATATCTTGAAAGAGCACGCTTACAAGAAATGCAAGAACGGAGTTGTTGGAAAACCAACAACGAAACGAATAAGCTTGTGGCGGGCTTATGAAAACATCTCAAAATTATGAGGTGAGCTTCTGCCACCAACGGAAACAAATGATTGGATTGATATCAACAAGGAGACGAGAAACTTATTTCACCGGTAGGACAAATGAGGAACTTGGGTCATTTATAGCACCATAAATAGCAACAATCCTTAGGGAAAGCTTTAGGTGAAATATAACCCAAGATAACTCCAATGAAGAGACTGATGGATTTAAAATACCTCATTCTTGACAACAATATGAAACATGAACTCAAATTATCAAGAATGACATAATACCACCTCCAAAATATGGTGGAAAGAATTGCACTTTGGAATGCAAGATGAAGAATACTTGAGCTCCTCAAAACAAAACAAGTGTTGGGCACCCTGTTTAATTTTGAGTATAGCTTGGCTATTCTTAGCTTCAAGAGAAATCTTGAAGAACAATTGAAGAATGAAAAGAATCCTTGATGAACCACCATGTAGAGCCTCCATGAGGAACTCCGGTAATAAAAGGATGATAAAAAAGGAAGAGAAGTTGGAAACACAAGGTGAAGCCTTGCGATGACTTAGATGGAGCTTCGCGACGAGATAATGCGGAAAACTTAGAACTCCGGAAGAAAAGATGAACAACAAGAAGCCAAGAATTTATTACTCCTGAACAAACTCCGAAGGAAAGGATTAATCACTTGGATGAAACAAGAATAAGAATTATGTGATGCATATCCTTCACCAATTTAAATTGATGACAAGCAACGGATTTGACATACTACTTATTCTCGTAGAAAGGATTAAGAAAGATATAGCGCAAACTTGAGAAGGTCTTCAACGAACCACCGGTAGGATTGGAACAACAAATGAATTGATATGGTGAACAAGGAAGAGAGATCTTGAAAGAACCACCGTAAGAATTGAAAATGAACGTAGCAAAGGCACAATTCACCGGGAAGAATTGGAAACGAATGAAGATACTCGAGGGGATTTAGATACCTGAGAACGAAGATATCATGAACAGATTAGAGAATACTTGAATGATGCACCGGTATGATTTGGAGAACGAGAGCTGAAAGCTTGAATGAATAATACTGAGATGATGGGCTTCAAAGAATGAAACTGAAAAGACTCCTAAAATGCTCCGGATGGGTGAAAAAGATTCTCATGATCGAAAACAATTATGAGAGGATGGCAACAAGCTAGCACCATGAATCTTGAAGAAAATAGAGCAAGATTAAAGAGAAACTCTTCTTCGGTCTTCAAATGATGAGAATGACAATGAGAAACACCACCAAGAATTATTGAGGCACACCGGAAGAATCAAAAGCGAAGAGCTTGAGCCAACTATGAAAAGAATTTGAAAGATCTTGGAGAAAAGCATTTGGTGATGATAACTCATTCTTACGCCAAACTTGGAGAAGAATTTAGGAAAGCTCGGGAAAATAGAAGAGTCGTAAGATCCAGGAAAAGACACGTGGGTTAGGGCCCACTCAAAAGAACACCGTTGAAAAGATTTAAAAGAGATGTTGCACCGGTTGAATTAAATGACTTGAATGAGATACCAATCTCGAAAGAGCTTGAACGAATGCAGAGTGGAAACACGAATCTTCGAGATATCTTGAGCACTCCGGAATAACAAATAGCGAGAAGTAGAATGATAATGAGGTGCACCGGTATGAGAAGACATTGAAATGAGGAAGAAGGTATGATCAACAAAACTTGACTTGAATCCACCGGAGAAGAGAAAGGAATGAGGAATAACGAACTAGCAGAACATCTTCTTGAGAACCGCCGGGTAAGAACGTTGACAGAAAAGAATGCAGAAACTTCACAAAATAAAAGGATACTTGGTAAAGAAATCTTAGTCCTTGAGGAAAAAGGGTGGGTGGGCGGGAAAAACAAAGGCAACTTGGAAACGGATGAAACAAACACCGTTGAGAAGAAATGATAATTGGTCTTGCTGATGTTGAAGTGATCGGATCCACTTGAAGAGAAACACGCCGGTTGAAAAGGATTGACATGACAATCTCGATGATCAAGAAGGATTAGTATTCACATAGAAATATGAGAACACCATTTAGGAAAGGTATGGATTCCACATTTGACTTTGAAGCAACTCGAATACCACAATTCAAAACAAAAACAAAGGACTGGCTTGCAGAATAAGCCGGAACAAACATATGATAGAGATTTCGTCAGAAGTTTTCGTGGTGGGGCCTACACGGCTCAATCGACAAACACCATCATGTACAAGGCAATTGCACATGACATCTGAAGCGCCCCCAGTCGGCATAGCCAAGGACTCTTTAAGACACAACGAGACCTTTGTAAAACCAACCGTGAATAGGCGGACCACTAGACGTCGAACCCCAATTTCATATCATACATCCGTCGGAAAGATATCCTAAGAGCTACTTGAATTCCCACCTATAAAACTCCCGAAACTTTACGGTTACATAATCTGGTGTTGGGGATACAGGGAGCAATATATCTCACCCAAACTACAATCCCTACATCCATTTGTATCCATCCGTCAACACATAACCAAGAAACCTTGAAATCGTCTACCTCAACCTTGAAAAGCATCCGTTATACGAGTCATGGCAATACTCCGTACTCACCTCAAGATCGGGTTAGCGGGTTATCTCACCAATAAGCGCATAAAAGAGATTTTCGATGTCGGCTACTAAACTCAGGTATTCGAATCGCAACGATAAAATTATGACGACAACACCTCGAGCTCAACTCCCGGGACACCGCCACAACCCCTAAATGTCGGGAGGCACCAATGTGGGGGCTGGCGGCGCTGGTGGCGCGCCGCCCTTGGGACACCTATGGGGCCGGGAGAGCCTTCGTGTGTTGATACGAGGCGGAGGAGGCACAGAGAGCAGATCGAGGCGATGCACGCTGGGCGGATTTTACCCGGCCGGGCGCGATGGTCGCAGAAACCCTCTTGCTGCTTTGTGTTGTATTGGATCTTGCTCAAGAATGCGGCGAATGGTGGTGTGGTGTATGGAACCGGCCAATCCAGCGCTAGAGTTGCCAAGGGTTCGAACCTCCGAACCCCCCACGTTGTGCATGGGCCTCCTTTTATAGGGCAAGGGTCACCGCTGTGTGTCAACGTGGAGAGAGGGGTAAAACGTAAAAGAGGTGGTAGTTGGAAGCAGTCGCGGGAACAGTGCAGCTCTGATTGCTTGAGCAGTGGACTCTACCTACTTTTGTGAGAGGGGACAAGAGCATTTAATGCCCGTCCTTTGCCGCCCCAAAAGCTCCCCGCCTTGCGTCTCCGTTTGCCACGGCGATGGATCCACCGCCGTGGAGTGCCACCGCACCCCTCGGTTGCCTGACCATCCGCCACGCGTCTCTGGAGAGGGTCAAGGCGACGTGGGGCGATGAGATGGAGTGCGGCACGCAGCGTGCTTCGCCCGGCAAGTACCTTGCCGGGTCTTGATCTTGCCGGGCCCGGAGCTTGTCGGGCTTGTAGTCTTGTCGCTCCCGGGCCCTCGCCGACGCGAGTAGCGCCGAGGCGTGTTTTTGTGATGTGATCTTCTAGTCTCCCGGCGAGCTCCTCTCGCCAGGACTTGCATGAGTGATGTAATCTTGAGCACGGCGGCCTTCCCGGCAAGCTCCTCTTGCCGGGCCTTGATCTTCTATCTTGTACACTTTGTTCTTGAATGGCTTGGTATGGAGCAGAATGGTCTCCGCAAACATTTGGTGGATCCAGCACGGAGAGCTGCGATTGCCGTGCACAAGTTGGGGTCTTGAGGTACCCCTACCTTAGTACACCGACAGAGCCCCGGAACTGGGCCATACAGTGCCGAAGCGCTGTTGGGCCAGCCCAAAAGCAGTCTGCACGGCACGCGAAGCCTGGGCGTCGAATCTGCTTCAGCATCCGCCGCTTCCCAAACGGCACGCGTCGATTGGCGTCGTGGGAGGCGTGGGGCGATGCAGCCTTTAAGGTATCCACCCGTGATCGTGGCGCAGAGCGGGTCGCTTCACCCGTCGCTCGGCTCCACTTTTTCGCCACGCGACCCTCATGCATGGGGTCGTGGGCAGCGAAGGTGGGAGACCGAGCCGTCCGCAGGCGGAGAAGGCGAGTCGGCCCGCTCCTCGGCCTCCTCGCTTCTGATTGGTCGAAGGGCGGTTGAGTCCCACCTCGCCCCTTTAAAAGGGGCGGAAGGGGAGCACAATGGCCACACTCATCCTCTTCTCCCTTCGTCTTCATCTTCAATTCTTCTTGCCGCCATGGAAGGAGGGAATCCGGCTCTTGACGGTGGCGGCGCTGGTCGCTTCTAGGCAGCGCACCACTCCCCATCCTGCTCCCGTGGCGGCGGAGCCGGCCGAGAGGGAGAGGGAGGCGTGGCTTGACGAGGCCGAGGGCGTGGCCGAGGCGGCCGAGGGGAGGCGGTCGTGGTGATGTGCCTCCTCCGTCTCCCGGCGCCTCTCGACCACGGTGCGGTCCACACGGAGATGACCCTGGGAGTTCTTCATCAAGCTTCGCCCGGCGCCTCGTCGCCGACTCCGCCGCCGCCCCGTTTATGACGCGATGGGGCCGGATCCACCCGACGTGATGGAGCTACGCGCGAGGGGCTGCGGGATCAGCGGCACTCGAGTGAGTGTCGTGTCCCCAGCCCCCGGCGTGATGTTCTTCGACCGAGGGTGGAAGACATTCGCCCGGATCCATAGCTTGACGGCGGGGTTCACCCTCCATTTCAAGTTAATGGATGGTGACCTCCTCGCCGTCAAGGTCTTCGGGGACTATGGAACCCGGGTGCGCTGTTGTGTGGACAGCTCCTCGGATAGCGAAGGCTCCTCCCCGAGCGAGAGTGACGAGGAGGAGAGCGACAGCGGCGACGAGGGGGATGGCGGGCCCGACTAGGCGTCGGACACCGCTGCCTCGCACGCCACCGGCAACCCCATCTTCTGGGTTGCCGGCCTCCTGAACTCCCCGGGGCCGTCTCCTTGGCGGCTGGCGTAGAGAGGCAGCAGAAGAGGAAGAGGGGGACGGCGGCAAGGCCGTTAAGTCGGAGTACGAGGGCGAGGTGCCCTCGCCCGCGTGCCGATGTCCCACCACCCCGTCTTCAAGCTCTGCCTCCGACGCCTTCGTCTCCGCCAAGCTCCTGGCTGGCCCCCGGGGTGTTCTCTTGGTGTCTTCTGGCGCCCGCGGCTCTCCGGGCATGCGTTCCCCATGCCCGTCACCTTGCGCAGCTCCTGGGGCACGGCGGCGTCACCGCCACGCTCTCCTAGGCGCTCCTTTCGCCTTTCCTCGACAAGCTCCTCTTGCCGGGGCCTCCTTCCCCGGCAGGCTTACCTTGCCGGGGGCTCCTTGACCTACCTCCTGAACTCCTGAACAGAGAAACAGGAGAGGGATCACGGGCACCTTATCTTTTTTAAATTGTAAGCCCTCGGGCATTAGCTGTGTTTAAAAACTTGTAATCCTCTCTATCATGTTTTTCATCCTCTATGGACTTGTACTATGCTAGGATGTTTTTAATGAAAAGAGGGGAAAGCTTGCCGGACTAAGTCTTTTACTTCGCTGCGTGCCTTGTGTGTTCTTACGCTATCGGGGAGCTTGCCGGGGCGAACACGCTTGCCGAGCGCGGGACAGCCCGCTGGCGGTGTCGCTCCCGGCAAGCAACCTTGCCGGGCTAGTTGCGACGCTTAACTTGCTGAGCAGGCTCGAAAGCAAGATAAGGGTGCAGCGGCACACTTGTGTTTGTTGAGCGGACTCGGAAACAAACCAAGTACGCAATCGGGCCACGACTCGGCTCCTCCACGTCACGGGTTTTACAAGACACGCTCGTTCAAAGACGCTGATCCGCATTTCCGGTCCATAGGAGGATGCATGACGAGGATGAAAAACTTATCGATATCGCAGCCCCAAGCAACTCTAGCTTGCGGAGGCGAATCTTAGTGCTCGCAGCCCCAGCGAGGCTGGCTTGCCGGGAAGAACCTTACACTCGCAGCCCCAGCGACCACGGCTTGCCGGGCCCAGTCTTGGTGTGATTTTCGGTTCCTCCTTGTCGCTGCAATTTCAGCCATGAAAACAGCTGAGATAGATCTGCAACAGCTTCATTATCTACATGTATATGTACGTAAGTCTTGATTTTGCAATCTGATGCGCATTTTGCCCTTCGTATGTTTGTACTCTCACTTTGGGGAGCTTGCCGGGCGAACACGCTTGCGGAGCGGGACAGCCCGGCGGCGGTGTTGCTTCGGCAAACAACCTTGCCGAGCGATTCATGACGCTTACCTTCTTGAAAGGGCTCGAAAGCAAGATAAGGGTGCAGCAGCACACTTGTGTTTGTTGAGCGGACTCGGAAACAAAACAAGTACGCAACTCGACCACGACTTGGCTCCTCTCGCGCACAAGCCTCTCATACGAAGGGCATCTCACGGCAGGGCTTGCCACGTTACACCCTCTACTTTACATCCTTTGTGCGCTTTTACCCTACGCTTCTAGGTAACTTGCCGGTGCTTAACACGCTTGCTGAGTACGGAACATCAGCAGCCCGCTGGCTGGTGTCGCTTCCGGCAAGCAACCTTGCCGTGTCCAGTCGCGACGCACTTAACCTGCTGAGCAGACTCGAAACGAAACAAGGGCGCGAAGCTGGTCGCGGCTCACTTTTTACTCGTTGAGTGTGTTCGAAGCAAAGTAAGGGTGCGGCTATTCACAAGCAGGTTCCTCCGCGCACAGGCTTTGCGCACAAAGGACGAACGCACGAGGGATATAACATAAAAAAGCATGGAATTAAAGAGTGCTCTGCACAAAGGCTTGAGCAACTTAGCTTTTCTTTTTCTTGTTTCTTTGCACTTGCTGGTGGAGCTCAATGGCGCGTCCTCGACGGCAGCGCAGCACTCCGGGAGTGCGTTTGTTTAACGAGCACCGAGCTGTCTCGCCGGGCTTATAAGCGTCGAGGAGCTGCGCTTGTCGGAGTGAGCACGAGCCGTCCTCGCCGGACTTAGAGCTCGATGGCGCGTCCTCGACGACAGCAGAAGCGCCTGTGGAGATGCGCTTGCCGGAATGGAGGGGAGCGGGAGCGAGCGGCGCGAGGAACAGGACATGCTCGGACTCCTAGTAGCGATAGGAGGAGCAAGGCCCTGCTCCGGTACTTTCGCTTTGCTCGTGCTCGACGGCGAGTCCGGAGCATCCCGCGAGCCTCCGGCTTATTCTTGCCCCAGCAGGCGGATACCACCTCTCGTGGTATGGCGCTACTGGGTCGCCGTGTGCTGGGATGGACGTGGATCTGCGGAGGCCGAGGCGCGGTCATCCGTCCTGTCCCTGGATCTGGTGACGCCGCGAGTGCCCTCGCCGGTGTCCACCCTTCCGCTGGCGTCTCCTCCGCCCACCGTTGGCTCCGGTGGCGGCGGGTGAGACGCAGACGGGTCTGCAACCCTTGAAGCCCTCGTCTTCGGGGCCATGACGTAGTTGCCGATGAAGTTGCTGACGAAGCCGGAGAGGTTGATGAAGAGCGCGGTCGCGCGAACGCCGGATCAGGTCCGCACAACCTCGCGCCCCTACGGGCGCGCTTAAAGATGTCGGGCGCTGGCGGCGCTGGTGGCGCCCGCCTTGGGACACCTATGGGGCCGGGAGCCCTTCGTGTGTTGATGCGAGGCGGAGGAGGCACTGAGAGCGATCGAGGCGATGCACGCGGGCGGATTTTACCCAGCTTGGACGCGATGGTCGCAGAAACCCTACCGCTGCTTTGTGTTGTATTGGATCTTGCTCAAGAATGCGGCGAATGGTGGTGTGGTGTATGGAACCAGCCGAATCCCAGCGCTAGAGTTGCCAAGGGTTGAACCTCGAACCCCCCACGTTGTGCATGGGCCTCCTTTTATAGGGCAAAGGGTCACCGGCAGTGTCAACGTGGAGAGAGGGGTAAAACGTAAAAGAGGTGGTAGTTGGAGCAAGGGAACAAAGTGCAGCAAAGGATTGAACAAAGTGGACTCTACCTACTTTTGACAGAGGGGACAAGAGCATTTAATGCCGTCGCTGTCGCCCAAAAGCTCCGCCCTTGCGTCTCCGTTTGCCACGGGCGATGGATCCACCGCCGTGGAGTGCCACCGCACCCCTCATGCACAGCCATCCGCCACGCGTCTCGGGAGAGGGCTGAAGGCGACGTGGGCGATGAGCTGGAGTGCGGCACGCATAGCGTAGCTTCGCCCGGCAAGTACCTTGCCGGGTCTTGATCTTGCCGGCCCGGAGCTTGTCGGGCTTGTAGTCTTGTCGCTCCCGGGCCCTCGCCGACGCGATAGCGCCGAGGCGTGTTTTTGTGATGTGATCTTCTAGTCTCCCGGCGAGCTCCTCTCGCTTGAGGACTTGCATGAGTGATGTAATCTTGAGCACAGGCGGCCTTCCCGGCAAGCTCCTCTTGCCGGGGCCTTGATCTTCTATCTTGTACACTTTGTTCTTGAATGGCTTGGTATGGAGCAGGAATGGTCTCCGGCAAACATTTGGTGGATCCAGCTACGGAGTTCTGCGACTGCCCGTGCACAAGTTGGGGTACTGAGGTACCCCTACCTTAGTACACCGACAACCAAGAACAATGTTCTCATCATAAGAATATCGGAACGATTCCAAGATACCCGGGTGATCCTAAAAAATTTTTTTAGTGAAATTTGAGAAGAGAAGAGTCAAAACTCTACGTCGGGATACCTCACCGTAAGGTCGAAGGACCGGGAGTAAAAAGAATTCCTAACTCTCCGATATATATAATCCTAAATGACTCAAAACATTTTTCTAGACACAACTCGCCGCTAAAACGATCAAGCGGTGGGGCTCCTAAGGTCGGGAAGGCTCGATTACCAACTTGTAGCGCCTCGATGCGGCTATATCTCCCACGTGTCGAAGCACGACTTAGAGGCATAACCGCATTGAAAGCAATGTCGCAAGTGAGGTAATCTTCACACAACCCAAGTAATACATAAGGGAAAGAGATACATAGTTGGCTTACAATCATCACTTCACACAATTACATGAATAAAGCATTACATCATCCAGATACAATCAAGGTCCGACTACGGAACCCACAATAAAAGAAGAACCCCAAATGCGACAAAAAGGTCCCCGATCGACCCAAACTGGGCTCCACCTCTTGATCAACTAGAACGAAACACACAAAGGGCAAGATCTTCAACGAGCTCCTCTGTGAGCTTGGTTGCGCACACCTTTCATTAACATAGGCACCGCAAACTGGTTTTGAAGTATCCGGTGAGCCACGAGGACTCACAATCCCATTACCATGGGTATCAAGACTAGCAAAGCTTAATGGGAAAGGAAGGGGTAAAGTGGTGAGGTTGCAGCAGCGGCTAAGCATAGGTGGTGGCTAACCAACGCAAACAAGAGCGAGAAGAGAACAAGCGGAACGGTCGTGCAGCTAGCAATGATCAAGAGGTGATCACGAACACCTACTTACGCCAAACATAACACGAAACCGTGTTCACTTCCGGACTACCGAGAAGAGACCATCACGGCTACACACTCGGTTGATGTGTTTTAATTCGGATCAAGTGTCAAGTTATCTACAACCGGACATTAACAAATTCCCATCTCGCCGCATAACGCTGGCACGGCTCTTGAAAGTTTAAACCTGCGGGGTGTCCCAACTTAGCCCATAACAAGCTCTCGCGATCATCGAAGGAATAGACCTTCACCCAAGACACTCCGATCGACTCGGTATCCGGTACATCAAGACATTTCGACAATGGTAAAACAAGACCAGCAAGATCTCCGGCGTGCCGACATCCCGATAATAGCCGCAGATCTCGTCTCGAGCCACGACCGGATGAGCGATCTGTACAACTAAAACCAGACCTCAAGTTTCCTTGAGGTGGCGCGCAAAGCGCTCTAGTTTGGACCAACACTTAGACAAGCATTGGCCGGGGGCTATAATAAAGATGACCCTTGGGTTAATTACTCCCAAGGGAAAAGTAGGTGGTGGTGAGGCAAATGGTAAAAGGCAATGTTGGGCCTTCTTGGACAAGTTTTATTCAAAGCGAACTGTCAAGGGGTCCCATAAATCACCCGACCGCGTAAGGGACGCAAAATCCGGGAACATAACACGGTATGGCGGAAACTAGGGCGGCAAGAGTGGAACAAAACACCGGGCATATGGCGAGCCTTCCACCCTTTACCAAGTATATAGATGCATTAATAATATAAGAGATATTGTGATATCCCAACATAAACCCTGTCCACCATGGAGAAATCTTCAACTTCACCTGCAACTAGCAACGCTATAAGAGGGGCTGAGCAAAAGCGGTAACATAGCCAAACAACGGTTTGCTAGGAATGGTGTCAAAGGTTAGAGGTTCATGGCAATAAGGGATGGCTTGACAAACAGGTAATAGGTATCGCAGCATAGCGAAAGAACGAGGCAACTAGCATAGCAATGATAGTAGTGAGATCCAGGGTAGTGGTCATCTTGCATGAAATCCCGCAAGGAAGAAGAACGAGTCCATGAAGAAGACAAACGGACGAAGTCGAACGGATCCTCACAACTCCGGAACGAAACCGAAGCTATCGAGAGAAGCAAACCGGAAAGAAGCAAACAACATAGTAAACAACATCACATTAACATAGCATGAAGCACAATCAAGTATGATGCATGTCCGGTTTAATGAGGCATGGCATGGCAAAGTGCAACAAACAACACTACAAATTAAGTGGAGCTCAATATGCAACGAGTTGCATATTGGCAAAACACCACAACCAAGTTATTTAGTTCTCTCTTGTTTAAGCTACCCAACAATATTAAATGTTGATTAACATGGCAAGGGTGAAGCATAAGAAAACTACCTAACTAGGCAAGTTTAAATGAGGCCGGAACAACAAATAACAATTCCGAAAAATCCCCATATGCATATTTATGAATTTGCTACTGTTCTGCCCTAAAACATATTTTAAAGTTGTTAAACAGGAAAATAAAGTGGACCATGTTAATCTAGGCATAATTCTACCCCATTTACATATAAAGAACATTTAAATCCGAGCTACGGTTATTTAGTTATGAATAAAATCATTTTAACATGGCATTTGAGCAAATTTAAGCAAACATCATTTTAAATATTTTAAACATGGATGAAAGTGGCATATTATGAAACTAGATGAAATTCTAAGCACTTTACATGTTTAAATCATTTTAATATGATGCACCATTTGTGAGTTATTAAATGCATGAACATGAGGGTCTTTTCTGCAAATCTGTAATTCCCTGGATAATACTAAAATCACGCATGTGGAAAACGCCACGGGCCGCGAATCGACCGCCCAACAGAACATGAGCTGGGGGGAGCTCACCCTGGGCCACGGCCCGGTTCGGAGGGGAGGCTGCAGGAGGGGCGCTACTGGCCTCACCCATGGGCCAAGGCCCGGTTGGAGGAGAGGCTGGCAGGCCGAGAGCACTGGGCCTTGGGCGGTGCAGTCAATCAATGCAGCTTGACGATGCGATGGCTTGGTCCCGCTTGATGCAGAGGAAGCGAGACAGAGGGCGAGACGCAGGCGGCTTTGCAGACGATCTGGCAGCAGGTCAGCGGGGACGACGAGGATGGAGCAGAGCGGCGGATCCGGTCCCTGGACCACGGATCTGGCCGAGACGAGCGAGGAGGCACGGTCAAGGAGCTCAATCGGCGGTGGCTGTAGCTATTACTCAAGAAAGGAGGGAGAGAGAGATTCAGAGAAGCGAACGGGAAGGGGAAGAAGAGAGTAGGCGAGGTCGACGGGCTACTGGCGACTGCTGGTCGGGTCTTGGTTCTGCGTCGGGGCTCAAGGGGGGAGGAGCACGGCGAAGGAGAAGGGCGGCTCAAAGCCGGCCTGCGCTCCATCTTGGGTCCCGCATGTAAGGCAAACGCATGGAGATGGAGAAGGATTAGAGAGAGCACTGGAGAGAAAATAAAGGGAAGGGAGGAGGATAAAAACGAGATGACGACCTAACGGCGTGCACCGATGAGGCGAGGAGGGGGGTCGAGGTCCCTCGGAAGGCTTCCATGGCGTTGGTGTTACGCCGGCAAGGGGCAACGGGTGGCTATGGAGCTTGGGGACGAGCTCCTGCTCGAGGAAGACGACGGGGAGGCAGCAGCCTCGGGCAGGGAGGAGGTCCGGCGCTCGGGGTGGCTGGGTAGCTGGCACCGACCGGCGGCGCGGCCGCGGTCAGGGACGAAGGAGCTGCGGGAGGCCGGACTTGTCCAGGCGGCAGGGGAGGCAGATGCCCGGG
Organism: Aegilops speltoides; assembly: GCA_021437245.1. Classification (NCBI taxonomy): domain Eukaryota; kingdom Viridiplantae; phylum Streptophyta; class Magnoliopsida; order Poales; family Poaceae; genus Aegilops; species Aegilops speltoides. The sequence continues at coordinate 162,995,235 of CM038144.1, forward strand.
AGGACGAGGATCAGGGAGGCGAGAGGCTTCGGGCGCCGGGCAGAGGCGGGGAGGAGGCTTGATATGGGTCGATGGGATGGATGGATCTGGGTGTGGCTGATGGTTGGTGCAAAGGGAATGAGAGGATCCCGAGGTGGGAAATGGGTGCGGCGGCGGCGGCTGGGAGGATGGGACAGGATCCCTAGGATCTAGGGTTGAACCTGTTTAAATAGCTCGGTGGACTAGCTTAGGGCAAAACGGACCCTCCGATCAAAATCGAACTGTCGGGAATAAACAGGTTATGGAGTCCAATTAACAAAACGGAGATGTTTTGTAGACGTTAGGGGATGATCCGGACCCAACGGTGATGACTGTTCGGGTCGGGTTCGGGCAAGTTTCGGACACGCACACGAGGGTGCTGCGAGCTGGCAAGAGAGGTTAGGTGGTCAGACAAGAGGGACTCGAGAAACCCGATTGGTCTCGGAACGGTCCACGAAGGCAACGGGGTTTGATGAGCTCAGAAAAGAGAGAGAAGAGAGTGGTCCGGTTGATCTGAGAGGGGTCAACAGGGACAAAGAAGAAGCGACATCCACGAGCGAATGCAAGTTTTAAAATATGACGGCAACGGAGTGCCGATGCAATGCGAATGATGCGATGAGACGAGATGCATAACAAAAACAAAATGCAAAACACCAGACAAAAACCCAACCACGGAGAAAATAATATATCGCATCTCCGGAAAAGGCAGGAGTTGGAGTTACGAATATGGAAAGCTACATCCGGGGCGTTACACTGGTACTCCAGTAAAATGCCGATTTCACCCGGAACCATTCCGATGTCCAAACATAGGCTTCCAATATATCAATATTTATGTCTCGACCATTCCGAGACTCCTCGTCATGTCCGTGATCACATTCGGGACTCCGAACAAACTTCGGTACATCAAAACTTATAAACTCATAATAAAACTGTCATCGAAACGTTAAGCGTGCGGACCCTACGGGTTCGAGAACTATGTAGACATGACCTAAAACCATTCTCGATCAATAACCAATAGCGGGACCTGGATGCCCATATTGGTGCCTACATATTCTATGAAGATCTTTATCGGTCAAACCGCATAACAACATACTTTGTTCCCTTTGTCATCGGTATGTTACTTGCCCGAGATTTGATCGTCGGTATCCAATACCTAGTTCAATCTCGTTACGGCAAGTCTCTTTACTCGCTCAAGAATACGTCATCTCATAACTAACTCATTAGTTACATGCTTGCAAGGCTTAGGTGATGAGTATTACCGAGAGGGCCTAGAGATACCTCTCCGACAATCGGAGTGACAAATCCTAATCTCAATTATGCCAACCCAACATGTACCTTGGAAACACCAGAGAGCACCTTTATAATCACCCGAGCCACGTTGTAGACGTTTGGTAGCACACAAAGTGTTCTTCCGTAAACGGAGTTGCACAATCTCATAGTTGCAGGAACTTTGTATAAGTCATGAAGAAAGCAATAACAAGATACTAAACGATCAAGTGCTAGGCTAACGAGAATGGGTCATGTCAATCACATCATTCTCCTAATGATGTGATCCCTTTAATCAAATGACAACACATGTCTATGGTTAGGAAACATAACCATCTTTGATTAATGAGCTAGTCAAGTAGAGGCATACTAGTGACTATGTGTTTGTCTATGTATTCACACATGTATCATGTTTCCGGTTAATACAATTCTAGCATGAATAATAAACATTTATCATGATATGAGGAAATAAATAATAACTTTATTATTGCCTCTAGGGCATATTTCCTTCATATATAGGAGGAAGAAGTACGTCGGTGGACGCCCGAGGGACCCACGAGACAGGGGGCGCGCCCTATAGGGGGGGGCCCTCCTATCTCATGGAAGCTTCGGCTGCTTCTTGACTTGCACTCCAAGTCCTCTGGATCACGTTCGTTCCAAAAATCACGCTCCCGAAGGTTTCATTTCATTTGGACTCTATTTGATATTCCTTTTCTTCGAAATACTGAAATAGGCAAAAAAAACAGCAATATGGGCTGGGCCCCCGGTTAGTAGGTTAGTCCAAAAATGATATAAATGTGTAAAATAAAGCCCATAAACATCCAAAAGGGGTAATATAATAGCATGGAACAATCAAAAATTTTAGATATGTTGGAGACGTATCAAGCATCCCCAAGCTTAATTCTTGCTCGTCCTCGAGTAGGTAAATGAAAAAAAGAGAATTTTTGATGTGGAATGCTACCTAGCATAATCCTCAATGTAATTTTCTTTATTGTGGCATGAATGTTCAAATCCAAATGATTCAAAATAAAAATTCATATTGATAAAATAAATAGTAACACTTCAAGCATACTAATCAAAGTAATCATGTCTTCTCAAAATAACATGGCAAAAGAAAGTTCATCCCTACAAAATCATATAGTTAGGCTATGCTTCATTTTCGTCACACAAGATCTTCCCAACTTCTATACCCCCGATGACAAGCCAAGCAATTGTTTCATACTTAAATAATCTCAAACTTTTTCAACCTTCACGCAATACATGAGCATGAGCCATGGATATAGCACTATGGGTGGAATAGAATATGGTGATGGGGATTATGTGGAGAAGACAAAAAAGGAGAAAGTCTCACATTGGCGAGGATAATCAACGGGCTATGGAGATGCCCATCAATTGATGTCAACATGAGGAGTAGGGATTGCCATGCAACGAATGCACTAGAGCTATGAATGCTCAACAAAAGAAAACTAGTGGGTGTGCATCCAACTTGCTTGCTCACGAAGACCTAGGGCATTTGAGGAAGCCCATCGTAGGAATATACAAGCCAAGTTCTATAATGAAAAATTCCCACTAGTATGAAAAAGACAACTTATGAGACTCGCTATATGAAAAACATGGTGCTACTTTGAAGCACAATATATGAGACTCACTACATGAAGAACAAGGTGCTACTTTGAAGCACAAGTGTGGAAAAAGAGATAGTAACATTGCCCTTTTTATTTATTCTCTTTTTTTCCTTTTTTTCTTTTCCTTTTTTTTCCTTTTTTTTCTTTTGGGCCTTTCTTTTTTTGGCCTTTCTTATTATTTTTTCTTTGGGCAATGCTCTAATAATAATGATCATCACACTTTCATTGATTACAACATATGAATTACAACTCGAAACTAGAACAAGATATGACTCTATATGAATGCCTCCGGCGGTGTACCGGGATGGTGCAATGAATCAAGAGTGACACGTATGAAAAATAATGCATGGTGGCTTTGCCACAAATACGATGTCAACTACATGATCATGCAATAGCAATATGACAAAAGTAAAGTATGTCATGATGATGATAAATGGAATGGTGGAAAGTTGCCTGGCAATATATCTCGGAATGGCTATGGAAATGCCATAATAGGTAGGTATGGTGGCTGTTTTGAGGAAGATATAACGAGGTTTATGTGTAATAGAGCGTATTGTATCACGGGGTTTGGATGCACCGGCGAAGTTAGCACCAACTCTCAAGGTGAGAAAGGGCAATGCACGGTACCGAAGAGGCTAGCAATGGCGGAAAGGTAAAAGTGCATATAATCCATGGACTCAAAATTAGTCAAAAGAACTCATATACTTATTGCAAAAATTTAGAAGTCATCAAAAATCAAGTACTACGCGCATGCTCATAGGGGGATAGATTGGTAGGAAAAGACCATCGCTCGTCCCCGACCGCCACTCATAAGGATGCAGAAGCCAGGTACACTTCATGTTTCAAATTTGTTACACAACTTTAACCATACGTGCATGCTATGGGACTTGCTAACTTCAACACAAGCATTCTTTAAATTCATAATCATCCAACTAGCATGACTTTAATATCACTACCTCCATATCTCAAAACAATTATCAAGTATCAAATCGATCATAGCATCCAATTCACTTCCTATGATAGTTTTTATTATACCCAACTTGGATGCCTACCATTCTAGGACCAATTTTATAACCATAGCAAATACCATGCTGTTCTAAAAGACTCTCAAAAAGATATAAGTGAAGCATAAAAGACTAGTAATTTCTTCAAAATTAAGCCACCACCGTGCTCTAAAAAATATAAGTGAAGCACTAGAGCAAAAACTATCAAGCTCAAAAGATATAAGTGAAGCACATAGAGTATTCTAGAAAATTCTAATCAAATAGGCTTCTACCAAAAGGTGTGTACATCAAGGATGATTGTGTTAAACTAAAAATCAAATACTAATATAATACACGACGCTCCAAGCAAAACACATATCATGTGGCGAATAAAAATATAACTCCAAGTAAAGTTACCAATGAACGAAGACGAAAGAGGGGATGCCTTCCCGGGGCATCCACAAGCTTAGGCTTTTCGATATTCTTGAATATCTTGGGGTGCCTTGGGCATCCCCAATCTTAGGCTCTTGCCACTCCTTATTCCATAGTCCATAAAAGCTTTACCCAAAACTTGAAAACTTCACAACACAAAACTCAATAGGAAATCTTATAAGCTCCGTTAGTGAAAGAAAACAAAACCACCACATAAGTTACTGTAATGAACTCATGCCTTATTTATTTTGGTGTTAAACCGACTGTATTCCAACTTCTCTATGGTTTATAAACTATTTTACTAGCCATAGATGCATCAAAATAAGCAAACAACACACGAAAAACAGAAACTGTCAAAAACAGAACAGTCTGTAGCAATCTGTAACTAACGCAAACTTCTAGAACTCTAAAACTCCTACAAAAATTGGAAGTCCTGGAAAATTTGTTTATTGATCAGCAGCAAAAAGAATCAACGCAAAAGCACGTTTCTGTGATTTAACAAAATAATATTCATGCGTGCAAAGTTTCTGTTTTTCAGCAGTATCAAATCAACTATCATCATAGGTTATCCTATAGGTTCTACTTGGCACAAACACTAATTAAAAGGTAAAAACGCATCTAAACAGAAGGTAGATGCAAGATTTATTATTAAACAGTAGCAAAAACAAAAAAATAAATAAAATTGGGTTGCCTCCCAACTAGCGCTATCGTTTAACGCCCCTAGCTAGGCATAAAAGCGAAGATAGATCTAACGAGTGCCATCTTTGGCACTAAATCCATAAGTAGCCCGCATGATATATTCATAAGGTAATTTGACTTTCTTTCTTGGAAAGTGCTCCATTCCTATCTTTAATGGAAATTGTAATCTAATATTCCCTTCCTTCATATCAATAATCGCGCCAATCGTTCTAAGGAAAGGTCTACCAAGAATAATAGGGCAAGAAAGATTGCAATCTATATCAAGAACGGTAAAATCCATGGGTACCAAATTTCTATTTGCAACAATGAGAACATCATTGATCCTTCCCATTGGCTTTTTAATGGTCGAATCCGCAAGGTGCAAATTTAAAGAGCAATCATCAAGATCATGGAAACCTAGAATATCACATAAAGTTTTCGGAATCGTGGAAACACTAGCACCCAAATCACACAAAGAAAAACACTCATGATCTTTAATTCCAATCTTTATAGTAGGTTCCCACGCATCATTAAGTTTTCTAGGTATAGAAACTTCCAAATTAAGTTTTTCATGAAAAGATTGCATCAAGGCATCAACAATATGTTTGGTAAAAGCTTTCTTTGATAAGCATGAGGAGAATTAACAACGGATTGCAACAAGGAAATACAACCTTCTAAATAACAATTATCATAATCAAATTCCTTGAAATCCGAGATAGTGGGTTCAATGCTATTTAAAGTTGTGACCTCTCCAATCCCACTTTTACCAAATTTAGCATCAAGATCTAAAAGCTCCGAATTCTTGGGATGCCTTCTAGGTAAAGTTGACTCATCATCAGCACCACAATTATCAAGATTGATATTGCAAAACATAGATCTAATAGGAGATGCATCAATAACTTTAAGATCCTCATCATTATTTTCATGAAAACTAGAAGAACACGCCTTTATAAAGCAATCTTTCCTAGCACGCAATCTAGCGGTTCTTTCCTTGCACTCATCAATGGAAATTCTCATTGCTTTGAGAAACTCATTGATATCATGCTTAGGAGGAGAAGATCTAAGTTTAAGAGAATCAACATCAAGCGAAAGTCTATCAACGTTCCTAGCCAAATCATCAACTTTGAGCAATTTTTCTTCAAGCAAAGCATTAAAATTCTTTTGAGAAATCATAAATTCTTTCACACTATTCTCAAAATCAGAGGGCATCTTATTAAAATTACCATAAGAATTATTATAGGAATTCCATAGTTATTAGAGGAATTAGTAGGGAATGGTCTAGCATTAAAGTTTCCTCTATAAGCATTGTTTCCAAAACTATTCCTACCAACAAAATTCACATCCATAGATTCATTATTATTCTCAATCAAAGAAGACAAAAGAATATCATTGGGATCAAGAGGAGTATTTTTAGTAGCAAAAAATTTCATAAGTTCATCCATCTTTCCACTCAAAACCCTGATTTCTTCTATAGCATGCACTTTTTTACTAGAAGATCTTTTGGTGTGCCATTGAGAATAATTTGCCATAATATTATCAAGAAGTTTTGTAGCATCTCCTAACATGATTTCCATAAACGTGCCTCCCGCGGCCGAATCTAAGAGATTTCTAGAAGCAAAGTTCAAACCGACATAAAAATTTTGTATGATCATCCATAAATTCAAACCATGAGTAGGGCAATTGCGAAGCATCAATTTCATTCTTTCCCAAGATTGGGCAACATGTTCATGATCAAGTTGTTTAAAACTCATAATATCGTTCCTAAGAGTGATAATCTTAGCGGGAGGAAAATACTTAGAGATAAAAGCACCTTTGCACTTGTTCCAAGAATCAATACTATTTTTAGGCAAAGACGAAAACCAAACTTTAGCACGATCTCTAAGTGAAAACGGAAATAACTTCAATTTAACAATATTGTTATCCGTATCTTTCTTCTTTTGCATATCACACAAATCAACAAAGTTGTTTAGATGAGTAGCGGCATCTTCACTAGGAAGGCCGGCGAATTGATCTTTCATAACAAGATTCAGCAAAGCAGTATTGTTTTCACAAGACTCAACATCATTAAGAGGAGCAATCGGAGTACTAAGGAAATCATTATTATTGGTATTCGAGAAATCACACAATTTGGTATTATCTTGCGCCATGGCAACAAGCAATCCAACACACAAGCAAACAGAAAAAGGCAAGCAAAAAAGAGAGGAGGAGATTGGGAAAGAGAGGGTGAATAAAACGGCAAGGGTGAAGTGGGGGAGAGGAAAACGAGAGGCAAATGGCAAATAACGTAAATGCGAGGGAGATGAGTTTGTGATGGGTACTTGGTATGCCTTGACTTGAGCGAAGACCTCCCCGGCAATGGCGCCAGAAATCCTTCTTGCTATGTCTTGAGCTTGCGTTGGTTTTCCTCGAAGAGGAGAGGGTGATGCATCAATAGTATCGTAAGTATTTCCCTCAGTTTTTGAGAACCAAGGTATCGATCCAGTAGGAGGCTCCTCAAAAGTCCCACGCACCTACACAAACAAACAAAGAACTCGCAGCCAACACAATAAAGGGGTTGTCAATACCTTCACGGCCACTTGCGAAAGTGAGATCTAATAAATATAGTATGATAAGATAAATATATTTTTGGTATTTTATAATATAGATGCAAAAAGTAAAGATGCAAATAAAAGTAGATTGGAAACAAATATGATAAGAGATAGACCCAGGGGCCATAGGTTTCACTAGTGGCTTCTCTCAAGATAGCATAAGTGTTACGGTGGGTGAACAAATTACTATCGAGCAATTGATAGAAAAGCAAATAATTATGAGATTTTCTAGGCATGATCATGTATATAGGCATCACGTTCGCAACAAGTAGACTGACTCCTTCCTGCATCTACTACTATTACTCCACACATCGACCGACTACTGCCTGCATCTAGAGTATTAAGTTCATAAGAACAGAGTAACACATTAAGCAAGATGACATGATGTAGAGGGATAAACTCAAGCAATATGATATAAACCCCATATTTTTATCCTCGATGGCAACGATACAATACGTGCCTTGCAACCCTTTCTGTCACTGGGTAAGGACACCGCAAGATTGAACCCAAAGCTAAGCACTTCTCCCATGGCAAGAAAGATCAATCTAGTAGGCCAAACCAAACTGATAATTCGAAGAGACTTGCAAAGATAACTCAATCATACATAAAAGAACTGAGAGAAGATTCAAATATTATTTATAGATAAACTTGATCATAAACCCACAATTCGTCGGATCTCGACAAACACATCGCAAAAAGAGTTTACATCGAATAGATCTCCACAAGAGAGGAGGAGAACATTGTTTTGAGATCCAAAAAGAGAGAAGAAGCCATCTAGCTAATAACTATGGACCCGTAGGTCTATGGTAAACTACTCACAACTCATCGGAGGGGCAAGGATGTTGATGTAGAAGCCCTCCATGGTCGATTCCCCCTCCGTCAAAGTGCCGGCGAAGGCTCCAAGATGAGATCTCGTGGATACAAAAGGTTACGGTGGTGGAAATTGTGTTTCGTCTGCTCCCTAGATGTTTTCCGGGTACGTAGGCTTATATAGGAGGAAGAAGTATGTTGGTGGACGCTTGAGGGGCCCACGAGACAGGGGGGCATGCCCTATAGGGGGCGCCCTCCTATCTTGTGGAAGCTTCGGCTGCTTCTTGACTTGCACTCCAAGTCCTCTGGATCACATTCGTTCCAAAAATCACGCTCCCGAAGGTTTTCATTCCGTTTGGACTCCGTTTGATATTCCTTTTCTTTGAAATACTGAAATAGGCAAAAAAACTGCAATATGGGCTGGGCCTCCGGTTAGTAGGTTAGTCCGAAAAATGATATAAATGTGTAAAATAAAGCCCATAAACATCCAAAAGGGGTAATATAATAGCATGGAACAATCAAAAATTATAGATACGTTGGAGACGTATCAGTACTGCTGAGTGCACGTGTATGAAAGCAAAAACCTACAAACAAAGTTTCTTATGGATAAGTATATAGAAAAAAAACTAAATCATTCACTGTACAAAAAACACTAAATATAAAATATGACAATCTTGCATAGTGTGAGCTAATTGACCTATCATTACACAAAAACAATGGGAACTATTAAATTCGTGATTAAAGAAAACACTAAAAACATCATAAAAATGTCAGAAAAATACAAATAAAATTTTTAAAGTGCAACTAATTATGAAACTATAGTGTGGCATGCATAATTTGACGTAAACAACAAATGGATAACACATGTATTTATATGTCAGTAAAACCCAAATATACCAAAGACAGAACTATGTTCGGAAATGTCTTTTATTGAAAAATGTTGTCACAATTTGTTCTAATTCTAATTGGAAAAATCAAATAATATATTCTCATACTTAACTTAATAAAAATCCTAGCCCGCGCATCGAGCGGGCCACTTTTCTAGTTGTTGAAGAAAAAATGACATGCATTACCCCCAAGTCTAAGCATATTGCTTATAATCTGCTTGGGACTTCCAAAATAAAATTGAGTTGCTTATCATAGCCCCCAAGTTTCAGGTTCTATATTGTTGCCGGCTAAGTTAAAAAACTTATAAATGAATCATCTCCTTATCTTGCAGGAAGCTTTGAGCATGGAAGAGTCAAATTTGACCGGCTTGAAAAAAGAGTTTGAGTCTGAACAAGCTCTACAAGCCAAGGCTGAATCAAGCCTACAGTCCTCTTTGGAAGAACTGGAAAAAATCAAGGTGTCGTTCATTGCTGGACACTGCCGGCGACTCAGCATGTCGGCTGTAGCTATAGCTCGGTAGCGGAGTTGAGTGTACACGATGCCAACTATAGGACTCATTAGCCTGTTGAGTAATCGCCGTCTGCAAAAGTTCGATGGCATTCCAAGCTTCAACCGCTACCGGTGACTCACCGGTGATAGGAAGCGTAGTAAGTCGTGTTGCCACTCCTACCATGTTATCCACCGGGTTGGAGAAGTGAAATGGTGTCAGGAAATGCTGTGGTGGTGTCTGAACAGGGCGAGGGTCGGGGGCTAGCTTGTAGGAGATATTCCCTAGAGGCAATAATAAATGTATTTGATTATCTCACTATTCATAATTATGTTTATGTTCCATGCTATAACTGCTATGGTTCTCAAGTCTACAATAATACGAGGCTTGGAGGAAGACTCGTATGCACGTGCGGAATAATAAATGGTAAGAAGTATTCCTAGTCTGGCCTCTAAGACTAGCTCAAGTGTTGCATGATGGTTCTGTTTTCCTGATCATGGGCATGTCTATGCCAGCAACTTTTGAGGGCACAATGTTAGAAGAACATTTGTGTTGAATCGACCCAAATTGATGTTATGCTTTAAGATACGTTCATCACAAGTTAATGGTTAATAACACAAAGGAAGTTTACGTTTGCATAATTCCATAGACCATGAGAGTATTGAGTTTCTTCATGCTTCATTCATTAACTTTGGGGTTTGTTAAACGTCATCCATAACTGGGTGGCTATTACGGTAGCTTACGGTTTCATGGGAAAGTATGTCAAGTAACTTGATAGCTCAAGAGGATTTGCTCCTCCAATGATGGAGAGATATCTCGGGCCCTCTCGGTGTTATGCTATCCACCATCGTCTGGCCAGACACATTGTGATTTGATCACTGGGATGCCGAAACACGGAAACGAGAAAAGAGAACAAAACAGATAACGAGGTAACTTGGATGGTGGAAAAAATTTGATCCACGGGGATGCAATAAATCTCACCTCGGGTGTTTGTAACATATCACGAAGCAATAGGAATAGCACACGACAATTGGAGGTTCACTCGAATATTTATTCGTGTGGGTAGAGGGATCAATATGGGTGTCCACGGCTCCGATGTTGATCATTGCTCGGAAAGGGTTCCAGGTCATGTCTATACTTCACTGAACCTATAGGGTCACACGCTTAAGGGTCATGGATCTCCTGAATACTAGATAGGGAGTCTGAGAGAAAATCTCTAGAAAAAGTTTCGAAGACAATGGAAAAGTTCTGGAGAGAGAGGACACCGAATGAGTTTCAGTAAAACAGAGAAGTTGTTTCAGGGTATATCATTAAGTCAAATTGTTTTCGGCACACGCCTGATGATTCTTGGAGGGTGCCAGAATCATTCTGCAAACTTCTGGGAATTTTCTGAGATAAAAACCGGAAATGTTCTGGAGCTGCCAGAACCTGTTTGGTTGCTTTGTGCAGATGAAAATCACTTATCCAAAATTGTATGGGAACGTGTCCAAAATCATTTGTGTGGGTACTGGAATTATTCTAAGACCCACAGAAATATTTTCGGATTTAACGGCCGCGGAAAATTGTCTTCATGAATAGTGAAAATCACTTCATGGATATTTTTATGGAAAGTCACCTTTTGGGGCTTTTCCCAAAAGGTTTCTAGAAGAAATTGGGGTTCAAGGAACCCCCTTTGGGGGCCCCCTTGAAGGTGGGATGTTCAAGGGTGCAACTCCTCCATGGAGCTCCACTTGTCATCCCTTTATGCCCTTTTATGCCCTTTATGTGTGACATAAAGTGTGGGCATTTTGGGTTTGTCATGTGCCCCCTACCCCTTGGGTCCTATAAACAGAGGTGGAGAGGCACTCTCCACACTCACTCTTTCTCACATACAAGTGCCATGAAATTATATGGCTTCTCTCTCGCTCCCAGCGAAATAGTTTCGTAGAGCCGAAAGGTTGTCTGGCTTCCGGTGGGAACTAGTTCTGGACGCGAACTCCTGCCGAATAGATGAAATCGTATGTGTGCAACTCTGTACAGAGATCGTAGTTTTCGTCTTAGTTTGAGAGTGCCTCCCGAAGGTCCGTCCGTGTGAGAATCCAAGTTTTTAAGTTCCTCCCGAAGGGCGGTCCAAGTGACCGTCCGAGTTTCAAAGGTCCTCCCGAAGGGTTGTCCGCGACACCGTCCAAGGAAGTGGCCGATCGCCTCCCGGAGGGCTGTCTGAGGGGTAGACGAGGGTATACATCCTCACAGTTTGGAGGTTGTAAATCCTAGCTGCGGGAATCTGCACCGCCAATCCTCATCGACTCTACTTCCGTCGCGCTACGAGTCGGTAACAAAAAGATCAAACCTTGTACGCAGTATCCATAGTTGGTCCTGGGCGTGCTCATTGTACTGTATATTTTTGTTTTCTGTCACGTTCCCCTACAGTGGCATCATGAGCCATGCTATGCGTAGATGCAGGTTACGATCTATAATACATGGAGATGTATGGGTATTGCATAATTTAATCTTGTAGTAGATCATCTCTATTGCTGAAAATTATTTATGCGGGTGGCAGATGAAATCTGTTACCCGATTGTCTTGTTGTTTCCCTTGAATTTGCGTATTTCTGATCTTGATATGACATGGTGTAATTTCATGAAGTTCTGGCAATCCGTGATCCTGATAAGTGCTATCAGTTCTTTGTGTTCCACCATAGTTGAGAGAAAGATGAAATTGTGTAGACAAAAGGGCAATGCAAATGTGATCTGCACGGGGGTCATGCGTATGATGAAGTTTAGTATGGGGCTCGAGATTTTATTATCTCGTGCTTCATACACCTTGAAAAGCTAATCTAGCGACTTGAATAATCATAGTTGATGATAAACGTTGGTAGCTGCGGTTTAAGTCAAAAACTTAGAAGCCACGTAAAATAAAATTTTGCATAAACCGATTAGAGGCGTCTAACTTGGTTTTGCAGGATGTGCATGTGATGTGGTATAGCAGCGCTCATGCTAATTCAATTGTGTATGAGATGACTATATAATGTAAAATTAACATTACCCGCGTGTCATGATTCGGCATGATGGCTGGAGTCATATGATTGTCACATTAAATGACCTGCGTGTCAACTGTGTGCTGGCCCCATGGTGGGGGCCAACTCTCATGGTTTTGTCACGGTAGATGTCCTAGTGTGAGGACTTAGTAGTGAGGCCATTGTAACCTGGCAGTTAGCTTTTCAGGGTTGATTGGAATCGAGAGACACGAGTTTACCCAGGTTCGGCCCTCATGATCGAGGTAATAGCCTACTTCCTGCTTGTTGTTTATTGCTTGAGGATTGATTACAAGGGAGAAGATTTGCTTGACTTAGCTATTGATCGATTGTCCCCTAACCTATTTTCCTCCGGGACTCGCCTTTATATACAGGTCGAGGCCCTGGGCTTACAAGAGTCTGGGTCATACTATGATCCATGACCCAGTATGTCTCTGATTTGTTACCTAAGCAAGGAAACTCCAGGTGATTTGTACCTATGGGACATTAGTGCCATCTTTGAATACTGGGCCCTGAGCCAGCCCACTCTGTGTGCCACCCTGTTGGTCTTCTCCTGAGCACTATGGCCCGTCTTGAGTCTTTCTCATCAGCCGCCACCTGGATGACCCGGCCCAATATGGAGGGTCATATCGTGGGGTTATATCCCCAACAAGACCCCTACCCCAAGGTTTGCCGGTTTTCACACCGACACTAGTGCTTTCATTGAGAGTTTTGTTGTGAGATCGATAGAAGGATCGATCACTCATGTGTAGATCAACTGCGACAATGACAACATGAACGTTTACGTCCCCGGCCAACTATTTGTGTTTGGTATCATGATCTTCTGCGTCGACTCGATTGGTCATCTGGCCTGCATCGAGAACTACGCCCGGGTCAGATCATGACCTTTGGAGGCCTAGAGTACACCACAAATTCCCATGGCACACTCACCTTGCCAGGCTGGACGCCCAGCCGAGTCGAGGACCTGCTCGGCACTGGAGGCTCGACTCCGGAACCAATCTCCTTCGAGGACATCATACCAGGCCCCTTGGCATCCTTGGAAGACCCCGACTTGGCGGTTCCATTGATCTCCCCTTGAACCTCGACGCGGACTCTATCCCGACCCCTATCTCAGAAGCTAAGTCTGATTTTGAGCCAACCTCGACGCAGGATCTAGAGTCTCTTTCAGATCCTCTCCATGCCAAAAATGCGCCGAGCTATATGTCAGGCATACTTCGAGTCAGCCCCGCTTATAGCCAGGCCATGAACTCCGAAGAAATATCTCACTTGAATGATATGCTTGATTGTATCCAGAGCATGTCAATCTCAGACAGTAAGACTTCAGTTCACGACAATATCAGCCTCAAAGCCGATGACCAAGAACTTTATATCCCACCAACCACCCACATAGTTGCCACGGTCGATGACCTAACCAACGTGCTAGACTACGATGAGGCCATAGATATGGATGAAGATGTCGATGGCCCCATAGAACACACTTTGTCATTAGTAAACACTGGCAAGTGAACTGCAACATCTACCTATGATGTCTACATGGTTGACACTCCCAAATCCCCTCCAATACATCGGTGTGGAGGTAGAAGGGGTACCAATGGGGAACCCAACGGCAACAATGCCACCGCCGATAACGGTGATGCGACAGTCGGCAATGCCGATAACACAGGAGAGGACTTTCAAGCCTTCCCGGTACAGAACAAGAGTCCTGATGGAAATCCCGAGGAGTTAGATCCCGATTACCTCTTTGAAGGGCCCGATGACAACTACATGCCGGAGTCCGAGGAAGATGACAACCCCAACACTGAGGATTACATTGTCCCCGAAGACCCCTTCAAACAAGAGAGCTTCCAGCAGCGCCTCGTCACCACCACTCGAAGTATGAAACGCAAGCAGCAGCTGCTGCAACCCAATACAAACGCACTAAACAAAAAGCATGTCGAAGTACTCTAAGACAAACAAGATCTCGAAGACCGACTCCATAGCGTGCACAAATCATATCCTCGTAGGCATCTGCTGCCGGAGTTCGATGAAGAATTAGCCGATGATGAGCCTGACTGACCCCCTAGAGGTCGAGACAGGCTAATGCGGGAACACCTCAATACCCGGTCGGCTCCACGCCATTATGGCAAGGACCTCATAGATTACCTAGTCCCTCATGACATTTGAAAGGATTGATACGGTCAACTAGAGGGGGGTGAATAGGATACTACAAATTTTAATCCTTCTTGTCAATTTTAAGGTTTAGCGGATAAATAGGGTTCACTAGATATGCAACTAGGTGAACACAACCTATATGACAAGCAAGCTTAAAGCTAAAAATGCGAGGCAACAATCTTATTAGCAAGACAACAAGCATACAAGGCAAAGTAAAGTGCAGGAAAGGATTAACCACAAGTGAGGCAAGGACGCGGATTTTATCCCGAAGATCACTCTTCCTTGGGGAAGAGATTCTCTCCGTTTAGAGCGGTGCCAGAGCCAAAGCTTGCGGAACGTCACGAAGGTTCACCGTAATCTGTTTTGAGTCACCCCCAATGGATGAGCCTCGACTCTCTAGGGGTTGGTCTTGAATGCGACCACCACACTTTTACAAACTTCTCCGGAGCATACCACAAGCAAGAAATTTTCCAGAGGAACCTCTAAACGCCTAGGAGCCCAAGCAGCAAGAGTAACAAGTCAATAGGGAAGAAATGTTGCAGGGAACGCGATTTGGTTTGGTGAAGATGTAGATCGTGTCTTGCTCTCCCAATCCCCAATGTTTCAACAAGTTTGGGTGGAGGGATTGACAGTATTGAGTAAAATGGGGTGTAGCAATGGTGGAGCTCAACAAGACATTAGGTTTGATATGGAGTAGGAAGAAGGGGGCTTTATATAGTATTCTTGGTGGGGAGGGGATTTCTGCCAGTTGGACCCCGTGCACACGGGCTAAGTCAGCCATGTTTGCATGGGGTACCCAGCAGTAATCCCAGCACCCCGTCCACACAGGGGTAAAAAACAGCCCATGCGCATGTGGCACCCAGAAAGTTATGCAGTACCCCATGCGCACGGGGTACCAAGAAACTTGTTGTTGCAAACTTTCTGACTACCGCACGCAAGCACACTACGGATTTAAGTGGTAGGAGTGGGTAAGCTGGTGTTTATGTTTTGGCTAGGACATTCCCACACAACACATATCCACACCGAACCCTCTTAATTGTGCGGTCTTTTCTATGACTCGAATTGAACCAAATGAAAAACCTTCGAATCGTCGATATACCATGCCTTTTATCTTTTTGAATTGGAGGGGGGCGTCGCACACCTCCATCAAGAAGAACTTGGAACCAATATGCTAAGATAAACTTTAGCATTCGATATTAGTTCCTCTAACCATATTGTCAACCAAAATATACGTTAAGTGGAACTTGCACTTTCAATCTCCCCCTTTTTGTTGCATTGATGACAACATGGTTAGGACAAGGCACCATAATATACAACTAAGCAACAAGCCATGCGACATTCATTGATCATAGTAGCCCCCCTATATGTGTGCCCGGATAAAATATATGCTTGAGTATGCATCAAGCACACACATAAGAGGCTCCCCCAAGATCAATATTGTCAAGACATGAGGTCAACATAATAAACTAATATCTGTGCCTAGATCTCATGTAATTGTGCTGTGAGGAAATATCGTGAGATAACATAATAAGCACAATATGATCATAGCATAGGCATATAAGGCTCAAGATAAATAACTAGAGTCTCACAAGCTAACACGAGTAGCGCACAACCACACCAAGGAAAGCAAATAACACTAGTAGTAAAACTACTTTACGTGAGCAACATTAGTCCCGGTTTGTAAACAGACCAGTACTAATGTGACCATTAGTGTTGGTTCCAATGGCTATGGGGGCGGGCATCATTAGTCCCAGTTCGTGTTGGACCTCTAGTACCGATTCGAGACACAAACCGGGACTAAAGGGGTCTTGGCAGGCTTGTGTCAAGCTGGAGGCCCACTGGCACATTTAGTCCCGGTTTGTGTCACAAACCGGGACTAGAGATGCACCTTTAGTTCCGGTTTGTATAACCAACCAGGACTAAAGATGCTCCTATGTAAACCCTTCGTCGAGCCCGAGCCCATTTCTCTTTGTTTTCCTCTTTCATTCATTCCTCTCCTCTGCTCTTCCCCATTGCTCGAGCTCATCCTTCATTTGTGCCAAAAAAATTCAAGATTTGAAGGATCCCAATCCAGCCAAGTGTTCACAAAGGTTAGCAACTTTACACTTTCATCTCTCGTTGCAAGATGTCGCGGGAAACCACAACCACCTATGGGGATACGAGCCCCTTTTGGTTAGGCGGGGGGATGGGTACATTGCACAAATAGCGGAGAAGCGTCGTGCAGCACGGCAGAGATCACACAAGAAATTTTACCCAGGTTCAGTCTGCCGTGAGGCATAAAACCCTACTCCTACTTTGGTGGATTGATGGTGGAAATGAAGGTGGTGGGCCCAACACACTTTGCCTGGCAGGGTTGCCTCAGGCAAAGTGGCTACGTGCGTATGGGTACGTGAGGGCCTGAGCTTGGCAACCTCGCGAACCAAACCCTTTTTATGTTTACCATGGGCCTCCTTTTATAGACCAAGGGGTTACCATAGTGCCAAATCAGTCTTTACGTACTGATTAGATAGCAAACAATGCTATCATACCTAACTCTGTAGGTTGACAGAGCACATTAAATGCATCATCTAGTGTTACATCACAACGTGCCCGGCAGCCCTTGCCGGGCCATTTTTCCATCTTCATGCCTACTAGCTTGACACTTCCCAGGACAGGTGTCATATGGAGGTGTTGCTATAGAAAGTGGATGCCATGTGGCGAAAAGCAGCCACTTAGTCATCTTGGGGCTTCACACCGCACTGACCTGTGACTTGCGTCACTCATGAGGTGCAGCGGTGGCGTATCTTGCCTCCGCAAGTCCAGGCAAGGCCTGCCGGGACGACCTGGAAGTATGTTTCCGATGCAAAAACCAACCCCGCCAGGCTCGCCTGCCCAGCAATGGTGGTTCTTTCCTTAGCATTATCTTGCTTCTCTGTCTCGTCGTGGCCTTCTTGATCTATACTTGAATCTTCGAAGAGAGTCGATCCTCTTTGCTTGGTCCGACCTTGGCGTTGTAATCTTGCTTTTGATCTTGCGCACAGTCTGGGCAACAGACCCAAGGTTGTTGCACCGACAGGAGCCCCTAGGCCTGGCATGAATGCACCATTGGGCAACGTGGGGGGTAAGACCTAATCAGTGCACAGGCAGGAAAGCAAAGGGCGGCTTCACTCCTCAAGGTCTTCTCTCCTTCCTCCTTAGCTTGAACTAGGGATCAGTTTCCATTTTCCTGCGCGTCGTGCAGAACATTACGGGAAAAATTGAACCACAATCCACAGGCCGCCCACGTCCCATGATCACGGGGTAGAAACTGCCATCCCACTTACTTCTCGTCCCTGGTGCAACCGCCACGTGTTCTGCATGCATTGCGTAGGGTAGGTGGTGGATGCAGGGGGCGCGGAAATGGGTGCTATGTCAAGAAGCCAGGCATCACTGATTGGCATAGAAGGTCGGCCCTGATTCCCTAAGCTGTTGAAGGCATAGAGAAACCGCATTGGAAGAAAGGGGCGGTTGGTTTCCGGATGAGAGGCTAGCCTTCTGCTCCGTTCTCCTATAAAAAGGTGTAGGAGCGGCGTGTTGGCTCAGAGACTCTCCTTCTCCTCCTCTTCAAGCTATCCTTGCTTGCCATGACAAGAGGGCGAGGACATAGTGGTGCTTCATTGGTGGTGACGAGGGCCTCTGCTGGACAACGTCTCCCTCCCCCTCCTGAGAGCATCGAGGTGGATCCTGTTGCAAGAGGGGGAGGGAGAGGACGAGGCCGCGGTCGTCGAGGCGGTCAGGGAGGAGGAGGAGCGTGCGGCGCTCTAGCCATGCCCCTACCGGAGGCTCCTCCTCCTCCGATAGAAGGCCACGTCGGAGACCAGCCCTTGGAATTCGTCATCAGGCTGGACAAGCCACTGCATGGTCGCCTCCATCTCCCTACCCCCTTTGCGAGGGTGATGGAGCTTGAGCAGTTGCGCGCGTTGAGGCTACTAATGAGAGGCTGTGGGAATGGCAGCATTCGTGTTGACGTAGACTTCCCCACTTCTCATGTCATGTACTTCCGCCGAGGCTGGAAGACGTTTGCACGTGCCCATAGCTTGTCGGAAGGGCACGTCCTCCATTTCAAGTTAATGGAGGACGGTTTCCTTTTCATCAAGGTCTTTGGGAGCTCGGGTGCTTGCTTAGGGTGCTCCACGGAGAGCTCGACCGACGATGAAAGCTCCTCCTCGAGCGATAACGATGAGGAGGATAGTGACGGCGATGATGACGGCGTCGATCGGGAGGGCGATGATTCTGACTCCGATTGAACACCACACACATCATCATTGTCAGACGACAGCACCATCATCTGCATCTGCACTTCCTCTCCGGCAAGGTGATTTGCCGGGGAGTGGGGAGCAGAGGTAGAGGTGGCGCCTTTGTCTCCTCCGGCAGCCTTCCAGCTAGACCCTAGTAGCCTTCCTCTCGGGCTGCAGCTCCGTTAGCCCTGCCGCGTCCTGTTGCCCTGGTGATGGCGGTTGACGGGTCGTCTCAACCCTGCTCACCATTGTTGCCTTCGTCGGTGCCCTCCCATTCCCGCCAGGCTACCTCTCCTGGAACCCGACTGGGTCGGGTTGTGCTTCCGCCCAGGCGCTCCTTTTGCCCTCCTTGCATTCACCTACCGTGCCTGACAGAAGAGGGACAAGAAAGGGCATTACGGGGCACTAATATTTTTTCAATCTTAAATCTGTAGGCATTTGTCGAATTTTAGTTCAAATAATGTAATCTCTCCAATCCATGTGTGTGTCTGTAAGGTTTGTACTTGTTTGATCTGCATATTAATGAATAATATGAACCTTGTTGGGGACTCGTGCATGTGTATGTCCAGGCAGATGTGGTATGCCTCTACATTTTCAGATAAATGAGTTTCCCCCGGTAGGCCATCCTGCTGGTACCCTCTGTGTTGTTGCCGGAAATTAAGCCTATCGGGCATAAATCACACAGAGGGACCAGCCCCCTGCTAGTACTTATCCATCAAAGGCCACTACGACCACCCTGTGTCAGTGTCAAAACTGCTAGATCTCAGGTAGGGGGGCCCAAGCAATATGTCTGAGGACCGATGGTAACAATGGACAAAGAACACAGTGTTTACCAAGGTTCGGGCCCTCTTAATGGAGGTAAAACCCTACTCCTTGATTATATTCGAAGTGTATAGGGGTTACAAGAGTTTATCTACCACGAGATCGTATTGGCTAACCCTAATTTGGCTAGCTTAGTAATGTTGTGATCCTGCCTCCGATCTAACCCTCCAGTTTATATAGACACCTGAGGGGCTTAGGGTTGTACAAAGTCAGTTTAACAGAAAGGAAATAACATATGCGGATACCTAAACTTGCCATCCACATATACGGGAGTCCCTACCGGACACAAGAGGTGATCTTCTATCTTGTATCTTGACGGACCATCAGTCCGACCCATATCCAATAGACCGGTCCCCCGAGGACCCCCTAGTCCAGGACTCCCACAGTAGCCCCTGAACCAATCTTCAATGACGACGTGTTCGACGCACGGATTATCTTCGGCATTGCAAGGTAGGTTCCTTGAATAATACACGTTAGTTTTTCTTCATAATAGAATTGTATCTGGCTTTGCATAGTTAACACAACCCTTAGCCGCGAAGGCAGGATATATAAAAAACAGGAATAGTGTCTTTTCCTGACAACTTTTTTCGGCGAAGCGTCAGACTTGATCCTTCGATGTTTCGAACTATTTTTACACCCCATGTTCCGTGTTTCCAGGCCAAGCCCCATAGGCCCATCCTGTCAAAACAGAGATCATGCCCACTTAATATGGGATTGCCCATAAATTGGGTAATCCAACCGTTTATGGTGCACGCTTTCACTGGGAATAGGTGAGCTTCCTGGCACAAGTGGGAGGATGGTTGGCATTTTTACCACCTATAAGAGGGCAATGGATTTCTCCTTTCTCCCCCACGCCATCGAGTCTCATCTGCCTTCCAATCTCTCAAGCTCTTAGCACCCGAAAAGTTTCTATCTTTCTCAACAACACCACCACCTCCTCCGACCATGGCCGGATCCGGTTCCAAAGGCAAGTGGGAGTGTCGGGGCGGGGCGTGAGGGGACACGCCCGCCGCGAGCACCTATGGGGCCGGGGGCCCCTTCGTGAGTGTGGTACGAGGGCGGAGGAGGCACAGAGAGCAGATCGAGGCGATGCACGCGGGCGGATTTTTACCCAGCTTCGGGCCACGATGGACGCGTAAAACCCACCGCTGCTTTGGTTGTATTGTGCTCGGGAGCTTGAAGAGCTACTGAGAGTAGCTACACCGCGTGGGAGTTGCTAAGGATTGAACCTCCTCACGCTATGCATGGGCCTCCTTTTATAGTGCAAAGGGGTCACCAACAGGTGTCAACGAGGAGAGAGGGGTAAAACGTAAAAGAGGTGGTAGTTGGAGCAGTCGGGAACAAAGTGGAGCTACTGATTGCTTGAACAAAGGGTTTCTACCTACTTTGACAGAGGGGACAAGGGCATTTAATGCCCGTCGCCGTCGACCCCAAAAGCTCCCGCCTTGCATCTCCGTCGCCACGGGCGATGGATCCACCACCGTGGAGTGCCACCGCACCCTCAGCTGCACAGCCACCCGCCACGCGCTCCGGAGAGGGCTCAAAGCGACGCGTGGGCGATGAGCTGGAGGCGGGCACATAGCGCAGCTCTCCCGGCAAGTACCTTGCCGGGTCTTGATCTTGCCGGGCCCGGAGCTTGTCGGGCTCAGAACTTGCCGCTTCCGGGCCCTCGCCGACGCGATAGCGCCGAGGCGTGTCTTCACGATGTAGTCTTCTAGTCTCCCGGCGAGCTCCTCTCGCCAGGGCTTGCGTGAGTGATGTGATCTTGAGCCAGGGACGGCCTTCCCGCAAGCTCCTCTTGCCGGGTCTTGATCTTCCGTCCGTACACTTTGTTCTTGAATGGCTTGATATGGAGCGGGATGTTCTCCGGCAAGCACATGGTAGATCCAGCAGCTGGAGCTGCAATCGCCTGCACAAGTTGGGGTACCGAGGTACCCCTACCTTAGTACACCGACAGAGCCCCGGCCTGGGCCACACGGTGCAGTGCCAGCTGTTGGGCCAGGCCCAAAAAAGGCACAGGCACACGAGGCCCACGGTGTGCCGACTCCACTTCGCCGCCGCGCTGCCTCCCCTGAACGGCATGCGCCGATTGCGCGTCGTGGGAGACGGGCGGCGATGCGTCTTTATGGCATCCACCCGTGATCGTGGTGCAGGCGAGGTCGCTTCACCCGCCGCCCGGCTCCGCCGCCGCCACGCGGCCCTCATGCACGGGGGTCGTGGGCGGCGAAGGTGGGAGACCGAGCCGTCACGGGCGGAGAAGGCGAGCCGGCCCCGCTTCTCTGGCCTCCTTGCTTCCCGATTGGTCGAGCGGGGCGGTTGAGCCCCCACCTCGCCTCTTTAAAAAGGGCGGAAGGGGGGGCACAATGGCCACGCTCATCCTCTTCTCCCTTCGTCTTCATCTTCTGTTCTTCTTCCCACCATGGAAGGAGGGAATCCCGGTTCTTCGACGGTGGCAGCGAGGGTCGCCTCTAGGCAGCGCACCTCTCCCTATCCCGCTCCCGTAGCGGCGGAGCCGGCCCCGAGAGGGAGAGGGAGGGGGCGTGGCCGCGGACGAGGCCGAGGGCGTGGCCGAGGCGGTCGGGGGAGAGGCGGTCGTGGTGATGCACCTCCCCCGTCTCCCCCGACGTCTCCTGTCCACGATGCGGTCCACACTGGGGATGACCCCTGGGAGCTTTTCATCAAGCTTCGCCGAGCGCCTCGACGTCGCCTCCGGCTGCCGGCCCCGTTTGCGGACGCGATGGGACCGGATCCACCCGACGTGATGGAATTGCGCATGAGGGGCTGCGGGATCAGCGACACTCGAGTGAGTGTCGTGTCCCCAGCCCCCGGCGTGATGTTCTTCGACCGAGGGTGGAAGACGTTCGCCCGGATCCATAGCTTGCGGCGGGGTTTACCCTCCATTTCGTTAATGGAGGCGACCTTCTCGCCGCCAAGGTCTTCGGGACTACGGGACCGGGTGAGATCTTGTGTGGACAGCTCCTCGGATAGCGAAGGTCCCTCCTCGAGCGAGAGTGACGAGGAGGGGAGCGACAGCGACGACGAGGGGGATGGCGGGTCCGACTAGGCGTCGGACACCGCTGCTTTGCGCGCCACCGGCGACCCCACAATCCGGTCGCCGCCTTCGAACTCCCGGGGCCGTCTCCTTGGGCGGCTGGCGAGAGAGGCAGCAGAAGAGGAAGAGGGGGGAGCGGCAAGGCCGTTCATGCCGAGTACGAGGGCGAGGAGCCCTTGACAACAGATCGACGTCCCACTACCCGCCTTCAAGCTCTGCCTCCGACGCCTGCCTCCGCCAAGCTCCTGGCCGCCCCGGAAGTTCTCTTGGTGTCTTCGCGCCCGTAGCCTCCGGGGCGCTCCTCCATGCCCGCCACCTTGCGCAGCTCCCGAGGGCATGCCACCCCCTGGCTGCAGTGGCGCACACCGCGCCTCCTAGGCGCCTGCCTCCCGGCAAGCTTCTCTTGCCGGGGCTCCTGACCTACCTCCTGAACTCCTGAACAGAGAAACAGGAGAGGATCACGGGCACCTTATCTTTTTAACTTGTAAGCCCTCGGCCTTAGCTATATTTAGAAACTTGTAATCCTCTCTATCATGTTTTTCATCCTCTATGGACTTGTATTAAACTAGGATGTTTTTAATGAAAAGAGGGAAAACTTGCCGGACTGAGTCTTTTACTTGACTTCGTGCCTTGTATGTTCTTACGCTTATCGGGAGCTTGCCGGGCGTAACATGCTTGCCGAAAGGGACAGCTCACCGGGCGGTGTTGCTTCCAACAAACAACCTTGCCGGGCCGATTATGACGCTTAACTTGTCGAAAGCAGGCTCGAAAGCAAGGTAAGGTGCAGCAGCACACTTGTGTTTGTTGAGCGGACTCGGAAACAAAACAAGCACGCGAATCGGGCCACGACTTGGCTCCTCCGCGACGGGTTTTACAAGACACGCCGTTCAAAGACGCAGCCCCGCCTTCCCGTCCATAGGAGGATGCATGACGAGGATGAAAACTTATTCGATATAAAGAGCCCAAAGAACTCTGGCTTGCCGAGATTTAATCTTGGTACTGCAGCCCTCCGACGCTGCTCGCGGAGACGAATCTTATGCTGGCAGCCCCAGAGAACCCGGCTTGTTGGGGCCCAGCGCTGGCGCGCTCTTTTGGTTTCTTCTTGTTGCTGCAATTTCGCCATGAAAACAGCTGAGATAGATCTGCAACACCTTCATCATGTACATGTGTATGTATATAAATCTTGACTTTGCAATACGATGCGCGCCTTGCCCTTCGTATGTTTGCACTCTCGTTTTGGGAGCTTGCCGGTCGCGAACACGCTTGCGAAAGTCGGAACATCAGCAACCGCTGGTTGGTGTTGCTTCCGCAAGCAACCTTGCCGGCCACCAGCAGCAGCGCTTGTGTTTGCCGAGCGGACTCGGAAACAAGGCAAGGGCGCAACTGGACCACGACTTGGCTCCTCTCGCGCACAAGTCTCTCATACGAAGGACATCTCACGGCAAGGCTTGCCACGTTACACCCTCTACTTTACATCTTTTGTGCGCTTTCACCCTACGCTTCTAGGGAACTTGCCGGTGCTTAACACACTTGCTGAGTGCGGAACATCAGCAGCCCGCTGGCTGGTGTCGCTTCCGGCAAGCAGCCTTGCCGTCCAACAATCGACGCCGCTTAACTCGCCGAGCAGACTCGAAACGAAACAAGGGCGCCAAGCTTGTCGCGCTCACTTTTAACTCGCTGAGTGTGCTCAAGCAAGATAAGGGTGCGGCTATTCACAGCAGCTCCTCCGCGCATGTGTTTTGCGCACAAAGGACGAACGCACGAGGGATATAACATATAAAAGCATGGAATTAAGGAGTGCTCTGCACAAAAGCTCGAGCGACTTAGCTTTTCTTTTTCTCGCTCCTTGCACTTGTCGATGGAGCTTGATGGTGCGTCCTCGACGGCGCGCAGAGCTCCGGGAGATGCGTTTGCGGAACGAGCACTGTGAGCTGCCTCGCCGGGCTTAGAGCGCCCGAGAGCTGCGCCGCGGAGTGAGCACGAGCTGTCTCGCTGGGCTCGGAGCTCGATGGCGTGTCCTCGACGGCGGCGTAGCGCTCCAGGGAGATGCGCTTGCCGGAATAGAGGGGAGCGGGGGCGAGCGGCGCGAGGAATGGGATATGCTCGGACTCCTAATAGCGATAGGAGGAGCAAGATCCGCCCCGCACTTTCGCTTTGCTCATGCATGGACAGCGGTCCGGAGCACCCGCGAGCCTCCCAGATAGTTCTTGCCTCAAAGAAAGCGGATACCACCTCCCGTGGTATGGCGCTGCTGGGTCGTCGTGCGCTGAGATGGACGTGGATCCACGGAGACCGAGGCGCGGTCATCCGCCCTGCCCTGGATCTGGTGGCGCCGCGAGTACCCTCGCGGTGTCCACCTTTCGCTGGCGTTTCTTCCGCCCACCGCTGGCTCCGGTGGCGGCGGGAGACGCAGACGGTTCTGCAACCCTTGAAGCCTCGCTTCGGGCCATGGCGCATTGTCGGCGAAGTCGCCTGGCGAAACCGGAGAGGTTGATGAAGAACGCGCCGCGCGAATGCCGGATCAGGTCCGCGACAACCTCGACGCTTCTACCGGCGCGCGCCAGATGTCGGGCGGGCGTGAGGACACGCCCGCCGCGCAGCACCTATGGGGCCGGGGAGCCCCTTCGTGAGTGCGGTACGAGGGCGGAGGAGGCACAGAGAGCAGATCGAGGCGATGCACGCGGGCGGATTTTACCCAGCCTGGCCGCTGGCGGACGCAGAAACCCTCTGCTGCTTTAGGTTGTATTGTGCTCGGAGCTTGAAGAGCTACAGTAGTAGCTACACCGAGCGTGGGAGTTGCCAAGGATTCGAACCTCCTCTACGTTGTGCATGGGCCTCCTTTTATAGTGCAAGGGGTCACCGACAGGTGTCAACGTAGGAGAGAGGGGTAAAACGTAAAAGAGGTGGTAGTTGGAACAAAGCGGGAACAAAGTGGAGCTACAAAGGCTTGAACAAAGTGGTTTCTACCTACTTTGTGAGAGGGGACAAGGGCATTTAATGCCCGTCGCCGTCGACCCCAAAGCTCCCCGCCTTGCGTCTCCGTCGCCACGGCGATGGATCCACCACCGTGGGGTGCCACCGCACCCTCAGTTGCACAGCCACCCGCCACGCCTCGGAGAGGGCTCAAGGCGACGTGGGCAGATGAGCTGGAGGCGGGCACATAGCGCAGCTCTCCCGGCAAGTACCTTGCCGGGGTCTTGATCTTGCCGGGCCCGGGAGCTTGTCGGGCTCTGTAACTTGCCGCTTCCCGGGCCCTCGCCGGGACGCGTATAGCGCCGAGGCGTGTCTTCTACGATGTAGTCTTCTAGTCTCCCCGGCGAGCTCCTCTCGCCAGGGGCTTGCGTGAGTGATGTGATCTTGAGCCTGGGACGGCCTTCCCGGCAAGCTCCTCTTGCCGAGGTCTTGATCTTCTGTCCCGTACACTTTGTTCTTGAATGGCTTGATATGGAGCGGGGATGTTCTCCGGCAAGCACATGGTAGATCCAGCCGCGGGGAGCTGCAACTGCCCGTGCACAAGTTGGGGTACTGAGGTACCCCTACCTTAGTACACCGACAGGGAGGTGTCGTGGGAATGATTCTAACAAAAATAAGGTATAGGGTAATGGAGCATGATCTATCGAGATGCATATGGGTGACACGATGATTTTAGCGAGTTCGGGCCTCTCACGGTGGAGATAACAGCCCTACATCTCGTGCTCCGGAGAGGCATTGTTTTATCTTAGTATGTATCCAGAGATTACAATGAGAGGGAACAGATCACCGTAGTCCTGATACTAAAGGCGAAGAGAGAGAGAGAGAGAGAGAGAGATGGAAGAAAAGAGGCCCAAGTCTAGTGGTGGGGGTGGCTTATATAGAGTGTGCCACCCCCTCACCTCCTATGTTACAAAGTGGGCATGAATGCCATAATGCCAGCTCACTACCAAGCCTTCATTATGACTGCTTTGCTGCCTGCTAGTCTCCGTATGCCCGAGTGAGTCGTACGGTCGGTGAACTATTATCCGAGTGGATAGTATGCTGCTTGTCCGAGTGATAGTATGTCTGTATGAAATTTATCTGGACCCACATGTTGTGTGGACCCCATGCTTTATGATATTTTGACCCTTTGTGGGCCTACCTGTTATGTGTATCCCCAACATTAGCCCCCGAATCGATTGCGATTTTGTAGAATGAGTTTGTGAAAGACACAACTTGGCCCGAGTGATTAGGGAAATACTCGATACCTGTCATTGTGCTTTCATACAACCAAGGTTTGAAAAAAAAACTCAATGGATTCCGGCACTGCGCTTCCCGACTGATCTGGGGTAAGTGCCCGCGAGGAGCAACTTGGTGACATTCGATCATCTCTCGGAAGAGATTAACTCGTGATCAGAGTATGGATGTGTCTTAAATCCAGGCAACAAGATCGATGCATGGACTGCTCTCTCTGTGAGACGCCATTCTTATCCCGGAGGATGGTCAATACGAGTCAGCTGTAGATCCAAACTTATGAGTTTCACGCTTTGAGTCCTAGAAGAAGGCTCAAAACAGGTCAACGGAGGAGCGTTAAACTCACCTTATAGCAATTTTTTTGGTAGCCCACGGGAGCCTTAGAAGTTGTTTGTTTGTTGTTCTCCACTCGGACTGGTCAGGGCGTATCGAGTGGAGATTACTCCAGTGGGGGCACGCTGAGTGCACCCACTGGGTGTAGTCCCCGAGACCACCATCGACTACGGGCAGTCGACGGGGGTCTAAGAAAAATATCTTCTTAGCTGGTACTGGTAGAACTTGTTCCTCTCCCACTCGGAGGTGAAGTAGCACTTGAGTGATCTGGAGATGTTCTTGCGTCGAGCAAAATGTTTCTTTCGGAGTTCTCTTCCAGTGGGGCACGCAGAGTGCACCCACTGGGTGTAGTCCTCGAGCCTCTGTCGGATAAGATGAGTCGGGCAGAGGGTTTAAGTCTCCTGGTAAACCTCCATGCAGTCATTATCTCGGGGGAACACCAGCACATGCCATCACTGTGTCCAAGTTTGGGAAACTTACGCCTTGGAGCATTGGATAGGGCCAAGTGTATCAGTAGCGAAGCATTGTTTTCACCCTTTTGTAGTCCTGAAGATGACTTTAGGTAATGATTTGGGCGATCATCCAAGTGGACAGTACTACCCTTATAGATTTTTGGCAGACCGAGCATGTATGGTCAGAAAGATATTCCTGATGTGATCAATGGGTTGATTTAAAGGGCGTAACCCCTGAGGGAGTCATGGCCAACGGTTGTGCGTAGCCCTAGAGTGATGCTAGAAAGAGGTAAGATTGCTATAGAGTGTGGTATGAGGTTTGATCATATGAGTAACTTAGTCGTTCTCGTGTTGGGGTGTAGAGGTAAAGACATGTCCAACTGATGGTGACGCGCGAGGCGGCCGAGGGGTGATAATGTGTACAACCGAGTGACAACACGCGGGGCGGCCGAGTGGTGAAGACGTGCCCAACGGAGTGGCGCGCGCGGGGCGACTGAGTCATGATGTGTGAGGCGGCCGGATGATGAAGATGTGCACAACTGAGTGGCAATGCGCGGGGCGGCCGAGTGGTGAAGACGTGCACAACCGAGAGGCGACGCACGGAGCGGCCGAGTGGTGAAATCGTGCACAACCGAGTGGCACAGTGACGGCCGAGTGAGGATGCGCGAGGTGGCCGAATGATGAAGACGTGCACAACTGAGTGGCAATGCGCGGGGGGGCTGAGTGGTGAAGACGTGCACAACCGAGAGGCGACGCACGGAGCAGCCAAGTGGAGAAGACGTGCACAACCGAGTGGCGTGGTGCGGGACGGCCGAGTGAGGATGCGCGAGGTGGCCGAATGATGAAGACGTGTGCAACTGAGTGGCAATGCACGGGGCGGCCGAGTGGTGAAGACGTGGACGACCGAGAGGCGACGCACGGAGCGGCCGAGTGGTGAAGATGTGCACAACCGAGGGGCGATGCACGGAACGGCCGAGTGGTGAAGACGTGCACAACCGAGTGGCGCGGTGCGGGGCGGCCGAGTGAGGATCCGTGAGGTGGCCGAATGATAGATTGTGTGTCCAGACAAGTGGCTAAAATGGTATTCGAAGGAGTTAGCTAGATGCTTTCGGGGCTAATGTAGTGACGAGGTCGGTGTAGTGTGGTTGGCACACAACAAGACTGGCGTGACAACTGAGTTTGAGTAGGAATGAAGATGGCGTGCATAGCGCCTAGGTGATTATAAAACTTGTCAAAGTGGCAGATCGAATGCACTTGTTGAAGTGAAGTATCTGATTGGTGATGACGTACTCGACCATTCAGGAGAGTGTCATTCCAAATGAGGTGCAGCCCCCAAGTGCGGTGTAGCCCCCGAGCGTACTATAGGCTTCGATAACGGACATGTCAGAATACGAGAAATATAGTTTTGAATGGATGATTTGCAATTCATCGAGTCAGACTCGGGTAAAGATGAGGAGAAGCTTCCGAGTGATGCTCGAAAGAGGCAAACTCACAAAAGAGTGAAGTGTGAAGTTTAATTATAGAAGGGACTTATCTGTCTAATGCCTGACGAGGTCTATAACATTGATATGATGAAGAGGATTCCACAGAGGGGTTGGCCAGATGTGTTTGAAGTTAACAGAGCGACAAGGTCGGTGTTGTGGTGCGCTGGGACAGGTATGGTGACCGAGTCCAAGCAGCGATGGAGTTGGCGCATAGGGCCATCGAGTGATCGCGTAACTTGTGTAAAAAATGACACAAGCCAACGAAATAATTCCTCGAGGAAATTTGATGTGTGCTGAAATGATTTGTGTGAAGAACACCCATAGACACCCGCTGGGAGTGCAAGGGGCTTGCTGGTTAACTAGCAAGAGTCTCAAAGAGCGATGGATCCGTTCGAACTTGTCGAAGCGACGGATCCGACTGAACTCATTGGAATACCGGCTCAAATAAAACATAAGTGTAGTGTTTTGACTAAGTTGCAGCCCCGGAGGACCGATGCAAACTCAAAATGAAGAACAACACATGGTGTTCGTGAATGATGTATGCGAAAAAATGGAAGTTGGACTCGGGAGTCACATCACCAGTACTAAGCAAGTATGTGAAACTAAGCAGCCGAGCATAGAGGTACACTCGGTGGTGTGGCCTCCAAGTGAACATGATGCGTGAATTACAGGATACTCGGGAAGATGGAAATAACAGAATGTAAAATGACTTAGCTGTCTCAAGGCGCGCGAGTGGCCGAGTGGTGATATGCGACCAACCGAGTGGCGACGCGTGGGGAGGATGAGTGGTGATGAGGTGACCAATCGATGGAGACGTGCGCGGTGGCCGAGTGGTGATGAGGTGACCAACCGAGTGGTGACGCGCGGGGCGGCCGAGTGGTGATGAGGTGACCAACAGATGGCGACGCTCGGGGCGGCCGAGTGGTGATGAGGTGATCAACCGATGGTGATGCTCCGGGCGGCCGAGTGGTTATGAGGTGACCAACCGATGGTGACGCACGGGGCGGCAGAGTGGTGATGAGGTGACCAACCGATGGCGACGCGCGGGGCGGCCAAGTGGTTATGAGGTGACCAACCGATGGCGACGCTGTAAGTGCATCTAGTGCCCCTTAGTGATTTTGGTGTATTGAAGACTTATAGGTTAAGGGACTAATGCGTTTGTGAGTGTACACAAGTCTATAAGTCTATGAGGAGTATGATATTTACAGAGAAAGTCGACCCCTAAAAATGAAGTTCTTCAACTAAAGACTTTGATATTCTGAAGACTTTCTGAAGACTTTGAAAGTGAAGAAATTGGTGTGACCTTGAAGACTTGGTATTCAATTGTGGAACATGAAGCGTGAAGACTTTTGTTTTCGTAGTTTCATTTTCTCTTTCTTGAGTCATAGGAAACACCGTACTGTTAAAGGGGGTCGAGGAAATACTAAGGAAAAATTTCCATGTGATGCTCAACTCAAAATCCTACACCTACCAATCCCTTCGAGTGAAGTCTTTGGAAATCTCATATAGTTCACCACTTTCTTCATGTGATGAGACGAAGTTCTTCCGTCATTGATGAATTTGTTCGACCGAGGAGTTAGGAATTCGCCAAAGGCAAATTGCCTACACAAAGGAGGAACATGATAGCCCTAAGGAATTTGAGAGTCACATTTTCGATCGTTCTTTGTCTTCGCGCCACCTGTCCCAAAATATCTTATCCACCTAACGGTCATATCATTGAAGGGCATTTATGTCTTATCATGTCGGCTACTCCCTAGGCTATAAATAGCCGCCTCTACAACCACTAGCTGGTTGGCTGCTCGAGAGAACTTGACACTTGTCATTTGAGAGCAACCCATCCTCCGAGGACTTTGAGTGAAAATCATCAAGTGAGGAAAACCCAAAACCAAACCCCTATAAACCCAAAGTGATTGAGCATCATCAAGAAATTGATCTGCGTGGATCCGACGCTGTTACCTTTGAAGACTGTGCTTCTTCCAGACGGTTAGGCGACATGGTCTAGAGCATCCAAGAGGAATTGTGGATCGCCGAGTGACCAAGTCTGTGAAGGTTTGGAAGTCGCCTGAAGACTTACCACGAGTGATTGGATGAGGTCTGTGTGACCTTAGTTTAAGGAGAATACGGTGAGGACTGGGTGTCCTGAGCTGCGTGCTCAGCGACCGGGTGTCCGGACTGTGTGTCCTCGAGTTTAAATACTCAGCCGCTCCAACCAGACGCATAACCGAGACAACAGCTTGGAACTGGTCTACCAAATCATTGTCTTCACCAACCTAACTGGTTCTATTTCCTCAACCCTTTCATTTCCTCATTATTGTGTTGAGTGTTTGTTCATATGTGTGCTTGAAGACTTTGATCAAGACTTTCTCAATTTCCTCGTTCAATTTCTTCACCTGTTTGTCTTCATCTTGTGTTATCCCGTGATTACGCTTTCTGTACTCTGTGCTAGTCTTCATTTCATCATGATGACCATGCTTGTATTCTTTTATGCTTACTTCTGAGTACTTATTTCGCTGCAAGTAGTTCTTCGCTAAGGAATTTCCTCACCAGCAAATTCCTCAGTGAAGAATTCATAAAAATCGCCTATTCACCCCCCCCGCCTCTAGTCGATATAATGCACTTTCAATTGGTATCAGAGCAAGGTACTCCCTTATTCTGTGTGATTTTGGTTTAACCGCCTGGAGTTTTAGTTATGTCGACCACAGGTATGAAGAAAGTGACATGCCCTATCTTTGACGGTCATGATTATCCCAAGTGGAAGGCCATGATGAGGAAGCGCCTCATGGCAATGAACAATGAGCTGTGGATGATCAACGAGATTGGTCTTATCGATCTATGCAAGATGGCGGACGCTGATGATATTCGCAAGTACACTCGACTTGACATCTTGGCGAAGGATATCATCTGTTCCTCGCCTATCCAGAGATTTAATTCAGCGCATTATGCATCTTGGCAATGCGAAGCTTATCTGGGACCGAATCTCTGATGTCTATGAAGGTCATCGAACCCGCCATGATCCCTGGTTTGAGGACTTCAAGGAATCTCTCAAAACGATGACTTTCGAGCCAGAATCATCATCTTCTGCATCATGCCTTATGGCAAACGGTGCTGAGGTAACCGAATCCTACCTATCCGAATCTAGTGATGATGAATCTGATGATGAATTTGGATCTAGCTATGTCAAACTTGCTTCCCTTCCACTAAACAACAAAGAGCCTTGGAAAAGGTTCAATACATGCTTAATAAGAGCGATGATATGTTGGGTGAAGAAATGGATCAGTCAAAAGCATTGGCTGAGAGTCTTCAGAGACTTCATTCCAAGTTTGACGCCCTTCAAGATCAACATAATACTCTCTTGTCTGATCACGAGAAGCTTTCTTCTGAATCTCTTCAAAGAAAGGAAGATCTTGAAAAGCTAAGAGTGTGTTATGAAGATCTTGAGAAGGAGCGCGATTCATTACTAGCTCAACAAATCAGTGCTTCTCAGGAAGAATTTGTTCCTCCATGCTTAAAGTGCATTGAGCGTGAATCTGCTAATTCTTCACCTGAATGTTCAAATGCTTCAACTGTTACAAATTCTTCACCTGCCTCTGCTATCACTAATTCCTCATCTGAGGACATTGCTAGTATCACTGACAATGCATGGCTAAAGGAATTGTACATGACAGCATGTACAAAAGCCTCAAAGGGCATCGACTCTTTGTGATGTGCTTAAAAGCAGATCCTCAATGTAAACGCTAGGATAGAGGGTATCGCTTTGAGAGGAAACTTAATGCTGATGGAACATATTGAAGCCTAAGCAAGACCCCAAAACCTCATGGGTTGCTGCAAAGGGACCTCCAGTTGATCCATCTAACTTATCCGCTTTACATGTGAATCTTCTCATTCTTCCGATGAGTCATTTGACTCCAACTATAAACTATTCAAAAATCGAATGGTGAAGTATTTGCTAGATATGTTGGCACTAATCTGCAGAATGGTTCTCCTATGAAGAAAATCTGGGTTCCCAAGAAGTGCCTCGAAAGTCTTGTGTGAATGTCCATGACACCACCGTGAAGAACAGAACCCCAGATCAAATTCTTCATATGGACCAAATTCTTCATATGGATCCAAGTCCTCATATGGACCAAATTCTCACGTGGATCAAATTCCTCAAAAGGATCAAAGTCCTCATATGATTATCATCGTGCTAACAACTCTGCTTTCGCAGGTAGAGCTAAGGGCTATGAATATATGCATTATTCTTCAAACCATTATGTTCATAAGTCCTCGAAGAATTTCTCTGCTTATTCATATGCTTACCCTAACCCCTCTTATGTGAAACGAAATGGTTTGGCCTCTATGCCACCATTCTCGTATGGTGCTCGCAGAGTGATGAACTCTTTGCCACCCCTTCAGATGTGGGTGGTGAAGAAAAAGAACTAATCTCTTCTGCAGGGTCAGGTCTCCAGACGTGCTTTAACGTCTGAAGAATTTGCTGGGGACCTAACAAAATTGCCTGAAAGGACGCAGGCGAATCATGATGAAATGAACCTTCATTTCACACGTCCTCATACTGCTATATCTGTTTACTGATTGATGAAACTCATCTGATGAACTTGATATCATATTCTTCACAAAGCATATGAGATTGTAAGCTACACTAATTCATCTGCAGGATGATCAACCCGAAGCTACTGAGTGGGTCCTCGATAGTGGATGTACGAATCACATGACTGGTGACAAGAATCTATTGATGGATGCTCCCTTATCACCGTCACATCTGAAGCATATCATCTTTGCTGACAAAGGCAAAAGTCAGGTATTGGGTCTTGGTAAGGTTGCAATCTCTAAGGATAAACACATGGACAAAGTCATGCTTGTTGAGTCCTTAGGATACAACCTCATGTCAGTCTCAATGCTTTGTGATCTTGATATGGTTGTTGTCTTTGGCAAGTATCGCTGTGTTGTGATTATGGAAGTGACAATTTCAAAGTCTTTGAAGGCTTTAGGAGAGGAGATTTGTATATTGTTGATTTTCTACAGACCACAACCAGCCGTGTGTCTACTTGCAAAAGCTTCGTAAGGCTGGCTATGGCATCGACGACTTGGTCACGCAGCATGAGGAATTTGCACACGCTATGCGAAGAAGAAGCATGTCATTGGCATTGAGAATGTCAAATTCCTCAAGGATCACTTATGCGGAGCCTGTGAAGCTGGAAAATGACCAAGGCCAAGCATCCAAATAAGACTATCATGACCACTACTCGTCCATTGAATTGCTTCACATGGACCTCTTTGACCTAATCATTACTCAGCAAATACTAATGATGCATCTCTATATGGTTTTGTCATTGTTGATGATTACTCTCGATATACATGGGTACACATTGTTACTTACAAACATGAAGTGCAGGAAGTCTTCAAACGTTTTTCCTCGAGGGCTTCAACCAACTTTGGTGTGAAGATCAAGCACATCAGAAGTGACAATGGAACTGAGTTCAAGAATTCCGGTCTTGATGACTATCTTGATGAACTTGGTATTACTCATGAGTTATCTGCTCCCTATACTCCTCAGCAAAATGGCGTCGTGGAGCGCAAGAATAGAACTCTTGTTGAGATGGCTCGCACTATGCTTGATGAATATAAAACGCCTCAGCGTTTTTGGATTGATGCAATTGATACTGCGTGCCACATCATCAATAGAGTATATCTTCACAAATTCTTCAAGAAGACGGCCTATGAACTCCTCACTGACAAGAAACCCAATGTCAGTTATTTCAAAGTCTTCGGTGCTAAATGTTGGATTAGAGATCCTCACCACAATTCTAAATTTGCACCGAAAGCAAATGAAGGTTTTATGCTTGGTTACGGAAAGGACTCAGACACCTACAGAGTCTTCAACATTGTTCTTCACAAGATTGTTGACATCAGATGTGCGGTTCGATGAAACTAATGGCTCGCAAAGAGAGCACCTACCTTCGTGTTAGATGAACCAGCACCGAGGATTCTATCAAGTTCAAGGCAACCGAGGATGTCATTCCCATCAAGAATCTGCTCAAGAATTCATTCCAGTTCATGAAGAACGCCGAGCTGATGCACTCAAGAAAATGCCGAGGAAAATGGTGTCAAGAAAATCTGACCAAACTCCTCAACGACAACCAGCTCATCCTCGTGTTGCAAAAGAAGTGCAAGTGGAGAAGATCATCGATGACATTAGAGCACCAGGTCCTCTCACACGCCAAAAGCTTCACATTTATCTAACTTTTGTGGGCACTATGCTTTTGTCTCTATCACAGAGCCCACTAAGGTAGATGAAGCATTTCGAGCCGAGTGGATTCAGGCTATGCAAGAAGAATTACATCGATTCGAGCTCAACAATGTCCAGGAACTGCTCAAACGCCCGAGATCCTCGCAAGCATAATATCATTGGCACAAAGTGGATCACCGCAACAAGCAAGATGAAAATGGCCTTGTGGTGAGGAATAAGGCACGACTAGTAGCTCAAGGCTACACACAGAGTTGAAGGAATTGATTTCGATGAAACTTTTGCACTGTTGCTAGACTTGAGGCTATTCGATATCACTTGCTTATGCTAACCATCATGATATCATCTTATATCAAATGGATGTGAAAAGTGCATTCCTCAATGGTAAGCTTGAGGAAGAAGTATATGTTGCTCAACCCTGTGTTTTGAAGATCCAAAGAATCCTCGACAAAGTCTTGAGACTTAATAAGGCCCTCTATGGACTCAAGCAAGCCCCTCGGCGTGGTATGATACATTGAAGGAATTCTTCGTGAAGAATGGCTTCACACCCGTTCACTCGACCCTACTCTCTTTACTAAATCTTATGATGGTGAACTGTTTGTGTGCCAAATATATGTTGATGATATTATCTTTGGCTGTATCGACCAACGTTATAGTGATGCATTTGCCTATATGATGAGTGAAGAATATCAAATGTCTATGATGGGAGAGTTGAAATTCTTCCTAGGTCTTCAAATTAAATCAACAGCAAGAATGGCATATTCATATCTCAGAGACATATCTCAAAGATGTACCGAGGAAATTCGCATGCAAGATTGCAAAGGCGCTAAAATTCCTATGCCCACAAATGGCCATCTATGCAATCGATGAAAATGGTATTGACTTCGATCACAAGGTATACCGCCCATGATTGGTTCTTTATTGTACTTATGTGCATCTAGGCCAGATATAATGCTTAGTGTTTGCATGTGTGCCCGATTTCAAGCTGCACCAAGGAATCACACCATAAGGCTGTGAAGCATATTCTTCGATATCTAGCTCACACACCAACACTAGGATTATGGTACCCCAAGGGCTCGCTTTTGATCTCATTGATATTCGACTGACTATGCTGGTGATCGTGGACCGCAAGTCAACATCCGCACTTGTCATTTCCTGACGATCTTTGGTCCGTTGGTCCTCGAAGAAACAGAATGCGTATCAATGTCTCATGTGGAAGCTGAATACATTGCTGCTGGCTCTTGCTGTGCTCAACTGCTTTGGATGAAGCAAACACTCAAGGACTATGGCGTCAACGTGAAGAATGTGCCTCCTCTCTGCGACAATGAGAGTGCCATCAAGATTGCTCACAACCCAGTTCAGCACTCAAGACAAAGCACATTCAGATTCGTCATCATTTTCTTCGTGATCATGTGTTGAAGGGCGACATCTCCATCGAGCACGTGAAGACTGAAGAACAGCTAGCTGATATCTTCACTAAGCCCTTGGATGAGAAGAGATTTAGCAAGTTGCGGTGTGAGCTAAATATCTTAGAATCTTCGAACGTTCTTTGAAAAGGACACACACCCTGACACTTATGCAAAATTGATGACTTAGATGTGCAACACATGAAGAAACGTTTTTCTTCAATCAATGAAGAATAACACTCTAAGTGTGAAGAAATTAATGAAGAATTTGATTCTCGTAACCCCACGACAATTGTACGCTGTGTCTGAAATCATCATTCTTATCTGTGGGTCACGCCACCACAAAAAGTTGAAAATCTTCAATTTCAGTTTTTCCTCAGTTTTGAAATTCTTCAATTTTTCAAATTCTTCAACTTTGCAAAATCTTCACTGTTTCCGTCGTTTTTCTTCATTGGCTATATATATAGGGAAAATTTTGTTTTTGCCACTCTAGATTTTGCCAATTTTCCTTATACCACTCTAGATTTTGACATTTCACTTTTGCCACTCTTAGTTTTTGACAATTATCACAATTGCCATTCCAGTGGCAAAAGCAAAATTTTCAGAGTGGTAATTGTGATAATTATCAAAAGCTAAGAGTGGCAAACATAAAATAAAATTATTTTGCTTTTGCCACAAAATGGCAATTGTGATAATTGTCAAAAACTAAGAGTGGCAAAAGTGAAATGTCAAAATCTAGAGTGGCATAAGGAAAATTGGCAAAATCTAGAGTGGCAAAAACAAAATTTTCCCATATATATATATATGTGAGTTTATGTCCTCTACAGCATTCACTTATGGCTATTTCTTCATGTTGTTTTTTCTGCTAAGTGAATGTGATCGGACCCTTCCCCCTCTATGCTATACTCAACCCAATCTATTCACAAATTCTTCATGTGCGTTCTATTTGAAACTCATTCAAAATCTTCACTGTCTCCTTGTCAGCTGAAGAAATTGCGAACGAAACTTTAAAACAAATCTTATCCAGATTTTCGGTATTGCCACTACCGATCCGCATCCCACAATGCATTATTCTATTCACCCACGATCGTACACGATCTCAACTACACAGTACGTGGGTGACACATGTCGCGAGAAGGAGAAAGGGCAGGGGCACGTTCGTCCCGAATCTTTGGGCGAACAGTTTTTACCGTGTCTATAAATACCCCTCTCCCCTTCCTCACTTCATTTACTCCGCTCGATCGCTACTCTCTCACTCGAGCTCCTCAAACCCTAGCGCCACCGCTACTCCATCATCACCGGTGAGGAAGAGCTTCGCTGCCTCGACCTCGTCGCCGTCGTACTCACGTCGACCACGGAAATCTTCACTCCGCCGCTGCCGTAGTTGTCTTCCTCTGCCAAGTTAGGGCGTGGGAGATCTAACCTGACGAACTTCACATCTGTTCTTCTCAGTTCATCGTGTTCTTCACTTCGGGTAATTAGAAGTTACTTTTATTACTCACTTTCATTCTCAAACTTTCCTGAAAATCTTCAAAGGTGTTTATTCTTCAAATCTTCACACATATGAACACCTCACACATCATATGATCTTGAACTGTTTCTCTAAGCAATCATTTTCTTCAAGATTCCCTAATTGTGTGGATCTTCGATCCGCATAACTCGAACCTAAGACAAGAACGCTTAGTGAAATTCCTCAAGGTTCATCTGGTCAAATTCCTCAAAACTTGTTCTTTTCGAAAAACCTTCTGAGAATGCATATGACCTCTCCAAAATTCCTCGCACCTATACTCTATTCACAGGTACTCATGTCTGCTGCTGAATCACTAGGTTCTCATAAACTTAACTCATTTGCAGCGTTCCTCGAAGAAAAATTGCATACTTCTTCAGAGAATTCGATTGTTCAAATTCCTCAACTGAAGAATATGGTAGACGGTAAGAAGCCGCAAAAAGGAGGAAAGAAACCTAAGGTTATGACTGTGTTTGAAATCCCTGAGGAAATTTATGCTGACTATTGCACACCTGATGAAGCAAAATTTGGCAAAGAAAACAAAAATCAGCGCAAGGTGCACATACAGCGGATTGAACGGAGATGGCAAGGGAATGGAGGGAATACATATATGTTACTCCAAAGTACATGAGGAAATTCACCCTCAATCCTCCATGCCCAAGAGCTCCATTGGCACCTGGCCAAGTAGCTGACCCCACCAGCATCAAGCGTGGTGAGGACTTTCCTGAAGAATGGGCTAAGCGCCAAGCTAAATTGGCAAGACAAGCCAAGGAGGCAGTGAAGAAATTCAGTGAGGATTCTCGCCATCGCTGCTGCAGAATCGAGGCCTCGGTCAAACCGAGGAAATCTATGCCAAAGAAGCTCGCTCAGAAGCCAATTGCTTCACAACAAGCGCCCTCACGGCCAAGTTCTCAAGAATGCCCTCACGGCAAATTCCTCACATCGCCATCGCTTCCACCAAAGTCCTCAAGCAGCTCCTTCAAAGTCCTCGGCTCCTGTGCATCGGCTACATGTCAAAGGACTGCTGGTTTCTCGATTGCCTCTCGTGTTTCAAAGAAGTTCCTCACCTGCACCAATTTCCTCATCAGCCCCACACCGTTGAAGACTAAAGCAATAGCTGGAAGAAGTTCCTCGACCAAGTCCAAAGAAGAAACAGGTCGCATTCCATGTGCCTTCTGATGATGAAGCTTCTGATGATGAACTTGCAGAAATCATCAGAGACAGACAGGTGAAGGCCGCTAGAGCCAAAGGCACATCTGTGCCACTGCTTTTGAATCCGAGGAAAATGCTCGATTACATTGACCTCTGGCACAAGGATCCAAACACCCCAATGCCTGATTTTCATCTGACTCCTGGTTAAAGTCACATGCTGACCCATTTCATCACTCAAGAGAAATGGAAGTTTGAAAAGGCAAGAGAGATCAAGAAAGCACAATACAGAAAGGAGAAGCTCCTGAAGAAAAATGTTGTCAGAATGACACCTGAAGAACTTCTCAAGGCTCAGTCTGAAATTCAAGCCCTCAACAAAGACTTTGATGCCTACTATGCTGATTGGCAAGGAGCTAAAGTGAGATTCGTCAATTTGACGAAGAAATTCACAAATGTTGCAGCCCCATCGCAACAAGAAAACCCTCAGTTGCAGACTCGCTCAGCTCATTGAAGAACATGACAAAGATCATTGATGATTTTCAGCCCGCTCAAGAAAATGCTAGTTCCAGGCTGATGACTCCATTCCACCACCAAGAAATTGCTGTGGCATTCACTAGTGGTGCGCCTAAAGAAATCGAAGAGATTAGGGCAATCGCATCGACGGCCATACCAAGAAAATCAACCAGATTCCTCAGCTCCTCCCGCGCCTACACCAACTCCAATTCTTCTATCTGCCTATGATGTGAAGAAGACAAAGGCTGCAGAGCGAGCTGCAGTGAAGAAAAGGAAGGCATCAGCTGCGTCAGAATCTTCGGCTGCGAAGAAAATGAAGCCAATGACCAGCTCACTCGAAAATCCAATTGATGCTGTTCCGATTTCCTCCATGCCATCAAAGGACCTTGTTCCTTTTGGAGAAGACTATGAGATCCCAAGCGGATCTGATGAAGGAAATCATTCTTGCTGCTTCGTCAGAGCAGATGGATGAAGAAATTGAAGTGGACGAAATCCTTCAACGCCAGCCATTTCTCACCTATGCCTCGGTTCACGGTGAAGAGGTCGGTGTTGAGGAAATTGAAGATGAAGATGTGGATATAGGATGCACCACACCTGTGATGAATGATGACTTTGGGAAAGTCAAGATCCCAATACTCTCTTCACACCTATCCAACAAATTCCTCGCCCCCGCACCAACAGCTCAAATGGGCTTTGAAGAAACTCATCCCACTCCTCTCGTGCATGAAGATATTCCAGCCACTAGTGTCAAGAACCTTCGCGCTGATCCTCAAAGTTGCACAAGAAGAGGAACCAGAAATTCTCACCAAGAACCCGAGCTCATGATTCCCGAGGTGGTGATGCAACTCATCGACATCCTCCGCCAAAGCCAAAGAATCCTTTCTCAAGCAAATGAAGTTCAAGGCTGAAGACTTCTTTGCCGAGCATGTATTCTTCACAGATTACAACCCCTATGACTCGCTCAATAAGGAAGAGGCGTTTCGACTGCTAGTCAAGCCAACTTCTATTCCTCAAGGCTTTGTTTGACAAAGACAAAATCTTCGATCATGAACATATTCCTCACGTGGACATGGAATCTCGCCATGCTTCGAGCCAGTCCTCGTTGTTCTTCACGATGCAGATTACTAAATTTCGCACGGACATTTGCGATTGGAATGAAGAACTCATTCTTCGCTTCTACGCGACACAAAGATATCACCGAGACGCTGAAGATGTCAACTCATGGGTGTTGGATTGGATGACTAAAAACACTCACTACAAGGCACCGACAACTGAATTGCTTCGTGTCCTTCCTCTCAATCCTCCCCATGACAGTGCATGTTGCACCTACAGTGACCCTGAACTGACAAATCACTATATGCAAGTGCTCATGAAGCCTTTGAAGCCTGGACAGGCCCCACGAACCAAATTCCTCGTGAGGGAGTCCTAGACTAGAGGGTGTCCGGACAGCCGGACTATCATCGTCCGCCGGACTCCAAGACTATGAAGATACAAGATTGAAGACTTCGTCCCGTGTCCGGATGGGACTTTCCTTGGCGTGGAAGGCAAGCTTGGCGATACGGATATGTAGATCTCCTACCATTGTAACCGGCTCTGTGTAACCCTAGCCCTCTCCGGTGTCTATATAAACCAGAGGGTTTTAGCCCATAGGACACAACAACCATTACAACAATCATACCATAGGCTAGCTTCTAGGGTTTAGCCTCCTTGATCTCGTGGTAGATCCACTCTTGTACTACCCATATCATCAATATCAATCAAGCAGGAGTAGGGTTTTACCTCCAACGAGAGGGCCCGAACCTTGGTAAAAACATCGTGTCCCTTGTCTCCTCGTTACCATCCGCCTAGACGACAGCCGGGACCCCTACCCGAGATCCGCCAGTTTTGACACCGACATTGGTGTTTTCATTCGGAGTTCCTCTGTGCCGTCACCGATAGGAAGGATGCCTCCTCCCGTCTTCAAGGATGGTATTTTCGCCAAAGGAGCCTTGGCCGCCGGCCAAACTATCCGGCTAGGTGGTTTTCTTATGACCGCCTGTCCGGCCACCGCTTCGACAATGACCTCTCAGGTCGTCAAAGGTAATCTTCACGTCAGCTCGGAATTCGCCAAGCGGCTGGATCCAATAGAGCTCTTGTCCGTAGACGAGCTCTTGGATCGCATCGCCGCCCTGGGAGTCGCTACGGACTACAATCAGATTGGGCTTAAAACCGATCTGAGAGAGATTAACTCTCCCCAGGTCACCCACCACGTTGGAGTGGTAGAGGAACAATGCGGCGACTCTTCTCCTGTATTGAAAACTATTCATGTCCGGCTCCCAACCTCCATGCCGGATTCCCGCGAGGACGGGCTTTGATCAAGCAATCGAACTTAAAGTCGCATCGGATCGACTCGCTGGACAACGCCCAGCAATCCAAGGTTCAAATTTGGAAACTTCGCCTTCGAGCCTTGAGACGGTAGGGTTCCGGACTTAATTCCACCTGCCCGCCTGCACATATGCGATCTATCTCTAATCCGCAAGAGCCCGCTGAAACAAGACATCACTATCGGGCAGATTCTCCCGCTATGGACAGGATAAAGGACTGCCGAGAGGAAAACGCAATCTCAATTTTTTGCAATAATTGCACGAACGAGGGAATCTTGAACGTCGTCAGCCGTCATGAAATTACATGCTTCGCCGACCTGGCGTCCGTAGTACGAAAGTACTGTGAGATGGAGAGTTTCCGGAAAACCGAAAATAAGTTTTGGGACAATCCGGCCCCGAATACAACCCCAGTCCGCAATAAAAGGGTGCATTACACTCAGGCACCAGATACAAAAACCAAAAAGCAAAAACCCCATAAAGGGCACAGAACCGTACTGGAGGGATGGCTTAGCGGACAATTCACAGTACAGAGGGCGCCATCCCAACACATAGCCTTCGAGCATGTTGGATATTACGGCAGGTGGCCAAAAGTGGCGAGGAGTTCCTATCCCCGGAAAACCACTCCAACAATACCGGTATGGTATCAACAGTCTTCGAGACTTTCGCATCAAATAATATGCGGAAACGAACAATCCGCAGCCTCGCCGAAGTCTACCAAGTAGAAACAACAAATCCATGGAGCAACACAGCCATCACCTTCAACGCCAGCGACGAACCTAAATTCCGAACAGCCCGGGCACCAGCCGCACTGGTGCTTAGTTTAATAGTGGACGGCTTTCGACTTACCAAGGTCCTCATGGATGGCGGCAGCGGATTAAACCTCATCTACGAGGAAACTCTTCAAAAATGGAAATAGATCGAGCCGCATTGAGCGAAGCAAAGACAACCTTCAGAGGAATAATCCCTAGCCGGAAGCGCCGCTGCACCAAAAAATCACACTTGATGTGGTGTTCGCTCACGGACAATTACAGATCCGAAGAAGTCACGTTCCAAGTGGCCCGCTCAACAGCGGATATCACGCTATATTAGGACGAGAGGCATTCACAATTTTTCAAGCCGCACCCCATTACGGGTACATGAAGCTCAAAATGCCCGGCTCGGGCGGAATAATCACTCTCGCATCGATCCGACATAGCACTACGCGCCGCAAACAAGATAGCCGCATTAGCCCTGGAGGCACTATCCGAAGCCCTAGCGAAAGAAGAACTCACCGCGCTGCGCTCTAGTGTAAATAGGGACGATGTGATACTCGATAAGAGATCCAAGTCCACCTCCTTTAAACCAGCGGACGAAATAGTAAAATTCCAGGTCCATCCAATGGACCCGACAAAGACGGCTTCCATCGGGGCACAGTTGAACCCTGATGTAGATGCCACACTGCAAGAATTCCTTCGGGAAAATTGGGACATTTCTGCCTAGCACCCTTCAGATATGCCCGGAATCCCACGCAGGCTGGCAGAACACAGCCTAAACATCCTAAAGGATTCAAGCCACCAAACAGCTCTTCGACGATTTTCCAACCCAAAAGACATGACAATGAGAGAGGAGCTAGCCAAACTATTGGAAGCCGGATTCATCGAGACATCAAACATCCGGATTGGCTAGCAAACCTGGTAATGGTACCAAAGAAGGACAAATCTGGCGCCTATGTGTCGATTTTAAAGACCTCAACAAGGCCTGCCTAAAGGATCCTTCCTCCCACGATCGATCAGATAATCGACGCTACCGCAGACACAATTCATTGTGCTTCCTTGACGATACTCCGCTACCATCAAATCAAGATGGCGGAAGCGGACCAAGCCGCGACGGCATTCATCACTCCATATGGACCATTCTCGCTTCAACACGATGCCCTTCGGACTCAAAAACGCCGCGCAACATATCAGCGCATGATTCAAACATGTCCGCCACCCAGATCGGCAAAACAAGAGAGGCATACGAGACGACATAGTCGTCAAAACCAAACACATCGAAACTCTAGTAGACGACTTGAGGCTCACATTCGACAACCTCGAGCATACGACATCAAGTGAATCCGAAAAT
This sequence comes from Aegilops speltoides, assembly GCA_021437245.1. Taxonomy (NCBI): domain Eukaryota; kingdom Viridiplantae; phylum Streptophyta; class Magnoliopsida; order Poales; family Poaceae; genus Aegilops; species Aegilops speltoides. Next base: position 163,040,064 of record CM038144.1, read on the forward strand.
GCGCTGAGTACCGCCGGAAAGCTCCTCGGCTTCATTGTATCCGTAGAGGAATTGAAGCAAACCCAGCTAAGATCCGAGCTCACACAACTAGATATTCCAAAAGACCTCAAACAAATACAAAATTGACAGATGTGTGGTGGCTCTAAGCCGCTTTATCTCCGCCTAGGAGAAAAGGCATTGCCCTCTATCGCCTCCTTAGGCGCACCAACACTTCGAGTGGACGGATGCTGCCACCGCCAGACTCAAGAAATAAAAGCCATATTGGCAACAACCGTCTGGCTGCGCCCAACTTGGGCGAACCAATGTTGTTATACATCGTGGCAACACATCAAGTTGTAAGCGGTACTGCCGTCGAACGAGAGACGAAGGGCATAAATTCCCTCTTCAAAACCAGTGTACTACGATCCACCGTGTTAACCCCGCAAGTCCTGTTATCGCGACTATCAAAAGATAGCGATGCGGTGTTCATGGCATCCCGAAGTCCGACACTACTTTCAAGAGTGTTCGATAACAGTGGCCTCCGAAGTGCCCCTCAATGACATTATAAACAACCGCGACGCGACGGGCAGGATTGCAAAATGGGCCATTGAGCTCTTACCATTCGATATAACTTACAAACCTCGGCGAGCTATACAGTCACAAGTTTTGGCTGACTTTGTCGCTGAATGGACCGAAGCCGAACTCCCTAAAGAGTACGGCGCATACTCCAATTGGATTATGCACTTCGACGGCTCTAAAATGTTGGCTGGATTGGGGGATGGCGTCGTATTGACGTCCCCAACCCGGGACACAGTCCAATACGTACTTCAGATAATGTACACGGATTCCAACAATGCAGCCGAATACGAGGCCCTTTTACATGGCCTCCGGATGGCAATCTCCAGGGGCATTCAACGCCTAGAGGTGCGCGGAGATTCAAACCTTGCAATATCCCAAATAAATGGAGACTTTGATGCCAAGGATCCGAAAATGGCAGCATATCGCAACGCTGTCCTAAAAATGTCAGCTTGGTATGAAGGACTTGAATTCCATCATGTAGCCCGGGATAATAACCAAGCAGCCAACGTACTGGCACGCATCGGCGCAAAACGTGATGCTGTCCCTCCAAACATCTTCCTGGAACAGCTCTTTAAGCCATCCGTACTATGGGAAGAGGAGTCCAGAAATAACAAACCGAAACAATTTGCACCAACCGATGCGAGCAATCGACATAACCGCGATTCAGCCGATGAAATAACACCTTCAGCCCACGACATAATGGCAGTAATCGCCCGTGGATGTAACCATTCCTAGCCTACTTGCTTAGGCAGAACTTCCCAAGACCAAAATGAGGCCCTTTGCATTGTCCGCGATCTAAAGCCTACAAGGTCCATGAGGGAGAACTTTATAAGGAAAGCACAACCGAGTCCTTCAAAGGTGTGTCTCCAAGAGGAAGGGCGGAACCTTCGGCTGAAATTCATGCCGGACTAGGGCGGACACCACGCCGCAGCTCGCCCTTGTAGGAAAGGCATACCGCACAGATTTTATTGGCCGACGGCCCGGCAGATGCTCAGATTTAGTCCAAAGATGCGTCGGTTGTCGCCTCTTTGCTAATCGAGCCATATGCCACCCACCGCCTCAAAACTATACCCATTACCCGCCATTCACGGTCCTGGGGCTTGACATGGTTGGACCCTTAAAGGAGGAACCCACAAGCAAAGGTACCTATTGGTCATGGTGGACAAATTCACCAAATGGATAGAGGCCAAGCCAGTCAAAACGGCAGAGTCCGGACCAGTGATAGACTTTATCTCCGGGGTAGTACACCGTTATGGTGTCCCCCACAGCATCATCACCGATAACGGCACGAACTTCACGGCCAACGAGGTTAAATCATGGTGCAAAAATATGGGCATTAAGCTCGATTATGCTTCAGTCTATCATCCCCAAACCAACGGTCAAGTGGAACGAGCAAATGGTCTAATAATGAGCGGCATCAAACCCAGACTAGTGCGGTCACTTACGAAATCTGACACGCACTGGGTAGAGGAGCTAGACTCGGTACTCTGGGGGCTACGGACAACACCCAACCGTACTTCCGGATTCACACCATTTTTTATGGTATACGACGCAAAGGCAGTTTCGCCTGCGACATCATTCATGACTCACCTCGAAAAGCGCATGTACGAAGAAAGAGAAGCCGAGCTGGATCGGCAGGACAGCTTGATGCATTGAGGAAGAATGCGACGCCGCCAAGGCTCGCTCCGCATTCTATCGCCAGCAGCTCAAGATATCAAAGCAGAGAAGTACGGGCCAAGACTTACAACGTTGGCGAACTAGTTCTACGCTGCCGGACAAGAAAAAGGACAAACTCAAGCCCAAATGGGAGGGCCCTTCATTATCGATCAAGTCTGACGACCGCGGAGCGCACTGCTCACTTAAATGCGTCGGACAAACGACTCGAGCCGAACCCATGGAACGCAGCCCGCCTCTCAAGATTCTATGCATAGCGCCGACTAAGAGTTCGCCCCTTCCCCGCCCAAATTTTTACACTTCAGTTGTCTTTTGTTTTCTTCTCTCAACCCTTTTCCTAAAAAGCCCTTAAGGGCCTACTTGCGCATTGTTCGCACACACTTGATGTGCCATCCGCACTCATTATACCTGGGGGCTTCTTTACCAGAAGCTTAATTATAAGGGCTTTATGCCCAAAGACATGTGTCAAGCTTCCACATGTACCTTTTATTCACCATTATATGCATCGATATGACTTAAGTTTTGGCCAAGCTGGGTGTTGGCTCCTGTGCTTACCCCACGCTCCCGATTGTTCGGCTAGGAGGTAAAGGAGCACCTCTGCGATTATTATCGCGGGTCACCGGATATGTACCTCCGATCGGGTGAAGCCAAAGCTAGCGTTATTAAGGGAATATTCGGTTGGTGACTTTAAAGATGATTCTTTAACTACTTATTTATCTGCCCCCAGATGTTTTTCTGCTCTTTTCGCAGACCGGACATGCACTTTAGGGCATGCCTCCCAGGGAAAGGAACCCTTAACGGAACTATTCTCCCCGAAGATGTTTCTTACTAACCATGTAATGTAACATAACTAGTTGGGCACTTGTCCGATAAAGCACTAATGACCCCTACGCCTTTGGTCTCCTTGCATGCCCCGTTGTTTTTAACCGAGAAGGTATTCGACACTCCGGACTCTAGGGTCCCGAGGTTGAAGCGAAAAGGTCGGCAAAGACAAACGATCTACAATCTGGCTAGAAGGCATTTTACATGTCATTTTAAAATACATTGTCAAATAGACTGATCAGATTCCTCCTCAATCCCGCCTAATAGGCTGTCTAATTTACAGTCCCGTTGGGAAAATTTAGTGGCCAATTCTACTTGGCAGATACTAAACTCACAGGATCTCCTTCCCATCGGGCCCCTACAGTCCAACCTCGGCCATATGGTTGGGATCCGCCTTCTTGTACCGCTGTCTTCACCATGGCCTGTGCCTCCCGGCACCTTGGCGGTAGGTCAAATCTTCCATAAATGTAAGCGCTGCCGCATTCTCAAGCTTCTCCGAAGCTCCCCAAGGCCCTCGGGCAGGGAGAGGGCCGGCCATAAAGCCTGGATGACGCTGCTCATTGCCTGCCGAACTCGTTCGAGCAGCTGCAATAGTTCGGGAAGTTGATCACCCGTCGATACGGGCATCTCCTCTGCAGGGCGACCTGTGAGTATACCTATAGACATATTTTGTCAATTGACTTCCTCACCGAACTCTTCTTTTCAAAGGAGTTCGCTCAAGCACTTACTATAGATGCCGCAACGAAGCCGCTGATTCTCCTTAACGGAGCTAGACAGCTTGGCCCGAACACCTTTCAGCTCTTCTCCGAGCTGGGCGTGGGCATCATGGAGCTTGTTCCTTTCCTGCTACACTTTATTCAGCACCCTCTCCCCGGCCTTCAGCTGGCGCAGTAGTTCTTGCCTGTCCGGATCTTGTCCGGCAGCACCTGCAATGTCATTATTAGACTTGCGCGCACACCGCACACCGCTTATATTTTTAAAATAATGTGTTAACAGGAGGGGTCTCTGTGTTTCCTCCTGCGGCAGCAAGTGCGGCCTCGAGTTGGGCCTTGCACTCTTGCAGCTCCTGAGCCAGTTGGGTATTCTTCTCCGCAAGACCCTGCGTTTCAAATGATCCTTAAATCAGTTAATATAACTACTTTAAGTCTCGGGGCTACTGGCATATACAACTATTAAATTCTCTTACCGTATGTCTTTTACATACCGCCCGTGGCTCGTCAAACCATCTTGAGCAGCACGGAGGTGCGCGGCCCCACGTTAAAGGCATTCAACGCTCAGGAGAAGCACGCGTCACCAAACACTATCCGCGGCGCTGTGGTTCATGGCGCTCTCCACCTCGCACTTGGTGGCGGACATTCTGTCGGCATCCTCCGTTGAGGAGTGTCCGCTCACGCCTTGCGCCTCCCCTCCGCACCAGGTCTTGGAGTTTTGCCGGTAGAGGTTGGATTGGCAACCTCACGACCATGATCCGGCGGGAGCTTTTTCTCGTACAAAAGTCATTAGCACTCAAACGCTTCCTAGGAACATTGCTCCAAATAATGAACTGTGAGCTATACCTGTGCGGCGACATTTCAATCCGCGCCGCGCTCCTCTTCCGCCTACTGGTCCGGACTGGCCTTTGTTGGTCAGTCGCCGCAGGCTCGGCTTCCCGCCTTGAAGGCGCTTCCTGCAAAACACCATCGTATGCGAAGGTCAGAAATGAGCAAGGAAGAAATAATGGCGTCGGACTTCGGTCACAATCACCTGGGAAGCCGGATATAGTCCGGGGTAGTCAGCCGTAATGGCGACTAAAGCGTTATCCATGCTGAGCTGGTGGAACACCCCGTCGATTAGCTCCACCTTTATGTCCGGATCCTCTTTGGAGGCCGGATCCTGGGATCTCTCTGGATCCTTGGGTTGCAGAGCTGGACTGAGCATGTCCTCCACAACCCGACGCAGCTCCTGCGTTGAAAACATGATATAAGAAATTTAAAATTTGAAAGCATGGGTCGGGCACATAAAGTGTTCGCTTACCCAACGCCGAGGGTTATTCATGGAGAACCCATTCAACGGGTTCGTCTGGAGGAAGTCCTCCTTCTCCCCCTTGTACAGGCCGGACAGGATCTTCGCCAGGTCCTCGGCCGAATCCGGTCCTTTGCGGCCATGACGGGTGGCATCGTCCTCCTCGTTGAAATCCCACATGGGTGGCCCTCAGATTGCAAAGTGGCTGCACCCCAGCAGAATGCATGTTGCCATGACTCCAATCATGGTCAAACCGAATGGGCCGAGAATCTTATCCGCCCATCAAATAATGGACGCTCTTGTCTACCTCCGGTTGGGGGCTCATGACGCCAACTAAGGCGTTCTTCAGAGGAGCATTATTGAACTCCGGAGGCCGATCCGAACAGGTCCGCAGCAAGCGCCTTCTATGTAAAACCATTCCAAGGCCGTCTTGGACACCTTCTTAGGGGTTCCGGATGGATATCCGTCCCGCAATGCGCCATATTTGGCGCCGCCCACTTGATATATGGACCCCTCGTGAGAGTGGGGTACAAGGCGTAACAACCTCTTCCACAAAGGCAAAACAGGGCTCGATGCTCAGAAATAGCTCGCAAAGAGCTACGAAGCCCATGATATGCAGGATAGAGGCGGGCGTGAGGTGATGGAGCTGGAGTCGTAGAACTCAGAGCCCGCGGAGGAACGGATGTATAGGAAACCGAGCCCCTTATCGATAGGGGACGAAGCATACTGCTCCTCTTTGTTGGGACTTGGGGTAGCCTCCGCTTGCTTCCCACCTTGGTAGGTGGCCAACCTGCTCGAACCGGGACCATGAAGGCCGGAGGAGACATCCCTTTGCTTGGAGCGCCACCAGCTCATTGTGCGGGACAGAACATCTCCGCCAGCCTCTGGCGGTGGGCTCGAGCGAGAGGAGGAGCCGCGTCGACGGTCCATGATGGAATGGATTTTTGGTCGGAGGCGCTCCGATGAGTACTCGCGGAAGGAAGATGGTGTGATTTGGATCTGGATTCTTGCCTGTCTTATACGCAGATTATTTGCACAGCTAGGGGCTAAAACATAAAAGATACCCTGGCTTTTCGCATTCGTGCGACGCGTGGAAGATGGCCATTATTGGGCGTGGAAGCCAAGAAGCGCAACATTGATAAGGAAGCCGGACACTATTCGGCAAACACACGGAATTTGGAGGAGAACCCGCCTTGCAACGCCAAAGACTATATGCGCGCTCGACTTATCGTCATTGAAGCCTGGTTCGGGGGCTACTGAGGGAGTCCTGGACTAGGGGGTGTCCGGACAGCCGGACTATCATCGTGCGCCGGACTCCAAGACTATGAAGATACAAGATTGAAGACTTCGTCCCGTGTCCGGATGGGACTTTCCTTGGCGTGGAAGGCAAGCTTGGCGATACGGATATGTAGATCTCCTACCATTGTAACCGACTCTGTGTAACCCTAGCCCTCTCCGGTGTCTATATAAACCGGAGGGTTTTAGTCCGTAGGACACAACAACCATTACAACAATCATACCATAGGCTAGCTTCTAGGGTTTAGCCTCCTTGATCTCGTGGTAGATCCACTCTTGTACTACCCATATCATCAATATCAATCAAGCAGGAGTAGGGTTTTACCTCCATCGAGAGGGCCCGAACCTGGGTAAAAACATCGTGTCCCTTGTCTCTTGTTACCATCCGCCTAGACGCACAGTTCAGGACCCCCTACCCGAGATCCGCCTGTTTTGACACCGACACCTCGTCAAGGAATTACTCTATGTGCCTCAGACTGTCTATCGCATTCTGACGAAGACAATGAGTCCTATCAAAGGCCACGACTCAAATGATGAAGAAGTCGTTGGCATCATGAAGAATATGCTTTTCAACATCATTCATGGCGTTCCCGTTAACTTCCATGATTTCTTCATGAGGACTCTGGCCAATATTGCTATGTCACCATTCGAGCTGAAGCCCTATGCGCCTTGGATTATGAGATTCATCAGGGCAAGATCTTCACTGAATTACAAAGCTGACACTCTGAACCACGGTAGCTACTTTCCTCCCATTGAAGTCCTCAAACGGACAGTTTCATCATCTGATGATAAAGGCAAGGCAGCTGCTGTGATCGTTGAAGGTATTCGTCCATTGGATGGTCAATTTTGCAAGGCTGCATCTTACTCTACCAATGACGACTCTGCCACACATGACTCTGCCGCAAATAACTCAGCCAAACAAAATCCTCAAGCCACAAAGACCTGTGGTGATGATCGACCGTGAGTTACTCCTCGTCTTCATCGAATGTTGATCGCAATCACAAATGGGTAAAGCGTCAGTTTGGTGCACTTCTTCACAATATGACCTCAACACACAATGCAGTGAAGAAGAACCAATACTACCTTCATGAAACCTTCAACCGCACCTGGGCTGTCCTCACACATGTCTATAGCGCTGAAGAACTGACGACTATGGGTCTCAAGGAAGAATTTGAATGGTCTGCGCCTCCTCCAAAGAAATTCAAGCGGGTCAAAGTTCCTGCACTGGTGGCCAGCTCTTATTCTTCATCGTGTGACACTGATGAGTATGAAGATTTGGATGACACTGCGGCAGGCCCTGCTACAACAAACAACCCCGACAACGCTGGCGCTCCTCCATTGACTTGAAATTCTTCAGGGGCGTTAGTCCTCAGTTTCAATCCCTTTGGTCATTTGATGACAAAGGGGGAGAAATCTGAGTTAGTCTTCAAGCGGGTCTATATTAAGGGCATTTTTTTGAAGTTACAACTCTCGTTCTTCTGAAACTTTTATTTGGATCGAGTTGTAATCTTAAACCCGATGGTGCGCTGATACTTTTGTTGCACTATGCTCTGATACTTTTGATGCTTTATTCGGCATGCTTATTCCTCATTAATGTTATTGCACGCATGCTGAATTTCATCAGGCACCATATTTCATCATGCATTTCAAATTCTTCATATTATATATCAAATGCATGTATGAATTACAAGATATAGGGGGAGATCTCCATGATTCAACTCTTCAAATGTGCATTGCCTCAAACGCGAATTGCTTACTATGCACATCTTCAGGGGGAGTTCTTCTATATCTTGCAATCAAATTCCTCAATATCAGCAGTTACATTTCATATGTTTATCCCCATTGAAAACTTAACCTATGTTGTCATCAATCACCAAAAGGGGGAGATTGTAAGTGCATCTAGTGCCCCTTAGTGATTTTGGTGTATTGAAGACTTATAGGTTAAGGGACTAATGCGTTTGTGAGTGTACACAGGTCTATAAGTCTATGAGGAGTTTGATATTTACAGAGAAAGTCGACCCCTAAAAATGAAGTTCTTGAACTCAAGACTTTGATATTTCAAGACTTTTTCAAGACTCGAAAGTGAAGAAATTGGTGTGACCTTGAAGACTTGGTATTCAATTGTGGAACATGAAGCGTGAAGACTTTTGTTTTCCTAGTTTCATTTTCTTTCTTGAGTCATAGGAAACACCGTCATGTTAAAGGGGGTCGAGGAAATACTAAGGAAAAATTTCCATGTGATGCTCAACTCAAAATCCTACACCTACCAATCCCTTCGAGTGAAGCCTTTGAAATCTCATACAGATTCGACCACTTTCTTCAAAGGATGAGACGAAGTTCTTCCGTGTTGATGAATTTGTTCTGACTGAGGAGTTAGGAATTTGCCAGTGCGAATTGCCTACACAGTGAGGAACATGATAGCCCTGAGGAATTTGAGAGTCAAATTTCCGACCGTTGATGTGCTGCGCGCCAGCTGTCCCAAAATATCTTATCCACCTAACGGTCATATCATTGAAGGGCATTTATGTCTTATCATGTCGGGCTACTCCCTAGGCTATAAATAGCCGCCCCCTACAACCACTAGCTGGTTGGCTGCTCCGAGAGAACATGACACTTGTCATTTGAGAGCAACCCATCCTCCAAGTACTTTGACTGAAAATCATCAAGTGAGGAACACCCAAAACCAAACCCCTACAAACCCAAAGTGATTGAGCATCACTGAAGAAATTGATCCTGCGTGGATCCGACGCCTGTTACCTTTGAAGACTGTGCTTCTTCCAGACGGTTAGGCGTCATGGTCTAGAGCATCCAAGAGGAATTGTGGATCGCCGAGTGACCAAGTCTGTGAAGGTTTGGAAGTCGCCTGAAGACTTACCATGAGTGATTGGATGAGGTCTGTGTGACCTTAGTTCAAGGAGAATACGGTGAGGACTGGGTGTCCTGAGCTGCGTGCTTTCGCCGATCGGGTGTCCGGACTGTGTGTCCTCGAGTTTAAATACTCACCGCCCAACCAGACGCATAACCGAGACAGCAGTTGGAACTGGTCTACCAAATCATTGTCTTCACCAACCTAACGGTTCTATTTCCTCAACCCTTTCATTTCCTCATTCTTGTGTTGAGTGTTTGTTCATATCGTGTTTGAAGACTTTGATCAAGACTTTCTCAATTTCCTCAGTTCAATTTCTTCACCGTTTGTCTTCATCTTGTGTTATCATGTGATTACGCTTTCGTACTCTGTGCTAGTCTTCATTTCATCATGATGACCATGCTTGTATTCTGTTATGCTTACTTCTGAGTACTTATTCCGCTTCAAGTAGTTCTTCGCTAAGGAATTTCCTCACCAGCAAATTCCTCAGTGAAGAATTCATAAAAATCGCCTATTCACCCCCCTCTAGTCGATATAATGCACTTTCAGACGCATGGGGCGGCGGAGGGGTGATGAGGTGACCAACCGATGGTGACGCGTGGGGCGGCCGAGTGGTTATGAGGTAACTAACCGAGTGGCGACGCACGGGGCGGCCGACTGGTGATGAGGTGACCAATCGAAGACAACGCGCGGGGCGGCTGAGTGGTTCTGAGGTGACCAATCGATGGCGACGCATGGGGCGGCCGAGTGGTGATGAGGTGACCAATCGATGGCGACGCGCGGGGCAGCCGAGTGGTTATGAGGTGACCAACCGATGGCGATGCGTGGGGCGGCTGAGTGGTTGTGAGGTGACCAACTGATGGAGACGCGTGGGGCGGCCGAGTGGTTATGAGGTGACCAACCGATGGCGATGCGCGGGGCGGCCGAGTGATTATGAGGGGACCAACCGATGGCGACGCGCGGGGTGACCGAGTGGTGATGAGGTGACCAACCGATGGTGACACGCGGGCGGGCCGAGTGGTGATGAGGTAACCAACCGAGTGGCGACGCACGGGGCAGCCGAGTGGTGATGAGGTGACCAACCGATGGCGACGCGCGGGGCGGCCGAGTGGTGATGAGGTGACCAACCGATGGCGACGCGCGGGGCGGCCGAGTGGTGATGAGGTGACCAACCGATGGCGACGCGCAGGGCGGCCGAGTGGTGATGAGGTGACCAACCGATGGCGACGCGCGGGGCGGCCGAGTGGTGATGAGGTGACCAACCGATGGTGACGGTGGTGATGAGGTGAGCAACCAATGGCAACGCGCGGGGAGGCCAAGTGGTGACGAGGTGACCAACCGAAGGCGATGCGAGGGGCGGCTGAGTAGTGATGAGGTGACCAACCGATGGCGACGCACGGGGCAGCCGAGTGGTGATGACGTGACCAACCGAGTGGCGATGCACGGGGTGTCCGAGTGGTGATGAGGTGACCAACCGATGGCGACGCGCGGGGCGGCCGAGTGGTGATGAGGTGACCAACCGATGGCGATGCACGGGGCGGCCGAGTGGTGATGAGGTGACCAACCGAGAGGCGACACGAGGGGCTGTCGTGTGGTGATGAGGTGAGCAACCGAGTGGCGACGTGTGGCGCGGCCGAGTGGTGATGAGGTGACCAACCGATGGCGACACGCGGGGCGGCCGAGTGGTGATGAGGTGACCAACCGATGGCGACACGCGGGGCGGCCGAGTGGTGATGAGGTGACCAACTGATGGCGATGAGCGGGGCGGCGGAGTAGTGATGAGGTGACCAACCGATGGCGATGCGCGGGGCGGCCGAGTGGTGATGAGGTGACCAACCGAGAGGCAACGCGCGGGGCGGCCGAGTGGTGATGAGGTGACCAACCGAGTGGCGATGCACAGGGTGACCGAGTGGTGATGAGGTGAACAACCGATGGCGACGTGCGGGGCGGCCAAGTGGTGATGAGGTGACCAACCGATGGCGATGCACGGGGCGGCCGAGTGGTGATGAGGTGACCAACCGATGGCGACGCGCTAGGCAGCGGAGTGGTGATGAGGTGACCAATAGATGGCGAAGCATGGGGCGGCCGAGTGGTGATGAGGTGACCAACCGAGAGGCGACGTGCGGGGCGGCCGAGTAGTGATGAGGTGACCAACCGAGTGGCAACGCGCGGGGCGGCCAAGTGGTGATGAAGTGACCAACCGATCGCGACGCGCGGGGCGGCCGAGTGGTGATGAGGTGACCAACCATTCGTGACGCGCGAGGCGGTGATACATCCATTTTGCATCATGCTTTTATATCGATATTTATTGCATTATGGGGTGTTGTTACACGTTATGTCACAATACTTATGGCTATTCTCTCTTATTTTACAAGGTTTACATAAAGAGGGAGAATGCCGGCAGCTGGGATTCTGGGCTGGAAAAGGAGCAAATATTGGAGACATATTCTGCACAGCTCCAAAAGTCCTGAAACTCCACGAAAGTCATTTTTGGAATTAATGATAAATAGTCAGCGGAAGAAACAACTGAGGGGGGCCACCCACCGTCCACGAGGGTGGGGGCGCGCCTTACCCCCCTGGGCACGCCCCCTGCCTCGTGGGCCACGTGGTAGCCCTCCGGTGCCCATCTTCTGCTATATGAAGTCTTTTATCCTGGAAAAAATCATAAGGAAGCTTACGGGACGAAACTCCGCCGCCACGAGGCGGAACCAATCTAGGGCTCTGGCGGAGCTGTTCTGCCGAGGAAACTTCACTCCGGGAGGGGGAAATCATCACCATCGTCATCACCAACGATCCTCTCATCGGGATGGGGTCAATCTCCATCAACATCTTCACCAGCACCATCTCCTGTCAAACCCTAGTTCATCTCCTGTATCCAATCTTTGCACGGTACCTGTGGGTTGCTAGTAGTGTTGATTACTCCTTGTAGTTGATGCTAGTTGGTTTATCCGGTGGAAGATCATATGTTCAGATCATTAATGCATATTAATACCCCTCTGATTATGAACATGAATATGCTTTGTGGGTAGTTATGTTTGTTCCTGAGGACATGGGTGAAGTCTTCCTATTAGTAGTCATGTGAATTTGGTATTCGTTCGATATTTTGGGTAGATTTATGTTGTCTCTCGTCTAGTGGTGTTATGTGAACGTCGACTACATGACACTTCAACATTATTTGGGCCTAGAGGAAGGCATTGGGAAGTAATAAGTAGATGATGGGTTGCTAGAGTGACAAAAGCTTAAACCCTAGTTTATGTGTTGCTTCATAAGGGGCTGATTTGGATCCATATGTTTCATGCTATGGTTAGGTTTACCTTAATACTTCTGTTATAGTTGCGGATGCTCGCAATAGAGTTCAATCATAAGTGGGATGCTTGTCCATGAAAGGCCAGTACCCAAGCACCGGCCCGCCCACATATCAAATTATCAAAGTAACGAACGCGAATCATATGAGCCTGATGAAAACTAGCTTGACAATAATTCCCATGTGTCCTCGGGAGCGCTTTTCTCATTATAAGAACTTTTCTAGGCTTGTCCTTTGCTAAAAAAAGGATTGGGCCACCTTGTTGCACCTTATTTACTTTCATTGCTTGTTACCCGTTACAAATTATCTTATCACAAAACTATCAGTTACCTACAATTTCAGTGCTTGCAGAGAATACCTTACTGAAAACCGCTTGTCATTTCCTTCTGCTCCTTGTTGGGTTCAACACTCTTACTTATCGAAAGGACTACGATAGATCCCCTGCACTTGTGGGTCATCAGGCAGCTGATTAGTGATGAGGTGACCAACCGATGGCGACGTGCGGGGTGGCTGAGTGGTGATGAGGTGACCAACTGATGGCGACGCGCGGGGCGGCCGAGTGGTGATGAGGTGACCAACCGATGGCGACGCGTGGGGCGACTGAGTAGTGATGAGGTGACCAACGGATGGCGATGCGGCGGGGTGTCCGGGTGGTGATGAGGTGACCAACCGAGTGGCGATGCGCGGGACAGCCGAGTGGTGATGAGGTGACCAACCGATGGCGACGCGTGGGGCGGCCGACTGGTGATGAGGTGACCAACCGATGGCGACGTGCGGGGCGGTGATACGTCCATTTTGCATCATGCTTTTATATCAATATTTATTGCATTATGGGCTGTTATTACACGTTATGTCACAATACTTATGGCTATTCTCTCTTATTTTACAAGGTTTACATAAAGAGGGAGAATGCCGGTAGCTGGGATTCTGGGCTGGAAAAGGAGCAAATATTGGAGACCTATTCTGCACAGCTCCAAAAGTCCTGAAACTCCACGAAAGTCATTTTTGGAATTAATGATAAATATTTAGCGGAAGAAATACCTGAGGGGGGCCACCCACCGTCCACAAGGGTGGGGGCGCGCCCTACCCCCTAGGCGCGCCCCCTGCCTCGTGGGCCACCTGGCAGCCCTCTGGTGCCCATCTTCTGCTATATGAAGTCTTTTATCCTGGAAAAAAAATCATAAGCAAGCTTACGGGACGAAACTCTGCCGCCAGGAGGCAGAACCTTGGCGGAACCAATCTAGGGCTCTGGCGGAGCTGTTCTGCCGGGGAAACTTCACTCCGGGAGGGGGAAATCATCACCATCATCATCACCAACGATCCTCTCATCAGGAGGGGGTCAGTCTCCATCAACATATTCACCAGCACCACCTCCTCTCAAACCCTAGTTCATCTCTTGTATCCAATCTTTATACCAAAACCTCAGATTGGTAGCTCTGGGTTGCTAGTAGTGTTGATTACTCCTTGTAGTTGATGCTAGTTGATTTATCCGGTGGTAGATCATATGTTCAGATGTTTAATGCATATTAATACCCCTCTGATTATGAACATGAATATGCTTTGTGGGTATTTACGTTTGTTCCTGAGGACATGGGTGAAGTCTTGCTATTAGTAGTCATGTGAATTTGGTATTCGTTCGATATTTTGATGAGATGTATGTTGTCTCTACTCTACTGGTGTTATGTGAACATCGACTACATGACACTTCACCATTATTTGGGCCTAGAGGAAGGCATTGGGAAGTAATAATTAGATGATGGGTTGCTAGAGTGACAGAAGCTTAAACCCTAGTTTATGTGTTGCTTCGTAAGGGGCTGATTTGGATCCATATGTTTCATGATATGGTTAGGTTTGCCTTAATACTTCTTTTGTAGTTGCGGATGCTTGCAATAGGGGTTAATCATAAGTGGGATGCTTGTCCAAGAAAGGGCAGTACCCAAGCACCGGTCCACCCACATATCCAATTATCAAAGTAACGAACGTGAATCATATGAGCATGATGAAAACAAGCTTGACGATAATTCCCATGTGTCCTCGGGAGCGCTTTTCTCATTATAAGAACTTTTCCAGGCTTTTCCTTTGCTAGAAAAAGGATTGGGCCACCTTGCTGCACCTTATTTACTTTCATTGCTTGTTACCCGTTACAAATTATCTTTTCACAAAACTATCTATTACCTACAATTTCAATGCTTGCAGAGAATACCTTACTGAAAACCGCTTGTCATTTGCTTCTGCTCCTCGTTGGATTCGACACTCTTACTTATATAAAGGACTACTATAGATCCCCTACACTTGTGGGTCATCAAGACTCTTTTCTGGCGCCGTTGCCGGGGAGTGAAGCGCCTTTGGTAAGTGGAACTTGGTAAGGATACATTTATATAGTGTGCTGAAATTTACTGTCACTTGTTACTATGGAAACTAATCCTTTGAGGGGCTTGTTCGGGGTATCTTCACCCCGACCAGTAAAGAAAATTGTTGCTAATCAACCTACTGAACCTACTGAAAATGTTTACTTTGAAATTCCTTCGGGTATGGTAGAGAAACTGCTAGCTAGTCCCTTTGTAGGAGATGGAACATTGCATCCCGATTTACACCTTATCTCTGTGGATGAAGTTTGTGGATTATTTAAGCTTGCAGGTATGCCCGATGATGTTGTTAAGAAGAAGGTCATCCCTTTATCTTTGAAGGGAGACGCATTGACATGGTATAGGCTATGTGATGATATGGGATCCTGGGACTATAAACGATTGAAATTGGAATCTCACCAGAAGTTTTATCCTATGCATCTTGTTCATCATGATCGTAATTATATATATAATTTTTGGCCTCGCGAAGGAGAAATCATCGCTCAAGCTTGGGGGAGGCTTAAGTCAATGTTATGTTCATGCCCCAATCATGAGCTCTCAAGAGAAATGATTATTCAAAAAATTTATGCTCGGCTTTCTCTCAACAATCGCTCCATGCTCGATACTTCTTGTGCTGGGTCTTTTATGATGAATACTATTGAATTCAAATGGGATTTATTGGAAAGAATTAAACACAACTCTGAATATTGGGATTCCGATGATGGTAAGGAGTCAGGTATGACACCTAAGTTTGATTGTGTTAAATCTTTTATGGATATCGATGCTTTTCGTGGACTTAGCACTAAATATGAACTTGACTCTGAGATAGTAGCTTCTTTCTGTGAATCATTTGCTACTCATGTTGATCTCCCTAAGGAGAAGTGGTTTAAATATAATCCTCCCATTGAAGTAAAAGCAGTTGCACCTATTATAGTTGAAGAAAAGACTATCACTTATAATGATCCTATTTTCCTTCTACTTCTATTGAGAAACCACCTTTTCCTGTTAGGATAAAGGATCATGCTAAAGCTTCAACTGTTGTTCGTAAGAGTAATACTATAACATATACACCACCTGAGCAAATTAAAGTTGAACCTAGTATTGCTATGGTTAAGGATCTCTTGGCTGATAATATTGATGGGCATGTTATTTATTTTTGTGATGCAGCTGCTAGAATTGCTAGACCCGATGCTAAGAAACATAGACTTGTTGTAGGCATGCCTGTTATTTCTGTTAAAATAGGAGATCATTTTTATCATGGCTTATGTGATATGGGTGCTAGTGCCAGTGCAATACCTCTTTCCTTATATGAAGAAATTATGCATGATATTGCACCTGCTGAGATAGAAGAAATTGATGTTACCATTAAGCTTGCCAGTAGAGATACTATTTCACCAGTTGGGATTGTTAGAGATGTTGAAGTCTTGTGTGGGAAAGTAAAATATCCTGCTGATTTTCTTGTTCTTGGTTCCCCACAAGATGACTTTTGTCCCATTATATTTGGTAGACCCTTCTTGAATACTGTTAATCCTAAGATTGATTGCGAAAAGGATGTTGTTACGTTTGGCTTAGGAGATATGTCTCATGAGTTTAATTTTGCTAAATTTCGTAGACAACCCCAAGATAAAGAGTTTCCTAGTAAGGATGAAATTATTGGTCTTGCTTCTATTGTCGTACCTCCTACTGGTCCGTTAGAACAATATTTGCTAGACCATGAAAATGATATGTTTATGAATGAAAGAAGGGAAATAGATGAAGTATTCTTTAAACAGGGACCTATCTTGAAACACAACTTGCGTGTTGAAATCTTGGGGGATCCACCACCACCCAAGGGTGATCCCGTGTTTGAGCTTAAACCATTACCTAATACTCTTAAATATGCTTATCTTGATGAAAATAAGATATATCCTGTTATTATTAGTGCTAACCTTTCAGAGCAGGAAGAAGAAAGATTATTGAAAACTCTAAAGAAGCACCGTGCTGCTATTGGATATACTCTTGATGATCTTAAGGGCACTAGTCCCACTCTATGCCAACACAAAATAAAATTGGAGGAAGACGCCAAACCATTCATTGATCACCAACGACGATTAAATCCTAAGATGAAGGAAGTGGTAAGAAAAGAAATACTAAAGCTCCTCGAGGTAGGTATAATTTATCCCGTCGCTGAAGTAAGTGGGTAAGTCCTGTCCATTGTGTCCCTAAGAAGGGAGGTATTACTGTTGCTCCTAATGATAAAGATGAATTGATCCCGCAAAGAATTATTATAGGTTATAGGATGGTAATTGATTTCCGCAAATTAAATAAAGCAACTAAAAAAGATCATTACCCTTTACATTTTATTGATCAAATGCTAGAAAGGCTATCCAAACATACACAATTTTGCTTTCTGAATGGTTATTCTGGTTTCTCTCAAATACCTGTGTCAGCGGAGGATCAAGAAAAGGCTACTTTTACTTGCCCTTTCGGTCTTTTGCTTATAGACGTATGCCTTTTGGTTTATCTAATGCACCTGCTACCTTTCAAAGATGCATGATGGCTATATTCTCTGACTTTTGTGAAAAGATTTGTGAGGTATTCATGGATGATTTCTCCGTTTATGGATCCTCTTTTGATGGTTGCTTGAGCAACCTTGATCGAGTTTTGCAGAGATGTGAAGATACTAGTCTCGTCTTGAATTGGTAAAAGTGCCACTTTATGGTTAATGAAGGCATTGTCTTGGGGCATAAAATTTCTGAGAAAGGTATTGAAGTTGATAAAGCTAAGGTTGATGCTATTGAAAAGATGCCATGTCCCAAGGACATTAAAGGTATAAGAAGTTTCCTTGGTCATGCCAGTTTTTATAGAAGGTTCATTAAGGACTTCTCTAAAATTTCTAGGCCTCTAACTAATCTATTGCAAAAAGATATTCTTTTTGCCTTCGATGATGATTGTGTAGAAGCATTTGAAATACTTAAGAAAGCTTTGATTTCTGCACCTATTGTTCAGCCACCTGATTGGAACTTACCCTTTGAAATTATGTGTCATGCTAGTGATTATGCTGTAGGTACTGTTCTAGGACAAAGAGTTGATAAGAAACTAAATGTTATTCAATATGCTAGTAAAACTCTAGACAGCTCTCAGAGAAATTATGCTACTACTGAAAAAAGAATTCTTAGCAGTTGTATTTGCTTGTGATAAGTTCAGACCTTATATTGTTGATTCTAAAGTAACTATTCACACTGATCATGCTGCTATTAAATACCTTATGGAAAAGAAAGACGCTAAACCTAGACTTATTAGATGGGTTCTCTTGCTACAAGAATTTGATTTGCATATTATTGATAGAAAGGAGCTGAGAACCCTGTTGCGCATAACTTTCTAGGTTAGAGAATGTTCTTGATGACCCACTACCTATTGATGATAGCTTTCCTGATGAACAATTAGCTGTCATAAATGCTTCTCGTACTGCTCCATGGTATGCTGATTATGCTAATTACATTGTTGCTAAATTTATACCACCTAGTTTCACATACCAGCAAAAGAAAAAGTTCTTCTATGATTTAAGACATTACTTCTGGGATGACCCACACCTTTATAAAGGAGGACTAGATGGTGTTACTAGACGTTGTGTACCTGAGCATGAACAGGAACAGATCCTACGCAAGTGTCACTCCGAGGCCTATGGAGGACACTGTAACGCCCTCGATGCGGCTATATCTCCCACGTGTCGAAGCACGACTTAGAGGCATAACCGCATTGAAAGCAATGTCGCAAGTGACGTAATCTTCACACAACCCATGTAATACATAAGGGAAAGAGATACATAGTTGGCTTACAATCGCCACTTCACACAATTACATGAATAAAGCATTACATCATCCAGATACAATCAAGGTCCGACTACGGAACCAAAATAAAAGAAGAACCCCAAATGCGATAAAGGTCCCCGATCGACCCCAACCGGGCTCCACTCTCGATCAACTAGAACGAAACAACACAAAGGGCAAGATCTTCATCGGGCTCCTCCTTGAGCTTGGTTGCGCCACCGCTTTCGATAACATAGGCACCGCAAACTGGTTTTGAAGTATCCGTGAGCCACGAGGACTCAACAATCCCATTACCATGGGTATCAAGACTAGCAAAGCTTAATGGGAAAGGAAGGGGTAAAGTGGTGAGGTTGCAGCAGCGGCTAAGCATGATATGGTGGCTAACATACGCAAATAAGAGCGAGAAGAGAACAAGCGGAACGGTCGTCAACTAGCAATGATCAAGAGGTGATCCTGAACACCTACTTATGCCAAACATAACTCAAAGACTGTGTTCACTTCTCGGACTCCGCCGAGAAGAGACCATCACGGCTACACACACGGTTGATGCGTTTTAGTTCGGATCTAGTGTCAAGTTATCTACAACCGGACATTAACAAATTCCCATCTGCCACATAACCGCGGTCACGGCTCTCGAAAGTTTATACCCTGCAGGGGTGTCCCAACTTAGCCCATGACAAGCTCTCGCGATCAACGAAGGAATAGACCTTCTCCCAGGAAGAACCGATCAGTCTCAGAATCCCGGTTTACAAGACATTTCGACAATGGTAAAACAAGACCAGCAAGACCGCCCGATGCGCCGACAATCCCGATAGGAGCTGCAAATATCTCGTTCTCAGGGCAACACCGGATGAGACAAAGCTACGAGTAAAACCAGACTTGAAGTTTCCCGAGGTGGCTCAAGAAGTGCTCGGTTCGGACCAACACTTAGACAAGCACCGCCCGGGGGCTAAAATAAAGATGACCCTTGGGTTGGCCGACCCAAGGAAGGGTATAGGTGGTGGTGAGGCAAATGGTAAAACCAAGGTTGGGCCTTCTGGACAAGTTTTATTCAAAGCGAACCGTCGGGGGTCCCATAAATCACCCGACGCGTTAGGAACGCAAAATCCGGGAACATAACACCGGTATGACGGAAACTAGGGCGGCAAGAGTGGAACAAAACACCAGGCATAAGGCCGAGCCTTCCACCCTTTACCAAATATATAGATGCATTAATAATATAAGAGATATTGTGATATCCCAACCAAAACCCTGTCCACCATGGAGAAAATCTTCAACTTCACCTGCAACTAACAACGCTATAAGAGGGGCTGAGCAAAGCGGTAACATGGCCAAACAACGGTTTGCATAGGAAAGGTGTCAAAGGTTAGAGGTCCATGGCAATATGGGATGGCTTGATAAACAGGTAATAGGTAGCGCAGCCTAGCGATAGAACGAAGCAACTAGCATAGCAATGATAGTAGTGAGATCCAGGGTAGCGGTCATCTTGCCTGAAATCCCGCTAGGAAGAAGAACGAGTCCATGAAGAAGACAAACGGACGTAGTCGAACGAATCCTCACAACTCCGGAACGAAACCGAAGCTAACGAGAGAAGCAAACCGGAAAGAAGCAAGCAACATGGTAAACACACCAGCATAAACATGGCATGATGCACAAACAAGTATGATGCATGTCCGGTTTAATGAGGCATGGCATGGCAAAGTGCAACACACAATACTACAAGTTAAGTGGAGCTCAATATGCAACGAGTTGCATATTGACGAAAGACCACATCCGAGTTATTTAGTTCGCTCTCGTTTAGGTACAAAACAATGTTAAATGTTATTAAACATGGCAAGGGGTGAAGCAAAAGTAAACTAACTATTTAGGCAAGTTTAAATGAGGCCGGAACAACAAACAACATTTCCGGAAAAACCTCATATGCATATTTTAGATTTGGTACTGTTCTGCCCTAAAACATATTTTAAAGTTGTTAAACAAGAAAATAAAATGGACCATGTTAATCTAGGCATTTTTCCACCCCATTTACATATAAAGTTTATTTAAAACCAAGGTACGGTTATTTAGTTATGAATTAAATCATTTTAACATGGCATTTGAACAAATTTAATCAAACAGCACTTTAAACATTTTAAACATGGATGAAAGTTGGATATTATGAAACTAGATGAAAAACTAAGCATTTTTCATATATAAATTATTTACATATGACGCACGGATAATGAGTTATTATATGCATGAACATGGAGGGGTTTTCTGTAAATCAGTAAAATCACTGAATAATAGGCAAAATCGCAGACGCTAAAAAAACACAGTATGGGCTAAAACTGGCTGGGCCACAACAGAGCGGAGGGGATGTGGGCGCTCACCCATGGGCTTCAGCCCAGGTCGGTGGAGTTGAGGCCCGAAGCGACGAAGGGATGAGGAGCGCGCGTGTGCCCGCACGCACGCACGTGAGGGAGGCGGTCAACGCGCCTAGGACGAACGGGCGAGGCAGGGATCGAGCGCGCTGCTCAATCCGGCGAGGACGGCCGAAGGGGCGCCAGACCCAGTCGACGGCAGGAGGTGAACGGCGGCAGGAGGGACTGGCGAACGGCGCGACGAGGAGGAAGGCGGGGATCGGCGCAGGGGAGGTCGTCCATGGCGTCTGCCTCCTGTGAAGGTGAGAGAGAGAGAGATAGTGAGACAAGAGGGAGAAGGAGAGGAATATGGGAAGGAGGAGCAGGGAGGTGAGGTCCGCC
Source organism: Aegilops speltoides (assembly GCA_021437245.1). Taxonomy (NCBI): domain Eukaryota; kingdom Viridiplantae; phylum Streptophyta; class Magnoliopsida; order Poales; family Poaceae; genus Aegilops; species Aegilops speltoides. The sequence continues at coordinate 163,061,480 of CM038144.1, forward strand.
TGGCTGGCTGGTGCTCGACGGCAATGCTGCCGGGTTGCTTGGCGGAAGGCGCGAGGCGGCGGGGAAGCGGGCGAGGAGGCGAGGCGCTCAGGCGGAGAGAGCGAGAGCCGGGCCCAGATCGGTCCGCTGCGGGCCTGGTGCGGGCATGGCGGCCATGCGCTGGGCTGCTTGGCGCGGAGGACGCGTGGCGCCCTGCGGTTTGCTGCGGGAGGCTGCGCGGCGACGGCTGGCCAATGGGGCGCTGCCAAGTGGCGCGGGTGAGGTGGAGGGCGCCGGAAAACAGGGAGGAGGTGGATGGATCTGGCTGGTGGCGCGGATTTCGAGAAGAAGGGAGGAGAAGGCCAAAATGGCATGTGGGGGGGAGGTTAAATAGAGTAGGTGCTAGGGTTAGGAGGGGTTTGAGGCGTTTCGGAGCCTCGGATCGCCATCGGAGGGCTCTGGATCAGAGGAGGGTTTAGGTGGGCTGCAGGTGGGCTGAGAAGAGGGGTTGGGCTGAGAGAAGAGGAGAGAAAGAGAGGCCCGGCGGTAGTTTCGGAGACCAAAACGTGCGACGATTAAACCGGCGACGGTGCCGCTACGGATGACGGTTGGGCTATCAACCGGACTCCGAATGCGACGAAACTTGACAGGCGGCCTGTCTACACTATAATAAGACTGCACGACAAGTTGCAACCCATTCCGAGAACATTTTTATGCCACTTATAAAATAATATTTCGGAGGTGTCGCGGGCGCGTGCGAGTGTGGTCGGCCTCAGAACGGACAACGGAGAGAACCGGCGGAACACGAACCGATGCAAGTTTTCAAAAACATGCAGATGAAATGCAGATGATGACATGAGATGAGATGCATAACAAGAACAAAATGCAAAACAACAGACAAAACCCAACCACGGAGAAAATAATATATCGCATCTCCGGAAAAGGCAGGAGTTGGAGTTACGAATATGAAAAGCTACATCCGGGGCGTTACAACACTCCACCACTACGAGAGGATCTTGTCCCGAGATCTAGGATGGCACCGGAGGGAAAAGGAAGAGGAAGATAAGAGGTAAACTAAGTTGCTTCTTTGACGAACGAGTGAAAACCATGAACCTTGAGAGGTTGAGCAAAATGAAATGAAGAAAACAACGAAGATGAGCAAAGTTGAAAACACTCCGTTAGAAAAGAGGAGCAAGGGATACAACGAGATCCAAGAGGTTTAGTGATAAGATAGATATTGAAACCACTCCGGTTAAAACTAGATAGAGAAGGGGTAAGATTGATATAACTTGGGCAGACTGATTGAAAGAAGAAGGAAAACTTGATAAGATGAAAAGCACTTGAAGAGATGACACAACACTCCGGTTAAATGGATAAGAATGAAAAGAACACGATGCTCACAATTCGAGATGATGAGTGAAAAGAGCAACATCACAATGCTTCCGGAAGAAAGAATAGAAGATAGATCATAGGAATAACAGAATGGATAAGAAAAAGCCAACTTCTACCACAAATCGGCTCGGAAAGCACCCTTCCAAGAAGGTTATAACGGAGTTGTTTCAAAACCAACAACGAAACGAATAGGCTTGTAGTGGCCTTATGAGAAACATCTCCAAATTATGAGGTGACAACCGGCCACCAACGGAAACAAATGATTGGATTTATATCAACAAGGAGACGAGAAACTTATTTCACCGGGAGGACAAATGAAGAACTTGGGTCATTTATAAGCACCATAAATAGCAACAATCCTTAGGGAAAGCTTTAGGTGAAATATAACCCAAGATAACTCCAATGAAGAGACTGATGGATTTAAAATACCTCATTCTTGACAACAGTATGAATCATGAAACATGAAGGAAATTGTCAAGAGTGACATAACACCATCTCAAAAGATAAGATAGAAGGAATTGCACTTTGGAATGCAAGACGGCGAATACTTGAGCTCCTCAAAACAAAACAAGTGTTGGGCACCCTGTTTAATTTTGAGTATAGCTTGGCGGATCATAACTTCGAGCGAAATCTTGAAGAACAATTGAAGAATGAAAAGAATCCTTGACGACCCACCATTTAGAGCCTCCATGAAGAACTCCGGTAAACAAAAGGGTGATAGAAAGAAAGAGAAGTTGAAAACACAAGGTGAATCCTTGCAATGATTTAGATGGATCTTCGTGATGATGAGAGCTTGGAACTCCGGGAAAAGAATAGATGAAACACTAGAACCGAGAATTACTTCATCATGAACAATCTCCGGAAGAAAAGAATTGAATCACCTCGAGGAAATAAGAATAAGATTTATTGTATGTTTATCCTTCATCAAATTAAATTGATGACAAGCAACGGATTTGGCATACTACTTATTCTTGTAGAAAGGATTAAAAGAGATATAGCGTAAACTTGAGGAGGTATTGATGGAACCACCGGTGGGATTGAAACAACGAAAGAATGAATGAATTGAATTAAATGATAACGAAAGAGGTGAAATCTTGAACGAACCACCGTAAGAATTGAAAATGAACGTAGCAAAGGCACAATTCACCGGGAAGAATTGGAAAATGAATGAAGATATTTGAGGGGATTTAGATACATAAGAACGAAGAGAACATGAACTGATTAGAGGATATTTGAACGAATCACCGGTAAGATTTGGAGAACGATAGCTACACGCTGAGAATGAAGAATTATGACATGATGGCCTTCAGAGAAAAGAAATGGAAACAACTCATGAAATACTCCGGATGGTAAGAAAAGAATTCTCACAATCGAAAACAATTATGAGACCATGAATATTGAAGAGAATGGACCAAGATTTAAGAGAAATACTTCTTCGGTCTTCACATGTTGAGAATAAAGATGAGAACCACCATGAATTGTATGAGATACTCCGGGAGAATTAAAAGAGGAAAAGTTGAGCCAAAGATGAAAAGAATTTGAAAGATCTTGGAGAAAAGCATGTGACTGATGAAAATTCATTCTTACATCAAACTTGGAAAAGAATTTGGGATAGCTCCGGAATAATCAGAAGAGTCAGGTAAGATCCTGGGAAAAGACCTGTGGGTTAGGGCCCACTCAAAAGAACACCGTTGAAAAGATTTAAAAGAGATGTTGCACCGGTTGAATTAAATGACTTGAATGAGATACCAATCTCGAAATATCTTGAAGGGATTGAGAATGGAAACGCAAGTTTTGTGAGATATCTTGAGCACTCCGAAATAACAAATAGCGAGAAGTAGAATGATAATGAGGTGCACCAGTATGAGAAGACATTGAAATGAGAAAAAAGGTATATGATGAATATCGAAAGCTTGAATTTGATCCACCGGAGAAGAAAAAAGAACGGAGGATGATGAACTTGAAACTGTTGAGCATCTTCATGGGAAATCACCGGATAAGAACATTGAAAGAAAAGAATGAAGATACTTCCCACAAATAAAAGGATACTTGGTTAAGAAATATGTGTCCTTGAAGAAAAAGGGTGGGAGGGCGGGAAAACAAAGACAACTTGGGACGGATGAAACAAACATCGTTGAGAAAACTTAGATTTGATCTTGCGGATGGGAAAATGATGGGATCATCTCGAAGAGAAGCGCACCGGTTGGAAAGGAGTTGACATGACAAAATCAATGATCAAAAGGATTAGTATTCACATAGTAATATGAGAACACCGTTTAGGAAAGGTATGGATTCAACATTTGACATCGAAGCAACTCGAATACCACAAATAACACAAAACAAAGGATTTGGCTTGCAGAATAAGCCGGAACAAACATATGATAGAGATTTACCCAATCCCATATCATGCATCCGTCGGAAAGATATCCTAAGAGCTACTTGAATTCCCACCTATGAAACTCCCGAAATTCTCCGGTTATGCAATCAGGTGTTGGGGATACAGGGGAAGCATAATATCTCACCCAAAACTAACAAATCCTACATCCAGCTGTATCCATCCTTCAACAAATAACCAAGAAACCTTCGGAAATCGTCTACCTCAACCTTCGAAAAGCATCCGTTATACCAGTTATGGCAATACTCCCGTACTCACCTCGAAGATTGGGTTATCGAGGTTATCTCACCAACAAGCGCATAAAAGAGATTTTCGATGTCGGCGTACTAAACTCAGGTATTCGAACTGCAACGATAAAATTATGACGACAACACCTCGAGCTCAACTCCCCGGACACTTCCACTAAACCCCGACAGAGGCACCAAGACAATGTTCTCATCATAAAACCATCGAACGATTCCAAAATACCAGCGTGATCCTAAAAAAAATTAGTGAAATTTGACAAGAGAAGAGTCAAAACTCTACGTCGGGATGCCTCACCAGAGCGCATTTAAGGACCGAGGAGTAAAAAGAATTCTAACTCTACGATATATATAATCCTAATCGACTCAAAACATTTTTCTAGACACAACTCGCCGCTAAAAGCGATCAAGCGGTGGGGCTCCTAAGGTCGGGAAGGCTCGATTCCCAACTTGTAATGCCCTCGATGCGGCTATATCTCCCACGTGTCGAAGCACGACTTAGAGGCATAACCGCATTGAAAGCAATGTCGCAAGTGAGGTAATCTTCACACAACCTGTAATACATAAGGAAAGAGATACATAGTTGGCTTACAATCGCCACTTCACACAATTACATGAATAAAGCATTACATCATCCAGATACAATCAAGGTCCGACTACGGAACCAAAATAAAAGAAGAACCCCAAATGCGATAAAGGTCCCCGATCGACCCCAACTGGGCTCCACTATCGATCAACTAGAACGAAACAACACAAAGGGCAAGATCTTCATCGAGCTCCTCCTTGAGCTTGGTTGCGCCACCTTTCGATAACATAGGCACCGCAAACTGGTTTTGAAGTATCCGTGAGCCACGAGGACTCAAAGAATCCCATTACCATGGGTATCAAGACTAGCAAAGCTTAATGGGAAAGGAAGGGGTAAAGTGGTGAGGTTGCAGCAGCGGCTAAGCATGATATGGTGGCTAACATACGCAAATAAGAGCGAAAAGAGAACAAGCGGAACGGTCGTCAACTAGCAATGATCAAGAGGTGATCCTGAACACCTACTTACGCCAAACATAACTCAAAGACCGTGTTCACTTCCCGGACTCCGCCGAGAAGAGACCATCACGGCTACACACACGGTTGATGCGTTTTAGTTTGGATCTGGTGTCAAGTTATCTACAACGGACAATAACAAATTCCCATCGCCACATAACCGCGGCATCGCTCTCGAAAGTTTATACCTGCAGGGTGTCCCAACTTAGCCCATGACAAGCTCTCGCGATCAACGAAGGATATACCTTCTCCCAGGAAGACCCGATCAGTCTCGGAATCCCGGTTTACAAGACATTTCGACAATGGTAAAACAAGACCAGCAAGACCGCCCGATGCGCCGACAATCCCGATAGGAGCTGCACATATCTCGTTCTCAGGGCAACACCGGATGAGACAAAGCTCTGAGTAAAACCAGAGTTCGAAGTTTCCCGACGTGGTTCTCAGGCGGCTCGGTTTGGACCAACACTTAGACAAGCACTGGCCCGGGGGGGCTAAAATAAAGATGACCCTTGGGTTGGCCGACCCAAGGGAAGGGTATAGGTGATGGTGAGGCAAATGGTAAAACCAAGGTTGGGCCTTCCTGGACAAGTTTTATTCAAAGCGAATTGTCAGGGGGGTCCCATAAATCACCCGACCGCGTTAGGAACGCAAAATCCGGGAACATAACACCGGTATGACGGAAACTAGGGCGGCAAAAGTGGAACAAAACACCAGGCATAAGGCCGAGCCTTCCACCCTTTACCAAATATATAGATGCATTAATAATATAAGAGATATTGTGATATCCCAACCAAAATCCTGTCCACCATGGAGAAAATCTTCAACTTCACCTGCAACTAACAATGTTATACGAGGGGCTGAGCAAAGCGGTAACATAGCCAAACAACGGTTTGCATAGGAAAGGTGTCAAAGGTTAGAGGTTCATGGCAATATGGGATGGCTTGATAAACAGGTAATAGGTAGCGCAGCCTAGCGATAGAACGAAGCAACTAGCATAGCAATGATAGTAGTGAGATCCAGGGTAGCGGTCATCTTGCCTGAAATCCCGCTAGGAAGAAGAACGAGTCCATGAAGAAGACAAACGGACGTAGTCGAACGAATCCTCACAACTCCGGAACAAAACGAAGCTAACGAGAGAAGCAAACCGGAAAGAAGCAAGCAACATGGTAAACACACCAGCATAAACATGGCATGATGCACAAACAAGTATGATGCATGTCCGGTTTAATGAGGCATGGCATGGCAAAGTGCAACACACAATACTACAAGTTAAGTGGAGCTCAATATGCAACGAGTTGCATATTGACGAAACACCACATCCGGGTTATTTAGTTCGCTCTCGTTTAGGTACACAACAATGTTAAATGTTATTAAACATGGCAAGGGGTGAAGCAAAAGTAAACTAACTATTTAGGCAAGTTTAAATGAGGCCGGAACAACAAACAACATTTCCGGAAAAACCTCATATGCATATTTTAGATTTGGTACTGTTCTGACCTAAAACATATTTTAAAGTTGTTAAACAAGAAAATAAAATGGACCATGTTAATCTAGGCATTTTTGCACCCCATTTATATATAAAGTTTATTTAAAACCGAGGTACGGTTATTTAGTTATGAATTAAATCATTTTAACATGGCATTTGAACAAATTTAATCAAACAGCACTTTAAACATTTTAAACATGGATGAAAGTTGGATATTATGAAACTAGATGAAAAACTAAGCATTTTTCATATATAAATTATTTACATATGACGCATGGATAATGAGTTATTATATGCATGAACATGGAGGGGTTTTCTGTAAATCAGTAAAATCACTGAATAATAGGCAAATTCGCAGACGCTAAAAAAAACACAGTATGGGCCGAAACTGGCTGGGCCACAACAGAGCGGAGGGGATGTGGGCGCTCACCCATGGGCTTCAGCCCAGGTCGGTGGAGTTGAGGCCCGAAGCGACGAAGGGATGAGGAGCGCGCGTGTGCCCGCACGCACGCACGTGAGGAAGGCGGTCAACGCACCTAGGACGAACGGACGAGGCAGGGATCGAGCGTGCTGCTCAATCCGGCGAGGACGGCCGAAGGGGCGCCGGACCCGGTCGACGGCAGGAGGTGAACGGCGGCAGGAGGGACTGGCGAACGGCGCGACGAGGAGGAAGGTGGGGATCGGCGCAAGGGAGGTCGTCCATGGCGTCTGCCTCCTGTGAAGGTTAGAGAGAGAGAGATAGTGAGACAAGAGGGAGAAGGAGAGGAATATGGGAAGGAGGAGCAGGGGAGGTGAGGTCCGGCCTGGCTGCTAGTGCTCGACGGCGCGGCTGCCGGGGTCGCCGGCGGAAGGCGCGAGGCGGTGGGGGAAGCGGGCGAGGAGGCGAGGCGCTGGGGCGCTCGGGCGGAGAGAGCGGGAGCCGGGCCCAGATCGGTCCGTTCTGGGCTGGTGCGGGCATGGCGGCTGGGCGGCGCTGGGGCTGCGGGGCGCGGAGGACGCGTGGCGCCCTGCGGTTTGCCGTGGGAGGCTGCGCGGCGACGGCTGGCCAATGGGGCGCTGCCAAGTGCCGTGGGTGAGGTGGAGGGCGCCGGAAAACAGGGAAGAGGTGGATGGATCTGGCTGGTGGCGCGGATTTCGAGAAGAAGGGAGGAGAAGGCCAAAATGGCATGTGGGGGGGTTTAAATAGAGTAGGTGCTAGGGTTAGGAGGGGTTTGGGGCGTTTCGGAGCCTCGGATCGCCATCGGAGGGCTCCGGATCGAGAGGGTTTAGGTGGGCTGCAGGTGGGCTGAGAAGAGGGTTGGGCTGAGAGAAGAGGAGAGAAAGAGAGGTTCGGCGGTAGTTTCGAGACCAAACGCGTCTGACGATTAAACCGGCAACGGTGCCGCTACGGATGACGGTTGGGCTATCAACCGGACTCCGAATGCGACGAAACTTGACAGGCGGCTTGTCTACACTATAATAAGACCGCACGACAAGTTGCAACCCATTCCGAGAACATTTTTATGCCACTTATAAAATAATATTTCGGAGGTGTCGCGGGCGCGTGCGAGTGTTGTCGGGCTTAGAACGGACAATGGAGAGAACCGGCGGAACACGAACGGATGCAAGTTTTGAAAAACATGCAGATGAAATGCAGATGATGACATGAGATGAGATGCATAACAAGAATAAAATGCAAAACAACAGACAAAACCCAACCACGGAGAAAATAATATATTGCATCTCCGGAAAAGGCAGGAGTTGGAGTTACGAATATGAAAAGCTACATCCGGGGCGTTACAGACACCACGCTGGAGATAGAACTACACATAAGGTATTGCAATCTGGTTTTTATTGGCCTACTCTCTTCAAAGATGCTCGTAAGTTTGTCTTGTCTTGTGATGAATGTCAAAGAATTGGTAATATTAGTAGACGTCAAGAAATGCCTATGAATTATTCTCTCGTTATTGAACCATTTGATGTTTCGGGCTTTGATTATATGGGACTGTTTCCTGCCTCTAATGGGTATACACATATTTTAGTTGTTAATGATTACGTTACTAAGTGGGTAGAAGCTATTCCAACTAGTAGTGTTGATCATAAAACTTCTATTAAAATTCTTAAAGAAGTTATTTTCCAAGGTTTGGAGTCCCTAGATACTTAATGATTGATGGTGGTTCACATTTTATTCATGGTGCTTTTCGTAAAATGCTTGCCAAGTATGATGTTAATCATAATATTGCATCTCCATATCACTCACAGTCTAGTGGTCAAGTAGAATTGACTAATAGAGAGCTCAAATTAATTTTGCAAAAGACTGTTAATAGATCTAGAAAGAATTTTTCCAAGAAACTTGAGAATGTGTTATGGGCTTATAGAACTACATATAAGAGTCCTATGGGTATGTCTCCGTATAAAATGGTTTATGGAAAATCATGTCACTTACCTCTCGAACTTGAACATAAGGCATATTGGGCCATTAAAGAGCTCAATTATGATTTCAAACTTGCCGGTGAGAAGAGGCTATTTGACATTAGCTCACTTGATGAATGGAGAACCCAAGCCTATGAGAATGCCAAATTGTTTAAAGAAAAAGTTAAAAGATGGCATGACAAAAGGATACAAAAGCGTGAGTTTAATGTAGGTGATTATGTGTTGCTTTTCAACTCTCATTTAAGAATTTTTGCAGGAAAACTTCTCTCTAAATGGGAAGGTCCTTACGTTATCGAGGAGGTCAATCATTCCGGTGCCATAAAAATCATCAACTTTGAAGGCACAAATCCAAAGGTGGTGAACGGTTAAAGAATCAAACATTATATCTTAGGTAATCCTATAAATGTTGAAAGTAATATTATTGAAACCGTAACCCCGGAGGAATATATAAGGGACACTTTCCAGAATGTTTCGGACTCCAAAAAGGAATAGGTATGTGGTACGTTAATTAAACCGATTCCGAAATAGTTCTAATAGCAATTTTTTCTGTTTTGGAATATTTAAGAAAATAGGAAAATAAGAAGTAGTCCGGGAAGGACACGAGGCGTCCACGAGGGTGGAGGTTGCGCCCCCCTGCCTCGTGGGCACCTCGTGTGCTCTCCGGACTCCATTTTCTTGCACGATACTTCTTTCGGTCGGTAAAAATTCACTATATAATCTCCCAAAGGTTTTGACCACCGTATCACGCATATACCCTCTGTCTTTGTTTCGAGCGTTTTTCTGACAGATCTAGAGCACCATGACATCTTCAAGCGCTCCCAAGGACAAGTTTTTCGAGAGGGTCATCAACCCCTATCTTGCGGAGGTGCTGCATCACCCTCAAACCATTGAGATGCGTGAGGGGGTGCTGCACATTCGTGATGTGGAGGGACCAAGGAGTACCGGAAGCGTGGAGACAAAGCTCGAAGTGATGGAACAACAAGTTTTCAAGTGCCAAGGGATGGTGGAGCGCGGACTTAACACCAACCAGATGATGATCGCGGAGTTCACCAACAACCACAAGCTGGACGCCAAGAACATTGGGGAGACCATCTTCAAGCTTCATGAGAAAATTGAGCACCTCCAAGCCCAGATATATGACCTGCAAAACCAAAACTGTGAGTATGAATATAGATTAAAGAGGATGAGTTTGGCTGCAGACTTGAGGATCGCAGAGACTCGATCATCCTTCTATGATGGTGATCCTAAGCCTTGGAATACGGACGACAAGCCTACATCATCAACAACTCCATCATCACCACCTTCGAGGATATAATCACATGGGTATGGGCACTCCCCTTGGCAACTGCCAAGCTTGGGGAGGTGCCCCGGTATTGTATCACCATCACACTCCTATATTTACCATTTTTCTTAGTTCGATCCTTTTGGTAATATCTTGATCTAGTAGAATAAAGTTATGGTATGAATTAGCTTTGAGTTTTGCTTTGTGATCCCTCCATGTAATCAAGTCCATGAGCTATATATAATAAAGATTAGTGTTGAGTCAAGGGCTTGCTATCTTGCTATGATCTTAAATGCTTGTTGTTGCACCAGAAAGTATGCATCTGAATGCTCCAGGGACTTCCGCGGTCCTTCCTCTTCCTGTCGCAGCACAGCTGATCGATGTCTTTCAGCTTGTAGTTGAGACTCAAGAAACCAAACTGATTCAGACAGTGAGTTTGAATAGCTTGTGCAAGCGATAGTGGCCAGTAACTCGAACACTAAACCAAGACAGGACTTTGGGGTTGTCTCGCAGTCTTCAAGATAGTCTTCCTTAGCTGTTTTATCAGCTTTGTTGGAGACCAACAAGGATGTGTCACTATCCTGAACCTTTTCTGCATTACTTCCTTTACCATTGCTTAATAAGGCACTCTTCCCCAATATTATGTCAGCATTCTAAAAGAAGAAACAAGCAGACACATAACAAGTTTAGCATGTACTAGTATATGAAACTCATTTCGGTGAACCAGTTCATTAGTAAGGTGGACAGGATTAAACTACCAAGTCTTCTATTGCCAAGTACTAGTACATAATAAAAGCATCAAACAAACATGTATCTATGTCCTATGGTCACTTCATTGTCTTGCCAAATCAAAATAGAGACATGGTTCAAATCATATCAGTTCAAGACAAAGCAGTAGTGAAAGAATACAAAGTGTGGGAAACTACACGGCACAACAAGATTTCAGATGGGTACCACGGGTCTACATGTACAACAACACTATTGGCTCTGTTGTGATGCTAGTAATGTGCATGATATGAAAGTCAACTGTATACATAATTGAAAATGAAATCAACAGAGCTATTGATAAGAGCAAACCTGTTAAAGAAACATGTGTGAACATACCTATTTAGCCATTGGAGTTTTGATTGGATCCTTCAATTTAAAAATAAGTTTGTATGAGTAAATACAGTGATACAAGAACAAAGCAATCATAGTTTAAAAAAAGGCACGCCTAAGCAAGCGCTTAAGCGCGCCTAGGCTCTAGGCGTTGGCAAAACGCATTGCGCATAACTACGCATAATCTATACATAACTGCGCATAAGCATGCACTTTGGTCAGTAAAGCGTAAGGAGGTGGCAAAATGCACAATTAACGCCTAGTGCTTTTTTGAACTATGATAGCAATGGAATCTTAAATTAGAACAGTTGTTCTTTAGGTTTAGGCACTTGTTCTACATGAACAGAGTACAGTAAGACGCAAGAATAAAATACCTGAAAATAGAAAATGAGCTCATAGACCTTACCACATTCTTGGTTCGACACCAGTACAGAACAAGGAGTTCCCAGTCATCGTCCAGTAAATGTGTCTCATGAGAACGTAAGGGAATTTGATGAGTTTCTTTGCCGGTGAAGTACGTTTTCTTCAGGTAATTCCGATACTGCCATCAAGCATTCTTGAAGATAGCAGAGGTATTAGCACAGGTTACCTCATCCTGAGTTTCCAAATCGGTCCTTCTCTATAGAGAAAAATGGGAAAATTTGTTGTATTATAACCATCATGGAGGTAGGATGTATGGGACGAAGCAAAGTAATTGCCATGAATAACATTACTTACACATAACTCCTGGACAAACACCTGTAACTAGCATTTTCCTTCATCTTCAGTATAATATTTCCAAGATGGGAAGATACGCATGTCGGTGTCAAAACCGGCGGATCTCGGGTAGGGGGTCCCGATCTGTGCGTCAAGGCTGATGGTAACAAGAAGTAAGGGACACATATGTTTACCTGTGTTGGGCCCTCTCGATGGAGGTAAAACCCTACTTCCTGCTTGATTAATATTGATGATATGGGTAGTACAAGAGTAGATCTACCACGAGATCGTAGAGGCTAAACCCTAAGAGCTAGCCTATGATGGTATGATTCTGTGATCGGCCTTCTAAGGACCAACCTCTCCAGTTTATAAAGACACCGGAGAGGGCTAGGGTTTACATGGAGTCGGTTACAAGGAAGGAAATATAATATCCGGATCGCCAAGCTTGCCTTCCACGCCAAGGAAAGTCCCATCCGGACACGGGCCAAAGTCTTGAGTCTTGTATCTTCGCGCTTCAATAGTCCGGACGTTGTACACATCCGCTGTCCGGATACCCCTTATCCAGACTCCTCAAGAGCCCCGAACCAGGCTTCAATGACGATGAGTCCGGCGCGCAGTATTGTCTTCGGCATTGCAAGGCGGGTTCCTCCTCCGAATACTCCAAAGCAATTATCGAACACTCAAATTGTGTCTGGATCTGAAAAATGATCTTCGCATACCACTGTAGAGAAAATGATATTTCACAAATGCAATCTACTGACAACTTTTTCTGACGACGTGATACGTTATTATGATCGGATCCATTATTCGAACCATTTACACACAACTAGCCACAGCGCATATTACGAGGCAGTTTCTGTGACACGTCTTGTCAAAGCAGAGATCGTGTCCCCTTATCACGATATTCTCATCAATACGGGTATGGGTAATCTCACCACGCCATTAATCGTGGCGCTTGGGAAACAAGCGATTCCCAACGGGCAAGTGGGGAGCTGCACCGCTTCCAGTGCCTATATAAAGGGATAAGATTCCCCCATTTTCACCCACGCCTTCTTCCTCCTTCGCCCACTCTTGCCCCCTCAAGCTCCAGCGCCCAAGCACAAGTCTTCCCCGCACAGCTAAACATGTCCGGAGCAAGAGGCAAGTGGGTGGCTTCCACCGTCAAGGAGAAGCACATCACAAATCTTCGGGTGGCCAGATACTTGGCCGAGGACATAGCGCACCGTCTACCAGATGCTGGGTAGGTCATTCCGACCCAGTGACCCCACGAGGGTCGATTCGCCGCCCACTTCGCCCATGGACTGGGATTTACCCATCCCTTCGCCCACGGGCTTATGTTCTACTACGGGCTAGATTTCCATGATCTAGCCCCAATTTAAATCCTCAACATCTCGGCGTTCATCGCCGGTGTGCGAGGCCTTCTCTCGCATCCGCCTCACCGCCCACGGCTGCAAACTTTCTGCGTGAAGCCAAAGGTGGTAAGCGGCCAACAGGCGGAGTGCGGAGGGGCCATGGTGGGCAGAATGCCCAACATCACATGGCTCGAAGGCTCCTTTGCGGAGACCGTAAAAGGATGGCAATCGGGGTGGTTCTACATCACCGAGCCGCAGCTGGCGCCAATCGGGCAGCTGCCCCGAAGTTCGATCCGGAGCCCCATGTGGCTCACCTCCAGGAGAAGAAGGGCCTGTCTGGGCGATTCCACGGAGCTGGCCGGACTCCAAACATGCATCAAAAGCATGAAGGACAAGAACATCAAGCTTGTCAACGTGATCCAGGTCATGCTCGTCCGCCGGATCTTGCCCTGCCAGAGGCGGGCAGTCAATCTGTGGGAGTTCGTGCCAACCGAGCACCAGACGCTTCGGAGGCTCTACAACATGACGCACAAGGGTGCATGGAAGGTGTTGTTCAAGGCCTCCGAAGTACCTCCTCCAACATCCGAGGATCGTGGGCTCCATGCCGCGCGGGCTCCTAGGCCGGTGAGTTCCTAGACTGACACCGGACCCAGTCCTTCCCGATATATTCATGGGAGTGCTTTAAGTAGTTGTGCATATTTGCTTCAGGATTACGTGGAGATAGCGGAGCAGGTTCACTGCCCGACTCCACTGCCAGAAGACCCAGCAGATGCTCTCCTGACGGAGATGCTGGTCCCAGCATCGTACAAGGTGCCGGAGAAGAAGGTTGAGAAGAAGGCCCCGGGGATCCGGAAGGGTCTCTGGCGTAAGGTTGTGCTGGAAGCCTCGTTCGAAGACGATGAGGCGGACTCCTCCCACGAAGGGGAGGAGGAAGAAGAAGAAGATGCCCATCCGGAAGGGTTGAGAGGTCCGGTGAGGCGGACCAGGGGGCCGTAAAAGGCCCCCGGCGCAAGGCCGCCATACCCCTGTCGTTGGATGATGACAAGTCAGATTCCTCCTGTGGAGGCGGGGGGAATCAAGAAGAAATTCCACCTCCCTGCATTGGGGAGGGGAAGAAAATAAAAGCCGCCCGGAGGGGAGGCGCCCAAGAAGGGAAGGTGCCCTTGGGACTATTCCGCCCGACGCTCATAGCGAGGAGGGGTGGCTGCCCAGGGGGAAGCCCCTAGTGCGATCGTAAGTGTCCGCACTCTATCATGATTTCACTTCATAGTTTTTGCGTTTTATAATGCCGAATGTATGTGCAGTCCGCCCAGGGATCTCCCCGAAGTGTCTTCCTCCGGGTCCCTGAGTGATTCGGAGATCAATTCGCTTCCGACAGCCACTACTCCCCAACACGCGGATAACACGGAGGTGTTGTCCCGAAGGCTCCCAGAGCGGGGGGAGGTGACTCTAGAGACGCCTCGAGGCGGGGTCCCAGAGGTCGGACACGCGGGGTTCAAGATCCCCATGGATCGTGTCGATGAGAGCCTTGGTCGGCCAAGCTCTCAGCCGAACACAATTCCGGAACCTTCGATGGTTCCGGACTCAGGCGGGCAACCCCTCTCTAGGGAGGGCGAGCAGTCTGTGTCGCGGACGTCCATTGCGCATGAGGCGTCGGACGGTCTGCTGGAAGCGCTTCGCGGCGCTTCCCTGGATGAAGGGCAGCGTACTCTCATGAGTACGGTGATTCGGAAGGTTTCGTCCACCAAGAGCGAACTAACCGAAGCTTGCACCAGCCTCCTAACAGGATTCGAGGTACGTAATAAATATGTGCAAAATTACCACCCGATAGGTAGTAGCCCCTGATACTCTGTTTGGTGTTCGGAAAGAAAAGCCGAGCAGAGGGTCAATTATAATCCGCAGGAGTCTAATCATAAGTATTATTGTGAATAAGCAGGCTGTGCTGCTTGCTGCTGCTGCCCGTACTGCCGAGGTTGCCGATCTGAAGCGGGACCTGGAGCAGGCGCAGGGAGAGCTCGACCTCACGAGGAGGCAGCTCGAAGAGAACAAGGGTAAGTAATTCCCGCTCTTATGCATTTAAGGATAGGCAAAATTGGTGGGTCTAACACCTAAGTGTCGTGACCGTGTAACGGGGACACCGCCGAAGTGGCGTACCTGAAGAAGGCGTTGTCCGAAGCCAAAGACAGGGAGGCCTCGGAGTGTAAGGAGCGCGAGAAGCAAAGTGCTAAGGTGGGTGAGGTACAGCAAGAGCTCCAGGACCTCGGCAAGAAATGCAAGTCCGTGGAGCATGATCTGAAGGCGAAAGAGGCCAAGCTTGCGAAGGCCCTTATGAGTTTAAAAGACGCCAAGGCCGAAGCCGAGAAAGCACAGTAGGAGATCCAGGAGGCCAGGAAGATAGCAGCGGGTAAGAAGTTCTTTATGCAAAGCAAACCTGTGGAGGAGGCATTTCTTTTACTTACTCGAATTCGGAGCTCTCCAGGGGCATTCGCAGATCTGCCACGCAGCGTATCACACGCTGCGGAGTTCTACCGTGCCCAGGAGGGGAACTTAACGGAGAAGTTGTTCTGGTCCCAGTATGCTAGGGTCAAACACCCGATGCCTCTGAGTGACCAACTGAAGCAGTTGGTCGAACTCCACAGAGCAGCCGAACTGGCTATGAAAGGTTTCATAGTGCGGATGTGGCCTGGTGAGCTCATGCTCAGTAGCTACTTCGGCCTGATCAAGCAGATGGTGGATGTCTGCCCGCGGCTTGAGGTGATCAAGCAATCTGTGTGCATCGAGGGTGCCCGCCGGGCCCTTGCCCGTGTCAAAGTGCATTGGGGCAAGATGGATGTGGAGAAGCTGGTCAAGGACGGGCCGCCGGAGGGCAAGGCGCATCGCCATCCCGAGCTATACTATGATGGCATTATGAAGGGTGCTCGTGTCGTTGCTGACGAATGTACCAAGGACACCATTTTTGAATGAATTCACTTCTGTCATGTTTGTATTTTAAGGATGAAGTTACTTGCGCTATGTGGCGCTTTTGTTATTTAAAATATTGCCTTCTGTGCGGCTGTTTATAAAATCCTGAAAGTAGGCCAGTCGTTGGCTTCCGCCCCCACGTGATTAGCACTGGGGTGTTCGTGGAAAACCCGGACACTCTTTACCCAAATGTTTGGTCCCTTAAGGAGGTGTCCGGCACAGCGAACGAGGCAATCGGACTATGCGGCTTTATAACTTTCGCTTAGCCATAGAAGTCTACAATTTTAAATTTCCGCGAAGCCCCTAGAATCCGGAAGGCCAAATTGGGGTGCGATATACGCCTTGATCGGACAAAGATGATTTATCGCCTAAAGCGGAAAATCTTTAAGGATTTTAGTACCTCTCGAACAGCGACCAGCTCTCGCCACATCATGCCGGTCAGTTTTCGGCTTTCTCTACTGAGGTGCTCGTCCGAAAGAACCGGGACACAATCGCAGTAGTTCTCCCTGCGCTACCTTGCCGATATAACGGAACGTAAGGCACCAAAACAAGGGAGCCGGGCTATCCTAACTGTAGACCCAAGACATGATTCGGAGTTGATTCATATAGTGCTATAAGTTCGGGGTGTTGGAAATATGCCCTAGAGGCAATAATAAAAGTATTATTATATTTCCTTGTTCATGATAATTGTCTTTTATTCATGCTATAAATGTATTATCCGGAAATCGTAATACACGTGTGAATACATAGACCACAATATGTCCCTAGTGAGCCTCTAGTAGACTAGCTCGTTGTGATCAACAGATAGTCATGGTTTCCTGGCTATGGACATTGGATGTCGTTGATAACGGGATCACATCATTAGGAGAATGATGTGATGGACAAGACCCGATCCTAAGCATAGCACAAAGATCGTGTAGTTCGTCTGCTAGAGCTTTTCTAATGTCAAGTATCTCTTCCTTAGACCATGAGATCGTGTAACTCCCGGATACCGTAGGAGTGCTTTGGTGTATCAAACGCCACAACGAATCGGGTGACTATAAAGGTGCACTACAGGTATCTTCGAAAGTGTCTGTTGGGTTGACACGGATCGAGACTGGGATTTGTCACTCCGTGCAAATGGAGAGGTATCTTTGGGCCCACTCGGTAGGACATCATCATAATGTGCACAATGTGACCAAGGGGTTGATCACGGGATGATGTGTTGCGGAACGAGTAAAGAGACTTGCCGGTAACGAGATTGAACAAGGTATCGGTATACCGACGATCGAATCTCGGGCAAGTAAAATACCGCTAGACAAAGGGAATTGTATACGGGATCGACTGAGTCCTTGACATCGTGGTTCATTCGATGAGATCATCGTGGAACATGTGGGAGCCAACATGGGTATCCAGATCCCGCTGTTGGTTATTGACCGGAGAACGTCTCGGTCATGTCTACATGTCTCCCGAACCCGTAGGGTCTACACACTTAAGGTTCGATGACGCTGGGGTTATAAAGGAAGTTTTGTATGTGGTTACCGAATGTTGTTCGGAGTCCCGGATGAGATCCTGGACGTCACGAGGAGCTCCGGAATGGTCCAGAGGTAAAGATTTATATATGGGAAGTCCTGTTTTGGTCACCGGAAAAGTTTCGGGTTTTATCGGTAGACGTCTGGGACCACCGGAGGGTCCCGGGTTCACCAAGTGGGGCCACTGCCCCAGAGGGCTGCATGGGCCAAGTGTGGGAGGGAACCAGCCCTGTGTGGGCTGGTGCGCCCCACCAAGGCCCAAGGCGCCTAGGGTTTGGGGAGGGGCGCCCACCTGCTTTGGGGGCAAGTTCCCCTCTCCACCCCTTGGCCGCCCCTAGATGGGATATAGGGCTGGGCCGCCCCTAGGGTGGAAACCTGGGTGGGGCGCAGCCCCTCTCCCCTATATATATTGGAGGCATAGGAGCAGCCCAACACATGAGTTTCTTCTCTGTTGGCGCAGCCATGCTCTCTCCCTTCTCCTCATATCTCGCGGTGCTTGGCGAAGCCTGCTGGACTACCACGCCTCCATCACCACCACGCCGTTGTGCTGCTGCTGGATGGAGTCTTCTCAACTTCTCCTCTCTCCTTGCTGGATCAAGGCATGGGAGACGCCACCGGCTGTACGTGTGTTGAACGCGGAGGTGCCGTCCGCTCGCACTAGGATCTCCGTGATTTGAATCACGACGCAGCACGACTCCTTCAAACCCATTCTCTTGAACGCTTCCGCTTAGTGATCTACAAGGGTATGTAGATGCACTCTCCTTCCCCTTGTTGCTAGTCTCTCCATGGATAGATCTTGGTGACTCAGAGGAAAATTTTGAATTTCTGCTACGCTCCCCAACAGTGGCATCATGAGCTAGGTCTATTGCGTAGATTCTTTGCACGAGTAGAACACAAAGTAGTTGTGGGCGTTGATTTTGTTCAATATGCTTACCGTTACTAGTCCAATCTTGTTTCGACGGTATTGTGGGATGAAGCGGCCCGACCGACCTTACACGTACACTTACGTGAGACAAAGTTCCACCGATTGACATGCACTTGGTGCATAAGGTGGCTAGCGGTGCCGAGATCTCCCACTTTAGTCGGAACGGATTCGATGAAAAGGGTCCTTATGAAGGGTAAATAGCAATTGGCATATCACGTTGTGGTTTTGCGTAGGTAAGAAACGTTCTTGCTAGAAACCCATAGCAGCCACATAAAACATGCAACAACAATTAGAGGACGTCTAACTTGTTTTTGAAGGGTATGCTATGTGATGTGATATGGCCAAGAAGAATGTGATGAATGATATGTGATGTATGAGATTGATCATGTTCTTGTAATTGGAATCACAACTTGCATGTCGATGAGTATGACAACCGGCAGGAGCCATAGGAGTTGTCTTAATTTATTGTATGACCTGCGTGTCATTGAACAACGCCATGTAATTACTTTACTTTATTGCTAACCGGTAGCCATAGTAGTAGAAGTAATAAGTTGGCGAGACGACTTCATGGAGACACGATGATGGAGATCATGATGATGGAGATCATGGTGTCATGCCGGTGACGATGATGATCATGCAGCCCCGAAGATGGAGATCAAAAGGAGCAAAATGATATTGGCCATATCATGTCACTATTTGATTGCATGTGATGTTTATCATGTTTATGCATCTTGTTTACTTAGGACGATGGTAGTAAATAAGATGATCCTTACAAAATTTCAAGAAGTGTTCTCCCTAATCGTGCACCGTTGCTACAGTTAAAGTCGCTTCTAAGCACCACGTGATGATCGGGTGTGATGGATTCTTACGCTCACATACAACGGGTGTAAGACAGTTTTACACAGCGAAAACACTTAGGGTTAACTTGACGAGCCTAGCATGTACGACATGGCCTCGAACACGGAGACCGAAAGGTCGAGCATGAGTCGTATGGAGGATACGATCAACATGAAGATGTTCACCGATGATGACTAGACCGTCTCACGTGATGATCGGACACGGCCTAGTTGACTTGGATCATGTAATCACTTAGATGACCAGAGGATGTCTATTCGAGTGGGAGTTCATAAGATGAACTTAATTATCCTGAACATAGTCAAAAGATCTTTGCAAATTATGTCGTAAGCTCGCGCTTTAGTTCCACTGCTTAGATATGTTCCTAGAGAAAATATAGTTGAAAGTTGACGAAGAGCAATTATGCGGAAGAGAAAGCTTATGTCCTTAATGCACCGCCTCAGTGTCTGAACCCCAAACGCCGTTTGTGGATGTTGCAAACATCGGACATACACGTTTTGATAACTACGTGATAGTTCAGTTAAACGGTTTAGAGTTGAGGCACCAAAGACGTTTTTCGAAATGTCGCGGAACATATGAGATGTTTCGAGGGCTGAAATTGGGATTTCAGGATCGTGCCCATGTCAAGAGGTATGAGACCTCCGACGATTTTCTTAGCCTGCAAACTAAGGGAGAAAAGCTCAATCGTTGAGCTCGTGCTCAGATTGTCTGAGTGCAACAATCACTTGAATCGAGTGGGAGTTGATCTTCCAGATGAGATAGTGATGTTTCTCCAAAGTCATTGCCACCAAGCTGCTAGAGCTTCGTGATGAGCTATAACATATCAGGGATAGATATGATGATCCTTGAGGTATTCGCGATGTTTGACACCGCGAAAGTAGAAATCAAGAAGGAACATCAATTGTTGATGGTCGGTGAAACCACTAGTTTCAAGAAGGGCAAGGGCAAGAAGGGATACTTCATGAAACGGAAAATCAGCTGCTGCTCTAGTGAAGAAACCCAAGGTTGAACCCAAACCCGAGACTAAGTGCTTACGTAATAAGGGGAACAACCATCGAGCAGAATTACCCTAGATACTTGGTAGATGAGAAGACCTGGCAAGGTCGATAGAAGTATATTGATATACATTATGTTAATGTGTACTTTACTAGTACTCCTAGTAGCACCGTGGTATTAGATACCGTTCGGTTGCTAGGTGTTAGTAACTCAAATAAAAGCTACGGAATAAACGGAGACTAGCTAAAGGTGAGTCGACGATATGTGTTGGAAGTGTTTCCAAGGTTGATGTGATCAAGCATCGCACGCTCCCTCTACCATCGAGATTTGGTGTTTGCGCTGAGCATAGACATGATTGGATTATGTCTATCGCAATACGGTTATTCATTTAAGGAGAATAATGGTTACTCTGCTTATTTGAATAATACCTTCAATGGTCTTGCACCTAAAGGAATGGTTTATTGAATCTCGATTGTAGTGATACACATTTTCATGCCAAAAGATATAAGATAGTAATGATAGTACCACTTACTTGTGGCAATCGCCATGTAATCATATTGGTGTAAACGCATGAAGAAGCTCCATGTTGATGGATCTTTGGACTCACTCGCTTTTGAAAAGTTTGAGACATGCTAACCATGTCTATTGGTGTATACGCATGAAGAAACTCCATGCGGATGGATCGTTTGGACTCACTTGATTTTGAATCACTTGAGATATGCAAATCATACCACATAGGCAAGATGACTAAAAAGCCTCGTTTTTCAGTAAAATGGAACAAGATAGCAACTTGTTGGAAGTAACACATTTTTGATGTGTGCAGTCCAATGAGTGTTGAGGCATGCAGTGAATATCGTTATGTTCTTACTTCACAGATGATTCGAGTAGATGTAGAGTATATTTACTTAATGAAACACGAGTCTGAATTATTGAATGGTTCAAGTAATTTCAGAGTGAAGTTGAAGATCATCGTGACAAGAGGATGAAATGTCTATGATATGATCATAGAGATGAGTATCTGAGTTACGAACTTTGGCACGCAATTAAGACATTGTGGAAATTGTTTCACAATTAATACCACCTGGAACACCATAGTGTGATGGTGTGTCCGAACATCATAGTTGCACCCTATTGGATATGGTGCGTACCATGATGTCTCTTATTGAATTACCACTGTCGTTTATGGGTTAGGCATTAGAGACAACCACATTCACTTTAAATACGGCACCACGTAATTCCGTTGAGATGACACCGTATGAACTATGGTTTAGAGAAACCTAAGCTGTCATTTCTTAAATGTTTGGGGCTGCGACGCTTATGTGAAAAAGTTTCAGGTTGATAAGCTCGAACCCAAAGCGGATAAAATGCATCTTCATAGGACACCCAAAACAGTTGGGTATACCTCCTAATTCTGATCCGAAAGCAATATGGATTGTTTCTTGAATCGGGTCCTTTATCGAGGAAAAGTTTGTCTCGAAAAGTTGAGTGGGAGGATGGTGGAGACTTGATATGGTTATTGAACCGTCACTACAACTAGTGTGTAGCAGGGCACAGGAAGTTGTTCCTGTGGCACCTACACCAATTGAAGTAGAAGCTTATGATAGTGATCATGAAACTTCGGATCAAGTCACTACCGTACCTCATAGGGTGACAAGGATGCATACTGCTTCAGAGTGGTAGAGTAATCTTGTCTTGAAGGTCATGTTGCTAGACAACAATGAACCTACGAGCTATGGAGAAGCAATGGTGGGCTCAAATTCCGACAAATGGTTAGAAACCATGAAATCCGAGATAGGATCCATGTATCAGAACAAAGCATGGACTTTGGTGGACTTGCCCGTTGATCGGCAAGCCATTGAGATAAATGGATCTTTAAGAAGAAGACGGACGTGGACGGTGATGTCACCGTCTATGAAGCTCGACTTGTGGCGAAGGTTTTTTTTCACAAGTTCAAGGAGTTGACTACGATGAGATTTTCTCATCTGTAGCGATGCTTAAAGTCCGTCGGAATCATGTTAGCATTAGCTGCATTTATGAAATCTGGCAGATGGATGTCAAAACGAGTTTCCTTACCGGCCAGAAGGAAAGGTTGTATGTAATACAACCATAAAGGTTTTGTCGATCCTAAGGATGCTAAAAGGTATGCTAGCTCCAGCGATCCTTCTAAGGACTGGAGTAAGCATCTCGGACTTGGAATATGTACTTTGATAAGATGATCAAAGATTTTTGTTTATACAAAGTTTATGAGAAACTTATATTTCCAAAGAAGTGAGTGGGAGCACTATAGAATTTTCGATGAGTATATGTTATTGACATATTGTTGATCAGAAATAATGTAGAATTTCTAGAAAGCATATAAGGTTATTTGAAAAGTGTTTTTCAATGGAAAACCTGGATTAGGCTATTTGAACAATAAGCATCAAGATCTATAAGATAGATCAAAATGCTTAATAGTACTTTCAAATGAGCACGTATTTTGACATGATCTTGAAGGTGTTCAAGATGGATCATCAAAGAAGGAGTTCTTGCTCGAGATGTAAGGTATGAAGTTAAGACTTAAAAGCTCGACCACGGCAGAAGAGAGAGAAAGGACGAAGGTCGCCCCTATGCTTTATACATAGGCTCTCAAGATGCTATCTTTGTACCGCACTGAAGTGTGCCTTGCCATGAGTCGACATAAGGGTACAAGAATGATCCAGAATGGATCATTGGACAGCGGTCAAAATTGTCCTTGGAGTAAATAAGGACATGTTTCTCGATTATGGAGGTGATAAAGAGTTGGCGTAAAGGATTACGCCGATGCAAGCTTTAACACCTATCCGAGTGACTCGAGTAGCAAACCGGATACGATAGTGGAGCAACCATTTGGAATAGCTCCAAGTGGAGCGTGGAAGCAACATTTACGTAATGACCTAGAGATTTATGAAGTACATACGGATCTGAATGTTGCGCACCGCTGACTAAAACCTCTCTCACAAGCAAAACATGATCAAACCCCGTAACTCATTGAGTCTTAATCACATGATGATGTGAACTAGTTTAATGACACTAGTAAACTCTTTGGATGTTGGTCACATGGCGATGTGACCGTCAATGTTAATCACATGGCGATGTGAACTAGATTATTGACTCTAGTGCAAGTGGGAGACTGTTGGAAATATGCCCTAGAGGCAATAATAAAAGTATTATTATATTTCCTTGTTCATGATAATTGTCTTTTATTCATGCTATAAGCGTATTATCCGGAAATCGTAATGCACGTGTGAATACATAGACCACAATATGTCCCTAGTGAGCCTCTAGTAGACTAGCTCGTTGTGATCAACAGATAGTCATGGTTTCTCGCTATGGACATTGGATGTCGTTGATAACGGGATCACATCATTAGGAGAATGATGTGATGGACAAGACCCAATCCTAAGCATAGCACAAAGATCGTAGTTCGCTCGCTAGAGCTTTTCTAATGTCAAGTATCTCTTCCTTAGACCATGAGATCGTAACTCCGGATACCGAGGAGTGCTTTGGGTGTATCAAACGCCACAACGAATCGGGTGACTATAAAGGTGCACTACAGGTATCTCCGAAAGTGTCATTGGGTTGACACGGATCGAGATGGATTTGTCACTCCGTGCAAACAGAGAGGTATCTCTGGGCCCACTCGGTAGGACATCATCATATGTGCACAATGTGACCAAGGGGTTGATCACGGATGATGTGTTGCGGAACGAGTAAAGAGACTTGCCGGTAAGGAGATTGAACAAGGTATCGGTATACCGACGATCGAATCTCGGGCAAGTAAAATACCGCTAGACAAAGGGAATTGTATACGGGATCGACTGAGTCCTTGACATCGTGGTTCATTCGATGAGATCATCGTGGAACATGTGGGAACCAACATGGGTATCCAGATCCCGCTGTTGGTTATTGACCGAAGAACGTCTCGGTCATGTCTACATGTCTCCCGAACACGTAGGGTCTACACACTTAAGGTTCGATGACGCTAGGGTTATAAAGGAAGTTTTGTATGTGGTTACTGAATGTTGTTCGGAGTCCCGGATGAGATCCCGGACGTCACGAGGAGCTCCAGAATGGTCCGGAGGTAAAGATTTATATATGGGAAGTCTTGTTTTGGTCACCGGAAAAGTTTCGGGTTTTATCGGTAACGTACCGGGACCACCGGGAGGGTCCCGGGGGTCCACCAAGTGGGGCCACCGGCCCAGAGGGCTGCATGGGCCAAGTGTGGGAGGGAACCAGCCCCAGGTGGGCTGGTGCGCCCCCCCCCCCCCCACCAAGGCCCAAGGCGCCTAGGGTTTGGGGAGGGGGCGCCCCACCTTGATTTGGGGGCAAGTTTCCCCCTCTCCACCCCTTGGCCGCCCCCCTAGATGGGATCTAGGGCTGGCCGCCGCCCCCTAGGGTGGAAACCTAGGTGGGGGCGCAGCCCCCTCTCCCCCTATATATATTGGAGGCATAGGAGCAGCCCAACACATGAGTTTCTTCTCCTGTTGGCGCAGCCATGCCTCTCTCCCTTCTCCTCATATCTCGCGGTGCTTGGTGAAGCCCTGCTGGACTACCACGCTCCTCCATCACCACCACGCCGTTGTGCTGCTGCTGGATGGAGTCTTCCTCAACTTCTCCCTCTCTCCTTGCTGGATCAAGGCGTGGGAGACGTCACCGGGCTGTACGTGTGTTGAACACGGAGGTGCCGTCCGTTCGGCACTAGGATCTCCGGTGATTTGAATCACGACGAGTACGACTCCTTCAACCCCGTTCTCTTGAACGCTTCCGCTTAGCGATCTACAAGGGTATGTAGATGCACTCTCCTTCCCCTCGTTGCTAGTCTCTCCATGGATAGATCTTGGTGACTCGTAGGAAAATTTTGAATTTCTGCTACGTTCCCCAACACGGGGTGCCGCACTATTGAAAGTGTTCGGACTTTTAGTTGCCATATTACGGGGTGCCATGAGAAGCCCCTGGCAAACTTACCGTACCAAGGTGTACGGATGCAAAACCAAATAAACATTTACAGGAGAAAAAAATGCTCCAATAAGAATAATAAGCTGACACTATATATAGCCTCCCATTGACGAAAAATACGTTTAAGTGTATGTTTACAACAGATGCATTAAGCGGAGATAAAAAGGACTATTTGACATGTCCTATCCAGGGGTAGGCCGTGTACAGGTAGATAAAGCAGGTATAATGATCGCAAATAGATTCCACCTGGGTTTTCTTCTATTCTGCACATCTGTTGCCTCCTTGGATGTCTCTCCCCTATGAGTCCGGCAATTCGGCTCTTCTGAGGATGCTGCACTAGCGCGGTGTCCTGCAAGGTAAGAGGGAAAGAGTATGAAGGTATTGGGCGGTTTCCCGCATTATCAACTGAGTCGTTGATGCGCGTCCGCCTATGCCCATGGTATCTTGAGTGCGTAATTGTGTACGCATGGCACGAATGCTGCTTTGGAGGGGCTTGAGCGGATGCCGGACTGCTAATCACGATCTTGGTGTTCCTGATGATCCTGTTGCGGGGTGCTCCGGACTCGCTTGACAGTGCTCGAAGTTGTCGCCGGATTGGTGTGTCGGAGTAGGCTGCATTGTACTTCTCCCGCTAGGGCCGCCATATGCTCTTCTGTTCGAAGGGAGCGGTCCATATTTCCATTGACAGTGATGACCCCGCGCGGTCCTGGCATCTTGAGCTTGAGGTATGCATAATGTGGTACCGCATTGAATCTAGCGAATGCGGTTCATCCGAGCAGTGCGTGGTAACCACTGCGGAAAGGGACGATATCAAAGATTAACTCTTCGCTCCGGAAGTTATCCGGGGATCCGAAGACCACTTCCAACGTTATAGAGCCCGTACAGCGGGCCTCTACTCCGGGAATTACACCTTTAAAGGTAGTTTGGTGGGCTTGATCCTTGAAGGATCAATGCCCATCTTGCGCACTGTGTCCTCATAAAGCAGGTTCAGGCTACTACCGCCGTCCATAAGGACACGCGTGAGGTGGAATCCGTCGATGATTGGGTCTAAGACCAGTGCGGCTGAGCCGCCATGATGGATGCTAGTGGGATGATCCCTATGATCAAAGGTGATCGGACAGGCTGAGCATGGGTTGAATTTCGGGGCGACTGGCTCCATCGCATAGACGTCCCGTAGTGCCCGCTTCCGTTCCCGTTTGGGGATGTGGGTGGCGTAGATCATATTGACCGTTTTCACCTGGAGGAATTTCTTTTGTCCCCTCGTATTCGGACGCCGGGGCTCGTCGTCATCGTCGCTGTGTAGCCCCTTGTCCTTGTTTTCAATGTTTATCTTGCCGGCCTGTTTGAACACCCAGCAGTCTCTATTGGTGTGGTTGGCTGGTTTGTCCGGTGTGCCATGAATTTGGCACGAGCGCTCTAGTATGCGGTCCAGACTGGACGGTCCCTGATTATTTCTTTTGAACGGCTTTTTCCGCTGTCCGGGCTTAGATCTGCTGAATCCGGCGTTGACTGATGTGTCTTCAGTGTTGTCGATGTTGTTCCGTCTCTTATGTCTGTTGCGCCGTGGCATGCAGTTAGCATCGCGGTCGTCCGAAGTGCCGGAAAGTGGCGTGGTGCCACTGCAAGCCAACCAGCTATCCTCGCCCGCACAAAAATGGGTCATTATGGTTGTGAGAGCTGCCATAGACTTGGTTTTTTCCTGGCTGAGGTGTCAAGCGAGCCACTCCTCACGGATATTATGCTTAAAAGCCGCCAGGGCTTCGGTGTCCGGACAGTCAACTATTTGGTTCTTTTTAGTGAGGAACCGAGTCTAGAATTTCCGGGCTGACTGTCTGGGCTGTTCAGTAATGTGGCTCAGGTCATTAGCGTCCGGTGGTCGCACATATGTTCCCTGGAAGTTATCAAGGAATGCGTCTTCCAGGTTTTCCCAACTGCTAATGGAATTTGCTACCAGGCTATTTAACCAGTGCCGGGCTGGTCCTTTGAGCTTAAGGGGGAGATACTTGATGGCATGTAGATCATCTCCGCGGGCCATGTGAATGTGGAGAAGGAAATCTTCGATCCATAGTGCGGGGTCTGTTGTGCCATCGTATGATTTGATGTTTATGGGTTTGAATCCTTCTGGGAATTCATGATCCATCACTTCGTCAGTGAAGCAGAGGGGGTGTGCGGCGCCTCTGTGCCGGGCTATGTGGCTACGCAGGTCGGATTGGTCTGGGTTGCTATGTTCGGCCCGGCTGGACTTGTTGATGATGTATCCGGCGCGACGGTCATCATCGCGCGCTGGGGCACGCCCCCTCGATCTGTAGATCGATCTTGGTTGTCCTGCTTTATTTTCCAGAATATCTTGCAGGTCATGCCTGTTGCCGTGAGCCGTAGTGTGTCGGCGTGAGGGTGCGGGCTGGTATACGGGCTGGTATCCTGTTTTATCCCGGCCACGGGGTGGTCGGTCAGCCGTTTGGCGTTCGAGTCCATATTCCTCGGCTGCCAGGACTTCAGTCCATCTATATGTGAGCAGGTCTTGATCAGCTTGTAGTTGCTGCTGCTTCTTCTTCACGCTCCTCGCAGTGGCTATAAGCCTACGTTTGAAGCGCTCCTGCTCCATGGGATCCTCAGGCACGCCGAATTCGTCGTCGCCGAGGCTGATCTCGTCTTCGGAGAGGGGCATGTAATTGTCCTCCTCCGGGTATGCGTCTGTCGCCTGTTCTTCTGGGCTGACCTACTCATCTTCCTGTTCGGCCTACTCAAAGGCGGGCTGGTCAGGGTCATATTCTTCTTCGGCGCCATCCGGATTATTTTCGTCTCCGGGGCCGGTATTACTATGGCGAGGCTTGGAGCGGCGCCGACGATGCCCATTCTTTGATTTTCTTCCCGAGGGGTTGTCCTCCGTTGCCCCGTCGCCATTAGTTTCCTTCGGAGTGTCCACCATATATATATCATATGAGGAGGTGGCCGTCCACCGCCCAGTGAGCGGTGGCTCCTGTAATTCTCCTACATTGTCGTCCATACCATCAATGTCTTCGGAGTCGAAGTCAAGCAAGTTGGTTAAATCATCGACCGTGGCAATGAAGTGGGTGGTGGGTGGGCAGCGAATTCCTTCGTCGCCTGCTTCCCACTCAAGCCGGACATAGTTCGGCCCGGAGTCTCCTGACAAGGAGAGAGACTTCAGCAAGTCCAGCATGTCACCGAAGGGCGAGTGCCGAAAGACGTCCGCCGTGGTGAACTCCATCACCGGAGCCCAACTAGGATTGGCGGGCTCGGAGGCGCGCGGACTGGAACCTACGTCCGGATATGAATCCGGGGGTCCGGAGTCACAGGCTCCCTCAGAGGTGAGACCTATGTTTGGCTCCATCGCCGATGAGGGGACGGCCTGCGGGGCGGGGTCCAGCCCTCCGTCCTTAGGCAATGCAACCTGCCCCGGATTTAGATCTGAGCCTTCTGCCGGGGTGATATCCCGAGCAATGTCTGACAGCAGATCTAAGCCGTCCTCATCATGACTGTTCGGGGCTCGTGGCGCTGGCCCGAATCCATCAAAGATCAAGTCTCTGTGGATATCTGCCATGTAGTTCAGGTTTCCGAACCGGATTTGATGGCCGAGGGCATAGCTATTGATCTGCTCCAGGTGGCCAAGCGAATTGGCCCGCAGCACAAAGCCGCCGAACACGAAGATCTGTCCGGGGAGGAAAGTCTCAGCCTGGACAACATCGTTAGTGGCGATTGAAGGAGCCATCGAGCCTGACAGCAACGACACAGAGGAACTCCCAATGAAATCACCAATGTCAGTGTCAAAACCGGCGGATCTTGGGTAGGGGGTCCCGATCTGTGCGTCAAGGCTGATGGTAACAAGAAGTAAGGGACACAGATGTTTACCCAGGTTCGGGCCCTCTCGATGGAGGTAAAACCCTACTTCCTGCTTGATTAATATTCAAGATATGGGTAGTACAAGAGTAGATCTACCACGAGATCGTAGAGGCTAAACCCTAAGAGCTAGCCTATGATGGTATGATTGTAATTGTGATCGGCCTTCTAAGGACCAACCTCTCCAGTTTATATAGACACCAGAGAGGGCAAGGGTTTACATGGAGTCGGTTACAAGGAAGGAAATATAATATCCGGATCGCCAAGCTTGCCTTCCACGCCAAGGAAAGTCCCATCCGGACACGGGCCGAAGTCTTGAGTGTTGTATCTTCACGCTTCAATAGTCCGGACGTTGTACACAGTCCGGCTGTCCGGATACCCCCTTATCCAGGACTCCCTCAATGCACATACAATTTAACAACATCAAATGCGATAGATGCTAAACTACGACTGGCTGGTTGGGCTTCCTCCACAGGAATAGGCGTACAAACTGGTGGAGTTGGGGTTCGCCGTGATAGTACTGGCCCTTTGGGCACTGGAGCTGCCTTACTAACTGCTCTTGTTTGGGTGCTCTGTGTTGGAGATGGTGTTGTGTCAACGGGAACTGGGTTACTATCGGCTGGGGTTGGGGTTAGATTGGGTGAAGTTGGTTCTCTGTCCATCGCAGTAGGGGATCTGCGAGAGTTTGGGTTATGCGTGGTAGGGCTGGTTCTTGTGCATGTACAAACGGGGTGCTATCTCCACCAAGAGGTAGCACTGTTTTATTTGAAGACCGTGTTTTTATTGCGCTAGATACTGGCATCACCCGCTCCAGTTCAAATGGCTGATAAACAGGAAACATAGTTGAATGTACAGACATTGTATGAGAGACAGATGCAATAGATAGTGTGGAAAAAAGAGGGCATAAAATAGTTGACATGTATATTGTTTAACTAAAACAGATAGCATGACATAATTTCACATATATGATGTCTATCTAAACTAGATAGCATAGCATAACATAATTCAAAGATATGATGAATAACTAAACAGGATCGCATGACATAATTTACCTACATGTTATCTAAGTAATCAAGATCGCATCATTTAATTCACATATGTGATTTATATGCTAAACAGAGGGCATTCGATATGATGTCTGAACTAAGAACATGGTGTTGAATATTGTGTATATGATGTCTAAACTATGCAATGCAAGACACCGTATGCATGATATGAGCAGTATAACCGTGCAAAGTTAGAGCATACACCTCAGTGGGGGAATAGGACTGGTCATCTGTCTCTGAATCCATCTCTGAGGAGCTATCGGGACCCAACAAGAGATCTGCTTCGACAGGTAGCACTGTCTGCTGTGAAGGCCTTGTTTTCACTCCAGATTTTTCCATCTCCCACCCAAATGGCTGATTCACAGGAAGAGTAGTTTAATGTACAAACATTGTCGACAAATGGAAATGTAATGAAGAAAAGGATGGGCAAGATATCATTCAAATATATGATGCCTAGTTAAACAGGATGGCATTGCACATTTCACATATATTACAGCTGGCTAAAAGACATGAGACTGCATAATTCTCATATATGATATAGAAACTAAACAGGTGGCATTACAGAACATGTCTAAACTAAGCAGATGACATATATGATGTCAAAGGTAGGCACTGCAAGGCAACATATGCATGATATGACTAACATCATCATGCCAAGGTAGAGCAAACACCTTGGGGGGTAAATAGGAGTGGTCAGCTGCGTCTGAATCCGCCTCAGAACAGATGTCTTCCTCTGGATTACAATCTGGAGAGGGGTAGGGAGGGTTTGCCATTGAACCCACCATGGAGCGATGTCTGCATGATATTGTATTGCCGCGCAAAAATCTTCTCTTTTTCTCTACATGTCCAGCATGACTGTGTACAATATCTGACATGCATACGAAAAAATATGGTAAGATTATGTAAGGAGAGCATGCAGAAATTTAGAGTGATGGTAACAACCAGTGGATCGACGTTTTTCCTTTGAACCAAAATAGCCCTAATGGATCGACGTGAATGTATAGTAATAGTTGATGCAACAAGTGTACAACCTCTTTGCCGTAGCCGTGTCGACCTCAGCATCATTGGGTTGGTCGCTGAAGCAGTTGAGGCAGAGGTGGTTGTTGGAGGTGTGGAGGAAGATCTTAGGAATCTGTAGATGGTGTCCAAGGCACTGCTCTGTTGTGATGGATCGTTCTATCGTTGGAGCAGCTCCGGTGAGCCGTAAGACGTCAAGGCTGAAGCAGCACAAGACAGACATCGTCAATCTCAAGTGGATTCTAGTAGCATCTCCAATAGATGATGTAAAATGGATGTAAAATTAACATCACCAAAAACCACCTGACTACAACAGATGAGGTAAAAACTGTTGACTCTGGATTTAACTGTCAAAACTGAAATTTACTGTGGAATCTGAATGTTACTATCGAAACTGAATGCAATGGTAGCAGAGAGGCACTTGACATGTAGTTTAGGGAGGGCATGCAATTCATCTTCAACCTGCACCCCCCTAAGCCGCCAGGCACCACCGGCCGAACCGCCGGCCCTAGCGCCGCCTCGCCGCCCCGAAACAACTCGCCACCGCCACCCCGGCCAGCCCTCTAGGCCCCCCCACCCACCCTGAACCCTAAGATAGATAGTGGGGTACCTCTCCGGCGAGCCCCCGTCCCTGCTGCGGGTGGTTCTTCCTTAACTCCGGCGAGCCCCCCCAACCCCTAAAAATCGACTGACCCAAAAGTCGATTCAGTCGACTGAAGTGTGGCTTAATCGGAGCAGAGCAGCAGCACGAGCGAGGTGGAGAGCAGAAGCGGCAGCTGGGAGAGCGAGCGATCGAGCGAGAGTTGGAGCAGAAGCAGCAGCGCGAGCGAGCAAGCGAGAGCCGGAGCAGCAGCAGCAGATCCGGCTAGTATGGACGCCGCCGCCGAAGGGGCCTCGCACTGGGGGAGAGCCGCCGTGGAGATGTCGCCCACAGAGCCAGCTTCAAGGTAGCCGCTCCATGGGGGTGCGGGATGGAGCACCGTTGGCGGCGGGAGGTCGAGTTAAGGAGAAGGTGCGATGCGATGAGTGTACAACCTCTTTGGTGGCACCGAGTAGGCCTCTGCTTCGTCCGAGGAGTCGGTGAGGATGCTACGGTTCCTGTGGAGCAGGTTAAGGCGGCACTGTGGGGATGGAGCAGTCGTGATAGACGAGGCGATCGTCGGAGCAGCTCCTTGGAGGTGGAGGACGGGGCGGCTGAACCGGCGGGACCGCGAGATGGACGACGGATCCTCATCCGGGGAGGTGGACGAGGGACGTCGAGCTGTTGCAGTGGACGACGTCGTCGGGGAAGAGGCTCCGGCTGGGCAGCAGTGATGTGGCGGACGGGGGAGGGTGGTGTTTCACGGCTGGAGCGGAGAGGTTATGGCGGCCTGGGATTTCGAATAGCGAAAAGGGGGCGATGGGAGGGGGTGAAGCATGACTTAGGGACGCGCTTGTCCAAAATGTAGGGTGTGTTACAAAAGTACCCCCCGACGATTTGAACTAGCAGCCCTTTCAGCTCAGGGTTAGAAGGGGGATTTCACGTGTCGGGAATTGGCAGCTGGAGGGAGTTTTCGCACACGTTGTAATTTCGGGATAGCAAGGCGCGGGTTCTGAAGGCGCCAGTTTTGGGAGCACGATATCTGAATTTTCGGGACATAACAAGATGCGAGTTTGAATTTTAGGGACAAGCCTAATGTGTAGTAATATTGTACTTGTACGTACCAAATCAATTCGCACTTCCCTCAACCAAAAAGAAAACGAAAAAAATAAAACTATTCAGACCACATAAAGAGAGAGTCTTGCCCCGTTTTACTATACAAATGCTATTCAAAGCTACTCCCTCCTTCCTTATATATAGGGCCTAATGCGTTTTTCGATGCTAATTTGACCAAATATTAGAGCAATGATATATAACATGCAACTTACACAAAGCACACCGTTAACTTCGTCTATGAAAAGTTCTTTCAATGATATAATTTTCACGTTGTGCATGTCATGTACTATTAATCTTGTCAATAGTCAAAGGCGGTCTTAAAAATCTCATTACGCCCTATATAGATGGAAGGAGGGAGTATGAATCCATGTTATGTCCAATTAAATTTTTTCGCTTGCTGTATAATGCATGTAACCTACTCATACCAACATTTTAGTGCATTCCAAATGTCTATACTACTGCTGCAATTCGAACTAAATTTGAATTTGTTTCTCTATTTCAATAAGAATCTACAATCATGATTGTTGCCAACTTCAACCATCATAGTTTCCTTGCTATCCGCCTGATATAAATCAGACAGCCTATAATGCAGGATGGCAGGCACACCATCATCAAGAACTCCTTTTTTATAAGAGTAGAGATAAAATATATTAAATGTAGTATAACATGTTCATAAACACACCATGTGTATCACCGTTATATATATTCACACATGCGTCGGTTTAAAACACTATGATAAATTCTTCAAATATCTAAATTCGCTTTTTATAATGAAGTATATATGATCTCTATTCGTCTTTTACACCCACACAACCCTCTTATCTTTGTAGCTAGTGCTAACTTTCTCTTGTGCATGCACACGCCCGCATCTCTCTCACCCTCCCTCAGCATTCTCTAGCTCCATCGCGCAAATTTGTCTTTTCACTTTAGGTCGTTCACCCATGGTGTGTGTAGGCCCCCAGCTCCTTCTTTACGGCACACATCGATCGATACGCCTCTCTAGCCAGGTGTGCCTAGCACAAACACAAGCTTCCCCTCTTCTCTTGTCACCGTCCATGCCTCACTCCCACCACTCTTTTCATCGTTCTAGTACTCGCATAGTCCTCCCTGCTCGATATAGTATGCCTCTCGTAACACGTCCTACATGCATCCCTCTCTCTCTATCCTTCTCCTCGTGCCTCATTTGCTTCTAACACACACATGCATGTATACCGATCGATCTCCCAACATATACCTAGATCGACTTTAACTACCCCCCCATCGATCGACGTACCTCACAAGTTATGTCTCTCCTTTCTCTAACAAAGGGCGATTGATCTTCCTATGTAGTTATGTCTGCTTACCACAGCCACATCATCCCCCCTCATCATTCGTGCATGCCTCCCTGACCTGTCTCTCACTGCACGCGTGCATGCACAACAAGCAGCCATCTCCTCTCTTATTGATATTGTGGGCGTGCCCTCCGTTTGTCTAGCAAGCCTATCCCACCATTTGTTAGAAGCAAATCCACTACCACCCCCTCCAACACTCTAGCTCTGTCTCTCTCCCAACCTTATTCCTCTCCTGCACATATGCATGGATGCCGATCGATCTCCCTTAATACGTGAGGCAGATCGATCTCCTTAATACATGAGGTAGGCCTCTCTCCTCCTCCACACATATACCAGCCATTGTACCTCTATAGTTAATTGGGCCTCCCTCTTCCCCCACCACACATCGATAGTCGAGCGCTGCAGGTAGGTATCCATGCACTACTAGGGAAAAGCCTATACACAGAATCTTAGCAGCAGCGCAGTTCAAAATGGGGCGCTGCTGCTAAGTAGTTGTAGCGCGTGTTACGTAAACTTGATGCTGATAAGGATTTAGCAGTAGCGCGCTCGGCCAGAAACGCGCTGCTACAAATATCGACCGGCGGTGTTCACCTAACTCTAAGTAGCAGTAGCGCGGTCGCAGGAACAGCGCTACTGCTAAGTACGTAGTAGTAGCGCGCTTTTTTCGAGATCGCTGGTGGTAAGTTTCAAATTGCCACAATTTTTTGTCCCAGTTAGCAGTAGCGCTATATCGCAAAGTGCGCTGCTGCTAAGTACTTAGCAGCAGCGCGTTTTCTCTCCCAAGGCCATCGCTAACCGCACCAACCCAACACCTTTCCCCACCCGTCCCTCCCCTCCCCCTCCTCTTTTCCCTTCCCCCTACCTCCCCCTCTCCTCTCCTCCCTCCACCACATGCTCCCACTCTCACTCTTCTTCTTCTTCTCAATACTTCTCCCCCATTACTCTCTCTCTTCTCTATCCACCTTCTCTCTCTTCATTACTCCTACATAACTACACCACCTCCATTAATGCATCTCCTTTCTCTTTTCCTTCCCCTCCACTAGTTGAAGTTGTCTCCTCCCAAATTAGGTAGCTAGGTAGATGTAGGATTTAGTTAAGTGACCTATTTGCCCCCTAACTAGATCTATCTTTGTCAACAAGAGCTTTGTGCACTTTTGATCTCCCTACAACATCATCTCCACCGTGTGGTCGATCTCGATCGAGATAGAGGTGATGAAAATTTCATGCTTTTGCAAAATGGAAATGTGTTTATGTGTGTGTGATATGTTTGTGGAAATTGTGTGTGTGGCATGAGTTGGCCTTGTAAATTGTGCTTTTGAGTTGCCTATGTTTTGCGAAATGTCGATTTATTTCGCTTCGGTAATTCCGCAAACTCTAGATCCATATATGTCCTATTTTTAGGGAAGGTCATGCCAAAAAAATTTATGACTTTGATGCATGCATGCATTTTTACAATCAATTTTTTCATTATTACCGTGCAGAGTTGACGATGGTCAGTGGAACGATGGTGGACAGGTGGTTGCGGTCGGCGGTGCAAGACATGAAAGAAAATAACCGGACAGAGGTTTTATGTCCGTGTCGAAAATGCAAAGGAATAGTTTGGCTCGACCCCCATGATGATGGTCGTGTCGAAGCGCACCTGCTCATGACTGGTTTCATGGATGGCTATACTCGGTGGATAATTGAAGATGAGGATGACGATGTTGAGGATGCCGACGGGGCAGGCAATGATGACACGGGGCAAGACGAAGAGATGATCGATAATGGCGGCGGGGAAGAGGCCGGACATGGCGGCGGAGAAGGGGCCGGACATGGCGGAGGAGAAGGGGCCGGACATGGTGGCGGAGAGAACGACATGGACTCCACGCAGCAGAGTTCGTCGGTACTAAGTTCAATTGTGCGGTACCCTCATGTTCAAGCATTGCTTCGCAAGGAGACGAGTACTGAGAGAGTTGCTTCTAGAGAGGAGGCTAAGCTAGAGCAACTGGTGGTAGACTCGAACACTCCATTGTATGATGGTTGCAATCCTGAGGTGACCCGGTTGAGTTTCACGCTCCAACTCCTGAAGACGAAGGCTAAAAACAAATGGACCGACACTAGCCTCGATGAGCATCTCAAGTACCTAAAGGATGTTCTTCCCGCGGGTAATCTATGTCCTACTAGTGTTGATGAGGCCAAGAAGATCGTGTGCCCTCTTGATCTGCCACACGTTAGATACCATGCTTGCATCAACGATTGCATAATTTATCGGAAGGAGCACGCGGAAAAAACAAGTTGTCCGGTGTGCAATGCTTCTCGATACAAGAAGGCCGGGAAGAAATGTCCCCAGAAAGTTGTATGGTACTTACCGATCACTCCCCGTCTCCAGAGGTATTTTGTAGATCCCAAGGAAGCAAAGCTAATGCACTAGCACGCGGAGAGGAAGAAGCCCGACGATGGAGATGATCTGAAGCTGAGACACGTGAAGGATGGAAGCCAGTGGAGAGCGTTGAACAGCTTCTATCGGTATTTTGAATGTGATGCAAGGAACATCGTGCTCGGCGCGTGTACCGATGGCATGAATCCGTTTGGCAACCAGAACACCAACCATAGTACATGGCCCGTGTTTGTATGGATGTACAACCTCCCCCCCCCCCCTGGTTGTGCATGAAATCGAAGTACATTCACATGAGCATGCTTATTCAAGGGCTGAAGCCACTGCTGAAGGTATGGAAGATGAGGTCTGTGTTCTGGGACTTGGAGTACTGGCACAAACTCGATACACCTCATTGCCTTGATCAAATGCATATCTGTAAGAATGTCCTTGAGAGCTTGCTCGCAACACTGATGAACATGCCGGATAAGACCAAGGATGGGCCGAAGGCAAGAAAAGACTTGCAAGATTTGAAAATCAGGGAAGATCTGCACATGCCGCCCCGTAAAATGTCAGACGAGACAGAGACGGAGACAGAGGCACGGGAGAAGAAGGGCAAGAAATTAAAGAAAGAGGATTATTGCCCCCCTCTTGCTTCACCTTAAGTCAGGCTGAGATCAATCAATTCTTTAAGTGCCTTACCGGAGTGAAAGTTAGTTCCGGTTACTGTGGCAAGATAAGCAGATATCTAGACACGAACAAGAAAAGGTTCTGCGGGATGAAGTCTCATGACTGTCATGTGATGATGACGCAGATACTACCTGTTGCCCTTAGAGGGATAATGGACAAGCACGAAGAAACTGGGCCTTCTGACCAAGATGCAGACGAGATGGATTATGAGGGTGAACAAGAGTACCTCGACTATTTGACTGCTAAGCAAGGTTTGCAGGTCGGCCTCGATGATGGTACTGACGTCGACATCGACACCGACGGCGCCCGGCATCGACGGTGCCGGCACCGATTGGGCGCCGAGACCGTGGGGAAGGTATCAAGGGAAGGTATCGCCCCGATGCCGATACCGAAAAGAGGAAGCATAAGAAGCAAGAGGATACGAAAACCTAACAAACTAGGGATTGGACGACTTGTGATCACAAAGATGGCACTGGCAAGTTTGAGCCGTTAGAGCCGGAAGAACCTCGCAAGTGCTATGGGAACCAAGTAGGATGCATCCTACGGAATGCGCGAGCATCAACGACAATGACTTAAGGAGTAAAGAACATTTGACGCAGCTTGCTCTAACGGTTGCACAAGAGATTCAAGTTCCCCGACCGATGATAACATAGAACAACCGTGGGATGATCCAAGATGAAAAAGATTAACAATCACGCCATGGGCATGTTCAGCAATGATTTGGCCTCCGGAAAGGGAGGGTGAAATGAGCTATTGAGGCTGATGAACCCCGCCCAAGATTCGGAGGAAAATCCGACACTTACGGAAGAGGAGTTCGAAAAGTTCAAGGACACTTGCGCTACCGAGGCAGCCAAGGCTAAGGCTGCGAAACTCAAAAGCCTTGACAAAGGAACACGGAAGCATCGCCCGGAAGCCGTGGCTACCTCGGTAAAAGGCCCATATGGGATAAGGAGGACGCGAACATGAAGCCGCTGGTCTCCTGCACTTTTTGAAGTTCACCAACCCCTTGGAGCATGACTTCATCGGGGCCCGCCGCAAGTGGGACAAGGAGAAAAATGTTTTTACACGGACAAGATCACGAGGAAATTGATTAGACTATCGGAGAAGCAACACCGCTTGCAGCGAAAGCCCTACTTCTCCGATGAGGCCCAAGTGGGACACCCTCTCAACCGGCCTTGAACGAACTTAAGGGACTCCCGCTGGACCAGCGCCGCAATATGGTCGTGTGCATGGCGCCGAGATGGCGCCACATGGAAGGTGTTTTACAACGACGCCCGGAGGCCAAGAAGCGTAAAAGAAGTTTAGTCGGCGAACATCAATGCAAAGGTGAAGCTTGCGGTCGAGAAAAAGCAGCCGAGGACGAGAAAAAAAGCAGCCGAGGACAAATATGAGTTGCTACAAAGAAAATCAATGCAGCAGAATCGCCGCAGAAATAATTTCGCTACTAACTTGGTTCCATTATCATCAATCGGGCGAAGGAAAATCCAGCATAAGACGGTACACGATTTCCCGATGCCCGTTTTGTCGCGAGCAACTCCACGAACAACAACACCATCGCACGATCACTTGCTCAAGCAACCGGCCTCCTCTCGCAGCCGCCTCCCGCCATAGCAGCCGCCCTCGCCTCAAAGCGCTAGGTGGGCCTTCGTCTTTGGCTGAGCTCGACGCCGTCACGGTAATTACATGTCGCACCAACATATATATATATATATATATATATAATATTCCATTTTTGTTGCCTTTCGGTTGTTTTACGCCACAGACATATGTGTTTGTAGGCGAAAGAAACCCCATGCACCATACTCTACTTGATCAAAGGCCAGAAGGTGGACATGGGAAAGGGGATGATAATGGACCCCTCTCAACGCACAATTCACAACCAGCCGATCCTCACTGGGCACTTGAGGTTAGCTTGACCAGTGTGAAATCGGGCACGAGGATTTGCCTCCTCCAAGACAAAGATGTGGGAGCGGACGACGAGACCCCGCCATGGATTGACGCTGCAAGGGTTGGGTGCTGCTATGGTCAAGAATCTTATTCGTCCGAGCCGCCGAGAGCACACCAATAACTACCACACATCAACAAGCATGTGCGGAGACCACCACCCCACCCACGCAATTACCAGCTCTGTAGTGCCGGGTGAGAGCGGCGGACGACATGATGAAGGGGTGCAATAGTACTAGCTGATGTAATTTCTCCCAGAGACAGAGAATGGATGATGAGACGGAGGTCGACCCTATGGATTACCTCAATACAAACGCGTATGACTGTGACATAGATATGATGAGTCAACCATATGACTTAATCGGGCTATCAGCTTGCTAATGAGGATATGGATGATATGCCCGGGCAGGGTCATACCATGGATTGCAAAAGTCTCTTCATGAAATCCTCACAGACACGCTCAAGATGCCGCCCAACATAGGCTCAAATAGCCGGGCGCGAGGGTCGACAAGATTTAGCCCGGGAACACTTGGGCAGGGGTTAAGGAAGGGTCTAGAAGGTGTGCCCAAGAAAAAGGAGAGGAAGAGATCGGGAAGGTAATCGCCTCCAAACAAGCCGAGCACACAGCAGCCAGACGATGCATTCTGAAGAGCGTGTACCCGTGAAAGGTGCGGTCATGTTTCATCTTACGGGCGAGCTGATGCTACCGCCGAAACCGCTGGAGGCACTATCAGGGGATCTCAGGAGACGGCACGACCATGTGCTGTCGAGTGAGAAAAGCCTACTAGCCTCAAAGGATCCAGGATATCCGACATACGCGGCTCGTGTGCCTGAGGGGAAGTGCTACGTCGACACACGGCCCGCGGAGGTGTTCTTCCTGCGGTTTGACCATATCTTTGAGATGTTTCTAACAAGGCGGCTTGATTTTACTATCGTCCGCCTTTTTGTGCTACATATGAGCTCTGTCATGAAGAGTGAAGAAGTCTCGCAAATCTATGTGGCGGATCCGTACTACATGCACGAGTCTTTCTTGAGTCTCGGCGACTTTGAGCATGAAACTGCTAGGGAGTACCTCCAAAACTTCATGGTACAGAATAAGGACCGGAAATTGTCCTCGTGCCTTATCATCCAAAGTAAGTCAGTTCCGACAACCCTTTCAGACATTTCAATCATTCCTTCTCTCATATGGGGAATAATTTGAGGTGTCTTTTCCCCGCAGCAACGGGCGCGCCGTCCTTATCGTTCTTTACCCGCAAGTCTCCCACGACGTGTATTTTGACCCTTCCAGAGACTACGAGAAAAAGGACTACACCCACATAATGAATATTCTAGATGATGCTCTCCAAGGCTTCAGCTTTAGAGGTGGCCACGTGCATATCAAGAAACAAAGGAACAAGAAGATGGGTTTTGCGATAAAACTAACTTCTCCTCGCATCCATGTCCCAAAACCAAGCAAGAAGGATGGATTCTACATCGTCCATCTCATGATTCAGCTCAACACGGATCACCAAAGCTTCAGATTAACAGCAGAAATGATGATCATATCCACAAGTGGCTAGAATCTCATGGAGAAGCTTAATTATAAACTTAGAGATGACTTCTTTCGCATCCAAAGCGACATTGCGACGATCATCATGAAAGAAGTCGTCGATGAGAAGGGGATGTTCCACCACGGCCCTATATCGCGAACTGACGTCCGAACTCGCATGGGCATGCAACGTCTGGACCTCACGCCGTTCAAGAAGCTAGGGTTCGTCCTCGATGATATGGAAGGATGGAACTTCTAGTGATTTATGATGCCGATGATGATGATATGTGTCGGTTGAACTTGTATACTTTTTGTAGCGATAAACTTTGTGATGTCCACGGTCCCTGCCAAACTTGCGTAACGCTACTTTGTTAGTTTGCGTACGATGACCTGCGTACCTCTAGTTAATTAATTTGCGTATTGTATATGTTGCATCTAGTTGCTAACCTTTCTTTTTTGGTGTTGCTCTAGTATATTTTGTTGCATATATATGATTGTACATCCTCTTCATGAACATGCATCTCTAACAGGTACCTAGTTTCTTGATGGCGAGATGGAAATGCCATGTCATGTACAAAGGGAAGGTTCCGGGGGTGTACAACGAGTGGCATGAGTGTCAGGCGCAAGTGAATGGGTTCACGGGCG
Source organism: Aegilops speltoides (assembly GCA_021437245.1). Lineage (NCBI taxonomy): Eukaryota > Viridiplantae > Streptophyta > Magnoliopsida > Poales > Poaceae > Aegilops > Aegilops speltoides. The sequence goes on from CM038144.1 coordinate 163,103,182, forward strand.
CCAGCCATAAAGGCTTCAAAAGGCATAAGAAGGAGAAGCTAGTTACTTGAGGTTCACGCTAGCGAGAGAGGACTCAGAATCGCCACCTCATGTCTGCATAGTTCCGCTCTTACTCATAGTGATAGCACTTCTTGCGTATACCTTTGTTTTGATGGATGACGTTGTTGTAGTTGCAAGTATTCGAGACTTGCATGTATTGCTATTTTCGAGATGATGACAAGATATCACTTTGTGTTGGATGATGATTATGAAGAGACTATTTGTATGTACATGCTATGATTACATTTGTGGTCTCGCAGGCATTTGTATGTGTATCATGATGACATTTCTATGTGCTAAAGATTCTTCTACAAAGCCGGTTCAAATACAAAACAAATATGCCAAAAAAAACTACTTAAATTAGCAGTAGTGAGTGTATAAAAGTTAGCAAGCGCCTCAATAGCGAGAGGCGTCAGCCAAAGAGCGCTAGCGCTACTAGCGGTAGCGAGCTTCCCCTAACCACGCTGCTGCTACACTTGTGTAGCAGTAGCGCGGGTGCGCACGGGCTACTGCTATGAGTTAGACGTAGCGCCGTATTAGTAGCACGGGTACCCGCGCTACTGATACATCTAAAACCCGTGCTGCTGCTAGCCTTTTCCCTAGTATTGATGCCACAGAGACAAACTGCACATGTCCCCTCTCACGTTCCAGTAGGCCAGCCACTCTATATCTTTGACGTGGACACACACAAATTCGATGGCACACTTTATCGATCGCGCGTGCACACAAACACACATCATCCCTCTTTTCGATTCTATGGACACCTCAAGCCGATGATACCTCCACTCTCTTCTCGTGGATCGCCCCCTCTATATACATGTTATATCCAGGACTCTATTTCACACACATTGCATATGTTACATTTTTTGATTGACCGCCCCCCCCCCAAAAAACTCTCAAGAACCCACACACTATATCTCTCTAGGTTTGTATCTCTCTCACACAACCCCACATAGGCGGTGTACGTATACAAGAAGAGAATAGGTGCACCGTGCACGTACTCACGCTTCGTGCTCAGCCACACCCACGCGGGTACATAGTGGAGCTCATTTCTTTACGAAATGGCAGCCCACGTGCTAATTTGAACACCTGTAGTGGTTGTTTACCTAGGGAGGTCGTGTACCACGCCTGCACGAAACAAAGTTCGACTTGACGCATTGCCGCGTTATTTTTGAATAAAGTTATAGCGCTCAATGGCACGTACATAGAATATAAAACGATTTTTATGGAGAAAAAGGTAGTCCGCTTACTATATACAATGGAGCCTTGCGTGCCTGGTTTGTCGCTCTTCAGAGTATCTCACACAAGGCTGCGGTGGCCTCTCTCTCTCTCACCGTTGGTCACTGATCCGGCCGCATCCCGTCCGTCGGGGGAAAGGGAGTGTCGTGGACTCTCTCTCTCTCACCGTTGGTCACTAATCCGGCCACATCCCGTCCGCCGGGGGAAAGGGAGGAAGTGCATCGTTTCTCCGTTCAACGGCGCTGAGGCAGCACGTCCCGATCTGTGGTACACGTCGTTCTCTCTGACCAAGCTCCGGCGCGGCAGGGCCTACGCCACCTGCTCGCAGATTCCGCCCACCGCTGCTCACCTAGTTACATCCCGACGACCTCCAGGTATCCCCTCCGGCCTTGCTCCACTGCCCGTCTTCCCACGTCGCTGCATGTGGATCTTCCATAGTTCTTTGCCCAAAATGTAGCTCGTCCAGCGTACTTTCCATATTGCATTCTCGTCCTCACACCATTTTAGACAAACACAACCGTGTTGTTATCTTCCCTTAGGGCAAGGAATATGCTTCTTATTTGTCGTCGCATGTGTCATCAACTGTTATTGGCCAGTAATTGTTTCCTTTCTACCTCTTTTGCAAACAGGGCTATCCATTTCCCCTCGTTGCTATTGCAATGTAACACCCCGGATGTATCTTTCCATATTTGTAACTCCAACTCTTGCCATTTTCGAATATGTGCTATGATATTCCCTCCGTGGTTGGGTTTTGCTTTCATTTTGCATTTTGTCCATGTCATGCATCTCATATCATGTCATCATGTGCATCTCATTTGCATACGTGTTCGCCTCATGATTCCGAGCATATTCCCGTTGTCGCTTTTGCAATCCGACACTCCTATGTTCCCCGGCGCCCCTCTTGTTCTTTTTTCCGTGCGGGTGTTGAACATTCTCGGAATGGACCGAGCCTTGCCAAGTGGCCCTGGTATAGCACCGTAGACCACCTATCAAGTTTCGGGTCATTTGGAGTTCGCTTGATACTCCAACGGTTAACCGCACCCTCGCAAAGGCCTCTTTTGAGTTGCAGCCCAACAACCCTCCAAAACAGCCCAATAACCCATCTAACTCCCTCCATGCCTCGGTCGTTCGATCACGATCGTGGGCGAAAACTACACCCCATTTGGAGTCTCCTAGCTCCCTCTACCTCTATTTAAAGACCCTCCCGAAAATCCGGGCAAACCCTAGTCTCCCCGCTCCTCGCGCCACGGACGAAATCCGGGCGGGCGGACACGTCCGCCCGCCCGCCACGTGGTCAGCCCGCGCCCACATCGCCGCCGACCCCATGAGCTCATGAGGCCCTGTCGGCAGGGCCCATGCGGCCCGTCGCCGCGCCCGGGCCGCCGATCCGCGACGCCGCGCCCGCCATGCGACAGCAACGCCGCCGCCCGCCTGGCCGCTGGCCTCCTCCTCCGCGCGCCGGCTTGTTGCCCTGCTGCCCTTGCCGCCTGCCGCCGCCATAGCCAGGCCGCCGCCTGCCATTGCTTCCACACTTGCCGGCCACACACCCTGGCCGCCGTGCCACCGCCCGCCCGCCACGCCACTGTCGTCCACCCCGACGTCGTCCACCACGCCGCCCGGCCGCCTCCTCCTCCCTCCGGCGAACTCCGATCCAGATCCGATCCGGGATCGTTAGGTTGACTTTCCCGCACTCGAAAAACCACTAAGTCCCTTTTCTGCATTTATTTCGTGCATTTTTCATAGGATCACATCTCCGCAACCGTGGCTCCGTTTTGGGCTTATAATATGTCAAATTGTTCGTCTCGAAGAGTACATCATTTCATTCCATTGCATCCTATGTGTGCACCCTATGAACTTGAGTCCTACATTTGAGTTGAACATTGCCATGTCATCTTTCCAGGGGTGTTGGCCATGTATTTTTGTGAGCTATGTGTTGACTAGAACAAGCATGCAAAGTAGGGATGATGATGTTGCTGATTTCAGGAACTTAGTGATTTCACTAAGTCTTGTTCTGCTGATAATTTTATGCCATATGTTCATGTTGTTACAGAGAGTTCTATGCCCTTTTTGAGCATGATCAGTAAGGGTTTTTTGAACATATGGTTGTGCTCTATCCATCCATGTCCTTGTTGGCATTTATGGAGTAGTCTAGCATGTCATTTTCGTGCTCTACTTTTGGTTGAAAATGTTTCCTGGCAGACTGTTTGCATGAGATTCAATTTTCACGAGGTCGTAGAAGTTGATCCGTATGCTATGATGTTGTTCTTGCCATGTATAGCTCCTATGCCATGTCTTCTTGATGGGTGTATGCTTAGTTTATCATGAGGTGCTCTGTAGTGAGTGCATCGAGCTCACGAACATGCCATGTTGAATCTGTTTTGCCATGTCCCGATATTTCACCGTCTGAAATCTGTAATAAAACTTGCAATGTTTACATGGGTGCCATCATTTCTTAGAGTCCTTTTGGCTTATGGTCAGTAAGGGACTATTGAAATATGCTTTGAGTAGAATCATGTCATGCCTTGCTTTGCTATTATAAGTTCCTGTAGCATGTTGTTTGCTTGCTCTAAACATGCCTTCCTGATGTTAATTCCTGGTATGTTAGTATTTTCACTAAGTCTGTGAACCTGATATTTTGAGCACTTTCACCATGCTTGTTTGAACATGTTATGTTGTGATTTAGCCGTAGCTCAGTGTTCCTCTTTTGTTAAGCATCTCCTGTAGTTTGCTGCCATATGCTTTGTTTTTATGTTGGGGTGCTGTAGCATAGTTTCTTGTTGCTTGCTAAGTAGCATCGGGCTGTTAAACGCAGATTTGCGTCATTCTTGTTTTGCTTGTCATTTGCAAACCGTGCATCCGTTTCCGGTGATCTTTATATCGATTTCAACCGAAATCACTCCATCTTTCCAGCGGCATACTTGGTTTGCCAAGTTGATGCCCGGTTCATCATTTTTCCTTCCGGAGCACACATATGCATTGCATATCACATCTCGCATCGCATGTCATGTTTTGCATCATATTGCTTGTGCATTGTTCCTTGTTTGATTGTGGTTCCGTTGCTTGTGTTCTTGCTTTGGGTAGAGCCGGGAGACGAGTACGTGAACGAGGAGCCTGTTGAGAACGCCTACGAGGATCAAGTCTTCGACAACTCTGAGAACCTTACAGGCAAGATGACCATACCTTCGATATCACTTCTATCTTTGCTTGCTAGATGCTCGCTCTTTTGCTATGCCTATGCTGCGATACCTACCACTTGCGATATCATGCCACCCATATTGCCATGTCAACCTCTAACCATCCATGTCCTAGCAAACCGTTGATTGGCTATGTTACCGCTTTGCTCAGCCCCTCTTATAGCGTTGCTAGTTGCAGGTGAAGATGAAGTTTGTTCCTTGTTGGAACACGGATGTTTTGGGATATCACAATATCTATTGTTTTAATTAATGCATCTATATACTTGGTAAAGGGTGGAAGGCTTGGCCTTATGCCTGGTGTTTTGTTCCACTCTTGCCACCCTAGTTTCCGTCATACCGGTGTTATGTTCCTTGATTTTGCGTTCCTTACGCGGTCGGGTGATTTATGGGACCCCCTTGACAGTTCGCTTTGAATAAAACTCCTCCAGCAAGGCCCAACCTTGGTTTTACCATTTGCCACCTATACCCTTTTTTCCCTTGGTTTTCGCGAGCCCGAGGGTCATCTTTATTTTAGCCCCGGGCCAGTGCTCCTTCGAGTGTTGGTCCAAACTAGAGCGCTTTGCAGCGCCCCCTCAAGGAAACTTGAGGTCTGGTTTTAGTTGTACGGACTGCTCATCCGATGTGCCCTGAGAATGAGATATGTGCAGCTCCTATCGGGATTTGTCGGCACATTCGGGAGGCTTTGCTGGTTTAGTTTTACCATTGTCGAAATGTCTTGATGTACGGGATACCGAGTCGATCGGAGTGTCTTGGGTGAAGGTTTATTCTTCGTTGACCGTGAGAGCTTGTTATGGGCTTGTTGGGACACCCTGCAGGTATTATCTTTCAAAGCCGTGCCATGGTTATGAGGCAGATGGGAATTTGTTAATGTCCGGTTGTAGAAAACCGAAGTTGACCTTAATTAAAATACATCAACCGTGTATGTAACCGTGATGGTCTCTTCTCGTGAGTCCGGGAAGTGAACACGGTGTTGGAGTTATGCTTGACGTAAGTAGTCAGGATCACTTCTTGATCGCTAATAGCTTCACGACCGCGCCTTGCTTCTCTTCTCGCTCTCTTTTGCGATGTAGCCACCATATATGCTAGCCGCTTGCAACAGCTCCTCCTTTTGACACCAGCCTTCCTTGCTTAAATAGTCTTGATCTCGTGGGTGTGAGATTCTTTGAGTCCTCGTGGCTCACAGATTCTACCAAAGCAGATGTGGTACCGGTGATGCCAGTGCGCTGATGGCACAACCGAGCTGAAGTGGGAATATGATGAGGCTCTTGGTCGATACTATGTTTCCTTTCAGACGATTAGTAGTGGAGCCAGCTAGCGATCGGGGATCTGTGTTGCATGTGGGGTTTTCTTCTTTTATTTTGGTTCCGTGAGTCGGACCTTGACCGTATCTCGTTGATGTAATGCTTTATTCATGTAATTGTGTGAAGTGGCATCGAAGCCAACTATGTACCTTTTCCTTATGTATTACATGGATTGTGCGAAGATTACCTCACTTGCGACATTGCTTTCAATGCGGTTATGCCTCTAAGTCGTGCTTCGACACGGGAGATATAGCCGCATCGAGGGCGTTATAAGTTGGTAATCGAGCCATCCCGACCTTAGGAGCCCCCCACCGCTTGATCGCTTTTAGTGGCCGAGTTGTGTCTAGAAAAATGTTTTGAGTCATTTAGGATTATATATATCGGAGAGTTTAGGAATTCTTTTTACTCCCCGGTCCTTCGACCTTCTCGGTGAGGTATCCCGACGTAGAGTTTTGACTCTTCTCTTCTCAAATTTCACTAAAAAAATTTTAGGATCACGCTGGTATCTTAGAATCGTTCGATGGTTTTATGATGACAACATTGTCTTGGTTGCCTCGACATTTAGGGGTTGTGGCGGTGTCCCGGGAGTGGAGCTCGAGGTGTTGTCGTCATAATTTTATCGTTGCAGCTCGAATACCCGAGTTTAGCACGCCGACATCGAAAATCTCTTTTATGCGGTCGATTGGTGAGATAACCCCGCTAACCCAAGATCTTGTGGTGAGTGCAGGGAGTATTGCCATGACTCAGATAACGGATGCTTTTCGAAGGTTGAGGTACACGATTTCCGAAGGTTTCTTGGTTATGTGTTGAAGGATGGATACAGCTGGATGTAGGGATTGTTAGCTTGGGTGAGATATATATTGCTCCCCTGTATCCCCAACACCTGATTGCATAACCGGAAAGTTTTGGGAGTTTATAGGTGGGATTCAAGTAGCTCTAGTATTTCTTCCGCAGATAGTTGGTTTGTGATTGGGTAATCCTTACCACTTATTTGTTCCATTCATACCTTGTTTTTATTTTCATTCATCAATATCTATTATCAAGTGGCTTCTCACCTTTATGGACATGATGTTTACTTTGGAATTCATTCGTTCATCCCTGTTCGAATGTTTATTGTGAAGACTGTATGTTGCAATTTCTATCCGTTGATTCTACTTGTCTATCTGTCTATCAAGATGCTAACGGATGTCACCTCTTCAGATGGCTCCGCCAGCGCCGTAATCCGGAACGCAGTGATGGGAGTCAGCGAACCTCCACCTCCACCTCCGCCTCCGGAGGCATGGCAAACTTTGATGGCAACCACTAACGCCAACGCCGCTTGTTGATCCAGGTGATGCAAGAGTGTAACCAAGGCCAAGGCAACCAAGGAATCAAGGTCAAGGGCAGTTCTATCATCACCATAGTTTCCACGCCAACCAGTTCCTTGCCAACCAGCCAAAGTCTTTCACCATCGTGCCGAGGCCACGACGCCGACGATTGGCTCGTGGATATCAACAAGCACTTGAATGCAGCAATGTCGGACCCGAGGACTATGTCAAGTTCGCGTCTTTTTCAGCTCAAGGATCGGGCAGCTGATTGGTTCCAAAGAATACAAGGATTCTAGAGGTGGTCGAGTGATTACTTGGACTGATTTCTGTCGGGACTTTAAAGCTCACCACATTCCTTCTAGTGTTGTTGAGAGCAAGCGTGAGGAGTTCCGCAATCTCAAGCAAGGAAACATGTCAGTGTACGAATACAACATACAGTTTCAGAAACTTGCTTGTCGGTGTACTAAGGTAGGGGTACCTCAGTACCCCAACTTGTGCACGGGCAGCCCCCAGCTCCCCGCAGCTAGATCCATCAAATGCTTGCCGGAGACCATCTCCGCTCCGCACCAAGCCGCTCAAGAACAAAGTATATAAGATAGAAGCTCAAGACCCGGCAAGAGGAGCTTGTCGGGAAGGCCATTCGTGCTCAAGGCTACATTACTCCTGCAGATCCCCGGCGAGAGGAGCTCGTCGGGAGGACTAGAAGATCATGTGAAGACACGCCTCGGCGCTGCAGGCTGGGCGAGGACCCGGGAGGCAAGTCACAGAGCCCGGCAAGCCCCGGGTCCGGCAAGATCAAGGCCCGGCAAGGTGCTTGCCGGGAGAGCTATGCTACGTGCCGCACTCCAGCTCATCGCCCGCGTCGCCTCCGGCCTTCTCCAGAGACGCGTGGCGGGTGCGCGTCTTTGCATGAGGAATGCGGTGGCACTCCACGGTGGTGGCTTCGCCGTGGCATAAAGAAGACGCGATGGCGGAGCTTTTGGCGACGGCGACGGGCATTTAATGCCCTTGTCCCCCTCTGTCAAAAGTAGGTAGAAAGCACCGAGCTGCACTGCTTCCCAAGACTGCTCCAACTACCACCTCTTTTACGTTTTACCCTCTACTCACGCTGACACTGCCGGTGACCCTTGCCCTATAAAAGGAGGCCCATGCACAACGAGAGGAGGTTCCACGACTAGCCACTCGCGTGAAGGCTCGAGCCCTCGGCAACTCTAGCGCCGGGATTCGCCGCACACACCACTCCACCCGTTCGCCGCATTCTTGAGCAAGATCTAATACAACACAATGCAGCAGAGGGTTTTACGCGACCATCGCGTCCGGCTGGGTAAAATCTCGCGTGCATCGCCGATCCGCTCTCCGCGCAACCTCCGCCTGCATCAACACACGAAGGGCCCTGCCCCATAGGTGCCGCGCCACCCATCGTCGCGACATCTTCGGCGCGCGCTGTAGGGCGTCGAGGTTGTGCGAACTGATCCGCGTTAAGCGCCAGCCGCTCTTCATCAACCTCTCCGGTTTCGCTCGCCGACTTTATCGACAATCGCGTCATGGCCTCAAGACGAGAGCTTCGAGGGTCGCAGACCCATCTCCGCCCTCTCCGCCGCCACCGAGCCGACGGCAAAGCGGAGGAACGCCGGAGGAAGGGTGGACACCGCGAGGGCGCCGCGGTGCCACGAGATCTGAGGGAGGACGGAGGACCACGCCTCGCCTCCGTAGATCTCAAGGCCCAATCAAAGCATATAGCGCCAGTGGCGCCATACTACGAGAAGGTGGTATCCGCCACCGAGGCAAGAGCAAGCAGGGGTTCGCGGGACGCCCGGACCGCTGTCCATGCATGAGTAAAGCGAAGAGGTCGAGGCAGGATTCGCTCCCCTAACATTGTTAGGGACCCGAGTGTATCCGCCCCTCGCACCGCCGCTCCCCGCCCCTCGCCCCGCAAGCGCCTATCCTCGAGCGCCACGATGTCGCCGAAAGACGCGCTACCGAGCTCTAAGTCCGCAAGGACGGCTCGTGCTCCATCCGACAAGCGCACCTCCTCGGAGCGCTTGAGAAGCCGGTGAGGACAGCTTTGGTGTTCGCCCCGCAAGCGTGCCTCCCGAGCGCCGCGCGCCGCCATGGACACACCATTGAGCTCCACCAGCGAGCGCAAAGAAAAAGAAAAAGCTAAGTCGCCGAGCCTTCGTGCGAGCGCTTTTTTCATACTTTTATATGTTATACCCTCGCGATTCGTCCTTTGTGCGCGAAACCTGCGCGGAGGAGCTCTGCTTGTGGATGGTCGCACCTTACTTCGCTTCAACACGCCAACGAGTTAAGAGTAAGCCGCGACCAGCTTCAAGGCCTCTCGTTTTGCCCGAGCCTGCTCAGCAAGTTAAGTGCGTCGCGGCGGACACGGCAAGGTTGCTTGCCGGAGGCGACACCGCCAAGCTGGCTGCCGACGTTCCGCACTCAGCAAGCGTGTTGAGCACCGCAAGTTACCTAGAAGCGAGGGCTTAAAGCACACAAAGGGTGTAGGGCGAGGGTATAACGTGGCGAGACATGCCGTGAAACGTCGTCCGTATGAGAGACTTGGGCGCAAGAGGAGCCAAGTCGTGGCCCGATTATGCTTGTTTTGTTTCCGAGTCCGCTCAACAAACACAAGTGTGCTGCAGCACCTTATCTTGCTTCCGAGCCACGCCAGCAAGTTGCTGCCGTGAATCGGCCCGACAAGGTTGCTTGCCGGAAGCGACGCCACCAGCGGGCTGTCCCGCGGTCACTAAGCGTGTCCGCCCCGGCAAGCTCCCCAAGAGCGTAGAGTACAAACATACGAAGGACAAAGCCCGGCATCGTATTGCTTAGCCAAGATCTATATATACATGCACATACATGTGTGTTGAGCAATTGCATATCTACCTCAGCTATTTTCATGGCTAAAATTGCAGCAACAAGAAGGAACCAAAAGGTCGCACCCGCGCCTGGGGCCCGGCGAGTCAGGGTCGCCGGGGGCTGCGGATGCCAAGGTTCTTCTTCGGCGAGCCAGCCTCGCTGGGGGCTGCGAGCATCGAGATTCGTCTCCGGCGAGCTAGTGTCGCCGGGGGCTGCGATTTCAGATAAGTTTTTCATCCCTCATCATGCATCCTCTCATGGACCGGGAGATGCGGGACTGTGTCTTTGAACGATCGTGTCTTGTAAAAACCCGTACGCGGAGGAACCGAGTCGTGACCCAGTTGCGTACTTGGTTTGTTTCCGAGTCCGCTCAACAAACCCAAGTGTGCCGCTGCACCTCTATCTTGCTTCCGAGCCTGCTCAGCAAGGTAGACGTCGCAACTGGCCCGACAAGGTTGCTTGCCGGAAGTGACACCACCAGCGGGCTGTCCCGCGGTCGCTAAGCGTGTTCGCCCCGGCAAGCTCCCCGATAGCGTAAGAACACACAAGGCACGCAATCAAATAAAAGACTCAGTCCGGCAAGCTTTCCCCTCTTTTCATTAAAAACATCCAGTTTAGTACAAGTCCATAGAGGATGAAAAACATGATAGAGAGGATTACAAGTTCTTAAATGCAGCTAAATGCCCGAGGGCTTACAATTTGAAAAGATAAGGTGCCCGTGATCCCTCTCCTGTTTCTCTGTTCAGGAGTTCAGGAGGTAGGTCAAGGAGCCCCCGGCAAGATAAGCTTGCCGGGGAAAGGAGACCCCGGCAAGAGGAGCTTGTCGGGGAAGGGCGAAAGGAGCGCCTAGGAGAGCGTGGCGGTGACGCCGCCGTGCCGCAGGAGCCGCGCAAGGTGACGGGCATGGGGAACGCATGCCCGGGAGCCAGCGACAAGTCCCTGAAGGCCACGAAGAGCCACGGGCGCCAGAAGACCCCAAGAGAACACCCCGGGGGCCGGCCAGGAGCTTGGCGGAGACGAAGGCGTCGGAGGCAGAGCTTGAAGACGGGGTAGTGGGACGTCGGCACGCTCTCGAGGGCTACTCGCTCTCGTGCTGCGACGTAACGGCATTGCCGCCACTCCCCCTCTTCCTCTTCCGCTGCCTCTACGCCAACCGCCCAAGGAGACGGCCCGGGGAGCCAGGAGACCGCAACCCAGAAGATGGGGTTGCGGTGGCGCACGAGGCAGCGTGTCCGACGCCTAGTCGGGCCCGCCATCCCCTCGCCGCCGCTGTCGCCTCCTCCTCGCCACTCGAGGAGGAGCCTTCGCTATCCGAGGAGCTGTCCACACAGCAGCGCACCGGGTTCCATAGTCGCCGAAGACCTTGACGGCGAGGAGGTCACCATCCAAGAACTTAAAATGGAGGGTGAACCCGCCGTCAAGCTATGGATCCGGCGAACGCCTTCCACCCTCGGTCGAAGAACATCACGCCGGGCTGGGGACACGACACTCACCCAGTGCCGCTGATCCCGCAGCCCCTCATGCGTAGCTCCATCACGCCGGGCGGATCCGCCCCATTGCGCCCGCTGAACGGGGCCGGCAACCGAAGGCGACGACGAGGTGCCCGACGAAGCTTGATGAAGAACTCCCAGGGGTCATCTCCGGTGTGGACCGCGCCGTGGTCAGGAGACGCCGGAGGAGACGGGGGAGGCTCCTCACCACGACCGCCTCTCCCTCGACCGCCTCGGCCACGCCCTCGGCCTCGACCGCGGCCACGCCCCCTCCCTCTCCCTCTCGTGGCCGGCTCCGCCGCCACGGGAGTAGGACGGGGAATGGTGCGCTGCCTAGAAGCAACCCGCGCCGCCACTGTCGAAGAGCCGGGATTCCCTCCTTCCATGGCGGCGAGAAGGACAGAAGACGGCGGCGAAGGAGAAAGGGATGAGTGTGGCCGTTGCACCCCTTCCGCCCCTATTTAAAGGGGCGAGGTGGGGACTCAACCGCCCGCCAACCAATTAGGAAGCGAGGAGGCGGAGGAGCGGGCCGACTCGCCCTCTCCGCCCGTGACGGCTCGGTCTCCCACCTCGCCGCCCCACGACCCCCATGGATGAGGGCAGCGTGCTAAAAAGCGAGCCGAGCGACAGTGAAGCGACCCGCTCTGCGCCACGATCACGGGTGGGTGCCTTAAAGGCTGCATCGCCGCCCACTTCTCCCACGACGCCTTAATCGACGCAGCGTGCCGTTGCGGGAGGGGAGACGACAGATGCAAGAAGAGATTCGACGGGCCATGGGCTTCAAGGCCGTGCAGATTGTCTTGGGCCTGGCCCAACAGCCAAAGACGTGTATGGCCCAGCCCGGGGCTCTGTCGGTGAGCTAAGGTAGGGGTACCTCAAGACCCAACTTGTGCACGGCAGCCCCAGCCTCCCGCAGCTAGATCCATCAAATGCTTGCCGAGACCATCTCCGCTCCGCACCAAGCCGCTCAAGAACAAAGTATATAAGATAGAAGCTCAAGACCCGGCAAGAGGAGCTTGCCGGGAAGGCCATTCCGTGCTCAAGGCTACATTACTCCTGCAGATCCCGGCGAGAGGAGCTGTCGGGAGGACTAGAAGATCATGTGGCAGAAGACACGCCTCGGCGCGCTGCCCGGCGAGGACCCGGGAGCGGCAAGTCACAGAGCCCGACAAGCCCCGGGTCCGCAAGATCAAGGCCCCGCAAGGTGCTTGCCGGGAGAGCTATGCTACGTGTCCGACTCCAGCTCATCGCGCCCACGTCGCCTCCGGCCTTCTCCGAGACGCGTGGCGGGTGGCCGTCTTTGCATGAGGAATGCGGTGGCACTCCACGGTGGTGGCTTCGCCGCCCGGGCGAAAGAAGACGCGATGGCGGAGCTTTTGGGGCGACGGCGACGGGCATTTAATGCCCTTGTCCCCCTCTGTCAAAAGTAGGTAGAAAGCACTGTAGCTGCACTGTTCCCGCACTGTTCCAACTACCACCTCTTTTACGTTTTTACCCCTCTACCTCACGTTGACACCTGTCGGTGACCCCTTGCCCTATAAAAGGAGGCCCATGCACAACGTAGAGGAGGTTCCACGACTAGCCACTCTCGCGTGAAGGCTCGAGCCCCCTGGCAACTCTAGCGCCCGGGATTCGGCCGCTTTCACACACCACTCCACCGTTTTCGCAGATTCTTGAGCAAGATCTAATACAACACAATGCAGCAGTAGGGTTTTACGCGACCATCGCGGCCCGAAGCTGGGTAAAAATCCCCCGCGTGCATCGCCTCGATCTGCTCTCCGCGCAACCTCCGCCCCGTACCGAACACACGAAGGGGCCCCGGCCCCATAGGTGCCGCGCCACCCATCGGCCGCGACATTGCTCGATTCGCTAAACAAGATGTTCCTGATGAGAAAAGTATGATCTATCAGTTCAGAGGTGGCCTTAGAGAGGATCTGCAGTTATCTCTTGTTCTTTCTGAGCCTACTCAGTTTGATCAATTCTATAACATGGCACTCAAGCTAGAAGGTGCTCAGCTCAAGTGTGAGGCTTCAAAGAAGAGAATCAGGGATGCAGTTCAGTCTTCTTCTTCCTCTCAAGTGGCAGCAAAGCAGCAAAAGTTCTACCTTCCTCCTCCTCCGTTCCATCGGCCTTATCGCAGAAGAACTCGGTGGTCGTGGATCTTCCCACCCACCCAACCCAAGCTACTGAACAAGTCTCAGCCTCAAGCTCCAAGGTCAAATGCTCCTTATCACCGTCCGCTCTCAGAGGTGACCTGCAACAAGTGCCAGCAGAAGGGTCACTATGCGAACAAATGCCATAACCAAAGGCGCCTTCCGCCTCCTCCTCCTGTGAGGTCTTCAAGCAATGCAGTGGTCAAGCATAATCCCAAGTCTGCAAAGGTGAATATGATGAATGCAGCTCAAGCAGAGGATTCTTCAGATGTGATCATGGGTAATCTTCCTGTTAATGATATTCCTGTAAAAGTCTTATTTGATACTGGTGCTTCACTTTCTTTCTTCTCAAGACCTTTTGCATCTAAGAATGAGTTGGGTTTTCAAGCATTGCCTAGTTCTTTATCAGTTGTGTCCCCGGGTAAGCAAATGACAGCTAATAATTTTGTCCCGGAGGTTTCTATCAAGATGGGTGACTATAGATTTCTGGCTAAACCAATTGTTCTTGGTGACTCTGATATTGATCTAATTCTCGGGATGGATGGCTTTCAAAGACAAGGCTCAGCTTGATTGTGCTGCCAAGCAGATTCAATTGACACACCCTTCTGAGGATGTTATCATCTATGCCGCTCGTGATGAAACCATTCGGTTGTTTTCTCTCAATGAGAAGGGCGAGTTGGATGCTATCTCTCAAATTCCAATCGTTTAGAGTACCAAGATGTCTTTCCGAAGAGCTTCGGGTATGCCTCCTCATCGCCACCGAATTCGTTATCGATCTTGAGCCCGCATCGAACCCGCTTGCAAGCGTCCTTACAAGCTTGGACCCAAGGAGCTGAAAGAATTGAAGAAGCAGCTCGATGAACAAGAGCGTCTGGTTTGATCGACCGAGTTCATCTCCATGGGGATGTGGAGTTCTTTTGTCCGAAGAAGGATGGCACGGACCGACTTTGCGTCGATTACCGTCCATTGAACAAGAAGACAATCAAGAACAAGTATCCACTTCCCAACATCAATGAGCTATTCGAGCAACTCAAAGGTGCCAAAGTATTCTCCAAGCTTGACCTCCGTATGGGTTATCATCGATTCGATTCGTGAACAAGATATTCCCAAGACAAAGATTCGTAACAAGCTTTGGTTCTTATGAATATACTTGTCATGTCTTTCGCCTTGTCAATGCTCCTCCAACTTTCTCTCGCATGATGAACTTTATCTTCAACCCCTACACCAATGATTTCGTCTTGGTGTATCTCGATGATATTTTGGTCTTCTCCAAGAACAAGCAGGATCATGCCAAACATTTGCGATTGGTGCTCGACAAGCTCAGAGAACATCAATTCTATGCGAAGTTTTCCAAATGTGAGTTCTGGCTTGATGAAGTTCTTTATCTTGGTCATATCATCTCAGCCAAGGGCATCGCTGTTAATCCCGAGAAGGTGTCTTCAATTGTGAATTGGGAACCTCCTCAGAATGTCAAGCAGCTCCGCAGTTTTCTCGGTCTTGCAAGCTATTGTCGAAGATTCGTTGAGAATTTCTCCAAGATTGCAAAGCCTCTTTCCAACCTCCTCCAGAAGCATGTCAAGTATGTCTGGACGCCTGAGTGTGACGTCGCTTTCAACACCCTCAAAGAGAAGCTAGTCACAGCTCCTGTCTTGACTCCTCCTGATGAATCCAAGCCATTCGAAGTTTTCTGTGATGCTTCCTTGCAAGGTCTTGGTGTTGTGTTAATGCAAGAGAAGAAAGTTGTGGCCTATACCTCTCGCCAGTTGAAGCCCAACGAAAAGAACTACCCCACTCACGATCTTGAGTTGGCGGCAGTTGTCCATGCATTGATAACATGGAGACATCTCTTGTTGGGAAGGAAAGTGGACATTTTCACCGATCACAAGAGCCTCAAGTATATCTTCACTCAACCAAACCTCAACCTCAGGCAAACTCGATGGGTCGAAATGATTCAAGAGTACAATCCAAGTATTGAATATACTCCTGGCAAGGCGAATGTGATTGCAGATGCTTTGAGCAGAAGGCTTATTGCAATGACTTAATTCTCAAGCCCTTCCAACCGGATCTTTGTGAAGCTTTCCATAAGCTGAATCTTCAAGTTGTTCCTCAAGGATTTCTTGCCAACCTCATAGTCTCTCCTACTTTGGAAGATCAAATTCGTGAGGCTCAACTTCGGATACCATGGTGAAGAAGGTGAAACGTGGTATTGACAAGGGCATTTCAAATACAAGTGCTATCGCTTGATGACAAAGGCACTCTTTTCTTCGAGGATCGATTGTGGTTCCTAAAGGTGATCGAGAAAAGTCATCATGAATGAGGCACACAATTCCCTCCTATCCATTCATCCCGAAGTACGAAGATGTACCATGACCTCAAGCGGTCAGATTGGTGGACTCGAATGAAGCGAGAAATTGCTCAATTCGTGAATGAATGTGATGTCTGCAGGAAGGGTGAAAGCAGAACACCAAAGACCAGCTGGTCTCCTCCAACCTCTTGCTATTCCGAATGGAAGTTTGATCATATCGAGATGGACTTCGTGACTGGTTTTCCTAAGTCCAAGCGTGGAAATGATGCTATCTTTGTTGTCATTGACAAGCTTACTAAAGTGGCTCATTTTCTTCCTGTCAAAGAATCTATCACAGCAGCTCACGGTGGCAGAGCTATACACCTCCGAATTGTCTCCTTGCACGGTATTCCACAATTGATCTCTTGAGACCGTGGAAGCATCTTCACTTCTAAGTTCGGGATTCTTTTCGAAGGCCATGGGCACCAACATTCGTTTCAAGACAGCTTTTCATCCTCAAACAAGTGGCCAAGTCGAGCGAGTCAATCAAATCCTTGAAGATATGCTCGGGGCTTGTGTCATCTCTTTGGCATGAAGTGGGAAGAATGTCTTCCATATGCCGAAGTTCTCCTACAACAACAGCTTCCAAGCAAGTTCGGGCAAGGCCACATTCGAAATTCTCTATGGCGAAAGTGCCGACTCCTCTCAATTGGTCCGAGCAGGTGAACGCCAAGTTCTTGGCAACGACTTGATCACGAAGTCAAGAAATGTGCAAAGTCATTCGTGAGAATCTTAAAGCCGCATAATCGCGCGTAAGGGCTATTATGATGACAAGCACCGTGATGTGGCTTTTGAAATCGGAGACCATGTCTACCTCGCGTCTCTCCAATGAAAGGTACTCGCCGCCCGGTATCAAAGGAAGCTTGCCCCTAGATACATGGGTCCTTTCAAGATCATTGGCAAAAGAGGCGATCTCGCCTATCAACTTGAGCTTCCATCCAACTTTGCAAACGTGCACGATGTGTTTCACGTGTCACAGCTCGCAAGTGCTTCAAGATTCCTGAGCGCACTATCAACTTTGAAGAAATTGACCTCCAAGAAGATCTTTCTTATCATGAGCACCCCGTTGCTATTCTTGAAGAAACCGAGCGCAAGACTCGCAACAAGTCAATCAAATTCCTGAAAGTAAAGTGGTCACACCATTCCGACCGAGAAGCCACCTGGGAGCGCGAGGATCACCTCCGTTCCGAATATCCGGAGTTCTTTCAGTCCTAGATCTCGGGACGAGATCCTCTTGTAGTGGTGGAGTGTTGTAACACCCCGGATGTATCTTTCCATATTTGTAACTCCAACTCTTGCCATTTTCGAATATGTGCTATGATATTCCCTCCGTGGTTGGGTTTTGCTTTCATTTTGCATTTTGTCCATGTCATGCATCTCATATCATGTCATCATGTGCATCTCATTTGCATACGTGTTCGTCTCATGATTCCGAGCATATTCCCCGTTGTCCGTTTTGCAATCCGACACTCCTATGTTCCCCGGCGTCCCCTCTTGTTCTTTTTCCGTGTGCGGGTGTTGAACATTCTCGGAATGGACCGAGCCTTGCCAAGTGGCCCTGGTATAGCACCGGTAGACCACCTGTCAAGTTTCGGGTCATTTGGAGTTCGTTTGATACTCCAACGGTTAACCGCACCCTCGCAAAGGCCTCTTTTGAGTTGCAGCCCAACAACCCTCCAAAACAGCCCAATAACCCATCTAACTCCCCTCCATGCCCTCGGTCGTTCGATCACGATCGTGTGGGCGAAAACTACACCCCATTTGGAGTCTCCTAGCTCCCTCTACCTCTATTTAAAGACCCCTCCCCCGAAAATCCGGGCAAACCCTAGTCTCCCCGCTCCCCTCGCGCCGCCGGACGAAATCCGGGCGGCCGGACACGTCCGCCCGCGCCGCCGGACGAATCGCGCGCCGCCACGTGGGCAGCCCGCGCCCCACATCGCCGCCGACCCCTTGAGCCCGCGAGGCCCGTCTGAGGCCCCATGCCCGTCTGCGGCAGCGCCCGCCGCCGCCAGCGCCGCCGCCCATGCCCAGCCGCGGCCGGCCTTCTCCACCAGCACCGCCCCGCCGCCGCTTTGCCGCTGCCGCCCAGCCCTAGCCCGCCATTGCCATGCCGCATTGTCGCCGCGCCGCGCCATGCACACCAGCGCCGCCGTGCCACCCCCGCCGCCGGCCACGCCACCGTCGTCCACCACCGCCGCCGGCCGCCCCGGCCTCTCCTCCCTCCGGCGAACCCGATCCAGATCCGATCTGGGATCGTTAGGTTGACTTTCCCCGTACCCCGAAAAACCACTAAGTCCCTTTTCTGCATTTATTTCGTGCATTTTTCATAGCATCACATCTCCGCAACCGTGGCTCCGTTTTGGGCGTATAATATGTCAAATTGTTCGTCTCGAAGAGTACATCATTCCATTCCATTGCATCATTTGCATTTGAGCTCATCTTGACGCCCGAAATGCTGTTGGAAGATAGCTTCAGATCGTTAGTTCCAGAATCTTATCAGTTCGAGCTCTTTTGTCATTTTTGCCATGAATTATGTGTGCACCCTATGAACTTGAGTCCTACATGTGAGTTGAACATTGCCATGTCATCTTTCCAGGGGTGTTGGCCATGTATTTTTGTGAGCTATGTGTTGACTAGAACAAGCATGCAAAGTAGGGATGATGATGTTGCTGATTTCAGGAACTTAGTGATTTCACTAAGTCTTGTTCTGCTGATAATTTTATGCCATATGTTCATGTTGTTACAGAGAGTTCTATGCCCTTTTTGAGCATGATCAGTAAGGGTGTTTTGAACATATGGTTGTGCTCTATCCATCCATGTCCTTGTTGGCATTTATGGAGTAGTCTAGCATGTCATTTTCGTGCTCTACTTTTGGTTGAAAATGTTTCCTGGCAGACTGTTTGCATGAGATTCAATTTTCACGAGGTCGTTGTAGTTGATCCGTGTATGCTATGATGTTGTTCTTGCCATGTATAGCTCCTATGCCATGTCTTCTTGATGGTTGTATGCTTAGTTTATCATGAGGTGCTCTGTAGTGAGTGCATCGAGCTCACGAACATGCCATGTTGAATCTGTTTTTGCCATGTCCTGATATTTCACTGTCTGAAATCTGTAATAAAACTTGCAATGTTTACATGGGTGCCATCATTTCTTAGAGTCCTTTTTGGCTTATGGTCAGTAAGGGACTATTGAAATATGCTTTGAGTAGAATCATGTCATGCCTTGCTTTGCTATTATAAGTTCCTGTAGCATGTTGTTTGCTTGCTCTAAACATGCCTTCCTGATGTTAATTCCTGGTATGTTAGTATTTTCACTAAGTCTGTGAACCTGATATTTTGAGCACTTTCACCATGCTTGTTTGAACATGTTATGTTGTGATTTAGCCGTAGCTCAGTGTTCCTCTTTTGTTAAGCATCTCCTGTAGTTTGCTGCCATATGCTTTGTTTTTATGTTGGGGTGCTGTAGCATAGTTTCTTGTCACTTGCTAAGTAGCATCGGGCTGTTAAACGCAGATTTGCGTCATTCTTGTTTTGCTTGTCATTTGCAAACCGTGCATCCGATTTCGGTGATCTTTATATCGATTTCAACCAAATCATCCATCTTTCCAGCGGCATACTTGGTTTGCCAAGTTGATGCCCAGTTCATCATTTTCCTTCCGAGCACACATATGCATTGCATATCACATCTCGCATCGCATGTCATGTTTTGCATCATATTGCTTGTGCATTGTTCCTTGTTTGATTGTGGTTCCGTTGCTTGTGTTCTTGCTTTGGGTAGAGCCGGAGACGAGTACGTGAACGAGGAGCCTGTTGAGAACGCCCACGAGGATCAAGTCTTCGACAACTCGAGAACCTTACAGCAAGATGACCATACCTTCGATATCACTTCTATCTTTGCTTGCTAGATGCTCGCTCTTTTGCTATGCCTATGCTGCGATACCTACCACTTGCTATATCATGCCACCCATATTGCCATGTCAACCTCTAACCATCCATGTCCTAGCAAACCGTTGATTGGCTATGTTACCGCTTTGCTCGGCCCTCTTATAGCGTTGCTAGTTGCGGTGAAGATGAAGTTTGTTCCTTGTTGGAACACGGATGTTTTGGGATATCACAATATCTATTGTTTTAATTAATGCATCTATATACTTGGTAAAGGGTGGAAGGCTTGGCCTTATGCCTGGTGTTTTGTTCCCTCTTGCCACCCTAGTTTCCGCCATACGGTGTTATGTTCCTTGATTTTATGCTCCTTACGCGGTCGGGTGATTTATGGGACCCCTTGACGGTTCGCTTTGAATAAAACTCCTCCAGCAAGGCCCAACCTTGGTTTTACCATTTGCCACCTATACCCTTTTTCCCTTGGGTTTTCGCGAGCCCGAGGGTCATCTTTATTTTAGCCCCCCCGGGCCAGTGCTCCTTCGAGTGTTGGTCCAAACTAGAGCGCTTTGCAGCGCCCCCTCAAGGAAACTTGAGGTCTGGTTTTAGTTGTACGGACTGCTCATCCGATGTGCCCTGAGAACGAGATATGTGCAGCTCCTATCGGGATTTGTCGGCACATTCGGGAGGCTTTGCTGGTTTAGTTTTACCATTGTCGAAATGTCTTGATGTACGGGATACCGAGTCTGATCGGAGTGTCTTGGGTGAAGGTTTATTCCTTCGTTGACCGTGAGAGCTTGTTATGGGCTGTTGGGACACCCTGCAGGTATTATCTTTCAAAGCCGTGCCCGCGGTTATGAGGCAGATGGGAATTTGTTAATGTCGGTTGTAGAAAACCCGAAGTTGACCTTAATTAAAATACATCAACCGTGTATGTAACCGTGATGGTCTCTTCTCGCGGAGTCCGGAAGTGAACACGTGTTGGAGTTATGCTTGACGTAAGTAGTCGGGATCACTTCTTGATCGCTAATAGCTTCACGACCGCGCTTTGCTTCTCTTCTCGCTCTCTTTTGCGATGTAGCCACCATATATGCTAGCCGCTTGCAGCAGCTCCTCCTTTTGACACCAGCCTTCCCTTAAGCTTAAATAGTCTTGATCTCATGGTGTGAGATTGCTGAGTCCCTGTGGCTCACAGATTCTACCAAAACAGATGCAGGTACCGGTGATGCCAGCGCTGATGGCACAACTGAGCTGAAGTGGGAATATGATGAGGCTCTTGGTCGATACTATGTTTCCTTTCCAGACGATTAGTAGTGGAGCCCAGTTGGGGCGATCGGGGATCTGTGTTGCATGTGGGGTTTTCTTCTTTTTATTTTGGTTCCGTAGTCGGACCTTGACTGTATCTGGTTGATGTAATGCTTTATTCATGTAATTGTGTGAAGTGGCGACTGTAAGCCAACTATGTACCTTTTCCCTTATGTATTACATGGATTGTGCGAAGATTACCTCACTTGCGACATTGCTTTCAATGCGGTTATGCCTCTAAGTCGTGCTTCGACACGTGGGAGATATAGCCGCATCGAGGGCGTTACATGAAACCTTTTGGTGAACTGCACAAATCACTTTTTTCTTAAGAGTGTTTTATGCAGTTGTACTAAAATGTCACACGGGCAACGTCTCTACATTTCAGTGCGACTTCACAAAGGGAGATTGGTTTTGCTCTATCCTCCTCATCCAACTCCGAGCCTAATCTTCTCCAACTAGTTAGTCTTAAGAGAGACTGCGAAGGTGACCGGCTACTATTTGTGTGTTTATTGTTTCATCAGCAATCCTCTATTATCGTAATCACACTTAATATCTTTGGAACAGGGATGCTCAGCTCTATTTTAGTGGAACTGCACAAAATGATCGGAATGTGGCATGCTCCAGATAGCTACTTTTTTCCCAACATGCCTTGTTGATTTAGACAGAGTTGGGGGGACATTGCTGCCAGTGAAAGCATGGATCAATTTTAATTTAACACCTTCTCACAACTCTGTCTTCAGTTGTGATGTGATTATTAGCTCTGATCTGCTAATAATTGACACGCATTAGCAAGGAAGTTAGTTTTTTATTGTTTCCGAAAGAGCATCGATGGCAAGACACGCGAAACAAAAGCTGAAAGCTCACACCATTGTACAATTTCATGTCGCTGGAAAATTATTTGTATAGTACGTCAATTATGTAAACAAATGATGGAAGCTTGATAGCATTTCTAGAAGCCTCTTCATCATTCGGGTCCATGTGCCAAGCACAAAATTATACTCCTTCGTTCCTAAATATTTGTCTTTTTACAAATTTCAAACGGGCATATTTTAGAGTGTAGATTCACTCATTTTGCTTCGTATGTGTACTCCCTCCGTTCCTAAATATTCTATTCGTCTTTCTAGAGATTTCAACAAGTGACTACATACGGAGCAAAATGAGTGAATCTACACTCTAAAATATGTACATCTGTATGTGCCAGTCCATTTGAAATCTCTAAAAAGACAAATATTTGAGTAGTCACTCGTTGAAATCTCTAGAAAGACAAATATACTCCGGAGTATATTTAAGAACCGAGGGGGTAGTGCACAACCGCATGGGAGACTCAGCCCGGTCGTTGTGCCGCATTAATAGTGAGTAAGGAGCAGTCAAATAGTAAGCCCCACCTTTCCCACTATAAGTTGCTCTAAAGAAGCAACCATCAATACGCTCTTCTTTGAATCCGTTCATACTACTCCATCCGTCACTGTTTATACAACGCGCTTCAAAAAATGAAAAAATCTGTGGGACCAAGGCGACTAGCGATCGGCCTGAAAAATAGCATTGGTAGTTATAGCACGGCGTCTATTACTAGAGGGAATAATGCGTACACACATGCATGCAGTGCTTCCACCCCAGGTACACACATGCATGCACTTACTCCACTCCGTAGTAGTACAGAGTACATGGAGAGAAAATTGTGGACTTGATTGCAGTTACCATGCCCTAATTAATTGAGCATTAAACCAAACGCGTCTAAAGTCTCTCTGGTGGTGGAAATACATTGAGAGAAATGCATCATAATGAAGCGCGCCCTGTAAACTGTGATGGAGGGAGGAGTAGTATGAAGGTGCAAAACCAAGTATGCGAATGGCCAGTCGGTCAACGCACCTCCTCTTGGCATATCACTGACATGTGGGACAGGAGTGTGAGCAAACCAATCTCAATTGACGGCAAAGAGCCAACCCGCCGTTCCTTGAGAGAGACGAGGAGCGAGAACACAAAGACGGGCTCGCAAGGCCAAGATATATTCGAGCATGGTTGGTTGATCGATATCATTCATTACATGTTGGGCTGCCGTTTTCCGCCCTTCTCCGGAATAAACGTGTACTTTATCAGAGATAAAAAAATAAAAGTACAGACGCTCCACCATGCGGTTCTAGTAGTAGTACTACTCGTACTACTGCGCTTGGCTCTTCGCCTCTTCGTGAAGTCGCACAATGATGGTACTCCGCATGTTGGGTACTACAGTGTATGCCTCTGACAATCTGACACCGAATGGACTGATGCATATTCACCGAGGGTAAGTTGCATTAGGCAAAAGGCTTAAGCGAGCTTCACCTTGTCCTGCAAGCTTCTCCTTGTTCTATGAGTCGACGGGACACACCAAAAAGTAGTGCTAGTCCATACTCCCTCCTTTTCGGTTAATATGGCTTAATCTTTTTTGCGGGTAAATGGGAGAGCTTTATTCATATATAAGCATTCTTAGGACGATCAGTCAACACACTGGTCACTAGGAAGCGAGGTACCCCGCAAAAAAAGAAGTAGGAAGCGAGGTGTTTCATCAAGCCAACTCTCGGCCACATTCAAAGTGCAGCAAGCACGGTTTGCACGAAGATGCGCCGCAAGGTTTGCTGACCTGTTTACATGCTGAATAACAAAAAAGAGGAAATATTACCGAGCGTTACTATTTGTAACAGGATATGAGCCAGAATTAAGCGAGAATTGTGGCGAGTGATCCATGCAATCAACTTCCATTATCACATGCGAGAACCCTCGAAGAGAACCAAATGTGTTGAAGATTGCTTTATCACATCTTAAAATTATAATAAGAGTGCAGATGCTCCTCCATCCGATTCCTAGTACTAGTATAGTACGTACCTTTATAGACTATAGTAGTAGTACTAGTACTAGTAAACTTTGCGCTTGGCTATTCGCCTATTCGGGAAGTCGAACAATAGTAGCACTAGTAGTATAGTGTATGCTTCTGGCAATCTGACACCGAATTAACTGTTGCACGTCCACCGCCTAAGCGAGGGAGAGCTTGCATTAGTCAAAAGTTTCTCCTTGTCCTACGAGCCACCGCGCGCAAGCTTCTCCCGTCCTGCAACCTTCTCCTCGTTTGGCAAGTTGACGGGACACAACAAAGAAATGCTAGTCCATACTGCCTCCTGTCCGGTTAATATGGCTTAATTTCAAACGAGATAAATACACTGTGTGTCACTGTATATTTGTAAAAATACGATCAGTGGACTTCATAATACGCTCATTGCGCTCATATATATATATATATATATATATATATATATATATATATATATATATATATATATATTCCGTGTTTATATGGTCACTAGCTCACCTCGACTGAGTATGTGTGTGCATGCACGTAGGTTGAGCACTTAGCGTGACCGTGTGTGTTCCGTCGTGTGCTCGGACATGCATGCATTAGGGCGTCATGGCGTTTTTAAGGCCCATGTGTACGTGGATCTGTTGCATACACGTAGGGGGAGTACGTGTAGGGGCCACTAAGGAGCAGTCAAATCACAGTAAGTTAGTCGGAAGAAGCAACCATCATTTCACTCTTGAATGACACATACGCAATATAAAATGGTTGATATGGAGAGAAAAAGAAAACCACTATATATACACTAGCAGAGCCTAAGCTACAAGCACGCTTGCTAAGATTGCTCTCTTCACAAGCATAGAACGACGGGCCTGATCCCTTGGTGGGGAAGGAACAATGTTCTCGTGCGAGACTTGGTCGACATCGGCGAGGAGAAAACCCACAGTTGGTGCGTCCCAATCGGGGGTCACTGCGGTATGGGCCGATGTCGCGTCCCAACCGCCCTTCTAGAGCTACAGCCCAACGTCCCAGGTAGTCCATCTTCCTTTTGGAGCCGGCTTGCTCCACTGCCGTAGCTCTATCTCCATGTCGATCTTTCTCTACTTCTACCGGCTTCTACTTGTGATGAGTTTATGTCTCATGAACTAGTGCCAGTACTATTATTCTAATCACACTTCTTCAATATCTTTGCCATCATGGATGCTCAGGTCGATTTTAGTGGAATTGCATAAAAGCGTCGTATGATCCGAGGGTGCCAACCGTCTTTCCTACGACAGGTTCTACTTGGCCAGGGAATTAAATCATGTTTAGGGTTTAGGGTTTAAGTCGTAGTGACCCCATCAGTAGTTTTTCTTTCGTACACGCTCTCACAACTTTTTTCTTTAGTTGTGAAGTAAATATTGGCTATGATCTGTGAATCATTGAGATGCATCAGCATGCGTGTTAGTTTTCCTTTGTATTTGATGGAATGTTGTAATGGGGCAACCTTGGAATAGGAATGAAAATGGAGTGGAAAGTTTCCGTTTTTCTGGAGAAAAAATGGAAACGGAGAGAAACCAATGTTTTGTTTCGTTGGATCGCGCCATCGAGCAAAACCAACATTTAAATCACGCCTGTCATGTTCGTGTCTCACCCTCCTCCATGGCTCGACCCCACACGGTCGCTCGGCATGCCACTCACCGCAAACTGAGTATACGATAACTTTCCCGCCTGCTTGTCGATGGATATCGCCATGGAGTACTAGCACTACTAGAAGAGATTGACGAGTTGGGGGAGGACAGCTAGGTGTAGCACGGACTCCCAAGAACTTTTTACATGCATGTTGTAGCCGGCTATTGCGACCTTTGAACGTGGAGCAGCCGCGTGCACCCGGAAGCGGCGCGGGCGACGCTTCTCGGCGCGCCGCTCAATGCCGGGCGCCAATGAGAGGTCGTGTCCGCCTCGGCGGGCATGAATGCGGCATCGACTGTTTGGCGGGAAGCACGCGCGGGTGATGAAGAGGGTTCGGGTTGGTCAGGATCGGCCGTGGCAGCGGTCCAGACGTGCGCAAACAAGAGATGACGTACATTAATATTGCTGCGTATATAATTAACAACGTAAATAATGTGCCAGTTGGAAAAATATGATTGGAGATGGAGATGGAAATGGAATTTTACGTAAACACGGATATGCATGTCTATGTCTATGTGTGTGTGCGCGATGACTCTCGCGACCTGGAAGCGGGGGCGTGTTTTTGATTGAGTTTTCTTTCTTGGTACGTTAGAAAATCAGTTTGTCTAATTCACATCTAGATGTTATTTAAGGTTATCACATCTAAGCTCCCACAAGTATATAATGTAGCAACAAGAAACAAAAAAACTAGGACAAAAAAAAGACCACAAACAGAGTGGACATCAACTTAGATGTGACATAACTATGTCACATCTAGATGTGTCCTAGACAGACCCTAATAAATTGTCCACCAGTTTTCGCTTTTTTTCCGAACGCAGCAGATTCTATTTAAAACCACTGCTATGGAGAGATTTTTTACTCCATTATAGCCTCTTGTTTGATAGAGTTTCTCGCATCTCGCTCTCTCACCCTCTCCATATCGAAACAAGATGACAGTGTCCACTCTATCTCTCTCCTCACCGATGGTCACAGATCCGGCCGAATCCCGTCCGCTGCGGGAGGTGAGGAGGTGCAGCGTTGACGTTGTCGCTGTCGGCGACGAAGGGAGCCGATGCGCACCGTCCTCTCGGAGCCGGTGCTGGCACAGACGAAGATCCTCTGCACCATTGTTCGCTGCCGTCGTGTGGGCAGATCCCGCCCGCCCGCCTAAACGACATCTCACCCACCTGAGGTATAACTTCTTGTACTGGTCCAGCTCCCCAGGTCGCTGCGTGCGGGTTTTCTTCTATGCGACTACTCCCCAGCTCCCCATGCATAGTAGCTAAGGTTCGTCGGCTAGTCCAACATCACCTACTAGTACTATTATAGAGGAAATGCCACTCGAAAAGTTGTCCTGATTTATGCCTCAGTGGAGCTATACATGTTGTTTCGACAAAAAGTACATGGTGGTTGTGCGGTCATTGTCCATATGGTGGTAGTACTATCACTAGTTAAATGAAGAAATGCTTTTTTTCTCGGGTATCCTGATTTAGTTCCCATCAAGATATAATTATGATGTTTCTGTTTGTTGGTGTACTTTTCATTAATTCTTATTGACAATTGAGATGTCGTTGCTAACCCTTTTTTATATTTTTGGAAACAGTGATGCGTGTCTCCATACCCGGGCATGTCTTCCTCAATTTTAGTGGAACTGCAAAAAATTGGATGGCCATTGTTGTTCCACCTCACTGTCCTCTGCCACATGGTTCTTCCTTCCTCGAGCTTGATTACTGAGAAGAAACAGACCACAGTGAGGATTTGTCGAACTTCATAGGTGCCTCACCCAAACTTGATGCCAAATGGATGATGCATCACCACGATGACCTATCGATGCTCATGGTTGCGCCTCATGGTTGCGTCGGCTGGTGAAGCTGATCGATTTTCAATGAAAAACAAGTTGTCTTCCATCAGTGCTCTTTGCTTGTTACGCACAAAGATGATATCCTTCGTCGCCACCTTGGTTGCGTTGGAGATGCAGTCGTCTTTCACGTTGGTGCAATTTTATCACACAATTGGCTATGAACCAAATGTTTCCTCAAAGAAGGATCAACGTTGGTACTAAGAGCATAAGTTGTGTATTGATTTCTAAGCCTTCTCGAAACTTTGTCTCCATATCCCCTGTAATTTTATTTGTCCAGCTATTAACTTTGATTTAAAAAATAGTGTGGACTAAAAACCCGGATGGAGTAGTAGCCTTCCATTTTTATTTACTCCACATATTAGATTTGACTGAAGTCAAACTTTGTAATACTCTCAAACCTTTCCGATAATTGAAACTAAAATTCTTTATTTGTACACACTCTCACACGTTTCCGATAATTTGGCGCATGGGTAGTTGTTCACTTAAGGGAGGGTAGTGTACCACACGTGAAGGACAGGAAGTGCGACCAGGACGCGTGGGCGTAAATCATTAGTTCATCAGAAGTAGTACTAGTTTTCTTCACTGTACATTAAATAAAGAGTTCCTTTTCATACTTACATAATTTAGAAACGATTGTTATGGAGAGAATAAGAAAACCACTCCACTATATATTAGTCGTATACACACGAGAGTACTATATGGACGCAGCTTCATTGACTTAGTGCGCCTGCCTTTGGGTTTATGACAGGTGGGCCCAAAATGTGGCTGGCTCACCTGTCACATAGCCAAAAGTAGATGCAGTGAAGGCATCGGAGCTTAGCCCGTACTACATTAGTATATATATATATAAGCGGGAGCCTCATTGCTTGTTCGCTAGGGTTTGCACTCTCCACACGCTCGCCGCAATACATATATGTTACACGCTGGAGGCTCAGCATTCATTTGCTAGGGTTTGCTATATTCACAGTCTCTCACCCTCTCTTCACCAGATCTAAACAAGACTGCATTGGCCTCTTGTCTCTCTCTCCCCCCTCACACCTGGTGAAGGAGGCGTCTATATCCCGTCAGACCGGAAGGGAGGAGGTGCAGCGTTAACTCTATCGCTTTGGCGAGGGAGGCAATCCACTAATAGCTTGTTGTTCTTTTCACCCAGCGCTACTGTAAGGGAGGGCCACCGACCCTTCTTTCCTCGCTGTCAGACGTAGTGTGGGCAGATCCGCCCTCCCGCCGCACGCCTTGCCACATCCCGACGACCCTAAGGTATAAGTTTTTTGAAACCGCTGCTGTTTCTAGCTGCATGTGGATCTTTTTTGATCTGTAGTCGAATCTAGGTCTTGGTTCAAAGGGGAAAGAAAGGCGCGGTGGGGTGGAGCATGAATCTAGGACGTGGTTCAATGAGGAAAGGAGGGAGGAAAACTAGTATAGACTGGCTATCTAGCCGCTTTGTTGGTCGAAGAGGGAAAACGGGGGTAACCCAGTACACACATCTATAAGGAACTGATCTCTTCGTTGAAAAGGAAAAGAAATTGGGGGGTCGGGTAGTTTGTGCAGGACTAGATTTGCTGCCCTCACATAGGAAAAAAGCTCAAAGAGAACAAATATGGAACCAACATAGATATGCTGCTTGGCTACATACTCTGCATCACCCATTTATATGTGTGGACGCACATTGTGCTAGCATGTCCCATACAGCTATTTTGCTGTTATTAATCTAAGAATGCCGCCGGAAAATTGAAGCAATGCCACTGTTAAAAGTAAATTACATTTTTTAATGAATGTTGTTTCAAGAGAATGTCTCTATTAATATGAATCAATGCAACCATTTTAGAAATGCTACTATCCTACTTTGTTTTCCATCCAAGATAAGTTAGATGCTTCTTTCTGTCATTGTTTGTCTCATCCTCCTTTATCGGCAAGTAATTGTTTCCTTTTTTGCCTCTGTTAAAACAGGGGTATCGATTCAACTTGTTGCTATTGCGACATTTTGCTTCGCTACTCGAAACACTTATGTTTTAAGAGTGTTTTGTGCAGTTCAACTTGAATGTCACACCGGTGACTTTGCTTAATGTTGGTGGAACTGCACAAAAGGAGATAAAGCTTTGTTTCCAGTCTTCGTGGCGAGTTGTTTCAAATCTAGGTCTCAACCACATGATGTGCAGTGTGCTTTGAGATGTTGTGCTACTTGTTTTGGTACTGTTTTAAATAAATGTTGAATTGAAGCTATTGTATTGCTGTCTTTTCCCATTAAGTAGTGAACAAAAATGGGACCAACCCAGACATGATGCTTGTTGCTTTGTTACAACAAATTCAGCATCACCCCCTTTATAAGCCAGTAATTGATGCCACTCTCAGAATTAACTACTGAATCTTATTTCAAAACTGCAACACTTGTTCAAGATTGGCGGGATTACCATTTTTGTGGCCGCATGTTTCATCCTCCTTTATTAGCCAGTAATTGATTCCTTTTTTGCCTTTGTTTAAATAGGGATATCTATTCAACTTGTTGCTATTGCGACATTTTGCTTCGCTACGCGAAACACTTTGCTAGATTTTAGTGCAACTGCGCAAAACGAGATTGGATTTCCTATTCGTGTTGGCAGATTCGTATTTTATCCTGGTGTTCTCATGAAAGGTCAGTACAGGCCTTCATCCACATGATTGTGCAGTGTGCTTTGAGATGTTGTGCTACTTGTATTGGTACTATTTTAAATAAATGTTGAATTGAAGCTATTGTATTGCTGTCTTTTCCCATTAAGTAGTGAACAAAAATGGGATCAACCCAGACATGATGCTTGTTGCTTTGTTACAACAAACTCTGCATCACCCCCTTTATAAGTAGATGGAAGCACATATTGTTGTTGCATCCACTCTCCCCTGGAACTATTTATGCTTTTCGTTAATCTAATGCCGCTGGTAAAATTAAGCAATGCCACTCTCATAATTAATTAACTATTGAATCTTAGTTCAAAACTGCAACACTTGTTAGGAATGGTACTATCGTGCTTTGTAGTTCTTTCTACATGTTTAACCAAGGTATTGTTAAGATAATGTCTCTGTTAAAAAGAATCAGTTACATTGTTTTAGGAATGGTACTTTTCTGCTTTGTCGTTCTTTATACATGTTGAAACAAGGCATTGTTAAGATAATGTCTCAGTCAATATGAATGAATCACACTGAAGGAGAATTGCTACTCTCCTTCTTTGTTTCCCATTAAGACAAGTCATCAACCGTTATTTCTTAGTAATTGTTTCCCTTATACCTATTGTTGCTTATAGGGATATCAAAATTAAAGCTCGGTTTTATTCCGACTTCGATTTTAGTTGAATCGCACAAAAGGATCCAATGTGTCCAAGGCAAACTGCTATGCTATCGGGTCCAGCTTGGTCGCTCCACTTTGCGTAAAGAAGCGATCATGTTTATGTACATTACGAAGGAATGACCGAGAAGCTTTACTGAGTATTATTAGACACCGTGACATGACTAGTCTGCAGAGACCATTGGCAATTTAACAACACGTGGAGTGCCCGGGCAAAAGTGCCCAAACAAGTACAAGAAGCTACGACAGACTCCATGATCATAGGCATTACATATTTTGAATGGGAAAAGCTTGTCAAAGTTTAATCATTGATGTTAGCAAGAAGTCGTTAGTTTAATATATTGGAATTGGAAAACCTTGTCAAAATTTGCTCATTGATGTTAGCCGTAAGACATGCATTTGATATTTTTGAGTGGGATGCCCTTCTTCGTGAGCAGCGTCGAGTGTTTTTTCCTATTCCTGTGTTCAGTTTAGAAGTAAATAGTTACTCTGCTGAGATATTCCTGTGTTAAGAGTTTGTTCTGAATATTGTCTATGTAATGCGAGGCCTTGTGTTTGATTGCAAAGTTGAGCTTGGAATGTTCTGGCATGCGGCATCACGAGCTGTTCACTGTGCCTCCTGAGAATAATGCTTCGTATTGTTTTGCATGTCGATCTAATGCCAGTGATTTGCTTGTTAAGAAGGTCATCCTCTTCTATTGTTTCCGTGCGTAAGAAGTTCATCGTCTCATGTTTCATTCATAGCCTATATGACATGTCGGGTAGGTTAGACGTGAAACCATATGATCTTCCAACCAACTCATGATATTAGGCCGTGGTTGGATCGTCGTTTTCCAACCAAAACCGCTTGTAAAACTGACGCTTGTAAATTAAAGCAGATGGTCTCGGGCGAAGGCGCTTGGTTGGTCGATTTTGACTAGTAAAATATCGGAAGTACTTCACACACGATAAAAATGCTGAATGACACTCGGACGATTGCTAATCCAGCCGTTAGCTGTTGTTTCAGCCTTGCCCATGGATGGCATGATACACACATCATGCATGTATCGTCTGGCAATGTCGTCCATATAGTAGTGCTCATAAAATATACAGTGGTCTCTCAAATTACACGTGTAACCCGCCAGTTTTACTTACAGACCTCGGGCCCTCGGTTTCATTACGCCTGTATTTTACACGTTGTTTCCAATGACGAGTAAATTACACTTGTATGTTAATGCAGGTTTGAAATAAACCAGAGCTCCCAAGCGCGGCATTACTGTTTCATGCCGTCTCAGTTTCTCGAAGGTGCTCATAGGTGTCCGATGATCCTGGCTTCCTGAATGAGCAGCGGGCGCTTTATCAGACCTCCATAGGCCCCACAAGGCCCTCTCCATTGTCCTTCGAGTTTTGCGCTCGCCGTGGCGCCGAGCATTGTTAACATGGTCAACGAACATGAGTATTCAAGAAATGACTTTATTTTGACTGGATGACACTAGGGACCCACTAGGGCCATAGCCGTACGTACGCAAGTGCCTCCTTATTATGTACAACTATTATTTTTTTGCTTTCTCCTGGTTTCTTGACATCACGGTCCCACACCATTGTCAACCTATGTAGTCAATATAAACGAGAGAATTGCACAAGGTCCGGCCGACAGCTGGGACCAAGAAGCTCGAGCAGTATTTGTGTTTTTGAGGCGTGAGCACTGCAGAGTTTTTCTTGGCGATGATTTCGTTGTTGTTCAGAGGAGAGTAGGGTATTAACTGGGCGGGCTGTGGCCCGTCTAGCCCACGCCAGATATCCAGCTCAGATACTAATTTTTTCAAGATGAAAATGGCTAGCCCAGCTATACGTCTTTTTGAGGAATACCGAGGCAAGGTCAACTTATTATTCTCCGCCCCGCTGGGCTGCAAATCTTTCCTAGGAGGGATGCATTAGGCTTAACAGGAAAATGGGCTTTAAAAAATAATAAATGGGATGTAATTATAAAACTGGCAAGAATTATAAAAATGCACCAAACACGAAATTAGTTTATAAAATATTATTTATGGATTTTGAAAATCTTAAATTTTCATTGTTGCGCGCGCAATGTTTCGTTGGATTTTTACGTAATACAAATTTATATTTAATCTAACTAGAAATTTCGGGATAAAAATATTTCGGATCCCATCAAAATGTGGGAAATTTTCTTGAATTCTGTCTTCAACGGTTGGTTGAAATTATTAATCGTTGTCCTAGCTAGAAAATGGGTTGTACTTTTAACAAACTGTAAATGGGTTGTTGTAAATTCCATTAGAAAATGGGTTGTACTTTTAACAAAACGCAAATGGGCTATAAGTTCTCTGCCACACACTTGCGGGCCTACTAAGTGACGCGTCCCCTAAAAAAATAAGTTGACATGTATGCAAGGCTTTATCAACTTATTACAGTCAACACACGGTTCTAGCAGCAGTGGCTTGGATGTCTATCCAACGGATGTCGTGCTTCTTCTTCAATCTCGGATATTCTTAGCTTCGGCCGCCCAAAAAATGATTCCTCCCCCTGACATCTGGGGTGCACCGTTTCGGAGGCTGACCTGTGGGCCTACTAAGTTGGAGCGTATCAAGGGCTTTGTAAACTTAGTCAATATAAACGATTCTAGCTTTAGTGACCGTACGATGTCCATCCAACGGCCGTAGTGCTTCTTCAACCTCTGGTCTTCTTGGTCCAGCCGCCCAAAGCAGCGCCGGTCGTGCCACCTGCTCCTACCTCCCGTGGCCAGTTGTGCTGCCGCGGAGGCCTCACCGCCCCCATACTACTCCCACCGCTGGCCAGGCCTTCCCTCCACTCACCCACACCCCCTGTTATTCTGCGGCGACGGCAGCCTCACACCGCAGCCGAACTAGTGAACCCTCGTACTCCTCTCCGCGCGGGCTTCCACTGCTGCGTCTTCCTCGGCTCCATGTCGTCACATTCCTGGGCATCGCCGTCGTCCACCGCCCTGATGCTCTCGGCGCGACGTGGTCAACGTGGTCAACGACCGACTTCCATCGGAAGAGTGCTGTACTTGGAGAGGCTGACAGCTGGGTCCACGGCGGCCGCAAGGAAGTGCCTCCTTATTACGCACAAAATAATTATTCCTCCACCTGACAGCAGGGTCCCACCGGACGGGCCACCTTATTTCGTGAAAAAAACGTTTCCTCCCTGACTGCTGGGACCCATCGGACGGGCCACCATATTTCGCGAAAAAAACGTTCCCCCCGCTGTCATCTCGGACCCACCGGAAGTGCCTCTTTATTACGCACAAAAAATGAATACTCCCCCTGCTAGCTAGGACCCACCTTAGTGGGAGGCTGACTTGTGGGCCTACTAAGTTGACGGCGACGGAGGGCTTTGTCAACTTAGTCAATATGAACGATTCTAGCTCCAATGAACGTACGATGTCCATCCAATGGTCGTAGTGCTTCTTCAACCTCTGGTCTTCTTGCTCCAGCCGCCCAAAGCAGCGCCGGTCGTGCCGCCTGCTCCTGCCTCCCGTGACCAGCTGTGCTTCCGCGGAGGCCTCACCGCCCCCTACTATTCCCACCGCTGGCCAGGCCCTGCGGCGACGGCAGCCTCACACCGCAGCCGAACGAGTGAACCCTCATACTCCTCTCCGTGTGGGCATCCTCTATCGCGTCTTCATCGGCTCCGCGTCGTCCCCTTCCTAGGCCTCGCCGTCGTCCACCGCCCTGGTGCTCTCGGCGCGGCGTGGTCAACGTGGTCAAGGAACGACTTCCATCGGACGTGGACTGTATGTGGAGAGGCTAACAGCTGGGTCCACGGCCGCAGCAAGGAAGTGCCTCCTTATTACGCGGAAAATAATGATTCCTCCACCTGACAGCGGGACCCACCGGACGGGCCACCATATTTCACGAAAAAAATGTTTCCCTCCTGACTGCTGGGACCCATCAGCTACACCTTCGCACGCAACGGCGCGCCCGCAAAAAACGATTCGCCTCGATCGCTGGGACCCACCAGCTACATCTTCGCATGCAAGCTAGTGCGTCTGGACAAAAAAGCCAAAATGATTCGCCCCCCGGACTGCTGGGATCCACCAGCTACATCTTCGCAGGCAAGGAAGTGCCTGACAGTCGGGACCCACCTGGTCGAAGTGTACGTAGCATTGTCATTCTGGTCATGAACGGTATGCGTATATATATCGGTCGATGTAGAGGCGCGCGACGCGTCGTAGTAGAGGCGCCAGACGTGTCGTAGTAGAGGCGCCGACGTAGCATGTACACGCACGCATAGCGGCGAGGTGCAAGAAAGAAAATACAGCCACGCGCATTACATACGGCGGGGTCTCAACCTACTCGCAGATACGTACAGCCGTGGCTCGTACATGGCTGGGTCGGAACGGAGAAACAGCGTCGTCGTCGTGTTCATGGGGAGGCAACGGAATGGGTCGTGTTCATGGGGAGGCAACGGAATGTGTCGTGTTCATCGGGAGGCAACGGAACGCGTGGGAGCCAACTGGCTGGGTCGGAACTGAATGTGTGGTCGTGTTCATCGGGAGGGCTTGGACAAAACAGGCAATGGGAACAAGGCCTGGCATACCGCACAATGGAGGAAATGGACCTCCTACGTTCGGAACGGGGTCCTGTTGATCGGGAGGGGTGTGGCATACCGCAAAACGGAGGAAACAGACGTCCTACGGTCGAAACAGGGGTCCTGTTGATTGGGAGGGGTGTGGCGTACCGCAAATCGGACGAAACGGACTTGTGTTGGAGCGCTACAGTCGAAACAGGGGTTCTGTTCATCGGGAGGGGTGTGGCGTACCGCAAAAGGGGAGTCCACGGGATACTGTTCATCTCCACCGTCGACCTCCTCCAGCCTCCACGGGCTACCGTCGACCTCCTCCAGCCTCCATGGGCTCCTGCTCATCCAGCCTCCACCGCGCTACTCCACCGCCATTGCTCAACCACCCTCCACGAGAACCCTCCACCGCCTACTATTCATCCAGCCCTCCACACCACGTCAACCACCCTCCACGGCCACCCTCCACCGCTCACTGCTCATCCACCCTCCACACCACGGGGTCCTGTTCATCC
The DNA here is from genome assembly GCA_021437245.1 of Aegilops speltoides. NCBI lineage: Eukaryota > Viridiplantae > Streptophyta > Magnoliopsida > Poales > Poaceae > Aegilops > Aegilops speltoides. Next base: position 163,138,990 of record CM038144.1, read on the forward strand.
GGAGGCAACGCCACCGCCATCGCTCATTCAATCCCCCACCCCACAACGCCATCGCTCATCCAATCGATCGGCTTGCTTAGCAGCAGAGTGAAGGAATCGCCGATCGGGTTCGATTAACAGCCACCGATCGATCGCCGGGTTCAAGAACGATAGCTCGCGGTGCAATCGCCGGGTTCGATTAGAGCCCAACGCCTCGCCGGGTTCATTAGAGCCAATGCCTCGCAGACGACGTATGAGAGAAAGCGCGATCGCTTGACCCCGACCTCCCACCGTAACCGGCAAGTCCCCGAAATTTTCCTCGCCCTCGCTTCTACCATGGTTTTTTCCGTCATGGACGGCCCAAAGAATGTCATGCAGCTGCGTCTCCGGCCCGCCAAGGACGAAAAGCCCATTTTCTTTCTTGATTTTTTGTCATAGAAGTAGAAGCCCACCACATCTACGATGATATCGGGTTTTGTTAGAAGTGTCATATGTATGACAGAAAAAAATTCGTTCGGCCCAAAATGTCACGGATGCATCTTTTTTTGTAGTTCTTCTCTCTTATTTTACAAGGTTTACATAAAGAGGGAGAATGTCGGGAACTGGGATTCTGGGCTGGAAAAGGAGCAAATATTGAGACCTATTCTGCAGAGCTCCAAAAGTCCCGAAACTCCACGAAAGTCATTTTTGGAATTAATGATAAAAATTCAGTGGAAGAAATACCTGAGGGATCCCCCCACCGTCCACGAGGGTGGACGCGCGCCCTACCCCCCTGGGCGCGCCCCCTGCCTTGTGGGCCACCTGGCAGCCCTCCGGTGCCCATCTTCTATTATATGAAGTCTTTTATCCTGGAAAAAATCATAAGCAAGCTTACGGGACGAAACTCTGCTGCCACGAGGCGGAACCAATCTAGCGTTGTTCTATTGGGATCAATCTCCATCAACATCTACACCAGCACCATCTCATCTCAAACCCTAGTTCATCTCTTGTATCCAATCTTTGTACCAAAACCTCAGATTGGTACTTGTGGGTTGCTAGTAGTGTTGATTACTCCTTCTAGTTGATGCTAGTTGGTTTATCCGGTGGTAGATCATATCTTCAGATCCTTAATGCATATTAATACCCCTCTGATTATGAAAATGAATATGCTTTGTCAGTAGTTACGTTTGTTCCTAAGGACATGGGTGAAGTCTTGCTACTAGTAGTCATGTGAATTTGGTATTCGTTCGATATTTTGATGAGATGTATGTTGTCTCTCCTCTAGTGGTGTTATGTGAACGTTGACTACATGACACTTCACCATTATTTGGGCCTAGAGGAAGGCATTGGGAAGTAATAAGTAGATGATGGGTTGCTAGAGTGACAGAAGCTTAAACCCTAGTTTATGCATTGCTTCATAAGGGGTTGATTTGGATCCATATGTTTCATGTTGTGGTTAGGTTTACATTAATACTTCTTTTGTAGTTGTGGATGCTTGCAATAGGGGTTAATCATAAGTGGGATGCTTGTCCAAGAAAGGGCAGTACCCAAGCACCGGTCCACCCACATATCAAATTATCAAAGTAACGAACGCGAATCATATGAGCGTGATGAAAACTAGCTTGACGATAATTCCCATGTGTCCTCGGGAGCGCTTTTCTCATTACAAGAACTTGTACAGGCTTGTCCTTTGCTACAAAAAGGATTGGGCCACCTTGCTGCACCTTATTTACTCTCATTGCTTGTTACCCGTTACAAATTATCTTATCACAAAACTATTTGTTACCTAAAATTTCAGTGATTGCGGAGAATACCTTACTGAAACCCGCTTATCATTTCCTTCTGCTCCTCGTTGGGTTCGACACTCTTACTTATCAAAAGGACTATAATAGATCCCCTACACTTGTGGGTCATCAGGCGGCTAAGTAGTGATGAGGTGACCAACCGATGGCGACGCGCGGGGTGGCCGAGTGGTGATGAGGTGACCAACCGATGGCGACGCGCGGGGTGGCTGAATGCTGATGTGGTGACCAACCGATGGCGATGCGCGGGGCGGCCGAGTGGTGATGAGGTGATCAACCAAGTGACGATGCGCGGGGCGGCCGAGTGGTGATGAGGTGAGCAACCAATGGCGACGCGCGGGGCGGCCGAGTGGTGATGAGGTGACCAACCGATGGTGATGCGCGGGGTGGCTGAGTGGTGATGAGGTGACCAACCGATGGCGACGCGCGGGGTGGCCGAGTGGTGATGAGGTGACCAACCGAGAGGCGACGCGCGGGGCGGCCGAGTGGTGATGAGGTGACCAACCGAGAGGCGGCGCGCGGGGAGGCCGAGTGGTGATGAGGTGACCAACCGATGGCGACGCGCGGGGGCGGCTGAGTGGTGATGAAGCGTCCTGCAGAGTGGCGAGGTGCGGGGCATCCGAGTGATGTAGACGTGTCCTGTAGAGTGACGATGTGGGGACGTCCGAGTGATGCAAACGCGTCCCGCGGAGTGACGATGCACGGGGCGTCCGAGTGATGTTGACGTGTCCCGCGGAGCAGCGATGCGCGGGGCATCCGAGTGATGTAGACGCGTCCCGCGGAGTGATGATGCGCGGGGCGTCCGAGTGATCTTGATGCGTGTCCCGTGGAGTGAAGATGGACGGGGCGTCCGAGTGAAATAGACGAGTCCCGCGGAGTGACGATGCGGGTGTCCGAGTGAAGTAGATGCGTGTCCCGCGGAGTGACGATGGACAGGGCGTCCGAGTGAAGTAGATGAGTCCTGCGGAGTGATGATGCACGGGGCGTACGAATGAAGTAGACGAGTTCCACGGAATGACGATGCGCGGGGCGTCCGAGTGAAGTAGATACATGTCCCACAGAGTGACGATGGACGGGGCGTCCGAGTGATGTAGACGAGTCCCGCAGAGTGACGATGCGCGGGGCGTCCGAGTGAAATAGACGCGTCCCGTGAAGTGATGAAGTGTGGGTGGCGGAGTGTCGAGGACGCTTCCAACTGAGTGGCACCGCACGAGAGGGTCGAGTTGAGCCTGTCGTCGAGGAGGCGTCCGATCGAGTGGGAACACACGAATGATCAAGTGCCTGCATGTTAGTCGCCTGAACATGTCCAAGAAAATGATGCGTGCCCGAGTGTTGCATATGTCGAGTGTAGACTTGCACTTGTTCGAGCATACCAGAGTACCCACTCGGAGTAGCGAACCGGGTGGGCCGGCTTGAAGTCAAGCAAGCTGCGTGTGCGCTGGAGGCTGGTGCAGGTGGCTGCAGAAAAAAATGAATCAACGCACCTTGTTTGAATGGCTGATTAATGAGGCAGCCAATTAATCTGGCTCTAAAGATTCCTTCTATTTCCAAATTTTCCTGCATGTAGTTAATTGATGGAAGAAACAGCCCACGTCCTGGCCATGTAGGAGTACGCAGAATCTACATGTAAGAGGCATTAATTAGCGCTAATTAAGCCGGAATTAAAACATGGAAGTTTCTGCATGTGATGCGGGTTGAAATTAGGAGAGTTGTGAAGGCAGCCCGGAGTCCGGAGAGCTCCACTGCGGTGAAAACTACCGGCCAGGCCGAAAACTGACGGTAGTCCAGAGATGGTGATGAGGAGGATAAGCACCTGGCTGCAGTCCGGGAGCCCGAGTCGCGGGCCAGCACAGCCAAGAGCGAGGCCGGTGCGAGCGATGTGGTCGCATTTTCACTGCTCGGCGGTCGGAGCCGTGCGCCGGTCGGAGTCGCACTTCGACGCCCGTGGAGCTGAGCCGAGTGCCGGCAGCCGGGCCTCGTCGCCCGAGAGCCGGGTCGACCGCCGGTCGTCGTCCTCCGCCAGCCGAGGAGCCAGGCCAAGCGTTAGCGGCTGTGCGTGTGTGGGCGCTCGGCGACGATGTTCACAGATGAGGCCAGGGATGACGACATGCGGACAGCAGCGCTGCATCGTCCGGGAGTCGAGCCACCAATCGGTACAAAGGGAGGATCCTTTTGTATGAGGTCGTGTGCATACAGAAAAAGAACAAACCATAATTAGATCATTGTAATGTTTGATTGTAAAGAATAAGATAGTATGGAATGGGACTTCCTGATCCCTTCGTACGAAGAGTATGATGACTCCCCTGAGAATGGAGTGATGTCCGAAGCATCTTGGATCAGATCCTCCATTGATGATTGTTGATCGGTGGATGAACATTAAAGAAAGAAAACCATTTGCATCATGGCTCGATAAACGCCATGCCCCATGGTGGGCGCCAACTGTCATGGGAATGATTCCGACAATAATAAGGTATAGGGTAATGGAGCATGATCTATCGAGATGCATATGGGTGACACGATGATTTTAGCGAGTTCGGGCCTCTCGCGGTGGAGATAACAGCCCTACGTCTCATGCTCCGGAGAGACTTTGTCTTATCTTAGTATGTATCCAGAGATTACAATGAGAGGGAACGGATCCCCGTAGTCCTGAGACTAAAGGCGAAGAGAGAGAGAGAGATGGAAGAAAAGAGCCCCAAGTCTAGTGGTGGGGGTGGCTTATATAGAGTGCGCCACCCCCTCACCTCCTATGTTACAAAGTGGGCATGAATGCCATAATGCCAGCTCACTACCAAGCCTTCACTATGAGAATGATGCTTTAACTACTTTGCTGCCTGCTGATCTTCGTATGCCCGAGTGAGTCGTACGGTCGGTGAACTGTTATCCGAGTGGATAGTATGATGCTTGTCCGAGTGATAGTATGTCTGTATGAAATTTATCTGGACCCACATGTTGTGTGGACCCCATGCTTTATGATATTTCGACCCTTCGTGGGCTTGCCTGTTGTGTGTATCCCCAACAGGAGGCCTCCTTCATCACGGAGAAGGAGATAAAGGATCTCCGGTGTGCTGGACACCTCGCCGCCAACATCATGCACAGGCTCCCCCCCCCCCAAGGGTCAAATCATTCCCACTCGGGAGCCTAGTGAACGGGTCATATTCCTTCCTCATTTCCTTAGAGGGTTCGGTTTTCCACTCCACCCATTCGTGCATGGACTTATGTTCAACTACGGTCTAGATTTCCACGATCTAGCCCCGAACTCATTCCACCTCTCGGCGTTCATCGTCGTGTGTGAGGCTCTTCTCCGCATCCATCCACACTTCAGCCTGTGGCTCAAGGTCTTCAATGTGAAGCCGAAGGTGGTCAACAGGCAGCACGTGGACTGCAGTGGAGCTATGATCAGCAAGTTGCCCAATGCCACGTGGCCCAAGGGGGCCTTTGTGGAGACCGTCAAGATCTGGCAACAAGAGTGGTTTTATATCACTGAGCCACGCCGCACTAAGTGGGTGGCGATCCCGGAATTCAGATCCGGACCCCCTTGAGGCTCGTCTCCTGGACCACAAAGGGCTATGACTGGGGGTCTCAGACGGAGGTGTAGACGCTGCAAATGTGTATCACCAACGTGCTAAGAAAAAACTTTGGTCTAACTAACGTAGTGCAAATTATGCTCTTCCGCCGCATCCTTCCCTGCCAGCGCCGGGCTTCCCCCATGTGGGAATTCTACCCGGAGGAGCCGTGCACTCTGCGGCATTTCCTCGGTACAATGCACGAGGGAATGTGGAATCTGCTCTTCAAGGCGCAGAAGAGCTGGCCCATGGAGATCGAAGACGTCGGCCACAACGCCAAGAATCCGGCCACTGCGGTAAGCATTTAAGTTTCTGAAGACATACTTGGTTTATGTATTCGATCAATATGAAACTCATCGGCCCACCTTTTTACAGGGCTGGACCAAGAAGTCAGAGCGGATTAAGAGTCCGGCTCTGTTTCCTGAAGACCCGAACACTCCTTAGTTGGAGGAGATGCTGGTCCATGGAAATCAAGAAGAAGGGTGTCGTAGTACTAAGACTGACAATAGAATAGGGGGTAGGTATGGAGAGGAAAGATCCTAGCTATGGAGTAGTTGTATACGCAAGGGATTTACGAGTTCAGGCCCTTCTCGGAGGAAGTAACAGCCCTACGTCTCGGAGCCCGGAGGCGGTCGACTGGATTATATGCGTATGGGCTACAGGGGTGCGAACCCTTCTGCCAGTGGAGGGGGTGGCTTATATAGAGTCTGCCAGAACCCCAGCTAGCCCATGTAGCGGAGGGTTAAAAGTACATTAAGGCATGGCGTTACTGGTAAAGCCTTACATAAAGTGTCATCGTGGCCATAAAGACTACTTAATTACAAACCGTTTGGATACAGAGTGACTCTTGATCTCCTGGTGGTTGAGTAAGGCTTCATGGTCGAGTGTCATTGAGTCCGTCGAGTGGAATCCTTCCAGGTCGACTGGAAGGCAGTTTCTTCTAAAGATGTCCTTGGGGAGGGTACTTTGGACAGGTCTATGACCCTACCCTAGGTACATGACTTCATCATTAGCCCCCGAATGGATCGAGGTTTGAGTGAGGAAGGAGTTGATAATCTTTCTGACCTGTTTTTTGTGTTCCGAGTGTGTCTCACTCTGGATCAATGACTTTTTAGCGATGGCGTCAACTTTTCTTTCAGTCGCCTTGATCCATTCTTTCCCTTTGTCGAGTGAACTTTATGAACTTGGGGATTTCTGAGCGATGGATCGTAGGAAATCTGCCGTCTCACAAGTTGCTCTGCTGTTAACGGATTTAGCGGGATCTGAATTTTGGGAAGCGCGTGAAGCGGAGAAGACCGCGATACTCGGATGGGATAAGGCAAAGACACCTCGATTTCCGTGCCGCCTTTTTAGCCACGATCGTCTTGTGAATGTTTCGATTTGATAGATCGCCTGGCCTACCAAATACCACTCGGAAGTGACCTTATATAAGGCGCCGGACGGGGTTTTTTTGAACAGTGCATCCTCATTCCCCTCTCCCTCTTCCTCAAACTCGCCCGCTGCGCCCGCTTCTATCTCCGCTCATCTGCTCCTAGCGCGCCTCGCCGGCGACGATGGTGAAGGAGAAGACGGCGGCCTTGGAGCGAGCGAAGAAGGCGACGGCGACGGTGAAAGCGAAGGGGAGAGCGACCAGTCAGGGCAGATCCTTGTCGTGGTCCAGCCTACCGCAAGGCTGGATCCAGGGAGACTGGATCCGCTCGACCATCACCCAGAAGGACCTCGACGATCTGGCCAACGAGGGACTGATCTCCCATGGGTCAGCAAGGCTTCCGGGGACGGAGTGGCAACCGCAGCCACAGGAGGGTGAGTGTGTCCTCTTAGCCACCCATGTCGATCACGGGTTCTCTCTGCCATCGAATCTTTTCTCTCGAGGGTTTCTGAACTTCTTTGGGGCACAACTCCATCACTTCACACCCAACTCCATTGCCTATCTCGCCGCTTTCGTGTCTTTGTGCGAAAACTTCTTGGGTTGTCGGCCGCACTGGGGCCTCTTCAAGCACATATTCACTTGTCGTTCTCAGACGGTGAAAAAGGTGAGTCTGAATGACGAGAGGACCCAAGTAATCCAGATGTGTGGGGGTCTTGGGGTCCAGATGAGGAGTAAGAGTGCCTTTCCAGCCATGACCCTTCCCGAGTCGGTTAGAGGGTGGCAGTCGACCTGGTTCTACTGCCAAGACGAGTCGACGCCGGGGCAGTTGACTGGTCTCCCTCCGTTCTCCATGGACCGAGTGAACAAGCCATCTTCCCTGAAGGTGCTTCCGGAGGAGAAGGCTCAGGTTAAAATGTTGATGGAGCGTGTAGTCCAACTCATTCGCGACGGGGTCACTGGCATGGATCTTTTGGAGGTTTTCCTTCGACGGCGCATTCAGCCACTCCAATACCGAGGCCACCCGATGTGGTTGTACTGCACCAAGACACCACTCGGGTCCACCTGCAGGAGGTCGACGACGCCACACTGGAGAGGTGGATGACTGCCATCATAGGGAACAAAGATAACCCTCGTGGGGCTAGGAGGATCCCACCACTCGACCAGTCTTATGAACCAGACAAGGTATGACCACTTATCTCCGACTGTAATCATGTTCCGTTCATTCTGTTTTGCTGCAACTCAGTCGACTGACTTTTATCTTGTTTTGTTGTATTTTAGATCACTACTGAGTTGTATTCGATGCCCAACGGGGCGCAAACACAGACCGAGGAGGAGGAAGGAAATGGAGGCGAGAGCCTGGAGGAGTGGGAATCGAATGGTGATGATGGTGATGAAGATGCTGGCTCTGATGAGGAAGAGGAGGAGGAGGAGGAGGAGGAAGTCGCACCTACCCATTCTGAAAGACGATCCAAGCATGTCCATGACCCTGCAGTCGAGCGCGGTAAGGGGGTCGCGCCTGTTGTGCAGTCGACCAAGCGTCCTCAGACGACCTCTCCGGCGTCGACTGAGAAAGCGCCGAAGCAATCTCGAGTGGCGTCGTCAAAGCCGACGAAGGCCTTGCCAAAGATGAAGATGGCGATCCCCACTATTTCTGGGTAATGGCATAACTTGTGTTTTCTTGTTTCACATGGATTTATTCTTGGTCGATTCGTTAGCTGACCGACTGATTTCTGAAACTGCAGTGCTGCTACTTTTGAGACCTCGACCAGACCTGAAGATCAAGAAATGGAGGATGCTGTCACTTCCAACCCTGGTATGACCTTTGTAGTTTCGTTTTCAGTAGGTAGGATCTTCATTTTAAACTTTGAATCTTTTTTGCAGCTCCATCTAATATCATCATTGATCTTCCTGATGATGATGACCAGTGTAACGCCCCAAGACCGGAGCTTCAGATGCCTTCCAGCTATTCCGAGTTTTGTCGTGTGATTTGTTTTATTTTTGCATTGCATCATGTCATCATGCCATCATGTCATTAATCTTTGCATCATGAGCTTTGCATCATGTCATTTAATTCAACCAATTAAATTGCATGGATCTTCGGTCCATTTAGAACGAGGGAATTCACGTGGTGATTCTCTTTATAACATATCCTCCCAATATTAGGGAGCTATATTAAATATTCCATTTAGGAATCACCCATAACACACGTGCAAAACATTTTCCATGTCTATTCCTCTTCGAGTTTGACCTCCAAACCTTGTCAATATTTCTCTCTATTTTATCAAGGCTCCTCTAAAAATCTCAGCCCATTTAGAGTCCTTTCGAATGGGTTTCAAAATTCAAACATGTTGCATTAAATTCAACATGTGCAAATCTATTGTTGTCCAAAAATCCTCTTGCCATTTTATTTAAACTCCTCACATTTTTACGAGTCCGTGAAAATTATCCCCATGCCCAGATTCCACCCCTAACTTCTCTTTCTCTTCTTTCTCTTTTTCTGTTTTGTTTTAATTGGAAAAGGATGAGAGAGAGAGAAGAGGGCCTGCAAACCAGGCCGGCCCATTTGCCCTGGAGGTCCAGCCCACCGAACTGTGCCCTTCCTAACCCTAGCGAGCTTCTGCTCGATCTCTCCCTCTCGTCCTCCCACGCCGCCACCTCGCCTCGATCCCCATCTCACTCCCGATCCCCATCTCCTTCCCTCCAGCGCCGCCAGCGCCCGGCCCCCTCTCCTCTGCCACGAGTCCTCCTCCGTCACCTGCGCCTGCGCGCCTCCTCCTCGCCAAGGCCCCGTCGCCCGAGCGCTCGAGGAGAGGAGCTCCTCGAGCACCCGTCCCGCAGGAGGCCGCTGCCGCCATGTACGCCCGCAGGAGCGCCAACGCCACCAGAGCCGTCCCGTCGCGCCTCCTCCAGCCCAAGCCGTCCTCGAGCGCCTCCTCCTTGCTGCCTCGTCCCCGCCTCCTCGTCTACCTGACGCCGCCGCCGGACGCCCCATGGCGTTTACTTGCTGCCAGCGCCCCGAGTCCTCTGCTTCTTCCCTGCCGGCGACCCAGGCCGCAGCTTCCCCTGCCGCGGCCACCTTTCATGCCCTTCCATCTTCTATGCTGCTGCTCTGCTCCACTCCGCCGCCCCTGCTCCGTCCAGCAAGCGCGCCGCCGCTGCCCTCCTCTGCTCTGCCTCCGTTGCGCCAAGGCACCCTAGCCATCTCCTGCTCCTCGCCGGCCTTCGCTGTGCGCGCCGCCGCTTTCCTGCTTCAGGCCAAGGCTGACGCCGGCCACTTCTTCTAGCCGCGGCTCGGACATACACCAACCACCAGCAGCTCGAGCTGCCTCCATGCATCTTCGGTGTCCACCCGAGGCAGAGCCATGCAAGTCCCTGGATGCCCCTTCAGTTCATCAAGATCGCCAGGTCTAGTGATGCGCCAAGTTCCTCTCCGATGCGTGTACGGCTACCGTTTCCCTGGATTCGCCAAGTACCACGACCATCGCATTCCGTTCCATCACTGTCAAGGCCGAGAGGATGCCAAGTACCAGGACGATGAGGACCGCCAAGTTCGTCCACCGTCGTCAAGTGAACGACTACCATCATTCCAAGATCCAAACGATTACGGCAACATGAACATCTACGACCCGTGAACAACTTCCGTCGCCGAGACCGCAAGTACCACGACAACCCCGAAGGGATTCAAATCCGTCAAGTTCATCTACGAAACGAGTACAACTACTTCCCCTACGTCCCGTGAACGACTACTTCCCTCGACGATTTTGAACCGCCCCGAAATGCACGCTTCGAAGGTATAACCTCGAGACGACGCCCGCGAACGAATGCATGCATGTTGTATGAGATGCTCGTGTTTGCACCGTACCCGTTTGTCTTTGCATGTTCCTCGTTTGCCATGCCGCCGTCCCGTGGGAACCCGGTAGTCGGGAGCACCCCACCATCTCTAGCATGTTCCGCACATCCGCACGCCTCCTTTTGCACCGGTATCTCCGTGAGCTACCGGAACCGATATGTTGCCGTGGCATCATTTTCGGATATGTTGCCGTGGCATCATTTTCGGATATGTTGCCGTGGCACCATTTTTGTTTTGCCGCCGTGGCACCCTTTTCGTTCTGCCATGGTGACCAAATGCTCCTTATCATGCTCATGTCAACATTTTCATAAAAATTGCATAAAACTTGCATATGTCATCCGCATCATGATAACAACAATTAAAATGTTTTAAACTTGTTGTTGCATTAAATTGCTAAATGACATGAGGATTTTCCGGAATTATCGTTTGTTGTTTCCGGCCTCATTTAAACTTGCCTGGATCTGTAGTTTATATTATGCTTCACCTCTTGCCATGTTTAACAACAGTTAATATTGTTGGGTAGGATAACGAGAGAGAACTAAATAATTGCTTGTGGTGTTCCGTCAATATGCAACTCGTTGCATATTGAGCTCCACTTAATTTGTAGTGTTGTTTGTTGCACTTTGCCATGCCATGCCATGCCTCATTAAACCGGACATGCATCATACTTGTTTGTGCATCATGACATGTTTATGCTTGTGCATTTACTATGTTGTTTGTTTCTTTCCGGGTTGCTTCTCTCGTTAGCTTCGGTTTCGTTCCGGAGTTGTGAGGATTGTTCGACTACGTCCATTTGTCTTCTTCATGGACTCGTTCTTCTTCCTTACGGGATTTCAGGCAAGATGATCATACCCTCGAAATCACTACTATCTTTGCTATGCTAGTTTGCTCGCTCTTTTGCTATGCCAATGCTACGATGCCTACCATTTGCTTGTCAGCCTCCCAAATTGCCATGAACCTCTAACCTTTGACACCATTCCTAGCAAACCATTGATTGGCTATGTTACCGCTTTGCTCAGCCCCTCTTATAGCGTTGCTAGCTGCAGGTGAAGTTGAAGATTGCTCCATGGTGGACAGGGTTTTGTTGGGATATCACAATATCTCTTATATTATTAATGCATCTATATATTTGGTAAAGGGTGGAAGGCTCGGCCTTATGCCTGGTGTTTTGTTCCACTCTTGCCGCCCTAGTTTCCGTCATACCGGTGTTATGTTCCCGGATTTTATTCCTTTACGCGGTCGGGTGATTTATGGGACCCCCGACAGTTCGCTTTGAATAAAACTTGTCCAAGAAGGCCCAACCTTGGTTTTACCATTTGCCTCACCTAGCCCCTTTTTTTCCCTTGGGTTTCCGGAGCCCAAGGGTCATCTTTATTTACCCCCGGGCCGGTGCTCGTTAGAGTGTTGGTCCAAACCGTCAACCGCCGGTATACCGGGGGCAACTCTGGGCTGGCCTACCGGAAGTTTGGACAATCCGTGTGCCACGAGAACGAGATATGTGCAGCTCCTATCAGGATTTGTCGGCACATTCGGGTGGCTTTGCTGGTCTTGTTTTACCATTGTCAAAATGTCTTGATGTACCGGATTCCGAGATCGATCGGGTCTTCTGGGTGAAGGTCTATTCCTTCGTTGATCGCGAGAGCTTGTCATGGGCTGTTGGGACACCCCGCAGGTATAAACTTTCGAGAGCCGTGCCCGCAGTTATGTGGCAGATGGGAATTTGTTAATGTCCGGTTGTAGAAAACCCGAAGTTGACCTTAATTAAAATACATCAACCGTGTGTGTAACCGTGATGGTCTCTTTCCGGCGGAGTCCGGGAAGTGAACACGGTGTTGGAGTTATGCTTGACGTAGGTTGCTATAGGATCACTTCTTGATCATACTTTTATCGACCGTGCCTTGCTTCTCTTCTCGCTCTCTTTTGGGATTGTTAGCCACCATATATGCTAGTCGCTTGCTGCAGCTCCACCTCATGCCTTTACCTTACCCATAAGCTTAAATAGTCTTGATCTTGCGGGTGCGAGATTGCTGAGTCCCCGTGGCTCACAGATACTTCCAAAACCAGTTTGCAGGTGCCTATGTTACCGAGCAGGTGACGCAACCAAGCTCAAGGAGGAGCTCGATGAAGATCTTGCCCTTTGTGTTGTTTCGTTCTAGTTGATCAAGAGTGGAGCCCGGTTAGGGTCGATCGGGGACCTTTGTCGATTTGGGGTTCTTCTTTTATTTTGGTTCCGTAGTCGGACCTTGATTGTATCTGGATGATGTAATGCTTTATTCATGTAATTGTGTGAAGTGGCGATTGTAAGCCAACTATGTATCTTTTCCCCTTATGTACTACATGGGTTGTGTGAAGATTACCTCACTTGCGACATTGCTTTCAATGCGGTTATGCCTCTAAGTCGTGCTTTGACACGTGGGAGATATAGCCGCATCGAGGGCGTTACAACCAGGAACCACTGAGGCAGAGGAGGAATAGGAGGGCATCTGCTGGCAAGACAGCTCAGGTCGTATCAGCACCTGAGACGTTGGTTGCGGAGGGGGACAACGTCACTCGGCCTACCGTATCCTTTGCGGTGCCGCTGACGAGTGCTCGCCCTTCGTCGTCAAGTGCTGATCAGCCTTCACTTTTCTCCACCCACCACGTCCCAGAGTACCAAGCAAGCGCTGCTAAAGAAGCCATACGCCAGGCCGGGGTCATGATGGAGCAAGTGAAGGCGATCCGAGACGTCAGTCAAGTAGCTTATGATGCCAGTTCAGCCCTTCAGAGCAATGTTCAGGTTAGTCGATCACCGCCTATTCTGTTAGGATATGATACCTGAAAAAAGTTTCTGAAAATCTTAGTATATGTCATACACCCACTGGGTGTGTTGATTGAATATCTGGATTGGTGGGGGCACGCTGAGTGCACCCACTGGGTGTAGTCCCCAAGGCTATGGTGGACTGTTGGCAGTCGACCATAGTCTTTATGTCTTGAACTTTTTCTCATTACTTTCTTTACTCGATCTGGTCGAATGGAATCATAGAACCGGTGGGGGCACGCTGAGTGCACCCACTGGGTGTAGTCCCCGAGACCGTGGTCGACTGCTGGCAGTCGACTATGGTCTGAAGAACACCTCTCTCTTTTTTTTAAACTGTGGATAACTGCTGGTGGTTAGCCTTTCTGTCTTTTTTGGTCGACTGATCGACTCTAGCTGATAGAACTAGTGGGGGCACGCTGGGTGCACCCACTGGGTGTAGTCCCCGAGACTATGGTCGAATGTTTTAGATTCGGCTGTAGTCTTAGAAATACTACAATTTTTTCCTTAGTCACTCGGAAGTGACCTATCTTTGAGGTCTGTCGATTGGTCCTTCGCAGAAATCTTGTGAGCTTGCAGCTCATTATACTGAGTTGGAGAACAAGCATATCCAGCTCGAACTTGATCTGAAGCTTGTCCAGGAGAACTTCACGAAGGCGAAGGAGGAGGCAAAAGGTATGTTTGGTGAGAACCTTGACGACTGCCTTTGATTCTTGTCCATTCCCGAGTCTGATCTCACTGTGATTTTGCAGATAAACTGAGGGATTCCCTGAAGAAGAAGGATCTTGACCTCGCTGAGGCGCAGAAAGCAGCTTCAGAGAAGACCAAGCTCGCAGAAGAAAAGCTGGCTTCGATCAGCAAACTTGAAGAGGAGAATACTAATCTGAAAGTTGCTCTTGATGCGGCCAACAAGAAGGTCAGTCGACTGAAGAATGACAAGATTTCCTTGAGTGACAAGGCCAGCGAATTGGCAGGAAAGAAGAATGATCTGGAGGCTTATCTGGGAGGACTCTCCAAGAAGCTGTTCCTCATGCTTGAAGGTAACCCTTTGTATCCGGCAGGCTTTTAATTATGGTCTTACCACCAAACTGCTGCCTTAACTTTGGGTTGTGTCTACAGATTTCTGCCAGAACTTTGAGGAGGAGACAGGTCGACTGGAGACGAATCTAGATCCCATCAACTCCCCTGTGAAGGATGAAGCCGCCATGAACGTGCTCCGACTCGAATCTCATGTTGCTGCTGTGGTTGACTATCTTGCAAGACTGAAGGTTGCAACGTCGGCAAGATCGACACGACACTCGCCGGAGAAACACTTCGAGAATGACCTTGAGTCTCGATGACTCGGTGAACGAAGTTCCAAGTCGAGTGCAAGAATGGAAGAAGTCTTCTGCCAGGTGCGGTGCCGATGTTGCTCTGTCTCTGGTCCGTGTTCACTGCAACGACGCACGAGAGGACAAGCTGGCGGCTCTCAAGGTAGCCAATACAAAGAAGCATGACTTCTGATCCTTCATGGAGACCTTCATCGCAGCTGCCACTCGGATCACAGATGGAATTGACTTGGATGAGTTTGTTGCTCCTTCCAGCCCTCCACAGGAGGGGTAAAAACCTTCTATGCTTGATGCCTTAAATTTGCCTCGGTATGCCGAGTGGTTTTTGTAACCGATAAACTTTAACAGGCTTAGTGCCTGAGCACTTCTCGTTCCGTAGGACGTTATCTGAACTTAGATTTGACGTTATCCGAACGAACATTGTCTTTCGCTCGGTCTATATGTTGGTGTTTGAGATGCTCTTTTGCAGGTAGGGATGAAGCACAGATTGCAATCGACTTGTACCTCGTCATACTTAGGCTAGCACTGGGCCGCAGCTAAGCTCCCGAGTGGAAAGCTTGCTCTCCACTCGGTAGGATTTTCAAAAACTTAGGCGAGCACTGGGCTACAGCTAAGCCCCCGAGTGAGAGGTCTGCGCTCCACTCGGTAGGATTTTCAAAAACTTAGGCAAGCACTAGGCTGCAGCTAAGCCCCCGAGTGGGAGGTCTGGTCTCCACTCGGTAGGATTTTCAAAAACTTAGGCGAGCACTGGGCTGTCACACCCTAGCTAGTTCTTGCATTAGAGTGTTGCATCATGTCTATTTTTTCAATGAAACACTGAAATGGGATTGCGAACTCCCGGCCCCTCTGAAACAACTAGGGTTTACTAAAAATATTTTCGATGAACACTGAAATGCCCTTCTAAAATGTCCATCATTTTGTCTTGGTCGAAGCTTTGCCAAAAGTGATGCACAATTTCCTAGGTCATCCTGGGTCTTTGAATTAAATCATAGCTATTTGAATTTGGGCATTTAAAATTTATAAAATATTTCAAATGTCCAAATACCTCAAACTAAAATGTTTCATGTTGGAAATATTCCAACAATGGACCAGGAGTAGTTTGGTGAATTTTAAAACCTTTTGGTATTTTAAATAAATCAACAAAGTTGCAGGAAAATAGAAAAAAAACATAAAGCGAAAAGGACTTACAGGCGCCTCGGCCCACTAGCCAGCCCACGGCGGCCCAGCCAAGACCGCGCCAATGAAGCTGCTTACCCGGCGAGCGAGCAGCAGTGCTCGGCAGCGAGCACCGCATGGGTGCCACGCACCTGCTTTCGCCGTCTCGCCGTTTCCCTCGCCTTGCCACGTCGGGATCGACCCTCGCTCTCTCCGCACCCCAGACGCCCCGTTCCTCTCCGGCTCGCCTCCCTCGCTCCCCACGCCATGGCAGCGCCACCGTCGCCGCACCACCGTCGTAGCCGCGTTCTCCGTCAACCCCACCCGCGCCACCGTGTCGAGAGCTCGCCGCCGTCACTTCGCCGAGCTAGCGAGCCCGGCGCTTCGCGTGCCCAGCCGCCGCGCAAGCTTCGCCCAAGCGCCACCGCGGAGATCCCCGCCGTCGCCGCCGCTGCAGCTCGTCCCCGACCACGCCGTCTGCACCGTCGCGTCCGCTGTGAGCTTAGCTACCTCCCCGACCCTCTCCCTCTCGCTCCCGTGCACCACAGCGACCGCACGAAGCTCACGTGCACTCGCCGTCGCGGAACCTCGTCGCCGGCGTGCTCCGGCCACCTCCGGCCTTCCCCGTGTCCACGCGTTCACCACATCGCGCTGGTGCTAACCAAGCACTCCACGCACCCCACCGCACACCCGAGTTCGAAGTTTTTCACCCGAGCTCGGTGGCGCCAAAATCGCCGCCGGCGTAACTCCGACCACCCGAGCCCGCGGACTCCGCCAAGAGCTGCGGTTCGTCCTCGGCTTCACTCCGGTGGTCTCCGCGCCCGTTTGGTGGCGGAATGCCAAAAACCACTTCGCCGCCGCGCGTCGCTCGCCCGTGACTAAGCGCCGATGGGTTTGACCCGGTTTTGACCACGGGTGGGCCGGGTTGACCCCACGGGTCTATGACATGTGGGCCCGGCCACGCTAATTAACCTAGTTTAGTTTTAATTAAATCCTAACTAAACTAACCCCCTGACATCACGGGACCCACTGGTCAGTTTGACTGACCAGCCCGTTGACCCTGACGTCATCATGACCGCAGTCTTGTGTGATATTTAAATTCTTGGAATTATTTTTACGGAAATTCGAAATTGTTTCAAACTTCAAAAATTCATATAAAATCAACCATAGCTCCAAATGAGACAAATTATATATGAAAAATGATCAGAAAAATCCAATCTTTCCATCTGTACAGGTTTCATGCATGTTTACAGAAGCTAACTTGCTGTTTATGGCAGAACAAGTTTAAGCACTTAAAATGATCATATATGAGTTTGAATTTTGAATCTTTGGTTCAAATTGGTTCAAACCCATCTGATCTTAGTTGCATTAGCCCAAAGCACTCATTTTGCCATGTCTCATTGCATGCATCATATTGTTGCATCTTGTTTGGTAATGCTTGTGTATCGGTGTTCTGCGGCGGAGTTACGCCCCGAGGAGTACCGTGATAACCCGACGAAGAACAATACCCGTGTAACGACCCGTCGAGCAAGCAACCAACCATTTGATCATATCGATAAAATCCCATGTTCTTGCTCCTGCTCTCGTTTTTTGCATTAAGACAACGCGATTCAAGCTGCTTTGTGTCTTTGCGGTAGTTGAACCCATTTCCTCTGCATGACTGTCATTGCCACGATAACTAGATGAAACCCACTAGCATGTGTAGGAGTTGATTGAGCCATATGATTGTGTTGTTCCTACCTTGCTATGCCTGCTATGCTTAGAGTCGTGTCGGTCGGTTCATCGGGATGATGGCTAGAGTGAAATGATCGAGTCGGTATGAGAGTAAGGTGTTGAACACGATTTGGTAAAGGTATCGATGAGAGGCCATGTAGGAGTACATGGTGGGTTGTTTCATTGAGGCCGTCCTTAAGCCTTGAGATCTGTATGTGTGATTTAAGAAACAGCTACTACCATACATTGGGCCTGAAATATGACCCGCTCGACTTCTTATTCACGCTAGTCCTCTGTCCGGGGAGTTGCAAGTAGTTTACGGTGTTTGTAGCCTCTTGGAGGCCGTGGACAGCGCTGACCGTAGGGGTGGGCTGTGATCACGGTAGGTGCGTGGCGGGTGTACGGATGCCGTTTGGTATCCGGGAACCTTGTTCACATCGTTTGGGGCTGTGGCGAGCCTTGGCGGAACTCCTCATAGATGGAACCCAAATAGGCGATAAAACTGGGCTAGAGACTTGAGTGTCTAGGTAGGTCGTGGTCTACACCACGTCGGCTTTGCTTGAAGTCTGCCGAGCACATGGCGTGTCTGGGCGCTAAGTGGTGGAAACATGTATGAAGAAGTACACCCTGCGGAGGTTAACATCATCTATTGAATAGCGCGTCATGATAAGGACTACTTGGTTGCCTATACGGTTCATAGACAAGTAAATGGATACTACTAAAAGCCTCAAGATAAGCGTGAGTGCGAGGATGGCTCCTCCGTGGGAAGGCGGGGTTGGATCCTCGGTGGTGTATTGAAGTGATGAGTAGTGGACTCGAGTCATAAAACTATTTCAAGTTGGTGTCTCGTGGGATAGCTTAGCCATGAGTCAAAGCTGGCTTGCTGCAATAACTCCACCAACCCTTCTTGATAATGTGCATGTATGTAGGGTCGATGTAAGTCTTCTTTGAGTACCTTTGTACTCATGTTGCTTTAATTTACATTTTTAGAAGATGCCACAAACCCTTAAGCGGGTTCTTCGTGAGCGTTGACATCGATGAGTAGACTAAGGCCGGTGGTGATCTGTGCAAGAGAAGGACCATGTAGTATAGCTAGGCTTACCCAAGCCTCTTTTATTTTACTAGTTATGCGTACTCGGACAAAACACTTCATTGTTGGCTTGTATGCTTGTATGACTTGTATGTGGGTCGTGTGACCCGTACTTGTGTGTATGATATGAATGGCTCTCTGAGCCTTTAAATAAAATACTTGTGTCGTAGAGTCATGTTGTGATGCCTTGTTGTATTTGCACATATCGAGCATATTGTGTGTATGATTGAAATGCTTGGTATGTGTGGGATCGACTATCTAGTTGTTTATCTTTAGTAGCCTCTCTTACGGAAATGTCTCCTAGTGTCTCCTTGAGCCTTGGTAGCTTGCTCTTGCTCCGGAACACTTAGGCTGGCGGCATGTGTCCTTCTTCGTTCTGTATACATCCCTTCGGGAAATGTCACGCATTAGTCTGGAGTCTGTTAGCCGCTTCTGACCGGTTTCGAGTCTGCTAGCCCGTGCTACAGCCGGAACTTACTTGCTGTTGACCAAACACGTTCGATCTTTGGGTCATGGATGCTGTCCTGTAAGTCTGTGCCACTTTGGGTTTACGACTAGTCATGTCAGCCGGGCTCCTTATCATATGGATGCTAGCGACACTATCATATCGTGTGCCAAAAGGCATAAGCGGTCCCGGGCCAAGGTAAGGTGGCACCGTTGGGATACCGTGCGTGAGGCATAAAGTGATATGATGTGTTCTGAGCTAGATCGATGTGACATTGAGTCGGGTCTGACAGCGTTGGCATCGAGCGGACTGCTGTAGGTTCTCCAAGCCAAAGCTGGTCGATGTTGAGTCTAGAAATGCTTTAGTTATATGTAGGGAATTGATTGTGGGATGATGCGTAAGGCTCTTTTTACTTCTTTATCTCATGGCATTCTGATCTGAGTCGGTCCATTCTTCCATCGGGGGTTAAGGATTAGGATCTCTTCTCTCTATTAGGCTCACGTGTTACTATTCAGTAGTACCTTGTAGGTTTGGTGGTTACAAGCCTGGTTCAGTTTTACTATCCTGTTATGCTACTATTGGACCCAGAACCTTGATATGAAATTGTTGAGTGGTTATGCAATTCCTTGTGAAATGTCTCAAACCCTTTTGAGCGTTTACAGTCGTTATGCTGTCCAAATTCCGCTAGAAATACTAATGTCTTTGCATTGTGGTTGTGCTTCGGATGGCCACTCGTGATCAAAATCAAGTGGTTAAATCGACCCGGATGCATTGGGGTGACGGTCATACAACCATGCTAGTTAGGGTTATGATCGAGCGGGATACCGTTGGTACCCGAATACAGTTGAAGAAGCGATGTCGAGATTTTAATCAAAGTTAGTATCTTTACCTTTGTCGGGTGTTTCCCTCTTATCCTGGTTCCACGAGGCCCTTCACAGCTCCTATGGGCTTGGTGTTACCATTGATATGGCGGTGCAAGGCGCTGCATATTCTATGATGACCATTATCGAGCGAGGTGGGCTGCTCCGCAACACCGACTTCGGTATATGCGAGTTCACTTCTGGGCGTTTGGTTATCTTGAGCCATCTATCTTGATTCGGTCGGGAGGACTCACTAACCCGTACTACCGCTGAGTTGCTCGAGGACAAGGACCGAGAGAGTCGGGCCTTGAGGATGGAGCTCTTCAATGCCCGTCTTGATCTTTGGGCCACCTTGACTCGTTTTGCACCGGCTGTTCAAGCTGGTTACATGGATATGAGAGACTTGTATCTGTCGGGGCTGCTCTGCGGACATGATGGACTGGCGTGATGTGGGGGTATCACCCCACCCGTGGTCCACGCTTGCCACCGTTCGTAGGTCAAGACCTCACCCATGCCCTTATGGTCCACAGGCTCCCGGGACCGCTTTGTTCCCGAGACGATCATGTTGAACTCCCGAGTTCGGAGGAGACTTCTATGAGAACTACTACGGAGGCGTCTGAGTTAGTAGTAGTCCCACTAGTATTATAATGAGTTGTATTTCCACCGTCTGCGTGACTCGTGGAATATGACTTAGTGTGTACTAATTCGGAGGTGTAACAAAAATAATGTATAGGAGCTTGGTGTGCCTCCGATGAGATGTAATCTTCCTTTCACCGTAGTAGTACTTTGTTTGGTCTTGTACTAAACCTTGTATGGTGTGTATGCGATGGAATAAAGAAGCAGTTTACTGTATCTACCATGTCATACGGATGATCATCTCGCATTCGAGTTATCCATTACATTCTACACTTCTATGTCGGAATCTTGCCATCTGGACTAAATCCTTGTCTTGTTTTCCTAGGATGGTTAACACCATAACAACCCTGCTCCGCTTGAGCAGGCGAAAGCGATGGAGTTGGAGAAGCAAACCTGCCTCACCCTCCTTCTCGGCGAAGTTATGCTAGAGGCGAGAGAAACAAGCGGAGACCAACCGTTTTCTGGGGCGTATCGAGCAGAACACAGCCCACCATCAGAAACAACTTGGTGTCGCTCGGTGACTTCATCAAGTTACACCCTCCTACCTTCCACCACTCCGTCGAGCCTCTCGGCGCTGATGGTAACCGCGGCATTACTCACAAGCTGCGTTACGCTCTGGTAGCTGAGGCGGACAAGGTCACCTTTGCTGCATATCATCTTGAAGGCCCGCTTGATCTCGGTGGGAGAACTATATGGCTATCGCCCGATTGGCCATGTCACTACTTGGGCAGAATTCAGCGAGGCTTTTCGTGAACATCACATTCGGAGGGTCTCATGGATAAATAAGCGTGAGGAGTTCTGCAGTTTCACCCAAGGTCGTCTCTCCGTGGGCGCCTATAGTAGAGAGTTCGGTAATCTACTTACGCTATGCAATGAAGAGGTCTCCGCGGCGCCAAGAAGCAGGCAAGGTTCCGCAAGGGACTTAGCCCGAACCGCCGAGATCTCCGTCGCATGAGTGCACCTCTTTCGAAGCTTGTTAACAAAGCCATCGGTGGCTGAAACTGGTCGGACTGATTTGAAGCAACACGCATAAGCATGGTCGTGATATGGGTTCCTCATCGGTCTTTGGACCACGAAGCGCCGTGTGTGGGTGCCTATCTTGCTCTGCCACCCAGATTCACACGAGGCCATCCTTTGAGCGCCTCGCCCAGTTCAGCAGTATGCACCAGCTAAGCCCTATGGTGGGCCAACCAACAACGCTCCTCTACGCGCCAGCCCCGTGACGTGCTTCAAATGTGGGGAATCAGGCCACTACATGCGCGATTGTCCCCAGACCAACCCCAACCAGCCTGCAAAAGCTGTTGGCCGTGGCAAGCCAGCAGGAAAGGTGTTCTATGCCAAGCCGGCCACCACTGCACGTGGCCATGTTAATTGTGTCTCAGCTGAGGAGGCCCAAGAGGATCCCAACGTCGTGCTCGATGCGCTTCTTGTTAATTGCCACCGGCATCCGTTCTTTTGATCTTGGAGCATCTCATTCATTCATATCCGAAAACTATGCTCGTTTGCATAACACGCATTCGTGACATGCCTTCCACCATGGAAATTTCTACCGGGTTCTAGATGGCAAACCTCTAGAGTAAGCCATGGAAATGAAATTCAGGTCGACAGACTTGTTTTCCTTGCATCGTTGATAGCTCTCAAATCTTGGATATAAATATCATCTTGGGTATGGGTGGATGACAGCCCATCATGCCAAGATTGATTGTTTCTCTAGGACTGTTCAACTTCGCACCCTCGGGAAAGATAGTCAATGTCTTGACCCGAATATCAGCGCCAACTTTATTCTCTTAATGCCGGTCCATTGCGGACCTCGAAGGCGTTCCGGTAGTCCGTGACTTTCCGGATGTCTTTCAGAAAGAATTGCCGGTGTTCCACAGCGGAGATGTTGAATTCGTGATAGACCTCATTCGAGGAACTGTCCCAATTTCTAGAAGACCCTACAAGATGGCACCCTAGAACTAGCGAACTTAAGAAACAACTCGATGAGGCCTTGCAAAGGGTTTCATCCGTCCTAGTTCATCTCCTTGGGCTTGCCCGTCCTCTTCGTCAAGAAGAAGGATGGTGCGGATCGGATGGTTGTAGACTATCGACCCGTCAACTTGGTCACAATTAAGAACAAGTATCCGCTCCCGGGATCAACGATCGTATGATCAGCTCGCGGGATCCTCGGTCTTCTCTAAGATGGATTTGAGGTTAGGCTACCATCAAATCAAAATCCGAAGCGGGACATTCCCAAAGCGGCTTTTGTTACTCGTTACGGCCAATCTGAGTACACCGTCATGTCCTTCGGTCTAACCAATGCTCCAGCCACTTTCTCCGGTTAATGAACTCAATCTTCATGGAATATTTGGATAAATTAAGTAGTGGTTTACCTCGATGACATACTCATCTATTCCAAGAGCGAGGAAGAACATGCCGAACATCTAAGGCTAGTGTTGATGAAACTTGAGAGCATCGCCTTTATGCCAAGTTTTCTAAATCGAATTTTGGCTGCGAAGTGACCTATCTAGGACATGTAATTTACGGTAAAGGTATTGCTGTAAACCCGAGCGAGTTCAAGCCGTCCTTAATTGGACTCCACAGAATCGGTCAAGCAAGTTCGGAGTTTCCTTGGCTTAGCGAGCTATTATCGCCGCTTTGTCGAGAACTTCTCCAAAGTTGCTAAACCTTTAACTGAACTCCTCAAGAAAGATAAAAAGTTCGAGTGGACTCCACAATGTGAGCACAGCAGTTTCGAGGCGAAAAGGCGTTTAACCTCTGCTCCGTCTTTGGTACCACCAGATTTCTCTAAGGACTTTGTTATCTATTGCGGCGCCTCGCGACAAGGACTAGGCTGTATTCTCATGCAAGATCGACACGTAATTGCTTATGGTTCACGGCAATTACACCCACATGAGAAAACTACCCTACTCATGATCTAGAGCTTGCGGTGTAGTCTATGCACTCAAAACCTGGCGACATTACCTTCTTGGTAATCGTTGCGAAATCTACACCGATCACCAAAGTCTGAAATATATATTCACCCAACCAGATTTGAATCTCGAGGCAAAGGCGTTGGGTTGAGTTGATCTCAGATTTCGACTTAGGGATAACTTATACCCGGGAAAAGCCAGCGTCATGGCTGATCGCTAAGTCGTAAATCTTATTGCAACAATCTAATGTTGCAACAAAGTCAACCACTTCTCCACGAGGAATTTGGAGCTCAACCTTCACATTGTTCCTCGAGGGTTCCTTTCCACTTTGGTGGCGAAACCTACTCTTATGGATCAAGTCACGCTGCCCAAAAGCGAGATAGAGGAATATCCGGATTAAAGAGAACATCGCTAGCGGAGATGCTAAATGTTTCTCTACAAATGATCATGGTGTTGTATATTTTGAGAACCGCCTAGTGGTTCCCAAAAATCAACACATCTGGCAGTGATCCTTAAGGAGGCTCATGAATCTCCTCTCACCATTCATCCGGTAGCACTAAAATGTATCGGGACCCTCGCGGAGGTTACGGTGGACTAGGATGAAGAGACATTGCTCAATTTGTTGCTAAGCTGCGGCGTTTGTCGTCGTGTAAAAGCGAGCATCAGCGGCCTCTTGGCACCCTTCAACCCTTAGCTATTCACGAATGGAAATGGGATAAAATCAGTATGGATTTCATCACGGGTTTTCCAGGACCAAGAGAGGAATAATGCTATCTTTGTCGTTATCGACCGCCTTTCCAAAGTAGCCCATTTCTTACTGTTCGAGAGTATAACCGCTAGTCACTAGCAGATTTGTACATCTCTCGAATAGTATCTCTTCATGGTGTTCCATTGGAAATAAACTTCGGATCGAGAAGTCTTTTCACCTCTCGATTTTGGGAAAGTTTCCAAAAGCGCTATGGGAACCCATCTTTCCTTTAGCACTTGCCTTTCACCCTCAATCAAGTGGTCAAGTAGAGCGTGTCAACCAAATCTTAGAAGACATGCTTGAGCTTACATTATCTCATTCGGAATGGATTGGGAGAAATGCCTTCCATTTGCGAATTTGCTTATAACAACAGCTATCAATCTAGCTTGGGCAAAGCACCTTTTGAAGTTCTCTATGGGCGAAGGTGTGAACACCTCTTAACTGGTGAGAAACCGGGAAAGACAATTCTTTGGCGGATATGATCCGAGGAGGCGGAAAAACAAGTTCGCATCGTTCGTGAAAAGTTGAAAACAGCCCAATCTCGTCAAAAGAGTCAATATGACCGAAAACATAAGGCTATGACTTACGAGGTTGGCGAGAAGGCTTACCTTGGGTTACTCCTCTGAAGGAACCCATCGTTTGGTATCAAAGGCAAATTGGCTCCTCGCTACATTGGACCCTTTCGCATTCTTGCCAAGCGAGGAGAAGTTGCCTACCAATTGGAACTACCTCCGCATCTCTCCAAAGTCCACGACGTCTTCCACGTTTCTCAACTCGAGCGTTGCTTCTCGGATCCTATCCGTGGAGTGGACCACTAAAGCGCTTGATCTTCAAGATAACCTCACATATCGAGAATACCCGTTCGTATCCTCGATCAAGCTGAGCGTACTACTCGGCGACATAATATCAAGTTTCTCAAGGTTCAATGGTGGCACCATTACGAGAAGGAAGCTACTTGGGAAAGGGAGGATCGTCTTGACTTGAGTACCCGCCCTCTTTCGGAGGAACCTAAATCTCGGGGCGAGATTCTTTTGAGTGGGGTGAGTTGTCACACCTAGCTAGTTCTTGCATTAGAGTGTTGCATCATGTCTATTTTTTCAACGAAACTTGAAATGGGATTGCGAACTCCCGGCCCCTCTGAAACAACTAGGGTTTACTAAAAATATTTTCGATGAACACTGAAATGCCCTTCTAAAATGTCCATCATTTTGTCTTGGTCGAAGCTTTGCCAAAAGTGATGCACAATTTCCTAGGTCATCCAGGGTCTTTGAATTAAATCATAGCTATTTGAATTTGGGCATTTAAAATTTATAAAATATTTCAAATGTCCAAATACCTCAAACTAAAATGTTTCATGTTGGAAATATTCCAACAATGGACCAGGAGTAGTTTGGTGAATTTTAAAACCTTTTGGTATTTTAAATAAATCAACAAAGTTGCAGGAAAATAGAAAAAAAAAGCGAAAGCGAAAAGGACTTACAGGCGCCTCGGCCCACTAGCCAGCCCACACTGGCCGCCCAGCCAGACACCGCGGCCAATGAAGCTGCTTGCCGGCAGCGAGCAAGCGAGTGCTCGACAGCGAGCACCGCATGGGTGCCACGCACCTGCTCGCCGTCTCGCCGTTTCCCTCGCCTTGCCACGTCGGGATCGACCCTCGCTCTCTCCGCACCCCAGGCGCCCCGTTCCTCTCGGCTCGCCTCCCTCGCTCCCCACGCCATGGCCGCGCCACCGTCGCCGCACCACCGTCGTAGCCGCGTTCTCCGTCAACCCCCGCCGCGCCACCGTGTCCGGAGCTCCGCCGCCGTCCGCTTCGCCGAGCTAGCCGAGCCCAGCCTTCGCGTGCCCAGCCGCCGCACAAGCTTCGCCCAAGCGCCACGCCGGAGATCCCCGCCGCCGCCGCCGCGCTGCAGCTCGTCCCCGACCACGCCGTCTGCACCGTCGCG
Source organism: Aegilops speltoides (assembly GCA_021437245.1). Classification (NCBI taxonomy): domain Eukaryota; kingdom Viridiplantae; phylum Streptophyta; class Magnoliopsida; order Poales; family Poaceae; genus Aegilops; species Aegilops speltoides. The sequence continues at coordinate 163,165,156 of CM038144.1, forward strand.
TCCGCTGTGAGCTTAGCTACCTCCCGACCCTCTCCCTCTCGCTCCGTGCACCACAGCGACCGCCACGAAGCTCCGTGCACTCGCCGTCGCGAACCTCGTCGCCGGCGTGCTCCGCCACCTCCGGCCTTCCCACCGTGTCCAACGCGTTCACCACATCGCGCTGGTGCTAACCAAGCACTCCACACCCCCCCGCACACCCCAAAGACGAGTTCGTTTCACCCGAGCTCGGTGGCGCCAAAATCGCGCCGCGCGTAACTCCCGCCACCAGCCCAGCGGACTCCGCCAAAAGCTGCGGTTCGTCCTCGGCTTCACTCCGGTGGTCTCCGCGCCCGTTTGGTGGCGGAATGCCAAAACCACTTCGCCGCGCGTCGCGTCGCTCGCGGCTGACTAAGCGCGATGGGTTTGACCCGGTTTGACCACAGGTGGGCCGGGTTGACCCCCCAGGTCTATGACATGTGGGCCCACCACGCTAATTAACCTAGTTTAGTTTTAATTAAATCCTAACTAAACTAACCCCAGCGACATCACGGGACCCACTGGTCAGTTTGACTGACCAGCCCGTTGACCCCTGACGTCATCATGACCACAGTCTTGTGTGATATTTAAATTCTTGGAATTATTTTTACGGAAATTCGAGAAATTGTTTCAAACTTCAAAATTCATATAAAATCAACCATAGCTCCAAATGAGACAAATTATATATGAAAATGATCAGAAAAATCCAATCTTTCCATCTGTACAGGTTTCATGCATGTTTACAGAAGCTAACTTGCTGTTTATGGCAGAACAAGTTTAAGCACTTAAAATGATCATATATGAGTTTGAATTTTGAATCTTTGGTTCAAATTGGTTCAAACCCATCGATCTTAGTTGCATTAGCCCAAAGCACTCATTTGCCATGTCTCATTGCATGCATCATATTGTTGCATCTTGTTTGGTAATGCTTGTGTATCGGTGTTCTGCGGCGAGTTACGGCCCGAGGAGTACCGTGATAACCCGACGAAGAACAATACCGTGTAACGACCCGTCGAACAAGCAACCAACCATTTGATCATATCGATAAAATCCCATGTTCTTGCTCCTGCTCTCGTTCTTGCATTAAGACAACGCGATTCAAGCTGCTGTGTGTGCTGCGGTAGTTGAACCCATTTCCTCTGCATGACTGTCATTGCCACGATAACTAGATGAAACCCACTAGCATGTGTAGGAGTTGATTGAGCCATATGATTGTGTTGTTCCTACCTTGCTATGCCTGCTATGCTTAGAGTCGTGTCAGTGCGGTTCATCGGGATGATGGCTAGAGTGAAATGATCGAGTCGGTATGAGAGTAAGGTGTTGAACACGATTTGGTAAAGGTATCGATGAGAGGCCATGTAGGAGTACATGGTGGGTTGTTTCATTGAGGCCGTCCTTAAGCCTTGAGATCTGTATGTGTGATTTAAGAAACAGCTACTACCATACATTGGGCCTGAAATATGACCCGCTCGACTTCTTATTCACGCTAGTCCTCTGTCCGGGAGTTGCAAGTAGTTTACGGTGTTTGTAGCCTCTTGGAGGCCGTGGACAGCGCTGACCGTAGGGGTGGGCTGTGATCACGGTAGAGTGCGTGGCGGGTGTACGGATGCCCGTTTGGTATCCGGGAACCTTGTTCACATCGTTTGGGGCTGTGGCGAGCCTTGGCGGAACTCCTCATAGATGGAACCCAAATAGGCGATAAACTGGGCTAGAGACTTGAGTGTCTAGGTAGGTCGTGGTCTACACCCACGTCGGCTTTCGCTTGAAGTCTGCCGAGCACATGGCGTGTCGGGCGCTAAGTGGTGAAACATGTATGAAGAAGTACACCCTGCGGGGTTAACATCATCTATTGAATAGCGCGTCATGATAAGGACTACTTGGTTGCCTATACGGTTCATAGACAAGTAAATGGATACTACTAAAAGCCTCAAGATAAGCGTGAGTGCGAGGATGGCTCCTCCGTAGGAAGGCGGGGTTGGATCCTCGGTGGTGTATTGAAGTGATGAGTAGTGGACTCGAGTCATAAAACTATTTCAAGTTGGTGTCTCGTGGGATAGCTTAGCCATGAGTCAAAGCTGGCTTGCTGCAATAACTCCACCAACCCTTCTTGATAATGTGCATGTATGTAGGGTCGATGTAAGTCTTCTTTGAGTACCTTTGTACTCATGTTGCTTTAATTTACATTTTTGGAAGATGCCACAAACCCTTAAGCGGGTTCTTCGTGAGCGTTGACATCGATGAGTAGACTAAGGCCGGTGGTGATCTGTGCAAGAGAAGGACCATGTAGTATAGCTAGGCTTACCCAAGCCTCTTTTATTTTACTAGTTATGCGTACTCGGACAAAACACTTCATTGTTGGCTTGTATGCTTGTATGACTTGTATGTGGGTCGTGTGACCCGTACTTGTGTGTATGTTATGAATGGCTCTCTGAGCCTTTAAATAAAATACTTGTGTCGTAGAGTCATGTTGTGATGCCTTGTTGTATTTGCACATATCGAGCATATTGTGTGTATGATTGAAATGCTTGGTATGTGTGGGATCGACTATCTAGTTGTTTATCTTTAGTAGCCTCTCTTACGGAAATGTCTCCTAGTGTCTCCTTGAGCCATGGTAGCTTACTCTGCTCCGGAACACTTAGGCTGGCGGCATGTGTCCTTCTTCGTTCTGTATACATCCCTTGAAATGTCACGCATTAGTACCGGAGTCTGTTAGCCCTTCTGCCCGGTTTACGAGTCTGCTAGCCAGTGCTACAGCCGGAACTTACTTGCTGTTGACCGACACGTTCGATCTTTGGGTCATGGATGCTGTCCTGTAAGTCTGTGCCACTTTGGGTTTCGACTAGTCATGTCAGCCGGGCTCCTTATCATATGGATGCTAGCGACACTATCATATCGTGTGCCAAAAGCATAAGCGGTCCGGGCCAAGGTAAGGTGGCACCGTTGGGATACCGTGCGTGAGGCCGCAAAGTGATATGATGTGTTCTGAGCTAGATCGATGTGACATTGAGTCGGGGTCGACCTCCTTGCGGGTCGCACATTGTATTTGTGGCGTAGCTCGGAAGGAGAGGGTAGCAGTCGACCTGCGCCTCGTCCTCCTTGTGGGGCGCATGTTGTATTTGTGGCATTGCTCGGAAGGAGAGGGTAGCAGTCGACCTGCGCTTCGTCCTCCTTGCAGAGCGCATGTTGTATTTGTGGCGTAGCTCGGAAGGAGAGGGTAGCAATCGACCTGTGCCTCGTCCTCCTTGCGGAGCACACATTGTGTTTGTACTTAGGCGAGCGCTATGCTGCAGCTAAGCCCCCGAGTGGGAGGCTGGCTCACCACTCGGCAGGAGTTTGTTTAAACTTAGGCGAGTACTTGGACTGCAGCTAAGCCTCCGAGTGGGAGGCTGGCTCACCACTCGGTAGGATTTTGTTAAACTTAGGCGAAATGGATTCGCAGCTAAGCCCCCGAGTGGGAGGCTGGCTCACCACTCGGCAAGGATTTTGTTTACAAACTTAGGCGAAACGGATTCGCAGCTAAGCCACCGAGTGGGAGGCTGGCTCACCACTCGGCAAGGATTTTTTTACAAACTTAGGCAAAACGGATTCGCAGCTAAGCCACCCACTGGGGGACCTTTATGTGAACAAAAGTAACAACAATCACTAGGAAAATTATAACACTGTTGTCTTTGAAAAATGAACTACAGAAGTACATCCGACTGCATACTTAAGTATAAAAGGGGCGGAGCAGCTCCGCGTTCCAAGCTCGGGGCTCGTCAATCTGGTGCTCGACATTGTAAAGGCGGTATGCTCCATTGTGGAGAACCTTGGTGACGATGAAGGGACCTTCCCAAGTAGGAGCAAGCTTGTGTGGTTTCTGCTGATCCACTCGGAGAACCAAATCTCCTTCTTGGAAGGCTCGACTCTTCACGTTTTTGGCATGGAAGCGACGCAAGTCCTGCTAATAAATGGTCGATCGGACCAAGGCCATCTCTCTTTCTTCTTCTAGAAGGTCGACTGCGTCCTGCCGGGCTTGCTCTGCTTCAGCTTCAGTGTAGAGTTCGACTCGGGGTGCGTTGTGAAGCAGGTCACTCGGCAAGACCGCTTCAACTTCGTAGACCAAGAAGAACGGAGTTCTCCCAGTCAACCGGTTAGGTGTGGTCCTTAATCCCCAAAGTACTAATGGAAGTTCGTTGACCCATGCACCAGCTGCGTGCTTGAGATCGCGCATCAATCGGGGTTTGAACCCTTTGAGAATTAAGCCATTTGCTCGTTCTGCCTGTCCATTCGACTGAGGGTGAGCGACTGAAGCATAGTCGACTCGTGTGCCCTGAGCTGTGCAGAAGGCTCTGAATTCCTCGGGATCGAAGTTTGACCCATTGTCAGTGATGATGTTGTGTGGAACTCCATATCTGAATATCAACTCCCTGATGAAGCTGATAGCAGTGCCGGCATCAAGATTCTTGATGGGTTTAGCCTCAATCCACTTGGTGAACTTGTCGACTGCTACCAGCACATGGGTGAAACCGCTTCTGCCTGTCCTCAGTGGTCCAACCATATCCAATCCCAATACAGCGAAAGGCCAGACGAGTGGAATGGTCTTCAAGGCTGAGGCGGGCTTGTGTGACATATTGGAGTAAAATTGACATCCTTCACACTTGTCGACTATCTCCTTTGCCATTTCATTTGCTCTTGGCCAATAAAATCCCGCTCGGTATGCTTTAGCTACAATGGTTCGAGAGGACGCATGATGGCCATAGGTCCCCGAGTGGATATCATCAAGGATTATCCGACCTTCTTCTGGCGTTATACACTTCTGACCAACTCCAGTCGCGCTTTCTCTATACAACTGTCCCTTTATCACGGTAAAGGCCTTAGATCGGCGGACGATCTATTGGGCCTCTTCCTCATCTTCTGGGAGCTCTTTCCTCAAGATATACGCGATGTACGGCACTGTCTAGTCAGGAGTGATGACCAATGCTTCCATGATCAGGTCGACCATCGCTGGAACTTCTACTTCAGTCGGATCTGTGACACTTTTTGGCTGCGGAGCTTCTTCGGTAAAAGGATCTTCTTGAACTGATGGAGTATGGATATGCTCCAAGAACACATCACTGGGAATGGCTTCTCTCTTGGAACCTATCTTCGCCAAATCATCAGCCGCTTGATTCTTGATGCAGGTATATGATGGAGCTCTAACCCTTCAAATTTCTTTTCAAGCTTTCTCACTGCATTGCAGTATCCAGTCATGGCTGGGCTTCTAACGTCCCACTCCTTCATCACCTCATTGACCACCAAATCTGAGTCGCCATAAACCATAAGGCGGCGGACGCCGAGTGAAATGGCCATGCGCAACCCATACAAAAGTGCCTCGTATTCTGCTTCATTGTTGGAGGAATCAAAGTGGATCTGGAGCACATATCTGAGCTTATCTCCTCGGGGGGAAACCAATACTACCCCAGCACCGGAACCATTTAACATCTTAGAGCCGTCAAAGAACATGGTCCAGTGCTCCGAGTGAACTTGAGTCGGCTGCTGTTGTTCAATCCACTCGGCAAGGAAATCTGCTACTGCTTGGGACTTAATGGCTTTCTTTGCCTCAAACTTGATATCAAGGGAAGGAGTTCAATCGCCCATTTGCCACTCGACCGGTTGCATCTCTATGAATCTCGGCGACAAGGCGTCGGCGGCGATCGTAATGGAATGATCGGAGAAATAATGAGCAACCTTCTTCGTGGTCATGTAGATCCCATACACGAGCTTCGATAATGAGGGTATCTTTGCTTCGATGGGGTCAATACTTGGAAAGATAATATCTTTGGCGCTGAACTTTGAAGGCTTTCCTTCTTCTTCCCTTCGACCGTAAATCTTTGTCTTGACGACTTGTCCTGTGGCTGCAATGTAAAGCAACAAAGGCTCTTTGCTGATTGGAGCAGCAAGCACCGGCTGGGTGGAAAGCAGAGCTTTTAGCTCGGCAAACGCTGCATCAGCTTCTGGAGTCCACTCAAACTTGTCTGACTTTTTCATCAGTCGGTAAAGAGGCAATGCCTTTTCATCGAGGCGAGAGATGAATCGACTTAACGCGGCCAAGCATCCAGTAAGCTTCTGGACATCGTGCACATGCACTGGGCGTTTCATTCGGAGTATAGTGCCAACTTTTTCTGGGTTAGGGTCGATTCCTTGTTCGGAAACGAGAAAACCGAGTAACTTTCCACCAGGAACTCCGAATGTGCACTTTGATGGATTGAGCTTGATATCATACCTCGTGAGATTGGCAAATGTTTCAGCGAGGTCAATCAACAGTTCGGAACCCTTCCGTGATTTGACCACAATATCATCCATGTACGCTTCCATGTTCCAACTGATTTGAGTGAGTAAACACTTCTGAATCATCCTCATGAACGTGGCTCTGGCATTCTTGAGGCCGAATGGCATGGTGACATAGCAGAAGCACCCGAATGGAGTGATGAAAGCTGTTTTGATCTCGTCAGTCCATCTGAGCGGATCGATGGTACCGGAATAGGCGTCTAAAAGACAATCTCTCACATCCCGCAGTCGAGTCGACAATTTGGTCGATGCGAGGGAGAGGAAAATGATCTTTCGGGCAAGCCCGATTGATATGTTTGAAATCAATGCACATGCGAAGTGATTTGTCCTTCTTGGGGACCATGACAACATTGGCGAGCCACTCGGAGTGGTAAATCTCTCGGATAAACTCTGCTGCCAGGAGCCGAGCCACCTCCTCGCCAATGGCCTTTCTCTTCTGGACGGCGGACCGTCGAAGGTGTTCTTTGACAGGTTTTGCCTTTGGGTCGACTCGTAAATGCGATGCTCGGCTAGCCCCTCAGGAACACCGGCATGTCGTGAGGCCTCCATGCGAAGATGTCCCAGTTCTCACGGAGGAACTGGATGAGCGCTTCTTCCTATTTAGAGTCGAGTGTTGTGGAAATATGAGTCAGAGCAGCACTGGGGTCGGTCGGGTGAATGTGAACGGGTTTCGTCTCACCAGACGATTAGAACGCTGACTCTATGGCGGGCTTCTTGGCCCGCAATAAATCACTCGGATCTGCATTTTTCTGATATTCTTGCAGCTCCACCACTGTTATCTGAGCATCGGCAATCTTTGAGCCCTTAAAAGCACTCTTACGCCTTTTTCGATTGCGGTGATGGTGATCACACACTTGGGACCAGGCATCTTCAATTTTAGGTACACGTAACATGGTCGAGCCATGAACCGTGCATAAGCTGGCCTGCCCAGAATAGCATGATAAGCACTCTGGAAGTCAATGACTTCAAATGTTAGCTTTTCTTTGCGGAAATGCTTCGAATCGCCGAAAACCACATCAAGATCTATTTGGCCGAGTGACTCAGCCTTCTTTCCAGGAATGACTCCATGGAAACTCATGTTGTTGGAACTGAGTCTGGACATCGGAATGCCCATTCCCTTCAGCGTCTCCGCGTACAATATATTCAGCCCACTGCCACCATTCATCAGAACCTTAGTCAATCGAGTGCCTTCGATGACTGGGTCGACCACCAAAGCTTGCCTCCCAGGGGTGGCTATGTGTGTCGGATGATCAGATTGGTCGAATGTAATGGCGGTCTGAGACCATTTCAGATAGCTGGGTGTCGCCGAGCAACCTTATTCACCTCACGGTTGATGACTTTCGATCGACTTTTGCTCTCCACATCGGCAAAAAATCATCGGTGGAATTGACATGGGGTATCCTTCATCATTGTCCTCTTTGTCCTCGGCCTTGTCCGACTCCTTTTCCTTATCCTTGGGCTATTTCCTTGAAGCTGTTGGATTAAGAGCGGCCTTTGGCGAGTGGTATGTTTCGGGTAAATGAAGTTACCCTCTTCATCTTTCTTCGTGTGGATGTGGCATGGCAAATCCATCACGTCGTTTCCTTCCTTGTCCTTCACCTTCTTGGGGTTCTAGGATCCTTTGGGTTTCCCTTTAAACTTTCCCTGAGTCACGGCCAAGGCTTCTCCAAGAGCAGCTGGCTCGGCTTTCCGCTTCTGCTTCCAACTGGAGTTTCCTTTTTCCGACTGGCTCGGCTTGTACTTGCCACTCCGGAGTCGATCCTCTTCTTCACCATTGGCATACTTGTTGGCAATCTCCATTATTCGATTCAGGGTCATGTCTCCGGTTCGACCAAACTTCAAACTTAACTCTCTGTTCTTAACGCCTTCCTTGAAGGCACAGACTGCTTGATGATCAGGTACGTTCTCCACCGTATGATGCAATGTGATCCACCTCTGGATGTAATCTCTCAAGTTCTCATTCGACTTTTGCACGCAGACCTGCAGCTCTGTCAGTCCTGCTGGTCGCTTGCAAGTTCCCTCAAATGTCTTGACGAACACTCGGGCAAGATCTTCCCAAGTGTAAATGCTGCTATGAGCCAATTGATTCAACCAAGCTCTGGCCGAACCCTCCAACATAAGCGGTAGGTGTTTCATGGCCACCTCATCATTGCCACCGCCAATCTGCACAGCCACTCGGTAGTCCTCAAGCCAAGTATCGGGCTTGGACTCACCAGTGAACTTACTCACCCCAGTCGCTAACCTGAAGTTGGGAGGGATCACTGCGGCTCTGATGGCTCTGCTGAAACACTCTGGCCCTGAAACATGAACTTGGCTGCTGGTGGGCACATCTCTGTCGTGGCCTTCTCGATGAGCTCTGTTCCGGTCGACCAAGCCTTGCACGATGATGGATCTCGCGTCAAAGCCTGGTTCCCTGGGGTCGACCGGAGCTCTCCGCCCAACACTGTGTTGGCGTTTGTCATCTTGCCGTCGAGGGGCGTAAGACCCACCCCTTGGGGGAGGAGTGGGCACTCGACGCCGATCATCACAATCGAATCGGTCATCATACTGATCACGTCGTCCCCCACGTCCCTCACCCGAGGAGGCGATCTTGGCCTATGGGCCTACTGGACTGTATTCGCAGCGACGGATCGATTGTGAATCCTATTGCGTGATCGTGATCTGACTGAATTCGATCTCCTGCTGCCGGAGCAAATCTCGATCTGCATCAAGCCTCGCCACCTCGGGTGAGAGGGCTGAATCGACTCGCTATCGCGGGCTGCATTGCTAGATTCTAAATTGGGGTTCGATATACCGAGTCGGCGGCGGAAAGAGTTGGCGTCGGAGAGGCGATACTCGTTGCGCGGCGCTCGTCGAGTGCTCGCTGGAGGTTCTCGATCGAGTGCACTCAGCCAAGTCACAACGCGCATCTTCAAGGCATGAGCCTCGGGGTTTCTCCACGATGGGAGTATGTAGAGCATCCATATTCGGCGGCGAAGATCTTCCTTTGCAGGAAGTGAGTGGCTCGGTTGATACTCCTCGTGGACTGGCGAAGCGGGTCGCCTCCATTGTCCGCTCCGTCGGTCGAGGGAAGCCGGGAGGACTACGAGGCCCATTGACCATCGGGACCTCCGCCGGATCATCGCCGTCGCTTTTCGGATGCGATCTCTACGGATCGATCGGATGATCGAGCAGCCAGAGAGATTCGTCGGGCTCGATCGCGCGACTTGGGTGGTGGCCAATTGGCGAGCCGCTGCGTGTCTCACCCACCGCTGAAGCCTCGACCACCAGGCGCTTATACCAAGGGAGACGAGGGAGGAGGACGACACAGGAGTCGACCGATATGGATCCAACGGTTGCCGCAGCAGGACGCCGCGGACACATGCGTGAAAGTGTGTCGCCCCGCGGACAGGGAGCGCGTCGATGTCGAGTGGAGCCTCCTGGAGCCAAGCGGAGTCGTCGACGATGAACATGAGCGCGCCGAGACGGATCTCGCGGCCCTCGACCAAAACTCCGTCAGAAACCATGATGAAGGCGATCGGAACAATTGCAACTTCTCCAATAATTCGTAAAGACACCTACCCCACGGTGGGCGCCAACTGTCGTAGTACTAAGACTAACAATAGAATAGGGTGTAGGTATGGAGAGGTAAGATCCTAGCTATGGAGTAGTTGTATACGCAAGGGATTTACGAGTTCAGGCCCTTCTTGGAGGAAGTAACAGCCCTACGTCTCGGAGCCCGGAGGCGGTCGACTGGATTATATGCGTATGGGTTACAGGGGTGCGAACCCTTCTGCCAATGGAGGGGGGTGGCTTATATAGAGTCTGCCAGGACCCCAGCCAGCCCACGTAGCGGAGGGTTAAAAGTACATTAAGGCCTGGCGTTACTGGTAACGCCTTACATAAAGTGTCATCATGGCCATAAAGACTACTTAATTACAGACCGTTTGCATACAGAGTGACTCTTGATCTCCTGGTGGTCGAGTGAGGCTTCATGGTCGAGTGTCATCGAGTCCGTCGAGTGGAATCCTTCCAGGTCGACTAGAAGGCAGTTTCTTCTAAAGATGTCCTTGGGAAGGGTACTTTGGACAGGTCCATGACCCTACCCTATGTACATGACTTCATCAAAGGGCAAGGGGCCCAAGGATGGGCCCCACCGCAAAGGTCCTTCGGACATAGTATCCTAAGAGACCAAGGCCGACTCCTCTCACGAGGAAGACGAGGACGAAGAGGAGGAGGAGGAGGAGGAAGTGGAGAGCGACTCCCCACTCAATACAAGGAGGGGTAAGAGGACAGCCTCCGAGAACCTGGAGGGAGCGACGCCGAAGAAGGGGAGGGTAATCCTCCCATATAGTTCGGACTCAAAGTCCAAACACAGCCCGGAGAGGATCCAAAGGGAGAAGCCCCTGGCTGAAACGGAAGTATCAAAAACTTAGTTATCGCTTAATCGGCCTCTGCTATATAAATCAAATCTTTTCTTTGCTTTTTAGCCCTTCGCGTGAGATCCCGATTCCCTCTTCTTTGGAGGGGAACTCTCTGGCCCCTAAAGAGGCAGAGACTGACAGACCATCACACGCCTTCTCCCCCCTACCATGGAGGACACCGAGGTGTCATCCCAAAGGACATCTCCTGGCCGTGGGGGAGCGGACGAGGCCGTCAAGAATACATAAACACTATTCTGATCACGGGATCAGAATAATATTCTGATTACAACCTAAACTTCCTGAGTTACCCAACCTGACCTTCCCCGAGTACTAGGTTGAACTTCAGCTAAAAAGTGTCCAAATGGGGCTTACAATATACTGTTGGAAAGCTATGGACACGAGTATCATGACCCAAGTTGTATTTTTGGCAAAATGTAAGCGGTTTAAGATCAATTCTAAAAACCGTTTTTTCTTCATACAAAAAACGTGAATCGTATTTTCGATCGCATTTCTAAAGTGTTAATCAAAATGAGGCAAATAATATGGCATTAGAAAGCTACTGCAAAACCGCTCCTTCCACATGTTGATAGTTTTCTCTAACTCCCTATGGTTAAAGAGTAGAAAATCGTAAAATTTCGCAAACCGAACAGCCGAGTTCGTATTTTCGATGACATTTCTAAACGGCTAATCTAATTGAGGCAAATGATATGACGTTGGAAAGCTTATGAAAATGCGCTACTTTTTCATGTTGAAAGTTTTTCTAATTTTGAACGGTTTAAAAGTAATTTAGAAAACGGTACAAGTTCCACCGAATTAGTATTTTCGAGCAAATTTTTTTAACCATACGTCCGAATGCAGCAAATGATATGGCGTTGAAAAGCTTGAACGAATGCGAAATTTTTTGGTATATATTGTTTCTCCCAATTATTTACGGTTTTAAGTCAATTTTGGAAATGGCTACGAATGTGTTTTCGCCATAATTTCTACAAAATTTATCGGAATGGGGAAAATAATATACCGTTGAAAAGCTATGGAAAATGCGAAACTTTTTCATGTTGATGGTTTTCTCTGATTCCTAGCCGTTTTCAAGTAATTTCAAAAACGGCGAGATCGTGCGTTCTGCCTTTGTCGCGAAACAGATTCTCCCAAAATGCACCGCGTGAAGAACTTGAACTTTTCGGTATGTCTACCCGAACTTCACTCTGTTTTTCACGTGCTTTTTTCTCGTAGCTCTCCATCCACTCACCGGAATTGAGCAAGTGATATCCAGATGGAAAGCTGCTGTAAAACACACAACTTTTCCTTGTTGATCATTTTTTCATACTCACGATGATTTTAAAAGTTTTTTCATCTGAAATTCATTCAGTGTTGTAGTTAAACTTCCTGTTGTTTTCACGTTGAAATTCTGTAACGTATTTTTGTTTGTAATTTGCTAATCCATTCGTCAATGTTACAATAATGATATTCCTTTTGTACAAACCTCTCTCACAATAAATTATTTAACTTTCTCCGACCGAGGACTTGAACTTATAACAACAAACTTTTAGTTTTGCTTCTTTATTATTTGTTAATACAAAATGCGCACCGTGTAGTACGTGAACTTCTGACAGTTATCAATCTGAACTTCTCTTGGTTACGTGAAAAATTCTGAATTTTTTATGAATTTTAATCTGAATTTCTCAATCCTTTTTTTATGAATTTTGAAGCGCTCTATTTTTAAAATTTGAACTTCTTATTATTTTATTTTTGAACGGTTCCATTCTTTAATAACGAGGAAAATCTGAGTTCTCTATAATCATCGAACTTCTCCATCTTTTTAATATGGACTTCCTGGTGTTGTTTTCTTAATCTTTTTTATGAAATTTTGAAGTGCTGTATGTTTTAGAAGTTGTACTTCTTGTTATTTTTTTTGAACTTCTTCTTTCCATTCTTTAATAACGAGGAAAATTTGAGTTTTCTATAATCATCGAACTTCCCCATCTTTTGAATATCGACTTCCTGGTTTTATTTTCTTAATATTTTTTATGAAATTTTGAAGCACTCTATTTTTAGAAGTTGAACTTCTTGTTATTTTATTTTTGAACTTCTTGTTTTCAATGAGGAAAATCTGAGTTTTCTATAATCATCGAACTTCTCCATCTTTTTAATATGGACTTCCTGGTTTTATTTTCTTAATATTTTTTATGAAATTTTGAAGCGCTCTTATTTTAAAAGTTGAACTTCTTGGTATTTTATTTTTGAACTTCTTGTTTTCATTCTTTAATAAAGAGGAAAATCTGAGTTTTCTATAATTATCGAACCTCTCCATCTTTTTAATATGGACTTCCTGGTTTTATTTTCTTATTAATCTTTTTATGAAATTTTCGTGTTGATCTGTTTTTCATACTCGCGACAGTTCAAAATATTTTTTAATGCATAAAAATGTGTTTTTAAGGTATACATAAAAACTTTTAAACCATTCATAGGAATATAGCATACAATATACCGTTTGAAAGCTTATGAATATGATCATCTTTTTCATGTAGATGGACGTTACGAATTTTTGTCGTTTGTGAGAAGTTTTAAAAATGGCAAAAACAACGTCATTTTTTCCCTGTTTTTACAACTTTCTCGGGACGAGCACTTGAAATTCAAGCAACAAAACTTTTAGCCTTTGCCTTTTCATTCTTTTTCTCTTAATACAAATGCACACTTTGTAGTACGTGAACTTTTGACCGTTATCAACATGAACTTCTCTCGGTTATGTGCAAATATCTGAGTTTTTTATAGACATTGAACCACTCTACCTTTTTTATTTGAACTTTGTGTACTTCTAGAAATGTGAAAATTGGAGTTTTTTCGGAAACTTTTAACTTCTTCAATATTTTGAATTAAACTTATAGGTTTTATTCTTTACTAACTAGAAAAATCCAAGTTTGTAAAATAAATATGAAACTACTCTGTTTTTTTCATTAGTAATGAGAAAACTTGAGTTTTTTTATATACATCGAACTGCCCCACTTTTAAAAATTGGACTTCTTGGTTTTAATCTTTAGTATTGGGGAAATCTGAGTTTTTTGCAAACATCAAATAGCTTCATTTTTTTATTTTGGACTTCTTGGTGCTATTCATTAGTAACGGTAAAAGTCCTAGTTATACAAACAAAAAAACTGTTATTTTAATGTGAGTTATCTTGGTTTTATTATTTAGAAATAGGAAAATGTGTATTTTTATTAAGATTGAACTCCTTCGTTATTTTAATTTGAACTTCTTGGTATTATTTAAAGAATCAGAAAAGATGAATTATTTATTAAGATCGAACTACTCTATTAGTTTAATTCAAACTTTTTAGTTCTTTTAAAAAATGCGTAAAATGCATTCTCCCTTTCATTAATTTTTCCTTTTGCCTTCGATGACAAAGAGAACATTCTTTTTCTTGTTAGTGTTTTGAAGTGATTTTTATAGACTTAAATTTTGTTTTGTGCTCTTTCCAAATTTGTTTGTCACTTGAAGTTCTAAAAAATCGCAACTCTCTGATGTTTCACCTTGCATGTTTAAATTATTTGAACTTGCTGAGATAACACACTCGACCTTCTCGAACACAACATTTTATGATCATGAATTTATGTCAGCTAAGAACAAAAGAGGATTCACGCATATTTGGAGAGCCACTCTTCATGGAGAGAGGGTCTAAAATAAGGCCTGATAAAGAGGGTTGGTGATGGTTCTTCTATTCACCCATGGGAGGATCCATGGATTCCTTTTAACCATGGTTTCAAACCCCTAATTCAGCTTCCTGATGCAGCTATCAGTAGGGTGGAAGAATTGATTGACGCGGACAATGGTGAATGGAATAAGAATTTAATTAATGCAAATTTTGTGGAACCGGATGTTAGTGTAATATGCAGGATTCCTATTAGTAATTCAGCTGAGGATATTTGGGCTTGGCAACCAGAAAAACATGGTCATTTCACTGTGAAATCGGCATATAGAGTTCTTGTCTCTAAAACTCGTCAATCTGACCAGTCCGGGTCTAGCATCAATCAGGAAAAGGTATGGAAGAAAATGTGGAAACTTGAGATCCCTCCCAAGGTGAAGAATTTTTGGTGGCGTATTATCCATGACTTTATACCCTACCGTGCCGTTTTGAAGCGACGACACATGGAATGTATTGATTTCTGTGACACTTGTGGTCAACAGGAAACTACAATGCATGCTATCTTTGATTGCACTTGGGCAAGGATTTTCTGGGAGCAGGTGAAGTCCCTAACTGCATAAAAATTCCTGACCTACACCCACACTCTTGGATGTTCGATGTGGTGGATGGTACAAAGATACCCCGATCTGAAGCTTGTATAATTTTAAGTGGAGCGTGGGCGATCCGGGTGAATGAAATGCAAGAAAGCATGGAGAGTGCAGGCGCCTATCATGCAATCAAGAAGATGGGTGATAGACTCTGTAATGGACTCAACAAGTCCGAAAAGTGAGCAAGCAAGCAATCAAAACAAATAAAATGGAATCCACCTGATGAAGGCGTGATGAAGATTAATGTAGATGCATCCTTTGATGATGTTTCCTGTCAAGGTTCGATTGGGCTGGTTATTCGGGATAGGGAGGGTGCATTACTTCGTGCACAAGCCCTTTGGTATAATTTTGCAGCTAGCTCACAGTCCATGGAAGCAGAAGCAATTCGAGATGGGGTTCAAATGGCTATTGAGAGAGGTTTCAGCAAAGTTGTGGTGGAAACTGATGCTCAAGCTATTGTTAAGTCGTGGGAGTCAGATACCTTCGATCGTTCGGAGATAGCTGGCATTCTTCAAGAGATCAGGGAGCTTTCTGATCAATTTGAGAGTTTTAGGCTGAAATTCGTACGTAGAGAAGCTAATGAAGCGGCTCATTTATGTGCGAAGCAGGCGACAAGTGTTAGGAGGAGATGTTTATGGCTTAATTACACTCCTGTTTTCCTAATGAACAAGTTGTATCGTGACTGTATGCCTGCTTAAGTAAGCAATAAAACTCTTTTATGTTGCAAAAAAAACACAACATTTTGACCTTCACAAAAAATAAATTAAAGCCAAAATTTTGACCTACCGAGCAAGTACAATTTTCTCCACGTTTTCAAGAATAGCCAAAGCTGCATCATTGGATCCGGATTCCAGAGCAAATGCTTTTCAGAAAAGAAAAAAATACACAATAACAAGCGAGATCTAGCTAAAGGAATCAGTGTTGAGGTGGAGAGATGGAACTAGATGCAACGAAGGAACATCTGAATTATAGAACGGTGATGAAGACCACCTGAAGAAAAAATCGGTAGTGGCATATATATAATTTCTTTACACGTGACCGTAGCATTGGGACTATCATATTTATATGCAATATGGTTTTGAGGCTAAGGGAGGCCATCTCAAGAATACACAGGATGTGAGATCGCATACCCATGTTAATTTGCACCCCAAAAACAACACAAAGATTACACACACCCCGTTCCTGAACTCTGACAATCTTCCCGCACCTTATGTGACCATCTCCCTGCCTCTGTGATGACCATCTTCCTGCATCTATTCACGAGGGTAGCGGCACCAGGCGTGGTTCGTCGTCCTCCCCGGTTTGCACGCATAGACCTGCCTCTGTTGTGAACTTTTTCATAAGAGTAGCTCAATCGACGAAACTTATGATGACCTGAACTTCTGAAGAATACACAAAAAATGCAGAAGATTCAGCGGGGGCGAGGTGATGCACATGACACACTTGACCTTCTCGAACACAACATTTTGCATGTTTAAATTATTTGAACTTGCTGAGATACACATAACACACTTGACCTTCTCGAACACAATATTTTGACCTTCACAAAAAGTTAAAGCAAATTTTTAGCATAGTAGTACAAGCACAACAGAGCATTCATCGAATTTCTATAATTGTCATCTTTGAACTTCTGAAAAAATTGTAGCATAATAACATCTAGGTGCAAAACCAACAAAACTACAGGTGCAAAAAAGTTGGGCTGCAATTGAGTCATTGTACCTACAATTTTTGTTGTGTTTAGCAACAAAGCTTGTTCCTAAAACATCACACCGCCTAGTAGAGAGGAAAAATCAATGTATGAAATGCTGGTACCATGATGCTACTAAAAAGAAGCAGCAACAAGTCCAAGGCTCAAACAAGTTAACTCCCTCACTCATTTCCAACCAAACCTCAGTACCACAGTACCTCATATATAATGCCACATAAATCAAAAGAAAATACACGCTCAAGTCAGGAACACTCCACATGCAGCAACATGTTTTTGTTCACCATGAATTGACAGGTTTTATACATCTACAGAAATAAATTGCATCAAAACCACAGTTAAGATTACCAAAATATTCATAGCAATCTGGAAAACTACAGATGCTAAGCCGGACTTTACATCACCACAACATCTTCGTGTTCTTTGTTGTGAATACATATTTTTGTTCACATCTTCACAGAACACAAGACCATCTTTCAACAAAATGAGCAAGAACAATATAGTGACTGAGAAAACACAGAAGAAATTGACCCAAACACATTTCGAACCGTCCCAAAAATGAAGTCAGGACATCATCTTTATTGTGTCCTGCTCGCTCCTTTCCATAGCTCATGTCATCTCATCATGTAATTTAACAAGTGACAAATCACCAACCATATATCTGCAATGCGGACAATAGAATAGCATGGCAAGCAATACTAATGAGCAAGATTAGTAATTTTTTTCCTAAAAGGGTGGCAACTCGACATACAGGATGCAATCCATACTACGAACCACGGGGAGGAACGATCTGGGCCTCATCGGAGCATTTTGTGGCAGTGGGGATCAGGGTGATGCGGCGGTGAACATCCTTGGGATGTGTTGTTGAACGGCCCAAGGTGGCGGCGGTGAATGGTTTGTGTGGAGGGAGGCTGCGGCGGCGATTCGGGTGAAGCTGGCGTACAGGATACGCGCGGGGTTCGTGCGGCGGCGCCCGCGGGCGGAGGTGGTTTGCGTCGCCGGAGGCAGGACGGGGTGGCACGCGTGGCCGGGACAGAGCAACGAAGAGGCGCGTGTGGCAGGGGGTCATCGTGGGAAGAGGAGCTGGGCGAGGCTGGGGGCAACCTAGGTGGCAGGGGAGGCGCGGTGGCGTACCTGAGGTCGGCGGCGGTCGTGCCGGCGCTTGGTAGCGTGCCGGTTCTTGGTGGTGCAGGCGGCGGTGGGATCTGTTTTGGACGGATCCGGGGGCAGGAGGCGGGACGTCGGCCGGATCCAGGAGTTGCGTGGCGGCGCGACGGGAGAGGCGGGGTTCAGGGTGAGGACGGCCGGTGCATCACCGGAGGACCGGGGGCAGGTGCGGGCCGGAGGCAGCGCGCTGGGAGGGGGAGGTGTGGTTCAGCGGTGGCGCGTTCGGAGGGGAGGAGGTGCGGTTCGGCGGCGGCACGCTGGGAGGGGAGAGGTATGGGCCGGTGGTGGCACGCTAGGAGGAGAGGAGGTGCGGGTCGGTGGCGGCGCGCTGGGAGGCGCACGGCGACGGGGACGGGAGCGGCTGGGAATAGGGGAGAACGTGGGGTGCAGGGGTGGGCTTTTTTTTTTTTTTTTTTTTTGAGTTCGGGAGCATCCTTTGCCTCCTATGTAGGACTGATCGTGATTCAAATAATTATTTGGATCCTGGGATCAGAATAGTGCTGAACCCATGTATATACAGTAGCCCCTGAGACTCTGTCCGGATCAGAACAATCCGGATAGAGGAACAAAAACAAATTGATAATGTATCGTATATGTTGTTGGACAGGCTTCTATGCTAGCGGCTACTCCCCAGGCCGCAGAGGTTGCCGAGCTCAATCGGAAGCTTAGGTTGTCCGATGAGGAACTCGACCGCATCAACAAGCGGTTTAACGAAACCCAAGGTATGCGGCACTAGTACATACCAGATAGTGATATGTGTATTAATCTTTAAAACTTACTAAATGTTATGATTATAATCACAGTTGGCGCAGCCGAGGTCGAGTCCCTCAAGAGCGCCCTCGCCCAAGCCAAGAAGGAGGCGGAGGTGAGCAAGGCGGCCGCAGACAAAGCGACCAAGGAGTTAGAGGTGGAGAAAACCACTTGCCGAAGACATGAGGCACGGGTCGGGAAGGTCGAACAGGAGCTCAAGGACGCCATCGCCAAGTGCGAGTACTTGGAGCAGAAGAGTTTGGAACAACACTTCGATCTCACCAAAGCGCTGGAAAGGGCGAAAGAAGACTGGGTTGAGGCCCAGGGTGCTCGCCAGGAGATTCAAGAGGCCAGGCAAATAGCGGCTAGTAAGGGCATTCTCATGCAGAGTAAATTTACCAGGAAGAGATATATTTTGCTGACTCGGGCTTAGAGTTCTCCAGGCGCATTGGCGGATCTGCCGAGGAGCATTGCTAATGCCGCCGAGTTCTTCCGCACCAAAGAGGGGAGCTCCACGGAGAAGCTATTCTGGTCGTAATACCTTGCACCAGAGTATCCGGCATCTATCAGCGATCAGCTGAAGCAGCTGATGGAGCTGCATAGGGTGGCCGAACTAGCCATGAAGGATCTAATAGTCTGTCTTTGGCCAGCCGAGCCCATACCCAGCAGCTACTTCGGACATGTGAAGTGGCTGGTCGAGGCGTGTCCTCGGGTGAACGCCATCAAGCGGTCGGCCTGCATAGAAGGTGTCTGGATGGCCTTCGCCCGAGTCAAGGTACAACGGGCGAAGATGAAGGCCACCGAGATTGCCACTGCAGGGCCACCTGAAGGCAAGGATCACTAGTGGTCGGAAAAGTACTTCGGCAAGGTCCTCGAGGGAGCCCGCATCATAGAGGGCCAGTGCTCAAAGAACATCATATTTGATTAGTAGAGTCCGGTTTGTAAGAGTCATGTACTGAACTTATTGTGTGAAATAGTTATGTTTGCGCTTTATAATTAGTTTATCCTCCTATTTGGCTGTTTTAATTTATAAGTCTGAAAGTTTACTAGTCGTCGGCTTCTGCCCCCACGTAAATATTACAGGGGTGTTCGAGAATGCATGACCGCACTTTTATCCAACGTCTTGGTCCGATGTAGGAGGCGTCTTGCGATGTGAACTAGGCAATCAGACTATGCGGCTTTAGTTCTTTCACTTAGCCATAAGAGTCCATTGGTGGTGCTAAGTACTAGTCCCCTAGTTACGTGAATGACAGTCGGCGCCTTTGCAACGCGGCTGGTCGAAGCCCAGACCCTCGTGTAACATGGCATAAATCGCGAATGATTTTTAGTATAACAATAAGTCACCAGATCGCTGACCCACTCTCGCATATCATGACAGCCAGTTTTCGGCTTTCTCTAATGAGGTACTTAACCGGACGAACAAGAAATACTATCACGGTAGTTCTCCCTTTACTACCTTAGCCGAACTTGCGGAACGTAAGGTGGCAAACACAGGAGCCGGGCAACCCAACTATAGACCAAAGACATGAGTCGGAGCCGATGCATATAATGCAATATCCGGGGCACCGAAGAATTCCTTATAGGAGTTCGGACTTAAGAATTTGCGGGACCAAATACAGCCCCTAGTATGAAGGTCGTGCCGAAGCACGTATGTTAGTCGAACGTAAGGGGGAACAGGGATGACAAGATAATACAAGAAACCAACCAAAAAGGTGATGATCATCTGCTTCCTCTATATCCTTATGAATACGTCGAGGCGTGTTTCGACAGACAATGCCATTTAATATTAAGGTCATGTTACATGCCTAAAGAGAAAATGAAAGGGTTTTATATAAGGAAAAGTCTAACCGAGGGCCTAAAAATAATGGTTCAAAAATTCCAGTGATGCCCTGTCGCACGTTTGTGTCGTTTCTCCTTAGCAATAAGTCCTTTGATAGGAATGTTTGATGGTTGGGAAACGCTAGCCTTAAGAGGATCTCCTGAAAAACCATATAGCAAATAGGGCTCTTGATGAACCTGCAGTGAGAAAAAAAGGTATATGCGGTCCAGATGGGGTCAAGCCATACTATGGACCTTTTCCGTAGTGTGCCTCCAGCGTCGCCAAGGGTATTTTTAGTGCGTAGTTATGTACGCGCGGTACGTAAGCTGTAACCTGATGGGGCGATCGGCGGAGGCCAAACTGCTAATCAAGGTCCGGATCCATTGATTTATCGCAATTGTGCATGGACCGGACTCGTTTAGATACATCATTGGCTTTAGTGGCCGATGAACTGTTCAGCTTTATAAGGCTGCCATACACCTCGGCAGCGAGGGCCTTGGTGTGCTCTTTAGTACGGAGGGAGCGCTCCATATTTCCATTGACTGTAATAACGCCCCGAGGTCCAGGCATCTTCATCTTCAAGTAAGCATAGTGCACGACTGCATTAAAGGGCGAAAGCAGTTTGTCCGAGCAGTGCGTGATAGCCACTGCGGAAAGGGACGATGTCGAAGATTAACTCTTCGCGGAAGTTGTGTGGGGAGCGTAATACTACCTCCAGTGTCAGTGAGCCTGTGCAACGGGCCTCCACGCCCGGTATCACACCTTTAAAGGTAGTGCTACTAGGCTTGATTCTTGATGGGTTGATGCCCATCTTGCGGACAGTGTCTTGATAGATCAAGTTGAGACTGTTGCCCCCGTCCATAAGGACTCTAGTGAGATGGTATCCTCAATAATTGGATCAAGTACAAGGGCGGCCGAACCCCCTTGATGGATACTGGTTGGGTGATCCCTGCGATCAAAATTGATCGGACAAGCTGGCCATGGGTTGAACTTGGGGGCGACAGGTTCTACAGCATAGACGTCCCTTAGTGCGCGTTTGCGCTCCCTTTTGGGGATGTGAGTGACATAGATCATGTTCACTGTTTTTACCTCGGGGGGAAACTGTTTCTGACCCCCGGTGTTCGGCTGACAGGGCTCGTCATCGTCCTCACTTGGAGGTCACTTTCCCTTGTGTTCGGTATTTATCTTACCGGCCTGTTTGCAAACCCAATAATTCCTGTTTGTGTGGTTAGCAGGCTTATCGGGTCTACCATGAATCTAGCAAGGCCTCTCAAGGATTTTATCCAAGCTGGATGGACCATCCCTATTGCCTTTGAAAGGTTTCTTCCGTTGACCGGATTTAGAGCTGCTCAATCCGGCATTGACTATTGTATCGTCTGTGTCGTTGTTGGTGTTCCGACGTTTATTTTTATTGTGGCGAGGTTTACCATTGCCATCCCTGGCCTCAGAAGTGTCGGGGTCGCGAGCTGTTGCTTCTACGAGCCAACAAGCTATCCTCACCCGCACAGAAGCGCATCAGTAGTGCAGTTAAGGCTGCCGTTGTGTTCGGCTTTTCCTGCTCGAGGTGTCGGGCGAGCCGTCCCGGACGGGTGTTTGAAGGCCACTAAGGCTTCAACATCTGGACAGTCCATGGTCTGGTTCTTTTTTATTAGGAACCGATTCCAAAGCTTGTGAGCCGATTCGCCTAGTTGCTGGATTATGTGTCTCAAGTCATCAACATCCGGTGGCTAGACATAAGTGCCCTGAAAGTTGTCCCGAAAAGCATCTTGCAAATCTTCCTACGTTCCAATGGAGTTTTCTAGGAGGCTGTTCAGCCAGTGCCATGTTGGTCCTTCAGCTTTAGAGGAAGATATTTGATGGCATGGAGGTCATCTCCATGAGCCATGGGGGTGTGGAGAAGAAAATCTTCAATCCAGACGGTCGGGTCCGTTGTTCCATCGTACTATTCGATGTTTACGGGTTTAAACCCTTCCACAAATTGGTGATGCATTACCTCATCGGTGAAGAATAAAGGGTTGCGGCCCCTCTCTATTGCGCAATATCGCAGCGGAGGTCGGCTAACATCTGTGTTCGGTTTTGATCCCGAATATAGTAATGTTTGTCACGCCGGGCTTTATAGCCATTGTCCCGCGCTGGGGCATGCCCTCTTGAAACATAGATTGATCTAGTATGGCCAGCTTTATTGGCTAGGTCACGTTGCAAGTCATATGTGTATCCCGGGGCTACTGTCTCCCTGCCTCTTCGGCGAGGGGGTGCGGGTTGGTGTTTGGCTTGATATGCTGCTTTATCCCGTCCACATGGTGGTCGGTCTGATTGATCTGCCTGATTGTATTTCCATGGTATTGGCTCAAGGGCTTCGTCGTCAAATTGTGGCAGCAGCTTGCACTTGGGGTTACTTTTAGCAGGTCGCTCGTGGCCATATTCCTCAGCGGCCAGGACCTTAGTCCACCTTTCATTGAGCGTATCCTGTTCAGCTTTGAGCTACTGCTATTTCTTTTTCAGGCTCCGCGCTGTGGCGATGGGTTGTTGCTTGAAACGTTCTTTTCGATGGGTTCCTCTGGGACGATAAAATCTTCATTGCCGAGGCTAACTTCCTCTTCGGATTCTGGCATATAGTTGTTGTCCTCTGAATCTTCGTGATCGGCGTGTTTGGGACTATACTGACCCTCTTCCCTTTCATCCTGTTCGGATGTGGGCTCGACGGGGTATTCGGGATCTTCGGCATCGTCCGGAGTCTCATTGTCTCCGGTGCCGTTATTACTATCCTTCGCATGACGCGATCGTGAGCGGCACCACTGACATCGCCACTTTGGTGGTTTTTTGACGGGTTTGTCCTCAGTGGGGCTCGGATTATCCTCGTCATCCTTTTTATTAGGAGTGTCCACCATGTACACGTCATAGGTTGAAGTGGCCGTCCAATGCCCTGTGACGAGTCGGTCTTGGCTTGGTTCGGCATGGGCATCATCTTACATGTCGTCGAAGTCTTCAGACACGTAGTCCAGCATGTCGGTTAAATCCTTGACAATGGCTATCAAGTGGGTGATGGGTGGGGCATAAAATTCCCCGCTCTCAGCCCCCAGCCTGAGCTGGGTACAGTTTGGAGGCAAAGCCTTTGTGATGGTGAGAGACTGCATTAATCCCATGTTTCATCTAGGAGCAAAAGTTGGACCAGAAACTGTGGATCTGCAGGGCTGAGTTCGGCGTGGACACCTGATCGGACCCGATGAGCGCAGACCTCGACAATTCGGAGTGATTGTCCAGGGGCAAGTGCAAGATTGCACCTGGGTCTTCGGTCTGGAGCTCCATGAGGGGAAGGAGTCCGGCGGGGCTAACGCTCTCGTCTTCGGACAATGCGACCCGCCCTGGATCTAAGGTAGGGGCAGGTATGAGGGTTGACCCTTGAACATGATCTAATAGGGGATCCGAAAAGACTTCTTGATGGGGGCACAAAGCGGCAGCCAAGGCCATGAACCCCTCGAAGATTAGATCTCCTTGGATATCAGCGACAAAGTTCAGGTTTCCGAAGCTGATCTGGTGGTCGGGGGCATAACTGTTGACCTGCTCGAGGCGGCGGATCGAGTTGGCACGAAGCACGAAACCACCAAACACAAAGACATGTCCTAGGAGAAAGGTTTCCCTGGACGTTGCATCATTGTTGATGAAGAGGCGAGCCATCGATCCTTCTGTCGATGATACAGTGGAGCTCTTAATGAAAGCACCAATGTCGGTGTCAAAACCGGCAGATCTCGGGTAGGGGCGCCCAAGCTATATGTCCGAGGACCGATGGTAACAATGGACAAAGAACACAGTGTTACCCAGGTTCGGGCCCTCTTAATGGAGGTAAAACCCTACTCCTGATTGATTATATTCGAAGGGTATAGGGGTTACAAGAGTTGATCTACCACGAGATCATATTGGCTAACCCTAATTTGGCTAGCTTAGTAATGTTGTGATCCTGCCTCCGATCTAACCCTCTGGTTTATATAGACACTGGAGGGGCTTAGGGTTGTACAAAGTCGGTTGAACAGAAAGGAAATAACATATCCGAACACCTAAACTTGCCATCAACGTATACAGGAGTCCCTACCGGACACAAGAGGTGATCTTCTGTCTTGTATCTTGACGGCCCATCGGTCCGGCCCACATCCCATAGACCGGTCGCCCGAGGACCCCCTAGTCCAGGACTCCAACACCCTGACTGAAGCAAAGGGTGGGACCACCTAAGTTTCAAAGGAGTAGCAGGGTTTTCTTATGCACAAGTTCTTACTTACAGAACACGTGTCGGAAAGAGGAAGAACTTATCTCTATGGCTTGCCGGAGACCGCGATGCTGGCTTGTCTTCTCGTCTCCTCTTTGGGACTTGGTCCATGGTAGGATCCTGCAGTTTATGCATAAGAAGATGATGCCAGATGCGATCTTATCTACATGAACATGCAATGCTCATGATATGCTTATGCATGCATGCACTTGTCGGGGGCCCCCAGGGCTTCATTTATTTCTCTGTTGCTAAGGGTCTACGCCTGGCTTTGTACAAGGGGTTACATGCAACTGAGGCAAGGCCTGTACAAATGGGTGGCTAACGGGAAGGGCACTATAGCCGCGCCTTACGAGTAGAACTTATGGAGATGCTCAATATTCCATGAGTTTTGCAATTGAATGCCATCTCCGGTCTCCAGACGGACTGCGCCAGGTCTGGTGACTCGTACTACCCGGTAAGGGCCTTCCCACTTTGGTGATGACTTGTTTTCACCCTTGGCGGTCTGAACGTGCCTAAGGACAAGGTCACCTTCCTGAAAACACCTGGCATGAACCCTGCGGCTATGATGGTGGCGCGGGGCTTGCTGATAGCATGCAGCACGCGCAGCAGCCCGGGGACAGTTCTCCTCAAGAAGCATAGCATCGTCACGCTGGTGCTGTTTCTGCGCTACTTCATCGTAGGCAAGTACTCGAGGTGACCCATAAATGAGTTCCGTGGGGATGACTGCTTCTGCCCCATAGACTAGGGAGAAGGGAGTCTTCCCAGTAGTTCGATTTGGTGTCGTTCTAAGGGACCAAGGAACCACCGGCAGCTCATGTATCCACCGCCTTCCGCACTCCAGCAGCTTATCAAACGTTCTTGTCTTGAGGCCTCGCAGCACTTCAGCATTCGCCCTCTTAGCTTGTCCATTGCTTCTGGGATGTGCAATAGAGGCAAATGAGATCTTGCTTCCGAGGGCATGAACATATTGCCTGAAGGCATGGCTCATGAATTGGGTGCCGTTGTCAGTGATGATCCGGGTAGGAACTCCGAAGTGGCACACCATATCTTTCAAGAACTTGATAGCTGACTGAGCAGTCACCTTTCTCACGGCAGCTATTTTCGGCCACTTTGTAAACTTGTCGATTGCAATGAACAATAATTCAAAGCCCCTAGTAGCTTGGGGGAAAGGGCCGAGGATATCGAGCCCCCAGACTAAAAACCACCATGACAAAGGGATTGTCTGAAGTGCTTGGGCAAGCAGATGGATATTCTTGGAATTGAACTGGCAGGCTTCACACTTGGTAAATAGCTCAACCGCATCTTGGAGGGTAGTGGGCCAATAGAATCCTTGCCGGAATGATTTCCCAACTAAAGCCCTTGGTCCAATGTGGGAGTCGCACATTCCTTTGTGTATCTCTGCCAGTAGTTCCTTTCCTTCTTCCCGGCAAATGCACTTCAATTTCACACCATTGCGCCTTCTTCTGTACATAGTGTCATTGAAAAACTGATACATATTGGCCCTCCAAGCTACTCTTTCAGCTTCTTCTTGCTATTCGGGAAGTTCTCCGGTTTGGAGGAAATCGACTATGTGCCTTGCCCAAGTGGGAGCCTGAGACTCAGCAACGAGGACTAGAGGCACCTCCTCATTCGTGGGGTGCATCTCTGGACCGCGGGGACCAGTGGCCTGGCAGGAGGGTGGGACCCGAGTGTCGAAGGGGAGTTGTTTCTAGCAGGGTCCCTGCCAGGAGCCCCGGGAGGCTCTACCAGGAGAGGTTTACTGGGGTCTAATTTCCTCCTCTTTTGGGCCATTGTTGTTGGGGATACAGAGAGTTGAGTAATATGGAGAACAAGAGTTCCTAGTTCCACAGGTAGCTTCTGCGCAGCGCACTTTGACAGATGATCAGCAATGCTGTTTTCTGCACGGGGTACGTGCTTTGTTTGCAATCCGTCAAAGCGCTCCTCCAATCTTCTCACTTCCTCAACATATGCCTCCATCAATGGACTTTGGTAATCCTTTTTGACTTGTCTGACCACAAGCTCTAAATCTCCTCGAATGATCAATTTCTTAATTCCCAGTTCTGTGGCAATCCTTAGCCCGACGAGGAGCCCTTCATACTCTGTTGTATTGTTGGTCGCCTCCTCCTAGGGAAAGTGCATCTGGACAACGTACTTCAGAATCACCCCAGTGGAAGCAACAAGAAGCATGCCAGCCCCTGCACCTTGTAGGGAGAAGGCACCATCGAAATACGTGATACATTCTTCGGGTGATTCCTTGCCGGGAATAACTGTTAACAGCATTTCCTCATTAGGGGTTGGCGTCCATTCTGCAATAAACTCTGCCAACGCCCTGCTCTGAATTGTTGACGTGCTTTCAAACTTCAGGCCAAAGCTAGATAATTCTAGAGCCCATTCCACTATCCTGTCGGTAGCCTCTAGGTTCTGAAGTATCCTTTGCAATGGAAAGCGTGTGACAACCATGATCTCATGAGCTTGGAAGTAGTGGCGCAGTTCCCTTGAGGCAATGACGAGGCCAAAAATCAATTTTTGCACACCAGAATACCTGGATCTAGCCCCCTGCAATAGGTAACTAACAAAGTACACTGGGCGCTGCACCACTTTCTTCCTTGCCGTGTCCTTGGGGTTACTTTTGCTGTCCTGCTTCTCTTTGTCCTGATCCATATCTGCCCTTGCCGGGTTATCCTCTCTTTCTGCTCTTGGCGGGGTGTCTGTTGAAGTTGTTGTTTCCTCCACTTCCCGCCGTGCCACCAGTGTTGTACTGACCACCTGATTAGTCGCTACTAGATACATCATCAGCGGCTCCTGTGGCTTGGGTGCAACCAAAGTGGGCACATAATACAGATAGGTTTTCAGAACTTGCAATGTTGCATCTGCTTCCGGGGTCCACTTCATAGGTCTTGCCTGCTTCAAAATTTTGAAGAACGGCATGGCGCGCTCGGCAGACTTGGAGATGAATCTGCTAACCACGGCAACACATCCTGTCAGACTTCTCACGTCTTTAACTGTCCTAGGTGCCTGAATCTGCTCGATGGCCTTGATCTTATCTGGATTGGCTTCGATCCCGTGATGGCACACAAAGAAACCAAGCAGCTTGCCGTAGGAATGCCAAACACACACTTCTTCGGGTTCAAATTCAAGTTGATCTTGCGCAAATTGGCAAATGTCTCTTCCAAATCCTGGATGAGGGTTGATCTGTCCTTGGTTTTGACCACAATGGCAACCATATAGGCTTCAATGTTCCTTTGTAACTACGGCTCGAAACCAATTTGGACTGCTCTTGCAAAAGTGGACCCAACACTCTTCAACCCAAAAGGCATGCGCACAAAGCAGTATGTGCTACATGGGGTGATGAATGAGGTCTTTTCCTCATCTTCCTTGGACATGAATATTTGATGGTATCCAGAATATGCATCCAGAAAGGAGATCAAATCACACCCGGAAGTCGAATCCACAATCTGATCAATGTGCAGCAAGGGGAATAGGTCCTTTGGGCATGCCTTGTTCAAATCCGTGAAATCTATACATAGCCTCCATTTACCATTAGCCTTGCACACAACCACTGGGTTTGCTAACCATGTTGGATGGAGTACTCCTCTGACCAAACCAGCTGCCTCAAGTTTCTTGATCACTTCATCAATGAACTGTTGCCACTCCAAGGCCTGCTTCTGCACCTTCTGCTTAACGGGTCGGGCATGTGGGCTGACAGCAAGGTGGTGCTCGATTACCTTGTGACGCCCCCGATTTAATCGTACACTAATCATGCACGCAAACGTGAACGATCAAGATCAGGGACTCACGGGAAGATATCACAACACAACTCTAAAACATAAATAAGTCATACAAGCATCATAATACAAGCCGGGGCCTCGAGGGCTCGAATACAAGTGCTCGATCATAGACGAAGTCGGAAGCAACAATATCTCGAGTACGTACATCGCTAAAACAAGTTGCCATAAGATGGCTAGCACAAACCGATACAAATCGAAAGAGGCGATGCCTCCGCTCGATCCTCCTAAACTACTCACCGGTCGCCGCCGCCAGCACGGACGTAGTAGTAGGCACCTCGGTGTAGTAGTCGCCGCCGACGGTGGCGTCCTGCCCTGGTTCCAACATCTGGTTGCGACAACCGTAAAGAAAGGAAAGGGGAAAAGGGGAGAAAGCAACCGTGAGTACTCATCCAAAGTACCCGCAAGCAAGGAGCTACACTACATATGCATGGGTATATGTAAAGGGCCATATCGGTGGACCGAATCGAGAATGCCGTAATAAGAGGGGATAGCTAATCACGCCGAAGACTACGCTCGCAGCCTCCGCCTTTGCAAAGATGTAGAAGAGAGTAGATTGAAGTCCTCCAAGTAACATCTCCAAGTAGCATCTCCAAGTAGCATCGCATAGCATAATCCTACCCGTGATCCTCTCCTCGGCGCCTCGTTAGAGAGCGATCACCGGGTTGTATCCGCACTTGGAAGGGTGTGTTTTATTAAGTATCCGGTTCTAGTTGTCATAAGGTCGAGGTACAACTCCGGTCGTCCTTTACCGAGGGACACGGCTATTCAATAGATTAACTTCACTGCAGGGTGCACCACATAACCCAACACGCTTGATCCCATTTGGCGGACACACTTTCCGGTCATGCCCGGCCTCGGAAGATCAACACGCCGCAGCCCCACCTAGGCACAACAGAGAGGTCAAGACGCGGTCTAAACCTAAGCGCGCAGGGTGCGGGCCCATCGCCTCGAAAGCACACACAAGACGCTATGCGACGCGGCGGAAGCGTAACTAGCCCCTAATACAAGCGCAGCTTACGCTCCAATCCGCGCCGCTCGCCGCCATCGACGCCACGAAGGCTTGCCGATACCACGACGTCGGGATACCCATAACTACTCCCACGTAGATGGTTAGTGCGTATAGACCAAATGGCCGGACTCGGATCAAATACCAAGATCTCGTTAAGCGTGTTATTATGAATCAACCGCGGGACGCCGATCAGGCCAGCCCACCTCTCTCCTAGGTGGTCTCAACCGCCTGTCGCTCCGCCACAAAGATCCACACAGAGGGCCGTCGGGACAAAGGTCCTTTCAAATTTCAATCCGTGAATCACTCATGGGTACTCTTCGAAAGCGCCCGACTTTAGTCACCATCCGCAGATGTATGTATGTATAGGTATACCCGTGATCACCTCCCGAGTGATCACGGCCCAATAGTATAGCAAGGCGATCGACAAGAATGTAGGGCCAATGATGATAAACTAGCATCCTATACTAAGTATTTAGGATTGCGGTAAGGTATCAACAGATGTAGCAACAATGTCGCTATGCATCGTAATAGGATTATCGAAAAGCAAGAATATGCTACACTACTCTAATGCAAGCAAGATAGAGGAGAATAGGCGATATCTCGTGATCAAGGGGGGGGCTTGCTGGTTGCTCGAGACAAGAAGGAGGGTTCACAACACCGTAGCCGATCGGGTACCAAAGAAGAAAGATCGATCTCGGGGGTCTACCGGGAAGAAGAGGGGAAGAACGGTAAATATGGAGCAAACAAAACATCACAAAACATAACGAGGCAATACGTGGTGCTAGGTGTGCCCTAACGCAGATTAGGTGATACTGCGTGAAAGGGGAAACATCCGGAAAGGATTCCGGTGTTTCGTGTCTTCAGACAGTGAACCGAAGGGGAAAGTTGCGAGTTCGATAGGTTAAGGGGTGTGGCGGACGAACGGGTTGCGTGATCCGAATCGTCTCGTCGCTGCTCGAGCAACTTTCATGTTGAAAATATTTTAATCCGAAGTTACGGATTAAAAGATATGATTTTCTAAAGTTTTAAATCATTTTAGAATTTATTTAATTTATTTAATTCAACATTATCCAGAATAGTGCATGCTGACGTCATGATGACGTCAGCATGACGTCAGCAGTCAACAGGGCGTTGACTGGTTCAACTGATGAGTGGGTCCCGCATGTCATTGACTGTTAGCCTAATCAAGGTTAATTAAGTTAACTAGTAATTAGGTTAATCTAATCAAGATTAATTAACTTAATTAATTCCTTAATTAATTAATTTAATTATTATTAATTAATTAATTAATTAATTAATATTATTATTATTTATTTATTTATTTATTTAAACTCCCTTTTTTAAAACGTTTCTGGGGCTGGGGCCCCTTTGTCAGTGGGCCAAAGGCCTAGCGGGTTTGGGCGCTATCGGGCGGGCGTTGGCGCCGATCGATGGTAGTGCTCGCCGCAGGATTGCTGATGGGGCGAGGCCACCGGGCTGCAGTGGGGCGCCGCCAGGCGGTGGCGTGGTGGCCGGCAGAGGTGGCGCAAGCGAATCTTGGTCGGCTTGGTTGGTGCGAACGCCTTGGTGGCAGCGGCGCGCTGGCGCGGCGGGCGCGCAAAGCCGCCGCGTGAGGCGGGCTGCAGGGCAAGTGCGGTGCGAGAGGAGAGGCCAGGGGCGAAGGGAGAGCAACGGCAGGGGACGGCCAAGGCGCGGCCACGGGGGCTCGCGCGGTCGCGGGCGAGGGAGAGAGAGGAGTGGGGCGCGTGCTCACATCGAGGAGTAGGGACGAGGCAGCGGGACTCGTGGGGGAGGACGGGGACGTCGTCGGCGTGGGAGCAGACCGGTGGGGGAGTCCGGCGAGGCGGCGCGTGCTCCGGTGAGGTGGTCCAGCGAGGAGGAGGATGGGGACGCGCGACGAGGTGGCGGTGATGACGGGCGGCGCCGGCGAGGCGACGGGTGGATGACGACCCGAGGCAGGGGCGCGGCGTCGAGGCTGCGGGCGTTCCGGCGCCGATGACGGGCGCCGTTCGCAGGTGGCACCGGCGTTAAGCGCCGTGGGGCGTGGTCGACGCGACAGGAGATGGGGACGGGCGCCGTGCCCCAATCCAATCGGGCAGAGGAGGGAAGGACCGAGGGAAGGGGTCTCGCCCCGATCCGCATTGGATCGAGGTGGGGAGTTTTGCCTCGATCCTGATTGGATCGGGAGGGAGAGGAGTGGCGTCGTGGGGGAGTGGGAGTGGTTGCCTAGGTTTCGGCCGACGGGAGGATATGGGGAGTGGGGTGGGCGGCCTAGGTGGTGGCGTGGCAGGGCTAAGGCCGCTTAGCCACTGACCCGGTGTGGGGGCCCGCTTCCTTTTGTTAGTTTTCGTTTTTTTTCCTTTCTTTTATTTATTTTCTTTTCTTTTAACTTCCAATTTATTTTAGTTTCAATAAAATACCAAAGTGGCACCTAAATTGTTGTTACAAATTATGGCACAACCACAAAAATGTTTCATCCCAAAATAATATAGTTTAATATTCTACAAAATACGAAAGGCATTTAATTAATGGTTTTAGCTACTGTTTTAATTAGTTTAGTTCATTTTAACATTTTATAAAAGTGTAGTTCCTCCGCCATATTTACTTATGCATAATTTGGCTCACCCTGAACATTTTTGTTTTAATATTTGAAAATTGCCTTTATTCTAAATTTGAAATTTGAACTGGATTTCGATCTGACGCGAGATTAGCCACTGTAATCGAGGTGACGTGGCATCGTTAGTAGAGGTTCACTGTAGCTTAAGTACCCGGGCGTCACAATTCTCCTCCACTACAAGAAATCTCGTCCCGAGATTTAGGACCGGGAGTAAGGGGGAGAGTTCTGGTTACGAAATTCTAACGATTCTTCTCGGTCATAGTTGCTCTTCTCGAAGGGGTCGATCCATTACATTGATGTCTTCATTACTTTGCTGCCGGTCATCATGATGAAGTCGACATCCTTTCTTCGGGATCTTCATCGTACTTACGAATAGGTAACGGGGCAGATCGACAACGACAGAATGCTATAAGGGTAATAATCTAGGATTAATCCATGAATGAGTATATGAGTACCTCTCGAGTTGAATAAATAAAACACATCGAGAGTGAGGTTCGAAGGTACAATAAGAGGTTCCAAGCAGATAGATAGTTGCTCGAAGTACGAACCAGAGTGAGAAAGGGGTTCAGAGCAGCGAGAGTAAGTATAGCGTCTGATACCAGAATAGAGCACTAGGAAGGTGGCCCATGAGTTAAATACAAAGCCAAGCATGGGAATAACCATTAGAAACAGGATTTTACAGGTGAGTCAGGTTTCGATCCTGTGGAACTGTGGGTTATGGGCCCACCATGTGGGTTAAAAGTAGGAAGAGGGGTGACGTCTTGCACGATCATGTAAGCAAGGCATGTCAGAGGGTGGCCTGTCGATTATGTCGGCAACAACGTCGGTACCAAGGGCGAGGGACGAAGAGAACCATTTTCCTGCTCGTCGAAACGAGGCGGACCAATAGGCAAAGTTCTCGTCCATCGGTGGCTACCGGAATGTCATCAACAATAGCAACAAGGTCTTACTGACAGAGTTGTACACCAATGTGTTTGCACAAGCAGGGAATTATTACTGCTTATATCATATAGATCATAGAAAGGGTTTAAACAAACCAATGGAAAGGGAATGTGTCTATCCTATTTAATTAGAACAATGGAAAGAGAATTGTGTTTAAACACATATTTCAACATATTTCAAGGGTATATCCTTCCCAAGGACAAGCTGAGTATGATATCCATGACAGGATATTACGTAGAAAACTCTTTAGGTAGGGGAGAGAGATTTTCATGACATTATCCATACAACGGTGTTTGGATAATAGAGCAGGAAGCATTTAGCATTAGGCTACAAATGTTCTTGTTGAAATTCAGAGTACCATAGACATGCTTCGAGATAGCATTGACATGGTCATCCTATGAAGATCAGACTTTGGAAACACAAAGGATCCAACAGGAATAACTTGAAGAATAAGTCTTACAATTTCCTCATGGAAGAATGGTTAACCTTGTTAAAAAGGTAACTATAATGATAGGTCCTCCAGCCGGGGGGGGTGTTAGGCATGACATCAAGTTACCAGGTCATCAAAGGGCCAACATCATAACTCTGGGAAAATTGTCCCAACCATCATATCTGACCGAGATTCAGATCCGATTGGTGCCATGATACCTCAGACTCAGGATGTCCGAGAAGAAAAGGTGCAACACAAATAGACGAAATGATATTTCAAGATTCTCAGGGAATGAACTAGGGGAGTGGGTTCCTGAAACAATAGTTCATCATTAAATCAAGAAGAGGTGAGGAGGTGGCTGATTGACTCAGCGATAACACATCGAGGTATCCAAAAGATGGATCTCCACAAGTATGTGGATAAGGAGATAACATTTGTCATATCAAATGATATAAGGAAGTAAGCTCGAGGAAGACATACACAACTAAACATTGGTTGAACAGTGCACCCGAAATATGGGTTGGGTTGCACGACCAATGTCAGAATGGTGATTCAATAATTAATAGTCTAAGAAATAACGGTCGACCATTAACTTCAAAGCAATAGGGTTGCTAGAAGGGCGGAATCCAAACAGCACCGCTCACCTTTTGGTACCCCGGTTGGAATCAACACAAGGACCAAGAAAGAATGGTGATGGTGAGAAGTATCAATATACCAAGAATTCTTAAGAGGTGGTGAAATTCCCACGGCATTCTTGACATAAGGGTGGTAATACTCCAAGGTAAAGGAGAACAATGCCGGGTAGCAAGGAGCTCAAGGTATAACACGAAACACGAACAAGTTTGTGTTGGAGGGAAGGCAATAAGTGGCCGATGATAACACAACTCATCGAGGGCAAGGATGGTATTTCTCATCACGAATTTTTCAATAGATCTCTTGGAAGAGCTCAAAATGTTGATGATATTCACGACACATTTATCGCGAGAGTTCATGAAGATGTAATCGATCGGCGACGACATCAAGTCAAGTAATGATGAAGTGGAAGGTTATTGGAACCAAGGGTACGACACAAACTCAAACTCAAGCTTGTTGTTTAAGGTGAAAGGGTATGACGAGGAAAATCGACGTAAGCTTAGCTATCGTCGCAAATTTTGCTACGGGAAGAAGGACCGGGTAGCACAGTTAAAATAGCTCGATAATGATATAGCCGATCAGGCTATGAATGAAGTGATGGAGTATCATTCCAATGAGAATTCATAAGAGGTAGTGCAATGACACAATATCCTCGAGATAATAGGGGGCAATACTCGAGGTAGATCAAAATAGAGGTTGCGGAGATGCATTGGTCTGCAAAAGACAAGTGCTTTAACTTGTCCGAGAAAAGGAATCAAAGAATATCAATATGGCGTGACCATGATCGCAAAAGATCAAATCCCGAGACCGGATGATATTATATCAAGGAAGTTATTATTGCAAGAAGCTTACATGATAGGATCTACATCGCTTCCATGGGCATGAACATAAAGTTCAAGGTCGACTCCCACTTCTTCAACGATAACCTCTCATTTACTTCTCACTTTTGACGGTTGTAGTGTAGAAAATCTTTATCCGCGTAACACCAATAGAGTATGACCCATAGAAATTTCCGGTTCACACAAATTAGGGAAAGCATTAGTTCAACCCATCGGGCATCTTAGAAACATTTGCAAAAACTTTAGAGGTAATTAACTCAAGCTCGAAGCGAGCATGGTTGACAAAGGTAGAATACAATTTACCAAAGGCAATATGTATCGGGAAGAGCGCACAAAATTTTGAATATGAAGGAAATTGCCGGATAATAATCCAACAAAGGATTCAACGGTCTCAATGGATCTGATTTGAGTATCGATACTCAATCGAAGAAGCAAAGAATGCAAAGGCATTGGAATATAGAAACATCTGAATAATTCGATGCTTAATGCAAGGAAATTATTATTTAAATTAGAAGATCGAAGCGTACACTCGATCAAAAGACAAGTAAGTTGAATAAATATATATCGACAATCAATTAAGGTTGGTTTCGAGAACCAGCTCATGTCCGGAGTGACGCGTCGAGCCGAAAGATCATTTAAAAGGATCAATCGATGATTATGCGCATTCGCCACATGTTGAATCAATAGGAACAAAACGACGGTGTCAAATGATACTAATGAATATTGCTAGACATATGAGAAGCATCCATCATGTAAGCAAACAAGTAATTGCTTGAGCCATAGTTTGAAGAGGATTCTCGGAGATCGAATAGCATTTGAGAGAATCTTATGAAGCATCTGAACAATCGGGGACGAACGGATAATCGATAAGTGCGAGTAATTATCCGTAGGGGTATTCATGTGGTAAGGAACTGCAAGGCAGTAAGCTCAAAGGATTATCGGGGCAACGGAGAGTATTTTATGGCATCTTGAAATAACAAGAGCAACAAGGAATGATTGTATGAATGACAAGTGTATGTAGTTATCCATAAAGATATATCGGTGGTAGGGAATTGCAAAAGCGACAGGCACAAATTCTCAAGAGAACATCGTAGAGTATCTTCGAAGTCTTCTAGCAAAGCAAGCGATCATCGATAATGTCGGGGCTCTCCGGGAGGAAGTGGGTACGAGAGCCTAATGTCAGAGTTAGTAAAATTTTTAACCTGAATAGATGAGAGATCAGAGTCCCAGAGTATAGACGAGGAATAAAAGATCCTAATACCACCCAATGGCGACGTGGGCCCATAAGCCACACAGCCAAGTTAGTAAAACTTTTTCAGTGACTAGACTCAACTTCGGCCAAGGAGTTGGAAAGGGGGCTACCTACAGCAATGGCTCGATACCAACTTCAGACGCCCCGATTTAATCGACACTAATCATGCACGCAAACGTGTACGATCAAGATCGTGGACTCACGGAAGATATCACAACACAACTCTAAAACATAAATAAGTCATACAAGCATCATAATACAAGCCGGGGGCCTCGAGGGCTCGAATACAAGTGCTCGATCATAGACGAAGTCGCCGGAAGCAACAATATCCGAGTACGAGACATCGTTAAACAAGTTGCCATAAGATGGCTAGCACAAACCGGGATACAAATCGAAGAGGCGCAGCCTCCCGCTCGATCCTCCTAAACTACTCCCCGGTCGTCGCCGCAGAGCTCGGACGTAGTAGTAGGCACCTCAGCAGTAGTAGTCGCCGTCGACGGTGGCGTCGCGCCTGGTTTCCAACATCCGTTGCGACAACCGTAAAGAAAGGAAAGGGGAAAAAGGGGAGAAAGCAACCGTGAGTACTCATCCAAAGTACCCGCAAGCAAGGAGCTACACTACATATGCATGGGTATATGTGTAAAGGGCCATATCGGTGGACCGAGCTGCAGAATGCCGTAATAAGAGGGGATAGCTAATCCTGTCAAGACTACGCTCGCAGCCTCCGTCTTGCAGCATGTAGAAGAGAGTAGATTGAAGTCCTCCAAGTAACATCTCCAAGTAGCATCTCCAAGTAGCATCGCATAGCATAATCCTACCCGGCGATCCTCTCCTCGGCGCCCTGTTAGAGAGCGATCACCGGGTTGTATCTGGCACTTGGAAGGGTGTGTTTTATTAAGTATCCGGTTCTAGTTGTCATAAGGTCGAGGTACAACTCCGGTCGCCCTTTACCGAGGGACACGGCTATTCAATAGATTAACTCACCGCAGGGTGCACCACATAACCCAACACGCTTGATCCCATTTGGCGGACACACTTTCTCGGTCATGCCCGCCTCGGAAGATCAACACGCCGCAGCCCCACCTAGGCACAACAGAGGTCAGACGCCGGTCTAAACCTAAGCGCGCAGGGTGCGGGCCCATCGCCTCGAAAGCACACTCAAGACGCTGTGACGCGCCGGAAGCGTAACTAGCCCCTAATACAAGCGCAGCTTACGTTCCAATCCGCCGCCGCCGCCATCGATGTCACGAAGGCTTGGCCGATACCACGACGCGGGATACCCATAACTACTCCCACGAGATGGTTAGTGCGATAGACCAAATGGCCGACTCGGATCAAATACCAAGATCTCGTTAAGCGTGTTATTATGAATCAACCGCGGACGCCGATCAGGCCAGCCCACCTCTCTCCTAGGTGGTCTCAACCTGCCCTGTCGCCCGCCACAAAGATCCACACAGAGGGCCGTCGGGACAAAGGTCCTTTCATTTCAATCCGTGAATCACTCATGGTACTCTTCGAAAGACCCGACTTTAGTCACCATCTGCAGATGTATGTATGTATAGTGTATACCCGTGATCACCTCCCGAGTGATCACGGCCCAATAGTATAGCAAGGCAGACCGACAAGAATGTAGGGCCAATGATGATAAACTAGCATCCTATACTAAGTATTTAGGATTGCAGGTAAGGTATCAACAGATGTAGCAACAATGTCGCTATGCATCGTAATAGGATTATCGAAAAGCAAGAATATGCTACACTACTCTAATGCAAGCAAGATAGAGGAGAATAGGCGATATCTGGTGATCAAGGGGGGGGCTTGCACGTTGCTCGAGATAAGAAGGAGGGTTCGTCAACACCGTAGCCGATCGGGGTACCAAAGCAGCAAAGATCGGCCTCGGGTCTACCGGGAAGAAGAGGGGAAGAACAGTAAATATGGAGCAAACAGAACATCACAAAACATAACGAGGCAATACGTGGTGCTAGGTGTGCCCTAACGCAGTACTAGGTGATACCGTGAAAGGGGGGAAACATCCGGGAAAGGATTCCCGGTGTTTCGTGTCTTCGGACAGTGAACCAAGGGGAAAGTTGCGAGTTCGATAGGTTAAGGGGGTGTGGCGGACGAACGGGTTGCGTATCCGGAATCGTCTCGTTGTTCTGAGCAACTTTCATGTTGAAAATATTTTAATCCGAGTTACGGATTAAAAGATATGATTTTCTAAAGTTTTAAATCATTTTTAGAATTTATTTAATTTATTTAATTCAACATTATCCAGAATAGTGCATGCTGACGTCATGATGACGTCAACATGAAGTCAGCAGTCAACAGGGCGTTGACTGGTTCAACTGATGAGTGGGTCCCGCATGTCATTGACTGTTAGCCTAATCAAGGTTAATTAAGTTAACTAGTAATTAGGTTAATCTAATCAAGATTAATTAACTTAATTAATTCCTTAATTAATTAATTTAATTATTAATTAATTAATTAATTAATTAATATTATTATTATTTATTTATTTATTTATTTAAACTCCCTTTTTTTTAAAACGTTTCTGGGGCTGGGGCCCCTTTGTCAGTGGGCCAAAGGCCTAGCGGGTTTGGGCGCCATCGAGGAGGCGTTGGCGCCGATCGATGTAGTGCTCGCCGCCAGGATTCTGATGGGGCGAGGCCACCGGCTGGCTGTGGGGCGCCGCGGTATGAGCGATGGCGTGGTGGGTGCGAGGTGGCGAGGCGAATCTTGGTCGCCGGTTGGTGCGAACGGCGCTGCCGGGCAGCTGGCGCTTGGCATGGCGCGAAGCGCATGCAGCCGCCGCGTGAGGTGGGCTGCGGGGTGCGCGCGGGTGCGAGAGGAGAGGCCAGGCGCGGGGAGAGCAACGCAGGGGGCGCCAAGGCGCTGCCACGGGCTCATGCGTCGCGGGCGAGGGAGAGAGGAGGGGCGCGTGCTCACATCGAGGAGTAGGGACGAGGCGCTGGACTCGTGGGGAGGACGGGACGCGTCGGCGTGGGAGCGAACCGGTGGGGAGTCCGGCGAGGCGGCGCGTGCTCCGGTGAGGTGGTCCAGCGAGGAGGAGGATGGGGACGCGCGACGAGGTGGCGGTGATGACGGGCGGCGCCGGCGAGGCGACGGGTGGATGACGACCCGAGGCAGGGGCGCGGCGTCGAGGCTGCGGGGCGTTCCGGGCGTCGATGACCGGGCGGCGCCGTTGCGGTGGCACCGGCGTTGGGGCGCCGTGGGGCGTGGTCGACGCGACAGGGAGATGGGGACGGGGCGCCGTGCCCCAATCCAATCGGGCAGAGGAGGGGAAGGACCGAGGGGAGCGGGGGTCTCGTCCCGATCCAGATTGGATCGAGGTGGGGGAGTTTTTGCCTCGATCCCGATTGGATCGGGAGGGGAGAGGGAGTGGCGTCGTGGGGGGGAGTGGGAGTGGTTGCCCTAGGGTTTCGGCCGACGGGGAGGATATGGGGAGTGGGGTGGGCCGGCCTAGGTGGTGGCGTGGTGGGCCAAGGCCGTTTGGGCCACGGCCCAGTGTGGGGGGGGGCTCCGTTTCCTTTTTGTTAGTTTTCGGTTTTTTTTGTTTTCCTTTCTTTTATTTATTTTCTTTTCTTTTAACTTCCAATTTATTTTAGTTTCAATAAAATACCAAAGTGGCACCTAAATTGTTGTTACAAATTATGGCACAACCACAAAAATGTTTCATCCCAAAATAATATAGTTTAATATTCTACAAAATACGAAAGGCATTTAATTAATGGTTTTAGCTACTGTTTTAATTAGTTTGGTTCATTTTAACATTTTATAAAAGTGTAGTTCCTCCGCCATATTTACTTATGCATAATTTGGCTCACCCTGAACATTTTTGTTTTAATATTTGAAAATTGCCTTTATTCTAAATTTGAAATTTGAACTGGATTTCGATCTGACGCGAGATTAGCCACTATAATCGAGGTGACGTGGCATCGTTAGTAGAGGTTCACTGTAGCTTAAGTACCCGGGCGTCACAATTACCTCCCTGGCAACATCGGGGATATCACATGGTTGCTAGACAAACACATTGATATTCGCCCGCTGGAAGGCAACGAGCGTGCTTTCCTATTTGTCATCAAGGGTGGCACTGATGGTAAAAATACCATTGGTACCAGCCAGCCCTGCCAGGAGCCTTGGTCTTCCTGCTGTTGGAACTCTCCGGCACGTCATCAACAGGTGTCATGCACTTAGTAGGGGCACGCTTCCCGGATTCCTTGCCGGTGTCCTTACTATCTTTTTTCTTTCCTTTGCTTTGCTTGGCGGGCACTACAACTTTAGCGGCCTCTGTCGCGACAACATCCCGATACATCTTGTCCACACATATCATCGCGTCTTTCTTATCTGATGGAATGGAAATGAAGCCCATCGGGCCTGGCATCTTCAAGGTGTTATAGGCATAGTGTGATGCCACCATGATCTTGGCCAGGGCTGGACGCCCAAGGATTCCATTGTATGGTTGGGGGAGGTCGACCACATCAAACACAATCTTCTCAGTCCGGTAGTTCAACTCTCCTCCAAATGTCACGGTGTGGGGACCCCGACTCGCAAGTCGTGATCACCGAATGCACGTGTACAGTGATCCCAGAGATCAATGCTCACTGAACACACAGAAGCTGAATAACAAGAGTCTTACATCCATACATACCGTCTTACACAAATAGTGACCAACTTGGTCAAGTCTTACATCGATAGAGCCTTAAGGGCTGAACATCAAATGAAACATAGCAGCGGTAAACGTCGTCGATGAGTAGAACCCATGCCATCTGCCTTAACCCTACAGGCATTCTGACTGGGAAAACGTCCTAGTTCGCATGATCGTCTCCAAAGAACTCTTCTTCGAACTCCGGTTCTTCCATGCCTGGTCAATTAAATAACCAGTGGCAAGCCAATGAGTACTTTGAATGTACTCGCAAGCAACCCATGATTTGGTTCAAGGTACAGTGATGCATGACATAGGTAGAGTTTTGCATAAAGCTAGTTTTGAGTGCAAGGACATGTTCAACATCCTATAAAGCATGCATCAAGAGAATTCAAGTAACCATGAGAACTGGTCACAGATATCAACATAAATAGAATGGGCACCAACCCATTTATCATAAACAGAGTGGGCACCAACCCATCTCAATCGTGTCAAGTCCTTTGACTTGATCCAAGACAACACCATCATCTCACACACACCGGGTTTGAAAACAAGTGGACGTAGCCCAAGAGCGGTTACCCAACTGTCCATGACCGTGGACACGGCTATTCGAATAGTTTTACACTCTGCAGAGGTTGCACACTTTACCCACTAGATCCGGGGAACTTCCGTGTTAATCCACGACCCGCGGTACCTCAAGTACCCGGGGTAAGCACCCGATCACTGCCTTTCCCTAGACGACACTAACATGGAGTCCACTCGATTGGTAGTAACCCCCGTGCCAATCATTTCACATTATAAAGTTGAGGAGCCTCGCTCCCATATTCATCACATACCACAAGCACGGGGTACCAACGGTGTGTCCGGTGCCCTGTGAAAACAGTCATGGCCGCCCTACCTGGCACGACCCCATCCCAAGAGAGAGCACCAACTCTCCCCCGTCACTAGTAATGCGGGCTCCAAGCTAGTATCGATCTAGGTACTCAACAATGCCCTTTCCCATATAAGGGTAGAGTGGTCGCGCATGTAAGGTTGGAATAACGGTCGCAACTCCGACCAATCCGCTTTTGAAAACAACACACCCTTTTTGCTTGGCACACCACTTCGTCATCAAGTGGTCACCCATCTCATCATCTCCCTCGGGCATAAGTGGCACCCGACGGGGTTTTCAAAGACTTTGAAAATAATTTGTCTCCGTCACCATGCACAAACCCATCCCATTTGCGTAGCACCTACGTTAGCATCCTATCTACTCCCACCGGCATAACCCTCATAAGAAGGTAGGGCCATGCACAATGCAAGTATCAACGAGGAAGTAATCGTGGCAACCAACCCACGTGGTTCACCATCTCATCATGATTCCGATGCATCAATAATAAAGAGCTAAAAATGACATGCATATAAAAAGGGGTATCATAGTCATGGTCAAAGGGCTGCTTGCCTTGGTTGGCTTGATCTTCAAAGTCTTCAGGCCCTGCTCCTCCTTCTTCCTCAGCTACCTTGTCAAATACGGGATCTAACGTCGCAAGAGAACAACGGGAAAATAAGACAATAATAAAAACAGAAAAGTCAAAGTGCTCACAAAAATGTCAACTTATTTTTGTAAAATACTAGAAGGAAAGCTAGGAAGGGGGCAACTTTTGGTTTTGGTTCTGGAGCAGCAAAATAGGAGTTATGGATTTTCAAAGGCTTATTTAAATGCTGAAAATCACATTTAAATATTTACAGAGAAGAAAAGGTTGTTGGATTTGAATCAAAGTTGCACCATTAAATAGGTTGCAATATTCTAGGAATTTAGAAATTGGAATCAATTCATTTGGATTAATATTCTGTCCTGTGGAATATTTGGAAATAATACAGAAAAGGAAAAAGAAAAATGGCGCTGTGCCACTGGGCCAGAGAGGCCACAGCAGCAGCAGGCCCAGGGGGGAAACCCAGCCCACGCGGCCGCCACGTCGAAGGCGTAAAGGCTGAATACGCCTTCACCGACGGATGGATCGGTGGTGAAGCGAAGGCCAAGACGTTTAAACCCGACGGTGGATCCCACCCGTCGTATGCGAGGTCGACCGCCGCCCCACGGCGGCCGTCGCTCTACCTCCGCCGAGGCGACGGCGAGCAGCCGGGCGCGTCTGACAGGCACGGAAGGGTGCGGAGGCTACCGCTGGACTCTGGGGCGAGTCGCGGTTCGGTGGTGGTGGAGACGGTCACGCGGAGTGGCCCCGGGCGACGAGGTCTCATGGCGGAGGTGCTTGGGCGCCGGTGGCTCGGCCGTTCCGGCTACAAAACAAGGGGGAAAGAGAGGGAAAGCATCAGGAGGCGAGGGAGTCCATTCGAGAGAGAAAAGGGGCAGAGGAGGCCTGACCCGCAGATCGACGGCGACCCGAGGCGGCGGAGCTCGAGCTCGATCTCGAGCTCGGGCGGCTCTGAGAGAAGTGGGTGGTTCGGAGGTTGATTGGGTGTGTGGAGGAGCGACAGGAGGAAGAGAGAGGCTCGGGGTGCCTTTATAGGCGGCGCGGTTCACCGAGGTGTGGCCTCTGGCGCCCATGGATCGGCTCTGGAGGCTGTTGGAGAGGGTTTGAGCTGTCCACGGCGCTCGTGGGGATGGAGTAGGCGCCAGGAGAAGGAGAGAGAGCGGGAGGTTACGGCGCCTGCGTGTGAGGCCGGCCATTGGCCGAGCCGGGCGGCGTCGGCTGCACGCTGCCGCAGAGGGGAGAGAGAGGAGAGACAATGGGGATCTGCACGGCGGCGTGTCGCAGACATCGAGACACATCAACTCGCGCGAAGGGAAGGCACGAGGCGGTCGGGAGGCGCGGTGTCAACGGTCGGCGCTCTGGCAGGCGCTCCAGAGCGCGACTTTGGCCGGCATCCGCAGGTTTTCCGCGTCGCGCGCGCGTCCTTTTCTGTCTGGAAGCTACAGTGGAAGGGGGCAAAACCTGGAAAGAGCCTTGGATGCTCTGGGGTGCAGAGGGGAGAGTGAGAGGCTATGAGAGAGAAGGGAAACTGTTGTCCAGAGAGGACAAACGTGATTCCCCCCTTCCTCCACATTGCTTTCTCGGGTAGAAAGGTGTCTAAGTGACAGAGGGGAGTGAGGAGGGGTTGTGGCAAAAAGATGAACTCAAGGAGATTAGTGAAAGTGGCAAAAATAGGCTTTTTAGTATTTTGCCAGAAGGTGTTTGATGGAGTTTTGGGTA
This sequence comes from Aegilops speltoides, assembly GCA_021437245.1. Lineage (NCBI taxonomy): Eukaryota > Viridiplantae > Streptophyta > Magnoliopsida > Poales > Poaceae > Aegilops > Aegilops speltoides. Next base: position 163,209,227 of record CM038144.1, read on the forward strand.
AGCTAATGACTCCCACTGGCCAAGATACTCCAAGGGGTGAAATGTCACATATATTTGGGGCCTTCCACCCATTTTGAGCTTATTTGGACAAAGTTGCCAATGCAACTCTTGCAATCCCTAGAAATGGGCAGAAATGGATTTGTGTAGATCCAGTGGAGTAGATCATTTCTCCTTGATGCACCACTTGGTGTGGTGGCCTTATTTGGTCATGTGATCAGGCTCACCAAAGTTGGGGTCTTGGAGAAAAAGTTGGTAGTGCAAAGTAGTTCAAACTTGATTCTGGTCAGAGAGGGTTTTGAGGCACTTTGACCAAGATTTCCTCTTCTCCAACCTGTGCCATTTGGTCCAGATGCATCATTAGACCAATAAAGCATGTCCACCAAGTCTGAGAACATTTGGACATACTTGGCAATGTAAGGTTGATCAAACTTCAGAATGGACAGAAATAGTTTTGAGGGGTTTTGATGGTGTTATCTTGTTCTCCAAGTCATGAGACTTGGCAAGATCATCTAATATGTCATATGTGACATGATAGAATTTTCCTGGAATTTTTGGAGAATATTTCCTTTGTAACTATTCCAAAAGCTTGAAATATCCAGGAAGGGTTTTAGAGGGATTTGACCAATATTTTGAACATGACCAGGTGTTGAAACTCTTATATATGGACAATATATGTCCTATGAGTTTCCTAAATTTTGTCAAATATTATTGAAACAAGATAGTAATTTTTTCCTATTAAAGACCATTTCTGGCCTTAAGAAAAAGCTTTTAAATAAAATAGAACAATAATTTTAAAATTATATTTTGTGGTTCTGGGCATCCTATATCTAATAGGAGTCAAATATATTTTTGAAAAGATTTTACTGCCCTTAATCAAGTACTTGCAGTGCAAACCTCAATTCAGGGGTTTTGGAAAACTACTTTTAGAAAATACTTTCGCCAAATTATTTTTGTAAGAAAATTCCATATAGCACTATTCACATGGCATGGTCATTGGTCGAGCTTGGGGTAAGGAGATGAAATATAGAGGGTAGAGTAGTTGACTTCAAGAAGCACTTGAAAGAAACACGAGAGAAAATCAACTCCAAATAAAAGCCAAATAATGCAAAAAGTTTTGTTGGTCCAAAATTTCATGCTTTAATAATGAAAATGAAATGTTACAAGATGCAGGTGTGACAGACCTACCCCCTTACAAGAATCTCGCCCCGAGATTCCTAAACTAGGCTTAAAAGAGATACGGAAATTCGGATCTAAGGTAGTCTTCACGCTCCCAAGTTGCTTCGCTTCATGTGATTGCTCCATTGGACTTTGAAGTACTTGATGGTGCGGCTTGAAAGTCGTCGCTCAGCCTCATCCGAATGCAGATGGGCCTCTCACGATAAGTCAAATCAGGTTGAAGATCAATGGCTTGGTGATTGACGCCTTTGTAGAGGTCGGGCTTGTCTCGAACTTGAGACACTTCCGAGTTGTGACACGTGGAACACGCCAGTGCACATCGAAAGTTCGTGGGAGTTCCAACTGGTAAGCCACTTCTCCTCGTCGCCGCTGATCTTGAAGGGGCCAATGTATCTCGAGCGAGCTTTCCTTTGACATGAAAGCGCCTGGGCTCCTTTGAGAGGGGTGACCGGAGATAGACATGGTCTCCAACTCGAAGTTTATGTCTCGCGACGTGAGTCCGCGATAGCTCTTCTCCGCCTCGACTTGGCAGACTTCAGACGCTCTCGACAAGCTGGACTTGCTCTTACGCTTCACGAAGGATATCGTGCCCAAAGACAAGTCCTTCTCCGCCTCCGACCAGCTTGAGAGGTGTACGACACTTCCGCCAGATAACACTTCAAATGGTGCCATCTCAAGGCTGGCACGATAACTGTTGTTGTAAGAGAACTCGGCGAAAGGGAGGCAATCTTCCCACTTAGCTCCATAAGCTAAGACATGTGCTCGGAGCATGTCTTCGAGTATTTGATTCACTCGCTCGGTCTCGACCTCCGATGCTGTGGGTGGAAAGCAAGGTCAAGGACAACTTGGTCCCCATGGCCTCCTGGAATTTCTTCCAAAACCTTGAGGTGAACTGGGTTCCTTGATCGACACAATCTCCTTGGGAACACCATGAAGGCTCACAATTCGGTTGATGTAGAGACTGCTAATCGTTCCCTTGTAGGTTGTCTTCACAGAATGAAGTGGGCCACCTTGGTCAAATGGTCAACTATGACCCGGATGGAGTCATGTCCTTTTTGACCTAGGTAGTCCAAAGGATGAAATCCATTCGATTTTATCCCATTTCCACTCGGGAACCTTGAGTGGTTGGAGTAATCCAGCAGGTCGCCGATGTTCAGCTTTGACCCTCCGCATACGCCACATTTGGCAACATAGGTGGCAATCTCCTTTTCATCCCGTGTACACCAAAATCTTTCCTTCGTGTCTTGATACATCTTGGTGCCTCCGTGGTGGATGGAATATGGGCTGTCATGAGCTTCTTGCAAGATCGGTTCCTGAGCTCAACCTTGTTGGGCACGCAGATGCATTCCCAAACCACACAATTCCTTCCTCATCCTCTCGAGAACTCGAGGCTTTGCTCGCCTTGATCTTCCTCTTGATGCCTTCAATACTCTCATGCCCCTTCCGAGCTTTCTTGATATCATCCATCAAGGTAGGCTTAACTTCGAGGTTGGCCAAGAATCCTGGTGCAACCAGTCCCAACCCGAAGCTTTCAAGTTCTTCATACAAGGCGGGTAGCTTGTACTTTAGTATAACATTCAAGGAGCAAGCCTTCCTGCTCAACGCGTCTGCCACCACATTAGCCTTTCCAGGGTGGTATTGAACACTGAGGTCATAATCCTTTATCAACTCTAGCCATCTTCTCTACCTCATGTTCAATTCCCTTTGAGTGAAAATATACTTCAGACTTTTGTGATCCGTGTATATCTCACATCGCTTCCCCAAGAGGTAATGTCGCCAAGTCTTCGTGGCATGAACCATCGCTGCTAGCTCAAGGTCATGAGTAGCGTAGTTCTCTTCGTGGGGTCGAGTTTCCTTGAAAGGTAGGCCACGACTCGCCCTCTTGCATCGTAACACCTCCCATCCGATTCTTGACGATCACAATATATCACAAACTCCTTGTGTATATCTGGTGTGGCCGAATCGAGCGGTGGTTAGCCTCTTCTTCAGCTCCTAGAAGCTCTTCGCACTTCAAGGCCCATTCGAACTTCTTGTCCTTCTTCAAGAGCTGAGTCATGGGTCGGGCAATGCTTGAGAATCCTTCAACGAACTTGCGGTAATATCCCGCGAGTCCGAGGAAGCTTCGACTTCCTTCACATTGCTCGGGATTGCCATTCACCACGGCTTCAATCTTAGCAGGTCGATCGACAATCCTCTTCGCTTAGAACATGACCCAAATCCAACTTCACGCAGCCGTAATTCACACTTGCTGAACTTGGCATACAGTTGGTGCTCTCGAAGCTTGTCTAGGACCATCCTCAAGTGTTGCTCGTGCTCTTCTTCCGACTTCGAGAAGACAAGAATGTCATCAATGAAGACGACGACGAACTTGTCCAAATATTCCATGAAGACCTTATTCATGAGATACATGAAGTAAGCTGGGGCATTGGTCAACCCAAAGGACATGACCGTGCACTCATACAGGCCATATCTGGTTACGAATGCAGTCTTCGGAATATCTTGGGGTCTGATCTGAGGTCGATCTTGGAGAACACCTTGGCCCCATTGAGTTGATCAAACAGGTCTTCAATCTTGGGAAGCGGGTATTTGTTCTTGATTGTAACCTCGTTGAGGGAGCGGTAGTCAATGCATAAGCGGATGGTACCGTCCTTCTTTGCCACAAGCAGCAGTGATCCCCAAGGGAGGCACTAGGCGGATAAATCCTTCCTCAACTGCTCTTCCAATGCTTCTTCAATTTCGCTAACTCCTCCGATCCCATTCTATAAGGCTTTTATAGATGGGTCCTGCCCGGTATGAGCTCGATGATGAACTCAATGTCCCGATCAGAGGCATTCTGGTAGCTCATCAGAAAAACATCGGGATACTCGTGATACTACGGCACTTGTTCCAATCCAACTTCAATCAGACAAGTTGACTTGGTTGGCTTGAGCGAGAAGAGGGTTGGAGGCAAATTTGACGTCGACTCCTCGGTCATTGGTCATAGTGACCGTCCGGTTGGCGCAATCAATCAAGCCTTGGTGCTTGCTGAGCCAATTCATTCCCAAGATCACATCCAAGCCTTGTGATTTTAGGATGATAAGGTGCGCTAGGAAGTCTACCCGTTAATGGTAATTCCGACTCCTTTACATCCTATCTTGGCTCTCATCTCGCTCCGGGGTTTGTACAACCATAGGGTTATTCAGGGTGTAGGGTCATGCCACTTTTAATGCAAAACTTTGGGTGACAAAAGAATGCGTGGCTCGAGAATCAAACAAAACGATTATGGTGCTGAATTGACAAGGAACGCACCAAAGACGACGTCCGGTCTTCTGGGCTTCTTCATGTGACATGATTCACACGACCCCGCCATTGTTGGGCAAGTTGCGGGAGCTTGGTTCCTCGGTGGCATTCCACGACCTTGCCCCGGTTCTGCGCATTGGGGCGGGCGTCGGGCTTCTTGTTGGGGCAATTCTTGGAGTAGTGCCTGGCTGTCCACATCCAAACAAGTGACTTGGTTGGGGACGACGCCTTGCCAAAGATTGTTATTGGGGTTGTTGTAAGCTGGCACTGGGGTTGGCATCTTCGAGGTGGATAGTTGGTGCGAGGTGCAGGAGCTCTTGGTTGCCGATAGGTTGGCTTGACCGGGCCGGCTGCCACAGGCGAGGCTTCGTTCTCGGAGCTACCCTTGCCGATCATCTTGCGCTTACGAGTGTCATCCAAGGCACGCCGCTTGTCCTCAAGCATAAGTGCCTTGTTCACCGATCAGAAAGGTTGGGCGGTCACACACAACAAGCGAGTATCGCAGAGTCTGGTTAAGGCCTTCCATGAAGCGCCCTTTGGGCATCGGTCTTGACATCCTCGGGGCATACCTTGAGAGAACACCGAACTTCTGCATGTACTCCTTGACGGTGCTACTACCTTGCTTCGTGGCTCGGAACTCACGCTTCTTGATGGCCATGATTCCGTAGGGATGTGGGCCTTGCGGAATTCCGCCTTGAAGGTGTCCCAAGTGATGTCTTGCTCAACATGCATAGCCTTGAATCCATCCCACCAAGCTCTGGCAGTCCCCCGAGACAAGGCAAGCATACGCCACTTTATCACGGTCCTCAGTGCATCCGACTAGTGCCAGCAGATCCTCGATGGTGCGGACCCAGTCGTCTACATCCAGGGGTTCAGCAGTCTCGACGAAAGTGGGTGGTGCATGCTTCTTGAACTCCACCAGCGTGGAACGTCCATGGCCGTGTCCCGCCGGCTGGCGGTTGACAGCCTGAGCAATCATCTGGAGGGCTGCAGTGTTGGCTTGGCGCTCCTCTCGAAAGGCTTGGAGAAGCTGAGCCATATCCATGCTTGGGGGAGGTGGTGGTGGTGGAGTCTGTCCTTGGGCTTGGTCTGGCTGGCTCGGCCTCAGCAGAACCTCCGGCTTCTTCGGGTGGGTAGAGGTACCAAGACGTGTTACAACAGGCATCCTGTTGGAGCGGTCAAGGTCTCATGATTGGGAACAACAATGAGGGAAAGCAGTAGAGATGGAATGCCTAGTAAGGGGGTAGTGTGACACAAATTAAGTTAAACAAAGGCCAGAAGGGCCAAACTCATGCATTAAAACCAAATGGGGAATGTAGTCGTTTACAAGTTCCCGAAGGGAAAGTACGACTTCATCAAAGCAAATTGAAAGCAAACACAACATAACATGGTTTTATAAGAACCATTACAAGGACTCGACTTCGCAAAAGGGGTACACGACCTATCCTACCATAGGCTACGAGCTAGCCTATCCTAGTCCTGAACGGAGTCTAAGTGGTGGAATGCTCGGTCGGGTATTCTGGCTCCTCTGGGTCTTCCTCCTCATCTTCATCTGTCTTGGTCTCCTCGTCGCTTGAGGAAGCGGGGGAGTGAAGGAGCTGAACACGGCGCTGCTTTGCTGGTGGCATCTTGAAGAGGTTGCGGTACTCCTTTGCCGCCATACTGGCGTGCTGAGGTGCTCCTTGGCAAAGTGCGACTGTGGGGGTCGTCCGCCTCGATAAGCTACTGCGGGCTGTCCAGGGGGTGCTCCATCCTTCTTGATCCTGTCCGCCTTCATTTGAACTATGCGGAGGAGCTCCTTGGTCTCGCGGAGTTCCTTCCGAAGCTCCGTCGACTCCGAGGCAGTGCTGTGCGGCATCGGCACACAAGCTGAAGTAGGTGCAGAAGCGGAGAGAAAGTCCCTCGTCCATGGGTGGTGCTTTGGTGCGCTGCTCTCGTCATCACCTTCCTTACGATAGGGCAGGTAACGAGTGGTGGCTCTCTTGCCATCTCTGGCAGGAGATCCCGGAGGCGAAGTCGGCGCTTGAGGGCAGCAGATCTCCACGGCGAGAAGCAGTGTCGCCATCTGGGGTCCCTCAAAGAACCAGCTCGTCGGGCGCTCATTCGCCTCACGACTACCTCCACGTGGTACTCCTTCTTGGTCTTTGTCGACCCAGTGCTCGTGGTAGGAGAAGGTGGGGACTCGAGTGGTGGCACTTCCCGAGGCTATCCTCAAGAAGCACGGAAACCCGGTGGTCGAAGTCCCTGCACGGCGGCCATCTACAAAAAGTGGAAGGGGAAGGGTCAATAAAGGAATGTGACCTATGTTTGGGATACTAACATAAACATAGGTATATGGGTAACCTGGTGGATAGTCTCGCTCTAACTAACGCCCATGCTAACTAAGGCTTCCTACGGTCAGATGGCTCGTACCAGCTCTGTGGGGACCCCGACTGCAAGTCGTTATCACCGAATGCTGCGTACAAAGTGATCCCGAGATCAATGCTCCTTGAACACACGAAGCTGAATAACAAGAGTCTTACATCCATACATACCGTCTTACACAAATAGTGACCAACTTGGTCAAGTCTTACATCGATAGAGCCTTAAGGGCTGAACATCAAATGAAACATAGCAGCGTAAACGCTGCCGATGAGTAGAACCCATGCCATCTGCCTTAACCCTACAGCATTCGACCGAAAACGCCCTAGTTCGCATGATCGTCTCCAAAGAACTCTTCTTCGAACTCCGGTTCTTCCATGCCTGGTCAATTAAATAACCAGTGGCAAGCCAATGAGTACTTTGAATGTACTCGCAAGCAACCCATGATTTGGTTCAAGGTACAGTGATGCATGACATAGGTAGAGTTTTGCATAAAGCTAGTTTTGAGTGCAAGGACATGTTCAACATCCTATAAAGCATGCATCAAGAGAATTCAAGTAACCATGAGAACTGGTCACAGATATCAACATAAATAGAATGGGCACCAACCCATTTATCATAAACAGTGGGCACCAACCCATCTCAATCGTGTCAAGTCCTTTGACTTGATCCAAGACAACACCATCATCTCACACACACCGGTTTGAAAACAAGTGGACGAGCCCAAGAGCGGTTACCTAATCTGTCCATGACCGTGGACACGGCTATTCGAATAGTTTTACACTCTGCAGAGGTTGCACACTTTACCCACTAGATCCGGGGAACTTCCGTGTTAATCCACGACCCGCGGTACCTCAAGTACCCGCGGTAAGCACCCGATCACTGCCTTTCCCTAGACGACACTAACATGGAGTCCACTCGATTGGTAGTAACCCCCGTGCCAATCATTTCACATTATAAAGTTGAGGAGCCTCGCTCCCATATTCATCACATACCACAAGCACGGGGTACCAACGGTGTGTCCGGTGCCCTGTGAAAACAGTCATGGCCGCCCTACAGCACGACCCGCCCCAAGAGAGAGCACCAACTCTCCCCCGTCACTAGTAATGCGGGCTCCAAGCTAGTATCGATCTAGGTACTCAACAATGCCCTTTCCCATATAAGGGTAGAGTGGTCGCGCATGTAAGGTTGGAATAACGGTCGCAACTCCGACCAATCCATTTTGAAAACAACACACCCTTTTTGCTTGGCACACCACTTCGTCATCAAGTGGTCACCCATCTCATCATCTCCCTCGGGCATAAGTGGCACCCGACGGGGTTTTCAAAGACTTTGAAAATAATTTGTCTCCGTCACCATGCACAAACCCATCCCATTTGCGTAGCACCTACGTTAGCATCCTATCTACTCCCACCGGCATAACCCTCATAAGAAGGTAGGGCCATGCACAATGCAAGTATCAACGAGGAAGTAATCGTGGCAACCAACCCACGTGGTTCACCATCTCATCATGATTCCGATGCATCAATAATAAAGAGCTAAAAATGACATGCATATAAAAAGGGGTATCATAGTCATGGTCAAAGGGCTGCTTGCCTTGGTTGGCTTGATCTTCAAAGTCTTCAGCCCTGCTCCTCCTTCTTCCTCGGCTACCTCACAACACGGGATCTAACGCCGCAAGAGAACAACGGAAAATAAGACAATAATAAAACAGAAAAGTCAAAGTGCTCACAAAAATGTCAACTTATTTTTGTAAAATACTAGAAGGAAAGCTAGGAAGGGGGCAACTTTTGGTTTTGGTTCTGGACCAGCAAAATAGGAGTTATGGATTTTCAAAGGCTTATTTAAATGCTGAAAATCACATTTAAATATTTACAGAGAAGAAAAGGTTGTTGGATTTGAATCAAAGTTGCACCATTAAATAGGTTGCAATATTCTAGGAATTTAGAAATTGGAATCAATTCATTTGGATTAATATTCTGTCCTGTGGAATATTTGGAAATAATCTGTAAAAGGAAAAAAAAAACGGCGCTGTACATCGCCGAGAGGCCACAAGCAGCAGCAGAGCCCATGGGGAAACCCAGCCCACACGGCCGCCACGTCAAGGCGTAAAGGCTGAATACGCCTTCACCGACGGCGGATCGGTCTTGCTGCACAAGACGTTTTAAACTCGACGGTGGATCCCACCCGTCGTATGCGTGAGGTCGATTGGCCCGCCCCACGGGGCCGTCGTCTACCTCCGCCGAGGCGACGCGAGCCACGGGCGGCGTCACAGGCACGGAAGGTGCGGAGGCTACCGTTGGACTCGGGGCGAGTCGCGGTTCGGTGGTGGTGGAGACGGTCACCGGAGTGGCCCGGCCGCCGGCGACGAGGTCCCGGCGGAGGTGCTTGGGCGCCGGTGGCTCCGGCCGCTTCCGGCTACAAAACAAGGGGAAAGAGAGGGAAAGCATCGGAGGCGAGGGAGTCCGCTCGAGAGAGAAAAGGGGCGGAGGAGGCCTGTACCGCAGACGACGGCGACCCGAGGCGGCGGAGCTCGAGCTCGATCTCGAGCTCGGGCGGCTCGAGAGAAGTGGGTGGTTCCGGAGGTTGATTGGGGTGTGGAGGAGCGACAGGAGGAAGAGAGAGGCTCGGGGTGCCTTTATAGGCGGCCGCGGTTCACCGTGGCGTGGCCACTGGCGCCCATGGATCGGCTCTGGAGGCTGTTGGAGAGGGTTTGAGCTGTCCACGGCGCTGGAGTAGGCGCCAGGAGAAGGAGAGAGAGCGGGAGGGTTCGGCGCGCTGCGTGTGAGGTCGGCCATTGGCCGAGCCGGGCGGCGCTGCAGACGCTGCTGCAGAGGGGAGAGAGAGGGAGAGACAATGGGGATCTGACGGCGGCGTGTCGCAGACGTCGAGACACATCAACTGGCGCGAGGGGAAGGCACGAGGCGGTCGGGAGGCGCGGTGTCAACGGTCGGCGCTCTGGCAGGCGCTCCAGAGCGCGACTTTGGCCGGCATCCGCGGGTTTTCCGCGTCGCGCGCGCGTCCTTTTCTGTCTGGAAGCTACAGTGGAAGGGGGCAAAACCTGGAAAGAGCCTTGGATGCTCTGGGGTGCAAAGGGGAGAGAGAGAGGCTGTGAGAGAGAAGGGAAACTGTTGTCCAGAGAGGACAAACGTGATTCCCCCTTCCTCCACATTGCTTTCTCGGGTAGAAAGGTGTCTAAGTGACAGAGGGGAGTGAGGAGGGGTCGTGGCAAAAAGATGAACTCAAGGAGATTAGTGAAAGTGGCAAAAATAGGCTTTTTAGTATTTTGCCAGAAGGTGTTTGATGGAGTTTTGGGTAAGCTAATGACTCCCACTGGCCAAGATACTCCAAGGGGTGAAATGTCACATATATTTAGGGCCTTCCACCCATTTTGAGCTTATTTGGACAAAGTTACCAATGCAACTCTTGCAAACCCTAGAAATGGGCAGAAATGGATTTGTGTAGATCCAGTGGAGTAGATCATTTCTCCTTGATGCACCACTTGGTGTGGTGGCCTTATTTGGTCATGTGATCAGGCTCACCAAAGTTGGGGTCTTGGAGAAAAAGTTGGTAGTGCAAAGTAGTTCAAACTTGATTCTGGTCAGAGAGGGTTTTGAGGCACTTTGACCAAGATTTCCTCTTCTCCAACCTGTGCCATTTGGTCCAGATGCATCATTAGACCAATGAAGCATGTCCACCAAGTTTGAGAACATTTGGACATACTTGGCAATGTAAGGTTGATCAAACTTCAGAATGGACAGAAATAGTTTTGAGGGGTTTTGATGGTGTTATCCTTTTCTCCAAGTCATGAGACTTGGCAAGATCATCTAATATGTCATATGTGACATTATAGAATTTTCCTGGAATTTTTGGAGAATATTTCCTTTGTAACTATTCCAAAAGCTTGAAATATCCAGGAAGGGTTTTAGAGGGATTTGACCAATATTTTGAACATGACCAGGTGTTGAAACTCTTATATATGGACAATATATGTCCTATGAGTTTCCTAAATTTTGTCAAATATTATTGAAACAAGATAGTAATTTTTTCCTATTAAAGACCATTTCTGGCCTTAAGAAAAGCTTTTAAATAAAATAGAACAATAATTTTAAAATTATATTTTTGTGGTTCTGGGCATCCTATATCTAATAGGAGTCAAATATATTTTTGAAAAGATTTTACTGCCCTTAATCAAGTACTTGCAGTGCAAACCTCAATTCGGGTTTTTGAAAACTACTTTTAGAAAATACTTTCTGGCCAAATTATTTTTGTAAGAAAATTCCATATAGCACTATTCACATGGCATGGTCATTGGTCAGGAGCTTGGGGTAAGGAGATGAAATATAGAGGGTAGAGTAGTTGACTTCAAGAAGCACTTGAAAGAAACACAGAGAGAAAACCAACTCCAAATAAAAGCCAAATAATGCAAAAAGTTTTTGTTGGTCCAAAATTTCATGCTTTAATAATGAAAATGAAATGTTACAAGATGCAGGGTGTGACACACGGGCATCGTGATTTTTCCCTTAGGACGACCCCTGCCAGGATTGATTCCTTGAAACGTGCCTGTGGCCTTAATCTCTTCCTCTGCTATATGGAGTTTGCTGAGAACTTGTGGGGAAATCAGATTCAACCCAGCCCCGCCATCAACCAACATCTTTGTGACCTTGAGGTTGCGGATTGTTGGTGAGACCAACAACGACAAGCATCCTACTGCAGTGGTGCTATCTGGATGATCCTTCTCATCAAATATGATTGGCATGTGTGACCATTTGAGCGGTTTCTGTGAACCTGCTACAGGCTCCATGGCATTGACCTCACACGCCCACTGTTTAAACTGGCGGTGAGAGGAGTGCAAAGATGCACCCCCGTCGATGCACAGGGCGTTAGTGGACTTCTGGAATTCTTGCTCACTGGTTTCCTCTTTATCCCCTTCATCACTTCTAGCATTGCAATCCTATTCTCGGCCCCTGGCGGGTTTTCCTTGGTTTCGAGGAGCCTTGCGGGGGCGATTTGCTTCACCACCCCGGCCCTTACCGCTAGTACCCCTCTAACCTTTTTCCTTATCTTGCTTCTCATACTCAGCTCTCTGCCTCTTTACGAGGTGCTCAACCTGATGACACTCTTGGAGATCACGACCCTTGGTCCGATGAATCTTGTAGTATGGTCCATCACCTTTCCCAGCTTTCTCGGCAGCCAGCGCACGCGATAACTTCCTTGCCGGGGGGCTTCGGCTTTAGCCTTTTTGTCGGTACTAGGAGTGCCAGATCTCTCAACAGTCAACACTTCCTTATCCTTGCGCTTCTTATTTTGCTTCTTGTTCTTCATCCTCTGACTGGTGGACTCGTCATCATCCTCTGAGTCGATGTCAACACAATCTTCCTCCCAGGGAGCTTCCTCCCCTCTTCCACCCAAGCACACTTGTCCACCAAGGTATACAATTCCTCCACAGTCTTGGGAAACTTAACGTTCATCTTGGAACATATCCCGTGGTTGCGCACGTTAGACTGGAAGGCAGGTATCACAGCTGCTGGGTGGAAATCTGGAATGTTTTTGTGGACTCTGCTGAATCTTTGCAAGTACTTCCGCAGTGTCTCTCCTTCCTTCTGCTAGAGAAGCTGCTAGTCACTGAGCCATCATGGTTCTTGATGGCCGCCTGTGAAGGCACCAATGAACTCATGGCACAGGTTAGCCACGGTCGCAATGGATTTCTCCGGCAGGTGCATCAGCCAAGCCCTCACATTTGACTTGAGTGCCGAAGGGAAATAGTTGGCGAATACTTTCTCATATCTTCCCCCGGCAACCTGAACAGCGATGGTGTAGATGCTCAAGAATTCTGTCGGGTTCAATATTCTGCCATACTTGTCGGGTATCTCTGGCTTGATTGTGCGAGCGGGCGGCCAACATACTTGCTGTAGCTAACGGGTAAAGGCAGGGCACATGACCTTGAAAGGTAGGCACCTGCCATCTCCGAGCGTGGGCTCGTTGACGTTGGGGCCGTTGCACCCATTGGGTTGTGTAGGATCGAAGAAGGTGAGAGTGTCTAGAGGGGGGGGGTGATTAGACTACTCGACAAGATAAATTTTTTGCCTTTTGATAAAGAACAGATTTTGGCAGATTTTGCATAACACACAAGTCAAGTAGCACACTACACATGCAATTCTAGAGTATGGGCAGCGGAAAGTAAATTGCATAAGTAGTAAAGAGAAGTGGAGAAGATCAAACGCAATTTGGAGACGCGGTGATTTTTTCTCGTGGTTCCGATAGGTGGTGCTATCGTACTTCCACGTTGATGGAGACTTCAACCCATGGAGGGTAACGGCTGCGAGAGTCCACGGAGGGCTCCACCCACGAAGGGTCCACGAAGAAGCAACCTTGTCTATTCCATCATGGCCTACGCCCACGGAGGGCTAGCCTTACTCGGGGTAGATCTTCACGAAGTAGGCGATCTCCTTGCCCTTACAAACTTCTTGGTTCAACTCCACATCTCGACGGAGGCTCCCAAGCGACACCTAACCAATCTAGGAGGCACCACCCTCCAAAAGGTAATAGATGTTGTTGATGATGATGAACTCCTTGCTCTTGTGCTTCAAATGATAATCTCCCCAACACTCAACTCTCCTCACCGATTTGGCTGTGGTGGAAGAAAGGATTGAGTGGAAAGCAACTTGGGAAGGCTAGAGATCAAGCTTCATATGGTGGGAGTGGAGCAACTTGATCTCAACACAAGGGTAGGTAGTTCTCTTCTCGAAATGTAAGGTAGGAGTGGTAGTTCTTTCGATGGCTCTCTCCACGAATGAAGAGGGGTGGAGGGTATAAATAGCCTCCACACAAAATCCAACCGTTACACACATTTGACCAATCTCGGTGGGACCGAAGTTGACAACTCGGTGAGACCGATAGTTCAAATAATGTGAACGTTGGGATTTTCGGTGGGACCGAAAATGCAATCTCGGTGAGTCCGATTCGTGCAAAGACAAGAGCATGCCAATTTCGGTGGGACCGACTTCATCATCTCGGTGACACCGATTTGATGACAGAAGGTTACAGAAGCTTGGCAACTCAATTTTCGGTGAGACCGAGTTCGAATCGGAAAATCCGAGTTTGCTAGGGTTTGGCTTATGGTGAGGTGGTTCATCTCGGTGTGGTGAGTTTGGAATATCGGTGGGACCGAGACTACTTATGAGTGTATATGGCGGTGAAAGTTCTTGATAGTTTAGGAGATGTATCACTAAGCACTTGAGCAACCAGATCATCATCATAACCTCATCCCTTTTAATAGTATTGGCTTTCCTATGGACTCAATGTGATCTTGGATCACTAAACCAAAAATGGAGTCTTGAGCTTTTGCCAATGCTTGCCTTAGCATTTTGAGGGTCCACCTCTTGATCCTTTTGCCATGCCAATGTGATTGAATTTCTGAAACATACTTGATAAAAGCATTAGTCCAACCACAAAGTATGTTGTCATTAATTACCAAAACCACCCAGGGAGCAAATGTGCTTTCAATCTCCCCCTTTTTGGTAATTGATGGCAACACACTAAACAAGACATCAAAGCTTATTGAAAGAAAGACAGAATTATCATGAAAGCTTTGACAACCATGTAGTACACAGGCTCCCCCTACAAGTGTGCAAGATTTTCATAGATTATGGTTTTGGACTACCACAAGCACACAAGAGAGAAAAGCAAGATGTGCTACATGCAGCTTGGCTATATGCATCAGAGCAGATAAAAAGAAGTGAGTGATAATGCATATGTGCATGGTGATTTCTTGCAAACAAGTATTCACAAGCAAGTCACCATCATGCACATTCTGCAAGGTGCATATACTTACCTTGAGGTTCCTTGGCATTGTACCTGAAGAGATAAACTTGGGAAAACAAGGTTAGATAACACAAGAGTATTTCTTCAACCAACTGCAAGAACATCAAGAGTACCAAGCCAGGGATGACATGTATAAAGAGTGTCTCATATTGAGCACAAGCTTGAATCAGCAAACATGTCTCCGAAACTAAAAGATTTTCAATGAACTCTGAGAGATTTTGCTTTCCATAGAATATCAAATGTGAAGATTCCTCTCCCTTTGAGTTCTCTCAGAACAAGGGGTTTGATGGAAGGAGCAAAATCAAAAGAATGATGCCAAATGAGAATGACGCCAATTGTAATGTCCAATGTGAAACACGGCAAAGCTTTGATGTGATTCTCTCCCCCTTAAGGTAAGATTTGCTCTTCTTCTCCTAAATCTTCTCTTCTCCCCCTAAGTCTTCTCCCCCTTTGACATCAAGTGCCGAAAAGGACAGCAAACTAGGAAGGTCAGGAAAGATGGAAGGAAAGAAGTGGGATCCTTAAGAATCACAACAGGGCAAAAGAAATATGCATAGAGTATCATTGAGTGGAGCTGTAGAAGATGATATCCTGAAAGAAATAAATCGGTGACACCGAAGTAAGATGGATCGGTGAGTCCGAAAGTCAGGGACTTAGGGTAGATCCTTTTCGGTTAGACCGAAATGTTTAAATCGGTGACGCCGAGTTTAATTCCAAGGAATTGCAGAAATAATTCAGCTCACTTTGCGAGGAATGTTTCAAAGGATTTGCAATGAATTTGTAAAGGATTTTCGAGGAATTGATCAGAGCCAGAAGGATATTCACAAAGACAGAAGAATAGAAATGAAAAAGATTCCTAGATGAAGTTTTTTTATTATTATTATTAAAAAAAACTCAATGAGAGAACATAAGAGAAAATAGAAAGTCTCCAAAACATATGTACTTCATCTAGATAAAGGTCGGCGACAAGGTCACCTATGTTTGAGTATATTGACTTAGGAGTCAAATGAGGACATTTGATCATAGGTCATACTCATCATTTAAGCTCAAAATGGGGTTGCCATTTTTTGATTAAGCATTTGATGTGATCACATCTTATGAAGCTGCTTGTACTCATGTCTTTGATCAAAGCTCCTTAAAGATGTGAAGAACATACCTTGGGCTTGTTGTTGCTTTGTTCATGTAGGTGAACTTGATGTAGGTGCTCATTGAATGTGAAGTCGGAGCGCCATTTCCACTTGTGTAGTTCATCTTCCTACATGGGTTAGGCAAGCAAGGAAATACTCAAGAATATCCAAGATGACAAGAGTGAAATACTAGATGTATAAGGTGTCAAAAAGGATATGTGGAATTTTGTTCCTTGAACTCAACATCCCAAAGGGCTAGATACTTGGTCAATGACAAGATTACTCATGATTTGAGTGTGTGGTAATCTTGTGGAAAGTAGATCATCCAAGTACGCAAGGAGTTAGATGCAATACAAGGAGGCAAATGTGTCCAAGACATATGATCATCATCATAAGAGAAATATCAAGGATTAGTCAAGTGGGCTCATGCCTTGCATGCATCAATGGAGTTCTCACTCCAAGTTTGAAGCATCAATGATGTTCAACTCACTCCTTAGCGACAAAACACCTTCTCATCAAGGGGTTTTGTAAAGATATCGGCGAGTTGTTTGTCAAGATCGAACATGCTTAAGATTGATGTCACCCTTAGCAATGTGATCATGAATGAAATGGTGACGAACTTCAATATGCTTCGTTCGAGAGTGTTGCACAGGATTGTGTCCAATTTTAATCGCACTCTCATTGTCACAAAGCAAGGGAACATGTCTCACATGTATCCCATAATCCTTAAGCGTTTGTGTCATCCATAGCAATTGAGCACAACACGAACCAGCAGCAATATATTCTGCTTCGGCAGTGGATAATGATACCGAATTTTGTTTCTTGGAGGACCAAGACACAAGGGATCGACCAAGGAATTGACACGTACCCGAAGTTGACTTTCTATCAACCCTGTCACCGGCATAGTCCGAGTCGGAATAGCCAACAAGGTCGAAAGAGGCCCTCTTAGGATACCAAATGCCAAAGTTTGGTGTGTGTATCAAATATCTCACAATCCTTTTAACATCTTTAAGATGACATTCTTTAGGGGCTGCTTGATATCGAGCACACATGCATACACTCAACATTATGTCAGGACGAGAAGCACAAAGATATAGTAGAGAACCAATCATAGATCGGTAAACCTTTTGATCAACGGGTTCTCCATCTTTTGTCAAGTCATTATGTCCACTTGTAGGCATGGGGGTTCTCATACCTTTGCTTTCTTGCATGTTGAACTTCTTGAAGAGATCCTTGGTGTACTTTGTTTGTGAGACAAAAGTACCCTCCTTAGATTGCTTGATTTGCAACCCAAGGAAGAATTTGAGTTCACTCATCATGGACATCTCATACTTCTCCGACATGAGCTTTCCAAACTTCTTGCTAAAATGAGGGTTAGTTGAACCAAAGATAATATCATCAACATATATTTGGCACACAAATAGTTCACCATCAACCCTTTTCGTGAACAACGTTGAGTCAATTTTTCCAATCTCAAATCCTTTTTCAAGAAGAAAGCTAGTCAAGCATTTGTACCAAGCTCTAGGAGCTTGTTTAAGACCATAAAGAGCTTTGTGCAACTTGTAAACATGATTAGGCTTTTTGGGATTCACAAACCGGAGGTTGTTTCACAAATACTTCCTCCTCAATTTCACCATTTAGGAAAGCACTTTTGATATCCATTTGATAGAGAGTAATATCATGGTGATTGGCATAAGCAAGAAGAATGCGAATGGACTCAAGTCTAGCAACGGGGGCATAGGTCTCACCATAGTCCATACCTTCGACTTGTGTGTAACCTTGAGCTACTAGACGAGCCTTGTTGCGGATGACTTGTCCATCTTCATCTTGCTTGTTCCGAAACACCCATTTGGTTCCAATGACGTTTTGATCATCCTTGGGCTTCTCTACCAAAGTCCATACCTTGTTCCTCTCGGTTGTGTAGCTCTTCGTGCATAGCGTTCACCCAATCCGGGTCTTCAAGTGCTTCTTCTACCTTCATAGGTTCAATACTAGAGATAAATGAGTAATGCTCACAAAAGTTAGCTAAGCGAGTTTTAGAGCGAGTGATTCTCCCGGAGTTGATGTCATTGATCATTTGTTCCACGGGATGATTTTTCTTGACTCTTGCTCGGACTCGAGATAGCTTTTATTGAGGTTGTGGCTGAGCTTCCTCATCATCTTCATCTTCCTCTTCTTCTTCTTCATTGTTGTTGGTGTTGTCTTAAGGCGGTGGAGAAGGAGGTTGTGGTGGATCTTCTCGTTGCACTTCCTCATCTTGGTGAGTTCCACTTGTGGAGGCCTCCATGTTGCCTTGAGGTTCATCTTGCCGTGAGGTAGGGGGATCCACATATGTAGATGAGGTACTCTCCTTCACTTCCATGGGACGGATCTTTCCAATAGATAAATCTTGTATTGCTTCTGACGGGTCCTTGTCTCCTACATCAATAGGCATTTGCTCTACTTGCGAGCCATTAGATTCATCAAACTTCACGTCTACCGTCTCTTCAACCTTTCGGGTGAAATTATTGTAGACACGGTAGGTGTGGGAGTTTGATCCATAACCAAGAAAAAAGCCTTCATGAGTTTTAGGAGCAAATTTAGACCGACGATGCTTATCAAGGATATAGCATTTCAACCAAAGACACGAAAGTATCCCACTTGGGGTTTGTTACGGTGAGGAGCTCAGATGATGTCTTGCCGAGGAGCTTATGAAGATAAAGCCTGTTGATAGCATGACAAGTCTGTCTCGACGGCTTCCCCCAAAAATGCTTGGTGTCTTGTATTCATCAAGCATCGTTCTAGCCATCTCTATGAGCGTTCGGTTCTTCCTCTCAACAACTCCATTTTGTTGAGGAGTATCGTAGTCGAGAACTCATGTAGAATCCCTTCCTCATCGAGAAAAGAGTCTACATTGGCGTTCTTGAACTCCGCTCCATTGTCCTCCGAACTTTCTTGATCTTCACTTCAAATTGATTTTGGGCCTTTTCGCAAAGGTTTTGAAGATTCTCTGAACTCGCGATTTGTCATCGAGGAAAAATACCCACGTAAATCTGGAATAATCATCAACTATAACTAGACCAAAGGAGTTACCACCAAGGCTTTTGTAAGCATTGGGACCAAGAGATCCATATGAAGAAGCTCAAGCGGTCTCCTTGTGGTCATGATGTTCTTCACGGATGACTTCCACCTACTTGTTTTCTGCTTGACACGCACTACAAAGCCTATCTTTGTCAAAGAAAACATCTTTAACGCTAAGAATATGATCACCTTTGATTAGCTTGTCTAGATTACGCATACCAACATGTCCAAGCCTTCTATGCCATAACCAACCTTTAGCGGATTTAGCAATGAAACAAGCTCTAGGTTGGGCTTTCTTAGTGAAATCAACAATATATAGATCACCTCTACGGATACCGGTAAATGCCATGTTATGATTGTCACGACGAAAGACTTGGCAATCTACTTCGGTGAATAGCACATTGAATCCAAAGTCAGCTAATCTAGACATGGAAAGTAAATTGTATCCAAGTGATTCCACAAGCATGACATTTTGAATAGAGCTATCATGAGATATGGCCACCTTACCAAGGCCAAGTACCTTACCCTTGGAGTTGTCTCCAAAAGTCACATACTTGCGTGGACCATCGTTCTTTGCAAGCTCTCGAAACATGTCTTTGTCTCCGGTCATGTGGTCGGTGCATCCACTATCAAGAATCCACTCTTTTCCCACGGATATGTAGTCTCTCATTTGCCATAAGATTGAGACTCTTCATGATCTTGTCTAGCTCGGTGTCCGAATCGGGGTAATCATCATCATGCTCATGCTCATCATCATATTGACCCATAGATTGTTCATCATCCACACCTAGGTCAATTTGACAACTACTTGCATTAGTTTTGTCAATGTGACAATAATCATCGGAATGCAATACAAGAGCATTTCTAATTAGAACATTTATAAGACCGGGATCACCCTTCTTTTTCATAAGATCACGAAGCTCAAAGAAGCATTTATCAAAGTTGGGATCATTGGGGCGCATCATATCAAATTCAATAGTCTTGTATAGAATTTCATCAAGACCTCTCAAAGAGTAGTCCGGATAAAGTTCTTCCAAGAACTTCCACATAGCATAGGCGCACTCAAAGTTTGTAACGAGCTTAAGCAAGTTATCGGGTAACCCTCTAATGATAAGATTTACAGTTCTAAGGTTCTGAAGCAAATCAAGCTCTTCATCCATGGTAGGGTGCAAGGGGTCAAATGGAGGCACATAGGGGGTCTCAACATATTTGCGCAAATTGTATGTCTTAAAGATAATAAGCATTTCAATCCTCCACGAGTTATAGGACACTCCATTAAGAATAGGCACTCTATGGCTAACACTCCCAAACGTAGACACGTCCATCTTCCTCCAATGGTGTGTAAACCAAAGCAATGGAGACCAATGCTCTGATACCAATTGTAGGATCGAAGAAGGTGAGAGTGTCTAGAGGGGGGGGGTGATTAGACTACTCGACAAGATAAAAATTTTGCCTTTTGATAAAGAACAGATTTTGGCAGATTTTGCATAACACACAAGTCAAGTAGCACACTACACATGCAATTCTAGAGTATGGGCAGCGGAAAGTAAATTGCATAAGTAGTAAAGAGAAGTGGAGAAGATAAAACGTAATTTGGAGACGCGGTGATTTTTTCTCGTGGTTCCGATAGGTGGTGCTATCGTACTTCCACGTTGATGGAGACTTCAACCCACGGAGGGTAACAGCTGTGAGAGTCCACGGAGGGCTCCACCCACGAAGGGTCCACGAGGAAGCAACCTTGTCTATTCCATCATGGCCTACGCCCACGGAGGGCTAGCCTTACTCGGGGTAGATCTTCACGAAGTAGGCGATCTCCTTGCCCTTACAAACTTCTTGGTTCAACTCCACATCTCGACGGAGGCTCCCAAGCGACACCTAACCAATCTAGGAGGCACCACCCTCCAAAAGGTAATAGATGTTGTTGATGATGATGAACTCCTTGCTCTTGTGCTTCAAATGATAATCTCCCCAACACTCAACTCTCCTCACTGATTTGGCTGTGGTGGAAGAAAGGATTGAGTGGAAAGCAACTTGGGAAGGCTAGAGATCAAGCTTCATATGGTGGGAGTGGAGCAACTTGATCTCAACACAAGGGTAGGTAGTTCTCTTCTCAGAAATGTAAGGTAGGAGTGGTAGTTCTTTCTGATGGCTCTCTCCACGAATGAAGAGGGGTGGAGGGGTATAAATAGCCTCCACACAAAATCCAACCGTTACACACATTTGACCAATCTCGGTGGGACCGAAGTTGACAACTCGGTGAGACCGATAGTTCAAATAATGTGAACATTGGGATTTTCGGTGGGACCGAAAATGCAATCTCGGTGAGTCCGATTCATGCAAAGACAAGAGCATGCCAATTTCGGTGGGACCGACTTCATCATCTCGGTGACACCGATTTGATGACAGAAGGTTACAGAAGCTTGGCAACTCAATTTTCAGTGAGACCGAGTTCAGAATCGGAAAATCCGAGTTTGCTAGGGTTTGGCTTATGGTGAGGTGGTTCATCTTGGTGACTGAGTTTGGAATATCGGTGGGACCGAGACTACTTATGAGTGTATATGGCGGTGAAAGTTCTTGATAGTTTAGGAGATGTATCACTAAGCACTTGAGCAACGGATCATCATCATAACCTCATCCCCTTTAATAGTATTGGCTTTCCTATGGACTCAATGTGATCTTGGATCACTAAACCAAAAATGGAGTCTTGAGCTTTTGCCAATGCTTGCCTTAGCATTTTGAGGGTCCACCTCTTGATCCTTTTGCCATGCCAATGTGATTGAATTTCCTGAAACATACTTGATAAAAGCATTAGTCCAACCACAAAGTATGTTGTCATTAATTACCAAAACCACCCAGGGAGCAAATGTGCTTTCAGGTTGGCAGTGGTTTTCACGGTGCCGCTCGACGATGGCGCGCGCGCCTTCCCTCAGTCTCACCTCCGGGGCTCGCCGTGGTTTTTGACGCACTCGAGGGTTAGAGGAGGCCATCGAGACATCGTCGAGATCTTGGTTACATAGCTCCCGTACTGCTTGCCGAAGTGGGGACTGCATCGTGGGGGAAACCCCATCCGTGTGGCCAGCCGCATGAGCCATTGCCGTTGCCTGGGGAGGCCGTGGTGGGCCAGCTCGCTGTGATCCTCCTGCCTCGGTGAAACTAATCAAGCTTTGGATGGTGGCTCACCACTCATCCATTTGATCGGCCGCCGGCAGGAATCTCAACAGCAAGTGGGCCCGCGCCATGGCCTCTGAGGCAGTGCTTGGCACGGGTGAAGATGATGAAGATCATTGTGTTGCTTGGCTCCTGATGGCGCCGGTGGTGACCGCGTCGCACCCTCGCTACCGTGAGCCAGCCGCTTGGATGGCATGGTCACGCAGTAGATGCGCTTGAGGGCCGGCGGCTTCGTTGGGTACAGTAGCTGGGTTAGCTTGTCCGGGGGGTGGCGCGTGTCTCATGGTCGCACCCGTGATGGGGGCGGCCGAAGGGTTGCGATTCGCCACAGAACGAGCGCCACCACTATGGCTTGCCCTTCGGCGAGGAGAGAGGGTGCAGGTAAAGTAATCCCTCCATCCATACCTCGTGGAGTATGACCACTGGAACAATGCTGATGTTGTTCTTCCCCGGTGCCTCTGGCTCCTCCTTCGGCAACGCCGCCTACGTCAACCACACCTCCCGCAACGTCCACATCCTCACGCGTCCCCTCATTTCCCGTGAGGTTGGCAGTCGCGAGCAGTGGAGCCCTTGAGGTGGACGGGTGATTCAAAGCTCCGAGCTTCTTACGTGCCATTGTCGATGACGCCATCAATGATGAAGATGGCGATGAAGATGACGCACTACCGACACTCTCAGGTTCGTGCAAGTGACCCCCCTACTTGGCGCAACAAAGATGTCGCTGGAAACCACGACCACCTATGGGGCTACGGGCCCCTTTTGGTTCAGCGGGGGAATGGGCACATTGCACAAAGAGTGGAGAAGCGTCGCGCAGCACGGCAGAGATCACACAGGCAATTTTACCCAGGTTCGGGCTACCGTGAGGCATAAAACCCTACTCTTGCTTTGGTGGATTGATGGTGGAAAAGGTGGTGGTGGATGCAACGCACTTTTCCCCACAGGGTTGCCTCAGGCGAAGTGGCTGTGTGTGTATGGGTACGTGAGGGCTTGAGCCTGGCAACCTCACGAACCGAACCCTTTTTACGTTTCCCACGGGCCTCCTTTTATAAACCAAGGGGTTACCACAGTGGCAAATCAGTCTGTGCATACTGATTAGATAGCAAACAGTGCTATCATACCTAACTCTGCAGGCTCATAGAGTGCATTAAATGCGTCATCTAGTGTCGCATTACAGCGTGTCCGGCAGCCCTTGCCAGGCCATTTTGCCAGCTTCGCACCTGCTTGCTTGGCACGAACCAGGAAGGGTGTCATATGGAGGTGTTGCTGTAGAAAGTGGCTGCCATGTGGTGAAAAGCAGCCACTTAGTCATCTTGGGGCTTGACACCTTACTGACCTGTGACTTGTGTCGCTCATGAGGTGGAGCGGTGGCGTAGCTTGCCTCCGCAAGTCACAGCAGGGCCTGCCAGGATGATCTAGAAGTATGCTTCCGGTGCAAAACCCAACCCCACAAGGCTCGCCTGCCCGGCAAGGTTGGTTCTTTCCTTAGCATTATCTTGTTTCTCTGGCTCGTCTTGGCCTTCTTGATGTGTACTTGAATCTTCCAAGAGATTCGATCCTCCTTGCTTGGTCCGACCTTGGCGTTGTAATCTTGCCTTTGAGCTTGTGCACAGTCTGGGAAACAAACCCAATGTTTGTTGCACTGACAGTAGATTTAGCTCTTGCAATGCTCTATAAGTATAGTGATTTATGGGATTTAGTTTGGGAGTACTTATATGTGGTAGTTTATTTGATTTATATGCAATATGAGCTCAAATTAACTTCTTAGTTTGCATGTGTAGGTGTGGTTTACTTAGTGCCTTCCCGTCCCCTTCCTGACCACCGTCGATCGCCTGCACCATCCTATCGCCGGCACCACCTTGGTGAGCCTCTTGTTCTTATCCCTTTTATAAAAAGAAAATCATGTTTGTGTGATTTAGATAGTTACTTGTATAATTTTCTTGCCCGTAGGTTGTCTGTTATACATAGTATGGTTTTGATATCCGTTTCCATCGGCCCTTGTATGGTTCATGATTTGGATGTGGTATATTCTCTTTTATAACTATTAGTTGCACTTTGTGTTTATGACAATTATGCCCATCAAGTTGACATAGATATTTTTATCTAGGAGGTATGTGAACCGGAGATTACAACTGACCCTCTTATCGAGAAGTTAAATTTAGTTGAAAAAGAAAATGAGAATTTGAAAGAAAAATTGAAATGAACTGAAGAAGAGAAGATGAAGATGGAGTTGTATGTTGCCAATGTTGTCGCTGATCACAAGATCAAGATGGATGCAATGTGCTTGAAGATTAGAAAATTTAAAAAATATGTCGTTAATCAAGAGGCTTGGTATCACTATGTTGTCGGATCAATTGTTACCTTAGTTGTGATCATGATCGCATTTGTTGTTGCATTTAAATGCTTTAGCTAGAGAGTTTGTATGTTTTTTATGAGAATAAATGTGTATGAACTTTATGTATGAACTTCTATTAATTTGGTCTTTTCAGTGTTGTGTAATAAAGATGAGCCAGCAATGGATGTACGATGACCGATGCTCTCCCAAGTTCACTAATGGTGTGCGTACTTTTCTGCTTGCGGCTAAGGCTAAAAAGCAAGCGGAAACTCCCATTCGGACAAACCTGCGGGAATCTTTGTAATAGTTAGGGTACTTATGTGTTTTGTGTGTTCAGTATGCACCATTCTACATCCCTAGAGCCTTGACTACTGGCATGACAACTCCTCCCATGTGATTAATTTCTCTCTGGGCTGGGAACCACTCTCGAGGTGAACCGGTGCTCCCTCGAGTCCGATGGACTTCTCACGGTGACACCCCACCAGTGCATGTGTCACTCTTTTGCTCTCCTCCATCTCACCTACACTGGTCTATAAGACTAGCCACAACAGGGAGTAACTTAAACTAGTACCATGCACCATTCAAAGCCATGTCATCAATTTTCAACCCTTTCTGACATCATTTGCTATTTTTCATGCATTTACTGATTTTTTTGAGCTAAATGACCCTGAAATTGAAAAGCCCTACAAATTAACTCTGAAAAGGTTGATATCTGGCATGGTATCATCATTCACCCACATAGCATGTGCAAAAAAGTTGAGAGGGTTACGGCAAAAACTGGATGCACTACGTGTACAAAATGGACAATCTCTTTCGAAGTATCAAAGTTGTGGGCTAAAACTCATATGTTACACAAGCATTTCATTTTTTAACTTATTTCAACTACAAACTTTTTGTGCGTTCAGTATGCACCATTCGAAGCCACGTCATGAATTTTCAACCCTTTCTGACATCATTTGCTATTTTTCATACATTTACTGATTTTTTTGTGCTAAATGACCCTGAAATGGAAAAGCACTAGAAATGAACTCTAAAAATGTTGAAAGTTGGCATGGTATCATCATTTCACCCACATAGCACGTGCAAAAGGGTTGAGAGGGTTACGTCAAAAACTGGATGCACTTCGTGTACACAATGGACAATATCTTTCGAATTATCAGGGTTTCAGACGAAAACCCATCTGTTACAAAGGCATTTCATTTTTTTTAAATAACCAAAGAATTACCAAATTGAATATAATGATAAAACACAGTAATATTAAATCACAGAAAAAAGAATCACTGGAAAATCTATTTTTAAAGTGAAGTTATTCACAAATTAGTTATTCACACAATTTTCAAATAATTCAAATTTAAACTATTCAAATTTGAAAACTACTAGCGCTAAAAGAAAGTTTATTTTTTTTACCTAAAGCAGAAAGATTCACAAAGAAAACTCTAAATAAAGCAAAAAAACAAGTCAAAAACAAAAGGAAATAAATAAAGCAGAAAATAAAAAATGAAAAATAAATAAATAAAAAAAGCCCGCCTATTGGGCCACCACGGTGTGCATACGACTAGAATCCCAACCTCTAGTTGGCCCGGATCAGAGCCAAGGCCCGAGAGGCCCGTGAGATGTAGCAGGTCGCGAGGCCCCAAGGCCTACTTTAGAGAGGAACTCGAAGAAGCATCCGCGGTAGGGCTTATAAACTAGTGCGGCGACCCTTCGCTGGGCGAGGTGGGACAAACCTTCCTGCACCGCGCCTGCGCGAGCACCAGCCTTTAGTCGCGGTTGGTGGCTCCAACCGTGACTAAAGCCCCCCCCCCTTTAGTCGCGGTTGGAGGCACCAACCGCGACTAAAGGCCTGGCTTCCCACCGCTTGGCCTAACCAAAATTCACCCTTTAGTCTCGATTGGTGGCTCCAACCGGGACTAAAGGTGCCTCCTATATAAGCAACACTTACGAAATTTACGTTCCCCATTCTTCATTGACGCTGCCAGGCTGCCATCATCGCCCACGCCTCCACCCACGCCGATCGACGCTGCTAGGCTGCTCCCGAGCCCGACCTTGTCGTCGCCGACGCCGCCGCGCCTCCTCTCCGATCTGACGCTGTCCCCCTTGATCTCCTCCTCGACCTCGCCCATGCCTCGCCGTCACCGTTGACTCGACCTCACCCGCACTGTGTGCCGGCCTCTCTCCCCACTCTCCTCCCTCCAATCGAAGCCTCCGCGCCACCGTAGGTGCACATACGCGCACACACACACAAACAATTTGTTTCTTTTTTTATCCATACATTGATTTTTTACCAGATGTTGTGTATGATGTATATATGTATGAATACAATGTATGATCTATGTATACAATATATGTATGTACGTATACAATTTGCATCGAAAATATTTGACCACATGTATCTTTTCCAAACCAGAATTAATTAGTATAATGTATGTATACAAGTTTAGATGTTTTAGATGATTATTTTTTCACTATATGTATGTATGTTTTAGTTTTTTTTCACTAGGTTTTTTAATACAATGTATGTATGTATATATGTATATGTAGATGAACTGTGGAATTTGCATAGGTTTTCTGATTTTTAGTTTTTTATACTTATAGAAAAAAGTTGCATATATAGGAAAAAGTTGCATAGAAAAAGTTGACCATATATTGACAATGAAGCATGCTATACCTTTTAGTGTGGATTATTTGCATATATATTTCTATGTGTCCGGTTGAAACGTTTTGCTCATGTGTATGCAGTGACTGTTAGCAATCGTAGAAGACTATATGATGGTTGAGTATGTGGAGCTATTACTTAGACTCTGTTGAATAAGTTGAATTGCAATTGTTTGGTCACTAAAGATATAGGTTGTTGAGTTTCAAGAGAATTCATTGTTTGAACCTTAACATGTGAACTGGTTGCTACTTGGTCATGATAAGTTTTATAAGAAAGAATTACTGTTAGGATGCTAGGAAAAGTGATTGAAACTGTCATGGATCAAACTTGTGCACTTTGCTAGCATTCACACTTCATAAATTATTTGTTTTATCATTTACCTACTCGAGGACGAGTAGGAGTTAAGCTTGGGGATGCTGATATCTCTCCAACGTATCTATAATTTATGAAGTATTCATGCCATGTTTACAATAATTTTATATGGTTTTGGTATGATTTGCATGGAACTAACCCGGACTGACGCTGTTTTTAGCAGAACTACCGTGGTGTTGTTTTTGTGCAAAAATGAAAGTTCTCCAAATGAGCTGAAACTTTTTGACGATTTTTTTGGAACAAAAGAGACCGCCGAAGCTTCGTGGGAGGGCCAGAAGAGCCACGAGGAGGGCACAACCCACCGGGGCGCGCCTGGGCCCATGCCCGTGCCCCGATGTATCGTGCTCACCTCGAGGCCCATCTGGACGTGAGACCGACGCCGAAAATTCTTATAAATAGAGAAGTTCCGCCACCGCAAGCCTCTGTAGCCATGAAAAACCAATCTAGCCCCCATTCCGGCACTCCGCCGGAGGGGGAAATCATCACCGGTGGCCATCTTCATCATCCCGGTGGCCACCACGATAAGGAGGGAGTAGTCCACCCTCAGGGATGAGGGTTTCTACCAGTAGCTATGTGTTTAATCTCTCTCTCTCTGTCTCTCTCTCTCGTGTTCTTGAGATGTCACGATCTGGAGGTATCGCGGCCTTTGTTAATATAGTCAGATCATATGGTGTTTTCCCCTCTCTATCTTGTGATGAATTGAGTTTTCCCTTTGAGATTTCATTTTATCGGATTGAATACTTTTATGGATTTGAAAACACTTGATGTATGTCTTGCTATGAATACCCGTGGTGACAATGGGGTATCGTATTGATCCACTTGATATATGTTTTGGCACTCAACCCGCAGATTCCCGAGGTGACATTGGGGTAATCTATTCATAGGGGTTGATGCATGTTCTTGTCTTTGTTTCTCTAGTAGAAATTTTGGGGCACTCTTTGAGGTTCTTTGTGTTGGATTGAGTATTATGAATCTGAAATTGTTTGATGCATATCGTATAATGAACTCACAGGTACTCGCGGTGACATTGGGGTATCTAGGTGACATTAGAGTTGGTTGATATGTATCATATGGTGTTATTTTAGTACAAACTCTTGATTAGATCGATCAGAAAGAATAGCTTGCTGTTATTTTAGTACGAACTCTAGGATAGATTGATCGGGAAGAATAGCTTTGAGGTGATTTTGCTAGGATAGATTGATCGGAAAGAATAGCTTTGAGGTGATTTCGTACCCTACAAACAATTTCTTCTTATGTTCTCCGCTAGATAAGAACTTTGGAGTGATTCTTCATTGCACTTTGAGGGATAATCATATGATCCAACTATGTTAGCATTGTTGAGAGATTGCACTAGTGAAAGTATGCACCCTAGGCCTCATTTTCCATCATTGTTTGTGCTCCATTTTACTATTTACTATGTTGCTGTTTTTATTGTACGCACTACAAAAACTCATATCTACTATCCATACTACACTTTTATCACCATCTCTTCGCCGAACTAGTGCACCTATACAATTTGCCATTGTATTGGGTGTGTTGGGGACATAAGTGATTTCTTTTATTTGATGCAGAGATTATCTTCATCCTACACCTCCCACGGATTGATAAACCTTAGGTTATCCACTTGAGGGAAAATTGCTACTGTCCTACAAAACTCTACGCTTGGAGGCCCAACACGAGTCTACAAGAATAAAGTTACGTAGTAGACATCACCTGCTTCTTGGCATCCGTGGACACCTCTTCTGTAGCATAGCGGGCAAGGTTCTCAAACTCTCTACTATAGGCATCAACAACCATCTTATCCTGGGTGAAACTACAGAACTCTTCTCTCTTGCATCGATGAGGGCTTGAGGAATGTGATGCTTGCGAAAAGCCTCAGTGAAATCTCTCTAGGTAGGTATCTGGCCAGCTGGAATCGTAGCCTCGTAGTTCCGCAACCAAAGACTAGCAGGACCTTCCAAGTGATATGTAGCATAGGTGACCTTGTCACCTTCAGCTACGTTCGCGGAATGCAACTTATGAGTGATGCTACGGAGCCAGTCATCTGCATCGAGTGGCTCAATGGAATGATGAAAGGTAGGTGGGTGCAAGCCGATGAAGTCATGGATGGTCGCAGACTCTTTGTACTGATGTGTGGTGTTCTCCTCGATACGTGCTAACAAGCAGTTAGACTCACGCTTGTTCCTCTCCAGCTCTAACATCAATTCTGCCAACGAAGGCTGGTCGGGAGGATCCTCATCCCTACCATCTCCGTGGTTTAGGCTTCGAGCAACAACACTTCGCTTAACTGACGACATCCTGAGAAACAAAACCAAGGACGAAATCAACATCAACTATAGGATGCATAATGTAGGATAAGGAAATTAGTATCTTCCGAACTCCTAGGACAATTCTGGCAGCATAACGGCAGTAAAATGCTCAAAATGAGACATCCTGCTAATGATGGGGTAGTGCAACAACTCAACATCATCACTCAAGGTTTGTGATAGTACTAAACAAACTAAACTGAAAGTACTCGAAAACTGGAATATGACTCTGATCAACCAATCCTATGGGACTACGGACTAGTAACTCATGATCACGATGATGTAAGAGAAAGCCTAGTTCCTTCGATACCAAAGATGTCGGGAACCCACAAGTGTAGGGGATCACAACAGCTTTGATGAGAGAAGGGACTAGTCGCAAAAAGTATTCAACCCAAATTTATTGATTCGACACAAAAGAAGGAGCCAAAGAATATTCTTGAGTATTAGCAGTTGAGTTGTCAATTCAACCACACAAAGGATAACTTAGTTGAGTTGTCAATTCAACCACAAGTCTGCAGCAAAGTATTTAGTAGCAAAAGTGGTATGATAATAAAGGTAACGGTAGCAAAAGTAAAGATAATTGTTTTGGGGTTTTGTAGTAGTTATAATGATAGCAACGGAAAAGTAAATAAGCGAAGAACAATATGTGAAAAGCTCGTAGGCAATGGATCGATGATGGATAATTATGCGGATCGATTCCTCATGTAATAGCTATAACATAGGGTGACCAGAACTAGCTCCAATTCATCAATGTAATGTAGGCATGTATTCCGTAAATAGTCATACGTGCTTATGGAAAAGAACTTGCATGACATCTTTTGTCCTACCCTCCCGTGGCGGTGGGGTCCTAGCGGAAACTAAGGGATATTAAGGCCTCCTTTTAATAGAGAACCGGAACAAAGCATTAGCACATAGTGAATACATGAACTCCTCAAACTACGGTCATCACCGAGAAGTATCCCGATTATTGTCACTTCGGGGTTGTCGGATCATAACACATAATAGGTGACTATAGACTTGCAAGATAGGATCAAGAACACACATATATTCATGAAAACATAATAGGTTCAGATCTGAAATCATGGCACTTTCGGGCCCTAGTGACAAGCATTAAGCATAGCAAAGTCATAGCAACATCAATCTCAGAACATAGTGGATACTAGGGATCAAACCCTAACAAAACTAACTTGATTACATGGTAAATCTCATCCAACCCATCACCGTCCAGCAAGCCTACGATGGAATTACTCACGCGCGGCGGTGAGCATCATGAAATTGGTGATGGAGGATGGTTGATGATGACGACGACGACGAATCCCCTCTCCGGAGCCCGAGACGGACTCAGATCAGCCCTCCGAGAGAGATTAGGGCTTGGCGGCGGCTCCGTGTAAGTAAAAGCGATGAAACTTTCTCTCGATTTTTTCTCCCGAGCGTGAATATATGGAGTTGGAGTTGAGGTCGGTGGAGGTCCAGGGGGCCCACGAGATAGGAGGGCGCGCCCTAGGGGGGGGCCCCTGTCTCGTGGACAGCCGTGGGCCCCTGGTGTATTTCTTTGGCCCAAAAATTCTTATTAATTCCAAAAAGTGCCTCCATGGATTTTCAGGACATTCCGAGAACTTTGTGTTTTCTACACATAAAACACCATCATGGCAGTTCTGCTGAAAACAGCGTCAGTCCGGGTTAGTTTCATTCAAATCATGCAAGTTAGAGTCCAAAACAAGGGCAAAAGTGTTTGGAAAAGTAGATACGTTGGAGACGTATCAACCCCCCCAAGCTTAAACCTTTGCTTGTCCTCAAGCAATTCAGTTGATAAACTGAAAGTGATAAAGAAAAACTTTTACAAACTCTGTTTGCTCTTGTTGTTGTAAACATGAAAAGCCAACATTCAAGTTTCAACAAATATTATGAACTAACCGTACTCACAAATAGTCACAATAACACTTAGGTCTCACAATTACTCATATCAATAGCATAATCAGCTAGCGAGCCATAATAATAAAACTCGGATGACAACACTTTCTCAAAACAATCATAACATGATATAACAAAATGGTATCTCGCTAGCCCTTTACGAGACCATAAAACATAAATCAGAGCACCTTTAAAGATCAAGGACTGACTAAACATTGTAATTCATGGTAAAAGAGATCCAGTCAAGTCATACCCAATATAAACCAATAGTAATGAATGCAAATGACAGTGTGCTCTTAGCGGGTGCTTTTTAATAAGAAGGGTGATGACTCAACATAAAAGTAAATAGATAGGCCCTTGAGAGAGAGCGAGGATTTGTAGAGGTGCTAGAGCTCGATTTTAAAATAGAGATTGAATAACATTTTGAGCGGCATACTTTTCTTTGTCAACACAACAACTATGAGATGGCTGTATCTTCCATACTACATGCATTATAGGCGGTTCCCAAACAGAATGGTAAAGGTTTATACTCCCCAACCACCAACAAGCATCAATCCATGGCTTGCTCGAAACAACGAGTGCCTCCAACTAACAACAACCACAGGGGAGTTTTGTTTAATTATTTTGATTTGCTTTGATCTTTTTGGATCATGGGACTGGGCATCCGGTTCTGGCCCTTTCTCGTGAATGAGGGCGAGTCCACTCCTCTTGAGAATAACCCACCTAGCATGGAAGATATAGGCAGCCCTAGTTGTAACATGAGCTGCTCGAGCATACAAAACAGAATTTCATTTGAAGGTTTGGAGTTTGGCACATACAAATTTACTTGGAGCAGCGGTAAATACCGCATATAGGAAGGTATAGTGGACTCATATGGAACAACTTTGGGGTTTAAGGAGTTTGGATGCACAAGCAATATTCCGCTTAAATGCAGGTGAAGGCTAGCAAAAGGCGGGAAGCGACCAAGCGAGAGAGCGACAATAGTCATAAACATGCATTAAAATTAATTCACACGAATACAAGCATGAGTAGGATATAATCCACCATGAACATAAATATCATGAAGGCTATGTTGATTTGATTCAACTACACGCGTGAACATGTGCCAAGTCGAGTCACTCAATTCATTCAAAGGAGGATACCATCCCATCATACCACATCATAATCATTCTAATAGCATGTTGGCACATAAGGTAAACCATTATAACTCATAGCTAATCAAGCATGGCACAAGCAACTATAATCTCTAAATGTCATTGCAAATATGTTTACTTCATAATAAGCTGACTCAGAAACGATGAACTCATCATATTTACAAAAACAAGAGAGGTCGAGTTCATACCAGCTTTTCTCATCTCAATAAGTCCATCATATATCGTCATTATTGGCTTTCACTAGCACGACCGAACGATGTGTATAATAATATTAGTGCACGTGCATTGGACTAAGCTGGAATCTGCAAGCATTCAACTCAAGAGAGAAGACAGGTAATATGGGCTCTAAGTTAAATAAACAATCATGCATATGAGAGCCACTAAACACTTTCAAAATGGTCTTCTCGACCCCCAAAGGAAAGAAAAAAATAAAACTATTTACACGGGAAAGCTCCCAACAAGTAAAAGAAGAAGAAGAAGAAATCTTTTTGGGTTTTCAATTTAATTTCTACTACAAGCATGGAAATTAAACTAACTAATTTTTTGGTTTTTCTTAAGGTTTATCAAACACACAAGAAGAAAACTAGAAAAAGAAATTTAAACTAGCATGGATAATACAATGAAAGAGTATGAGCACCGACAACTAGTGCGTGAACATGAATGTAAAGTCGGTGAGAAATACGTACCCCCAAGCTTAGGCTTTTGGCCTAAGTTGGTATAGTACCAAGGACCGCCTGGCTGATGTCCATAAGTGAAACCGGGGTCGTACTGAGATGCAGCGACAACCGCCTCCTGAGCTGCGGCGTGTTGGCGAGCTGCCTCCGCTCCCCTCTCGTGTTCAGCTGCTTCCTCCCTGGTGACAATATATCTTCCTTTTGCCTGATAATCAAAAAGGTAGGGAGCAGGAAGAGTAACATGGACAACGTTTTGTCTATCATAGATTAGTCAATAATGGAGGAATTGTTCATTCCTCGCAAGAAATTGATGATTGAACATAGCTTCTTTATCCAAATAAACAGGAGGTAAAATCATACCCCCCCCTCTCGTGGGGCTATATTAAGAGAATTAGGCACACGGGTTGCATAAATTCCTCCAAATAAATTTCCCTTTCTACTATTATTCTGCAACCTACGTGCAACTATTGCCCCCAAGTTATAACCTTTCTAACCTAACACAACACTCTTGAGGACACAAAGATCAGGGACACACATGTGACATGCTTCATCCTTACCGTTAATGCATCTACCAATAAAGAGAGCAAAATAATGCATAGCAGGAAAATGAATGCTCCCTATGGTAGCTTGTGCTATGTCCCTAGATTCTCCCATAGTAATACTAGCAAGAAAATCTCTAAATTCAGATTTGTGAGGATCATTAATATTACCCCACTGCGGGAGTTTGCAAGCAGTTGTGAAATCATCTAAATCCATGGTATAAGATGTATCATAAATATCAAATATGACACTAGGAGAATTATGCGCATAGTTATATTTAAACCTCCGCACAAAAGAATCAGTCAATTGATAGTACTGCGGACACTTATCTTGTAAGAAGTCCTCCAACTTAGCATTACGCACATACATGTCAAATTCCTCCTTGAAGCCTGCTTCGACCATAAAATCATCGGATGGCCACTCACAAGCTCGTACATCCGCGTCCCTTGGCAATTCAACATCTTGCTCACGTATAGCAATCCTGGGCCCTTTCTTCACCAAGGAACCACCTTGGTACATTCTCCTAAACATAATTCTTTTTCTGAAAAATTTCTGAAATTTTAGTAACTTCAAAATAAAAGTGAATAAAACTAAACAAGATTTGTAGCAACTACTCCTACAAGTGCCTAGAGCCTATATCATGCATTGGAATTGCTTGGGACCTCATAAATTTAACATGCAAGCTCAAGAACATGGTCACCTATGCAGCAAAAATTTGCAATGAATAAAGCACTAGAACAAAAACTAATTGGACCAATGGAGGAGTCACATACCAAGCAACAATCTCCCAAAGCAGTTTTGTGAATGGAGCTTTGAGCAAGGAGATCGAAAATCGCAGCAAAATGAGCTAGAACTCGTGCTTGAGCTGGATGGGGATTTTTTTGGGTAGAAGATGAAGTGTGTGGGTGCTGGCATAAGTGGAGGGGGCCACCAGGGGCCCATGAGACAGGGGGCGCGCCCTATGGGGGGGCGCCCTCCACTCTCGTGGCCTGGTGCTTGCCCCTCCTGCAGTGATTTCAGTGCCTAAAATCCTCAAATATTCCAGAAAAAATCATACTAAATTTGCAGGGCATTTGGAGCACTTTTATTTTTGGACTATTTTTTAATGCACGGATAATTCAGAAAACAGACAGATAATACTATTTTGCTTTATTTATTCTAAATAACAGAAAGTAAAAAGAGGGTACAGAAGGTTGTGCCTTCTAGTTTCATCCATCTCGTGATCATCAAAATGAATCCACTAACAAGGTTGATCAAGTCTTGTTAACAAACTCATTGCGAATAACACGGAACTGGAGAAATTTCGAATAACACTAAGTTACCTCAACGGGGATATGAAAATCCCCAACAATAAGAATATCATACTTTTTCTTGATAGTAGGGAGAGGAAATTCAAAACCTCCAATAATAATAGTTGGAGCTTTTCCAATAGAATTGATGCTATGAACTTGAGATTGTTTCCTCGGAAAGTGTACCGTATGCTCATTACCATTAACATGAAAAGTGACATTGCCTTTGTTGCAATCAATAACAGCCCCTGCAGTATTAAGAAAAGGTCTACCAAGGATAATAGACATACTATCGTCCTCGGGAATATCAAGAATAACAAAGTCCGTTAAGATAGTGACATTTGCAACCACTAGCAGGCACATCCTCACAAATACCGGCAGGTATAGCAGTTGATTTATCAGCCATTTGCAAAGATATTTCAGTAGGTGTCAACTTATTCAATTCAAGTCTACGATATAAAGAGAGGCATAACACTAACACGGCTCCAAGATCACATAAAGCAGTTCTAACATAATTTCTTTTAATGGAGCATGGTATAGTTGGTACACCGGATCTCCAAGTTTCTTTGGTATTCCACCCTTAAAAGTGTAATTAGCAAGCATGGTGGAAATTTCAGCTTCGGTATCTTTCTTTTATTTGTGATGATATCCTTCATATACTTAGCATAAGGTTTACTTTAAGCATATCAGTTAAGCGCATACGTAAGAAAATAGGTCTAATCATTTCAGCAAAGCGCTCAAAATCCTCATCATCCTTTGTCTTGGATGGTTTAGGAGGAAAGGGCATGGGTTTATGAACCCATGGTTCTCTTTCTCTACCGTGCTTCCTAGCAACAAAATCTCTCTTATCATAATGTTGATTCTTTGATTGTGGGTTATCAAGATCAACAGCAGGTTCAATCTCTACTTCATTGTTTTTGCTAGGTTGAGCATCAACATGAACATTATCATTAACATTATCACTAGGTTCATGTTCATCACCTGATTGTGTTTGACATCGAAATAGAAATATCATTGGGATTCTCAGGTGTGTCTACAGTAGGTTCACTAGAAGCATGCAAAGTTCTATCATTTTCTTTTCTTCTTTTTAGAAGAACTAGGTGCCTCTAAATTATTTCTCTGAGAATCTTGCTCGATTCTCTTAGGGTGGCCTTGAGGATACAAAGGTTCTGAGTCATTCTACCAGTTCTAGTAGCCACTCTAACAACAAAGTCATTTTATTATTTAATTCATCAAGCAAATCATTTTGAGCTTTGAGTACTTGCTCAGCTTGAGTAGCGACCATAGAAGCATATTTGCTAATGAGTTTGAGTTCACCTTTAACTCTAGCCATATTATCACCCACGCGTCCTATCTCGAAAGCATTATTCTTTAACTCTCTACCAACATAAGCATTAAAACTTTCTTGCCTAGCCATAAAGTCATCAAATTCATCTAAGCATGGGCTATGAAATTTAGTAGAGGGGATTTCAACTTTATCATATCTATAGAGAGAATTTACCTTTACTACGTGTCGGGTTATCAAGACAATGTGGTTCTTCAACAGCGGTATATTAAGACCATGTATTTCTTCAATAGGAGGTAAATTCTTAACATCTTCACTTTAATACCTTTTTCTTTCATTGATTTCTTTGCCTCTTGCATATCTTGAGGTGAGAAATAAAACACCTCTCTTCTTGGAGTGGGTTTAGGAATAGGCTCGGGAGTTGGCTCAATTGGTTCAGGAATTGCCTCGAGAATTGGCTCGGGAAGAGTCAATTATTTTCATTAGTCAACATATTATTCAATAGTATTTCAGCTTAAATCATTGTTCTTTCCTGAAAACACAACCAACACAACTATCCAAGTAGTCCTTGGAAGCATCGGTTAGTCCATTATAAAAGATATCAAGTATTTCATTTTTCTTGAGAGGATGATCGGGCAAAGCATTAAGTAACCGGAGAAGCCTCCCCAAGCTTGTGGGAGACTCTCTTCTTTGATTTGCACAAAATTATATATTTCCATAAGGCAGCTTGTTTCTTATGAGCAGGGAAATATTTAGCGAAGTAATAAATCATATCACAGGGACTACGCACACAACCAGGAGCAAGAGAATTATACCAAGTCTTAGCATCACCCTTTAATGAGACGGAAATATCTTAAGGATATAAAAATAGCGAGACTTCTCATCATTAGTAAACAGGGTGGCTATATCAATAAACTTGGTAAGATGTGCCACAACAGTTTCAGATTCAAGGCCATAAAAAGGATAAGATTCAACTAAAGTAATAATCTCAGGATCAACAGAGAATTCATAATCCTTATCGGTAACACAGATAGGTGAAGTAGCAAAAGTAGGGTCAGGTTTCATTCTAGCATTAAGAGACTGCTGCTTCCATTTAGCTAATAATTTCTTAAGATCATATCTATCATTGCAAGCAAAGATAGCTCTAGCAACTTCTTCATTCATAACATAACCCTCAGGAACAACAGGCAATACATAATCATTGGGAGAACCTTCATCATCACTATCATCAATAATAGCATCTTCAATAATTTCATTCCCCCTAACTCTAGCAAGTTGTTCATCAAGAAATTCACCTAATGGCAAAGTAGTATCACACAGAGAAGTAGTTTCACCATGCATAGCAGAAATGGCATCATCAATAACATGCGACATATCAGAATTCATAGCGATAGCAGGTTTAGGTGTGCAAGCTTACTAATAACGGAAGGAGAATCTAGTGCGAGCTAGATGGCGGTTCCTTACCTCCCTCGTAGTTGAGGGCAAAATCGTGGTTCGTCGTCTTTCAAGTTCTTCATAGTGATCAACAGATATAAATCCCAAGTGACTCGAGAGAATAGAGCTATGCTCCCGGCAATGGCGCCGAAATTAGTCTTGATAACCCACAAGTGTAGGGGATGCAGCGACTTTCGAGGGTAAAGTATTCAACCCAAATTTATTGATTCGACACAAGGGAGCCAAAGAATATTCTTGAGTATTAGCAGTTGAGTTGTCAATTCAACCACACTGGATAACTTAGTATCTGCAGCAAAGTATTTAGTAGCAAAAGTGGTATGATAATAAAGGTAGCGGTGGCAAAAGTAAAGATAATTGTTTTGGGGTTTTGTAGTAGTTGTAATGATAGCAACGGAAAAGTAAATAAGCGAAGAACAATATGTGAAAAGCTCGTAGGCAATGGATCGATGATGGATAATTATGCGGATCGATTCCTCATGTAATATCTATAACATAGGGTGACATGAGAACTAGCTCCAGTTCATCAATGTAATGTAGGCATGTATTAGTAAATAGTCATACGTGCTTATGGAAAAGAACTTGCATGACATCTTTTGTCCTACCCTCCGTGGCAGCGGGGTCCTAGCGAAACTAAGGGATATTAAGGCCTCCTTTTAATAGAGAACCGGAACAAAGCATTAGCACATAGTGAATACATGAACTCCTCAAACTACGGTCATCACCGAGAAGTATCCGATTATTGTCACTTGGGGTTGTCGGATCATAACACATAATAGGTGACTATAGACTTGCAAGATAGGATCAAGAACACACATATATTCATGAAAACATAATAGGTTCAGATCTGAAATCATGGCACTCGGGCCCTAGTGACAAGCACTAAGCATAGCAAAGTCATAGCAACATCAATCTCGAACATAGTGGATACTAGGGATCAAACCCTAACAAAACTAACTTGATTACATGGTAAATCTCATCCAACCCATCACCGTCCAGCAAGCCTACGATGGTATTACTCACGCCTGGCGGTGAGCATCATGAAATTGGTGATGGAGGATGGTTGATGATGACGACGACGACGAATCCCCTCTCCGGAGCCCGAGCGGACTCGAGATCAGCCCTCGAGAGAGATTAGGGCTTGGCGGCGGCTCCGTGTTGTAAAAGCGCGATGAAACTTTCTCTCTGATTTTTTTCTCCCGAACATGAATATATGGAGTTGGAGTTGAGGTCGGTGGAGGTCCGGGGCCCACGAGATAGAGGCGCGCCCTATAGGGGCCCCCTCTCGTGGACGGTGTGGGCCCCTGGTGTATTTCTTTCGCCTAGAAATTCTTATTAATTCAAAAAGTGCCTCCGTGGATTTTCAGGACATTCCGAGAACTTTTCTTTTCTACATAAAACAACATCATGGCAGTTCTGCTGAAAACAACGTCGATCCGGGTTAGTTTCATTCAAATCATGCAAGTTAGAGTCCAAAACAAGGGCAAAAGTGTTTGGAAAAGTAGATCGTTGGAGGCAGAATAAACATCAGTATCTTTGGCCCTTTACGAGCCCACGGCGACTCTAGCCCATAATGAACAGTAATTTTCTTTGTACCCGTTAACGGCCCATGATTTACATGGGCGTTTCCACCCGTGTTAGCTTTGGCCTATTGACGCCCATACGTTCTTGGGCTCCTTTCGACCCTCGATTACTTCGGCCCGTTCTTGGCATGTTCCCCTAATGGGCCAAATTCGCCCATGGCAAAAGTCGACCCGTTCGACCTCTTACCTAATGGGCCAAATTCAGCCCATGGCAAAAGTCGGCCCGTTCCGCTAGCCGTCCTATATTACGGCCCATTAACGACCGTTATGCCCGTGATGAAATTAAGCTTTTGCAGATCCTACGACACGTTAACGGCCCATTACCATCTTTGGGCGATACCAATTACGCCGATTCGACCCATGTGACCCATTTATCCAAGCGGCCCAAGGCCTACCGATTCTGAGCCCATTTATCGACTACCGAGGCCCACCGATTCTGAGCCCATTTATCGACGGCCCGTAGGAGACCCATGGATCCTACGGCCCGTATATGGCCCATGGGTAGTTGCGACCACTAGCAAACCAGGAAAAAAAGACTAGGAAATAATTAAGGCCCAAACTAACGCTAGGCTATTAAAGGCGATTACGCAGATTACATCCACTCGGCATCAAAGATCGCCACGGTGCAAATATAGGGAACACCCTACATTATACAAAAATGGCTTGTTGTTTTCTTGAGCGGTGGTGCTGCGTTAAGAATAAATTTTGTATCGCACCAAAACAAATTACAACTATATAACAAAAGGAAGGTTGGCATAAAACTTATGATCTAGCAGATAAATGCACCACGAAGTTGAAGCTCGGTTCATTTGACTGGATATTACGTTTTCATGTTGTATTGTCCGATGGAACACCATAACCCTCGCCTTCATTTCCCTAGGCTCTGAACAACATAGCAAATGTCGATAGTCGGTTTCAAAACCATGCATATCTTGACAACATTGAGCAATGTTTCTCCTTGTTTCACAAAGGGCCTCTGTTAGGGAATGGACTTGTGTGCAGGCCTTGAGATACAACATTGCTTTGAGCTTGCATATATTGATCATGAGGCGGTTTGGACAATATTGCCTTAACAACCAACCCAAGTATACGCAGGCGTGCTTTTGGCTTTGTTAGTGGACATGTCTTGACCCACTGCGAGAAGAGGCGACATTGCGGTTATAGTTGCCTCGCCACCTTCGGAAGGTGGCGGTTCCTCATTTTTCCATAGCTCATTTGAAAAGTTGAGGTTTTACATTAGTAGTACCAAAACAGAAGATATTAAGGAGGCAGCAAAAACAAACAAAATAGCTTTGGTCTATATACAGAACTTATTCTGGCGAACCAATGTGAAATATTAGTTGTATTTTATTGCAAAGTACATAATAAAACCAGGTTCCAAACATATGACCATGTACCATCGCTAATGTATTGTCTATTTCTTCAGGGCTAAGGATAAAGAGACGAAGTTTATAATACGGTAAGCATAGTATGACATCATTCATATCACAAAACAACTGAGAATAGACAAACAGGCAATTGTAACATTGTGTGGGCAAGTCCAGCACAGAACTAGATTACAGGTCAAGATCAAAGGAACATCACTCCTCCCTTTTAAACCTTGTAAGGTGCAATGATACGCTAAGACAATTGTGTATAAAATTGAAAAGAGTAATAGACATTGGCTGCAAACCATGCGGTTCAAGGCACAAGTCAGAGTAAGTAGTAGTTAAAAGGCATGAGGATTAAGGACTTACAACAGCGGCTTTGGTGGTGTAGTCATGCCCTTCTTTTCTTTGGTGTGCGGTCCTTGAAGATTTCCACACATTTGGTTCGGTACTTTACGGGCCTTGCGGGCTTTCCTCTGCATTCGAACAAGTCAATATAGATCGATAATATGGTACAATGAAAAGAGTGAAACAACATCTAATTACAAGAGCTTCGCGATGTGCAATATAGCTACGAGATCACGTAAATGCATTGGAATTTCACTTTAAATGCGGTTGGCCTTGTTCTTTGAACAGTTCACCTACAAGAAGATAGATTTTTGTGGCACATGCGTCAATAGGACTTCAACATGTGACCTCATCACATATATATATAATGTACACGATACTTGGATCGGACCGGTGTTTAACAAGGCCCTCCGGTCTTCATCCGATATTTTCCACTGGAGATGTTTGGGAAAGTTCACTGTTAGCCTTGCCTTCAAAGTGAGTTTTCCTCGAGTTATACCGATCTTGTCGTGAAGCAGACTTGAAAACATGGGTGCAAGCTTGCAGGTTGCATCATCTTGGCTATCAACTTGAACCTCATCTGTTGAAAATTGTGGGAGTCTCATTATCGACAACTAGAAAGTATGGGATGAGCAAGGCGATATTACTAGTTTCCATACATAACAATACTTACAGATAAATGGTCGAGGAAGGTGTTGAACGGGTTTCATCTTTGTCATTCATGTCTTGAATCCATGTTGGGAGGATACGTACATGACACCTAACAGCAACCACTTGCCTCGATACTAACTTGGTGACTCTGTAGCATCACGTGGCCTTTTAAACCTACCTCAAAATGGATCTCCATTCTTCCTCCTCTAGATTTAGTTAACCTATCGAGCATTATCCCTGATGTTTGTTTCCTCTTGCGCCTAGGTGCTAGTCCAACAACAAACATAGGAAGTGTTAGTGTACATCAAACTGTGAGACTACATATAAAGAGCATGCAACTGTAACTTGACTCCAGCAACTACCTTCTTGTTGTTGAAGCTCACAAGGTTCATCTGATATTGCCAACTCGTCTTGTGTCAAGAGTGCTTGGGAAGTAGTGTCGGTGGCAAGGGAGCTTGAGGAGCGTCTTTGCTAGCTCGGTTGGCCGACGAGTATGTTGTCTTGTTGGTAGTACTATGGTAGGTGTTGCAAGAACTAGGGCTGTCTCTGCTTGTTTGGTGGCAGCTATTTGTTTCTGTTTGGCTTTTTTTGCAGCTCGTGTAGCATGGGATGCCGTGTTTGTAGAATTTTCCGCTGGACTTTGACCTTATATTGCACCATCAGTACCAGTAGAATCTGCAGGATTCATCTGCTTCTCATTCCCTGCCATTCTCTGTTTCTTCCTCTTTCTCATTGCCATGTTAAGTCAAGCCAACAAGAAAAATGAATAACAATTTAGTTCTTCAGAACAAATTGATACGTGATGCAGACGAATAAAACTTTGATGTTAGACAACCACATGATAGGAGGATGTAATATGTATGAAAAACAGGACGGAAGATATAACCAGAACTATGATGTGTAAACTAAGAAGAAGACATTTCACCAAATTAGAAGCAATGCACTGGAAGGTAGACACCATATGAAAGATGCTACAAATATCGCTCTGCCAAGTTAACGGTGTCTCAGCATAAATGGCGTTTAAACAAATGTGAAGCAGTACAAGAAATAAATCATATGCAAGATGCAAACAACATCACACTACCATGTTAGAGGTCTCTCGTCATTAGTGCCATTGCATATTCACAGCATTGCATATTCACAGCTTATGATGTGTAAACTAAGGAGAAGGCATTTCAACAAATTAGAAGCAATGAAAGCTATACACCATATGAGAGATGCAAATAATATCACTCTACCAAGTTAAAACTGTCTCGTCATAAGTGCCATTTCAACAAATTAGTAGTACAAGCTAGAAAAGAATGTGAGATGTAACCTATATCACACTCCAAA
Organism: Aegilops speltoides; assembly: GCA_021437245.1. Lineage (NCBI taxonomy): Eukaryota > Viridiplantae > Streptophyta > Magnoliopsida > Poales > Poaceae > Aegilops > Aegilops speltoides. The sequence continues at coordinate 163,252,474 of CM038144.1, forward strand.
GTCAAACGTGTCCTATGATAAGTGATTGTTGCAGGTTACACAATGGTAGTAATTTGATGTAAGAACATGGTGTGATAGACAGGTATTGTATGTTCTAGAAACAGGAACACATGTCTTATTCAAGTATAATGTGTAAAGTAAGCAGATGGAATTCAACAAAATTAGAAGCAATACAAGCTAGACATCACACATAACATGCAACCACATATAACAGTTCCAAGTTAGAGGAGCACGGTGATCTTTGCACTAGGGGAGGCGTGCTCATCATAAACATAGCTTTGTTGAGTGTCTATGCATGTGTTGTCTTGGAAATCATCTTGGGGGTGTGGAGGGTAGAAACTGTAGAGGCCCTCCGTTTGGAAGGAGCACCTTTATCCGCTGCCTTGCTAACTTCCTTCCGCTTTATTGATTTTGAATTGTCAAGTAAAACCGACAAGAAAAGGCAATAAAATTCTCTCTTGAGAACTCATTCATGCATAATCTTGACAATCACTACTTTGATGTAAAGGCAAACACATGATACCGGGATGGAATATGTACGAAAAGCAGGAACGGCATGGCATGTTCTGGCTGTTTGTGTAAACTAAGCGAAACCATTCCAGCAAATAAGAAGCAATGCAAGCTAGACACCACATGAAAGATGCAACCAATATGACTTGCCAAGTTAAAAGTGTCCCATCATAAATGGAATTTCAACAAATTAGAAGCGGCGCATGCTATAAATCATATGAAAGATGCAACTAATATCGCACTTGCATATACTAAAGGTGTCTCGTCATATTGATTGATGCGGGATACAAAAAACAATAGTTTTATGTAAGGACATGCTTAATAGACGGATGTACTATGTACTAAATACAGGAAGGCATGTCACATTACTTGGTATAATGTCACATTTACGGGAGTATAAGCTAAGCAGACTAGCACATGTAGTTTAACTAGATTGGAAGAATTACAATCTAGACACCATATGCAACATGCAACCACATATCACATTTGCCAAGTTAGAGCAAGCACTGCAATGCTAGTGTAGGGGAAATCTTGTAATCAACTCTGAGCTATGTTCACTATCTTCATCTAGCATTTTGTTTCTTGAGAATCATGTCGGGAGGTCGACCTTTGCATTCTTTAAATGAGGAGTAGTCCCTTGCTGCCTGCCTCGTCATAAGTGATTGATGAGGGATACACAAGAATATTAGTTTGATGTAAGAACATGGTTAATACAGATGTACTAGTATGTACCAAAAGCGAAAGGCATGTCATATTCAAGCGTATAATGTGTACGCTAATCGGATGCAATTTAACCAAATTGGAAGCAATACAAGCTAGACATCCGGTGGAGTGGTGAACATGATCATCTAGGACACGAGAGCACGGTGGGAGGCGGTGCTTCGCCACCATCGCGGCTTTTAGTTGGCTTCGGTGATGCTGTCTTTGTTGGGCTTGTCTTTGGCTCGGCCGATGCCACGACTAACTATTTGTCTTCGGAGCTCACGGGATGGTGGTTCATGTAAAAATATCTTTCCTTATCTTCATAAAGACCGACTTGACCTTTCGAATACAAGCTAGACACCATATGGAACATGCAACCACATATGACACCATGAAGTTAAAGCAAGCACACAGGATGGTGGTTCATTGCGGCGAGGTCATCAACTCGAGCAACGTTTACCGTCTCCATCTCACGTCTGCACCCTTTATAGCGCGATAACGTGTCTTGCCTACTAGCATACGAAGCTGGAGCGACTTCTCTATTTTCTTTGCTGCTTCTCTTTCGGCAGGAGAGTCTGAAATACCCTTACATAAAAACACAATAGTGAGAGTATGGGTGAAGTGTGTGCGAGAACTAGTGCCTTTGTAAAAGTAGCGAGATAGCGGTGGCTGAAAAATAAATGACAGGAGACATATGATAGTTCTACAACATTGCATGGCAAACAAAATTAGATTCTACTCCGTATGATTTTGTAATATATGAGCACAGAAATGCAGGTACTCCTCCAAAGCACACCACCACATGTGGTCATATCTAAGATAACGATCATTGAAAATAAATAGGTCGATCGATTTTTAATGAACCGTCCGATCTATATGGAATGGGCAGATGGCCTTCGTCTACCTCCCGCTTGATCCTTGTTGGCGGTCTTTCTCGAACCGCCAGCGACCACCGGCCCAGACCCGTGCCTCCGCCGCCCTGCCCTCCCATCGACCTCACACCACCGCCGTGCTCGGCAGCGCCCCCAAGCCATCCCTTTAATCCCAGCCGACCTCCAGATCGGGCGCTAGTAGATCTAGGCCGCAGACGCCCCTAAGATAAACACCAAGGCGCTGCTTCCCCGGCGTAATAGTCGTACTAGCGCCTGTTACGCCGGGGAATGCTTCCTTTAATTAGGAATCAACTGGCCAGAAATTGAAATTCAGGGGGGCGATAGACCTCTAGCTAAGGTGAAATAGTATATGAGGAGAAACCTTATGCATCGCGAGTTACTAGGAACATCTAGTATCAAGAAGAACCGGTCAACTAGTGTCTTCTGTGGGATGAATACCGTGCAAGCAGAGACATAAGATTTGCACGAATAAGGGAAGAGGAGTACCCTCTTCGGTTGTCGGTGTGGTCACCTCCACATGTCGCACCGATCTTCTTATTTTTACCGGGGAAACCGATGTTCTGGAGGGTGCAGGCTTGGACGAACCCATGGCCAAATTGTGACTGTGTTGCCGTGGCTGTATGTCGGCGGAGGGGAAGCAGATCCGAGGCGGCGAAGGACGGTGTAGCAGAACAACTACGGTGCGGTGGAGGTGGCGAAGTTGGAGCGGCGGTGGTGGCGCCTGAGCGGCATGGTTGAAGCTGGCTTGGAATGCGGACGGCTCGGCCTCGGCTTCAACTACTAGCCGTGGAGGGCGTTGCGGTTGAGGTTGCGGTGGGCGGCGGCGTCGGGTATCGGCTCGGCGTGATGAAGGAGGCGGCGGTTGATGGGTGGGATGGGGTGGCGGACGGAGGACGCCGGGTTTCGCGGCTGGTGGAGAGGTAGTTTTGGCGCCCACGGAGTATGAATGGGGAATCGACGGGTGGGGGAACCATGTTTGATGCAGGGGCGCTTGTTTTGGCTTTTTGAGCAGAAGATGGGGCGCGCTTGTTTGAAATTTGAAAGTACAAACTTTGCCCCCTCTTAAATTCGGACCCTCTGCGGGTAGGGGTAGGATGGTAATCCAGGTGTCCCAAATAGTGGGCGGGGCGATTTGACGCAGCGCATGTGTGCTTAAGCGGCCATTGTGTATGAATGTTTTTGGGCGGTTGCGTGGCGTCTAGATGAAGCTACAAACCTACCCCGGTTTAGACCTTTGGACGTCGGGCGGTAGGTTTCACAGTCGAGTTATTAGAAAAGTAATTTCCTTGTACTACCAAACATTGGTCTCACGCGGTTTGAGGCGAGTAGAGGCTCTTTTGGTAACCGTTCAAAATTTTGAAACACAAGCATTCACGTTTAGAGTACTCTTGAACTATGAGGATTGACCTAAATAGACAATGTTATATTTGACCTTGTATGTTTGAAAACCTCATTAAATTATCCGCTTCCTTTTGAAATTTTGACACTTGAAAATCCTATAACTACAATTATTTTGGAATGAAGGAGCTAAATTTGAATCTATTTTGTACACGACTACATATGCTATTATGTACAAAATCAGAGCAAAGATTGGTACCCCCATAGTTTAGGTATTGAATGGACTTCATGTTGAATTCGGTTTTTTAAACCACCTTAGGTTGAATTCAAATGTATGCTAGTTCATAGGTAGCTATTTATAAATGTCCATTGTGTAACTTTCGTATGTATAATGTGCTTTACACACACAACATGAACTATACTCACGTTTATATTCGATTGCTAAAGCGATGCATTGTCTGGAGTTCAAAATACTAACTATGTGGATCAATTGTGTCGAATAATAACATAGACATGCTCAAATTTGATAGAATCTAGATGTCTGATGGATCAATGACCGCTCCTTACGTGAATTGCAAATATCATGATCCCATCCTAATATTTGGATACAATTTATATCTTTAATCAATGTGTAGAGCAGTCTTTTACGTGTAGTTTCACTCTCCATCGGTGGTCTCTCACACATGCTCACACACTCTCTCCCGAGGTGTCTTTCTCGCACACATTCTCTAGATATAACCCTCCCTCCCTCTCGTAACCATTTACAACTGATTTCACTAACCTTTATCACAAGCACTCTTCCTCTCGCAAACATACACATGCACAATCCTCATCGACCCGTTCTATATACATGGACCTACCTACGTGTCTCATGTACGCACATTATCTTACTTTGTCTCTCATGCATTATCTCACACCTCTCTTCCTAATCGTGAGTATGATTCTAGCGAGCATTCATAGGATGCACCTTAAAGTTAGGTTGGATGAATAGTAATATCAGAGATAAAGGGGTTACCTTAGTTCGAGAACCTAGGGTTACAAATCCTAGCTGGCTTTGTCAGTGGACACAGAGTCCTTCACAATTCTGCTATCTTTGTATTGTACGACTAGTCATCCATGGGTCTTCCTAAATGTGTCATGGGCCGACCAATGTGGCACAGGACGGAACCGAACGAAGGGCCTCACCTCGACCCACCGGACCTCACACAGTGACACACCCTCTGCCCCCACGTCTCATTATCTTCTCACACCCACACATACCAACACAAACACCACACACAGAGAAAATTTCTCCTGGTGCCTCTATTCCCTCCCCCCTTGCATATACACACACAAGGGAATGGAATCTCTTGTCGTGACATCATATTCGTCTCTCTCTCTCTCTAGACCACCCTCATTTCTCGTGCTATCTCTCCCACGCCCCCCCCCCCCCGTCGGCCCCTCTATCCACGCCTCTCTCGAATACGTAATACACACACATACCTCTCTAGGCCCCGCCAAATGCATCAACTACACATTCACACATGTTACATCACGTACCCGATTGATCTAAAAAGCCCTCTCTTCACGTTTATTTCACATACAACATTCCTTTTGAATAAAGTGTGGCCAAAAATTATTTTAGAGTTTCTACATATATACAACATTACAAAGTTATATGGAGAGTCTGAACGCTAATTTGCATTGCATTGTGCCCACAATGATATTTATTCGCTTTGTGAATTTGTATATTTTTATACTATATACAAAGTTAGTCATAATAAAAGAAAGCGAAGAGCATCTCTCTCCATTGCATACCCCCTTACGCCCCTTTCACGTATGCACACAAAACTATCTCCGGTCCTCTAAAGTAAGCCCCGAGAAAATTCACGCGTGTTTCATCTTTCTCTCGCGATATATGCAATGACGATCATTGTATTTGAAGCGAAAGCACGATACATACATTGGACTTCATAATCCACTCATTACGGTCAACGTTTACGTTTAGTGGTTATTATACAGTCACGGGCTCTCCGTACAACTTTGTATTTGCTCATGACATGACTAGTTGACCAGTTGAACGCTCCACATGGCACCTCTAGTGTTGCATCACATTATCTCACTAACATCGTGCCCACCTATCGACTTGTATCTACTCTACATCTACACTATTATAAAATACATAAAATACACTCTTATAGAAAACAGAGTTGGTGATGATGGTGTGCCTGCCATCCTGCAATATAGGCCGTCCGATTTATATCTGACGGATAGGAAAGAAACTATGGCAATTTTGCAAAAAGGTACCCACACACCTCTCCACATTTGCAAATAAGGCCTTCCCTCGTTCATCCTTTTCTCCCACAAGATAAACAAGTCATACAAATGCATCTTGATGTTACGTGCAACACACGGGCATCTTGCTAGTAAGAATGAAAACAAATGACAAAAAAATATTTTGACGGTGGTGCGAAGTCATGACCGCGGGCACAACGGACAAGGTGGCCTTGTATTGGTATGCTGAGCCGTCTGTTTTAACACACATGAGCTGGTGTGGTGATTATACATACATGCACGCATGCACACGAACTCCATCCACGCAACACTCACACAAACACATGCACCCACGCACACACACAACACTCACACGTACACACGCAGCCACGCACACACACAACACTCACACGCACACACGCACGCATGCATGCACACACCAGTACACCACACAACCAACACACACTCTCACGCTCAAGTGCTCAACCTACACGTGCATGCGCACATCAGCCCACAGCAGACACATACACAACGGTGATTCCCGCGCACGGGTTGGAGCCTTGTCGCGCCTGCGTAAATTTGTGTTTATCTGACCTTTTCCCTATGCGAACTGATAGGTGGGACCCACAAGGAACATGGTCAATTTAACTAGTCAACATGGCGCCACGCAGACTATTTGGCTGGTCAGCGAGTGTAATCCGATCTTTGAGCGTGAGCAAGTGACGGATAATCACCATAAAATGTATATAGTGACCGTAATCAGCTTATTCTAAAGTTCGGTGACCGTATTACGCTTTTCTCTCTGTAGGCCCTCCAAAACTACATCTCTACGTTCTCGCATGTTACATCTAACAACTATGCAATACTGCACTACTACTACACTCTAACACAATAAATCATATGTGTTTTAGTTTTACTAGATATCATATTGTTACTTATAATTATTCGGTTTGCATACATTAAAATTGCCTTTGAAATGTATGGCTAGTATCATGTACCTTGGAAAAATCCGCCCTTTCTGTTTAATCGGGTTTGTATCGATGGATCGTGCGAAACAACAAAACTATAGTACTATCTGATACAAGTGGCGATTCTTTGGGCGTCGTGTAAATCTACTCCTCCGTCGTAAGAGTGGAGCGCTCGCTTTCATAAATCTTCTAGTCCCTTTCACCAACATGTGGGACATCAAGCTACCGGGTCCACGTGCCATACCGAAATACAGTGCAGAGCAGCGGGGTGAAGCACCCCAGTCATGGCGCCGGCGTAGTAATGAGCAATGAGGCATCAAATCACAAAGCTGCACCTTTCCATGATTAAGTTGGAGGGCGAAGTAATAATGCTAAAAAGAAGTTGGAGGGGCGAAGCAACCATCATTTCACTCGTTCTTTGAATCCGCTTCTCCCTCATCTTCTTCAACTTAACCACGTGTTGCTACGCTGTTGTTACGCCTCATGTGGGACGCGGATCAGCTTGGTAAAGCAACGACACGTGGGACCGCATGTTAGCAAACCGCCAGACAACGTCCTCCAAAAATAAGAAACCTCCCCGCCATCCGCGGCAAAATCACCTCCTTTTACTAATCTTTGATTCTATAATTTTTAGATCAATATAATTGAGATTTGTATAGATAGCACACAGGAGCAAAACCAAGTGAGTGCAGTTAAGGGCATCCACAATGTGTAGCCAAATGTGAAAATAGCTTTTGGCATCGTGGGAACCATTGTGGGCGGTGTTGCCAAAGCCAAAAGATGGAACCGAAGCTCCACGATTGATTGATTGAAGGAATAGAAAAATGCAACGTCTCTCCTCTTTCTCCCATGCTTGGGCGCATGTAGGAGTAATCTGATATAGAACCTGAGTCTACTCCCCTGTCCCTTCTATCACAAATCACAAAGCAATGAGGCGTCAAATCACAAAGCACGGACGAAGCAACTATCATTTCACTCTTCGCTGACTCCGCTTCTCCATCGTCTTCTTCGAGAAACCATCTCACCGCACTAGTACTCCTAGTAGTAGTACTAGTAAAGGACTTCCTGGATGCAAATAAGGCGGTTGTCTCGGCTTGCAGGCGGCACTTGCGAACGACTTACTGTGGTCTCCCTCAATGGTGTTCTCCGTCGAACGCACCTCGCCAAACCACAAAAAAAAGTCGTCAACGTCACCGCAATGGGCAAGGAATTCAAATATAGTTACTACCTCCATTTTTTGTACACAAGGCCAGTATATCAGAATTACAATTTGCAAAGGGCCACTAACACTAATCGAGGCAAAATTGATGGGGTTAGCAACCAAGGACATTAATATCCCTTGCATGCATGCGGAAGTGAGAAGGTTCGTTTGCATGGCGTTGCATTAATCAAGCGATGAGGAGTGAGATGGTTAGCTCTTTGGTCTTTCGAGAAAAAAATACGCATTAATTGACACGTGAAACGAGGATTTGTATCGAAGGAAAACCCCGCCTTTCTTTTTTAACACTAGTACTCCTAGTACGCACGTACTTATCCTGTTTGGGTCTAGGCCTTGCATTGCCAAACTTCGCCACACATTTTTGCCAAGCTTGCCTAAAGTTTGCAAAATGAGAGGGAGGTACACTTGCGCACGGCTGCCGCGGTCGCACCACACCCTCACACGGTCGCTCCTGCACACCACGGTCGCACCACCCGGTTCATGTCTAGGACGTCCGGTTCCGCCTGCAGGAGGGCCTCGATGGCAGCGGCATCCGCGCGCTCTGCCTCAAGTTGAGCCTCCACCACCCGGTTCACATTCACGACATCCGGTTCCGCCTGCAGGAGAGCCTCGATGGCAGCGGCATGCGCGCGCTCCGCGTCGAGTTGAGCTTCTGCCTCCCGGTCCTCCTTTAGTATCGCCATGTTGAACCGCTGGTCCGCCTGCACCATGGGGGACTCGGGCCCGCACGCAAGTCGACATCCATCGTCTCATACCCGCCGGGGCCTTCGCACCGCGACCTCCATAGTGAACATTGGATCGGCTTCCTCCTCCTCGTAGCTTGGCTCCGAGAGAACTCGGGATTGACTGCCGTAAAGCGAGCTTGGGAGCGGAGAGTGCAATGGCGCCCGCCACCGCCGCCCGCGATTTCTGCTGTGGCGCTCGGCGTTAGCATCTTGTAGTAAGTGATCTTGCGGCGCACCATGGCTTTCCGGCGAACTAGGGGACGCTTGATGCGGGCTAAGGGATCGAAAGGTGGGGGAATGGGCTAGAGATTTGGTGTGGTTTTAGGGCAGTGGCTGGCGTAGGCTGAGCAGCGAAGGTTCTGGTGTGAATAGTGGTTCCGGTGACGATAGGTCAATCGATTTTGACTGTACATCGCTCTTGTCGCGTTCGCGTTGCAGCCCGGGACGCTGGACCCTCCATGTTGCTCACCGAATGGAACATGCTTCGTCTTGCATTTTCACTCGCTTGTGGGACCGCAGTTGAGAGTAAACCGACGTCCCTCCCCTCCCCCGCCCGCGTCATTTATTATACCACCACTCCCTCCGTTTTATGCGGAGTAAATAAAAACGGAGGGAGTATACTACGGATGAGGATCCCCTGATGTGGCCGAACCCATTGAGTAACTGACATGCGGGGCCTAGCAAGCATGGAGTCCGCCAGTAAGTGACCGAAAGGGAGGGTAAGGCAGGGATACCTACGTCAGAGGATCCACTTCCACTATACTACTTTGACCAAATGTTAGAGTAATAATATATGACATGCAACTTACACAAATATTAGAGTAATAATATATGACATGCAACTTACACAAAGCATACAGGGTCTAATGCGTTTTTCGAGGCTAACTTTGACCAAATGTTAGAGTAATAATATATAACATGCAACTTACACAAAGCATATGGTCAATTTCGTATGTGAAAGGAGTTTCCAATGATATAATTATCACATTATACATCTCATGTACTCCCTCCGTCTAGGTGTGTAAGTCATCTTACGAAAACCAAATAATCCCAAAACACGTAGGCGCGGTGCATTAACTTCTACCTCGTTTCTTGTTTCTTGACATATGAACCAATAAGAGATGAGGGTGTGCATGCTTTTAATGACCTGAGACTATCAAACATGACATGCAGTGGTTAGTTCATTGCATGCAATACTATTAATTAGCAAATAAACATTAATGTCTCGTTTTCCCCTCCTCCTTGGTATCGGTGCACAGCCTAAGATGACTTACTCACCTATGTGAAAGGAGTACTATTAATCTTGTCAATAGTCAAATTGGAAACCATCTCGAGTACAAATCTAGGAGTACGTACTAATCTAACAATATTGATTGGGCGTTGTTGAATGTTGATACCTTTTTTATCATAGTAGAGATACTTTGACTACACATAAAACTTATGTAAGGTGGAAAGGATAGGAGGGAGTATATTGTACGTTCAAAAACGAAACGAACATTGAATACCCTTTATATATGATTTGCAGATGCTATGATCACCTGTTCAAAATTTTGAATCCGCCTTAGGTATCACGTGCCCCCACTCGTTCCCTCTCGATTTCATCTCGGGGTCCGGAGATCTATTGAAAGAGGACTAGGGTGGGTACATGCGAATGATACTCGACGGAATGTTCAAATGAGGCATGCGGGAGGATGGACTCGACTGGAGGGCGACATGATCGATGGAGAAGAGGGTTGGAGAGGAATGAGAAATAAGCAAACGCCACATGATTACACTTGAACGGCTCAAATAAACAATAAGTTGTCTCACTTGGCCTACATAGTGAAAGGCCTAATGCGCAACGCGGAGCACTGACGCTCGAATATGGCTGGGAAAATAGGGAAACCGACATGTGGGGCACACCCGTCGGGATGATGTAGCGCAGACTAGTCCAATGGAGGATCTGGCCCACGACCTACTCGCCACTGACAACCGTTCATGTGGGTCGTTGGGGCCAACAACGAGGCGCAGCTCCAGCACCGCCTCTGGACACGACGATCGCGGTGAGCGACACGCTCATATCATCGATAGACACGGTCGGTTTCAGTGTGCCGAGGGTGGCGTTTGTGCTGTGGCACGACCAACGGTATGTTTGGTTTGTGCCCAAGGTTGCCCCATCAAAGCATTGGGTAGCCAAAATTTTGGTTGAGGTATTGGTTGCCCATGATTTGGCTGACATTGGCAAGAAAAATGAACTAGAGTTGGCTAGAGTTCATTGGCATGCCAAAGAAATGGAAACCATCCAAACAAAGACCAATCTTTGGGTCATGAACAAAATTGTAAGGTGCACTTGGCCACAATCCAAACACACCCCAACACCCGGCTCGTCGAGGATGCACGGGGCGCCGCGACGCGTCCGCGGAGTGGTGTAGCACGGCCAACTGCATCCTCTAGACCTGAGACCATGCCGGATCGTCTTGCTTTTTCAATGACATGCGGGGATCGCATTTGAGCAAAGGGCATCTCCAACATTGCCACGACCGCAGCTGACTACCCTGGCACACCAAAGCCCTCGTCCCTCGCGCCGTCGCCTGGTGTGTTCCCAGCCGGCGCCAGCTGCCCGCATTCATGCTGTCTGTTCGTATGTCGTCGTTAAGAGGCTCGGTGCCCAAGGAACCAACTCCGGCGACTTAATGACGCACCCGGATGCTTGGCCTCACCGGAATGCGCTACTTAAAGTGGCAACGCCCAGCTAACCTCCACACCATAGCGCATCGTCCTCCTACCTAGCACCACATCCGCCACGACTGCAAGTGCGAACGCTTTGCGGGAGAGCTTGTCTTCGGGGATGAAGCTCGAGGTAGCCGCCCTCGCTCAAGTCGCCTCTCGCGACGCAATAGCGGTGTAGCCGGACGCGGATGCGACCGCACAAGCGGTGGCCACGCTGGCGGATGACGACGGGAGCACCGTCAGCCATGCGTCCTACTTGCCGTCGTCCAACGTTCGGCACCGCCGAGGTCAGGGACTCCTCCCAGGATGAGTAGGGCATGGGAGGCGGCATGGCATGGTGTGCCAACTGGCCAGTCCGTATCCCGTGTTCTACTCTTCCTCGCTGGAGACCGCACCTTCACTTCACGGGTCTTGAACCCCGCCCCCGTACATAGAGATCACAGATGGAGGACGTCGGTCGCTGCCGTAGAACAGGTTTAGGGTCGGGTTTCTTTTATTTTTCTGTCTTATAAAAGTTTGAAATGTAATGAAAATCTGCCGTGTTTGCATTAATCTCGGCCGGTGTATATGAACTTTCACAATAATATACATATTGTAGGAGTACTAGCAAGATGCCCGTGCATTGCACAGAAGATCAAGATCTTGTGGGAGAAGGATGAACGAGGGAAAGCCTTATCTGCAAATGTGGAGAGGAGTGCGGGTAAATTGTCATAGTTTCCTTCCTATCCGTTAGATATAGATCGAACGACCTATATTGCAGGATGACAGGCACACCATCATCACCAACTATGCTTTTATTGAACTGAGACAAATCTAAAAAACCCAACTAAGCCAACCTCCCAGCATATCGCGCGGGAAAAGACCCAGCCGCGCCGTTTTAGTCGGGATTACCGGATTACTAGTAGTAGTATCGATGGATCGCGCGAAGCAACATTTTTTTTGAGGGGGCGAAGCACCTAGTTTAAAAGGAAAAAAGGTGGTACACTCACAGCACTCCTGTCGCGGTCGCATTGCACCCCACACACGTTCGGTCCTGCACACGGCTCACGCAAACGGAACGTGCTTCGTCTTGCCTCTTCATTGACACATGGGACTGCACTTGGGGAAACCGACCATGCGCCAAACTCCCCCCGCCCATCGTGCGAAAATCCTCCCCCCCACACACAAAAATTCCCCCCAAATTCGATTCAACCGCCCTTCGGCCAAATATTCCCCAAACCCCCTCCCCCCGTCCCCCCTCCACTCCATTCGCTCCGCCAAAGCCGCCCTTCCCGCCGCGCCGATACGTCGGTGCCGCGGTTCGTCAAGGGGACGCACGGTGATCCTCTCGCTCCCACAGTACGCTCTCATAGACTGCCGTCCTCTAGCCGCGCCGCCACCTCTGGCTACGTTCTTGTGGATGCGCACGGCGGTCAGCGCCGCCATCGCTGGCGATGTTCGTGTGGAGACATACGGCGGTCGGCTTCTCCCCGATGCGCGCATTCTAGGCGAGGCCCGTTCATGTCGGTGTAGCGCTGAATGTTAGCTGATAGACGCTGTTCATCTCACTGTTTGCCAAAGTAGTTTACTATCAATATGCTCTGCTTAAGAAGCTTCCTTGCCCTATTCTGCACTCAATCTGCTTAGCTAAGATGGCATGCCAAGGCCGATTAGTTGCTAAAATATCCTGCCATATATTTATTGTGACGTAGATTGCCATGGTCTAGTAGCCAATCTGTTAGGTGAAATAGCACTACACCATTTTACACTCGATCTTTGTTGCTGCGATGGCCTTCGATAGTTTGATGGCTGTGTGCTCGGGCTCATTGACTGCTGAAACAGCCTGCCATAATTTAGCACTCAAATCTGTTTGCTGAATTAGCTTTACATATATTTGGTTACTTAGATCTCCTCGTCCAAATATCTTGCCATAGCTTTAGACATCGACCTAGGTATTTTTTTTCTGGACTTGATAAAAAAGCATATATGTTTTTCCTGTAATATCTAGTAGAAGAACTAATTTGTATGTCTAACAGATGGACAGGACTTGGATAACTTCTGCTCGAAGATTCTCCGTTGCATATGTCGAGGGGGTTGAAAACTTCATGAACTTTATCAGAGCTGAGTACTATGGTCCGAAATCAGATGTGCTCTGCCCGTGTGGCAGTTGTATGAATTCACTTACAAGACCCCAGTCAACTGTGCAAAATCATCTACACTTGTATGGGATGTCAGTCACATATACTAGGTGGGTTCATCATGGTGAAGCTGTGAACGTCAATGTTATTGACTACGTGGAAGCAGCAGATCACCATCTTGATCTGCCTGATGCTCAGGTGGAAGAGGAGGAGGAGATGGTGGTGGAGGAGCCAGTGAGTTTGACCAACATTGAATTAATGCCACGAAATGCTCGTGCATTTCGTGAACTTTCACCTGCAGAAGAAAAACGGTGGGCCCGCATGTTGGAACAATGCAACATTGCTGTCACCCCAGGAAATAAGCTGTTAGTATTCTCATCTATGGTCACCTTTCTTCAGGTGAAGACATCTGAGCGGATGACCAACACATCATTCGATGCGATGTTGGCTGCTTTCCGCAAATCTTTCCCGAGATCGTCGAGCTGCCACACACCTCTGATAAAATGAAGAATTTCCTTCGTGTAGTTGGAATTGGATATGATATGATCCATGTTTGTAAGAATAATTGTGTTCTATTAGGAAGGATTATGCCAACAAGTGAATGCCGAAATGCAAATCATCAAGATGGAAAGATGGCGATCTTTGTGAAGAGGGTTCCTCATAATGTTCTCGAGACATTTTCCAATTACAACAAGATTGCGAGAGGTTGTTTCATGATCTTTGAAACAAGAGAGGATGTCTTGTGGCATTCTAGGCACCGAGAGTCTGAGATCGAATGTAATGAGCCATCCATCTCATGGTAGTGAGTGGAAAAGCTTCAATGATAAACACAAAGAGTTTCTTTTGACGAGAAACATTAGACTTGGCTTAGCGGATGAATTTAACCCATTTGGCCACGAGTGCCACATATAGCATGTGGCTAGTGCTTGTTATCCTTACAACATGCCTCCAAATGTACGCACCAAAGAATCAAACTACATGATGGCCTTGCTCATCCCGGATCCAAAAAGTCTGGAAAGGATTTTGATTTGTTCATGGAGCCTCTTGTGGAGGAACTTCAACAGCTATAGAAGGGTGTTCTCACTCGAGACCTATATAGCAGCCCACCGGCTGATTTCTTTCTGCGTCTTTGTTGTAATTTGGTGCATCCATGATTATCCGGCTTTGGGCATTATGTCGTAGGCGAGCGACACATGGTTACAATGCATGTGTTATTTGTGTGAGAATCATTGTCATCGCAATACTTAGCAAGATCATTACATTGGACACCGCCGTTTCCTTGCCAAGGACAAGCCACATCCTAGAAAATACCAAAGACATGTGTTCAATGCAAAGCATGAAAACCGTGATCGCCAAAGAGGCTCGTCGCCGATGAGTTGCAAGTGGAATTAGAAGGTCGGGCATATTACACGGAAACCATCACGGTAATGGTAGCGGGAAAAGGAAGCGTGTACGGTAGAAGAGATTATTATTTACCCGCAGGTCCACTTTGTGGGACTTGGAGTATTGGAAAGATTTGGATCTGCGGCATAATCTTGATGTGATGCACATCGAGAAAAATATATGTGATAGCATTATCGGCACACTTCTTAACATTGAAGGCAAGACGAAAGATACCTTAAATACTAGGATTGATTTGACACACATGGGTATCAGAAAGGATTTGCAGGTGCAAGATGAAGGTAAACCACGGGATATGGCACCAGCTGTGTACGTCTTGGACAAGGTAAAAAGAAAAGAATTCTGCGAGGTCCTGTAATGTGTGAGATTCCCACATGGATTTGCTTCCAACCACGAAAGGAGAGTCGGTCTGCAGATGGAAACAAGGTACAAGGGTTGAAAACTCATGACCTGCCACGTCCTACTTCAAAGGGTTTTACTGTTATCCTTAGAGGATTGAGCTACGACTTATCTGAGCGATTGCGAGTTGGGACAATTCTTGAGGAACTCTGCGGTAGAAATATCGGGATAGATGCTTTGGAGCATCTTAGAGACAAGATACCAACTATCCTATGCGACCTTGAGAAGATATATCCTCCGGCCTTCTTTGATGTGATGGTGCATTTGGCTGTTCATCTACGATGAGGCACTACTTAGAGGTCGATGACTGTATGGTGGATGTACCCTATTGAAAGGCGGCTAGGCACTTTCAAGGGCTATGTTAGGAACAGATCTAGACTCGAGGGTTACATTGCGAGAGGCCTACATTGCTCTGAAGCATTGACATTCTGCTCAAAATACATTGAAACAAGCGATCGACTTAGCAAAGAGGTGGGTGAAGACAATCCGGGCTCAATGTTTTCGATTATTACATTCGGAGTTACGAGGAAGAGTCGACAAGAGGACAAACCTAAAGATTTGGACAAAATGGTTTGGTATGTGTTGAATAACTATCACGAGATACTACCTTATATCAAGTAAGTGCGATCTGCAGCTTATACATCGTAATCTACTAAACTTGCAGCACATTCTTATATATTTAGATGTTTGTCGCGATCACTATGTTGTGCGGCATGTACAAAGAGGAATTCTTCTTTGCAAAATCCAAGAAACATTGACAAACTGGTTATGGCAGGATTTGCGAAATGGTTCAAGAACCATGTAAGCTTTTGAAGTGCACTATCAGTTTTTTTAATATATTGAGCACATAAGATGATCAGCTTGTCTATTTTCTAACCATAGGTTAAGAAGATGCGGGAGGGTGGGCAGGCAGTTGATGATGCCCTTTACTCACTAGCAATGGGTCCTGATACTCGGGTAAGACATTATGAATCTTGCGTTGTTGGAGATGTGCGCTACAACACCCTTGCACGAGACGAAGGTAGGAAGACACAAAACAATGCCATCATGAGCACGGATACGTATGGCAAAGAGATAACTGAAATGTATGTTAACATAACAGACATTGTTCAGTTGCAATATATCTCCAGTTTCGAGGTTCTGTTGTGCTGTCGTTGGTATAACCTATTTTCCAGGATCATAAAACCCAGAGTTGATGATTATTTCAAATCCATCAATGTCAAGGCGGCGTACCAGACCAACGAGCCTTTTATTTTGGTAAATCAAGCAACACAGATATTTTTCTTAGAAGACACATTTGCACGTAGCGATGACTGGAGAGTATTGCAAAGGTTTGAACAGAGGAATTTGTTTAATGAAGTTGCACAACAAGATGATGCTTACACTGCTCCTGATGTACAAGATAACACAGATGTTCCTAATATCTTTGAGAACCATCACGTTAATGACGCCGGCGAAAAGATTGCTTGTCGTGCTGTGGACATACAAGAGTTGATCAAGAAGAAGCCAACATTCGAGGACGTTGAGGACGAAGAAGAAGATGACACCGTGGGGAATTATGATTCAGACTGATACACATGGCGAAGATGTTAACGCTGCTGCTGCGGATGATGATTACATTGCTTTTGTCGTATTTGCCTGTCAGAAGACGTTTTTTTATCTACTATGTGAAATTGTGTTTGCTATGACAACTGAAACCTGATGAACATGTTGTTTAGTATTTTGTTGTGAGAACATCACTTGTTATGTATGCTGATTTATGTTTGGTGATTGTATGACAACTAAAACATGATGACATTGTTGTTTAGTTGTACTCATATTTGGCTGTGAAACTTGAATTTGATGACATAGTTTGTTGTTGGACTGCAATTTGCTCGATGTCTTCGAATGAGAACAAAGCTGACTCGACAGGGCCTCTTCTATCTATTTATTTATATGAGAAAAAGGGGATACCCCCTGATTTCTGTTAATAGAAATCATTAGATGTTCACAACACTACGCCTTGACTGCTACAATGGTTTCATTCATTACTAGTTTGACAAAGTGCTCATGTCGTAGCCTTGAATACATCACGAGTGCTACATACCTCGCAAATAAAGATACAATCATCCTCTGAGCACATCGATTTTGCCCATTATCTTCACAAGCTCTTTCATCTCCTCATTCTTTGTCAAGGCCGTTCAGTGATTGTTGCTAGCCATGATCGGAAGGCGCATCTTTAACCTTCTGCTCTGCATCTTCCTCTTCTGCCGTTCCTTCAGTTACTTGTCCAACACCCCAACCTGCTGGTATTGGGATTCCTCGGCTAACCAAATAATCAGCGTAGTTGCATTCCCCCACATCAGCAACTTCCTAGAAATACAAATCACACGAATCTTCCCTTTTCTGCACGAATCAAATTGGAAGATCATCAACCAAACTATTAAAAAAATCAGCAACTGAAAGCAGCAGAACAACACTTAAACATATTATTACCCCATGATTCGGGCATTTGTAGAAGACTCGGCCAGGGTTGCGGATTGTGGTTGAGACGTGACGAATGACTCTGCGTGATTTGCAGCAGTGGCACCACACCAACGGCAGCGGGTTGCGATGAGCAATCGGTTGTGGTCTTGCAGCGTCTTGCGTGGGGTGTGATGAGACCCACAGCGATGGTGCGGGTGGCGACTTGGCGCATATCTGGTTGTTACTGTTGAAGAAGCGGTGGGACGAGCAACCGGCGGACATGGTTCTTTGCGGCGAGCTTCTAATGCTAGGTAGAGTAAGTAGAGAAGAGGAGAAGCGAATGTTGGATATGTCGGTTTGATTACTTGCGAGTATCAAAGCACCATATATAGTCATAGTCTAGGTTTGGATTGAACCAGCTCTGAGAACACGTCTTTCTTTTTCTAAAACTTCGCAGCGTCTCTTTCTTGGTACACTAGCTTTACAGACGCCTTCCCAAGTCTTTGATTTTCTTTCCCTTTTTTGCGAGGAAGGAAGGAGGACAAAATTGAGAGTTCCTCGGACTCGAACCCAAGACCTCTTGGTTGAAAACCAAGGGTTATGTCACTTATGTGGCGAGCGTTCCCTGTGAGGAGGATGGCAGACGAACGCATTTTCCTCGCAGTTTTCTTCCTATATATAAAAAAGTATGTTACTTGTTGTCCGCTTAGTCAAAAAAGATTGTGCCAACCTTGATCGTTCGATTGACATTAAATGTCTGTCGTGTTTCTTCAGTCTCTTCTTCCTCGAGCCGCCAAAGCCAAACCAACGCCGGCGGGACCGCCTACTCCCGCCTCCCACGGCTGGCTGTGATCTTCTGAAAGTGCAACTATCCCTAGGTGGTTTTGGTAATTCATAACAACATATAGCTCATTGAGCTAATGCTATTCCAAGACAAATATTTCAGGAAAGCTCAATGAATGGCATGGCATGGATGATGAAAGTGGATCCCTCAAAATATTAAGGACAAAGGATTGGCTCAAGCTCAAAAGCTCAAGACTCTACATTTTACATTTTAGTGATCCAAGATCACATTGAGTCTATAGGAAAAGCCAATACTATCAAGGAGGGATGAGGTGTTGCTTAATGAGCCTCTTGCTTCAAGTGCTTAGTGATATGCTCCAAAAACCCTCAACTACTTTCTCACATCCACATATGACCTAAACCCAAAGTCAAAATCGGTCCTACCGATTCTTTCTATCCGGCACCACCGAGTTCAAATGTCATAGCCACTGCCACGAACCCTAGGCAAATCAGTCTTACCGATAGGGATCTCGGTCTCACCGAGATGGGATTGTAATATCTCTGTTTCCCTTCGTAACGTTTCGATCTAACCGAAGTGAGCGATCGGTCCCACCGAGATTGCAATGTAAACTCTCTGTTTCCCTTTCATAACATTTCGGTCTCACCGAAAAGAGCGAATCAGTCCCACAGAGTTTACCTGACCAACTCTCTAGTTAGCTAATTACCAAAATCGGTCTCACCGAGTTTGTGTAATCGGTCTCACCAAGATTATGTTATGCCCTAACCCTAACCATATGGATCCCACCGAGTTGCATGTCGGTCCCATCGAAATCACTAACAGTCACTAGGTTTACTGAATCGGTCTGACCGAGTTTGTTGATTCGGTCCCACTGAGATTGGTAAATTGTGTGTAACGGTTAGATTTTGTGTGGAGTCTATATATACCCCTCCACCTCCTCTTCATTCGTGGAGAGAGCCATCAGAACAAACCTACACTTCCAACTTACCAGTTCTGAGAGAGAACTACCTACTCATGTGTTGAGGCCAAGATATTCCATTCCTACCATATGAATCTTGATCTCTAGCATTCCCCAAGTTGCTTTCCACTCAAATCTTCTTTCCACCAGATCCAAATCCTATGAGAGAGAGTTGAGTGTTGGGGAGACTATCATTTGAAGCACAAGAGCAAGGAGTTCATCATCAACACATCATTTGTTACTTCTTGGAGAGTCGTGTCTCCTAGATTGGCTAGGTGTCACTTGGGAGCCTCCGACAAGATTGTGGAGTTGAACCAAGGAGTTTGTAAGGGCAAGGAGATCGCCTACTTCATGAAGATCTGTCGCTAGTGAGGCAAGTACTTCATGGGCGACGGCCATGGTGGGATAAACAAGGTTGCTTCTTCGTGGACCCTTCGTGGGTGGAGCCCTCCATGGACTCGCGCAACCGTTACCCTTCGTGGGTTGAAGCCTCCATCAACGTGGATGTACGATAGCACCACCTATCGGAACCACGACAAAAACATCCGTGTCTCCAATTGCGTTTGAATCCTCCAAACCCTTCCCTTTACATTCTTGCAAGTTGCATGCTTTAAATTTCACTACTCATATACTCTTTGCATGCTTGCTTGAATTGTGTGAAGATTGCTTTACTTGTGCAAAGATAGCTAAATTCTGCCAAAGTCTAAAATTGGGAAAAGGTTAAGTTTTTAATTGGTCAAGTAGTCTAATCACCCCCCCTCTAGACATACTTCAAGGTCCTACAAGTGGTATCAGAGCTTTGGTCTCCATTTGCTTTGATTTCCATAGCTTTTGGTGGTCATAACCTTGGTTTCACAACCTAGGAGAGTATGACGTCTAGCGAGGGAAATTATCACCGTAGAGGTCCTTACTTTGATGGCACTAATTTTGCTAGTTGGAAGCATAAGATGAAAATGCATATTCTCGGACATAACCCCGCCATTTGGGCTATTGTGTGTATTGGCTTGCAAGGTAAATTCTTTGATGGGAGAGAACCGAACAGTGAAGCTAGCGTGGATGAATTGAAGATGCTGCAATACAACGCTCAAGCTTGTGATATCCTCTTCAACGGCTTGTGCCCCGAAGAATTCAACAAAATCAGCCGTCTTGAGAATGCAAAGGAAATTTGGGATACTTTGATTGATATGCATGAAGGTACCGACTCCGTCAAGGAATCCAAGTTGGATGTGCTCCAAAGTCGACTTGACAAGTTCAAAATGAAGGATGGTGAAGGTGTCATTTGAAATGTACTCTAGGCTTGCTCTTATCACAAATGAGATTGCCGGCTTAGGAAGTGAAGAGATGACCGACAGATTCATCATCAAGAAGATCCTAAGAGCATTGGATGGAAAATATGATACCATGTGCACATTGATCCAAATGATGCCAAATTACAAAGATCTCAAGCCAACGGAATTCATTGGAAGAATTGTTGCTCATGAAATGTCACTCAAGGATAAGGAGGAACTTCACAACAAGTCAAGTGGTGCTTACAAAGCCTCATGTGAAGCCCCCACATCATCAAGTGAGAAACAAACCTTCAATGAAGAATTGAGCTTAATGGTGAAGAACTTCAACAAATTCTACAAGAGTAGAAGCAAAGAAAGAAGCTCTAAGTCAAGGTCCTACAATGACAAAAGATCTTCTAGTCAAGAGCGCAATTGCTACAATTGTGGGAGACCCGGACACTATTCCAATGAGTGTAAGTCACCCTACAAAAGAAGAGAAGATTCTCCAAAAAGAAGAAGTAGAAGAGAAGAATCGCCACCAAGAGAGAGAAGGAGTAAAGATGATCGTTATGAACGAAGACCCTCACGGAGAAGCAAGGATTCGAAAAGGAAGGACAAGTCATCAAAGAACTACACAAAACGAAGACATCAAGCTCATGTTGGTAAATGGGTATCCGGCTTTGACTCCGACAATCACTCCGAGAGAAGCTATCACTCTGACTCAGAATATACTCAAGATGAAGGTGTTGCCGGTCTAGCACTTGTGTCAACCAACTCCTATGACATATTTTATTCACCAAATGAAGGAATTGGAAGATGCTTCATGGCCAAAGGTCCTAAGGTAACACACCCCGAGTATGTTGATTTTAATAGTGATGAAGATGACTTGTTAGGTGATGATGATTTACTTATTGACAACTCTAGTAATGAATACTATGATGAAACGTCAATTAATCATGCTAATCAAGATAAAACGAATGACAATGATAAGGAGAAGATTGAGCTTCTAACTAAAGAACTAAACACTCTTAAGTTAGCTCATGAAACTATCTTCGAAGATCATCGAGAACTTTTAAGGTCTCATGAGAAGTTACACTTTGAAAAACCAATCTTGAGCAAGAGCATGAGTTCTTAAAGGCAATCAATGATGATCTCTGTAAGAAAAGTTCTTACATTGCCAAGCGTTTACTCTTATCTATTTACATGCCTCAAGTCAAGTCTAGTAACAAGAACAAGAAAGATTCTTCCTCTAGTAGTAACAATAATAATGCCAAATCCAATATTGTTGCTTCTAGTAGTTCTCTTGATTCCACTAATGATTCTCTTAGCCAAGTTACACTTGAGCAAGAAAATAGCTTATTGAAGGGAATTATAGAGAAAGGTGTATACAAGAGCCTTGCCGGGAGTAAGCAATTTGAGGAAATTGTATGCAAGCAAGGAAGGCACCGGAAGAATCAAGGTGTTGGTTTTGAACAAAAGTTCAATGCCAATGGAGTTGAGTGGGAAGAAGATCAATACCCCAAGACGAAGTTTGTCCCTCAACAAGAGAAGTATGATCCTACTTCCTTCAAGGGAACACAAGCTCAAGATGATCTTCCACCACAAGACCACAAGAACAAAGGCAAGGACAAGCTTCAAGAGGAGATTGATGCATTTGAAGAAGCACCTAAGGCCTTGGTCAAGTGGGTTCCCAAGACTACGTCAAGTTCTACTTCATCAAGTACAACTACAACTCCAAGGATTCCCATCAAGATGATGTGGATCCCGAAGAAGAACTAGAGAGTTCTTGAGGATGACTCCGCCAACATTATTCATTCATATCATTATGGCAAGGACAAGTGCAGTCAACTTCCATATCTTGCACTAGTTCAAGGAGTCACAAACCCTCATGTTGGAAAGGCAAGGGACAAGGTAACCTAATGTTTTCATGGACATCATCTTGTGTGTGCATCACTCTATGTCTATGGATATTCTTGTTTGTTCCTTGTGGGACTAACCCATGTAGGTATTGAAACTGCATCTCACTCCACAGGATTGCTCCAAATAATCTACATCAACGTTGAGCATCCACATCTTCAACACCTACATGAAGTCATCGACAAAACCCAAGGTTAGTTCATCCCTCTAAGGGGGGATCTCACATCTAGGGGGAGCTTAACTCTAAGAATTGAGTCAAAGCAACTCTAATGATGTGAACACATCAATACATTATGTAAAAGTGGTAACCCCACTTGAGCTTAAACGATGAGTATGACCTATGATTAAATGTTCTCATTTGACTCCTAAGTCAATATACTCATATATAGATGACCTAGTCATCGCCAATTGTTTGATAGATGCTAGAATTGGTTGTGCATGCTTTGCCACATATTTCATTTGCCATTTTATTGTGTGAGCATGTTGGTTGCATATTTTACTCATTCGAGGACATCCACTTGTTGTTTTGATTGATTGATTTCTTTTTCTTTGGCCAAGTGGATGGACAAGAATGCCTAAGAACCTTCTCTAGCTATCTATGCTTTTCTCGTCTCAAACTCTATTCATGCTACATCACAAAATTTGATCAAGTCAGATTCGAGCCACTCTGTGTGAGGAGCACTCGAGTCCCCGATTCGTCATAGACTTAAACTTCCAAAACTTATTTGTGCTTTTCGGTCTGACCGATTCTAGCATTTCGGTCATACCGAGATCACTAAGTCGATCTAGGTTTTCAATCTCGGTGCAACCGATTTGAACTTTTTGGTCACACCGAGTTGCTATAACTGTCAACAGTTATGCATCTCGGTGCCACCGAGTCGTTCCACTCGGTCACACCGACATTGTCGGTCTATATATTCACACGGGCAGAAATTTGGAAAACTTTCTCCAAACCTCTTCGCCCGCGCATAGCTCGCTCTGCCTTCTAGGTCTCCGGATCGTCGACTTCGTCGCCAGCCGCCTCCTGTCGCTGGTCTCCGCTGCCGTCAACGGATTTCATCTCCGCCGTTGCCGCCGTAGCGAGTTCATCGCCGAACTAGGGTATGAACTCGATCACAGTGCTATCCTCGTCTGATTCTTAGCACATTATGTTCATTATGATTCTTGCCACGATTGAAACACCTCTATCCAGTCAAAACAGTCCATAGAATAGGTGCAATTTGAAAATTTATGGTTAGGTTTCCGCCGAAACCATCTCGGACCCACCGAGTTGAAAAACTCGGTCCCACCGATTCGGCTAACGCCATTGCACTAGTAACTCTCTGTCTGACCGAGAATTGCTAATCAGTGTGACCGATTTTAGAACTTTGTGAAACCCTAGCAGTCTCGGTGCCATCAAGCGTGACTCGATCGACCGAGTTCACTAGTTTAGGTTCCAAAACTGCCGGTATCACCGAGTTTCAAAATCGGTTGATCAAAATGCTTTACGTGGAAAACTAAAACTAAGTTTTTGAATCATTCTTTTGCAAAAATCTATACATTTTGTGATGCTCATCCACTCTATCTCATTTATAACTATTCACAGGGTCAGCAGTCAGTGTATTCAACATGTCAGACCAAAGTGACAGCCAGAACAGGTCAAAAGAGCAGATTCACATGAGTGAGGGCACTAGTCCCTCTAGCACTTCAGATGATGGCAGCAGAAGCACTCCTAGCAATTTGCCTAAAGCAGCCACAAGAGCCAGAAGGAAGAAAACCTCAGAATCCGAGGATGAAGACTATGTGGCAGTAGAGGATGAGGCCACTTCCAAGAAGAAGGTGGTCAAGAAAGATATGGTTCAGCTGCAGCCACTAAGCTAGTAGTGCAGAAGAAGGCACCTGCAAGAAGGATTCCCACTTCCAAACCCAGGAAGGTTGCCACTGGAGAAACCATGAAGTTTACTATTGAGTCAGAAGATGAAGCTGTTGGTCAAGACAAAAAGAAAAAGAGAGTCAGAACCACTACTACCAAAGTTCTTGGCAATCCCTCTATGAGGAGAGACTCTGAAGAAGAGGAAGAAGAGGTTGCTGCACCAACACCCAAGGCACAAAAGCTGATGGGTGATGCTATAAAGTCAGGGGCTGCAATATCAAAGCCCAAAGAAGCACCCAAAGCTGCCTCCAAGCCCAAGAGTGCACCTAAGAGGAATACCAGGAGTATACCAACTACTGAGAAGAACAAGGCCCCAGTGCCTGAAGTTGCTGCTGAGGAAGATGATGAAGGACAAGTCCTGAGGAAGCTCAAACCCAAGATTCCATACCACAATGATGCTCATCCTGTGGCTGAGAACATGAAAATCAGGAGAGATTGAGGGTTGAGGCTATGGAGAGAGTCGAGATCCATATGCCACCGGAGAAGGACTGCTGTTGATTCTGGGTTCCACACAAAGGAACAACAGAGTTTCTTTGAGACAATCTTGTTGGACAAGAAGCCTATAGTGTGTGATATGAGGTGGGTCATTTGGACCTACATGAAGGAAAATGAAGAACATTATCCTGGAGTGTATGACGGCTTCGATGCGTGTGGAGTTCTGAGACTTTGTTGGGCGAAGCTCACAAAGCTGGAATGATGAGCTCATTATGCAATTCTACTCCACAAACACATTTCTATCCAGATGGCACGATAGTTTGGATGTGCGAAGGTGCGAGATACCAATCAACTATTGAGGAATGGACCAATCTGATCAATGCCCCAAAGGAGAGTGAAGATGACTTGGACGTTTATGCCAAGAAAAAGATGGATCACAATTCTATGTCACATATGTACAAGGAGATTCCAAACAAAGCTCTTGAGACTTTCAAGTTTGGGTCGATCCATTTTCTTCATCGGGGTTGCCAATGATCAAGCTGGATCCTAAGGCACACTCTTTTGCCCAAGTCGGTGACCACAACATGATCAGAGGGCATGCAATTAATTTGCTACACATATTTCTTTGTGCCATAGAAATTCAAGGTCATGAGCCTCATGGTTGAGACTATCGAGAGGACAACACTGGACCAAAGAGAAGTTGTGGATATGCCCCACAAATTCAGGAGTTGATTAACTCAAAGATGGGCACAGGAAAATATCATTGGATAAGGAACACTTTGTTCTCTATCCGGACTTTGAGGACAATCAAGTTGTGATGAATGAGAATGAACCATCATCAGTACAAGCTCAAGAGAAGAAGGAGAAGCAAAGAAAGAGAAGGCTGCCAAGATGCCAACTCAAGAGGAGGCATCTGAGTACTTTGAAGAACAAGCGGGACCAGCTTGGTTACTTGATAGCATCAACTCGAGGATTGAAAGGGTTGGCCACCTAACTCAAAACCGGAGAGCACAGGAAAGAATCATGGAACAAACATTCTATGATTTAGGCGTCAAAATGGCGAGATTGATCGGTTGTGGAGAAGCTACAAGATGACATGAAGGAGAGGAAAGGCGGGACAACTACAGATGCATTTGCGAGTGCCTCGAGCTCGAGATCGATTCTGAGCGATGCTGACACACGAGTCACTTCATCTGCACCAGCTACAGCTCCAGTGCAACCAGCTCCAGCACCAAATCCTTCAGCTCCATCCACATCAACTGAAGTCTTCGTCCAAGGAGCCATCTCTACACCACCAACTAAAGACCAAGCCTGAGAGACAATATAGTACTATGCATTTTCTAGGAACTTTTTGGTAACTTGTTGCCAAAGGGGGAGAAAAAGTATAGATCATAGGCTTCGAGAGAGAGAGAGTTTGCTTTTGTTCTCTCTTGTCTTCTTTGTTGAACTTTGTTTGCTTTTGATTGCTTGAGATACTATGCTATTATCTATGAGTCATTGATGATCATGTGTTTGATCATAAGCTACACTTATGCTTGTTAGATGATATTATCTTACTTATCCTTATATGATCATTCACTTTGCTTGGTGATGAGTGCATGTATTCAATCTTTATTATTTTGAGCGCTCCACCAAGATGTATGTGACATGGAAGAGTAACCCATGAGCCTAATTCCTTGTGCATTTGCAGTCCAAAGCAAATCTTAAACTATGCACAAATTTAGGGGGGAGCTCTTGCTTATCACATACTTCTCAAAGCGACGATGTTTTTCAATCTTATTATCATTTGTCGAAGCTTTGATCTATATGTTGTCATCAATTACCAAAAAGGGGGAGATTGAAAGTGCAACTATCCTAGGTGGTTTGGTAATTCATAACAACATATAGCTCATTGAGCTAATGCTATTCAAGACAAATATTTCAGGAAAGCTCAATGAATGGCATGGCATGGATGATGAGCGTGGATCCCTCAAAATATTAAGGACAAAGGATTGGCTCAAGCTCAAAAGCTCAAGACTCTACATTTTACATTTTAGTGATCCAAGATCACATTGAGTCTATAGGAAAAGCCAATACTATCAAGGAGGGATGAGGTGTTGCTTAATGAGCCTCTTGCTTCAAGTGCTTAGTGATATGCTCCAAAAACCCTCAACTACTTTCTCACATCCACATATGACCTAAACCCAAAGTCAAAATCGATCCTACCGATTCTTTCTATCCGGCCCCACCGAGTTCAAATGTCATAGCCACTGCCACGAACCCTAGGCAAATTGGTCTTACCGATAGGGATCTCGGTCTCACCGAGATGGGATTGTAATCTCTCTATTTCCCTTCGTAACGTTTCGGTCTAACCAAAGTGAGCGGTCGGTCCCACCGAGATTGCAATGTAAACTCTCTGTTTCCCTTTCGTAACATTTCGGTCTCACCGAAAAGAGCGAATTGGTCCCACCGAGTTTACCTGACCAACTCTCTGGTTAGCTAATTACCAAAATCGGTCTCACCGAGTTTGTGTAATCGGTCTCACCGAGATTACGTTATGCCCTAAGCCTAACCATATCGGTCCCACCGAGTTGCATGTCGGTCCCACCGAAATCACTAACGGTCACTAGGTTTACTGAATCGGTCCGACCGAGTTTGTTGATTTGGTCCCACCGAGATTGGTAAATTGTGTGTAAAGGTTAGATTTTGTGTGGAGGCTATATATACCCCTCCACCTCCTCTTCATTCGTGGAGAGAGCCATCAGAACAACCCTACACTTCCAACTTACCAGTTCTGAGAGAGAACTACCTACTCATGTGTTGAGGCCAAGATATTCCATTCCTACCGTATGAATCTTGATCTCTAGCCTTCCCCAAGTTGCTTTCCACTCAAATCTTCTTTCCACCAGATCCAAATCCTATGAGAGAGAGTTGAGTGTTGGGGAGACTATCATTTGAAGCACAAGAGCAAGGAGTTCATCATCAACACATCATTTGTTACTTCTTGGAGAGTCGTGTCTCCTAGATTGGCTAGGTGTCACTTGGGAGCCTCCAACAAGATTGTGGAGTTGAACCAAGGAGTTTGTAAGGGCAAGGAGATCGCCTACTTCGTGAAGATCTACCGCTAGTGAGGCAAGTCTTTCGTGGGCGACGGCCATGGTGGGATAGACAAGGTTGCGTCTTCATGGACCCTTCGTGGGTGGACCCTCTGTGGACTCACGCAACCGTTACCCTTCGTGGGTTGAAGTCTCCATCAACGTGGATGTATGATAGCACCACCTATTGGAACCACGACAAAAAAATCCGTGTCTCCAATTGCGTTTGAATCCTCCAAACCCTTCCCTTTACATTCTTTCAAGTTGCATGCTTTAAATTCCGCTGCTCATATACTCTTTGCATGCTTGCTTGAATTGTGTGAAGATTGCTTGACTTGTGCAAAGATAGCTAAAATCTGCCAAAGTCTAAAATTGGGAAAAGGTTAAGTTTTTAATTAGTCAAGTAGTCTAATCACCCCCCTCTAGACATACTTCAAGGTCCTACATCTTCCCCGGCTCCTGTTCGTTCCCGTCCGAGGCCTCACCATGGTCCTCCGCGCATGCATGGCCTCGCCCTCGGTGTTGTCAACATAATTGACAACCAAGAGGAATAAGGAGATATTTGTACATGGTGAGGATGCGGTAGAGGGACCCCAGTGTGTGTGATAATTTTGTTTTTTCGGGATGGAGAAGGGTATCAACTGGGTTGTGCGGGGCCCGTGGCCCGTCTAGCCCAGCCTTTTATTTCATATGTTTAGCACATGACCAGCCCAGTTTGTTTTTTTCCTTTCTGAAAAATGGCTATCTAGCTATTTTATTTTTTGCAGAATAACCAACATAGGCCTACTTGCTTTTCTACGCCCTGCTGGGCCGGAAATCTTTCAAGATGAGGAGGGATGCATTTTGCCCAGAAAATGGGCTATAAGTAATAAGAAATGGGCTATAAGTAATAAGAAATGGGCTATAAAATGAAAAAAAATACAGCAAACAGGCAATTAGTTCCCAAATATTGTTTTCTTTCGGATTTTGATATTTTAAATTTCATTGTTTTTGTGCGGGTAAAATTTCATTGAATTTAAATTAAGGTATATTTAGATTTAAAACTAATTTGAATCCGGCTAGAAATTTTGAGTTGTATACTGTTTGGGACAGATTTGGAGGCTGACTTGTGGGTCTACTAGGTTGACGTGTACTTTGGCTTTGTCAACTTAGTCCATAAACGATTCTAGCAGCAGTGACCATTGGATGTTAATCCAATGGCCGTGCTGCTTCTTCAATATCTGATCTTCTTGCTCCAGCCGCCCAAACCAGCTCCTGTGGGACTGCCTGCTCCCGCCTCCGTGGCGTTTGTCTTTGCCTGACAGTCGCACCACCCCACCCTACTTCATTCTTGGCGAGCCATTCCTCTACTCACCCACACCTCCTGTTATTTTTTGGCGATGGCGGCGGACGATAAACTCTCGTACTCCCCCCGCGTGGCAACCATTCCGAAGTCTTCCCGGCTCCGTGTCGTTCCTTCCTAGGCCTCGCCGTCGTCCACCGCCATGGTGCTCTCGGCGTGACTTTGGTCGACATGGTCAACGAACGACATCCATCGGCCGTGGATTGTATGCGCAAAATAATGATTCCTCCACGACATCGGGACCCACGGAAGAACCTACGTATTCGTGAAAAAATGTTCCCCCCGACATATCGGACCCACCAGCTATATCTTCGCACGCAAGGAAGTGCCTCCTTATTACGCACAAAAAAAATGAATACCCACCCTGCTAGATGGGACCCACCATAGTGGGAGGATGACTTGTGGGCCAACTAAGTTGACGGGGACGGAGGGCTTTGTCAACTTAGTCAATATGAACGATTCTAGCTCCAAAGGACCGTCGATGTCCATCCAACGGCCATAGTGCTTCTTCAACCTCTGGTCTTCTTGCTCCAGCCGCCCAAAGCAGCGCCGGTCGTGCCGCATGCTCCTACCTCTCGTGGCCAGCTTTGATGTTGCGGAGGCCTCACCGCCCTACTCCCACCGCTGGCCTAGGGTATCCCTCTACTCACCACACCCCTGTTATTACGTGGCGGCCAGCGGCCTCACGCCGCAGCCGAACAGTGAACCCTCGTACTCCTCTCTCCGCTGGCTACCACTGCTGCGTCTTCCCGGCTCCGCGTCGTCCCTCCTAGGCCTCACCGTCGTCCGGACCACCATACAGTGCTCTCGTCACGGCGTGGTCAGCGTGGTCGGCGACCGACTTCCATCGGAAGAAATCTTTGTCAGACGTGGAGAGGTCGACAAGTGTGTCGGCGGCCGCAAGGAAGTGCCTCCTTATTACGCGCAAAATAATTATTCCTCCACCTAATAGCGAGGACCCACGGACGGGCCACCTTATTTCGCAACGTTTCCCGTTGACTGCTGGGACCTCGGACGGACAGACGGCGTATTTCCGCAACGTTCCCCATGTTGTCGGCTCGGACCCAGGAAGTGCCTCCTTATTACGCACAAAAAAATGAATACTCCCCTTGCTAGCTGGGACCCACCATGGTGGGAGGGTGACTTAATGGGCCTACTAAGTTGGTGGGATGGGGCCTTTGTCAACTTTAGTCAATATGAACGATTCTAGCTCCAGTGACCGTACGATGTCCATCCAACGGCCGTAGTGCTTCTTCAACCTCTGGTCTTCTTGCTCCAGCCGCCCAAAGCAGCGCCGGTCGTGCCGCATGCTCCTGCCTCCGTGCGGGTGTCTTTGCCTGGAGGCCTCACCGCCCCTACTATTCCCACCGCTGGCCAGGCCTGCGGCGGCGGCAACCTCACACCATGGCCAGAACGGTGAACCCTCGTACTCCTCTCGCGCGGGCTTCCCCGCCGCGTCTTCTGGACTCCCGTTGTCCCCTCCTAGGCCTCGCCGTCGTCCACCGCCTGGTGCTCTCGGCGTGGCGTGGTCAGCGTGGTCGAGCGACTTCCATCGGACGTGGGATTGTACATGGAGAGGTGACAGGTGGGTCCATGGCCTCGGCAAGGAAGTGCCTCCTTATTCGCGAAAAAAATGATTCCTCCACGACAATTTGGGACCCACAGACGGGCCATTGTATTCGCAAAAAAAACATTTCCCCACATTGCTGGGACCCACCAGCTACATCTTCGCACGCAAGGAAGTGCGTCGGGCAAAAAACAAAGCGATTCGCCCCACGATTGGGACCCACAGTGACACCTTCGCCATACGCAAGGAAGTGCGTCCGGGCAAAAAATGATTCGCCCCCATTGCTGGGACCCACCAGCTACATCTTATACGCAAGGAAGTGCGTCCGGGCAAAAAACGATTCGCCCCACATTGCTGGGACCCACCGGCTACATCTTCGTAGGCAAGGTAGTGCTGGCGGTCGGGACCACACGGTCGAGCGTCGTAGCATTGTCATTCAGTCGTGACGTGTGCGTACATCTTGGTCATTGTAGAGCGCGCACATGTCGTAGTAGAAGCGCCGCACGTAACATGTACACATCGTCTGGCGGCGAGGTGCAAGAAAGAAAATCTGACCGCGTATGTGTACATCTGGTAGGGGTCTCAACAGCGTACTCGTGCATACGTACAGCGAGGGCTCGTGTACATGGCTGGGTCGGAACGGAGAAACAACGTCGTCGTCGAGTTCATGGGGAGCCAAACCGGCTGGGTTGGAACGGAATGCGTGGTCATGTTCTTCGGGAGGGCTTGGACGGAACATGCGATGGAAATGAGGCCTGGCGTACCGCACAACAGAGGAAACGACCTTGTGTTCGACCGGCCATGTTCAAAGCAGGATCCTGTTCGCCGGGAGAAGTGCGGCATACCGCAAAAGCGGAGAAGCGGACCTCCTACGGTCGAAGCAGAAGTCTGTTGATCGGGAGGTGTGGCGTACCGCCAAAGCAGATTTAAACGGACCTCCTACGGTCAAGCAGGGGTCTGTTCGCCGGGAGGGTGTGGCGCACCGCAAAAGCAGGCCAAGCGGACTTGTGTTGGGCGCCACGGTCGAAGCGGGAGTCTGTTCGCCGGGAGGGTGTGGCGTACCGCAAAATGGGACTCCACGGGATACTGTTCATCTCCACCGTTGACCTCCTCCAGCCTCCACGGGCTACCGTCGACCTCCTCCAGCCTCCACGGGCTCCTGTTCATCCAGCCTCCACCGTGCACTACTCCACCGTCTACTATTCAACCACCCCTGCACGGGCACCCCTCCACCGTCTACTATTCATCCAGCCCTCCACACCACGGGGTCCTGTTCAACCACCCCTCCACGGCCACCCCTCCATCGTCTCTTGTTCATCAGCCCTCCACACCACGGGTTCTGTTCATCCGAGGCAGCGCCACCGCTCCTATTCATCAAACCCCCGCAGCGCTCACTATTCATCCCGGAGGCAGCATCGATCGGCTTTAGTTAGCGGCGATGGCGAAGAATCGCTCCATCGGATTCGATTAACGGCGATCGATCGATCGCTTCGAACTTAATGTAGCGTAGCTTTGTGGTCTGTCCTTTCGGGTTGATTAGAGCCCAATGCCTTGCTCGGGTTCAGTTAGAGCCAACGCCTCGCACACACGCGCGTACGTACGAGAGAAACACGTATCGCTCGGCCCCCGACCTCCCACCGTAACCGGCAACTCCCCGAAATTTTCCTCCCCCTTGCTTCTACCACGGGTTTTTCCGTCATGGACGGCCCAAAGAATGTCATGCAGCTGCGTCTCCGGCCCGCCTAGGACGAAAAGCCCATTTTCTGTCATGATTTTTTGCCATAGAAGTAGGAGCCCACCACATCTATGATGATACCGGGTTTTGTCACAATTATCGTCATAGAAGTGTCATATGTATGACAGAAAAAAATTTCGTTGGGCCCAAAATGTCATGGATGTGTCTTTTTTTTGTAGTGTGTAGACACAACATGGCATCACAATGTAACTCTACGACTCAAAGTATTTATTTAAAAGGCTTTGAAGAGCCATACATAGCATGTTATTACAAACAGGGGTCTCATGACCCTACACACAAAGTCATACAAACTAGCAGAAGCATAAAACTTGTTTGAGTACAGACAACTGAAAATATAGAAGGCTAGCAAGCCTGGCTATCTACAAACCCTCCCAAGGGTGCAAGATCGTAGATGGGAAACAAGCTATTCATCTTCAACGACGTCTAGATAGAACCCACCTGTAGTATCGCAGAACTCCTCTGCAACAGTTTAATTAAGCAAAGTGAGTATGAAGGTACTCAACAAGACTTACATCAGAACTATCTAGTATGCATCTGTTTCAATGAAGGGAGTTGTGTGATTTAGCTGCAGTAAGCCAGCTTTGACTCAGTGGCTATCTTGTGCTACGACTACTAGTAATTCTTTGAGGTGAGAAAGCGCACATGAGTCCACTAGCTAATCACCACAACAATACTCAACTATGGATCCGTTCCCGTCTCCATATGAGAAAGCCATACAGAGCACTCACACTCATCTTGTGTATTTTAGAGTATCCATTTAGGTTGTGTATGAAGAATGTAGCTTTCCAAGTAGTCCATATCCGAGGACGCAGCTATCTGAGTAGATCATTAACCTTGTAGGGGTGTACTTCTTCACACATGCTCTAACCACTTATCACCATGTACACGACATGTATCTCGACAACCTTCAAGCGGAGGCCTGGCGAGGGTGTCAGCCATAACGTGACTAACCACACAAGACTCTAGTCCAGGTTCATCTCCTATTTGATGTTGTATCAGCAAATGAAGTCTGGCTGAGGTTTCTATCATGATCCCAAACAATGAGATCAGGGTTCCCAAGAGGACCATTCGGGTGTCACTTAGTACACTGTGCCTCGTGCCTGCCGCAACAAGCTCACCCCGTCGGGCGACGCTATGCATGGCCCCTGGCACATCCTACAAACACCAGAAACTAGTTGCAACTCCTAGACAGAGATCAAGGTAATTAATAATTCGAGAGGGTCCATGTGTTTCGGGCCCAATGTGTGCTAGCAACTGTTTTTAGATCACAAACACATAACTCACTTCTTAAGGACGGTCTGAACGAGACAAACCACCATGTACTCCTACATGGCCTCTCATCACTACCTTTACCAAATCGGGTTCACACACTTAACTCTCAACATCCTGACATAAGCATACCACTCCAATCCATCCCACATGAATCATGCCTGACACAACTCTAAGCAATAGCAAGCATGGCATGGATGAGATCACAAAATGGCTCAAGCAACTCCTAATCATGCTAGGGTTTTTTAACTATTTACTGTGACGATGACAG
Source organism: Aegilops speltoides (assembly GCA_021437245.1). Classification (NCBI taxonomy): domain Eukaryota; kingdom Viridiplantae; phylum Streptophyta; class Magnoliopsida; order Poales; family Poaceae; genus Aegilops; species Aegilops speltoides. The sequence continues at coordinate 163,286,724 of CM038144.1, forward strand.
GTCATGCAGAGGAATGGGTTCAACTACCGCAACATAAAGTAACAATTGAATCATTGTTGTCCTAATGCAATAAAAGAGAGTAGGATCAAGAGAGTGGGGTTTTTATTAGAATGATCAAGGGGGGGGGTTACTTGTCTGTAGATTAAACACCAAGGATATGGTGGAAAGAAGGCATTGGCACATTGATGATGGAGTTAATTGTGCGCTCTGCCCCCCCCCCCACACACAAGGGAAGATAGATATCATCTATTCTTCAATTGCAACTTCAGTTAGAGGGTTTGGAACTACCTATAGATTGACTAATCTGCTGCGAATGAAATGGGCCAGGTTGCCCAAAATGCTAAGAGGAACTTTGAAAAGCCTTTCTTTGCTAAGGTGGTTTTCACAGCTAGTTGGAATATTTGGATCATCAGGAATGGGAAAGTTTTTAGGGAAGAGAAGCCAAGTTTTAATAAATGGAGAGGGGCTTTTATCCAGGACATGTATCTTCTTTCTCACAGAATTAAGGTGAGGCATAAAGAGGACCTGGTTAGATGGGTCTCTTTCCTCCCCCTATAAATGTTTTCTTGTTCTTGTAGTTTGTAAATAGGTTACTTTCCTTTCTGCTGCTCCTGGTTACTGCTGGTAACCTTTGTACTTCTTGTAACCCTATTTTTTAATAATTAAGGCTGTGGGGTTTTTCCCTATAGTGTTCAGTCAAAAAAAATATTAGAGAGGTTATGAACCTATAATCAGGTGTCGGCAGTGGTGCATATATAGAGTTCGCTACCCTTTGGCATGCTTCTACATTGCAGGTGAGTTTAAGATCGGGTCATTACATGCCCATTACTAGAAGTAACTGACGGTATAAAACTAATTGTAATGCTAGCCTTGAAAGTTTAGACGCGTCTCAATTAATGCTTTTGGTCATTGGGCTGCTTCCATCCGAGTGAGGTACACCAGAGTGAAGATATGCCCTTCTTAATCCGAGATGAGTGATAGAAAACTCCATCGTGCAGCATGCCCCGAGTGACTAAACGCCCATCATGTAGGATGACACATTAGTACTTGATGAACATGTGCTTGGGCCCTCATGGGATTCTGTTGGGTTTAGGTCACCTAGGCCTACAAAGTAGGAGAAAACTTCATGACACCGCTTCATGTCCGAGGTGAAAACCCTTGTTGTGGCCTTTATTCGGCATGCTCAACAATGGCGATCTTGTGTCATTACCTTGTCGAAGGCATTGTGTCCTTGCTGGTGTACTAACCTTCAATGGTTGGTCTCAACAACCAGGATGAAAATCCTTGTCCTGGCCATTAGTCGGACATGATGACTGCGGCACAAGATCGTGTACCCCCTTCATGAAGGCAATGCTGTGGAAGAAGTCAACTTAGGGCGTGTTCTGAACTCCTCCCGCTCCAGGCTTCTCCAATTCCGCGAGCGAAGCTAGACCGAACGTCTGAGCTCCACGGAGTGGGCTTCGCTAAGCGCTGCGGGCCTCTAGTGCAAAATATTGAAGCAGCCTTTTGCCGCTTCACGAACCGTAGAAGCGAGAAGTCCGGCGTATTCTGGCGAGGATGCCACCGCCAAGTCGTGAAAAATGATTCGCCACGATCGTGTGGCTCCTGTTCCCCACAACAACCCGCCCTTACGCATCGGAATGGTGGGAGAAGCTGCCAAACAAGCGAACGCATCAGAATAGCCAGGTGAAGTGAGAAGCTAGCTCAAGAAGCTGGATTTGTGAAGTTTTGAGAAGCTAGAGAGATTCAGAACACGCCCTTAGTCATATGTGTTTTATTCATATTTGTGTAAAGGTTCGAGCATGATTGTGTTTGTTATGTACTCTGCACCATAGTTAATGGTTTGTGTGCGTCACAATGATGCAGAGGCTGGGGGTTCCAACCTCCTTTTCAAAAAAGAGAAAAACAATCACTTGACACATGCACCATGTTTGTTTTAAACTATGGGTCCATGATTGACTTTAAAACTTCTCTTGAGACTAAATAACTCCTAATATCTTGGACAACAAAGTGAACAACAAAACAAAGCACACTACATGATAGGGCATACCTCCTTTCATGGAATAAGAAATCGAGAAGCGGTAAAAGGTGTCGATGCTCTTTGTCCATCAGAAGTGGTAGTTGTGCACGTATAAAAGAGAAGAGGATAAAAAGTGAACTCCAAACCCCAAATATGAAACATTTTTTCGATAAAGGTGTTATTTATTAATTCATAATGAAGAATCAAGAGGATACAAATGCAATGGAAAAGCATCCGGCCTCTACATAACTAGGGTTCACACAACGAACACCAACACACACACACAAAGGGTCATTCTGACAAAAAGCAAAGTCAAACAAGACTAAAGCTATGCCAGGAGAAAGAAATACAAAAAGAATAGAGAAAAAGAGCAGCATTGATCCTCGCTGGTCAGTTGTTGATCCAACGAAGATGATGCAAGTGCGCATGATCTAAACATTGGTCCAGCAAAGTGACAGAAAACAGTGCACACACGAGAACAAGCAGCCAGTGGCAATAGCCGTTTGTGAAGCCAATACAAACCAAGTTGTCGGGCGAGAGAAGATAGAACCACCAAAATCTCACATTTGAGACATTTCGGTGTTCCCTCGCCTACTGAAAAAGGCTTTTGCCCCGCTTTATAAATAAAGCAACCACCAGGCACAAAGTATCAAGGTAACAACTAAACACACCACACACCAACACAACGTCACAGCAGGCAGGGTCCAACACTCACACACACACAAACAAACAGACCCAAGTTCAGCTGTGGGCACATCACAACAAGCCCAACACAGAATCATGACGAAACAACACATAGGTGGCGGTGGCGGAGGCGAGATGACGACGATCTAATATGGTTCCAGTGGTGGCGGGGGAAGCGGTGGAGCCATCCGGAGAGCCATCACGCGAAGCTGGGTGATGATGGAGGTGATGGCATCTCTCTCCCTGGGACGGCTAAGCGGCTGCCAAAGCTGCAAGTAGCCAGACCATTTGAACAAAGCATTAGTAGCACGACGAAGAGGAACACACTGAATCACAAGTTTATTCCTAACAGTCCACAACGTCCAGGCAAGAACCCCAATGGCTAGACACCTAATGTGGCGCACCGCGGGTGGGATTGCCTGGAGTTCGGCAAAGAGAGCGGGGAAGTTGTTGTGGTCCCAGCTTCCACCCACTATCTTGCGGAAACAGCTCCATAGGAACTGCGCGGACATGCAAGAGAAGAAGATATGGTTTGAATCTTCTTCAGGCCCGCAAAGCGGGGCGACGCCCATCACCTGGGCCATTGTGCTTCAGGACCTCCACGCCGGATAGGAGCCGACCGCGAATCCATTGCCACAAGAATATCCTAATTTTCAGAGGGAGGCGAATCTCCCAGATGGAGGTGAGCGCCTCATGGCCAATCGAGGGGGAGATGGCCTGGTAGAGAGATTTAGTGGAGAATTGCCCAGAAGGCTCTAGCCGCCATATGGATCGGTCGTCTCCAGTCGTGAGATCAGGATCGTGTAAAGCAATGCAGTCAAGCAACTCCTGCCAGTCCGCGTTCTCAGCCGGGCCAAAACGTCTCCAAAACGCGAGTTGCCCCAAGTCAATAAGGGCAGTCGCAATAGAAATCCGTGGGGCAGCCGCGATGGAGAACATGCCAGGAAAGCGGGCCGCGAGGGGCATGTCTCCAGTCCATCTATCGAACCAGAACAGCGTGGCGGTGCCGGATCCTACCTCAATCGAGGTCCCGACCCGGAGGACTGGGAGGAGCTGGATGATGGATTGCCAGAACTAGGAGCCTCCAGACCACTGGCAGAAGGCGAGAGGCTGGCCGCGGAGGTATTTCTGCTGAATGATGCGAAGCCACAGGCCACCATCGCCGTTGGCAATCCGCCAGAGCCACCAAGTCAGGTGGGAAATGTTCATGCGTTTAGAGGACATGATCCCGAGTCCGCCCTGGTCGCGAGGTTTGCAGATCTCTGACCACCGAACCATGTGGTACTTCTGTCTATCGCCCTCGCCGGCCCAGAAGAATCACCCCTGAACAATGGCAATCTCGTGATGAAGAGTCTCCGGAAGACTGTAGAAGCTCATGATGAATAAGGGGCAGTTCTTTTGCACGGCTTAAAAAATAAGCTACCTCTCCCCAGCTTAAAAAAAATAAGCCGTGTCTAATTTTTATGAGACTTCTAAGTTAGTTATTCCATAACTAGTTTAGAAGCCCCAATAAGTATAAGATGTAGCTTATGAGAAAAGCTAGGGAGAGGCGGCTTATTTTTTAAGCCGCCCAAAAGAACTGGCCCTAAGAGTAGGCTGGAGAGGGACGAGTTAATGAGCACTATACGGGTCGCTTTCGAGAGCCACCGACCCTGCCAGGGCACGATACAGTGCTGAAGCTTCCCCACCGTCGGGCGCAGCTCGGCCACCGTGAGCCTGGAGTCACTAACGGGTATCCCCAGATAGGTCGTGGGGAAGCACCCGAGCTGGCAGTTAAGCCAATCCGCTATGCTCTATCGCTCGTCTTGGGAGTAGCCCAAGACCATCACCGCACTCTTGTCGAAGTTGATCCTGAGGCCAGACATCTGCTGGAAGCACGGCAAAAGGAACTTGAGGTTCGTGATATCGCTCGCCGAGCCTTCCACCATGATAATGGTGTCATCCGCATATTGGAGAAGGGAGATCCCGTTCCCCCCAACAAGATGCGGGACTATACCCTTAATGTGACCCGCAACCTTGGCTTTATCTGGAATGGCCGCCAGCACATTGACAACCATGTTAAACAGGAACGGGGAGAAGGGATCGCCCTGGCGCACCCCACAGAATGTGGGGAAGAATGGGCCAGTCTCCCCATTAATGTTCACCGCGGTTCGACCCGAGGATACCATCTGCATCACCCTGGTCACCCACCTGTCGAAGCCCTTATGGAGCATACATTCCCGAAGGAAGGGCCAACTAACCGTGTCATAAGCCTTGTGGAAGTCCAGTTTCAGGAAGACTGCCTTGAGGTGTTTGGTGTGAACCTCATGGAGTGCTTCGTGGAACACCAGGACTCCGTCGAGGATATAACGGTCCTGGATGAAGGTCGACTGGTCAGGGTGAGTGATCCGATCGGTGATAGGGGCCACCCTAATGGCGTACCCCTTCGCGAGGATGCAGAAGATGACGTTAATCACCATAATTGGTCGGAATTGTCGGATATCCAAGGCCCAAGTCACTTTGGGGATGAGGGTGATTACCCCAAAGTTCAGCCGGGCGAGGTCGATGGATCCAACAAAGAACTCGTCAAATAAGGCCACCACCTCAGGTTTGATCACCTCCCAGAATGTCTGGAAGAACTTCACTGGGAGACCATCCGGGCCGGGGGCCGAGGATGGGTTCATAAGGGAATTGGCGCCCAAACTTCAGCCTCAGAGAACGGGGTCGTGAGGGCCGCGTTATCCGCAGGCGAGAAGCAACTGTGGGCAGGCCAACTGTCTTCTACAGAGAGACCAATTCTCTGCCTCCCCTCGGGGAGGTCTTGCCCTTGGTCCCTCGCCTATGAAGCAAGTGTATGCCGATGGTAAATTCGGGCATTGCCAATGTCCCCCAAACAACACACCACAATACGTCACTGCGTGGCCATGGCATCAAACGGCCATCATGAACTTCGTCGAGTAGCCACGACATGTGCATTCACACCATCAACACTACCACCGTGCACCACCTCCAGAAAGCTACACTGTAGCAGAGAATCGCCGTTGGACACTGCTCCATGCCTCGACCACAAACTAGAGAGAGAAGGAAGTGACAGTTACAATGCAAACCTCCTACAAAACATGGGCCCCTACAACCAAGACCATCTCTAAAACGATGCCCCCAGGAGAGTACATGACACAGATGACGTCATCGTCCGATCCGAGGTAACCCGGACCTAGGGTTTCCCTCTTGAGCAAAAGGGGATTGGAGGAGAGAAAGGCATCTTTGACGCCTAAATCGGGTAATAGCGCCTGCATGCCGCCTTCATCGACTTTCACCGACGTACTCACCACCCAAACATGAAACAAATAGAAACTTGTTGGGCTCCCAATCTTTGTAGGGCGACAAAAACCTACTCATTTTGAGCCCCATTTCTATTCTTGGACATTATATGCTTTCTTAAATTCACGAAAAAGAAACAATCCAAAACAAATTAAAATATTGTTTTGTAAGGAATTTGACCCCTTTCTTCAAAATTTGAGAAAGTAAAAACAAATCCACCTGTTAAACAAACATCCCAGAAATATCTTACTTAGACTCATCTGATCTTTAACTGCTCCATCTGATCCAAATTAGTTTTGTCAATTAATTTGGATCGGAGGTAGTAGTTTATTTATATAGAGGGGTGATCTTTTGCTAGAAGGCAAAAAGTAGGTAAATAAGTTTTAAATGTACGGTTATGGAGGGGATCTTATTTTAGAGCCAAAGGGGAAATATCCAGCCGTCACAAGAAAAGTCACACACGATCAGATCAAGTCATGTTCACTTGTTAACCAAAAGCCAACACATCTAGGTCACCGCTTGCAAGAATAGATCCATATAAGTAGAAAAGCAAAGGAAGAAGCGCCCATTCCTTTTTGGGAAGGTTCTCACAGCAGATTAGAGGAATCACCAATCCAGGGGAAGTAGTAGGAGGAGGAGGAGATGGAGGAGAGGGGGAAGGTGGTGTGCATGGCGAAGCTGGCCGAGCAGGCGGGGAGATACGATGGTATGGCGGAGAGATCCCTCGCTTGGTTTGTTTGCGCTTGCTCCTTGGCCCTGCTTATGTGCACTGTTTTTGTTCTCGGTGCTTTGCATTTCGGGTCGATCGCTGACAAATTCTCGTGGGAATGGAGGGGGGAAGTTGGGGGTTCTTGGTTCCTGTGCCCGCTGGAACCTTTGCCCTGCGATTCCTTGTTCGATTTGCTTAGTTTCTCGAGCAGTAGCCTGCAGACCATGTCGGCCATTTTTTTTTTCATTTCTGCTGTCCATGTGCAAAATGAGCAGTTGATCGCAAACGTTGTGTGGTGATTATTATTCCGGGCTGATTTTGTTTTTGGTGATTTTAGGGCCGTCTAGCTGCCCCAGTTTGATAGGAATCATTTTTCATGATTATTTGGGCCCAATCTTGGCAAATTTGAGTGCTTGATGGTTGTGGGGTCTGATTCTATACTTTGAGGGGCCCTGACCATGAGTTGCTTCCTGCTGTTTCATGATGTTCCACTGAGAAAAAGAAGGATCTTCGGATCATCGACGATGCATTCCATGTTTGAACTATTGAACTTCCCTAGTGTGGAAGATGTGGAACTGTGTATTCCATGTTTGTGATAGTGTAAAAGGTTGTGTTTTTTCTTTTATGGTTGGACTGGATTGATCTTGATGCTGATGTATATTGATTTTTTTTGGCAATTTGGTCACCATTAAATGCTTATGTCTTCTAACTTCCGAGTCCTATATGCAAAGTAGTACTATGTCACCATCACATTGTGTTGCGCAGGGACCTCTTTACCCTTCCAGTTCATTTTGTTGACAACTTGACATAGCATCTAAAACTGGGTCTTGGCATCAGATATAGGAAACCTCCCTAATTGATTGACCTAATTTATGTGATGAAATCATGAGCATTGTTCTAGCATTATAGGCTTCCACATTCCCTGATTTCTCGCAGATGGTGGTAGACAACATCATGTTCCCCCTTTGCTTGCAACTCTTGTTAACATGTGACTCCTGGCTCTCAGAAACTAGTTTTTTTTTCTTTCAGTAAGGTGATAGCCCCACCGTTGCATCGGTTGATGCTCCCAGAAACTAGTTTGTGGGTGCTATGCAGTTATTCTTCTGGTTTGGATGTCTCGTTTTGGGAGAACTTTCTTGTCCGCCTTTTCTATACACAACTTTTGAAGTAATTCATACAGCCAGTTGGGCTGGAAAAGAATTGCTTTTGAATTCTGTTTGTTCCTCCAAAATCTAACAGATAACTTTCATAACTCTTGAGTTTCCATGAAGTTAGTATCAACTCTTAATTCATGGTTGTTCCTGCAGATATGGTGGATTTTATGAAGAAGCTTGCTAGGATGGATGTGGATATGAGCGTTGAAGAGAGGCATTTATTTTCAGTTGGTTTTAAGAATACAATTGGTGCAAGGAGGGCATCATGGAGAATCCTTTCTTCACTTGAGCAAAAGGTGGCAGCGGGTGAGCAGGCTGGCCGGATGATAAGTGTCTACAGAACGAAAGTTGAGGATGAACTAAGGATGGTTTGCAATGAAATATTGTCAATCATCGCTATTCATTGCCTTCCCTTGGCTAATGCGGGTGAAAACGTTGTGTTCTTTCATAAAATGTATGTGCAGGTTCATAAATTTAGCTCTTCTTTTCACAATCGTCTATTGCTTCTCTATGTTGGTCTATTTTCCGGTCATTACATTCAGAGTTCACATGATACTTATATATCCATGTTTTCCTTATCCGGTTTGTACATGCCTAACTTTAAAATTCCAATTATTGACAGGAAAGGTGACTACTACCGTTACCTGGCTGAATTTAGCACTGGGGTTGAAAAGAAGTCTGCTGCTGACCAATCACTCATGGCCTATCAGGTGTGAAACCTTTCAACACGTACACATGTTCTAACTTACTTCTGGTTCTAAGGCTCGCATTCCACCTCTGACAATCTTCTAGCAAATGTTGCTGCAGCATGCCATGGTTGTTGCCTCCACCGAGCTTTCGCCTGCTCATCCAATCAGGCTTGGCCTTGCGCTCAATTTCTCAGTGTTCTTTTATGACATAATGAACTGTCATCAGAGGTCATTCACCCTTAAATGACTCCTTTCGCCCTTTGTTCTGATGTTTTGTAGTTTAAAATAGATATCGTAATTCGTCATGCTTCTCTTTTTAAAATAAATAAATAAAATGGGCAGACCTACCAGGAGGCTACTAAGTTCAGATGAACCCATCACATCTTGTAGCCACTTCGTTTAGTAGGTTATATGTTTGCTGTAATCTTCTCCAAATATAGAGAATCACGATTCCTCAAAATCTTTATTTTTAGAAAATGGAAGCTTTATTACCCCTGGCCTCTGCATCTGAAGATGCATATAGCCAACCTTATTAACTATATTGATACTTATAATTTACATAGTTAAATCCCATAAATGCAATGTTAAATAGTTAAATCCCATAAATGCAATGTTAAATAGTTAAATCCATTGACAGTTTGACCCCATTATCGAAAGTTTTCTGGGTTTCCCCTTGGTTTAGAAGATACGGAGATGAATATTCATTATTCGTGATTCTGCATTTGGTACCATGGCAGCTTGCTTCTCATCCCAGCATGCTAGTTTGCACAGGTCTTCGAAAAAAATGAAAGTGGCAACCTTACTCTGGGTGTTCATGTTTGTTTCTCTTCTCAGAGCTTGCCAAGTTGCAAAACAAGCATTTGATGAGGCTACTAGTGAGATTAATTCCGCTGGTATGGATGGCAACAACGATAGCACACTAATGATGCAGCTTCTGAACGACAACCTAGCATTGTGGAAGTCAGAACTAACTGAAGGTAAAGCCATCAAAACTTTTTCGCAGGAATCTACTACTTTACCCCTTGTTGCTCTTTTTTTTGAGGAATCACCCGCCGGGGGGGGGGGGGGTGGGCGAGGATCCCCACTTGAATTTCGCAAAGATTGGCCATGGCAATAAGAGTTACAGGGGTGCGGCGAGCCGCGAGGAGAGATAGATCAGCCAAGATCTAGCTGCTATCTTGTCTACCCGGTCTTGAAACCGGTTGCACCATAACTCAAAATAATTACAAATGTTTCGGATAGTGGTCAAAACATCATGATGATCGTTCCTGAAAGCAGCAGCGTTCCTGGAGTCCCATATCTTCCACAGGATGGCGAGCAGGACCTCCGGCTGGACAGCTGGGTCAAGTCCAGCCGGGGCGACAACGGACCAGAGGTCTTGGAATCTGGCAGTAGGGGTGATTTGAAGATGATCCCAGACTTGCCGCGCACTGGAGCATTCAATGAAGAGATGGGCAGTATTTTCAGAGGAGCACGAGCATCTGGGCCAGTTAGCTTCTGTAATTATATGCTTGTGGAAGAGGTTAGCTCTAGTGTTTAGCCTTCCACGAAAAAGGAGCCAGCCGAAGAGTTTTAGCTTTGGGTGAGCTCGCGATCTCCAGATCAGGTCTGCGTGATCGTCTTCCACATCTTCCCGTATAAGCAACGCATAGGCAGCATTCGAAGAAAAAGGGGCCCCATGGTTTAGAACCCCGTTTGTCCGGGCCTTCAGAGAGCTGGAAGTCCTGCAACAGCACATTCAAGGCAACAAGCTCAATCAATGCAGCGTTAGATAGCTGGTTAGTCAGGTTCGCTTGTAAGCCGTACTGCATGACATGAAAGACTAGGATGTGTTGGTTGGATGAGTGGGAGTAGAGGCTAGGGAATTTTTGCGCTAAGGGTGTTGTCTGCAGCCAGGTATCATGCCCGAAGAAGTTTTTGAGGCCATTATTGGTAGTAACAAAGGAGATGGAGCATGAGGTTTTGGCCCGAGTTTGTATAGCTCTAGTTAGGACGGTGGGGTTGCGGCATGAGGCAATATGTGGCGGGCTGTTTAGGTGTACTCTGTTTAGCCAGGCAATCCATTACATCAGAGGCGCTAGAGAGCATCTCATGAGCAAACTTCATTAGCAAGTAGCCCTTTTGTAAAGCAATGTTTTTGATGCCTAGACCACCAATTTTTTTCGGTTTGCAAACGTTAGACCAAGCAATTAGGCATTGAGCGTCTGAACAAGACTCGTCAGCGGCCCAAAAGAAAGCTCTCCTGATCGCATCGATAGCTTTTACCGTCTTTTTTGGCAGTTTGAAGACCGACATAAAGTACGTAGCAAGTGAGTCAAGGACCGAGGAGATGAGAACTAGGCGGGCCGGGCGAGAGAGCAATCTAGCACACCAGCCAGGGAGTCGATTGAGACAGTTGGTTATGATCGGCTGGAAGGCAGTTTATGTGGTGAAAGGGGCAACCCAGATACTTCTAAGGAAAGCTTGAGATGGGGCATCCTAAGGTGGTGGCTATGGCTGTAGTATTGGCGTCATCCAGGTTTATAGGAACATATGTGCTTTTGGCAAGGTTTATTTGAAGTCCTGTAGCCGCGGAGAAGGCTTGTAGAATAGAAATGAGGGTGGTGGCGGCAGAGCAAGATGCATGTGCGAGTATAAGGGTGTCGTCTGCGTATTGGAGAACCACGGGTGGGAGGTCTTAGTAGATGGGGTGTCGTAGCGCAGAGCTGGTGGAGTTGAAGTCTTTTTGGATAAGCTGCTGCAGGATATCCGCCACGATAATAAAGAGATAGGGTGATAGCGGATCGCCCTGGCGAAGACCGTTCTTGCAATTGATCCAGTCGCCTTGAACACCATTTAAAAGGACAGATGTTTTCCCTGAGTTCAGGATATCATCAATCCAGGAGTTGAAGCGATCCGGGAAACCACGGTGTCGTAGGATTTTCAGGAGTGAGTGCCAGGACACAGAATCGAAGGCTTTTCTGAAATCGAGTTTGAGGACCATGGTTTGGGCTTTTTGCTTGTGACAGGAGTTGATTAGATCAGCGGCATAGAGGAAGTTTTTATCGATACAACGGCCGTAGATAAACCCAGTTTGGTCTCCGGCCACGAGCAGAGGGATGAGTGGTTTTAGTCTGTTGGTGAGAAGTTTTGCTATCCCCTTGATTGGGCAATTCTGCAGGGCAATTGGCCTAAACGCATCAGCTGTGCAGGCAGAGTCTGTTTTTGGTAGGAGCACCATAACTGATCTGTTAAACCACTCAGTTTCCGAATTGCAAAGCTCAAATTCCTTAAAGAAATTGGCCAAGGGAGTCTTTAAGAGGGGTCAGAACGACCTGTAAAAGGCAGGGCCGAAACCATCCGGTCCAGGGCTCGCATTAGCATTCATGTGAAGGAAGGCTTGCTTGATCTTGTTATTAGAGAAAGGATCGGCCTGAAATCTAAGTTGAGGGACCGGAGTAGGGTAGAGGTCCATGAGATTGAAGTTCCAGGAGGTGGGCGCAGCAATCCCGAGCAGATTGTGGTAAAAATTCTTAAGGATGAGGGCCTTGTCATGGTGAGCATGGTATTCGTTTCCCTGATCGCGCAGGACAGGGATTTGATTACTGCGCAAGCGTTGAGAAAGCTAGGCGTGTAAAAACTTGTTTTCATCCCCAGAGATGGCGTATCGAAGTTTTGCACATTGCTTGAGCATGTTCGAGCGGTCCCTAGTGGCTCGGAGCAGGGTCTGCTTAAGCACATTACGAAGACAGAGTTCAGCAGGTGAGAGGTGCCGCTGTTCTTCTTTAAGATCAATGAGGTAAATAACGTGTTTACATCTAGTTTCTCGAACGTGGGCCGGGGCGATGGATTTGGCCCATTGCTTGAGGTGGGAACGACACAGTTTAAGAACATGGGCCAGATCCGTGGAGGCTGACGGAGGGGGTTGGGCTACTGGGCTGCATGCCTGGGCTACAATTGACGGCACACAGGGTGGAAGGCCCAGTGTCGTTCAAACCGGAATTGGCGGGAGCGAGGGATGGAGGTGAAGATAGATACAATGAGGGGAACATGGTCTGATGTGATCCATGCGAGTGATGTGAGGTGAGTGTTAGGGAAGGCAGTGTTGCAAACAATGTTAATGAAGGCTCTATCTAGTCGTTCTAGCACAGGATTCTCGCGGTTATTAGACCAGTAAAACGGCGATCTAGCAAGGGCAGCTCGACGAGGGCCAGGATGTTGATTGCGTCGTTGAAAGCAGCTGCCTCTTGGGCGTGAAAATTATTGTTGTTTTTTCTCGTGAGGGTAGCAGATAAGGTTGAAGTCCCCTACAATGAGCCATGGCTCGGAGTTAGGGGGAGCAATTTGTGTAATTTCAAAGGAATCTGGCTTCAGGGATCGGATTGTGGGAGTGTAAACATTTGTGATCGTGATCGCCGATGAATGGGCGAGGGATCATAGAGACCGAGGAGCAGTATGTATGGTTGGCATGCGTGGAGATAGAGAGCGAGGAGGCCTTGGCCGCAGTGAGCAAACCACCAGCTATGCCAGCGATTGGTAAGGTGATGAACTTGTCGAGCGATCGTGGGAGGAAGGAGCGGATTTTTTGTCATTGGGCGCAGCCAGCTTGGTTTCTTGCAGAAGCAAAAGTTGAGGCTTAATTGCAGATAATTCAGATAGGACATCCTTACATTTGTCCATGTCACCTAGACCTCTAACATTCCAGGAACACAACGACATAGATGCATTACATATGGATAACTAGGCGCGACACCATTGGAAAGAAAGTAAAATGCAGAGCCGAAATACAGCGACCCACACAGCTACGGTAGAAGGGACACATGATCATCAGTTGGCATCACCAGCCACTGCGGAGGCCACGAGATCAATCTCCTCCCTAGAGCCACAGAGATGGGCCAGGGAGGCAGGGCCGCCGTCCTCGACAACAAGCTTGGCATCACGGAGAGCGGCGTCGTAGTCCTTGGCGTCCTACAACATGTCTGAGGCGCTTGGCCTTGACCTTGGCGGCCTTATCAGCCATGTGCTCCCTCTTGTAGGGCTCCAAATCGGCAAGGCGCGTGCTATGGCACACCGCAACCGCATCCTTGACGTGCTTCTTGTAGGCCCGCCGCTTGTGAGCGACAGCAACATGGACATGGGCGTTAGTGGCAGCCTCTCCTGCCGGCCCCACCCTGGTAACGGCGGCCGGGCGCGGTACGTGCACCAGACAGCATCCCAGTAGGGGAGGACTGGTCGGAGGTGTTGACACAGCAGAGCGTGGAGGGGCCATAGTAGGCTGGGGTGGGGGTGGAGCTGGGGTGGCAAAGCGAAGAGAGCGGGCACTGGCTGCAGTTGGGGACCGGTGGCCTAGGGTGGCGAGTGGAGCAGTGGCGATTGTGAAGGATCGGCGATGCGGAGAATGGCCTCAAGCGTGGCCGGCGAGGCGATGTCGATGTGGGCCACTGGGACGTCATCGTCAAAGGAGCTGATGGCAAGGTTGACAAAGGAGTCGGCTGCGAGGGCGGCGTTCTTGGACGGTGAGGAGGGTGGCCCGCGCGGGAACTCTGGGGATACGACGACAGGGCTAAGAGTCGCCATAGCCATGGCGGCGTGCAGGAAACCATGGCTGCCAGTGCTCGAAGAGGAACCATCGGAGCTGCTGCTGGAGCTGCCATCGATTGATGAGAAAGGGGATGGGTCAGTTGGACCTATACGTGCAATCTTGCCATGCTCGTGCAGCCTCGGCAACAAGAATGTCTAGGTTAGGAAGGAGCTTTGTGCCCTTGAAGAGAGCAACAGTGGCCTGAATGGAGGTACGCTCATCGGAGAGGATGCAGTACTGGTCGATGGTGTAGATGTGGCCAAGGAAGTTGAGAACAAAATGAACGCCAGCGGGGTGCCACATCTCTAAGGGGAAGCTGATGGCCTCAAGCTCAGTGACCTCGTCCTCAAACAAGGCCGTCGAGCGGCCGTGGTTCTCGGTAGGCTCGAGGGTGAAGGAGTTGGAGCCGAGAGGGAAAGGCCCGTGTAGCAGGACTTGCTGGTGCACGATGGCACTAGGAAAGGAAACCAACCCCGTGCCATGGAAGGAGGCGGCGACATGAAACTCTGGGTTGCCCGCGCGCTTCCGGAGGGCGCGCCTGATGTCTGGGAATGGGTTGTGAACTGGGGTCTGGAAATGGCACTAGGAGAGGAATATGAGTACAGAGGAATGCTTTAAAGCAATTCAGTCTGGTATGATTTTAATCAAAACGTGGTCTAACCCTAAAACCCACGACTTACAAGGGTATATAAAGATCCCTGGACGTCCAACATAGTGTTGGGGTCGAAATCCTTATCTCTAACTTTCCTAACTTAAACGTATCTATCTGGAAAAACTGGCAGAAACAACCACCGTATTGCTTTGGTGACTGAGACTCGATCACTGCGAATCGTGGCCTGCAAGTATACAATTTGGAAAGCACACGAGTCAAGCTTTCCAAATTGTATTTAAACGCCTTATTTGAAGCATGGACACGGATTCTGCACGTATATCAATTGCGGGCCTCCTGGCTGTCAATCCGAGTCCGGTTCTTATTTTCGTTCTGTTTATGTTGTGCACCTGCCTTCCTCTCCTCCCTCGTGCACTTGCTGATATTGGACATCAGTAGGCGTTCTTCTTGCTGCAATTCTTCATCTCCATGTGCCAAGCTTGTCTTCTCTTCAAATCTGATTATACAAACATGCAAAGACTTAGGCAGTATAAAATTCTCATTAAGACAAATGGCAGATTCAACTAAGAGTGAATTCACCTGTTGTTCTAATAGTTTTGCACGTGCTCTTGTAATTGGTCCAATTCTGATTTCATTGGACTTGTCTTGTGCAATATCATCATTAATGGAAATTGATGGTAAAGGACTAGGGATGTCCTCATCATAAAGTTCCTGATTTTGCTAAATTTAGCAGTGGGGTTACGAAAACAACTTGGGAACACATCAGTCAATATCTAGCACAGTTAGGTGAAGCAGGTTCCATGAGTGAATTGAAAGTGCGTCTATTTCCCCTATCTTTAACTGGCACCACATTTTCATGGTTTGCTGCTTTACCACATGGCACTATTCTCTTATGGTCGCAACTAGAGCAGAAATTTCATGATCACTTCTGTAGCGGCTATAATGAGCTTAAATTGTCACATCTTACATTGTTAGGTAAAAACATGATGAATCAGTCATTGGTACAGGGGATCGATTAATCAATGGATAGCTAGTCAGGCCTGGGTGTGCGCCTCCGCGGCGAGGCTGCTAGGGTCATGTGTCTCTAGAAGGATGGGAATTTACGCTAGATGGTCTGCACTGCCTCGCTCGTTTATTGTTGGGCTGGCCGGTGTCCAGCTCCAAAACTTACCGGTGCCTAGCCCAAAAATCTGGACTATATAAGGCACGCACGAATTTTATTTGGGGTGTAGTGACATCGGATGACCTAACATAGGTTGGATGACCTAACATAGGTCCACCCTGCATCCCTTCCAGGTAAACACCGTGAACTTGGAGGGGAAGAAAATGTTAGTTCGGCTTAACATAGCGAATGGAGCCTCGAGAGGAACCGGCGGCCAGGGCTCTCATGATCATGCCGCTTCATGGTGACCGTCACAGATCGCCGCCTCCTCCTCCACCCCCTCCTCCTTCCTCCTGCCCGCCGCCGCTGGCGCCGCCGCTACAGCCAGGAGTTCTTGGTGGCGGTGGCCTGACCTTCCCTCTCGGTGGCTCTCGGCTGGGCGGAGCTGCCGTGGGTGCTCCTAAGCGGCGACGGACGGGCGGCGGCGGGTTTCTGGCCTTGGCTTGGCGGGCGGCTGGACGGGCAGCGGCGTTGTTGGCGGCGAGGTGGCGCGTGTGGAGTCTGGCGGCGGGCGCTCGCCCAGATCTGGGCCCTACGGGCCCCATCTGGCTCGGGCGAAGCGGGCGGCGGGCTGATCCGTGGTGAGACTTCGAGGCGGAAACAGCCAAAGCGGCGTGGTCTGGCTGCTGGCTGGCGCCGGCTTCTTCTGCAACATGGCGCCGGGGCTTAACGGGCCCGTTGCGAACTGGCCGCCGAGGATGGCTGGTTTGCCCATTGCCGTGTCCGGACGGCAACCGCATGGCGTCGTCGGAGGCGCGGGCCTCCGCTGACGAGCGGAGGAGGTGGTTCCCTCCGCTTCGGCCTTGGTGTTCTTTGCTCCTCTCGCTTGGCTCTTCTCTTGGTCTTCTTGGCCTCGTGTTGGTGCTCAGAGTAGAGCGGCTTGGATGGCGGCGCAACCGCGATGGCGCATGGTGTTGGGCGGTGGTTTGGCTGGTCGGCCCGGTTGGGCGGTGGGGTTGGTGTCGGGAGAAATCCTTGCGGTTCGGGCCGGCTCGATCTTGATGACAACGATGGGTGCCACCATTCCTTCTTGGAGGGTGTCGGTGGTAGCCATCCTCAACTTCCCTCCGCGTACCGGGGGAAACCCTAGGACTCGTCCGGGCGGCAGCGTCATCGGCGTCGCATTCCTTCTTGAAGGTGCTGCTTGGTACTCGGCAGATCGGAGCCTCGGGCGGTGGTGGTTTGTTTCCGGAGGGCGCAACGGTGGCGGTGCATTCTTGCTTTGTCGAGCTGCCGTTGTTGGCATTTATTTCTTCTTTTCTTTTGGGCTTGAATTGCTGCTCGCCCCAGCAATGCTATGTGTATGGTGTTCGTTGCTTTGGAATACAAAGCGGGGGGAAACCCTTTTTCGGTAACATAGCCAAATCTGCTAATAAAGATAATGTGGTTATTGGTGAACCCGGGAAAAGCAAAGAGGCGACGAGGTCTTGGGAAGAGAGATTGTGCTTGACAAGCAATTCGATGGCAAGGCAACATTGAAGATCACCATCAAGAATCCTACACTCGGGGGGCAACCACAAGTGCAAGAGAATACACGTGATAAATTTATGAAGCCCAAGAGTTCATAAGTTGGCAAGTAGAGAACGAATGAAGCCAAGTGCTAGCGGATCAAGCCAACTTTTGATATGTTGCTGTCCAAATATGCCAATCAAGCGGCTGGTTCTAGCTCTGACCATCGCATTTTAAGCATTCAAGATCACCTCCGAAGCAAAAAAATTAGCATCACGCAAGGCCATACGGGTCACGGGTACCCGTACCATGGATGGCGCCAACCCCCTATGTGCCATACTACATGGGAGGCTTCAATGGAGGATGGGGGCAGCCCCCAATGGCTCCTTATGCTTTTCATCCAGGGTGGGCAGCAGCTAGGAGGCATGCTCCCGAGAGGCTTTCTTATCCTACACGAGGCTGTTTAAGCCATGGTGCTAATTGGCCAACACAAACTTCTCCAAGCAAGGTCAACAAGCAAGTGTGGCGTGCTAATCGCCAAATGCTGAATTTTCATAACCTGATAAGCAAAAGGAGATCAAAGAGTCGATTGCTATTGGGTAATCCGGCTAATTCTAACGGTAATATAGTTGTTGTTAGCAGGGTCCCATGGCTATTGATCATGAAGCTAGCACAAGCAAGGCCAAACATGGTGATCCCAAATATACCCAACCTAAGTGGTGCCCTCCCGGCTTAATTAAGACTATGAAAAGGATATTGCAGTGAATGAGGAACCACGAGAAGGGGGAGCACGAAGTGGAAAAGCAAAGGGACGGATCATTCGGTAAAATTTGGCCCATGGCATCCGCAGACGTGTTGAGGCCTAAAAAAATAGATAACGCAACAGCTTCCATATTAATTACAGTGGCACCTACACCATCAAAGGAGGAGGATGCGACCCCTATTACATCGCCCATGCTACCTATTACCCCCCCTTCACTTGAAGAGACTTAAAAGCCAATATACACAATGGGAGATGAAGATGAGATGGTGGATTATGAATCTATGCCGTTTCGGGAGCATATGGATATTAATATTTCGCCGCCGAAATTCATGCTATAATGAAGGTGAGGTGGCCCAGCTGAATTTTGGTCCTAAGAATGCCATCTTTGAGAAGCCAAAAGAACCGGTGAAACACTTGATGCCATTGTACCTAAAAGGTCATATGAATGGACTGCCGGTTGCTAGGATGCTTGTTGATGGTGGTGCTTTGGTTAATCTTATGCCTTATTCGGTCTTCAAGAATTGGGATTGCATGATGATGCCTTGATGAAGACCAATGCGGTGCCTTGATGAAGACCAATGCGGTGCTTAATTGTTTTGAGGGCAAAGAAATGACAGAGGCCAAAGGTGTAATGTGCATGGAACTCACCACTGGAAGCAAAACTTTGAACACCACATTCTTTGTCGCCGAGGTGCAAAGTAACTACAATGTTATATTAGGCCGCGATTGGGTCGCCAATCAATGCGTGCCATGTACCATGCATCAATTCTTAATACAATGGGTCGATGATGAAGCAGAAGTCATTCGTGCGGATAATTCGGCTTGTGTTGCTTTGGCCGATGCATCAGTGGACTGGAATCATCTTGATGCTACGTGCTTAATGGGGCGCGACCTCTCGCAGTTTGGCTTCCTTAGTGCTACGAGGAACGGGTATGTGCCCATCTCTTTAAAGACGATTGGTGGTAATCAGCTCCAGGGTGTGATGTAAGCAAAATTTAGAAACCTAAACAGGCAATGGCCGATATATAATTATTGCCCTAAGCATAAACATGGCTAATATAAATGTATCACCCTAAGCACATAAAAATGGCTGATGGGGTGTTGACATCGTCCTTAGAACAAACACAGTGCAAGTTATTTTTTGGCACGCTAGCATTGCCAAAAAACAGGGAGGCATGTGTTGCCACCAGATTTGGGCAGCCAAAACAGTACACTGTTGCTCTGCAGCAGCAGGATCTGAAGATGGCCGGACTGTCCGACGAAATTCAGGCTGGACTGACCGTCTGTACCCAGGCAGTGGCCGGACAGTCCCGGCAATGTCCGGCCAAAATATCATGCCTTTTCAGATTCAGCAGTTAAAAAGAGTCAAAACGCCCTCAATATGATCTCGAATAAAAAAACGTTCAACATGAAAGTTGTTCATCTCATCGAAACGGATAAATTTACTTTTGGGGCCATCTCCATCCGAGGTCATATGCGAGTTCTGGAGCTGGAAAATCATGATGCTGTCCGCAGACCTAGAGATGGCCGGACAGTGGCCAAATTTGGGGTGGACACCCACGGGCGATTCCGAGTTAGGTCAAATTTTGGCTCTTTGGACGGGAACCGGAGCCGTTTTTTTGTGTGGGAAATCCAGCCGTGTCATATATAGATGAGAGGTGATAGCCGGTTGGATAACAACACATTGCAAACTCATCTACTACTTTTTACCCTACTTTTTACATCTCTCTGACGTTCTTGCTTCCTTTTTCTTCGTGTTGGAGGGCAATGATCCTCAAGGCTCTAGGGGCGGTTGGACTGACCTAGGGCAGCCCATAGCCGCCACACTCCCAGACAGGGTCCCTCCCTGGCGTTTGGGGTTTCAGACTCAAAAGTTCTCACCGGCATGTCTTGCCTATCGTGCTCCCGGCATGGCCCCTCCGGCGATGTTGTCTTGTGTATCGTGCTCGAGGCCAGGGGTACATGGTGACATGTTTGGTTAGTTTTATCATCCTGTCCAACAGTGTTCAGTGCGTCTCAAGAAGCCAGTACTTCCCATGTTTTGTTTTGCCACTCTAGCTAACCAAACCATTGCTCCTAATATGTTGCATGAAAAGATCCTTCTGCACCAGAAATTATGCCGTATATGACAAATTGATAGTTACTTGCAAGTTACCTAGATCCTTAATAGTCGGTTCAAGTTTGATCATCGGAGTTACTAAAAATGTATCGAGAGAATTGTACTTGAGATGCTGATGTTGATTCCTCCGTTTTGCTGGTGTCAGAAATATTCACCAACATTAATCTTTCTATGGTCAATGTCTAGTCTTTGACAGTAACGAGTCCATGACCACAATTCTGGAGCCATGTCTCCAATTTAACGCTTGACAATCAAAATCATGGTCTCTTTTATTTTGGCAGGTGAAACCTCGAAGGATAGCGACATCGATATGGAGGTAACATGCTCATTCCTGTGACATCCATTTGGACCCTTAGAAAAATTATATGCATTTGAAAGGTTTGTAAGTATGGTGGGGAACATAAATAATCCATTGCAGGAAATAATAATATCTAGAACCTCACATATAGTGATATTTCCAGTTTAAAAAACATGGATCTTATACCACAGTAAAACTTTCATGGTACGATACTTATCTGCAGCGAAGTCTTGAACTGATGCACATCTGAAAAGTATCCACTTACAGTTACAGATGCTTGATTTGAACATGAAACTTATCGGCCAGCTATTGAAACTAGAATTATGGAAACAGAGGTCCAATTAATGTTAATATAGTCGTGGTGAATCATCAAAGAAGCATTCTGCCTCTGTTCTGTTGATGTAATTAATGAACTCTCTGGAATATACTCCCCCTTCCGTGATGTAGCACCTATAGATTTTTTGAAAAGTCAAACTTTGACCAACTTTATAGAGAAAGCTATTTATATCTACAATACCAAATATATAAAATCTGAAACTGTATCTTATGATGAATCTAATGATATATGGTTGGCATTCTAGGTGTAAATGTTTTTCTCCTTTGGTTTGTGAGGTTTGACTTTTCAAAAATTCTATATGCATTACATTATGGAACGGAGGGGGTAGATAGTATGCACTTTAGCTCATGTGTAAATCTGTTGTGGCAAGTTATCTGCAAGTCCTTGTTTATCTCAAAACTGCAATATGTCTACGAGCAAGCAGAAGTAGGATACCTGCAAATTCGTCTGATCACACTATGTCTGATCACTATGCTGATGCTGACATGTTGCTAGATCCTGTTGGTTTTGTGACAATGCGCTGATACAATTTTCTGACATTTTAGGAGGGATAACTGGAATGTGCTGAAGGCTCCCCTGCATGCATGTGTGCAAAATGACCAGAACATAATGGTACCAAACCTGCTGGACACTGTTGGTTTTTGTGACAATGCGCTGATACAATTTTCCGACATTTTAGCAGGGATAACTGGAATGTGCTTCAAGGCTCCCTCCCTAGCACGTATGTGTGCGAAATAACCAGAACATAGTGCTACCATTGAAATCGACCCAAAGTGCCTTGCCTACTGTGCAGCTTGTTAGTAGTTCTGGGCTCCTCGCTTGGTGTTTTCCTAGGCTTTCCACAGTATGGATTGGTAACCATGTGCCCAGCTTTGCTCATGTTTTGAGAGCTTGGAGCAGTGACCATCCATCTTTGATGCTTTTGTTTCTAGTTTTCCTCCATGCGTATTAAGCGTTGCTGTATACTGGCGAGCTATATGTAACTAGTAATATCTCAGCTATCAATGACGAAAAACTGTCATTTTTTTCATTTGAAATGCTTCAGCCAACTTTTAGATGAGTTTGAAATCTTGTGGAAAGTGTATGTTTGGTTAGAGCATCTACAACCGGACTCTCAAACCCTCCTAGACGTCCAGGCGGACAACTTGGTCATCGCCTGGACTGGAAAATGCCACCCAATAGGACCCTCCAAAGCCAATCCAAATGTCTGGGCTATCAGGCACCTCTCAAACCTCAAACCTAGTCCATATGTGGGGTGGATATGGAGATGCATGGATGAGTCCGTCACGTTGGATCCGAGAGGCTAGACCCATCCCAAATCTTTCCAAATTGTCACCAACCAAGCCTGACTGTCAGGATTAGAGCTCTGAATAATGCAATTTAACTCGCTGAACAACAACTCAAGGGAAGAACAGAGGCTCCAAACTAGGGTTTTCTTGACTAGAAATGGGGAAAGTAGGTTTAGCTCGCCACTGGCGGCTAGGGTTTACACCCGATACAAGGGATCATGCCTTCTCACATGAATCGTGGATGGCTCTATAGCCATTACAAGTTGGTAAAATTAAAAGTAAAGCAAAACAGAGCACATGCATTGTCGGAGAGGCTACAACTACTTGCCAGCATCAGCAGCCCTTGGATGGCAGATCGACGGAGGGGAGATGCCACTCACTAGTGAACCGTTATCCTCGCATCTGAGCCACACGATGGCAGATCTGTGGCTGCAGTAACTTCCGACACGCGGGAACAGGGGAAGGATGGATAGAGCCTGATAATACCCCCCAATTGAAACTGAGTTTGTCCTGAAGCTTTGAAAGAAGGAAAGACTTTTTGGATGAACGCTGAGTCTTCCCAAGTAGCTTCCTCCTCTTGCATGTTGGTCCATTTGACTAACCACCTGACTACATGAATGCTGATGTTTCCTTGCTTCCTTGGAATGAGTGTCCTTTCCAGAACTGCTTCAGGTTCCACCTTAATAATGCCATCAAGACCAACAAGCGGTAGCATAGGAGAAGGATTGCCTGTTGGCCCAATATGCTTCTTCAATTGGCTTACATGGAATGTGTCATGTAGCTGGCAGCCCTCTGGTAACAACAGTTTATAAGCATGGTTTCCAATTCTTTCCAGGACTCTGAATGGTCCATAAAACTTAGAATGAAGCTTAAGACGCCTATGCAAAATGAGAGAGGTGTGCCTGTAAGGTTGTAACTTTAAATAGACCATGTCTCCCACTGCAAATTCTCTTTCCTTTCTCTTCTTGTCAGCAAAGTACTTCATTCTAGATTGGGCCTTAAGAAGGTTTTGCTTGATCACTTCGAGTGCCAGTTCCCTGTTATGTAACAGGTCTTCATTATCCTCACAAATAGCATCTGGCAGTGCTGATTCAGCTATCATTGGGGGAGGGAAACCATACAGAGCTTGAAAAGGTGTCATTTTCAGTGATGTGTGGAAAGAGGTGTTGTACTACCACTTTGCTAGTGCCAACCATCCATGCCACTTCCTTGGTTGTTGGAAACACATACACCTCAAGTAGTTCTCCAAACACTCATTAACTCTTTCTGTTTGACCATCAGTTTGTGGGTGGTAGTTGGTGCTCATGTATAACTTGATCTTCAGAGACTTAAACAGTTGCTGCCACAAATTGCTAGTGAAAATTCTGTCTCTGTCAGTTACTATCACCAATGGCATTTCATGTAACATGAACACATTGTCAGAGAATGCTCTGGCCACAGATTGTACTGTTATGGGATGTTTCATAGCAATGAAATGAGCATACTTAGTAAATCTGTCAACGACTACCAAAATCAAATTCTTGTGTTCAGATTTGGGTAGCCCCTCCACAAAATCTATGCTCACATGTGCCCAAGCAAAATCTGGCACAGGAAGTGGCTCCAGTAATCTAGGGTAGGGAGTGTGCTCAGCTTTGTTCAATTGGCAAACAGGGCAATTTTTCACAAATGTTACAACATCTTGTTTCAGACCCTGCCAATGGAAAATTAACTTCACCCTCTAGTAAGTTGCTCTTTCACTTGCCTGAGATTAGTAGCTGATCCAACTACAATTTTCTTATGAAACCTCAGTATACCATTCTTGAAGGAATAAGCAGTGTTATTAGCTTTATCCACGGTACTTTCAGCTATGAGCTCCTTGATCTTGTTATCATGATGATAGCTCCCAATTACTTCCTTGACCCAAGTAGGAGAAGCAACAGTTGCAGTTAATGCAGAAATCATGTGCTTCACCCTGGATAAAGCATCAACTACCTTATTTTCTTTTCCTTTTTTGTACTCAATTGTGAAATTGTATCCCAACAATTTCAATAACAGTTTATGTTGAATGCCCTCATTAATCTTTTGGTCCTGAATATATTTCAGACTTTCTTGATCAGTTCTGATAACTAGGGCAGATGCTAAGAAGTAATGGTTCCATTTCTGTCGTGGAATTATCACGTCAGATGTCCTAGCATAAGGACTTAGGTGTGGAGCCATATGTAGTTAGCTTGAAGGGGTTAAACGGGACAAGGGACACAGAGAGTTTATACTGGTTCGGCCCTTCGCGGTGGAGGTAACAGCCTAATCTAGTGTAGGGTGGTTATTGTTTGGGCTTCGATTACCAGGGAGCGAATACGCTTGACCTAGTTCTCGATCTCTTTCTTTTCTGCCCTAACCCGCCGCCGGGTCATCCCTTTATATACACAGGTTAACGCCCGACGGCTTACAAAGTCCCGGCCGACTCATAGATGTGTCCGGCTCGGTGACTAACTAAGCCTACCTTACAATACAAGTTTATCCTCATGGCGGTTCATCCTTCTGGGCCCTAAGTCATCTCTGGGTCTTGGGCCGTCAACGGGCTTCTTATGACCCGCTCCCTTCATGGATTATCGCTAGTAGTATGACCCGGCCCCTCCTGGGCGGTTCATACCCAATAGTTATATCCCCAACGTTAGGCCCCAGGTTGATTTGAACTTGTTCATATCAATCGTCAACACCTGATTTGTAAAACCCGCACCACCTGTTGTAACCCGCCGTGACGTCAGCTCTTGGAATCCTCTTAAACCACCATGACGTCATTTCACCTTAACTGCGCACTGGGCCCAGAGCATCTTAACTGATCCTTATCTTAATAAACACCCCGAAAATCAAGGCGTCCCTATAGCCATGCGATGATTTCAGCCTCCTTGATTCCCGTGCATGCCTTGTACTCGCCCCCTTATAAATAGGGATGGGGGTCTCTCATATCCCCCCTGCTTCCTTCTTCGTCTTCCTCTTCCTCTCTGTCACATCCCTGGTTCTGTTATGCACTAGGTTAGACCCTCATGTGTGCATCATGTTTAAATTCAGTTGAAATTTGAATTGAGGGATTTTCAAAGCCTCAGAAACCTTCTAAAAATGATCAACATTAAAATCTTCTCAAGGAAGTCCAAGAAAATGTTCCTCTTAGTCCACGAAAATATTGCAAAGAGGTAAAACTCAAAACAATATTTTGGTATCTCGTAGTTAATTATTTTGGGCCTTAGAAATAAATACAATAACTATTTGCATTGGATATATATATTATATATAATTAATATATGTCCAATAATTACAGAACATTTATGTGGGTTGGTATATTTTAGTTCTAGCCACATAATTATTTTCAGGATTTTATAAAATGAGTTAATATTTTTACTAATTGAAACATATCAAAAAATAGAAAAGCAAACTAAACTAAAAAAGGGCGAAACCTCACTGGGCCACTTACGGCGGCCCATCTCAGATCGGCTCAATGGTGATGGGGCGGCGCGATCGTCGTCTCCACCGCGCCCGAGGCGCCGGCGTGTGCTCGCTGCCGCACACACGCCGCCGCCACCTCCACCTCCCCTGCTGCGTCCCGACGCCTAGACACCTCAACGTCGCCACGTTACCCCTCTGGAACCCTCGCTCACTCTCTCGTCCCCATCCTCTCCTCTACTCCCTCTCCCTTTCGCCCGGCGGAGATCGCCGCCCGACGCCGCTTGCTGCATGCCACCGTCTCCCCTCGACCCCTCGCCGTGCTGCGAGCTCCGTGTCGGCGTTCCCGACCTCCTCGGCGAGCCACGAGGCCCGGACACGCTGCATCGCCGCCACGAAGTCTTCTTCCCGAGCACGGCCGCGGACTCCATCGACGGATTCGTCGCCTTCCGGTCGTCCCCGAGCCAACTGAGCATGTCGTCGACCTCCCAGTGAGCTCCGCTCCATTTCCCCTCTCTTCCCGCATCTTTCCCGTCCTCTAGCCGTCACGTTCACCGAGACCGAGAACCATCGCCGCCCGAGCTTGTCGCCGGCGTAGCTCCGGCGACCATTTGGTCACTCCAGTGCGCCCAAGTGCTTCGCAGCAACACGTAGAGCCTAGCGGGAGCTTCGGTTAAATCCTTTTGCGTCGTAGTTTCGCGCCGCATCTAGCCGAGCTCGGCCACCGCCATGGTTGCCGTGGCCATCGTCTCCGCCACCCCGCAGCCTTCCGCGTGATCCCCTGGATGCGCGCGATGATGGGCATCCTCGGTGCCTCGGTAGCGTCGAGCCGACCTGTAGCGCCGTTCGAGCAACTCCGGCGATCCTCCGCCGTGATTTGGTCGCCGCGCGTTAGACGCCGGTGATGATGGCGTGGCGCTTATTTAGCGCTAATCACATCTAGTTAGCCCCTAACGGAACCGATGTGGGCCCTAGCCGTAGTCAAACCTCACTCAACGCTAGTTTTGACCGGGATTAGTTCTGAGTCAGCGACATGCGGGACCCCAGTCGAGGTTTGACCCGGTCAACTGGTTGACTGGCTGACGCGTTCTTCTTTGTCATCTTGTGACGATGAATAGCTTCTGGATTTAAAATAAACGAGAAAATTCGAGAAAATATTCAAACTTCTAAAAATCATAGAAATTCATCCGTAACTCCAAATCAAACAAATTATATATGAAAAATGATCGGAAAAATCTAATCTATCCATCTGCACTGGTTTCATGCATGTCTAAGCAACTTAAACCTACTGTTTATATCAAAACATGAAAATGCACTTTATTAATTCATAATTTCAATTGAACTTGAACCTTGGGTTCAAACTAACCCAAACCCATTTGGTTCTAGTTGCATTAGCCCAACACACTCATTTTGCCATATCATGATCATGCATCATATTGTGCATTTGCATTGATTGTGTTTCTTTCTCGATTCTTGGTAATTGCCCCTCTCGATAGACGCGTTAAACGACGAGTTCGATGACACCGATGAAGAGATATACTATCTTGAAGTGCCGTGCAAGCAAAACCCCTTGTTCATTCGATACAATCCCACTCTCTCGCTCCTGCTCTCTTTTCTTGCATTAGGACAACAACGATTCAACTGTTACTTGCTGCGGTAGTTGAACCCCTTTATCCTCTGCATGACTGTCATTACCACGATAAATAGATGAAACCCACTAGCATGAGTAGGAGTTGTTTGAGCCTGATGTGCCTACTCATTCATGCTTGTTTGTCATGCCTGCTATTGCTTAGAGTTGTGTCAGTCCGATTCATCGGGAATGAATCGGAGGTGTGTAAACATGTCCTATTGTTGAGAGCTAAGTGTGTGAACACGATTTGGTAAAGGTAGCGGTGAGAGGCCATGTAGGAGTACATGGTGGGTTGTCTCATTGCAGCCGTCCTCGTGAACTGAGTTACGTGTTTGTGATCCATGAATAGTTACTACCACACATTGGGTTCCGTAACTCGACCCTCTCGGCTTCTTAATCACACTTGTTCTCTGTCCGGGAGTTGCAACTAGTTTCGGTGTTTGTAGGTAGTGTTAGTAGTCTACCAAGTGGCACCGATGCATGTGGGCTTGGGACAGACTAAACCTGATGTACGGTGTACCAAGTGGCACCGGATGGTGGGCTTGGGAACCTGCTCACATCGTTTGGGGCCGTGGCGACACCCGGCGGATCTCCTTGCGGATGGAACCGAATAGGCGATAAACACGGACGAGAGACTTGAGTGTTTAGGTAGGCGTGGCGACTCCTCGCCCGACTTCGCTTGAAGGTTGCCGCGGTACATGGCGTGTCTGAGGCGATAAGTGGCGAGAGCGTGTGAAGAAGTACACCCTGCGGGGTTATCATTATCTATTGAATAGCGGATTCCTCGGATATGGAAACTTGGACCCTTATGCAGTTCATAGACAAGTGAAAGTGGATACTCTAAAATACGCAAGATAAGCGTGAGTGCTATGGATGGCGTTCTCGTAGGGAGGCGGAGGCGGATCCATAGTGGGGTATTGATGTGGTGAATATGTGGACTCGTGCGCCACCTCAAAAGAGTTACATTGCGATCGTAGTTCGGGATAGCCACCGAGTCAAAGCTGGCTTGCTGCAGGTTAAACCCCACCACCCCTTTGTTGATAATGATGCATATGTAGTTAGTTACGATGTAAGTCTTCTTTGGGTACATTTGTACTCACGTTTGCCTATTTTATGTTTTTGCGAGAGACTTGGTCTCGCTAGTAGTTCCACGTGGACTTCGACGTTTAGCTTGTTACCTCAGCTACGATCTTGTGCCCTCGGCAGGATCTGGTAGATAGTCAGGCTTTCAAGCCTTCTTCATTTGTAGATGTCTGTACTCAGACGTATCAGCTTCCGCTTGTGCTTTGATTTGTATGCTCTGAATGTTGGGTCATGAGACCCCTGTTTGTAATATCTCGCTCCTCGGAGCCTAATGAATAAATACTTGAGTCGTAGAGTCATGTTGTGATGCCATGTTGTATTTGCACATATCGAGCATATTGTGTGTTTGTTATTGAAATGCTTGGTATGTGTGGGATCTGACTATCTAGTTGTTTATCTTTAGTAGCCTCTCTTACCGGGAAATGTCTCCTAGTGTTTCCACCGAGCCATGGTAGCTTACTCTTGCTCCCTAACACTTAGGCTGGCCGGCATGTGTCCTTCTTCGTTCTCGTATACGTCCCTTCGGGAAATGTCACGCGTGAGTACCGGAGTCTGTTAGCCCTTCTGACCGGTTCACCGAATCTGCTAGCCAGTGCTACTGCCGGAACTTACTCGTGATGACCGACACGTTCGATCTTTGGGTCATGGATGCTGTCCTCGTAAGTCTGTGCCACTTTGGGTTTACGACTAGCCATGTCGGCCGGGCTCCTTTTCATATGGATGTTAGCGACACAATCATATCGTGTGCCAAAAGGCGCAAAGCGGTCCCGGGCTAAGGTAAGGCGACACCGTTGGGATACCGTGCGTGAGGCCGCAAAGTGATATGATGTGTTCTGAGCTAGATCGATGTGACATTGAGTCGGGTCTGACGACTTTGGTATCGAGCTTATTGCTCAGAGGATTACCAAGCCAAACCGGTGAAGTTGTGTCTAGAAATGCTTTAGTTATATGTAGGGAATTGATTGTGGGATGGAGCGTAAGGCTCTTTTTACTCCTTATACCTCATGGCCCTCGATGCGAAGTCAACCTCTTCTCTTCTACGGGATTAAGAAACTAGGCTTTCTCATCTATCTATCGAGGATGACGTGTTACTAATCCATAGACCTATAGAATTGTTAGTTTCAAATCTCAACTCAGTTTTCTACCTCCATATGTTCATAACTATTGATCTCGAAACCTTGATATTGTGATATTAAGTGGTTATGCCACCATTTTTTGTAGCATGTCTCCAGTCTTTTGAGCATTTACAGCCGTTATGCTATCCGAGTCATCCCAAGTTTCTAAATAGTCTGATGCATTTGCAAATCCTCTCTTTCCATTCCCGTTGTCCTTTATGGTCAGAATAAGCACACTAACCGGTGCGTTGAGGTAATTTATTGCCTTGCCATATATGTTGGAATTATTATTATGACCCTAGGTGTCTTAGGGGATCATCTAGTAATCTAGTCATGTTTTGTGTTCCCTGTGTGATGATTCTGGCCTTTATTCTCGAAGCATCCCGTGATGCAATCTAGTTAGTAGGTATTCTACTCCTGGGTTCTTGAACCCGAGATTCACCCTACCTCATGTTGTTAGTATTTTCTAGTACCTTTAGGTTATTAGTAACCTTTGCGATAGTCCTCGAGGTCCGTGGTATTTCCTTCCTCCAAATACTATGAACCGTTTATGGCAGCAGTTCCTCGCTGAACCAAAAGATCTCAACAGGAGTGCTCTTAATGAGTTCTCCATTCTATAATATGAATCTGCCAGTTCTACCTTCCGCATGGGTTATCCGGAAGAAACCTGTTGAACTTGGTTCGACATACTAATCCATGCGTCCACAACTCAGAAAATCATATGTTCTTCTGAGTTGTCCCTCTTTAGTTGTATTGTGACCCGTCTATCAATTGATAGTAAGGAGTAGTTATGCATTCGTGTTCTTCGATCGTAATATTCTTATGGTCCGTCAAGTCATTCTATTCGGGATGACTAGGAGAAACAAACTCGATACCTCATCCATGTCGAGATTGGGTCAAAGTAGTTGTATTTCGCAGATCAAAATGCCAATCCAGCTTTTGATTACATTTCTACCAAGTATTACCGTCTTATGTCAAGAATGTCATGGGAATTGCACACCATCTTATGAATTCTTGATACGGTGATACCTCTCGCCATCGTTGTTCATTCCTCGGTTTCCGTGATATTGTACGGAATGCCGACAAGTGAATCGTGGTGTGTGAAATCAATCTTCTTGGCAACTCCGTTGCTTGGTAGTTAAATGGACGATAACCTCATTCTTAGCGTGTTGATTTTGAATCATCATTCTAAGATTGATTGTGCTACCTACTCCATATTTCTGGTGCACTCTTGATCAATGAGTTAGGATTGTGTCAATCCTCGCTCTTTTGATTATATCGTCTTGCCACTGAAAAGCAAGATTGTTCTCGAGCCTAGTGACATATCGGTGGTTCGTGATTTTCCGTATGTCTTCCGGAAGTATTACCAGTTGTCACCGACCGCTATGTTGAGTTTGTGATCAAGATGGTTTCTTGTAAACCACCTCTTCTCCAAGAATCCGTGTTGGATACCCCCGAGCTAGTTGGTTAAGCTAAGCGACAACTTGGAGAGTTAGAAGATAAAAGCTTACCTAACCTAGTTCGCTTCAAAGGATATCCTAGTGTTGGTGTGTTAGTTGAAGAAAGATGATATCTTCATCGATTGGTCCTGTGATCGTTATTGGACCTATTATCTTATAAAAACTTTGATTTGAGTATGGGCTATTGTCAAATCAAATCAGAACCAACGATATTCGTAATGTTGTCTTACTCGCGGTTATCCCTCGAGCATACACCATTACATCTTTTGGGTCTGACCGATGCTATGCTCTTGTTCACATAACTATGGAATTCCATTTATATGGTCATCCCTATGACTTGTTGTTGAGCCCATCGGCTGACATTTTATCTTCTCCATGATCATGTTGAACATCCATCTAGTGTTGGAAACTTTCGAAAACATTACCTTTGTGTTCCATTCATGAGGTATATGTCTAGATGAAAGAAGTGACTTCCTTTGATTCACGTGCATTTGATGTAAGTTGCGCCGTGAATTCAAGAAAGTTAGTTTTGCTTCCTCGGAATCATCCCAAGTCGGTCATGCACGCGAAGAATTACGTGGTGCATTAGGTCGATCATCTTCATTCCATATGTATATCCTAGCACACCAAGCCACCGATTGAGTTGTTCAAAGATAAAGGAGTCATCCAAGGTGAAATCTTTGGACTTCCGCAGCGTGGAGACTTGATGTCATTAATGATGGTTACCCACCGCACTCGGTAGTTTTTATCATAAGACTACTACGTCGTCATGCTTGTTTGAGACAGCGTGTTCACATGTTGTAGCAGAACCAGCTCATGTTTTGGAGCTTACTACTGTAGTCCATTTCCCGAGAATCTTGCAACGTCATCTCGTCGATTTGTGTTGCAAACTTTCATTTCCTTTCTAGACTCGATGAGTCTAGATTATTCTGACACCAACCAGATCTGAATCTCAGGCAGATATGATGGATGGAACATCTCCCAAGAACTATAATATTGGTCTCTCGATAACGGTAAGGAGGATGTCGTGGCCAACACACCCAATAGGAAGACTTATTATTGTAGTATCTTGATTGAGGAAGTTGGCCACCTCCCATAGGGATTTCAGAGGATTTACTCCTAGTTGTCCTTATGGATTTGGTGTTCAAGTCCGACCTTTTACTTGATGTTCTAGATACCAAACCATTTCAATGAATGGGTTACGCTAGCACATCAAGGAGAACATTAGAAGCGGAGTGCTAAATGTCTCTCGATCGATCATCGATTTTGATCCCTTGGTCTCACTAAGGTGAAATCGAGAAAGTGTTATCTTCCTTCGTGATCTGCATCTTCCACCGTTATTCATCATGGTAGAGCGTTGTGTTGCGGGATCCTTGACACGGATGTTGGTAAAACCTTGATGGATATGGGAATGCTCAAGTTCTTGAGAGCACGCACAAGCTATGTGTTATCATCGGCCTTGGACCAGGATTGCTCTCGGTTTCCTCGATTATGTTATAACCTTTCAAACAGTTCACTCACTCTCTACCGTTGAGCTTCTCCCGACTACTAAAATCATCCCTTGTGTGTTCTTCAACAAGGTAATCCACATCATCCATTACGCCCGAGAATGTCATTCTCTCGGACCCTTCAAGTGATCGACTATGAATTGCCTTAGGCTGGTATAAAGAGTTTCAATGATCTCTAAATCAAATGTAATTCTTTTTGCCACTTAAGGGGTATATCTACGAGTCACCATCCTTAAGGTGTCTCGATATGGTATCATGGCAACTCAACTCCTCGCCACGTTGACAACCTGTTCACCACCTGTTAAGCATGGATTTGATGTCTACCGGTAAACCTCCGTCATCTGTTCCACCCCATCCCTCTAGATGTGAGTTTTGTGTCTCGGCTCGAGTGGTGTTGCTATGCCTCATCCATGAGTTGATCCTAAGTTGTTCGATCTTGAGAAGATCGATCCTTCTAAGTTTCTTTGTTCTCTTCTTGTCATGTTAGTTGGAGTCCTCGGAGGAAGAGTTCGAGACAATGATGGTGATCGAATCAACATTCATTTGAAGTGCAACCTGGATCTTGGAGTTCGAGCTAGCTTTGCATCCCCTCTGCCTTCTTATCCTACGCTTGAATCTCGGGACGAGATTCTTGTTTAATGGGGTGAGTTGTCACATCCACAGTTACATTATGCACTAGGTTAGACCCTCATGTGTGCATCATGTTTAAATTCAGTTGAAATTTGAATTGAGGGATTTTCAAAGCCTCAGAAACCTTCTAAAAATGATCAACATTAAAATCTTCTCAAGGAAGTCCAAGAAAATGTTCCTCTTAGTCCACGAAAATATTGCAAGAGGTAAAACTCAAAACAATATTTTGGTATCTCGAGTTAATTATTTTGGGCCTTAGAAATAAATACAATAACTATTTGCATTGGATATATATATTATATATAATTAATATATGTCCAATAATTCTGGAACATTTTATGTGGGTTGGTATATTTTAGTTCTAGCCACATAATTATTTTCAGGATTTTATAAAATGAGTTAATATTTTTACTAATTGAAACATATCAAAAAATATAAAATGTAAACTAAACTAAAAAAGGGAAACCTCACGGGCCACTTACTGGCGGCCCATCTCAAGATCAGCCCAATTGATCGCGCTGCGATCGTCGTCTCCACCGCGGAAGGAAGCGCCCGGCGTGTGCTCGCCCAAGCATCACAGCGCCCGTGCCACCTCCACCCTGCCTGACTGCGTCCCCGACGCCTAGACACCTCCAACGTCGCCACGTTACCCCTCTGGAACCCTCGCTCACTCTCTCGTCCCCATCCTCTCCTCTACTCCTCTCCCTTTTCGCCCGGCGGAGATCGCCGCCGCCGCGCCGTTTTGCTTGACCGCCGTCCCCCTCGACCCCTCGCCGTGCCTGCGAGCTCCGTGTCGGCGTTCCCGACCTCCTCGGCGAGCCACGAGGCCGGACCGCTGCATCGCCGCCACGAGTCTTCTTCCCGAGCACGGCCGCGGACTCCATCGACGGATTAAATCGCCTTCCGGTCGTCCCGAGCCAACCGAGCATGTCGTCGACCTCCCGGTGAGCTCCGCTCCATTTCCCTCTCTTCCGCATCTTTCCGTCCTCTAGCCGTCCGTTCACCGAGACCGAGAACCATCGCCGCCCGAGCTTGTCGCGGCGTAGCTCGGCGACCATTTGGTCACTCGGTCGCCCAAGTGCTTCGCAGCAACACGTAGAGCCTAGCGGAGCTTCGGTTAAATCCTTTTGCGTCGTAGCCGCGCCCGCATCTAGCCGAAGCTCCGCCACCGCCATGGTTGCCGTGGCCATCGTCTCCGCCACCCGCAGCCTTCCGCGTGATCCCCTGGATGCGCGCGATGATGGGCATCCCTCTGGTGCCTCGGTAGCGTCGAGCCGACTTCATAGCGCCGTTCGAGCAACTCCGGCGATCCTCCGCCGCTGATTTGGTCGCCGGCGTTAAAACGCCGATGATGATGGCGTGGCGCTTATTTAAGCGCTAATCACATCTAGTTAGCCCTAACGGACATCGATGTGGGCCCTAGCCGTAGTCAAACCTCACTCAACGCTAGTTTTGACGGGATTAGTTCTGAGTCAGCGACATGCGGGACCCCAGTGTCAGGTTTGACCCGGTCAACCTGGTTGACCTGCCGACGCGTTCTTCTTTGTCATCTTGACGAAGAATGGCTTTCTGGATTTAAAATAAACCGAAAATTCCGAAAATATTCAAACTTCTAAAAATCATAGAAATTCATCCGTAACTCCAAATCAAACAAATTATATATGAAAAATGATCAGAAAAATCTAATCTATCCATCTGCACTGGTTTCATGCATGTCTAAGCAACTTAAACCTACTGTTTATATCAAAACATGAAAATGCACTTTATTAATTCATAATTTCAATTGAACTTGAACCTTGGGTTCAAACTAACCCAAACCCATTTGGTTCTAGTTGCATTAGCCCAACACACTCATTTTGCCATATCATGATCATGCATCATATTGTGCATTTGCATTGATTGTGTTTCTTTCTCGATTCTTAGGTAATTGCCCCTCTCGATAGACGCGTTCCGACGACGAGTTCGATGACACCGATGAAGAGATATACTATCTTCAGAAGTGCCAGGCAAGCAAAACCCCCTTGTTCATTCCGATACAATCCCACTCTCTCGCTCCTGCTCTCTTTTACTGCATTAGGACAACAACGATTCAAGCTGTTACTTGCTGCGGTAGTTGAACCCCTTTATCCTCTGCATGACTGTCATTACCACGATAAATAGATGAAACCCACTAGCATGAGTAGGAGTTGTTTGAGCCCTGATGTGCCTACTCATTCATGCTTGTTTGTCATGCCTGCTATTGCTTAGAGTTGTGTCAGGTCCGATTCATCGGGAATGAATCGGAGGTGTGTAAACATGTCCTATTGTTGAGAGCTAAGTGTGTGAACACGATTTGGTAAAGGTAGCGGTGAGAGGCCATGTAGGAGTACATGGTGGGTTGTCTCATTGCAGCCGTCCTCGAGAACTGAGTTACGTGTTTGTGATCCATGAATAGTTACTACCACACATTGGGTTCCGTAACTCGACCCTCTCGGCTTCTTAATCACACTTGTTCTCTGTCCGGGAGTTGCAACTAGTTTACGGTGTTTGTAGGTAGTGTTAGTAGTCTACCAAGTGGCACCCGTGCATGTGGGCTTGGGACGAGACTAAACCTGATGTACGGTGTACCAAGTGGCACCGGATGGTGGGCTTGGGAACCCTGCTCACATCGTTTGGGGCCGTGGCGACACCCGGCGGATCTCCTTGCGGATGGAACCGAATAGGCGATAAACACGGACGAGAGACTTGAGTGTTTAGGTAGGCCGTGGCCGACTCCTCGCCCGGCTTCGCTTGAAGGTTGCCGCGGTACATGGCGTGTCTGAGGCGATAAGTGGCGAGAGCGTGTGTGAAGAAGTACACCCTGCGGGGTTATCATTATCTATTGAATAGCCGGATTCCTCGGATATGGAAACTTGGACCCTTATGCAGTTCATAGACAAGTGAAAGTGGATACTCTAAAATACGCAAGATAAGCGTGAGTGCTATGGATGGCGTTCTCGTGAGGGAGGCGGGGCGGATCCATAGTGGGGTATTGATGTGGTGAATATGTGGACTCGTGTGCGCCACCTCAAAAGAGTTACATTGCGATCGTAGTTCGGGATAGCCACCGAGTCAAAGCTGGCTTGCTGCAGCTTAAACCCCACCACCCCTTTGTTGATAATGATGCATATGTAGTTAGTTACGATGTAAGTCTTCTTTGGGTACATTTGTACTCACGTTTGCCTATTTTATGTTTTTGCGAGAGACTTGGTCTCGCTAGTAGTTCCACGTGGACTTGACGTTTAGCTTGTTACCTCAGCTACGATCTTGTGCCCTCGGCAGATCTCGGTAGATAGTCGGGCTTTCAAGCCTTCTTCATTTGTAGATGTCGTACTCGGACGTATCGACTTCGCTTGTGCTTTGATTTGTATGCTCTGAATGTTGGGTCATGAGACCCTGTTTGTAATATCTCGCTCCTCGGGCCTAATGAATAAATACTTGAGTCGTAGAGTCATGTTGTGATGCCATGTTGTATTTGCACATATCGAGCATATTGTGTGTTTGTTATTGAAATGCTTGGTATGTGTGGGATCGACTATCTAGTTGTTTATCTTTAGTAGCCTCTCTTACGGAAATGTCTCCTAGTGTTTCCACCGAGCCATGGTAGCTTGCTCTTGCTCCGGAACACTTAGGCTGGCGGCATGTGTCCTTCTTCGTTCTGTATACATCCCTTCGGGAAATGTCACGCGTGAGTCGGAGTCTGTTAGCCGCTTCTGCCGGTTCACGAGTCTGCTAGCCAGTGCTACAGCCGGAACTTACTCGTGATGACCGACACGTTCGATCTTTGGGTCATGGATGCTGTCCTCGTAAGTCTGTGCCACTTTGGGTTTACGACTAGCCATGTCGGCCGGGCTCCTTTTCATATGGATGTTAGCGACACAATCATATACGTGTGCCAAAAGGCGCAAACGGTCCCGGGCTAAGGTAAGGCGACACCCGTTGGGATACCGTGCGTGAGGCCGCAAAGTGATATGATGTGTTACAGGCTAGATCGATGTGACATTGAGTCGGGGTCCTGACACTCTCAGCCACACGGGCGCTCGTACTCTGCCGTCGCAACCTCCAGCCGCTGCACCAACTCAGGCCGCCGCATCAACTTGACAAGACCGGAGAACTCCAGTGCGCCACCGCCGATCCTCATCACCTGTAAGCACGCCTCCCTCTTTCATCTCAGATTTACTTTTAGGGTTTGCACTGTTCGTTGGTGTTCTTACTGTTCCTCCTTATCCTCTTCAGCTCTTACAGTTTTCAATCTGGATAGACCGTAGACCTTGTGCGGAAGTAGTGTTGTCACCATTTTTGCCATTAAAGTAGCATCCCTTTGTAAAGAACTACATCAACGTACCCAGGTTATTTCACTGCCGCCTCCTTAGGTTTTATTTTCACTGCTTTTCCTGAACTTTCGCAGATCCAAATTTATAGCACTAGCTTGCGAAATCTGTTTGTCTGCCCCTTAGCAAAAATTTCCAACTGATAGATTAAAATCCCCAAAACTGCCATGGCGGCTTATGACATAAACCATGACCCACCATATTACATTAGGCCTTGGGTAAGCCGCCATTATCCACTTAAATCCATAACCTGGCCATCTTCCGGCTTTAACCAAGCTGGCTTTGTTTGAACTGACTCTCCATAGTTTTATCCTTGCATTGCGTTTGAGACAACAACATGTAACTCACCATATATCCACCAATTTAATAACATCTTAATTTTTTGTAGGCCTTGCACCCGATCATGACCAAGACATTTACCTCATGTGATTGGGTCCCATCCATTATTACCGAAGCTATGCTTGAAGATTATGTAAAGATTGATTTTTTACCGGCCAAGGACGTCATTCACTGGCGTGCTCCTTATCCGGATGAAGCCAAACCTCAGCCGCAAACCGGCAAAGTTATCGTTTTCACTGATCATATGAACCGGGGCTTTTCACTATCCGGTCAAAATTCTTCCGTCATGTTCTGCACTTCATGCAACTTCACCCTCAAGATATCGGGCCCAACTCCATTTCCAATATTTGCAACTTCCAGGTCTTCTGTGAAGTATACCTTCAAGAAAAACCAAGTGTTAACCTCTTCAGAGAGTATTTCTATCTGAACCGCCAGAATGAGTTTACTGACGGCTCCAGCCAAGAACTCGGAGGGATTTCAATTCAGCGTCGCAGAGATGCCATTTCCCCTTATGCTTCGCTTCCAAGCCATCCCAAAGATTGGAATCAAACCTGGTTTTACTGCAAGGATACTTCTCCTGCTGATGAAAATCCTTTGCCCGACTTTCGTGACCAACGACTCAACCCGAAGCATCCTCTTCCTGGCCGGCTTACCACTGCTGAACGGGCCAAGCTTATGCCTACCTTTTCCAAGGTTAGGGCCTTACTAGGCAATGGATTAACTGGAATTGATCTGGTTCGGTGTTGGGTAGCTTGGAGAATCATACCCTTAAGCCGCCGGCCTGGTTTAATGTGCTCATACACTGGTGATACCAAAGACCCGCTTCGTTACAATTCAAAGCGTTTGACTGATAAGGCTATCAATGATATGGCCAAGACTCTTCTCAATGAGACATTAGAAAGCTGCAGCAGAGTGGGTCTGAATCCCTCCCTGAACCCGGCACCGGAGGTATGCTTATCCGGTTTACATACTTGTTACCTTACTACTCATAAAACCTCGAAATTCTGACTTTTATCATAAACTTTCTCAGGTTGGGTCCGCTTTCTGGGATAAGAGATATGATGAGAAAGCCGCCAAGAAGGCCAGAGCCAAGACCAAAGCAATGAAGAGAAGCAAAAAGACATCCACTGCTGCTGACACGTTTAACGTGGATGAATCTGAAGAGTCGGAGGTAGATCTTGATTCCCTTGGCTCCTTTTTCATCCACCTTATTGACACTAATTACTATCAGGACGACGCAGAGAGTAGCCAGGCGGTTGATGACGAGGTAACCATTATTTTCTCCGACTCAGAGCCTTTGCCAAGACAGAAAATCCGACGCGTGATCCGGAAAGTAAGGTTTTCTAACCCTTTAGCTTACATGGATCCCAACTTTATTTTGAAGCAACAACAGCATGAGAATCGGCGCAGAACCCAGAACAGTGGAGGCGGAGAACTTTCCTCCGGCTTACCCAACACGCCAGCTCCACGCAAATGCCGGAATGAGGTATTTTTTTTAAAACTCCGACACTTGTTTACTTTAACCTAGATATTATTCATCCATCACTTCATGGCTCTGACTTAACTTGTCAGGGGACCTCTCACTCTTCATCTGGCGACTCATCTCAGACTCAAGTTCCTCCTTTGAAGACTGCTCTTGGGTATCAACTTAAACCTGTGCCTCTTTTAACATCTTTAGACTCATATCGACTTTCTGAGTCTTCGTGTAGTGGGAAGGCAAAGCCTAGCAAAAAGGCCAGAACCACCAATGTAACGCCCTCGATGCGGCTATATCTCCCACGTGTCGAAGCACGACTTAGAGGCATAACCGCATTGAAAGCAATGTCGCAAGTGAGGTAATCTTCACACAACCCATGTAATACATATGGGAAAGAGATACATAGTTGGCTTACAATCGCCACTTCACACAATTACATGAATAAAGCATTACATCATCCAGATACAATCAAGGTCCGACTACGGAACCAAAATAAAAGAAGAACCCCAAATCGATAAAGGTCCCGATCGACCCAATTTGGGCTCCACTACTGATCAACTAGAACGAAACAACACAAAGGGCAAGATCTTCATCGAGCTCCTCCTTGATCTCGGATGCGTCACCTGCACGGTCTCGTCGGCACCTGCAAACTGGTTTTGGAAGTATCTGGTGAGTCACGAGGACTCAGCAATCTCGCACCCGCGAGATCAAGACTATTTAAGCTTATGGGTAAGGTAAAGGCATGAGGTGGAGCTGCAGCAAGCGACTAGCATGTATGGTGGCTAACATACGCAAATGAGAGCGAGAAGAGAAGGCAAAGCTAAACCAGCAACACCGCCCGAATGTGCCGACAAATCCCGATAGGAGCTGTACATATCTCTTTCTCGAGGCACGATCGGATGAGTCTAGCTACGAGAAAAACCAACCCTCAAGTTTCCCGAGGTGGCCCATGTAGCTCGGTTCGGATAACACTCGAGGAGCACCGCCCGGGGTTAGAATAAAGATGACCCTTGAGTCTGCAGAACCCAAGGGAAGGTGGTAGGTTGTTAGTGCAAATGGTAAAACCAATGTTGGGCATTCTTTGAAGGAGCTTTACTTAAGGCGAACTGTCAAGGGGTTCCCATTATAGCCCAACCATGTAAGGAACGCAAAATCCGGGAACATAACACCGATATGACGGAAACTAGGGCGGCAAGAGTGGAACAAAACACCAGGCATAAGGCCGAGCCTTCCACCCTTTACCAAGTATATAGATGCATTAATTAAATAAGAGATATTGTGATATCCCAAAATCATCACATTCCAACATGGAGCAATCTTCAACTTCACCTGCAACTAGCAACGCTATAAGAGGGGCTGAGCAAAACGGTAACATAGCCAATCAACGGTTTGCTAGGACATGGTGGGTTAGAGGTTTGACATGGCAATTTGGGAGGCTGACAAGCAAATGGTAGGCATCGTAGCATTGGCATAGCAAAAGAGCGAGCAAACTAGCATAGCAAAGATAGTAGTGATTTCGAGGGTATGATCATCTTGCACGAGATCCGCTAGGAAGAAGAACGAGTCCATGAAGAAGACAAAAGGGCGTAGTCGAGCGAATCCTCACAACTCCGGAACGAAACCGAAGCTAACGAGAGAAGTAAACGGAAAGAAACAAACAACATAGTAAACCAACAAGCACAAACATGGCATGATGCACAACCAAGTATGATGCATGTCCGGTTTAAATAGCATGGCATGGCAAAATGCACAAACAAAACTACAAGTTTAATGGAGCCCAATATGCAACGAGTTGCATATTGATGGCACCACATCAATTATTTAGTTCTCTCTCGGTTATGAACAAGACAAGATTAAATGTTGGTTAACATGGCAAGAGGTGAAGCATAATTAAACTACACCATCTAAACAATTTAAATGGGGCGGATATAAAAACAACAAATCCGGTAAATCCCCATATGCATTTAGCAATTTAATGCAACAACAAGTTTAAACATTTTAAATGTTGTTATCATGATGCGGATGACATATACAAGTTTTATGCAATTTTTATGAAAATGTTGACATGAGCATGTTATGAAGCATTTGTCGCCATGGCGGAAGGAAAAGGGTGCCACGGCGGTGAAACAAAAATGGTGCCACGGCAACATATCCGAAAATGATGCCACGACAACATATCTGTTCCGGTAGCTCACGGAGATACCGGTGCAAAAGGAGGCGTGAACAAGTCATGCAAGATGGTGGGGTGCTCCCGGCTTCCGGGTTCCCACGGGATAGTGGCATGGAAACGAGTGACAAACGGACACGATGCAAAAACGGGCATCTCATACAACATGCATTCGGTCCACGGACATCGTCTCGGTGTTATACCTTCGAAGCGTGCGTTTCGGGCGGATCGAGTTCATAGAGGGAAGTAGACGTTCACGGGTCGACGGTAGTGGTACACGTGACGTCGGGGTACTTGTCGGTCCGGTCTTGGCGGTGTAGATGTACACGTTCCGTAGACGAACATGGATGCATCCGAGGTCTTCGGGTTCGTAGTTGTACCTGGCGTTCGGAGCGGAACTTGGCGGTCCATGTACTCAATCTTGGTGTATCCATATGGTACTTGTAAACTTGAGGGTCGACAGTAGTGGAACATGGCATCCCTGGACTT
The DNA here is from genome assembly GCA_021437245.1 of Aegilops speltoides. Taxonomy (NCBI): domain Eukaryota; kingdom Viridiplantae; phylum Streptophyta; class Magnoliopsida; order Poales; family Poaceae; genus Aegilops; species Aegilops speltoides. The sequence goes on from CM038144.1 coordinate 163,328,531, forward strand.
GGCGATCCGGAGACGTCCGTGGCTCTGGGTCTGGCAACCACAAAAAGGCAGCAGCAAGGAGCAAGTCGTGGAGACGTCTTCGGCTATTCACAGCAACAACCTTGACCGGGGCTAGAGTAGAGGACTTGCGGCAGCAGCAACAAGGTGAGGCAGAGACAGCACAAGACAGAGATGGGGAGGACGTCGAGGTCCTCCGGCTCGCCGCGAAAGCGAAGCGAAGCCATGACCGCAGATTGGAGGCAAGGTGGAAGCGGCGAAAGCGGCGAGGCAGCGGACCGGATGGCGGCGGCAAGGTCCGACGACCCGGCGATGGGGCGCGCTGGAGATGATGGGGAACGGCAGCGGAACAGCAGCAGCGGCAGGCGCGAGAACAGCTCGGGCACGGTGGTCGTGGGCGCTCGTGCGAGGCGGTGGGAGACGCGGAAGGCAGCGAGACGGAGGGGCGGCGCTACTCGAGGCAGAGGTGGCTCTCGGGAGGCGCGGGCGACGGGAGGAGGCAGAAGGTGGCGCGGAACATGGCAGCAGCTTGGTCGAGGGGACGACGGAGGCGGCGGTCGCCGGGGGCGCGCGAGGTGGTGAGGCAGGAGGAGGCCTCGGGCATAGGGGACCGAGCGCGCGGGGATCTCCTCCTCTCTGTGTGTGGGTGGCGACGCGAGAGGAGGAGAGGGAGACGAGCGAGAGGAGGGAGGAGTGCGGGCGCGGCGTCCTGGCGCTGGTCGTGTGTGGCGGCGGCGCACATGGAGAGATGAGGACCGAGAGGAGAGTGGGAGGATGAGAGGAGCTAGGTTATAGGGTTAGGTGGGTAGCGGGCCGGGCTAAAGGGGCCGGCCTGGATGGTTTGGGAGGCCTAGGCTGCTGGGCTCCTCTCTCTACTCTTAATCTAAAAAGACAGAAAAATAAAAGAGAGAAAAGGTAAAAAGGAAGAGTGGTTTAGGGAACGAATTTGAAGGGAAGGACAATTTTCCTGGACTCATAAAAATATGAGGAATTTAAATAAAATGGGAAGAGGATTTTTGGAGAACAATAGATTTGCACATGTTGAATTTAATGCAACATGTTTGAATTTTGAAACCCACTCGAAAGGACTCTAAATGGGCTGAGATTTTTAGAGGAGCCTTGATAAAATAGAGAGAAATATTGACAAGGTTTGGAGGTCAAACTCGAAGAGGAATAGACATGGAAAATGTTTTGCACGTGTGTTATGGGTGATTCCGAAATGGAATATTTAATATAGCTCCCTAATATTGGGAGGATATGTTATAAAGAGAATCACCACGTGAATTCCCTCGTTTTAAATGGACCGAAGATCCATGCAATTTAATTGGTTGAGTTGCAAAAGATTTATGAGATGATGGCATGATGACATGATGCAATGCAAAAATAAAAAAGGCAGACACAAATGAAACACACGGCGAAACCCGGAATAGTTGGAAGTCTTCTGAAGCTCCGGTCTCGGGGCGTTACAACACTCCACCACTACAAGAGGATCTCGTCCCGAGATCTAGAATGGCACCGGAGGGAAAACGAAAGAGGAAAAGAAAGGTAAAACTAAGTTGCTTCTTTGACGAACGAGTGAAACCACGAACTTTGAGAGGTTGAGCAATTTAAAAGAAAGAGTACAACAGAGATGAACGAGATTGCAAACAATCCGGTAGAAAAGAGGAACAAGGAGTATTACGAGAACTTGAAGGTTGCAAAGACATGAATCAATATGGACAAAATAGAATTCGAAACCACTCCGGTTAAAACAATATGAGAGAGGAATAAGAATGATATAATTTGGGCAGCGCTCCGACTGTAAATGGAAGGAATTGAACATGAACTTGACAAGATGAGAGGATACATGATGAAATCAACAACACACTGCCTCCAGAATTGAAAGAATGGCACAAGGGGTAAGAAACATTACAGATCGCACTCTGGTTAAATGGATAAGCACGAAAAGAACATGATCCTCACAATTCGAGATGATGAGTGAAAAGAGCAACATCACAATGCCTTCGGAAGAAAGAATATAAGATAAATCGTTGGAATAACAGAATGTAGGAGAAAATGCCAACTTCTGCCACGAATGAGCTTGGAAAGCATCCTTGCAAATAAGAATTGAACGGAGTTGTTGGAAAATCAACAACGAAAAGCACCACTTGTTGTGGGCTTATGGCAAACATCTCAAAATGATGAGGTGACAACCAGCCACCAACGTAAACAAATGATTGGATTGATATCAACAAGGAGACGAGAAACTTATATCACCGGGAGGATAAAGAAGAACTTGGGTCATTTATAAGCACCATAAATAGCAACAATCCTTAGGGAAAGCTTTAGGTGAACCATGACACAAGATGACTCCAACGAAGAAGTTGATTGGTCGAAAAGATCTCTTGAACGAAGAGAAAATGGTGGATTTAAAATACCTCATTCTTGACAACATATGAATCATGAAACATGAATGGAAATTGTCAAGAGTGATATAACACCACCTCAAAAGGTAGAAAGAGTTGCACTTCGGGATGCACGATGAAGAATGCTTGAGCTCCTTAGAAAAGAATCTCGATGAAAACTTTGAGAAGGGAATTAAATCCTTGATGAACCACCATGTAGATCCTCCATGAAGAACTCCAGTAATAAAAGGATGACAGAAAGGAAGAGAAGTTGAAAGAACAAGGTGAAGCCTTGCAATGATTTAGATGGATCTTCGTGATGATGAGAGCTTGGAACTCCGGGAAAAGAAAAGATGAAACAACTGAAACCGAGATTTTTAAGGGCCTCCGGAATAAAGAATTAATCACTTGGATGAACAAGAATAAGAATTATGTTATGCTTATCCTTCACCAATTAAATTGATGACAATCAACGGATTTGGCATACTACTTATTCTCGAAGAAAGGATTAAAAGAGATATATCAAAACTTGAGAAGGTCTTCAACGAACCACCGGTAGGATTGGAACAACAAATCAATTGATATGATGAACAAGGAAGAGAGATCTTGAAAGAACCACCGTAAGAATTGAAAATGAAAGCAGCAAATGCACAAATCACCGGGAAGAATTGCAAAATGAATGAAGATACTTGAGGGTATTTAGATACAAATGAACGAATAGATCACGAGCTGATTAGAGAATACTTGAATGCTGCACCGGTATGATTTGGAGAACGAGAGCTGAAAGCTTGAATGAATAATACTGAGTTGATGGGCTTCAAAGAATGAAACTGAAAAGACTCCTAAAATGCTCCGGATGGGTGAAAAAGATTCTCACAATCGAAAACAATTATGAGAGGATGGCAACAAGCTAGCACCATGAATCTTGAAGAGAATAGAGCAAGATTAAAGAGAAACTCTTCTTTGGTCTTCAAATGATGAGAATGACAACGAGAAACACCACCAAGAATTATTGAGGCACACCGGAAGAATCAAAAGCGAAGAGGTTGAGCCAACTATGAAAAGAATTTGAAAGATCTTGGAGAAAAGCATTTGACCGATGATAACTCATTCTTACGTCAAAGTTGGAGAAGAATTTAGGATAGCTCTGGGAAAATAGAAGAGTCAGGTAAGATCCTGGGAAAAGACCTGTGGGTTAGGGCCCACTCAAAAGAACACCGTTGAAAAGATTTAAAAGAGATGTTGCATCGGTTGAATTAAATGGCTTGAATGAGATACCAATCTCGAAAGAGCTTGAACGAATGCAGAGTGGAAAACACGAATCTTCGAGATATCTTGAGCACTCCGGAATAACAAATAGCGAGAAGTAGAATGATAATGAGGTGCACCGGTATGAGAAGACATTTGAAATGAGGAAAAAGGTATGATCAACAAAACTTGACTTGAATCCACCGGAGAAGAGAAAGGAATGAGGAATGACGAACTAGTAGAACATCTTCTTGAGAACCACCGGGTAAGAACATTGACGGAAAAGAATGGAGAAACTTCACAAAATAAAAGGATACTTGGTAAAGAAATCTTAGTCCTTGAGGAAAAAGGGTGGGTGGGCGGAAAAAACAAAGACAACTTGGAACAGATGAAATAAACACCGTTGAGAAGAAATGATAAATGGTCTTGCTGATGTTGAAGTGATAGGATCCACTTGAAGAGAAACACGCCCGATTGAAAAGGATTGACATGACAATCTCGATTGTCGAGAAGGATCGGTATTCACATCGGAGTATGAGAACACCATTTAGGAAAGGTATGGAATCAACACTTGACATTGAAGCAACTCGAATACCACAACTCAAAACAAAAACAAAGGACTGGCTTGCGAATAAGCGGAACAAACATATGATAGAGATTTCGTCCGAAGTTTTAGTGGTGGGGCCTACGGGCTCGATTAGACACAGCACCATCATGTACAAGGCGGTGCACATGACATCTGAAGCGTCCCAGTCGGCATAGCCAAGGACTCTTTAAGACACAACGAGACCATGTAAAACCAACCGTGAATAGGCGGACCACTAGGCGTCGAACCCCAATTTCATATCATACATCCGTCGGAAAGATATCCTAAGAGCTACTTGAATTCCCACCTATGAAACTCCGAAATTTTCGGTTATGCAATCGGTGTTGGGGATACTGAGGAAGCATAATATCTCACCCAAAACTAGCAAATCCTACATCCATTGTATCCATCCTTCAACACATAACCAAGAAACCTTGAAATCGTCTACCTCAACCTTTGAAAAGCATCCGTTATACAAGTCATGGCAATACTCCGTACTCACCTCGATCTCGGGTTATCGGGTTATCTCACCAACAACTGCATAAAAGAGATTTTCGATGTCGGCGTACTAAACTCAGGTATTCGAACTGCAACGATAAAATTATGGCGACAACACCTCGAGCTCAACTCCCGGGACACTTCCACTAAACCCCTGACAGGAGGCACCAAGACAATGTTCTCATCATAAAACCATCGGAACGATTCCAAGATACCAGCGTGATCCTAAAATTTTTTAGTGAAATTTGAGGAGAGGAAAGTCAAAACTCTCGTCGGGATGCCTTACGAGCGATGAAGAGGCGGGGAGTAAAAGAATTCCTAACTCTCCGATATATATAATCCTAAATGACTCGAAACATTTTCTAGACACAACTTGGCCGCTAAAAGCGATCAAGCGGTGGGGCTCCTAAGGTCGGGAAGGCTCGATTACCAACTTAGCGCCCTCGATGCGGCTATATCTCCCACGTGTCGAAGCACGACTTAGAGGCATAACCGCATTGAAAGCAATGTCGCAAGTGAGGTAATCTTCACACAACCCATGTAATACATAAGGAAAGAGATACATAGTTGGCTTACAATCGCCACTTCACACAATTACATGAATAAAGCATTACATCATCCAGATACAATCAAGGTCCGACTACGGAACCAAAATAAAAGAAGAACCCCAAATGCGACAAAGGTCCCCGATCGACCCCAACTGGGCTCCACTACTGATCAACTAGAACGAAACAACACAAAGGGCAAGATCTTCATCGAGCTCCTCCTTGATCTCGGATGCGTCACCTGCACGGTCTCGTCGGCACCTGCAAACTGGTTTTGGAAGTATCTGGTGAGTCACGAGGACTCAGCAATCTCGCACCCGCGAGATCAAGACTATTTAAGCTTATGGGTAAGGTAAAGGCATGAGGTGGAGCTGCAGCAAGCGACTAGCATGTATGGTGGCTAACATACGCAAATGAGAGCGAGAAGAGAAGGCAAAGCACGGTCGATAAAAGTATGATCAAGAAGTGATCCTATAGCAACCTACGTCAAGCATAACTCCAACACCGTGTTCACTTCCCGGACTCCGCCGGAAAGAGACCATCACGGTTACACACGCGGTTGATGTATTTTAATTAAAGTCAACTTCAGGTCTTCTACAACCGGACGTTAACAAATTCCCATCTGCCACATAACCGCGGGCACGGCTCTCGAAAGTTCAAATCCCTGCAAGGGTGTCCCAACTTAGCCCATGACAAGCTCTCACGGTCAACGGAGGAATAGACCTCCACCCGAGACACTCCGATCAGACTCGGTATCCCGGTACAACAAGACATTTCGACAGGGTAAAACTAAACCAGCAACACCGCCCGAATGTGCCGACAAATCCCGATAGGAGCTGTACATATCTCTTTCTCGGGGCACACTCGGATGAGTCTAGCTACGAGTAAAACCAACCCTCAAGTTTCCCGAGGTGGACCCTTGAGCAGCTCGGTTCGGACCAACACTCAGAGGAGCACCGCCGGGGGTTAGAATAAAGATGACCCTTGAGTCTGCAGAACCCAAGGGAAGGTGGTAGGTTGTTAGTGCAAATGGTAAAACCAATGTTGGGCATTCTTTGGAGGAGCTTTACTTAAGGCGAACTGTCAAGGGGTTCCCATTATAGCCCAACCGTAAGGAGCGCAAAATCCAGGAACATAACACCGATATGACGGAAACTAGGGCGGCAAGAGTGGAACAAAACACCAGGCATAAGGCCGAGCCTTCCACCCTTTACCAAGTATATAGATGCATTAATTAAATAAGAGATATTGTGATATCCCAAAATCATCACATTCCAACATGAAGCAATCTTCAACTTCACCTGCAACTAGCAACGCTATAAGAGGGGCTGAGCAAAACGGTAACATAGCCAATCATTGGTTTGCTAGGACATGGTGGGTTAGAGGTTTGACATGGAAATTTGGGAGGCTGACAAGCAAATGGTAGGCATCGTAGCATTGGCATAGCAAAAGAGCGAGCAAACTAGCATAGCAAAGATAGTAGTGATTTCGAGGGTATGATCATCTTGCCTGAGATCCCGCTAGGAAGAAGAACGAGTCCATGAAGAAGACAAAAGGACGTAGTCGAACGAATCCTCACAACTCCGGAACGAAACCGAAGCTAACGAGAGAAGTAAACCGGAAAGAAACAAACAACATAGTAAACCAACAAGCACAAACATGGCATGATGCACAACCAAGTATGATGCATGTCCAGTTTAAATAGCATGGCATGGCAAAATGCACAAACAAAACTACAAGTTTAATGGAGCCCAATATGCAACGAGTTGCATATTGACGAAACACCACATCAATTATTTAGTTCTCTCTCGGTTATGAACAAGACAAGATTAAATGTTGGTTAACATGGCAAGAGGTGAAGCATAATTAAACTACACCATCTAAACAATTTAAATGGGGCCGGATATAAAAACAACAAATCCGGTAAATCCCCATATGCATTTAGCAATTTAATGCAACAACAAGTTTAAACATTTTAAATGTTGTTATCATGATGCGGATGACATATACAAGTTTTATGCAATTTTTATGAAAATGTTGACATGAGCATGTTATGAAGCATTTGTCGCCATGGCGGAAGGAAAAGGGTGCCACGGCGGCGAAACAAAAATGGTGCCACGGCAACATATCCGAAAATGATGCCACGGCAACATATCGGTTCCGGTAGCTCACGGAGATACCGGTGCAAAAGGAGGCGTGAAGAAGTCATGCAAGATGGTGGGGTGCTCCCGTCTTCCGGGTTCCCACGGGATAGTGGCATGGAAACGAGTGACAAACGGACACGATGCAAAAACGGGCATCTCATACAACATGCATTCGGTCCACGGACATCGTCTCGGTGTTATACCTTTGAAGCGTGCGTTTCGGGCGGATCGAGTTCGTAGAGGGAAGTAGACGTTCACGGGTCGACGGTAGTGGTACACGTGACGTCGGGGTACTTGTCGGTCCGGTCTAGGCGGTGTAGATGTACACGTTCCGTAGACGAACATGGATGCATCCGAGGTCTTCGGGTTCGTAGTTGTACTTGGCGTTCGGAGCGGAACTTGGCGGTCCATGTACTCAAACTTGGTGTATCCGTATGGTACTTGTGAACTTGAGGGTCGACAGTAGTGGAACATGGCGTCCCTGGACTTGGCGATCCGGAGATGTCCGTGGCTCTGGGTCTGGCAACCACAAAAAGGCAGCAGCAAGGAGCAAGTCGTGGAGACGTCTTCGGCTATTCACAGCAACAACCTTGACTGGGGCTAGCGTAGAGGACTTGCGGCAGCAGCAACAAGGTGAGGCAGAGGCGGCACAAGACAGAGATGGGGAGGAGGTCAGGGTCCTCCGGCTGCCGGCATGGCAGGCGGCCATGACCGTAGTTGGAGGCAAGGTGGAGCGGCGCGAAGGAGGCAGGGCAGGACCGGATGGCGGCGGCAAGGTCCGACGACCAGCGATGGGGCGCGGCTGGAGATGATGGGGAACGGGCGCGGAACAAAGCAGCGGCAGCAGGCGCGGAGCAGCTCGGCACGGTGGTCACGGGGCGCTCGATCAGGAGGCGGGGAGAGCGCGGAAGCGAGACGGAGGGGCGGCGCTACTCGAGGCAGAGGTGGCTCTCGGGGAGGCGCGGGGCGACGAGGAGGAGGCAGAGGGTGGCGCCGGAACATGGCAGCAGCTTGGTCAGGGGACGACGGAGGCGGCGGCGGTCGCTGGACAGCGTGATGGGTGGTGAGGCACGGGAGGAGGCCTCCAGGCATAGGGGACCGGGCGCGAGGGGATCTCACACCTCTCTGTGTGTGGGTGGCGACGCGAGAGGAGGAGAGGGAGACGAGCGAGAGGAGGGAGGAGCGCGGGCGCGGCGTCCTGGCGCTGGTCATGTGTGGCGGCGGCGCACATGGAGAGATGAGGACCGAGAGGTGAGTGGGAGGATGAGAGGAGCTAGGTTATAGGGTTAGGTGGGTAGCGGGCTGGGCTAAAGGGGCCGGCCTGGATGGTTTGGGAGGCCTAGGCTGCTGGGCTCCTCTCTCTACTCTTAATCTAAAAAGACAGAAAAATAAAAGAGAGAAAAGGTAAAAAGGAAGAGGGGTTTAGGGAACCAATTTGAAGGGAAGGACAATTTTCCTGGACTCATAAAAATATGAGGAGTTTAAATAAAATGGGAAGAGGATTTTTGGAGAACAATAGATTTGCACATGTTGAATTTAATGCAACATGTTTGAATTTTGAAACCCACTCGAAAGGACTCTAAATGGGCTGAGATTTTTAGAGGAGCCTTGATAAAATAGAGAGAAATATTGATAAGGTTTGGAGGTCAAACTCGAAGAGGAATAGACATGGAAAATGTTTTGCACGTGTGTTATGGGTGATTCCGAAATGGAATATTTAATATAGCTCCCTAATATTGGGAGGATATGTTATAAAGAGAATCACCACGTGAATTCCCTCGTTTTAAATGGACCGAAGATCCATGCAATTTAATTGGTTGAGTTGCAAAAGATTTATGAGATGATGGCATGATGACATGATGCAATGCAAAAATAAAAAGGGCAGACACAAATGAAACACACGGCGAAACCCGGAATAGCTGGAAGTCTTTTGAAGCTCCGGTCTCGGGGCGTTACAACCAAGCCCTCAGAAGATCCCAAACCTCGTGAGCCGGAAAAACAAGGACCAATTTCAGAGACCTCCGTGCAACAACCGGATAATCCTGCTGATGACCTGCCACCAGAAAATCATGGCACCTCTACTGATCCTGTGGTTGCTGAGCCGAAGATCGCTGAACCGCCAAGCCCAACTAAACCTCTAAAGCCGGATACTGAGGAAGTTGTGATCATTGGCACTGGTTTTCTTGAACTGGAAAACCCTGTATCTCTCGCTAAACATTCTGCCAAGGAAGAGCTGGTTGAGAGGCGCAAGGTCAAATTTGACATGGCCAATTACTCACATCTGAGTATTAGCGAAATCTTATCTGACTATCTGAATCAAGTACACAGCAACCGTGATCTGAAAATTGACATGGTCAAGCACATGCATCAGAAATATGAGGTATTAATTCTTGCTCTCGTATAAGATACATTCCTTTAGCCCCCAAGTCTACTGAATATGATAGGATAGAATATATTGAAGACTTGTTAGATATCCTTTTGTGTTGTGAGTCAAATCCTGTAGCTCCCAAGGCCCGGCTTAAACTATTAAGTTAAGTCGGTTCTTCACTTCATATAAATCAATTTGATCTGTAGCCCCCAAGGGCTGGCTTACGCTATTAAGTTAAGCCGGGACTTATCAATTGATAAGAAATTTCTATTAATCATCCTTGCCGACCAGATAAAATGGGATAAATAATGAACCGGGGTCACTGCTTCATAAAACAAACTTTGCATCCATTAGCCCCCAAGTGCCAAGTGCTATTGCTTGCAAAGGACTAGGGACTTATAAATATATATAACTCTACAAAGAAGCTTTCTGCACCCATTAGCCCCCAAGTGCCAAGTGCTATTGCGTGCAAAGGGCTTGGGACTTATAAATATATGTTGTGTCATAACTCTTCATATTTTCTTTGACTTCTCTTAGGAGGCATCCAGTCAATTTCAATCTCAGCTGTCTGACTTGAAATCCCGGCTTGAAGCACAAGAAGCTGAGACCCGGAAGGCTGACTCCAAGTTCAAATTTAGCTTGGATGAAAATGAGAAGCTCAAAACTGATTTTAACACTGAGAAAACAGCTCGGGCAGAAGAAAAGGCCACCTTAATTAAAAGGACTGAGAAAGCTGAAGCCTCATTGGAAGAGGTCACTACCAATTTCACCGGCTTACAACATCACATCAATCAAATGGCCTTTGCCATCTTTGGTAAGATCATTTTATATCTCAAGGAATTTATTTCTTTTGTTATAAACTGCCTATTAACTCAATCATAATCTCCCATGCAGGCCCAGAAGCAGCAACCTTGGAAAAGAAACACCGATAACTCTTCTGGATTTTCTGATCTCTCTTGCACAGACTCGTAGTGAACACATGATACTGAGCACCGTTCAGCTGCTTCGGATTACTCTGATAACTAGACTGCTGCTGCTGGTTTCCTTGGTTAGACTGTTGATTAAAACCACCTTGATTGCCTTGACCCTGAAAGCCGGAGCTTGAACCGCCACCACTGAAGCCAGGTCTGTGAGAGCCGGATCCTGAGCCGCCATGTGGACCATGATTGAAGAAATTGGCATTCCTAAACTCCTTCATGATGTAACAATTCCTCCACATATGACGAGATGGCTTGTCACGCGTGCCGTGCTTTGGACAAGGTTGATTCAACATTGCTTCAAGGTTGAGTTTTGACCCTTGGGGCGGCTTTCCCTTGCGCCGCTGATTATTATTCTCCGCATTTGTGTTAGCCACAAAATGAAAACCATCATCAACCTTACGCTTACCGTTGCCGGCTTGAATCGCCGAGTTATGCTGCTGCCCTTTTTGCATCACCGCTCTTCTTTCCCTTCCCCGGCTTATCATCATCAGACTCGGGATCCTTGGTACTTTCAGAGTCAGCGTATTTGACGAGAGCCGCCATTAGCTCTCCCATATCATTGCAATGACGCTTAAGCCGCCCCAGCTTCTGCTTAAGAGGGAGGAAACAACAATTCTTCTCTAACATCAAGACCGCAGAACCGGCGTTGATACTATCTGATGAATGTATGATTGACGAAATTTGGCGCACCCAATGGGTTGTTGACTCTCCTTCTCCCTGAATGCACGAATCCAAATCCAGAATCGACATAGGCTGCTTGCATGTGTCCTTGAAATTTTGAATGAACGCCTCTTTAACTCTGCCCATGACCCAATAGAATTAGCGGGCAGTGTTTTTAACCACGTACGAGCCGACCCATCCAACATCATGGTGAAGTACTTAGCACACGCAGCATCGCCGACATCCAGCATCGCCGACATCCAGCATCTCCATGGCCATCTCATAACTTTCAATCCAAACCTCTGGGGGCTGATCCGTCGTGTAATTGGGCACCTTACGGGGCCCCTTGAAATCCTTAGGCAAGCACTCATTGCGTAGAGCCGACACTAAACATGGCACACCCAAGGTTCAAGAGGTCGCTCCTGCCTCCATGGACGCTGAAGGATAAACCGGAGATTGCTGTTGAGCCGCCAACTGAGCCGTCAGCTCAGCCGCCAGCTCCGCTTCACGCCGCGCTCTGCCCTGGTCTACCAAAATCTGACCATCAGTGTCGACACGCGGCGGGTCAGGTCTGCGAGGCTGGTTGCGGTGCCGCTCGCTGCTTGGCACAGCCGGTTCATCAATGTGCCTGCTATAACTCCTGCTTGGACGAGGTGTTGAGTGGATACTATCACGACTGTATGATAAGCCGCCTGCTGGGCCAGAGCCGTCTGAAGCTCTCCGGCTCTTCGTATTTTCATTGCTGCTGGCGACTCATCCTGGGCCGGGAGAGACGCCAGCCGTGTTGCTGCAGCTATCATGTTATCCAAGGGGTTAGAAAAATGCCGTGGGAACGTGCTGAGGAGGGGTCACGTTCAAACGTGGCTGAACCGGTTCTTCGGCCGTTGGCGCCTCAGCGGTCCGATTCACCCCGGGCAGGTTACTGGGTCCTGGCCCAGGTGTGTTGAAAAGATTCCTCTCATCGTAAGTCGGGGGCAGCTGGCTTACATGCTTTCTGTTGAAAACAACGTTTAACGCATCCATGTCCAAGCTTAAACGCAAGCTCTCCGCCTGAAGCCGTTCTGCTTCCCTCTGCAAGGTGGCTCGCTCCGTTGCCATCCGAGTGTTTTCTGCATTTAACTCCTCCTTGGCTTGTGCCATCTCGTCATGCAATTTTGTAACCTCCGCATTATGCTGAGCTTGATTCGCCGGGTTAACCTCCGCCATTAACAACGTTGTCAGAGCATCCAATAGATAAGACAAAACTTGAGCCGGCGGGCACACAGGTCCGGCCCCGGAAGCCATCGCTGCTGCTGACCCGGAGATCATTGCCGTTGCAGTCGTAGAACCATGCGCTGGCTGTGTACCGGCCATGATGACTATGACCTGGTGTGGCGGCTCGTAGTGGTCTAGAATACTGTTGCCATCGGAACAGCCCCCAAGCCCGCCATCCTGAACCTGGTAGATGGAGTTGGTCTCACCAGCGGAAGTCTCGTCGCATGAGTAAATAACTGTCTCACCACCAGATTCAGATCCTCCTTCTAGTTCCGCTCCATGAACGAAACCGACAAAAACATGCTTTGGGGCGGCTTTAGCCTTGGCGGGCCACGCGCGCCGAGCCGACTCGACGTTGTCGGTGCAGATGTCCGGCTCAGCTTCCGACTCACCGATCTTGCCGATGAAGACGTGAATTCCGCGAAAGGGGACCCGGTACCCATACTCGATTGAGTTGGCCTCGGGGCCCCAGCCCTCATCGTCGATGTAGAGCTTTCCGCGACGACTCTTGGTCATCCGGACCATGGCATACCCCTTGAGCCCTGTGAAGCTGCCCTTTAAGAACTCGAAACCACCGTGCGCGGGCCCCATGATGGGCGCCAACTGTCGTGGAATTATCACGTCAGATGTCCTAACATAAGGACTTAGGTATGGATCCATCGCAACATAGTTAGCTTGAAGGGGTTAAACGGGACAAGGGACATGGAGAGTTTATACTGGTTCGGCCCCTCGCGATGGAGGTAACAGCCTAATCCAGTGTAGGGTGTTATTGCTTGGGCTTCGATTACCAGGGAGCGAATACGCCTGACCTAGTTCTCGATCTCTTTCTTTTCGCCTAACTTCGCCACTGGTCGTCCCTTTATATCTGTGAGTTAACGCCCGTGACTTACGAGTCCGCGGCTCATAGACGTGTCCAGCTTGGTGATTAACTAAGCCTGCCTTACAATACAAGTTTATCCTCATGGCGGTTCATCCTTCTGGGCCGTAAGTCGCCTCTTGGTCTTGGGCCGTCAACGGGTTCTTATGACCCGCCCGTTCATGGGTTATCTCTAGTAGTTCATGGGTTATCTCTAGTAGTATGACTCGGCCCCTCCTGGGCGGTTCATACCCAGTAGTTATATCCCCAACAATTTCTTAACAACTTCAATTATGGCCAAAGCTTCTTTGTCATAAGTGCTCATTGCAGCTGCCTTAGGGCAAATACTTTTGCTGAAATAAGATATAGGTTTCCCCTCTTGCATCAAGACAGCTCCCAATCCATATCCACAAGCATCCATTTCTAAAATGAAGGGCTTGGAGAAATCTGGTAGAGACAACACATGAGTGTTTGTGAGCTTGTTTTTCAATGCTACAAATGCTTCCTGTTGTTCTTCTTTCCAAGAAAAAACCTCTTTCTTTAAGCAATCAAATAGTGGTCTGCAGATTACTCCATAACCTTGGATAAATCTTTTGTAATATCCACTTAGTCCTAAGAAGCTTCTCAACTCAGTCACTGTAGTAGGAGCTGGCCAATCTCTCATATCTTGTATCTTAGATGGGTCAGTAGACACTCCCCCTGAGTTAATAACATGTCCGAAGTACTCAATCTCTTGATGTCCAAAAGAGCACTTCTTCATTTTTGCATATAGTTTATTTGCTTGCAATATACCAAACACATGCTTTAAGTGGCCCTTGTGCTCTTCCATAGAGAAACTGAACACTAAGATGTCATCAAAGAAAACCACAACAAACTTGAGATGGCCAAACAGGAAGTTCATCAATGCCTGGAATGTAGGAGGGCCATTAGTCAGTCCAAAGGACATAACTAGAAACTCAAATAGCCCCATGTGAGTAGTGAATGCAGTTTTTGGTATATCTTCTTCATCCATTCTGATTTGGTGATATCCATTTCTGAGATCAATTTTGGAAAATATTGTTGCTCCTTTGAGCTGATCCAGGAGGTCCTCAATAACAGGAATGGGATATTTATTTTTGATAGTTATGGCATTCAACTTCCTGTAATCAGTACATAATCTCCAAGATCCATCCTTTTTCTTGACCAGTAATACAGGAGAGGAGAAGGGGCTTGTGCTAGGTCTAATAATCCCATTCTTCAGTAGTTCCTTAATGATTTTCTCCAATATTTCTTTCTGATGGTCAGGAATTCTATATGGCCTTTGGTTAACAACCTTTGCTCCTTCCACCAATGGAATTCTATGATCACAAGGTCTGCTTGGTGGTAACCCAGTAGGCTCCTGAAACAATTTTCCATACTGGTCCAACAGTGTTTGCAACTCTGTAGGAATTTCTGGACTAGCTGCTATGAAATCAGGACCAGGAGTTGTAAACAGGAAAAATCCACAAACAACTTGTTCTAGCAATTTTTCAGTGTTATGTTTGGCCTCACTTACAGGAGTAAGAGGTACAGTTTCATCCACAAATGTGATAAATTGTCCAGAACTATCAGAGATTTTCATCTCCATTTTGATGAAGTCCATTTGAATTGGGCTATATTTTCTGAGCCAATCCACTCCCATAATCATGTCATATCAATTCAGTCCATAACACTCCTCCACTAGCAACCACTACCTTTATTTTAGGTGTAGGGCTTGGTGTGACAGGAAGTTTGCTTGCCATTTCAGGAGCTATAATAGTAGAAGTACTGCCACTATCCACCAGTGTTGTGGCAACAATATTTCCAACTTTTATAGTTAAGATAAAAGTATTTCTGGATGATCCTATACCCATAGTAGCATGCATTGACACTCTTAACACTGCCTCATCAGATAGCTACTCATTTGCTTCCAAATCAGGGTCATGAAAGTCTGTTACAAAGATTGTTTCAGGGTTTTCAGTTTCCTGAACTTGTAATGCTTGTATCTGAGCTCTCTGGCTCATTTTACAGACTTGCTTGTGGCCTGGCACCCATGGTTCTCTGCACTTGTAACACACCTGATTTTGTTTGGCCTGCTGAATAATAGTGTTTCTATTTTGTGTGGCAGTAGTCACAGGGGTTTTGGGCTGATCAAACAGTACTTGTCTTCTGGGTTGGGGAATATATGGTTTAGTTTGCACCGTCGGAGTTGGACGTTGAGCCTTTGCCATCCTCCTAGCATACCACGCAGCAGTTTGCATGTCCTTAGGCTTGAATCACTCCACATGACTTTTAATATATGGGTTCAATCCTGCCACAAAACTGGAAACATAGTAATCATTAGGGGTTCCAGGGTTTTCCTTTCTCATGATGTTCATTAGCTGCTCAAACTGCTCCACATAAGTAGTAACTTTACTTATCTGCTGTGCTGCATAGAAGGAACTGACAATGTCACAAGCAGAGTCCATAGAAAATCTGTTAGAAATGTAGGAGCAGAATTTGTGCCCGGGAACATTGCTAGGAGTATATCCTGTCCCTCTCCACCACTGAATAGCAGGCCCTTTGAGGTAAGATATGGCCACTTCAGTTCTATGCTCAATAGAGGTTCTGGCTGCAGCAAAATATTGCTCTAAATTCTGAATCCAAGACTCTGGATCATGTGCTTCAAATTCAGAAATATTTAACTTTGCTTGTTTCACCGTTAGCACATTTCTCCTTTCCTCTACATGAGTGTTGGGTCTTCTTCTATACTATGGATCAACATCCTCTTCCTCATGTATTTCATCAAGGTGTACCACTATGTTTGGTGCTATTTCTTTACCTTGACAAAAATTTGGATGTCTGTAAGGTACTTTCAGTGTACCATCCAAATTCAGCTCTTGTCTAGCATGATCTCTAAGTGTTGCTGATCCTATTGGCGAGGGAGCTCCATTCTCTGGCATGGTTTACTGTCGGTGGAGTTGGTGCTTGCAACTATTTCGGCCGTCCTGGAGCTATTTTAGGGGAGTAGTTATGGTTGTCCTTCACTTGAACACTGCCCTGACCTTCTTCTCCTTCATCTGCAAGTACAGGTTCCGGATCCAACAGCAAACGCCTGAAATTATCTTGGATCTTGTCAAAATTCTTCTGCATTGTGGCAAAGTTTCTGTTCACTATTGCTTGACACTGCTGAAATTCTTTGTGATCTTCTTCCCTGTCCCGCTGCAGCGTCTCACTACTAGGGAAAACCTTATACACAGAAATTTAGCAACAGCGCGGGTCAAAAAAGGGCGCTAGTGCTATATAGCAGTAGCGATTGAAGAAAAACCCCGCTACAGATACAACCTTAGCAGTAGTGCGTGTAGTTGCAAAAGCGCTACTACTAATATTCCCATTGGCAGAATGATAGGCTACACATAGCAGTAGCGGGCTTGGAAGAAACGCGCTACCGCTAGGGCATAATTAGCAGTGCGTTTCCTAAGGAGAGCGCTACTACTAACGGAAATAAAATAAGATGAAAAACAAATAGAAAAGTAAATGAAATTGAAAGAAATAGAAAAAGGAGAAAGGAAAAAATAAAATGTAATGCAAAATAAACGAAAAAGCGAAAAAACGGTGGAAGGCATAGCAGCAACGTGTGTTTGTAAGAGGCGCTATAGCTAACATAGCTGCAGCGCGTGTCCTAGACCCCCGCTATAGAAACAGAAAATGAAATTAAAAAATGAAAGAAATTTACATAGCTATAGCAGCAGCGCGTTTTGTAAAAACCGCTATAGCTATCTCAGCTATAGCGCGTTTTACCAAACGCGCTACCGCTAAGTTTGACTTAACCAAAAAACCATTTCCCCCCGGCCACCACTTCTCCCCCAAATCCCTCAACACACCCCGCGCGTCGCCGTCTCCCCGATTCACCGTCGCCCCACTTCGCCGCCGACGTCGACGCCACCAGAGCCGTGTGCCGTCGACGACACCGGAGCCGCCCCCAAGGCCACGGAGCCGCGCGGCCTCGTCAATGCCACCGGAGCCGCCGTCGACGCCACCGGATCCTTCCTTGCCACAACTGCCTTCCTCGCCGTCACCGGAGACGCCCCTGCCTCCCTCGCCGTCACCGGAGACGCCCCTGCCTCCCTCGCCACCACTGCCTCCGTCGCCACCACCGGAGCCATCATCTGTAAGCCCCCACCCCTCCTCTCTCTCTCATGCATAGGTTAGCCAGTTTAATTTGGTTAATTATCTAGGTTAGGGCAAAAATTTAGTTAGGGCTTTGACAGAGAAGTAGTTAGGTTAACTAGTTTAATTAGGTTAATTATCTAGGTTAGTGCAAAAACTTAGTTAGGGCTTTGACAGAGAACTAGTCAGGTTAACTACTTTAATTAGGTTAATTATCCAGGTTAATTAGTGCAAAAATTTATTTTAGGCTTTGACAGAGAACTAGCTGCGTTAACTAGTTTAATTAGGGTTAATTATCTAGGTAAACTAGATTAACTAACTAGGTTAAATAGGTAGGTTAATTAGGTTCGTTGGATTAACAAGCTAGGTTAAGTAGATTGGCTAGGTTAGAGGAAAATTTTATTTTAGAGCATTAGGTCAGAAGGGTTAGAGAAATGGAGTTCCTTTGCAATTTAATTGGGTTCTGCGTTTAGTGAGGTCATTTTGCAAAGGTTTTTGATTTTTAAAAAGACCACTATTTTTCAAGGAAAAGAATTTAGGCAAATTTTATTTTTCATTGAAGTGGTCATGTTAAATCTTTTCATTGAAGTTGTTCGATTGTGCCCAAGTGGCTTTGTTGTTTCAGGGAATGATCTTTGAGTGGCCTATGTTTTGCGGAATGTTGATTCATTTACATCCGGCAAATTTTAGGTTCTCGATTTGTCCACTTTTTAGCAAAGGTCATGCGAAATTTTCCATGAATTTTGGCATGACTTGTGCTACAAACTAGGACATATCGAGTGCCCAGGATTTGCCGCACTGGGAAGGAGTCAACATTCCTGCAAAACAATAGTCCTTTTTATGTCATTATTCATTTTATTAGGTCTAGAATTAATTGACTAGATTTAATCATAGGAAACATGGCTAGCAACGATGAAGGACTGGGTTTTGGTGATTGCGACGACGTCTCTTGGGGGCGGGCATTTAATTTTTAGCCTTACCGACGATCAACATATGTTGTTCTGGGCCCACCGTGGCATCGGGGGATCGAGACCGACACGCAGACCGATCTTTGAGGCCGACACGCAGACCGGTGCTTGAGGCGAGACCGCGCTGAGATTGAGACCGGCATCGAGACCGGCGCTGAGACCGGTGCTGCCTCGGGAGCGGAGCCGTGTAGAACCGAAAGCAAAGAGGCAACGGCTTCCTAACAAACTCAGGACTACTAGACTGGTGGTCACGGAGGTGGACGACGGCAATTTTGAGCCAAAGGCGCCCGAGGAAGCGCGCCGCTGCTACGACAATCAAATAGGCTGCATCATACGGACAACCGCCACCATCAACGATGAGAAACTAAAGAAGATAGAAAATATGAGGAGCTCCCTCCTAAAGAAGTTTCACCAAATATTCTTGTTCCCGGGCCGGAATGAGAAGGATTATGAAGATCCAGACAAGGACCCCGCAATGAAGAAGATAAACAAACACGCCATGACCAAGTTTAGCGACGCGTTGGCCGCCTAAAAAAAATCGAGTGAAAGCAAAGATCAACGACGGGGAACCCTACTCCGAGATTGTAAAGGATAATCCGACAATCACGGAAGAGCAGTTTCAAATATTCAAGGAGGCTTGCGAGGCCGAAGCTGCCAAAAAAAAGTATAAGTACATGAAGGGGCTTCAAAAGAGGAACATTGGGAGCCACCACCTCGGAAGCCGTGGTTACGGCGGAAAGAGGTCCAAATGGGCCAAGGAGGACGCGGAAGCCGCGAGTCTGGGCATCCCAGACCCCTTGGCGGATTTCACCGTCCCGCAAGAGCGTGACGTCTTGAGGGCCCGACACCGTTGGGACGCAGTGAAGAAGGTTTACGAGACAACACCGGTCATTTCGGAGTTCATGAGACTGCTGGTAATTTTAGTTTCTAATCAATTCGACTGCACACGTTAGTCATATTTGTAAACGATCCTTGTGCCTTTTGCGAGAGAGCAGCACCGGATTGCGCCGAAAGCGACTTCGCCGTCGAGGCATTGGCGAGGCCAAGTGGGACACTCCATTCAACGGGCGTTGAACATATTGAAACAACAACCGGTGGATACTCGACCGTCGTATGGACGCGTGCACGGTGTCGGAGACGGCGCCACGTGGAAGAAGTACTACCGTGAGACCACGGAGGAGAAAAAGGAAAGACGGAGGTTAAGCAAGAAAGCATCGACAAGAAGGTTGAGATTGCGGTTGAGAAGAAATCATCTCGAAGCGATCGCAATAGCGGTAGCTGCCGCCAAAACAAAGCGATTGCGATATATCTACTTCCTTGGTGCGGGCATTTACACTTGGACAAGGCAAAATCCAGAAAAAAATGCAGAGGACTTTCCCTTGCGACTTCTTGGGAGCACACTGCTCCCGCACGGCTCCGTACCTGCTCCCGCACGGCTCCCTTTTGGCTCCCGCACCGGACGTGCTCGGTGGTGCCTCCTCTTTAGCTGAGCTCGGCGCCCTCACGTTATCGTCACACCGCCCCTTCAATATAAATGTATAATCTCCGTTGCGTTGCTTTCGGATGTCTCACGTCGCAGACTTTTCTTTGCGGGCCGACGAAACCCCGTGCACCATATTGTACACCATCGGCAAATAGAAGGTGGACGTGGGGAAGGGGACGATAATGGAGCCGAAGGAACCATTATTCCACAGCCGGTTGATTCCCCCGAACGCCTTCAAGGTTTCCATGGCCAGTGTCAAACCAGGCCACGAGAATTTGCCTCCTCTAATACTAGTGGGGGATGACGATGAGACCCCGCGGCGGCTTGGTGATTGTTGCAATGGGTGGGTCCTGTTGTGGCCAAAGAGTCTGCTTTGTCTGGAGGCGGCCGGGAGCACACCCACGAGCACGCAGCCTCAGCATGGTATGAACATCAACACCCCACCTACCCAATTAGCGTCGGGTGTCGGGTTGGGTGATAGCGGATGGGGTAAGCAGGTGGCTCCATTAGTCGCTGATGACTTCGCCATGGATGAGGATGAGGATGACGATGGCGCTGAACAGTATGTCTATACTGGCGCCTCCTCAGGGTTTGAGCGTCATAAGTCGGTGCCTGAATTACCGTCTCAACATATTATTGATGACCATCCGGTGGTAAAGAAGTCTAGGAAGAGAGCGAGGAAAGGCAAAAAAGCTGATTCTATGATCCAGTAGCCTCGGCTTCAGGACCGTGTAGATATCCCCGATGCGGATAAATGGCATATCCCTGGTCGACCAATCCTACCTGCAATAGCACTACGGGCCAGATTCGGCGATCTAAGGAGACTTCATGACGATGTGCCGCGGGTAGAGAAAGGCCTCATCGCCTCGAAAGATCTAGGATACCCACTTTACGTGGTTAATGTTCCGCGGCAAATGTTGTACGTCGACGGCTTCCCCGCGGATAAGTTCTTCCTCCGATTCGATTACATATTCAACATGTTTCACGTGAAGAAGCTGGATTTTACGTTTGTCCGCCTTTATGCCTTGCACATGAACTACATCATTGGGGTTGAGCAGATACGTTTTATCTGTGTCGCTGACCCGTACTCCATGCACGAGGGCTTCTTGGGAGTCTGTGCACAACGTCGTGAATACGTGAGGGATTACATCGTCAGTTTCATGCTCGCCAATAAGGACAAGGAGGTGATTCTCATGCCTTATCATCCCGTGTAAGTCATCCGCGCTGCTATCCTTCCTTCGATTTCAATAATTCATTTGCACGGTGGAGGCTAATTAATTTGAGGTGTACTTATTTTTGCTTGCAGGGCGGCGCCGTCCTCATCATCCTCTACCCCGATTCTCCCACGCTCTTTACTTGGACTCGTCAAGAACATTCACAAAAGGATTACACCCACATCAAAGATGTTCTCGGCAGTTCTATGTTTTACTACCAAGCAAGGGGTGGAGAGGTTAGGGCAGAAGAGAAGAGGCGGCGGGGCCGCCTTCAGCCATAAGACCGACCTGCTGCATCCAAAGAACCGAACGATTCTCTTAATGATGGATTCTATGTCCTACACCACATCTTTGGAGTACGAGCGGGATCACCGGAACCTTCACATGGCACCTAGATCTGGCGATGCCCATATTACGCAATGGGCAAAGGACATAGGAGATATCGAGGATCATCGACTTCGAGCTGAGTTCTATAACATCCAGCGCGAACTTGCCCAAATCTCATGAATGAGGTCGTCGGAAAAACAGGGATGTTCCATGCGGAAGGACAAATGTCGCGGGAAGACGTCCGAACATGGATAGTCTCTCAGCGTCTCGACATGAAGCCTTTCACTAAGCTCGATAACTATCTCCCTGACATGGATGGATGGCACGACATGATGGAGTGATTGTCGATATATGACAATGTGTCCGTTTAGTCCATACTTTCTTTTATGACAATACTTTGAGTTATGCACGGTGAAACTTTATTTGTGATGTAATTAAACCGTCCTCCTCCTCGACTAGCGAAAATCACTCTAGTTAGGTCATTTTGGGTACAATGAACTTTGTTATTTATGCTTATGATATTTTGTTTCTATTTTTGCCAAGTCCTTCTCTTTCTGTTGCTCAACTATATATGTTGCATATCATCGACTCATGTAACGATGCAGGTGCATAGATCATAGATGGCGAAGAAGTGCTACGCCAGAGTATATATCGACAAGTGGCGGAGTGTCGAGCCCAGTGTACGGTTTTCGGTTTCCGAGCGACACTTGATGACTTAGTTTAGGTTCACGCTAATGCGAGAGAGGGATCCGAACTCTTGTACTCAAAGTGATAGCTATTCTCGCGTATATCATTGTTTAGATGGATGACGATGTATTTGCAAGTAATCGTGACTTGTATCGCTATTTTCGAGATTGATGACGAGAGACCACTTTGTGTTGGATGATGATTATGATGATGACATGATTTGATGAGACTAATTGTATGTATATGCTATGATTACATTTGTATGTGGATGATATGCTAAAGATTATTGTATAAAGCCTATTCAAATACAAAACAAATAAAAAACAAATATGCAGGAAAAAACTAATAAAACTAGTAGTAGCGAGGGAGAATTTAGCGATGGCGCCGACTTACCGATGGCGCTTCCGGCTAAACAATGCTGCAGAATAATATCGATGGCGCCCTTTTCCAAAAGCGCTACACTATTCATCGATAGATAGTGTGGGTCAACAGGCACTACTGCTATACGTTAGCTATAGTGCCTTATTAGTAGCGCCGGTACCCGCGCTACTGAGAGGGCCGAAACCCGCGCTGCTGCTAGGCTTTTCCCTAGTAGTGTCTTGATGTCCAATTCAAGGGACTCTAGCTGCAACTCGGCTGTTGATCCCGAATCCGTAGGGCCCATCATCTTGCCAGCTTCAACAATTCCCACCACAGAGTTGGGAGGGAGGGAATGCACTTGTCGTCGCCGCCTACGCCGTCGCATGCGCCCACCTCCGATGGTACACGGTCAGATCACAGGAGCTGGGGTTTTGCCACCAGAGAATTATTCTTCGGCAACCAGGCTGTAATTCCGACTATACCCGAACTCTGCCAGTCCGGTCACCTCCTGGGTTCGCCTCCGCCGGACTCGAGCGTGGAGGGATTTTACGGTCAAAACCAACCTCAACACCGCCCAAATCACACCGCCTCCGAGGAAGGACTGGCCTCTAACCAATTGTCAAGATCAGAGCTCTGAGTAATGCAATTTAACTCGCTGAACTACAACTCAAGGGAAGAACGGAGGCTCCAAATTAGGGTTTTCTTGACTAGAAATGGGGAAAGTAGGTTTAGCTCGCCACCGGCGGCTAAGGTTTACACCCGATACAAGGGATCATGCCTTCTCACACGAATTGTGGCTTTCTTTATAGCAATTACAAGTTGGTAAAATTAAAATTAAAGTAAAACTAAGCACATGCATTGTCGGAGAGGCTACAGCTACTCGCCATCATCAGCAACCCTTGGATGGCAGATCGACAGAGGAGAGATGCCACTCGCTAGTGAACTGTTATCCTTGCATTTGAGTCACATGATGGCATATCTATGGCTGAAGTAACTTCCGGCATGTGGGAACAAGGGAAGGATAAGAACAGAGCCTGACACTGACCTACCTTCCTCTCCTCTCTATTGCCTTGTTCGCACCACCCCTTACTAGCTTCGCTGTTGTTCCCAACCTGCAACACCATCGTCTGTGCCGCCGTTAGACGTCGTCCTGGTATGTCCTATGTAACACCCTAAATTTTGGCTCTGTTTTCTTTCTCTCAAAATTTATTGGTTTTATTTGAACTTCTCAAATTCCTTGAATTTCTTTTTGTTTTACCTTGGCCGTCTTCTTTGATTAATTCTTTGGACTAAAAACTGGAAAGTAGGCTTCCTGCCTTTGGACCCAAGCTTTCCAAAACCTAACAAAAAATCTAACCTTTTCATCCAAGCCCTTTCCAAACTTTTTCTATGTATATTCGTTTGAGATTTCTCTTTCTGTGCTTCTGGTTCTTTAGTACTATTCAGTTTTGCCCAACTGACTTAATCTTGCTTAATTTTCCCCTCCTCCCTCCACCACAACCTTACAAATGCCCAAACAAAGCATTGTTCTGAGGTCAAAGCCTGTTGACCGTTACTTGGATCTGTTCTCAACGAGTGGGACCATATGAAAGTGAAAAATCATGGAGACTATATACGGAGAAAATGGTGCTACTTTGAAGCACAATTGTGGTATAGTAACATTGTCCCTTCATTCTTCTTTTTTCTTCTCTTTTTTCCCTTTTCCCCTTTTTTAGAACAATATCATGAACTTTATCCCCACCTTTTCGAGGATTCACTCCATCATTCTTTTCCTCACTGGGACAATGCTCTAATACTGATGATCATCACACTTTTATTTACCTACCACTCAATAAAACTAAATGCTATGTCTATATATGAATGCCTCTGGCTGTGTACTAGGATGTGCAATGATCTACCGTAACATGTATAATAATGATGAACGGTGTCTGCGCCATAAATATCATGTCAGCTCTATATGATCATGCAAAGCGAAATGTCAAGGAATGATCAAGTTATGTGAATAGTAACGGTCGAAGTTGCATGAGAATATATATCAGAATGACTATGAAAATGCCATATAGGTATGTATGGTGATTGTTTTGAGGAAGGATATAATAAGGCTTATGTGTGATAAGAGTGTATCATATCACGGGGTTTGGATGCACCGGCAAAGTTTCCACCAACTCTCTAGCTGAGAATGGGCAATGCACGGTACCGAAGAGCTTAGCAAAATATGAATAGGTGGAAGTACTTTTGTCCACAAACTCACATTAGTCATAAAGAACTCAAATAAGTCTATTAGCCCTTGAAGCAAAGTATTACCAGCATGCCTCTAGGGAGGAGGTTGGGAGGAGTTAACCATCAAGCGCTCCAGATTGGACAACACAAAGGATATCTATCATGGATACATAACACTCTAACTTTCTGGCTATGCCAATACTGACACTTTATTAAAATAGTGAATCACAAACCTTAACACCGATATTTTTACTAACTAATGTTTATTAACTAGTAAGCTTCCATATTACAAATACAATATCGTTGATCATTCGCTTGGCATTTAGGTATCTAAATGAAATTTTTATTATACCACTCTTGTATACCTATTATTTTTAGACTAAACATATAGCCCGTGTAAATTACCACTTCCTATTTAAACTCGATTTTTTTTTTATAAATTAAGCATGAAAGTACAATTGATTTCTATATAATATAACTACCAGCATGCTCTAAAGATATAAGTGAAGCACATGAGTAAAACTTCCTTAACTCAAAAAATATAAGTGAAGCATAAAGGGCATTCTAACAAATTGATACGTCTCTAACGTATTTATGATTTTTTATTGTTTCATGTTATTGTATTATCAATCTTATATACTTTATATGCAATTTTCTATCATTTTTGGGAACTAACCTATTAACTTATTATAAATCTTAGATACTTTATATGCAATTTTCTATCATTTTTGGGAACTAACCTATTAACTCGGTGCCCAAATGCCAATGCCAGTTCCTGTTTTTTGTGTGCATGTTTTTGATTTCACAGAAAATCAATACCAAACGAAGTGCAAACACGATGGAATTTTACAGTGATTTTTTATGGACCAAAAGGGACCCTAGAAGATTCAGTAGGAGGCCAAAAAATGTACGAGAGGGCCACAAGCTCACATTGCGCGCCCCTAGGGGGTGCCACCTGATCTTGTGGGCCCCACGTAACTCCGTTTGATCTAATTCCGCTTCTATAAATTCCCATAAATTCCAAAACCATCAGAGAGCCACTCGAAATAATTTTTGGCCGCCACAAGCTTCTGTTCTTCCATGATCTGCTACTTGTGAGCTGCGTTGGGATTTTCTCCGAAGAGGAAGGGTGAAGCAGTATAGTAGCTAATAAGTATTTCTCTCAGTGAGAACCAAGGTTTATCGAACCAAAAGGAGAACTACGCAAATCCTAGTGAACGACACCCGCACACACAAAAGCAAATACTTGCACCCAATGCGGGCAAGAGGGTTATCATTCCCCTTGAACTCGTTATTTGCAAAGATCATATCTTATATAGGTAGATAGATAAATTGCAAAAAAAGTAAATAAATTGCAAGGTATGTTTGGCTTTAGTAATATGATTAAAGTAGATCCGGGGCCATAGTTTTCACTAGAGGATTCTCTCTCGAAACAATAACATACAGTGGGTAGACAAATTACTATTGGACAATTGATAGAAAAGCGCATAGTTTTTCGAGAAAACGCAAGAAGAGCTTGCATTTCATTGCTTTGGAAAGAAAGAGAGTTTTGGTTACAATCCTCCTAGGAGGGAATTACAAGGCTGGGGGCATGTTAGTGCACGTCCCAGGTTTGAGGCAAGATGGCACGAAGTCCGAGGGCGCCGGCTCTGGCCCAGAGGATGGCCTCGTCTTTGATCTTCATGAGCAGGTCGGTCGTCGAGGGCTGGCCTCTGTTGAAGACGCAGTCGTTGCGGTGCTTCCATATCATCCATGGGACGAGGAGGGTCGCGGAGGCGAGGCCCTTGCGCATGGGCGTTGGGATGGCATGTCGCGCCGTGCGCCACCAGTCGTTGAGGGAGAGCTCTCTGTCGGGCGGGGCGCAGGGGAGCCTGAGCCAGTGCAGAACCTCATGCCAAATCTGCCTGGTGAAGGGGCAGGCGAGGGTGAGGTGGTGCATGGTCTCGGGGGCCTGATCACAAAGGAGGCAACGTCTTGAGTCTTTGCAGTCGCGCGGGTGAGGCGGTCGGCGATCCGGCTCGTCGGTCGGTAGGCGAGCCAGTGGAAGAAGCGGACGCGCGGTGGCGCCCAATTCTTCCAGGTGAGTTTCCATGCATCGCAGCCCAAGGAGCCATTGAAACTGGCGAGGTAGGCTGATTTGGCGGAGTAGATGCCGCTTGTGCTCCACTTCCAGACGAGGCGATCTGGCTCGGCGGAGAGGGTCGTGGCGCTGATAGTTTGCCAGAGCTATAGGTACTGCCCGATCTCGTGTATACCGATCGTGCCGTGAATGTCCCGTGCCCACTTGTTGGCCTGTAGGCCATCGGCGACGGTCCGGAGCTTGCGGCGGCGCTTGGGGATGCAGGCGTAGAGGAGTGGCGCGATCTCGCAGACGGAGCGACCGTCGATCCAGCGATCTTCCCAGAAGAGGGCCTCCGTGCCGTTCCCGATTTGCATGGTGGTAGAGGCGAAAAAGAATGAGCTCCTCGGCGGTGAACTGCAGGTCGAGGCCTGCCCATGCTCTGGTGTTGTCCCTGCGGCTGAACCACAACCAGCGGGTGCGGAGCGCAAGGCTGGTCCGTCCGAGGTCGCGCACGCCGAGGCCACCAAGCGAGAGCGGCCTAGCAACACGCTGCCAGTTGACATGGCAGTGGCCTCTGTTTGCCACCGCGCGTCTAGCCCACAGGAAGCCGCGCTGAATTTTCTCGAGTGCGCGGATGGTCTTCTTGGGTGGCGCGAGGGCAAGGAGCTGGTGGATCGGGATTGTGCTGAGGATGGCCTTGACGTACGCAAGGCGGCCGACTTTGTTCATGAGATGCGCCTTCCAGGAGGGGAGCATGCCGGCCATTTTGTCGACGACGGGCTGCAGCTGTGCGGCCGTCGAGCGATGCAGAGTCAGGGGGATGCCCAGGTACGTGATCGGGAGCTCGGCGAGGGGGCAGCCCAAGAGGTTGACAGCAGCCGTGACATCATCAGCGGTGCATCGGATCAAGGTGGCCGAGCTTTTGTTGTAGTTGACGAGGAGGCCTGAGGCTCAGCCGAAGAGCAGCAGGATGCTCTTGACGGCGGTGATGTCGGCAACGGTGGGGTGGCAGAAAAGGATCACGTCGTCGGCGTAGTGGGAGACCGAGGGGATCGGGCACCGGGGGTGCAATCGCTGCAGGACGCCCAGCTCCGTGGCACGGCGTAGAAGGCGACCGAGCGTGTCGACGGCGAGGATGAACAGCTGCGGGGACACTGGGTCGCCCTGGCGAAGGCCACACCGGTGCCAAATGGTGGGGCCAAGGTCTCCGTTGATGAGCACCTTCGTGCTGGCCGAGGAGAGCAAGATGGCGAGCCATTCCAGGAAGCGGTAGCCTAAGCCGTACTGCCGGAGGACCTCGAACAGGAACGGCCAGCTGATGGTGTCGAAGGCACGAGCGAGGTCGAGCTTCAGAAGGGCGCGAGGGGCCCCGAGCTGGTGAAGGAGGCGCGCGGACTGGCGCACGAGGATGAAGTTGTCGTGCAAGCTGCGCCTAGGGATGAAGGCATTCTGGCAAGCGCTGACGAGGCTGCAGAGCTTCGGCGCGAGCTGGAGCGAGAGGACCTTGGCGAAGATTTTGGCGACGAGGTGAATTAGGCTTATAGGCCTAAAGTCGCCAAGACCGCGTGCGTCCGCGCGCTTCGGTAGCAGGGTGAGCAGGGCCTGGTTGAGGGAGCAGAAGCCTCGACCGCGCAGCTCGTACAGTTGCTGGAAAACGTCGATGAAGTCTTGCCGAACAATGGGCCAGCACGCACGCAGGAACTCGGCGGTGAAGCCGTCGGATCCCGGAGCCTTGCGAGCGGGGAGTCGCTTCATGGCGTTCCAAATTTCCTCGGCGTCAAAGGGGGCGTCGAGGTCGTCGAGGTTGGTGGGCGTGATCAGTTCGGAGATGTCGAGGCTGCAGTCGCGGGGCGTCTCGTGGCCGAGCAGGGCATCAAAGTGCGCGTAGGCCGCAGCCGCCATGTCATGGCGGAGATTAGGCGCCGTCCACGGTGAGGCAATGAATCCGATTCTTCTGCTGGCGATACGTGCATTGCCGGTGAAAGAATGATGTGTTGGCGTTGCCGTCCTTTAGAGTTGCGATGCGGGCGCACTGTCGGGCGATGGTGCGCTCGAGAGAGGCGAGGCCGAGGTAGGAGGCCTTGATCTGCCGTCGGAGCCAGTCTTCGTCTGCGGGGGCGAGGCGATTCTCTGCGCCGTGTCGGCTCGAGGAGGAGCTCTCTGGAGATAGCAAGCTTGAGGCGAACGTTGCCCACAGTTCGCATGCTCCAGCTAGTGAGGTTTGTAGCGATGATTTGCATCTTGTTGCATGAGTCGCCGGAAGGGGTCGCTGCAATGGGTGGAGTGCCAGGCGTCTGCCACAGTGTCCTGGAATCCATCCAAACGTGTCCAGAATTCCTCAAAGTGGAAATGGCGATGACCTGGCGGCACCGGTTTGCAATCAAGCAGCAATGGGCTGTGATCGGAAACAACGGAGGCGAGGCATCGGAGATGGCACTCCCATGCAGTTCCTCCCAGTCGGGGTTACAGAGGACGCGGTCAAGGTGCACCAGGGTGGGGGGTGACTGCTCGTTGGACCACGTGTAGCGCCGGCCATTGAGGTAGACCTCTTTGAGAGCAAGGTCGTTGATCGCACGCCGGAAGCGACCCATCATGCGGCGGTTGAGATTGCCATTGCTCTTGTCTTCGTCGCGGTAAATGAGGTTGAAGTCGCCACAAAGCATCCAGGGGCCGTTGCAAGCCACCCGGACGTCACGAAGCTCCTGTAAGAAGGCGATCTTGTCGGCGTCTAGCTGCGGCCCATAAACCACGGTAATCCACCACGGCCTGCGTGCGCCGGAGGGGGCAGACACCTTGGCTGTCAGCATGTGTGACGTGAACTCAGGGTCCAAGATGGCTACGTCCCTGCTTTTCCAGGCAAGCAAGATGCCGCCATGGGTGCCATCCGCGGGGAGGTAAACATAGTCGTTGAATTCTAAGCCAAGTGCTTCAAGGACAGTCGACGAGCAAACCAAAGACATCTTTGTTTCTTGGAGGCAAACGATAGACGCGTTAGCGGTTACAACGAGAGAACGAACGGCAGTGCGGCGAGCGCGCGCGTTGAGGCCGCGCACATTCCAAATCAGAATCTTGGGCTCATGATCCATGGAGAAGAGGTCGACGGAGGGACGCGGGGGCGCGGTCATGCCTCGATCGGGCTGCCGGCAACCACCGTGGTGATCGGCGCGATCGTGGGATCCGCTGGTAGCTCGCGATCAACCAGCGCGGCAATGGCCGAGAGGATGGGCAGAGGGATGGGCGTGGCGAAGAGGCCTTCATACGCCTTCATCTCAACCGAGGTGATCCTCTGGTCGACCCCGACGATGCCCAGGGTGCGCAGGATGTGGATCTGCGAGCGCCGTTCGGCCGTTGGGGGGGCTGCAGATTTGCAAGGCGTGGAGGCGGCCGAGCGTCCGCGCAGTGGGGTGAAGTTGGGAGGCACGCGTCGTGGCCGTCTGCCGGGGGGTGGGAGGGCCTCATCGATCTGCTTAGTGGCGGCGGCGAGGAAATCTCCCAGAGTCCAGGAGGCGGGCGCCGTCGCGCGTGGGGGGGGGATCGGCGAAGGGTGATTGGTGGGGAAGCGAAGCGTGCGGGGGGGGGGGGGCACGGCGACGTGACGTTGGGCACAGCCGAATGAGTCAGGTGCATGCCTCCATGTTGGGCCGCCACCTGCGCGTCCCCAGGGAGGGCCTCCGTCGGCACAGCGCCATGATGGGCCTCATGCTGGGCCTCGGACGGGTGTGCCGTCTCGGCAGCGGGCCGGGTCGTGGCTGGCGCGTCCATGCGTGGTGGGGCCTCCACGGGATCCTCCCGTTGCTCCAGCACCGGTCCAGCTGTCGGCGCGTGGGTCGCCAGGCGGGATTCGTCCGTGGACGGTCGGCGTGCGTAGCGCGCGGGGGACATGGCAGAAGCGCTGCTTTACCGACAGCGGATCAGCGTAGTGGCGTCGAATCTTTGAGTGCGGCACCATCTGGCCAGATTGGCACAACCACAGGCTATCGATCCCTATGCATGTCATGGCAAGCCTCATCCGGCGCCGTCATCGTGTGGCCCGCCCGAAGAGGCAGAGGCGACGCGGGCGGGCTGGCTGGGGCTGGGTTGGGGGAAGGCCGAGCCAATAGCCGTCGCCCAGCTGTCGAGCTAGTGGGTGGTGGGGTGCGAGTTTGAGGCGGGAGGACGATGGTGGCGTTGGGGTCCATCCTGTCGCCGCAGCCGCCAGCCTTTCCTTTCCCGACACTTTCCCTTTTGGAAAAGCGACAAGACTGAGGGCCCCCAGCAGATGGCCAGGGGTCCATCGTGCGTGCAACGCTGGCAGCGACCCGTCGTCTGCGAGGTTGGCACCACCGGCGTCGACGGCGACCCCTTGGCGCTGCCACGGCGGCTGGACACGACAAGTCGCGAGTCGACAGCCATGCTGTCCTTACGACCGTCGAGGTGTTGGAGAAGCGCCGGCGCTTGCGCCGCGGCGGGCGTGATGGCGTCTGCGGCATGCTCGACCGGCGTTTCCGCCGCTTGCCGTCCGGCCCAAAGGCATCGGCGCCGCTGGGCGGGGCGTTCGCGGGTGGGGGCTGCGCCCGGCGGCAGGGTGTGGCGAGTGAGCATGATGGAACCGGGTAGATGAGGGTGCGCATGGCTGGCGAGAGGGTGCGGTCCGCGGGCGCGGTTGCGGAGGGGCGGGCTCGGCGATCTCGGGGCGGTCGCTTGGCGGATGCTTTCGGTGGTCGCGGCGGTCTGCTGGTGAAAGCGGAAGGTGGCGAGGTCGGCACGAGAGCGTGCTTTCGGGTGGGCGCTCAATCCAGCGGTAGTGCCGAGGAGATGCTCGGCGGTGGACAGGTGCCATGCATGCGCCGGAATGCCGCAGAGCTCGAGCTCAACATGCAGATCCGAGGAACCGAAGCTGCGCATGAGCAAGCTTGTTCCATGGGCGGGCGCAAGGGTGAACCAGGGCCGTTGATGAAGTGGTCGTCGGCAAAGCGGTCCATGAGCTCTC
The DNA here is from genome assembly GCA_021437245.1 of Aegilops speltoides. Lineage (NCBI taxonomy): Eukaryota > Viridiplantae > Streptophyta > Magnoliopsida > Poales > Poaceae > Aegilops > Aegilops speltoides. The sequence continues at coordinate 163,360,487 of CM038144.1, forward strand.
TGGTGGCGAAGATGAGGAGGAAATCCTCGGGCGTCTTGGCGTGGATGGTGAAGTCGCCGGGAGGAGGTCGAAGGATGCGTACATGACGCTCTCGGCGTCGCCGGCGGTGACCGCTGGTCTATCTCCGGTGATGGAGCGACCATCCCACGGCGCAGCAACAGTTGACCTCCTCCATCTCCACAGAAGCGGTATGATGACGCGCACCGGGTCGACGGCCGAAGCGGCGAAGCTGGCGGCTGCTGCGGCCGCCCGCGGCGGGCGGCGATCTTGGCGTGGCGTCTTGCGAGGCGACCGTGGTAAGCGCGGCGGCGGCGACGGTGGAAAAGTGCGGCGAAGGGCGCCATCTCGGTGGTTCCAGCAGATCCCGCGAACCGTGCGGAGTAAGCGGCGCGCCCGAGGGCGTCGTTGGTGCACTTTCGCGCACGGGTGGCAGGAGTCGAGCAGCGGAAGCGAGGCCCGCGCTCCTCCGGGCCGAGGGCTGCGGCGTGGCGCCGCTAGGCGCGAGGGAGGCCTCGTGGCGGTCGCGCGCCGTTCTTACGGCGGGCGCTCGAAGCCATCCGCGTCGACAACCGGACCTCCGGTGGCGCGGTGAACTTTGCTTGCGGGGCCCAAGGCGGGCGGTGCGGAGAACGCGGGGCGGTGAGGGCCGGCCACGGCCGGGAGAGGGAGGCGGCAGGTCGGGCACGGGCAGGCGAGGCGCCCGGCAACCTCATGATGGGACCTCGCGGAGGAGCCGCCGTCGGAGTCCATCCAGCGGCGCGAGCCGTCGGAGCCGAGGTCGAGGTCGCCAGAACTGCCAGAGGGGGAGGCCATGGGCGTCGGGGGAGGGGCTAGGCGGTGGGGAGGGGCGGTGGGGAGGGCTATCGACCGGAAAAGCGCATAGTTATGATGTTACTCATGGCACTTATCATGTATATATGCATCATGTCTGTGACAAGTCGATCGAAACGATTATGCATCTACTACTATTACTCCACTTCCAGAGAGCTTCTATGCTTTCCTCTCTACATATTAAGTTAATAACAAATAGAGTAATGCATGATGACATGATGTAGACAAACTAAACCCAAGCAATATGAACAAATCCTGTTGTTTTACCCTTAATGGCAAAAATACAAATACGTGCCTCGCTATCCTTTCTGTCACTAGTTGAAGACACCGCACGGTTAAACCCATTACAAAGCACCTCTCCCACTAAAGATAAATCAATCTAGATGGACAAACCTGTTGGGCCCGTGGGACTAGGGGTACCCAGGACCGTCTGCGTGCGGCCCAAGGCACGGCGCATGATGTGGGCCCAGCATGACCCATCTTCAATACTTCACGAACAGGACCCTCGCGAGGGCCCCTTCCTCACGAGGTGTACATCAGCAAGCATCGTTAAGAGCTCCCCGAGGGCCTGACGCTGGGCAGCCTCCCGAAGGTGCCTCCCAAGGTCCCTCTGTCGGTGTCAAAACCGGCGGATCTCGGGTAGGGGGTCCCGATCTGTGCGTCTAAGGCTAATGGTAACAGGAGGCAAGGGACACGATGTTTTACTTAGGTTCGGGCCCTCTCGATGGAGGTAAAACCCTACTTCCTGCTTGATGGATATTGATGATATGAGTATTACAAGAGTTGATCTACCACGAGATCGTAGAGGCTAAACCCTAGAAGCTAGCCTATGATAATTATGATTATTCCTATATGGACCAAACCCTCCGGTCTATATAGACACCAAAGGGGGCTAGGGTTTACACAGAGTCGGTTGCAAAGGAGGAGATCTAATATCCGGATCGCTAAACTTGTCTTCCATGCAAAGGGGAGTCCTATCCGGACACGGGACGAAGTCTTGAGTCTTGTATCTTCATGGTCCAACAGTCCGGCCAAAGTATATAGTCCGGCTGTCCGGATACCCCCTAATCTAGGACTCCCTTAGTAGCCCCTGAACCAGGCTTCAATGAAGATGAGTCCGGCGTGCAGTTTGTCTTCGGCATTGCAAGGCGGGTTCCATCTCCGAGTACTCCAACGCAGATTGAGGATTGTGTCCAGCTTTGCGAGATAATTTCCGCACACCACCTTAGAGAGCATAGCACTTCATAAATCTTATCTGCTGGGAATTTTTGTACGGTGTACTCTTACACCGTGGCCTGGCCCAACACGAACCGGTTTTTTCTTAGCCCGCCTTGATACGCATTGCGAGGCGGTTTTATTGGCACACCCTGCCAAAGCAGAGATCGTGTTCCCCTTATCGCGGGATCTTCCATCAATACGGGCGCGTGCAACCCCACGACGCCTGTTGGTATGACTCCATGTTTTTAGGTAAGCCCCAAGTGGTTATGCTGAGGACGCTTGATATTCACCCCCTTTATAGAGGGGCCGAGGCCTATCCCTCTTTTCTACCATGCTTGCGCCTTTTTGCATCTCGAGTTCCAACACCCGAAGCCCAAGCTCAAGCCCTCCAGATCTTCAATCATGTACGAATCCAACCTTCAAGGCCGGTGGGTGGCTTCCTCTGTCACAGAGGAGGATATTGCAAAGCTTAGGGAGGTTGGATACCTGACCGCCGACATCAAGCACAGGCTCCCTGCTCCAGGGCAGATCATCCCTACTACCGAGTCCAATGAGAGCGTCGTATTTGTTTCTCACTTCCTCCGCGGCTTAGGCTTCACTCTTGATCCCTTCGTGAGAGGGCTCATGTTCTACTACGGGCTAGATTTTCATGATCTAGCTCCGAACGCCATCCTTCATATCTCGTCGTTCATCGTTGTGTGCGAAGCTTTTCTCCATGTCACCCCGCACTTCGGCTTATGGCTCAAGACCTTCAATGCGAAGCCAAAGATGATTGAGGGGCGACACGCGGAGTGCGGGGGTGCTGTAATAAGAAGGAACACCGATGCCCCATGGCCGGAGGTCTCCTTCCCAGAAGTGTCCGATCTATGGCAGCGGAGGTGGTTTTACATCACGATTCCCAGAGGCACGAAGTGGGTGGCTGTCCCCGACTTCCGTTTGGGCCCTCCGCCTCAACTGGCGTCATGGGCCAATGTAGGACGGGATTGGGGGTCTGCTAATGACGTACCGACCTAGCAGAGTCGCATCCGGTAGCTTCTTGAGAGGGACATTAGCCTTATTAGCATAATTCAGGTAATGCTAGTCCGACGGATGTTGCCATGCAAGCGCCGGCCTCTCCGGATGTGGGAGTTCAATTCGGAAGGTCCGCAGACTATTCTGTACTTCTTCGGCGTGATGCTCGAAGGGATGTGTAAGTTATTCTTCAGACCACAAGTAAAGTGTCCGGACACCACCGAGAATGCGGGCCTGAGCTGCAATCGCCCAGATACCCTAGTAAGTAACCCAAAAACCGAACACTTCGTTTATAGTTATCATAACATTATTCTAAAAATCCTTCGTGGCCAGGAATGGCTCAACAAGGCGGAGAGAATCAGGTGTTCGGCGCCACTTCCCGAAGGCTCGCCTAGTCGCCACAGCCAAGATGCTTGGTCTTGTGCTAAGTAAAGTGCCCTCGGGGAAAGATGAAGGGAAGAACAGAGAAGCAGAACTTCACACGTTGCACATCCAAACCCGGGGAATTGCTACCTCCCCAAAGGAGGATAGTCGGGGAGGGGAATCTAAGGTATCCTCCCCTCGTGGGAAGAAGAGGACTGCCTCCGAAGACCTGGAGACGGAGGTGCCCAGACAAGGGAAGAAAACTTCACCAGGGGGCCCTGCCCCGAAGGGCGTCTTCACCGCGCCATGCCCGCAAATGTGCCAGCCCTCAGCCGAGCTGTAAGTTATTCGTAAATACAAAGCTAGTGCTTCCTCCTCCAAGAACAGTAACCAAGATCCATTCTTTGCAGTCCAGCTAGCAGCTCTTCTCAACAGAGTTCGTCTTCAGGGGATCTCCTTCGGAGATGATGGAGAGTGAGACCCCACCAACCTCTCTGCCTCATGGGGCGGGCGACCCCGAGGTGTCATACGGAGGAGTCCAAATTTGCCGAGGCCAGAAGCTAGCACTTCGGCCGCCCTGAGCCCGGAGCGCTCGGCTCCCACGGGGGGCGATAAGGAAGGTCCGGCATAGTTCGGCGACCGGCTGGATACGCTGTTGGGCCTTCTGGAGCGAGCTGCTCTCTCGGAGGATCACCGTTCACTAATGAGCACGGTGCTTGAGAAGATTTCATCCGCCACAAGCGGGTTGAATGAAGCTTTTGAGCACGCTCGAGAGGCTTTGAGGTATGTAGCGAAATACGTAATTCTTGATTATGGCGCACGCGCTAGGTGTGCTCCATATGGATAGTAGCCCCTGAGACTCTGGTTGCCAGCCCAAGGCGGCAAACGGAGGATCACATCATTGAATAATAATCATACTGTGTTTTATGCACAGTTGGCTAAGGGTCCGGCAGCCGACCGGTCCATTGAAGTCGCCTAACTGAGGCAACAGATTGGAGTTATTGATGCCGATATCACACTTGTGAATGAGCGGCTTAACGAGTCACAAGGTATGTTCTCTGCTTTCCTTATTTGTTGTAGGAAAAACTAAAAGGAGCATAATGTTAATGTTATATGCTTGGACTGTAGACGGAGCTGCTGCCGTGGAAGCCCTGAGGGCGGAGCTTGCCCTGGCCAAGGAACAAGCCCGGGCTAGCAATGCGGCTGCCCTAAAGGCAGCCGAAGAGTTGAGAGCCGAACAGGCTGCTCGTCGCCGAAGCGAAGACAAAATAGCCGAGATGGTTGTGGAGCTAAAAAATGCCGCTGACAGGTATGAGGTCCTTGAAAGAGATAATAAGGCTAATTCGGCTGACCTGAAAAACGCCCTTGATGCGGCCAAGGAGACGCGTTCCAAGATTAGGGATGCGTGGGAGGAGCTTCGATAGGCTGGAGAAATCACGGCTGGAAACCCTTAATTGTTGTGGATGAAGTTTTTAGATCCGAAGTCGCTCCTCTGGGTCGACACTGGAGTCCTGCAGACGCCTATGTGGATTTGGCGAAGAGTACGTTTGATGCATCCAAGTTTTTCGAGGATCAAAAAGATAATGAAGTGGGAAAGCTGCTCTGGTCGCAATTCAGCGCTCCAACGTGCATATTGCCGTTGAGTGAGAGGATGGCTGTTGTGGCCGAGCTCCATAGGCTGTCCGGTCTCGCAATGCGGTCTGTAATAGACCATCTATGGCCGAAGGGGCCTAAGCTGGACAATTATTTTGGTTTAGTGCAACAATTCCTTGGTGCCGTTGTCGGTGTCAAAACTGGCAGATCTCGGGTAGGGGGTCCTGATCTGTGCGTCTAAGGCTAATGGTAACAGGAGGCAAGGGCCCAGGTTCGGGCCCTCTCGATGGAGGTAAAACCCTACTTCCTGCTTGATTGATCTTGATGATATGAGTATTACAAGAGTTGATCTACCACGAGATCGTAGAGGCTAAACCCTAGGAGCTTGCCTATGATGATTATGATTGTCTTGATCGTCCCTATACGACCAAACCCTCCAGTTTATATAGACACCGGAGGGGGCTAGGGTTTACACAGAGTCGGTTACAAAGAAGGAAATCTAATATCCGGATCGCCAAGCTTGTCTTCCATGCAAAGGAGAGTCCCATCCGGACACGGGGCGAAGTCTTGAGTCTTGTATCTTCACAGTCCAACAGTCCGGCCAAAGTATATAGTCCGGCTGTCCGGATACCCCCTAATCCAGGACTCCCTCAGTAGCCCCTGAACCAGGCTTTAATGGCGATGAGTCCGGCGCGTAGATCGTCTTCGGCATTGCAAGGCGGGTTCCATCTTTGAACATTCCAAAGTAGATTGATATTGTGTCTGGCTTTGCGAGATCATTTCCGCACATTACCGTAAGAACATAGCACTTCATAAATTTGATCTGTAGACAATTTTCGTACATCGTGCTCCTGCATCGTGGCCCGGCCCAATACGAACCGGTTGGCCTGCCTCGATACGCGTTGCGAGGCGGTTTTATTGGCGCACCTTGCCAAAGCAGAGATCGTGTTCCCCTTATCGCGTGATCCTCTATCAATACGGGCGCGTGCAATCCCACGATGCCCGTTAGTATGACTCCGTGTTTTTAGGCAAGTCCCAAGCGGTTACGCTGAGGACGCTTGATATTCACCCCCTTTATGAAGGGGCCGAGGCCTATCCCTCTTTTCCACCACTCTTGCGCCTTTTCGCATCTCGAGTTCTAACACCCGAAGCCCAAGCTCAAGCACTTCGGATCCTCAATCATGTCCGGATCCAACCTTCAAGGCCGGTGGATGGCCTCCTCGGTCACAGAAGAGGACATTGCGAAGCTTAGGGAGGTCGGATATCTGACCGCCTACATCAAGCACAGGCTTCCTGCTCCAGGGCAGGTCATCCCTACTCTCGAGCCCAACGAGAGCGTCGTATTTGTTTCTCACTTCCTCCGCAGCTTAGGCTTCAGCCTTGATCCCTTTGTGAGAGGGCTCATGTTCTATTACGGCCTAGATTTCCACGATCTGGCTCCAGACGCCATCCTCCACATCTCGTCGTTCATCGTTGTGTGCGAATCTTTTCTCCATGTCACTCCACACTTCGGCTTATGGCTCAAGACCTTCAATGTGAAGCCGAAGATGATTGAGGGGCGACACGCAGAGTGCGGAGGTGCTGTAATAAGCAGGAACACCGACGCCCCATGGCCAGAGGGATCCTTCCCAGAGTTGTCTGATCTATGGCAGCGGAAATGGTTTTATGTCATGGCTCCCAGAGGCACAAAGTGGGTGGCTGCCCCCGACTTCCATTCGGGCCCTCCTCCTCAACTGACATCATGGACCAATGTAGGACGGGATTGGGGGTCTGCTAATGATGTACCAACACTGCAGAGCCGTATCCGGGAGGTTCTTGAGAGAGACATCAGCCTTGTCAGCATAATTCAGGTAATGCTAGTCCGACGGAAGTTGCCGTGCAAACGCCGGCCTCTCCGGATGTGGGAGTTCAATCCGGAAGGTCCGCGGACTATTCTTGACTTCTTTGGCCTGACGCTCGAAGGGATGTGTAAGTTATTCTTCGGGCCACAAGTAAAGTATCCGGACACTGTCGTGGTTCTAAGTCTGACAGTAGTGTAGGGGGGTAGGAATGGAGAGGTAAGATCCTAGCTATGGAGTAGTTGTATATGCAAGAGGTTTACGAGTTCAGGCCCTTCTCGGAGGAAGTAACAGCCCTACGTCTCAGAGCCCGGAGGCGGTCGACTGGATTATATGCGTATGAGTTACAGGGGTGCGAACCATTTACACTGAGGAGGGGGGTGGCTTATATAGAGTTCGCCAGACCCCTCCGGCCCTAAGTTATGCAGGGTTTAAGGTACATTAAGATCGGGCGTTACTGGTAATGCCACAAATAAAGTGCTATGATGACCATAAAAGCTACTTAATGACAGACCATTTGCGTGCAGAGTGACTTTAGGTCTCCTGGCAGTCGAGTAGTTGGCTTCATGGTCGAGTGTCTTTGAGTCCATCGAGTGGAACACTTCCGGGTCGATTGAAAGGTGGTTTCTTCTAGAGATGTCCTTGGGGAGGGTATCTTGGACGGGTCGATGACCCTACCCTAGGTACATAGCTTCATCATTAGCCCCCGAATGGATCAAGGTTTGAGTGGGGAAGGAGTTAAACACACTTCCGACCCATTTTCGTGCTATGAGTATGTCTTGTTCTGGATCAATGAACTTAGGTGACGGCACCAACTTCTTTTTCAGTCACCGTGATCCATTCCTTGTATCCGTCGAGTAAATTTCTTTACTTGGAGAACTCCGAACGACAGAGCGGAGGAAATCTTCCGTCTGACGAGTTGTTCTGCAGCTCACGGATTTAGTGGGATTCGAATTTCGGGAAGCGCACGGGGCGGAGGAGGCCGCAGTAATCGGATGGGATAAGGCAGGGACGCCTCGATCTCCGCACCACCTTTTTTGCCACATATTGCGCGCGCGACAGTTGCGGGATTTGACAGGATCGCCCGGGCTTACAAGTCAGTCACTCAGAAGTAACCTCATATATGGTGCCGGACGGGGGTTTTTGAACAGTGCGTTCTCATTTCCCCCTCTCTTCCTCAGACTTATCCGCCGCGTTCGCTCCCGTCTCAGTGCTGCTACCCTATGTGCGTCTCACCGGCGACGATGGTGAAAGAGAAGACAGCGGCCCTGGAGCGGGCGAAGAAAGCGACGGCGAAGGCGAAGGGAAGGGCAACCAGTCGGGGCGGATCTTCATTGAGGGCCGGCCTGCCGCAGGGCTGGATCCAGGGCGACTGGATCCGCTCGACGATTCATCAAGAAGACCTTGATGACCTAGCCAATGAAGGACTGATCCCCCATGGATCGGCGCGGCTCCCGGGGAAGGAGTCGGAGCCGCAGCCTCAGGAGGGTGAGTGCGTTCTCTTGGCCACCCATGTCGACCGTGGGTTTTCTTTGCCGCCTCACCCTTTCTTTCGGGGATTTCTAAATTTCTTTGGGGTGCAACTCCACCACTTCACACCCAACACCATTGTGTACCTCGCTGCTTTCATGTCTTTGTGCGAGAATTTCTTGGGTTGTCGGCCTCATTGGGGTCTTTTCAAGCACATTTTCACCTGTCGCTCCCAGACGGTGAAAAAGGCCAATCCGAGTGACGAGAGAACACAAGTGATTCAGATGTGTGGGGGTCTTGGGGTTCAAATGAGGGGGAAAAGTTCTTTTCCGGCCATGATCCTACCTGACTCAGTCCATGGATGGCAGTTGACCTGGTTCTTCTGCAAAGACCAGCCGACGCCAGGGTAGTCGATCGGACTCCCTCCTTTTTCCATGGACCGAGTGAGGAAGCCTTCCTCTTTGAAGGTGATCCCGGAAGAGAAGGTGCAGGTTAAGGTGCTGGTCGAACGTGTGGTCCAGCTTATCCGTGACGGGGTGACCAGCATGGACCTCTTGGAGGTCTTCCTCCTCCGACGCATCCAGCCGCTTCAAGCTCGAGACCATCCGATGTGGATGTATTCTGGCACTGAGGACACCACTCGGATCGACCCAGAGGAGGTCGAGGATGCCACGCTGGAGAGGTGGCTGACAAGCATCACAGGGAACAAAGACAACCCCCGAGGAGCCAGGAGGATTCCTCCACTCGACCAATCATACGAAGTAGACCAGGTCCAATTCTACATCTCTGACTGTGATCCTGCTTTCTTCATTCTGTTTGCGTAAAATCAATCGACTGACTTTTGTCTTGTTTGTTGTCTTCTAGGCCATCACTGAGATGTACTCGATGCCCAACGGGGCGCCAGAACAGGCCGAGGAGGGGGAGGCGAGCGGAGGTGAAAGTGAGGAGGAGTGGCAATCTGATGGTGAGGGGGAAGAGGATGACGATGGCTCCAGTGAAGAGGAGGAGGAGGAAGTCGATCCTCCTCGCACGGAAAGGTGATCCAAGCTCACCCACGACCCCGCGAGCGAGCGTGGCAAAGTGACTGCGCCTGTTGGGCAGTCGACAAAACATCCTCGGATGGCTTCTCTGGCGCCGACTGAAAAAGCGCCGAAGCATCCATGAGCGGCGTCATCAAAGCCGCCGAAGGCCTTGCCCAAGATGAGAATGACCATTCCCACCATCTCCAGGTAATAGCAGAACTTGTGTTTTCTCGTTTAGCATGGACAGACTCTTGGTCGACTCATTGACTAACCGACTGGTTTCTGAAATCTGCAGTGCTGCTACCTCCGAGACCTCTGCCAGGAATGAAGACCAGGAAATGGAAGACGCTGTCACCTCCAACCTTGGTACAATCTCTGTGGTTTCACTTTCGGTCGATTGGAATTTCGTTTTTAACTTTGGATCTTTCCTGTAGCTCCTCCTCATGTCATTGATCTCCCTGATGATGACGACGAGGCGCCGCTGAGGCCGAGGAAGAATAGAAAGGCGCCGGCTGGTAAGACTACTCAGATTGCATCAGTGCCTGAGACGCTGGTTCAGGAGGGTGGTAACATCACTCGGACTTCCGTGTCCTTCGCTGTGCCGCTGACGAGTGTTCGGCCTTCATCGTCAACTGTTGACCCGCCCTCCCTTTTTGCCACACACCACGTCCCAGAGGACCAAGTGAGTGCTGCTAAGGAGGCTATACGCCAGGTGGGGATCATGATGGAGCAGGTGAAGGCGGTCCGGGATGCCAGCCAAGTGGCCTATGATGCTAGCTCAGCCCTTCAGAGCAACGTCCAGGTTAGTAGGTCACCGCTTGTTCTGTTAGGATATGCTATCTGAAGACTCTCTTTCCGAAGATCTTTGTATCTGTACACCCACTGGGTGTGTCGATTGAATTTTTTGATTGGTGGGGGCATGCTGAGTGCACCCACTGGGTGTAGTCCCCGAGACTATGGTGGACTGCTGGCAGTCGACTATAGTCTTTGTATTTTGAGTTTCTTTACTCTAACTTCTTCACTCGGTGTGGTCGGACCATGTCGAATGGAATCTTGGAACCAGTGGGGGCACGCTGAGTGCACCCATCGGTGTGGTCCTCGAGACCATGGTCGATCACCGGTAGTCGACTAAGGTCCTCAAGAACCTGTTTTTAGATCATGATGAGACCGTGGTTGACCTGGCTTTGGTAGTTAGCTATGGTTTAGGATCATAACCTTTTTGTCTCTTTCGCTCGACCGATCGACCAAGTCGGTAGAACCAGGGGGGCGCTCATTTGAGTGCACTGGGTGTAGTCCCCGAGACCATCAGAGAATATTTTGATTCGGCTGTAGTCTTAGAAATGCTACGATTCTTCTCTTTAGTCACTCGGAAGCAACCTATCTTTGATGTCTGTCGACTGACTCTTCGCAGAAATCCTGCGAGCTTGTGGCTTGCTATACTGAATTGGAAAACAAACAGATCCAGCTCGACCTCGACTTGAAGCTTGTTCAGGAGAACTTTCAGAAGGCGAAGGACGAAGCAAAAGGTATGGCTGGTGAGAACTTGACGACTGTCTTTATCTTTCTGCCCATTCCTGACTCTGATCTCATTGTCATTTTGCAGATAAAATGAAGGAGGCTCTGAAGAAGAAGGACGACGACCTTGCTGAGGCGCAGAAGGCGGCTTTGGACAAAACGAAGCTTGCGGAAGAAAAACTGGCTTCAGTCGGTAAACTTGAAGAGGAGAATGCCAACCTGAAAGCTGCTCTCGACGCGGCCAACAAGGAGGTCAGCCGTCTGAAGAATGATAAGATAGCTCTGAGTGATAGGCTAGTGAACTGGCGGGGAAGAAGAACGATCTCGAGGCTTATCTGGGAGGGCTCGCCAAGAAGTTATTCATCATGCTTGAGGGCAATCTCTTCTATCCGACTGACTTGGTATCATCGAATCATCGTAGAACTGTTGGTTTATCTTCGAATTGTGTTTACAGAATTCTACCAAAACTTCAAGGAGGAGACGAGTCGAGTGGAGAGAAGCTTGGACCCCATTAACTCTCCTGTGAAGGATGAAGCCACCATGAATGTGCTCCGACCGGAGTCTCGTGTTGCTGGTGTGGTTGACTACCATGCTCGACTGAAGGTTGCGGCGTCGCGAATCGACACGACACTCTGGCCAGGAGAGACGCTTCAAAAGGACCTCGAGTCTCTAATGACTTGACTGAATGAGGTTCCAGGTCGAGTGCAAGAATGGAAGAAGTCTTCTGCCAGGTGTGGTGCTGATGTCGCTCTGTCCCTGGTCCGTGTTCACTGCAAGGATGCGCGAGAGGAAAAGCTGGCGTCCGTCAAAGTTTCCAATACCAAGAAGCACGACTTCCAATCTTTCATGGAGACCTTCATTGCTGCTGCCACTCGGATCACTGACGGAATTGATCTGGACCAGTTTGTCGCGCCCTCCAGTCCTCCACCTGAGGAGTAAGAAAAACTTCTATGCTTCGCCTTAAATTTGCCTCGGAATGCCGAGTGATTTTGTAACCGATAAACTTTTACAGGCTTGACGCCTGAGCACTTCTGAACCCGTAGGATGTTATCTGAACTTGGCTTATCGTTGACTATGCTTGCATTTGACTTCGAGCGAACTTTGTTCTTCACTCGGAATATACTTTAGTGCTTGAGACGCAGCTCTGAGGTGGAAAGTCCAGTCGACCTGCACTTCATCGCTCTTGCGTGTAGGGATGGAGCATGATTGGCCGACTGGGTCCTGCGGATCGGGATGGAGCGCACGTTGTATTTGTGGCGAGTCCGAAGGAGAAGGCAACAATCGACCAAGCACCTCGTCGTCCCTTGTAGAGCGATGTTGTATTTGTGGCGTAGCTCCGAAGGAGAAGGTAGCAGTCGACCTGCACCTCGTCGTCCTTGCAGAGCGCAGGTTGTATTTGTGGCAGAGCTCCAAAGGAGAAGGTAGCAGTCGACCTGCACCTCGTCGTCCTTGCAGAGCGCACGTTGTATTTATGGCGTAGCTCCGAAGGAGAAGGTAGCAGTCGACCTGCACCTCGTCGTCCTTGCAGAGCGCACATTGTATTTGTGGCGTAGCTCCGAAGGAGAAGGTAGCAGTCGACCTGCACCTTGTCGTCATCGGAATGGATTAAATACTTAGGCGAGTACTGGACTGCAGCTAAGCCTCCGAGTGGGAGGTTTGCTCTCCACTCAGTAGGATTTTTAAATACTTAGGCGAGTACTGGACTGCAGCTAAGCCCCCAAGTGGGAGGATTGCTCTCCACTCGGTATGATTTTTTAAATACTTAGGCTATTACTGGACTGTAGCTAAGCCCCCGAATGGGAGGATTGCTCTCCACTCGGTATGATTTTTAAATACTTAGGCGAGCATCGATCTGCAGCTTAAGCTCCCCAGTGGGAGGTTTGCTCTCCACTCAAAGAGGATTTTAAATACTTAGGCTAGCATCGACTTCAGCTAAGCCCCGAGTGGGAGGTTTGCTCTCTACTCGGTAGGATTTTTAAATACTTAGGCTAGCACGGATCAGCTAAGCCCCCGAGTGGGTGGTTTGCTCCCCACTCGGTAGGATTTTTAAATACTTAGGCGAGTACTGGACTGCAGCTAAGCCCCCGAGTGGGAGGTTTGCTGTCCACTCGGTAGGATTTTTAAATACTTAGGCGAGTACTGGACTACAGCTAAGCCCCCGAGTGGGAGGATTGCTCTCCACTCGGCAGGATTTTTTAAAATACATAGGCGAATACTGGACTGCAGCTAAGCCCCCGAGTGGGAGGTTTGCTCTCCACTCGGTAGGATTTTTAAATACTTAGGCGAGTACTGGATTGCAGCTAAGCCCCCGAGTGGGAGGTTTGCTCTCCACTCGGTAGGATTTTTAAATACTTAGGCGAAACGGATTCGCAGCTAAGCCCCCGAGTGAGAGGCTTGCTCGTCACTTGGTAGGATTTTTGAATACTTAGGCGAAACGGATTCGCATCTAAGCCCCCGAGTGAGAAGCTTGCTCGTCACTCGGCAGAGATTTTTTTACAAACTTTGGCGAAACGGATTCGCAGCTAAGCCACCCACTGGGGGATTTCTCACGTAAACAAAAGCAACAACAATCACTGGGAAAATTATAACACTCTTGTCTTTGATGAACAAACTACAGTGGTACTTTTTATTACATCTCATCTGAGTGAGTACTTAAGTATAAAAGGGGCGGAGCAGCTCCGCATTCCAAGCTCGTGGCTCATCGATCTGGCGATTGACATTGTAAAGACGGTATGCTCCATTGTGGAGAACTTTGGTGACGATGAAGGGGCCTTCCCAAGTAGGAGCGAGCTTGTGTGGCTTCTGTTGATCCACTCGGAGGACCAAATCTCCTTCTTGGAAGGCTCAACTCTTCACGTTTTTGGCATGGAATCGACGCAAGTCCTGCTGATAGATAGTCGATCAGATCATGGCCATCTCTCTTTCTTCTTCTAGAAGGTCGACTGCATCCTGCCGGGCTTGTTCTGCTTCATCTTCAGAGTAAAGCTCGACTCGGGGGGGGGGGGGGAACCAACACTACCCCAGCACCGGAACCATTCAACATCTTAGAACCCGAGTCGGCAGTTGCTATTCCATCCACTCGGCGATGAAATCTGCTATTGCTTGGGACTTGATGGCTTTCTTTGCCTCAAACTTGATATCTAGGGGAAGGAGTTCAATCGCCCATTTCGCCACTCGACCAGTTGCACCTCTATTGTGCAGAATCTCTGACAATGGGGCGTCGCTGACGACTGTAATGGAATGGTCAGAGAAGTAATGAGCAACCTTCTTTGTGGTCATATAAATCCCATATACAAGCTTCTGATATTGAGGGTATCTTTGCTTTGATGGGGTCAAAACTTTAGAAACATAATATACTATGCGCTGAACTTTAAAGGCTTTTCCTTCTTCTTTCCGCTCGACCGAAAGTACTGTACTGACGACTTGTCCCGTGGCTGCAATGTAAATCAGCAAAGGCTCTTGACTGATTGGGGCAGCAAGCACCGACTGGGTGGAAAGCAGGGGTTTTAGTTCTGCAAACGCTGCATCAGCTTCAGGAGTCCACTCGAACTTGTCTGACTTCTTCATCAGTCGGTAAAGAGGCAATGCCTTTTCACCGAGATGAGAGATGAATCGACTTAAAGCGGCCAAGCAACCAGTAAGCTTCTGGACATCGTGCACACATACAAGACGTTTCATTCGGAGTATAGTACCAACTTTTTTCAGATTATACGATTCCTCGCTCGAAACGAAAACCGGAGTAACTTTCCGCCAGAACTCCGAATGTGCACTTTGATGGATTAAGCTTGATATCATACCTCCGAGGTTGGCAAATGTCTCAAGAAGGTCATCAACAGGTCGAACCCTTCCGTGACTTGACCACAATATCATCCATGTATGCTTCCACATTCCTACTGATTTGAGTGAACAAACACTTTTGAATCATTCTCATGAACGTGGCTCCGACATTCTTGAGGCCGAATGGCATGGTGACATAATGTAACGTCGGTTGTAGCTAAGGTAGGGGTACCTCAAGTATTCTTAACTTGTGCATCGGGCAGTCGCAGCTTCCGTAGCTGATCCACCAAATGCTTGCCGGAGACCGCTCCGCTCCATGCCAAGCCATTCAAGAACAAAGTGTACAAGACAGAAGTTAAGACCCCGCAAGAGGAGCTTGCCGGGAAGGCCGCTCTGTGCTCAAGACTACATCACTCGTGAAGTCCTCGGCGAGGAGCTCGCGGGGGACTAGAAGATCACATCACGAAGGCACGCCCGACGCCATGCGCCCGGCGAGGGCCCGGGAGCGACAAGTTACAAGCCCGACAAGCTCCCGGCCCGCAAGATCAAGACCCCTGCAAGGTACTTGCCGGAGAATCGCGACAGCGTTCGTGACTCCAGCTCATCCGCCCACGCCGCCTTCAGCCTTTCTCCGTGAGACGCGGCGGGTGGTCAGGCTGCATGAAGGGTGCGGTGGCACTCCACGGTGGTGGCTTCATCGCCGTGCAAGCGGAGACGCAAGGGCGGAGCTTTTGGGGCGGCGGGCGACGGGCATTTAATGCTCTGTCCCCCTCTGTCAAAAGTAGGTAGAATCCACTGCTCATGCAATCAGAGCTGCACTGTTCTCTTAGACTGCTCCAACTACCACCTCTTTTACATCTTTACCCCTCTACCCCACGCTGACACCGCCGGTGACCCTTGCCCTATAAAGGAGGCCCATGCACAACGAGGGGGGTTCGACTTTTCACAACTCTCACGCCGGTGTGGCTGCTCTCAGGCCCCCGGCGCAATACAACACAAAGCAGCAGAGGGTTTTACGCGACCATCGCGCCCGCTGGGTAAAATCTCTCGCGCTGCAAGACGCCTCGATCTGCTCTCCGTGGCGCCCGCCCTCGTGTTTAACACACGGGGCCGGCCCCTGGCCCCCCATAGGTGCCGCGCCACCCATCGCGCGACATCTATGGCGCGCCAGGTAGAAGCGCCGAGGCTGTGCGGACCTGATCCGGCGTTCCGCTGCCTGCGCTTCTTCATCAACCTCTCCAGTTTCGCTGCCGGTTTCATCGACAACGCGCCATGGCCCTCAAGACGAGAGCTCGAGGGTCGCAGATCCGCTGCGTCTCAACCGCCGCCACCGAGCCGGGCGGTGGGCGGAGGAGACGCCCGGAGGGTGGACACCGGGCGAGGCACTTCCGCGTGCCATCGATCCGAGGCAGGACGGATGACCACGCCGGTCTCCGCAGATCCACGCCCATCCCAAAGACACGGCTGCCCAGCAGCGCCATACCACGAGGTGGTATCCGCCGGCTGGGCAAGAATAGGCCGAGGCTCGCGGAAGCTCGGACTGCTGTCCGACACGAGCAAAGCGAAAGTGCCGGAGCAGGGCCTTGCTCCTCCTATTGCTACTAGGAGTCCGAGCATGACCCGTTCCCTGCGCCGCTCGCTCCCGCTCCCCTCCGCGCCGGCAAGCGTGTCTCCTTGGAACACCACGCTGTGCCGAGGACGCACCATCGAGCTCTAAGTCCGGCGAGGACGGCTCTCGCGCCACTCCGACAAGCACGGCTCGAACGCTATAAGCCCGGCGAAGACAACATTGGTGCTCGCCCCGCAAACGCACCTCCTCGAGTGCTGGCTTATGCTGTCGTCGAGGACGCGCCATTGAGTTCCGCCACAAGCGCGAAGAAGCAAGAAAAAGAAAAGCTAAGTCGCTCAAGCCTTCGTGCAGAGCACTCCTTAATTCCACGCTTTTATTCGTTATATCCCTCTCGCGTTCGTCGTTTGTGCACAAAACCTGTGCGCCGAGGAGCTCGCCAGAACAGCCGCACCCTTACTTTGCTTCGAACAAACTCAACGAGTAAAGAGTGAGCGCGACCAGCCAGCGCCCTCGTTTCGTTTTCGAGTCCGCCGAGGATAAGCGCTGTCGCTGGGCGCGGCAAGGTTGCTTGCGAAGCGACGCCAGCCAGCCCGGGCTGCGCGATGTCCCGTACTCGCAAGCGCGTTAAGCACGCAAGTTCCCTAGAAGCGTGGGGTGAAAACGCACAAAGGGCGAAGTAGAGGGTGTAACATAGCAAGCCCTTGCCGTGAGTTGTCTTTCGTATGAGAGGCTTGTGCGCCGAGAGGAGCCAAGTCGTGGTCCATTGCGTGCTTGTTTTGTTTCGAGTCCGCTCAACAAACACAAGTGTGCTGCTGCACCCTTATCTTGCTTTCGAGCCCGCTTTCAAAGAAGTTAAGCGTTACAACCGGCCCGACAAGGTTGTTTTCGGGAGCGACGCCACCAGCGGGCTGTCCCGCTGTCGATAAGCGTGTTAAGCATTTTCGGCAAGCTCCCCAAGAGCGTGAGAACAAACATACGAGGGACAAAGCTTCGGCATCAGACATGTAGTCAAGATTTATATACACATACATGTGCGTTGAGCGATTGCATATCTACATCAACTGTTTTTATGACTGCAATTACAGCGACAAGGAGGAACCAAGGATCACACCAGACACGGGCCCGGCGAGCCAGTGGTCGCCGGGCCGCGTGCTAAGGTTCTTTTTCGCCGAGCCAGCCTCGCTAAGGGCTGCAAGCATCGAGATTCGCCTCCGGCAAGCTAGTGTAGCCGGGGCTGCGATATCGATAAGTTTTTCATCCTCGTCATGCATCCTCTCATGGACCGGAGATGCGGATGCGTCTTTGAACGAAAGCGTGTCATGTAAAAACCTCGACGTGGAGGAGCCGAGTCGTGGCCCGATTATGGCATTTGGTTTGTTTCGAGTCCGCTCAACAAACACAAGTGTGCGCTGCACTTTATCTTGCTTTCGAGCATGCTCGCCAAGTTAAGCGTCATAATCGCCCGACAAGGTTGCTTGCCGGAAGCGACACCACCAGCGGGCTGTCCCATGATCGATAAGCGTGTTAAGCCCTGCAAGCTCCCGATAAGCGTAAGAACACACAAGGCACATAATCAAGTAAAAGACTCGGTCCGCAAGCTTTCCCTCTTTTCATTAAAAGCATCCAGTTTAGTACAAGTCCATAGAGGATGAAAAACATGATAGAGAGGATTACAAGTTCTTAAAAGCAGCTAATGCCCGAGGGCTTACAATTTAAAAGATAAGGTGCCCGTGACCCCTCTCTGTTTCTCTGTTGGGAGTTGGGAGGTAGGTCAGGAGCCCCGGCAAGATAAGCTTGCCTGGAGAGGAGGCCCCGCAAGAGGAGCTTGTTGGAGGGGAAGGAGCGCCTAGGAGAGCGTGGCGGTGACGCCCGCCCGCTCCTGTGAGCTGCGCAAGGTGGCCAGGCATGGGGAACGCATGCCCGGAGAGCATGGCGCCCAGAAGACCCCAAGAGAACACCCGTGGGCCGGCCAGAGCTTGGCGGAGTCGGAGGCGTCGGAGGCGAGCTTGAAGGCGGAGTGGTGGGACATCGGCACGGGGGCACCTCGCCTCGTACTCCGACTTAACGGCCTTGCCGCCCCCCTCTTCCTCTTCTGCTGCCTCTTCTCGCCAGCCGCCAAGGAGACGGCCCGGGGAGTTCAGAGCCCGCAACCCGAAGATGGGGTTGCCGGTGGCGCTTGTGAGGCAGCGGTGTCCGACGCCTAGTCGGGCCCGCCATCCCCCGTCGCGCTGCCGCTCTCCTCCTCGTCACTTTCGCCGAGGAGGGGCTTCGCTATCAAGGAGCTGTCCACACAGCAGCGCACCGGTTCCATAGTCGCCGAAGACCTTGACGGCGAGGGAGGTCACCATCCATTAACTTGAAATGGAGGGTGAACCCCGCCGTCAAGCTATGGATCCGGCGAATATCTTCCACCCTCGGTCGAAGAACATCACGCCGGGGCTGGGGACACGACACTCACCCGAAGTGCGCTGATCCCGCAGCCCCTCATGCGTAACTCCATCACGTCGGGTGGATCCGGTCCCATCGCGTCCATAAGAACGGACCGGCAGCCGAGGCGGCAACAGGCGCCGGGCGGCTTGATGAAGAACTCCCAGGGTCATCTCCGTATGGACGCGCGCCGTGGTCGAGAGGCGCCGAGGGGGACGGAGAGGCACGCCACCACCGACCGCCTCTCCCGCCGCCTCGGCCTCGCCCTCGGCCTGCCCACGGCCACGCCTCCCTCTCCTCTCTCGGGGCGGCTCAGCCGCCACGGGAGCAGGATGGGGAGGGTGCGCTGCCTAGAAGCGACCCTCGCCGCCACCGTTGAAGGGCAGGATTCCCTCCTTCCATGGCGGCAAGAAGAACAGAAGATAAAGGTGAAGAGAGAAGTGGATGAGTGTGGCCATTGTGCTCCCCTTCCGCCCCTTTTAAAAGGGCGAGGTGGGGGCTCAACCGCCCCGCTCAGCCAATCAGAAAGCGAGGAGGCCGGAGGAGCGGGCCGACTCGCCTCTCTCCGTCCGTGGCGGCTCGGCCTCCACCGCCGCCACGCCCCATGCATGAGGGCTGCGTGGCGAAAAAGCGGAGCCGGAGCGACGGGTGAAGCGACCCCGCTCTGCGCCACGATCACGGGGTGGATGCCTTAAAGGCTGCATGCGCCGCACACGTCTCCCACAATGCCGCAATCGACGCGTGCCGTTTCGGGGGGAGCGGCGGATGCAGAAGCAGATTCGACGCGCCATGGGCCGCATGTGCCCGTGCACTGTCTTGGGCCTGGCCCAACAGCGCTCAGCACCGTGTATGGCCCAGTTCGGGGCCCTGTCGGTGTACTAAGGTAGGGGTACCTCAGTACCCCAACTTGTGCACGGGCAGTCGCAGCTTCCCGTAGCTGATCCACCAAATGCTTGCCGGAGACCGTTCCCGCTCCATGCCAAGCCATTCAAGAACAAAGTGTACAAGACAGAAGGTTAAGACCCCGGCAAGAGGAGCTTGCCGGGAAGGCCGTTCCAGGCTCAAGACTACATCACTCGTGCAAGTCCCTGGCGAGAGGAGCTGCGCCGGGGACTAGAAGATCACATCACGAGAAGGCACGCCCGGCGCCATGCAGCCCCGGCGAGGGCCCGGGAGCGACAAGTTACAAGCCCGACAAGCCCCGGCCCGCAAGATCAAGACCCGCAAGGTACTTGCCGGAGAATCTGCGACAGCGTGCCGCCTCCGGCTCATCGCCGCGTCGCCTTCAGCCTTCTCCCGAGACGCGTGGCGGGTGGGCTGGCTGCATGAAGGGTGCGGTGGCACTCCACGGTGGTGGCTTCATCGCCGTGGCAAGCAGAGACGCAAGGCGGGGAGCTTTTGGGGCACGGGCGACGGGCATTTAATGCTCCCTGTCCCCCTCTGTCAAAAGTAGGTAGAATCCTTTGTTCATGCAATCGTAGTGCTGACCTTGTTCCAAGACTGCTCCAACTACCACCTCTTTTACATCTTTACCCCTCTACCCTCGTTGACACACTGCCGGTGACCCCTTGCCCTATAAAAAGGAGGCCCATGCACAACGAGTGGGGGTTCGACTCTTTCACAACTCTCATGCTCGGTGTAGCTGCTCTCCGGGCTCCCGAGCGCAATACAACACAGCAAGCAGTAGGGTTTCTGCGACCATCGCGTTGGCTGGGTAAAATCCCCTCGCCCAAGCATCGCCTCGATCTGCTCTCCGTCGCCCTCCGCCCTCGTGCTTAACACACGAAGGGCCGTCCCAGCTGCCCCATAGGTGCCAGCGCCACCATCGCCTGGCATACGAAGCACCGAATGGAGTGATGAAAGCTGTTTTGATCTCGCTGGTCCATCAGACGGATCTGATGGTAACCGAATAGGCGTCTAAAAACAGGCGCTCACATCCCTTGATCGAGTTGACTATTTGGTCGATCACGGGGAGAGGAAAATGATCTTTCGGGCAGGCCCGATTGACATGTTTGAAGTCAATGCACATGCGAAGTGACTTGTCCTTCTTGGGGACCATGACAACAATGGCGAGCCACTCGGAGTGGTAAATCTCTCCGATAAACTCTGCTGCTAAGAGCCGAGCCACCTCCTCGCCAATGGCCTTTCTCTTCTAGACGACGGCCGTCGAAGATGTTCCTTGATGGGTTTCACTTTTGAGTCGACTCATAGACGGTGCTCAGCCAGCCCCCTGGGAACACCCGGCATGTCAAAAGGCTTCCATGCGAAGATGTCCCAGTTCTCACGGAGGAACTGGATGAGCGCTTCTTCCTATTTGGAGTCGAGTGTTGTAGAGATATGAGTCGGAGCAGCACTGGGGTCGGTCGGGTGAATGTGAATCGGTTTTGTCTCACCGGACGACTGAAATGCTGATTCCGTAGTGGGCTTCTTGGCTCGCAACAAATCACTCGGGTCTGCAGTTTTCTGGTATTCCTGCAGCTCTAACACTGCCATCTGAGCATCGGCGATCTTTGAGCCATTCTGAAAGCACTCTTCTGCCTTCTTCCGATTGCCAGTAATAGTGATCACACCTTTGGGACCAGGCATCTTCAATTTGAGGTACACATAACATGGTCGAGCCATGAAACGTGCATAAGCTGGCCTGCCCAAAATAGCGTGATAAGCACTCTGGAAATCTACAACTTCAAACGTCAACTTTTCTTTGCAGTAATTCTTGGAATCACCGAAAAACACATCAAGAGCAATTTGGCCGAGTGACTCAGACTTCTTTGCAGGAATGACTCCATGGAAACTCATGTTGTTGGTCTCGAAGTGCGGACATCGGAATGCCCATCCTTTCAGCGTCTCTCAAGATACAATATATTCAAAGCCATCGCCACCATCCATCAAAACTTTAGTCAGTCGAGTGCCTTCGACGACTGGGTCGACCACCAATGCTTGTCTCCCAGGGGTGGCTATGTGTGTCGAATGATCGGACTAGTTGAATGTGATGGCAATCTGAGACCATTTCAGATAACTGGATGTCGCTGGAGCAACATATTCACTTCTCGGTTGATAACTTTCAATCGACTTTTGCTTTCAACATCAGCAAAAATCATCAGGGTGGAATTAACCTGGCGATATCCATCATCACTATCTTCTTTGTCTTCAACTTTGTCCGACTCCTTTTCCTTATCTTTGGGCTGTTTCCCCTAGAATTGGTGGATCAAGAGCCGACACTGTCGAGTGGTATGTTTCGGGTAAATGAATTTACCCTCCTCATCTTTCTTTGTGTGGATGTGGCACGGCAAATCCATCACGTCATTCCCTTACTTGTCCTTCACCTTCTTAGGGTTCCAAGACCCTTTGGGCTTCCCTTTAAACTTTCCTTGAGTCACGGCCAAGGCTTCTCCAGGAGCAGCTGGCTCGGCTTTCCGCTTTTGCTTCCGACTGGAGTTCCCTCCTCCGGTTTCGTGGGCGACTGGCTTATGCTTGCCACTCCGGAGCCGATCCTCTTCTTCACCATTAGCATACTTGGTGTCAATCTCCATCATTCGACTCAGAGACATGTCTCCGGTTCGACCGAATTTTAGGTTTAGCTTGCTGTACTTAACGCCTTCCTTGAAGGCACAGACTGCCTGGTGATCAGATACATTCTCTACCGTGTGATGTAACGTGATCCATCTCTGGATGTAATCTCTCAGAGTTTCATTCGACTTCTGCACACAAGATTGCAGCTCTGTCAACCCTACTGGTCGCTTGCAAGTTCCCTCAAATGTTCTGACAAACACTCGGGCAAGATCTTCCCAAGTGTAAATGCTGCTGGGTGCTAACTGATTCAACCATGATCTAGCCGAGCCCTCCAACATAAGAGGCAGGTGTTTCATGGCCACCTCATGATTGCCGCCGCCAATCTGAACAGCCACTCGGTAGTCTTCAAGCCAAGTATCAGGCTTGGACTCACCAGTGAACTTATTAACTCCAGTCGCCAACCTGAAGTTGGGAGGAATCACCGCAACCCTGATGGCTCTGCTGAAACACTCTGGTCCTGAGACGTGTACTCTGCTATTGATGGGTACATCTCTATCATGACCTTCTCAGTGAGCTCTGTTCCTGTCGACCAAACCTTGAACGATAACGGATCTTGCATCAAAGCCTGGTTCCCTGGGGTCGACTAGAATCCTTCGCCCAACACTGTGATGGTGTCTGTCATCCTGCTGTCGAGGCGCATACGATCCACCACTTGGGGGAGGGGTGGGCACTCGACGTCGATCATCATGATCGAGTCGGTGATCATACTGCTCACGGTTCTTGTACTGATCACGCCGGTCTCCACGTTCCTCACGCCTCGGGGGCGATATTGGGCGATGGGCCGACTGGACTGTATTTGCAGCGACGGATCTGGGAATCCTATCCCGTGACTGCGATACAGCTGAATTTTGATCTCCTGCCACCCGGAGTAATGCTCTGATCTGTAACAAGCCTCTGCCAGCCTCTGAGGGAAGGCTGAATCGACTCTACTATACAGGCTGCAGCTGCTAAATTCTGAATCGGAGTTTGATATACCTGAGTCGATGGTGGAAAGAGTTGACATCGACTGGATTCTGGAACCCGTTGCCACGCACGCTCCTTGAGTGCTCGCTGGAGGTTCTCCAGTCTTGTGCGCTTAGCAAAGTTAGCCACGCGCACGTCCTCTAAGGCACTCGGGGGTTTCTCCAACGATAGGAGTGTGCAGTGCATCCATGTTCCGGCGGCGAAGTTCTTCTCTTTGCAGCGAAGTGAGGGGCTCGGGGAGATACTCTTCATGGGCATGCGACGGATCGCCTCCGCCGTCGCCTCCGTCGGTGCGGGGAAAACCGAGAGGACTGCGTGGCCCATCGACCATCAGAACCTCCGCCGCTAGATCACTGCTGTCGCACTCGGATGTAGTCTGTGCGGAGCCAGTCGACAGGTCGAACAGGCCGTAGAGAGATTCATCGGGCTCGATCACCGCGACTTGGGGGGTGGCCGACTTGCGGGCCACCGCGTGCCTCACCCACCACTGAAGCCTCGACCGACCGGAGCGCTTGTGTTGGCGGGAAACAGGGAGGGAGGACGACACATGGGCCAACCGATACTGGGTCGACGGTTGCGTGGGGAGGACGCCAGCGGACGCCGCAGCGTGAAAGTCGCCGCCCAGCATGACGTGGGCGCGTCGATGTCGGCGGAGCCTCCGGCGAAGCCAGGAGTCATCGGCGATGAGCGTGGCGCCGAGGCGGATCTCGCGGCCTCAACCAAAACTCCGCTGAAACCATGATGAAGGAGATCGGAAAATTACCTTCTCCAATAAGTCGCTAAGACACCTGCTTACGGTGGGCGTCAGCGCCATGGTTCTATATGCGACGGTAGTGTAGGGGTAGGAATGGAGAGGCAAGATCCTAGCTATGGAGTAGTTGTATATGCAAAAGGTTTACTGAGTTCGAGGCCTTCTCTGGAGGAAGTAACAACCCTCGTCTCGGAGCCGGAGGAGGTCGACTGGATTATATGCGTATGAGTTACAGGGTGCGAACCCTTACACCGAGGAGGGTGGCTTATATAGAGTTCGCGGACCCTCCGGCCCTCGTTATCACGAGGGTTTAAGGTACATTAAGATCGGGCGTTCTTGTAGCATACAAATAAAGTGCTATGATGACCATAAAAGCTACTTAATGTGGACCGTTTATGTCTGTAGTGACTTTAGGTCTCCTGGCAGTCGAGTGGTTGGCTTCATGGTCGAGTGTCTTCGAGTCCGTCGAGTGGAACACTTCCGGGTCGATCGAAAGGTGGTTTCTTCTATTGATGTCCTTGGGGAGGGTATCTTGCACGGGTCCATGACCCTACCCTAGGTACATAGCTTCATCAGACACCACCGAGGATGCGGGCCTGAGCTGCAATCGCCCAGATACCCAAGTAAGTAACCCAGAAACCGAACACTTCGTTTATATAACATTATTCTGAAAATCCTCCATGGCTAGGAATGACTCAGCAAGGCGGAGAGAATCAGGTGTCCGGCGCCACTTCCCGAAGGCTCGCCTAGCCCCGCCATAGCCAAGATGCTCGATCGTGTGCTAACTAAAGTGCCCTCGGGGAAAGGCGAAGGGAAGAACAAAGAAGTAGAACTTCACACATTGCACATCCAAACCGGGGGAGTTGCTACCTCCTCACAGGAGGATAGTCGGGGAGGGGATTCTAAGGTCTCCTCTCCTCGCGGGAAGAAGAGGGCTGCCTCCGAAGACCTGGAGACGGAGGTGCCCAGACAAGGGAAGAAAACTTCGCCAGGGGGCCGTGCCCCGAAGGGCGTCTTCACCGCACCATGCCCGCAAACGGGCCGGCCCTCAGCCGAGCTGTAAGTTAATCATAAATACAAAGCTAGTGCTTCCTCCTCCAAGAACAGTAACCAGGATCCATTCTGTGTAGTCCGGCTAGCAGCTCTTCTCGAAAGAGTTCGTCTTTAGGGGATCTCCTTCCAGAGATGATGGAGGGTGAGACCCCACCAACCTCCCAGCCTCATGGGGTGGGCGACCCTGAGGTGTCGTCACGGAGGAGTCCAGATTTGTCGAGGCCAGAAGCTAGCACTTCGGCCGCCCTGAGCCCGGAGCGCTCGGCTCCCACGGGGGGTGATAAGGAAGGTCCGGCATAGTTCGGCGACCGGCCGGATACGCTGTCGGGCCTTCTGGAGAGAGCTTCTCTCTCGGAGGATCACCGTTCACTAGTGAGCATGGTGCTTGAGAAGATTTCATCCGCCACAAGCGGGTTGAATGAAGCTTTTACGAGCCTTCTCAGAGGCTTTGAGGTATGTAACGAAATACGTGATTCTTGATTATGGCGCACGCGCTTGGTGTGCTCCATATGGATAGTAGGCCCTGAGACTCTTGTTGCCAGCCCAAGGCGGAAAACGGAGGATCACATCATTGAATAATGATTAGACTATGTTTTATGCACAGGTGGCTAAGGGTCCGGCAGCCGACCAGTCCGTTGAAGTCACCGAACTGAGGCGACATATTGGAGTTATTGATGCCGATATCACACTTGTGAACGAGCGGCTTAACGAGTCACAAGGTATGTTCTCTGCTTTCCTTTTTTGATATAGGAAAAACTAAGAGGAGCATAATGTTAATCTTATATGCTTGGACTGTAGACGGAGCTGCTACCGTGGAATCCCTGAGGGCGGAGCTTGCCCTGGCCAAGGAACAAGCCCGGGCTAGCAATGCGGCTGCCCTAAAGGCAGTCGAAGAGTTGAGAGTCAAACAGGCTGCTCGTCGCTGAAGCGAAGACAAAATAGCCGAGATGGCTGTGGAGCTAAAAAATGCCGTTGACCGGTATGAGCTCCTTGAAAAACATAATAAGGCTAATTCGGCTGACCTGAAAAAGGCCCTTGATGCGGCCAAGGAGACGCATTCCGAGATTAGGGATGCGCGGGAGGAGCATCGACAGGCCGGAGAAATCGCGGCTGGAAACCCTTATTTGTTGCGGATGAAGTTTTTAGATCCAATCGCTCCTCTGGTCGTATTTGGAGTCTCGCAGACGATATCACGAATTTGGCAAAGAAATCTGGTGATGCAGCCATGTTTTTCGAGGATCAAAAAGATAATGAAGTGGAAAAGCTGTTCTGGTCGCAATTTAGCGCTCCAACGCGCACATTGCCGTTGAGTGAGAGGATGGCTGCTGTGCCCGAGCTCCATAGGCTGTCCGGTCTTGCAATGCGGTCTGTAATAGACCATCTATGGCCGAAGGGGCCTAAGCCGAACATTTATATTGCAGCTGATCCTCCGTGCCGAATACTAGTCGGGTAGTCCCTGTGATCAAAAGTGATCGGGTGTGCCGACCAGTGGTTAAGTTTGGGTGCGACGGGCTCTATAGCGTATGCGTCTCCGAGCGCACGTTCGCGCCTTCTCGTGGGTATGTGAGTCGCGTGGATCATGTTTACTGTTTTTACCTCTGGTGGGATTTTTTTCTGTCCCCCAATGTTCGGCTGGCGAGGCTCATCCTCATCTTCACTTGGTGTTTCCCTCCCCTTGTGTTCGACATTTAATTTGCCGGCCTGCTTAAAGACCCAGCATTCTCTATGAGTGTGGTTCGCAGGTTTTTCGGGGGTGCCATGGATTTGGCATAGTCTGTCCAGGACTTTGTTCAGGCCGGACGGTCCTTCTTTGCTGCCTTTAAGTGGCTTCTTTTGTTGACCGGATCGAGAGCCCCTAAATCCGGCGTTGACCGTTGTGTTGTCGGGACTTTCTTCCTTGTTTCGACGTTTATTTTTATTGCATCGTGGATTCCCGTTGCCATCCCTGATTTCGGATGTACTTGGGTCGCTGGTGCCTCTACGGGCCAACCAGCTGTGTTCACCCACGCAAAAGCGGTTCATAAGGCTTGTTAGGGCTGCCATTGTCCTCGGCTTTTCTTGGCTGAGGTGTCTGGCGAGCCACTCGTCCCAGATACTGTGCTTGATGGCCGATAGGGCTTCGGCATCCGGACAGTCGACAATTTGATTCTTCTTAGTGAGGAATCTGTTCCAAAGCTTGCGGGCAGACTCTCCAGGCTGTTGAATTATGTGACTTAAATCGTCCGCGTCCGGAGGTCGGACATAGGTCCCTTGAAAATTGGCCCTGAAAGCATCCTCGAGTTCCTCCCAACTTCCTATTGAATTTTCGGTGAGGCTTTTCAACCAGTGCCGAGCTGGTCCCTTCAACTTGAGGGGAAGATATTTGATGGCGTGGAGGTCGTCCCCGTGAGCCATGTGGATATGCAGGATAAAATCCTCAATCCAGACCCCGGGGTCTGTCGTTTCGTAATATGCCTCTATGTTCACAGGTTTAAAACCCTATGGAAATTCGTGGTCCAGCACCTCTTTGGTGAAGCACAGAGGGTGAGCAGCCCCTCTGTATCTGCACATGTTGTGGCATGCCATCGGCTGTTGTTGTGTCCGGTGCCGATTCTGAATTGGTATCTGATCAGTCTGATCGTTTTGGTGACCATAGTTCCGCACCGGGGTGTGTCCTCTAGATCCATAGATGGACCTGGTCGCGCCGGCCTTTTTATCCAGGAGCTCACGTAAATCGTGTGCGGCGTCAGTAGCTGCTCTATTGCGGTTACGAAGTGGTTTGTTTGGCCTATTGGCCGTATTGTTCTTCGGTGGAATGGCCTCGTGGTCGAATTCTGGTAGCAGCTTCCGCTTTGGATAGCTCTTTGTTTGGCGATCGTCGCTGTACGTTTCTTCAGTGTCTAGTACTTTATTCCATCTGCGATTGAGCGTTTTCTATGCGGCTTTAAGCTTTTGCTTCTTCTTCTTTAGACTTCTGGCAGTGGCCATAAGCCTTCTGTGGAGGTTATCTCATTCCAAGCGTGTTTTGGGGATGATGAATGCGTCATCGTCCGGACTGTGCTACTTTCCCGGGGCAGTTTGATGAGTTCATCCCTCGGGATCACTGTGTTTGGGCGTCTGCGCCGGGCTGTGTTCGGCGTGACCTGGCTCATCCTGCTCCATCGCTGGGTCCATATGGTCGTTGTTGCCTTCAGAGTTGACTGGGGTGTCGATCTTTCTAGCGCTATTATCGCTATTTTTACTGTGGCTGGACTTAGAGCGGCTTCTGCGCCGTTGTTTTGGCTTTTGTCCGGGGGTTTTATCCTCCGTTCTGTCGCCATCATCCTCCTTAGGCGTATCCACCATGTATATATCATATGATGAGGTGGCAGTCCTGCGTGCCTCGTGGTGGTGGTTACGAATCGTTTCTCTATTGGCGGCGTCCATACCGTCGGTGTCGCCAGTCGAAGTCAAGCATGTCTATTACGTCGTCGACAGTGGCTATGAAGTGGGTGGTGGGTGGGCAACGAATTTCTTCGTCGCATTCTTCCCCCTTGAGCCGGACATAGTCCGGCCAAGAGTCTCCTGACAAGGAGAGAGACTTTAATGAGTTCAGCATGTCGCCAAAGGGCGAGTGCTGGAAGATATATGCAGTGGCAAATTCCATTACTGGAGCCCAGCCAGAATCGGCGGGCTCGGGGTCGCGCGGCCTAGGACCTACAACCGGACACAAGTCCAAGGGTCCGGAGACACATGCTTCCTTGGGGATGCAGTCTATGTTCGGCTCTACTGCCGATGAGTGTGCGGCCTCCGGGGCGGGGTCTATCCACCCGCCCTCGGACGACGCAACCTGCCCCGGATTTAGGTCCGGTGTTCCTGCAGGCGCGGTATCCCGAGTATTGTCCGACAACAGGTCTAAGCCGTGCTCATCATGACTGTTCGGCGCTCCTGACATAGGCCCGAATCCGTCAAAGATCAAGTCTCCGTGGGTATCGGCTGTGTAGTTCAAGTTTCCGAACCTGACCTGATGGTCAAGGGCATAGCTATCGATCTGCTCCAGATGGCTGAGCGAATTGGCCCGCAGTGTGAAGCCACCGAACACGAAGATCTGTTCGGGGAGAAAGATCTCACCCTGGACCACGTTGTTGTTGATGATTGAAGGAGCCATCGAGCCTTGCAGCAACGACACAGAGGAACTCTCAATGAAAGCACCAATGTCGGTGTCAAAACCGGCAGATCTCGGGTAGGGGGTCCCGATCTGTGCGTCTAAGGCTAATGGTAACAGGAGGCAAGAGACACAATGTTTTACCCAGGTTCGGGCCCTCTCGATGGAGATAAAACCCTACTTCCTGCTTGATTGATCTTGATGATATGAGTATTACAAGAGTTGATCTACCACGAGATCGTAGAGGCTAAACCCTAGGAGCTAGCCTATGATGATTATGATTGTCTTGATCGTCCCTATACGGACCAAACCCTCCGGTTTATATAGACATCGGAGGGGGCTACGTTTACACAGAGTCGGTTACAAAGAAGAAAATCTAATATCCGGATCGCCAAGCTTGTCTTCCATGCAAAGGAGAGTCCCATCCGGACACGGGGTGAAGTCTTGAGTCTTGTATCTTCACAGTTCAACAATCCGGCCAAAGTATATAGTCCGACTGTCCGGATGCCCCCTAATCCAGGACTCCCTCAGCCGTATCGTGGATCGATGCCATGAAGAGGTCGGCGTGCATAGAGGGTGCACGGATGGCTCTTGCCCGCGTTAAAGCATATTGGACAGATATGGAGGCCACCATCATTGCGACCCAGAATCCGGCGGGAGGCCAGGATCTGACCGAGCACTATTTGGAGCAGGTAGTAGAGGGTGCTCGCTTAATAGAGGCTTAGTGCTCGAAGAATGTCATGTTCGAGTGACAAATCGTTTCATTGTAAAAACAATTTTATTGTAATTATGGAGGCTATATTTATACTTTTCGCCCGAAAGTGCTATTGTGCCTCCTGTGCGGCCGTTTTATATATATGTGTAATCTGAAAGTTAGCGATCGTTATTTCAGCCCCACGCATACAATGCGGGGTGTTATAAAAAATATGCGTAATCACACTTGATCCAACGTCTTGGTCCGTTAAGGAGGTGATCACACGTCGAACTAGGCAACCAGACTATATAGCTGTAACACTTTCACTTAGCCATAGGAGTTTGACGGTGGGGCTACTGTGTAGCCCCTGGTACCTTTGCGTGCATCCGAATACGGGCGCGTGTGTACATGACCGGGAAACGGTCCTTCGTTAATGCGGAGGAATCCTAAAGTTTTCGATAAGTCTTCGAGTGGTTGAACAGTCTCTCACTATATCATGACAGTCAGTTTTCGGCTTTCTCTACTGAGTTGCTCATCCGGAATAACCCGGGCACAATCGCAGTAGTTCTCCTTTGGCCGCCTTAGATGATAAGAACGGAACGTAAGGCGGCAAACCCAGGAGCCGGGCAAATCCAACATTTGACCAAAGACATGATTCGGAGCTGATGCATATAAGGCCAATCTCGCGACACCGAACACTCCCGAAGGTATTCGGACTTTATAACATATACTCGGCTGAGTAACACCCTTTATTATGAACCCTGTATTTCCAGGTACGTGCATTAGTCTACCGTGGTGAAATGCCAATAACGGCAGTATCCTCTATGGGTTTAGTACCCATGGGATGTGTAAGCAACAAAAGACAATAAAGAAGGTTTACACAGGGGCTTAATCTAAAGAGAAACCTTTGAGCGGGGCCCTGCTGCACGTCTGCGCCTTTGTCTCCGTTGTGCCGTGTCCTGGGAGGGTATCGCACGAATGATGTCTGTAAAAAAGGAAAACTCATGTAGAAGAGTGTGACGTAAGTGTGCGAAGAGTTGACTATTGTCAATGAGTAACAGAAGTGTAAGACATTGGCCTGTTAGTAGGGTTAAGCAAAAGGGTGGGCTTTATTGAATATTTGAAGCCCCTGGTGTCCTCTATGGGATTACATGTGTAGCGCCCAGCTCAGGTTTATCCGGGCTGCCGGACTTGTCTAACCGTGCCCGTGGTCTTAACGACCAATCATGCGTTAATATATTAGAGGGCGCCTAGAGTCTGGCTGCTAGAGCCATCACATACTCTTTGGCGCGTAAGGAACGCTCTGTACTTCCGTTAACGGTGATGACGCCGCGTGGACCGGGCATCTTGAGTTTAAGGTAGGCGTAGTGCGGTACTGCGTTGAAGTGGGCGAAGGCCGTTCTCCCGAGCAATGCGT
Organism: Aegilops speltoides; assembly: GCA_021437245.1. Classification (NCBI taxonomy): domain Eukaryota; kingdom Viridiplantae; phylum Streptophyta; class Magnoliopsida; order Poales; family Poaceae; genus Aegilops; species Aegilops speltoides. The sequence goes on from CM038144.1 coordinate 163,391,693, forward strand.
GATAACCACTTTGGAGGGGGGCGATGGCGAAGAGTAGTTCTTCGCTTCTGAAGTTGCATGGGGAGCTGAATATTACCTCTAGTACGAGGGAGCCCCTATAATGAGCTTCGACGCCTGGTATCACCCCTTCAAAGGTGGTGTTACTTTGGCTGATTGTGGATGGGTCTATCCCCATCATGCGGACCGTGTCCTAGTATATTAGGTTAAGACTACTGTCGCCGTCCATGAGGACGCGAGTGAGATGGTATCCATTGATTATTGGGTCGAGCACCAAGGCAGCTGATCCTCCGTGCCGCATACTAGTCGGGTAGTCCCTGTGATCGAAGGTGATCGGGCAGGCCGACCAGTGGTTAAGCTTGGGGGCGACGGGCTCTATAGCGTATGCATCTCTGAGCGCGCATTCGTGCCTTCTCGTGGATATGTGAGTCGCGTGGATCATGTTTACTATTTTTACCTCTGGTGGGATTTTGTTTTGTGCCTCAGTGTTCAGCTGGCGAGGCTCATCCTCGTCTTCACTTGGTGTTTCCCTTCCCCCCTGTTCGGCATTTAATTTGCTGGCCTGCTTAAAGACCCAGCATTCTCTGTGAGTGTGGTTCGCAGGTTTTTCAGGGGTGCCATGAATTTGGCACAGTCTGTCCAGGACTTTGTTTAGGCCGGACGGTCCCTCTTTGCTGCCTTTAAATGGCTTCTTTTGTTGACCGGGTCGAGAGCCCCTGAATCCGGCGTTGACCGTTGTGTTGTCCAGACTTTCTTCCTTGTTTTGGTGTTTTTTTATTACGCCGTGGCTTCCCGTTGCCATCCCTGATTTCGGATGTACTTGGGTCGCTGGTGCCTCTACGGGCCAACCAGCTATCTTCACCCGCGCAAAAGCGGGTCATAAGGCTTGTTAAGGCTGCCATTGTGCTCGGCTTTTCTTGGCCGAGGTGTCTGGCCAGCCACTCGTCCCGGATGCTGTATTTTAAGTCCGCTAAGGCTTCGGCATCCAGACAATCGACAATTTGATTCTTTTTAGTGAGGAATCTGTTCCAAAGCTTGCGGGCGGACTCTCCGAGCTGTTGAATTATGTGACTTAAATCGTCCGTGTCCGGAGGCCGGACATAGGTCCCTTGAAAATTGGCCCTGAAAGCATCCTCGAGTTCCTCCCAACTTCCCATTGAATTTTCGGGGAGGCTTTTCAACCAGTGTCAAGCTGGTCCCTTCAACTTGAGGGGAAGGTATTTGATGGCGTGGAGGTCGTCCCTACGAGCCATGTGGATATGCAGGATAAAATCCTCGATCCAGACCCCGGGGTCTGTCGTTCCGTCGTATGCCTCTATGTTCACATGTTTAAAACCATGTGGCAATTCATGGTCCAGTACCTCTTCGGTGAAGCACAGAGGGTGAGCAGCCCCTCTGTATCTGGACGTGTTGTGGCATGCCGTCGGCTATTGTTGTGTCCGATGCTGATTCCGAACTGGTACTCGATCAGTCTGATCGTTTTGGTGACCATAGTCCTGCGCTGGGGCGTGTCCTCTAGATCCATAGACGGACCTGGTCGCGCCGGTATTTTTATCTTGGAGCTCATGTAAATCATGTGCGGCGTCGGTAGCTGCTTTATTGCAGTTACGAAGTGGTTGGTCCGGCCTGCTGGCCGTATCGTTCTTTGGTGGAACGGTCTCATCGTCGAATTCTGGCAGCAGCTTGCGTTTTGGATAGCTCTTTGTGTGGCGATCGTCGCCGTACTTTTCTTCAGTGTCTAGCACTTTATTCCATTTGCGATTGAGGGTTTCCTGTGCGGCCTTAAGCCTTTGCTTCTACTTCTTTAGACTTCTCGCAGTGGCAATAAGCCTTCTGTGGAGGTTATCTCGTTCCAAACGTGTTTCCGGGATGATGAATGCATCGTCGTCTGGACTGTGCTCTTGTCCCGGGCAGTTTGATGAGTTCGTCCCTCGGGATTACTGTGATCAGGCGTCTGCTCCGAGCTGTGTTCGGTGTGATCTGGCTCATCCTGCGCCATTGCTGGGTCCATATGGTCGTTGTTGCCTTCGGAGTTGACTGCGGTGTCGATCTTTCTAGCGCTGTTATCGCTATTTTTACTGTTGCTGGACTTGGAGCGGCGTCTGCATCGTCGTTTTGGCTTTTGTCCGGGGGTTTTATCCTCCGTTTTGTCGCCGTCGTCCTCCTTAGGCATATTCACCATGTATATATCGTATGACAAGGTGGCGGTCCAGCGCCCCATTGGTGGTAGTTCTGAATCGTCTCCTGCGCCGACGACCATACCGTCGGTATCATCGGAGTCGAAGTCAAGCATGTCTGATACATTGTCGATAGTGGCTAGGAAGTGGGTGGTGGGTGGGCAACGAATTTCTTCATCGCCTTCTTCCCCCTTGAGCCGGACATAGTTCGGCCAAGAGTCTCCTGACAAAGAGAGAGATTTTAATGAGTTCAGGATGTCGCCAAAGGGCGAGTACTGGAAGATATCCGCAGTGGTGAACTCCATTACTGGATCCCAACCAGATTCGACGGGCTCGGGGGTGCGCGGATTGGAACCTACGGCCGGACACGAGTCCGGGGGTCCGGTGACACATGCTTCCTTGGGGGTGAAGCCGGTGCTCGGCTCTACCGCCGATGAGTGTGCGGCCTCAGGGGCGGGTTCCATCCATCCGTCCTCGGACGACGCGATTTGCCCCGGATTTAGGTCCGGAGCTCCTGCAGGTGCGATATCCCGAGTATTATCAGACAACAGGTCTAAGCCGTGCTCGTCATGACTGTTCGGCGCTCCTGGCGTAGGCCCGAATCCGTGGAAGATAAAGTCTCCGCGCATATCGGCCGTGTAGTTCAAGTTTCCGAATCTGACCTGGTGGCCAGGGGCGTAGTTGTCGATCTGCTCTAGATGGCCAAGCGAATTGGCCCAGAAAGCGGCCGCCAACACGAAGATCTCTCTGGGGAAAAAAGTCTCACCCTGGACCGCGTTGTTGTTGATGATTGAAGGAGCCATCAAGCCTTGCAGCGACGACACAGGGGAACTCTCAATGAAAGCACCAATGTCGGTGTCAAAACCGGCGGATCTCGGGTAGGTGGTCCCGGTCTGTGCGTCTAAGGCTAATGTTAACAGGAGTCAAGGGACACGATGTTTTACCCAGGTTTGGGCCCTCTCGATGGAGGTAAAACCCTACTTCCTGCTTGATTGATATTGATGATATGAGTATTATAAGAGTTGATCTACCACGAGATCGTAGAGGCTAAACCCTAGAAGCTAGCCTATGATGATTATGATTATTCCTATACGGACCAAACCTCCGGTTTATATAGACACCAGAGGGGGCTAGGGTTTACACAGAGTTAGTTACAAAGGAGGAGATCTAATATCCGGATCGCCAAGCTTGTCTTCCACGCAAAGGAGAGTCCTATCCGGACGCGGGACGAAGTCTTGAGTCTTGTATCTTCATGGTCCAAGAGTCCGGCCAAAGTATATAGTCCGGCTGTCTTGATACCCCCTAATCCAGGACTCCCTCACCCTCACCGGGCGGATATGTCTAGGCTCGCCGAGCCCCTCCTCGCGGTGCACGTGGGTGACGCGAGCCACGACGAGTGGAGCCAGAAGGATGCCAGTAGGCGTGTATAAGGATGTTTTCCTCTTTAATGTTAAGGGAGCAAGGAAGGCATGCCGGTTCCCAAAGTAACCCCCAAAGTTTGTCATTTTGGTGCAAGAAGACCAGGATGGCGGGCTCGCCAGGACATATTGAGCCCACCGGCGTGTCATGGATGGGAGCTGTAGCAGGCAAAAACCACGTTTAGTCAGATAAGCTGTACTGCTGTCCCCCCTTTGAATTTGGCCACTGTGGCAACCCTTCCCGCCTAGTGTTTTAGGGAAGAGGACTGGGGATAGTATAAGTACAGCTAGGGCGCCACCTTAGAGAGGATCCGATCCAGACCCCCCGGAAGCCTCTTGAGGCTCCTTGCATTGAGAATCCTCATATTGCCAATTACTTAAAGACAATAAAATAAATAGAAGATGAAGAGAATACTAACGAAAGGGAAGAGGTTTCCCAATATCCCCCTATTTTTTCTTATGATGAATCAGGTAAGGAGGAGGAGCTTTTTACTCAACCAATCTCATCAATAGGGAGCTCCAAAAAGGTGATTAAACCAACACAATGTGAAGAAGAAAAAGAAAAGACGGAGAAGCAAAGGTAAAAAGGTATCCCTCCCAAATGATGTTGCTCCTATTATTGTTATGCCTATTACTCATTGTGATGACAATAATTGCTATATTATTGGTGCTATTCATACTATTAATGATGAAAGTGATTATGCTTATGGTATGCAAAGGCACAAGCATGGGGATGCTATGTTTGATGAGAATGCCATGCTTGAGAATTTATTTGCTGCAATTTATGTTTGTCCCAAACTTGGGGATTCTATGTTTAGTGAAGATGATATTTTTAGTCCCCCAAGTTTTGATGTGCAAATTTATCATGATGATAGCATGCCTCCTATTTTGGATGATTATATCGATGAAAGTGGGTTTGGAAGAGTGTAAACTTTAGGAAGTAAAGATCCCACTATTTTGGAGGGTGTTGAATCATATTATAATGATAAAAGTGGATTTGAAGAGGTCATGACTTTATTTAGTAATGATTCCACTATTTCGGAAGAGGTTTCAATTGACTATGATGAGAACAAAGTTGCTCCTTATGATGATTATTGTGAGGATACTTATGTTATAGAAGGTAGTCATAATTATTGTCATAATTTTGAATATTCTTTTACTGAACATTATTCTTTTAATGTGGAAACAATTAAGTATTCGAATGAGAAGAGTTGTGCTTATGTCGAGAGTAGAAAAATCTCTATGCTTGGGGATCATGAAAACAATGCTTTATGTGATGGTTATATTGTTGAATTCCTTAATGATGCTATTGGAAATTATTATGAGGGAGGAATATATGCTTGTAGGAATTGCAATAATATCAAGTTTCCTCTCTATGTGTTGAAAATCTTGAAGATTTGGTGTTTTACCTTCCTATGCTAGTTGATTTTAGTCCCCATAAGTTGTTTTCACACAAAATCCCTAGGCATATGAAGTGGGTTAGACTTAAATGTGCTAGTCATATGCTTCATGATGCTCTCTTTGTGTTTCAGTTCTTTATTTTTATGTGAGCATCATTGAAATAATCATGCCTAGCTAAGCATTAAAGAAAAGCGCTTGTTGGATGGCGAAATGGTTCCCCATGGCCCTCAAGGATGGCGCATGCTCCTGGTTCATGAAACTGCCTGAGGAATCCATCTCTTCATGGAGTGAGCTCTGCCAGGTGTTCATCGCTAACTTCAAGGGAACCTATGATTGCGCCCTCACCATAAATGACCTATGGCGCGTGAAGCAACGCCCTCACGAGACCCTCCGCAAGTACATTCAGTGCTTCAGCCAGGTGCACCAAAAATATTTCGTGCACCTTGGACGAAGCCATCATCATGGCATTCACCAACGGTATCAAGGATGTCCGCATGTGCGAAAAGCTTGCCATCAATGACAACCTAAGGACGACACTGGAAATGTTCAACCTCGCCGACAAGTGCGCCAAGGCCGAAGAAGGCCGCCTTTTTCTCCACAATGACCCAGACGCTGCGCTCGATGACGGCAAGGCCATGGGCAAGGAGGTCTAGTGCAATGGCCCTGCCGTGCTGGCAGCGGAGCCCGAGCAAAAGCGCGACTATGACCGTGGTGAGCCCGAATGGAGCAGCCACCTGTTCTGTGTCTACCACAACGTGCACACCCACAACACCGACGACTGTCAGGAGCTGAAGGCGCTCCATGACAAGCGCTTGGACCGTCGCCCCGACCGCAACGACCGTGCCTTCAGCCGTGGAGGCGGCCGCGATGGTGGCCGCTGGGACAACCGCAACAGCAACCCTCGCCAAGGTTGGTGCGACCAGCCTCGCGACGATGCCTGGCATGATCAACCTCGTGATGCACGCCCTCAGGACAACGTCGGCCTTCTGCCACTGCCGGCCCCCAGGAGGAACGACAACAACAAGCAAGACGTGGGGGCCGGGGGCTACCAGGAGCCTCGTGCAATAGCCTGTATCCTCGGCGGGGCTCAGGCTCCCATGTTAAACCGCCTCTTCAAGCAGTTTTCTCGTGAGGTGAATGCTGCCCTTCCAAGGCTCGAGGGAGTGTGGCCCCTCAAGTGGTCGCAGTACGCGATCACCTTCGACTCCAAGGACCACCTCAGGTGCTCGCCACCGTTGGCGCACTCCCCAGGCTATGTATTCCCACCATTAGCAACATCCCACCAATAGCAACGTCTCGATCACCAAGACCCTCATCGATGGGGGCACCAACCTCAACGTGATCTCCATCGCAACTTTCAAAATGCTCCCCTACGAGCAACTGATGCCCACCAAGCCCTTCTCTAGGATGATGGATGGATTGACCACTCCCCTGGGGCAGGTGCGTCTTCCAGTCACCTTTGGCACCCGCGACAACTACCACACCGAGCTGATCGTCTTTGACGTGGTCCACATCGGCCTCCCGTACAACACCATCCCGGGGTACCCTATGCTCGCCAAGTTCATGGCAACAACCCACCACGGCTACAACGTCCTCAAGATGCCCGGCTATAGCGGCGTCATCATTGTCGCTTGTGATGAGAAGGACGCGGTCTGCTGCCTCGAGCACGCCTACCGGGCCACTGCGGCAGAAAACCCTGACATTGAAGGCGATGCCGCGCCTCGCGATGCTGCCCCTGCAAAGAAGTAGCTCCTCCCCAAGATCCGTCCCAAAGTGAAGAAGCAGTCGGCAGCTGGCGGCGCCCAGGGCCCCGCCCCTACTGCCGGGTCTAGCCTACCTCCTGCATAGGAAGGTGCGCCCAACACCTCCCTCAGGGTAGGTTCGAGGGCTTCCATCTGGAGAGCATCTGACCTGACCAGTATGACGAGGGAGGTGCTCGGGCACCACCTGGAGGCGTGCTTCGACGCGCACCCCCGCGATCAAGGACAAAGGTGCTAGGAGCACGAGAGTTCATCAACCAAGAAATCCACAAGCTTCAAGAAGCATGAGCCATGCGCGGCGAGCGTCACCTCCGCGCCCCACCAGCTTGGCTACTGCTCCCGATGCGGGCGGCGAGCTGCGCGTGTGCATCAACATTCTGGGCCTCAATAGGGCCGCCTCCCAGGACATCTCCTGGACGTCGCGCATTGGGCGAAGCAGGGGCATCATCACCAATTATGTCCGCATGCCCTTCGGCCTGCTAAACATGTGTGCCACCTACCAGCGCTTCACACGGCTCTTGTTGCTGTCTTGCAAGGCTTCGGCCCCTCGCGAGCCTCCAATGCCTCATGAGCCGCTCGACCCCTGAGGGGCGACCCTTCGCGGCATGGTTCACCGACCACCTCGATGCTTCCGCAGCAGCATGATTGCCAAATGACTTTTTGGGTTGTTCAATTGAGGGCGCCCCTCGTGCTGCATCATGCTCAGGCTGGTCAGGGTCCGTCCCTGCAGCCATGTTGTTTTTGGTCAAGTGCCGGATTTAGTTATGCTCTGATGAAGTTTTCTCGCTAGCTTAAATTGCGTGGTTGGTGCTCGACACCATGGAAATCGCCGCGCTCTTGCGACCCCGCTTTGACCGTTTCGTGATCAGCGGCTGGACACGACATTTTTCCTCGGGTCCATCCCTGCAGTGCTGATAAACCCAAGCGACCAAGCTCTGTCTCGCGGGCCAGCTCCCGTGCATGTCACCTCCAGTGGTCCTTGGTGTCCTGTCCCCTCATGACACCATCATGAGCAAGAAAGTTAGGGCACGACCCAAGATGTACAATTGTGAGCCTGGTGCTTCGCCACCTCGGGTGCCACGCGTCCGTCGACCCTTCCCGCGAATCCCATGAGGAAATCCGACACATCGTCTGTGCTCGGCCTGTCCCTGTAGCGTCGATAAGTCCAAGTGACCGAGCTCTGTCTGGCGGGCCGGACCCGTGCACATCACCTCCTTTGGGTCCTTGGTGTCCAACCTCCGCATGCGATGGCCTCGGGACAACCGCCAGGCACGCATTGCCCCCACGTATGCAAACATGCAGGTACTACCAAGGCTCCCCCGCTTGGCGCCTCTCGAGGTCGCATCGGTTTCACCGTGGCCTAGAGCCTAACGCGCCCAGCTGCATGCGGAGAATGGGGTCCCTGTGCTTATCGCCTAGGACACCCAATACGTCCAGTTCTGTCATGGCCCCCATGCGGACGCCCAATACCTCCACATGTACAGTCCTAGAGACTCTGAAATAGAGCTCCCGCCCACGCCCAAGTGGAAGCCCCATGCTCCGTGCTGGCGGAACGATTGAACCACGATCATGCCCACGCCCTAGTGGAAGCCCCATGCTTGCGCTGGCGGAACGATCGAACCACGATCATGCCCACGCCCAAGTGGAAGCCCCATGCTCCGCGCTGGTGAATAATCAACCGATGGCGCCCTACGAGCCACATTAACCTCAGGATGGCCCGTGCCTATCAGGGATGCTGCTCAACTTTTCTGCAACATACACTCACAGCTTCCCCTGAGCATCACGTGAATGGGGGCTGGACACGGTGCCTGTGCTCAGGTTAGTCCTAGCAGCGCTGAAAAACCCAAGGGACCGGGCTCTGGCTCGTGGGCCTCTCCCAGCGACGTCACCCCACCAAGGCCCTTGGTGTCTCGTCTCCTCGTGTAACAACAAGGTGCGAGCTAGCGAGTGCGCGTCGTCTGGGATGGAGCCTCTCGTGTACAGGTTCTCCTTAGGTGTTGTTTTACCCTCGCGGGCCGCTCCCAAGCATCACGCCTCAGGAGCCTTCACTAACTCCCGGAGCCCCTCACCTCCTGGTCTTGTCGAGGCATTGCGATCTGACATTCCAGCAATGGCTGAGGTCCGGACGGGTTGGGCCCTTCAGACATAAAGCAAAATGGCAAGAAAAGGGAAACCAAGCATGGAAAGGGAACCCACATATCACAAAAAGTTTACAAACATTGAGTATCTCACGAATTAAACCATTGTCCTATGCCTCAGCGAGGCGGGGGCACTCTGTTGCAAGACGATAGAAGGGATATTTAATAAGAGGGGTCACTGTCGCCTACCTCACCGGGCTCAGCACCTCCGCTGTAGGAGAACTTCCCGAGTAGCGCGCTCACGTGGCTCCCGACAGCTGTCACCAGGTTGTCGCGAGACTCTGCGGGGACGGGGGTTATCACCTCGCCGAAGTTGAAGCCGGGATCGCAAATGAGGACGTGGCTGAAGACGTGCGTCGCTGCCACGAAGAGGAGGTCACGGCATTCCTCCTCCAGGATGCCATCCACCTTCAGGGCCGTGCCCCCAAGCTCTTCCACGAGCTTGGAGAAAAGCTTGGCATAACCGACATCGGGGGCTGCGAGCGGAGCCTCAAACCTCCCCATGCATATGGAACTTAGCACCTCGCGGGCCCTGAGTTCGAGTGAAGAGAAAGCGGTGCGGTCTTCCGCCGCCTTCGCACAGACGTCCTCCTGGACCTTCTTCTCCCTGGCATCAAGCTTGGCGTTAGTCTCAGTGACGTGCTTGGCATGGGCCTCTTGGGTGTCGGTCACCTGGCGTTGCAACGCCACCAAGCGCTCCCACTTCGTGGCCTGCTCGGTCGCCACCTTTGCCAATTCGAGTCGCGATCTGCAAGCTTCGCCTCACGGGTCTTGAGGGCGTCCTCCCGCAGCTGGAGTTGCCGCACCTGCGCGACCTTTTTGTTCTGGAGCACTTTCACCCTGAGGCAAGCTTCAGGCTCTCCCTCGCAAGGCAACCTTCGGCATCCTGGAGGTTTGCCCCGAGTCGGTCGAGTGCCACCCGAGCGTGGCCAAGGCCCTGTGCCTGATCAAGGTGTTGCAGTTTGCTATGGTTGACTAGAGGGAGGGGGGGTTAATAGGCAACTACCAATTTTAGCTTTTCTTAACAAATTAGGTTTAGCAACAATTAGGTTGTCTAATATGCAAAGGATACAACAATAAGATATCTTGCACAAAGTATGTCACATCCCAGGTTCTGACAATGCCTAGTGCATGCATTAGAGTGTTGTATCATGTTTAAATTTCATGAAACTTGAAATGGGGAATGACCAAACCCTAGCACTAAATGAATTCAAATAGGCTCAAATAAAATCACTTCCAATAAACCCAAAGTGACTTCAGGAAAAGTCCATAATTTGTGGAACTGGTGAAAACCTCTGACAAAAATTGGTGCATATTTTCCCTAGTTCATTTCAGGTTTTTGGATTAAATCATAAGTATTTGAATTGGAGCATTTAATGCCTATAAATATTTTAAATGCTTCAATACTTCTGAAAACAATTGGGGGCTGTTGGAAATAATTCAAATAGTGCCCACAATTTTCTCCAGGATTTTACAAAATGAGTTAGTATTTCTACTAATTCAAAACAGATCAAAATAAATAGAAAAACAGAAATAAAAGATGAGGAGAGAAACCTTACGGACTTACCTCGCAGCCCACTGGCGGCCTAAGTGGCGGCCCAGCCCCCACCGCCTCCTTCTCTGTCGTCTTCCTCCTCGCCGGAAGGGCAGGCGCGTGCCCGGCAGCGCGCACCGCTTGATCTGACCACCTCCACCCCTGCCTGGCTGCCCCCTCGTTGCTCTGGACCCTCCCCGCGACGCCACGCAACCTTCACGACCCCTCGAGCTCTCTCCGTGCCTCTCCCTCCCTGGTCCTCTCTCCCTCTCGCCGAGCACCACCATCGCCGCCGCTTGCTGCCACCGTGCCCACCGAGCTCGCCTAGCCTCCCCACCATGGCAGAAAGATTCGTCGTCGACCTCTACACCATCTCCGCCAATCCACGCGACCGGATGCGCCCCACAGCGGCTTCCTCGACCTCTTCTTCAACCTTCGGGCCCCAAGATCGCCGGCGACCCCGCGCTCGACTCGCTGCCTCCCCGAGCTCTCTGAGGCCACCGCTGCACTCGTTGTGAGCTCATCTTCTTCTCCCCCTAGCCACGTCGCTCTAGCTGCCCCTTAACCCCGTTGGCCATCACGGCCGAGAGCTCGGCTCCGCCGGCCATGTCGCCGTCGTGGCCACGAACCGTGAGCTCGAAACCGGCGGCGTCACCGACTTCGCCGTGTCCCAGAGCTGCAGAACCGCTCCGCATCTCTTGCCATGCCTCCTAGCGACGACCCCGAGCTCGTCCGAGCTCCGGCCACCGCGGCCGAGCTCCTCGCCGTCGCTACCGTCTATCGGCCACGACTTGATTCCGTTGGATGCGGAAGAAGCGCCCGACTCTGGCGTAGAGCCTCTCCGCCGCTCGTTTGGCCGCCGGAGACGCAAACCCGAGCCGTTCCGCCGTGTCTGGCCTCGCCGGCGTCGAGTCGCCGGCGGGTTTGACTCGTCTGACCGGGTTTGACCATAGTTTGACTTTTCCACTGACTCACTGACAGGTGGGTCCCGGCCTTGTTAATTAGTTAGGATTAGTACTAATTGATTTTAGCTAATCTAATTACACTGACATGCAGGGCCCACAGGTCAGTTTGACCTGGACCGCGCCCGTTGATCGCTGACGTCACAGTGACGCAGTGCTGACGCAGTAATTTAATTAGTGGAATTATTCTTCTACAGGAAATTCCAGAAATTAGTATAAACTTCTAAAAATCATAGAAATTAATCTGTAACTCCAAATGAAACAAATTATATATGAAAAATGATCAGAAAAATCCAATCTTTCCATCTGTACTAGTTTCATGCATGTCAGAACACCTTAACCTTGCTGTTTAGGTGAAACAAGCTAATGCACTTATATCACTTATTATTTTGGGTGATCATTTGAATCCTTGGTTCAAATGGACTCAAACCTTTATGTCCCAAGTTGCATTAGACCTATCACACATCATATTGCCATGTCATAGCATGCATCATATTGTCGCATTGCATTGATTGTGTCATACGTGTTTGCGATGCTTGTCCCTCGTGATGAGCGATGTTTGACGATGAGTTCGATAACACCGATGAAGAACTATATTATCTTCAGAAGTGCCAGGCAAGCAAAACCCCCTTGTTCATTCCGATACAATCCTACTCTCTCGCTCCTGCTCTATTTTACTGCATTAGGACAACAATGATTTAACTGTTACTTGCTGCGGTAGCTGAACCCCTTTATCCTTTGCATGATCTGTCATTCCACAGTAAATAGATGAAACCCACTAGCATGAGTAGGAGTTGTTTGAGCCCTGATGTGCCTACTCATCCATGCTTGTTTGTCATGCCTGCTATTGCTTAGAGTTGAGTCAGGTCTGATTTCATCGGGGATGAGTCAGAGGTGTGTGAACATGTCCCTCTTGTTGAGAGCTAAGTGTGTGAATACGATTTGGTAAAGGTAGCGGTGAGAGGCCATGTAGGAGTACATGGTGGGTTGTCTCATTGCAGCCGTCCTCGAGAACTGAGTTACGTGTTTGTGATCCATGAGCAGTTACTACCACGCATTGGAATGCTTAAGTGCCCCTCTCGGCTTCTTAATCACCCATGTTCTCTGTCCGGGAGTTGCAACTAGTTTACGGTGTTTGTAGGTAGTGCTATTTTTCTACCAAGTGGCACCCGGCAGGTGGGCTTAGGGACAGACTAAACACACGTGGCCTGGTGTACCGAGTGGCACCGGATGGTGGGCTCGGGAACCTGCACACATCGTTCGGGGCCGTGGCGACACCCGGCGGATCTCCTTGCGGATGGAACCCGAATAGGCGATAAACACGGACGAGAGACTTGAGTGTTTAGGTAGGTCGTGGCCGACTCCCTCGCTGGTTTCCGCTTGAAGGTTGCCGAGGTACATGGCGTGTCTGAGGCGATAAGTGGCGAGGCGTGTGTGAAGAAGTACACCCTGCAGGTTATCATTATCTATTGAATAGCGGATTCCTCGGATATGGAAACTTGGACCCCTTGCATAGTTCATAGACAAGTGAAAGTGGATACTCTAAAATACGCAAGATAAGCGTGAGTGCTATGAATGGCATTCTCGTAGGGAGACGGGAGCGGATCCATAGTGGTGTATTGATATGGTGAATATGTGGACTCGTGTGCGCCACCTCAAAAGAGTTACTTGCAGTCGTAGTTCAGGATAGCCACCGAGTCAAAGCTGGCTTGCTGCAGTCAAACTCCACCACCCCCTTTGTTGATAATGATGCATATGTAGTTAGTTCTGATGTAAGTCTTGCTGGGTACATTTGTACTCACGTTTGCCTATTTTATGTTTTTGCAGAGAGACCTCGGTCTCGCTAGTAGTTCCGCATGGACTTCGACGTTTAGCTTGTTACCTCAGCTACGATCTTGTGCCCTCGGCAGGATCTGGTAGATAGTCAGGCTTCTAAGCCTTTTTCATTTGTAGATGTCTGTACTCAGACATGTTAAGCTTCCGCGTGTGCTTTGACTTGTATGCTCTGAATGTTGGGTCATGAGACCCCTGTTTGTAATATCTCGCTCCTCGGAGCCTAATGTATAAATACTTGAGTCGTAGAGTCATGTTGTGATGCCATGTTGTATTTGCACATATCGAGCATATTGTGTGTATGTTATTGAAATGCTTGGTATGTGTGGGATCTGACTATCTAGTTGTTTTTCCTTAGTAGCCTCTCTTACCAGGAAATGTCTCCTAGTGTTTCCACCGAGCCATGGTAGCTTGCTCTTGCTCCGAACACTTAGGCTGGCCGCATGTGTCCTTCTTCGTTCTGTGTCTGTCCCTTCGGGAAATGTCACGCGATGAATACGGAGTCTGTTAGCCCGCTACAGCCAGTTCACGAGTCTGCTAGCCCAGTGCTACAGCACTGGATTCACTCGGCGATGACCGACACGTTCGATCTTTGGGTCATGGATGCTGTCCTGTAAGTTTGTGCCACTTTGGGTTTACGACTAGCCATGTCAGCCGGGCTCCTTATCATATGGATGCTAGCGACACTATCATATCGTGTGCCAAAAGGCATAAGCGGTCCCGGCAAAGGTAAGGCGACACCGTGGGGATACCGTGCGTGAGGCCGCAAAGTGATACGAGGTGTTACATGCTAGATCGATGTGGCATTGAGTCGGGGTCCTGACAGCTTTGGTATCAGAGCTTGACTGCCTGTAGGATTACCAAGCCAAACTGGTCGAAGTTGTGTCTAGAAATGCTTAGTTATATAAGGGAATTGATTGTGGGATGGAACGTAAGGCTATTTTTACTCCTTATACCTCATGGCCTTCTGATCTGAGTCAACCTCTTCTTTTCTACGGGGATTAAGAACTAGGCCTTCTCATCTATCTATCAGGATGACGTGTTACTAATCCATAGACTTATAGAATTGTTAGTTTCAAGCCTCAGTTCAGTTCCTATTACTTCTGTATGTTAACGATTGATCTTGAAATCTTGATATTGAGCTTCTGTGTGGTCATGCCACCATTTTGTAGCAGGTCTAAAATCTTCTTGGGCATTTATAGCCGTTATGCTGTCCGAGTCATCCCAGGTTTCTAAACAATCTGATGCACTTGCAAATCCTTTCCCTCTGGTTTTGATGTTCCTTTGGGCCAGGTTAATCACACTAATTGCTGAGTTGAGGTATTCTATTGCCTCGACGTATATGTTGGAACTATTATTATGACCCTAGGTGTCTTAGGGGATCATCTAGTAATCTAGCCATGATTTGTATCCCAGTGTGATCATTCTGGCCAACATTATCGAAAGCATCCCGTGATGCAATTTAGCTAGTAGATATTCTACTCCTTGGGTTTTGAACCCGAGATTCACCCTACCCACCTCGTGTTGATAGTGTTTGCTAGTTCCTTTAGGATATTAGTAACCTTTGCGGTAGTCCTCAAGGTTCGTGGTATATCGTTCTTCCAAATACCAAGAACTATTTATGGCAGCAGTTCCTCGTTGAACCAAAAGATCACAACCAGAGTGCTCTTGATGAGTTCTTCTCTCTATATTGTGACTCTGCCAGTTCAACCTTTCTGCATGGGTTATCCGGAAGAAATATGTTGAACTTGGTTCGACATGCTAGTCCATGCATCCACAACTCAGAAAGATATATGTTCCTTTGAGTTGTCCCTCTGTAGCTGTATTCTGACCCCCGTCTATCATTTGATAGTCAAGAGTATGCATGCATTCGTTCATCGATACCTATTACTTTTGTGGTCCGTCAAGCCATTCTATTCAGAGTGACTAGGAGAAACAAACTCCAGTACCTTGTCCATTTCTAGGATTGGGTCAAAGCAGTTGTACTCCGCGGATCAAATTGCTAATCTAGCCTTTGCTCTGTTCTATCTTCGAGTATTACCATCTTTATATCAAGAATGTCATCCTATGAATTCTTGACGCATGCCATCATTGTTCATTCCTCGGGTTCCGTGTTATTGTAACCGGAATGCCGACAAGTGAATAGTGATGTGTGAAATCAATACGCCTAGCAACTAGTTGCTTGGTAGTAAATGGACAATATTCTCATTCTTAGCGTGTTGGTTATTGAATCATCGTCCTAAGATTGATCGTGCTACCTAGTCCTTATTTCTGGTGTACTTCTCGCTCAATGGGTTAGGATTATTCAATCCCTTGCTTATTTGATCATATCGTCTTGCTCTGGGAAGCAAGATTGTTCTCGAACTTAGTAACATATTGGTGGTTCGTGATTTTTTGAATGTCTTCTCGGAAGTATCACCAGGTCGTCACCTGACCGCTATGTTGAGTACATGATAAAGTTGGTTTATTCCTGTAAACCACCCTTTCTCCAAGAATCCATGTTGGATACCCCTGAGCTAGTTGGTTAAGCCAAACAACAACTTGGAGAGTTGGAAGATAAAAGATTGCCTGGCTTAGTTCCTTTTAAGGGATATCTTCTTGTGTGTGTTGAAGAGAGATGATATCTTCATCAATTGATCTTCGAGACCAGTTGTTGGAGCTATTGTCCTGCCAAAACTTTGATTTGAGTGTGGGCTATTCTCAAATCAAATCAGAACCAACGATGTTCGTAATGTTGTCTTACTCGTGGAATTTCCTCGAGCATACACCATTATGTCTTTTGGGTCTGACCAATACTATTCCCTTGTTCACATAGTTATGGAATTCCATCTCCATGGGAAACTGGATGAACTGTTGTTGAGCCCATCGACAACATCTTCATCTTCTCCATAATCTTGTTGAACATTAAGTTAGTATTGGAAACTTTTGAAAGCATTTCTTCATGCTAGCTCATGAAGCATATGTTCAGATGTAAGAAGTGACTTCCTCCAGTTCATGTGCATTTGATGCAAGTTGCCGCCGTGAATTCGATAAAGTCAATGTTGCTTCCTTGGAATCATCCCAAGTTAGTCACACATGTGCAAAGTATTCTATGGTTTGGTAGATTAATTAGCTCCACTCCATATGTATTCTCAGAGCACACCAAGCCTTGATTGATTTGTTCAAGGAGAAAAGCTCCTTCTTAAGAGTATACCCTATGCAAGGACTTGATATCCTCGATGATGGTTCCCCACCGAACTCGGTAGTGCTTTATTGTAAGACTACCATGGGATCATGTTTATGCAGGACAACGTGTTCACATGTTTGTAGCAGAACCAGCTCATGTTTTGGAGCTTGCTATCGTAGTTCATTTCGAGAATCACGCAACATCATCTCGTCGGTTTGTGTTGCAAACTTTCATTTTCTTTCTAGACTCGATGAGTCGGATTATTCGACACCAACCAGATCTGAATCTCGGCGAGATATGATGGTTGGAACATTTCCCAAGAACTATAATATTGGTCTCGCGATAACCGGTAAAGTGGATGTCGTGGCCAACACACCCCGCCGGAAGACCTGTTATTGTAGTATCTTGATTGAGAAAGTTGGCCACCTCCCCATAAGGACTTCGTAGGATTTACTCCCTAGTTGTGCCTTATGATTTTTGTGTTTCCGAAGTCCGACCTTTACTTGATGTTCTAGATGCCAGACCATCTCAATGAATGGGATACGCTAGTACATCAAGGAGAACATTAGAAGCGGAGTGCTAAGTGTCTCTCGGTCAATCATCCAGATTTTGTCCCCTTGGTTTCGCTAAGGTGAAATCTGAGAAAGTATTATCTTCCTTTGCACCTGCATTGTCCATCGCTATTCATCATGGTAGTATGTTGTGTTGTCAGCACCCTTGACACGGATGTTGGTAAAACCTTGATGAATATGGAAATGCTCAAGTTCTTGAGAGCACGCACAAGCACTATGTATTATCACCGGCACTAACTGGAATTGTTCCTAGTCTTTTTGGTTATGCTATAACCACTCCAATAGTGGAATCACTCTCTACTGTTGAGCTTCTCCCCAGTTACTAAAATCATCCTTTGTGTTGTCTTCAACAAGGTAATCCACATCATCCAACCTGGCCCGAGAATGTCATTCTTTCGGACTCCTTCAAATAATTGATTGTGATTTGCCTTAGGCTGGTATAAAGAGTTTCAACGATCTCTGAATCAAAGGTAATTCTTTTTGCCACTTAAGGAAATAGTTCTACGAGCCACCTCTTCCAAGGTGCCCCGTTCTGAAGTCATGGCATATATTTCCTCGCTACCTTGAAACCCTTGTCACTTTGTTTCTTCTGTCCTTCCCGATGTGCCCTTTGTCTCTCAGCTCAAGAGATGTTTCTACGCCTCATTCCGCGAGTTGATCTTGTGATCATTAAGATGATCCATCGGTGTAGACATGTTTCACTCTATTGCCGTCGTGTTGGATGAAGATCTCGAAAGTAAGGACGTCAAGATCAATTTGAGTCAACAAATCAACAACCTCGAGAAGGCAGTTGGATCATGAAGTTTGTGAAACTTAGAGTCCCCTTTGTCTTCTTACCTCACGTCTTGAATCTCGGGACGAGATTCTTGCTTAGTGGGGGTGAGTTGTCACATCCCAGGTTCTGACAATGCCTAGTGCATGCATTAGAGTGTTGTATCATGTTTAAATTTCATGAAACTTGAAATGGGGAATGACCAAACCCTAGCACTAAATGAATTCAAATAGGCTCAAATAAAATCACTTCCAATAAACCCAAAGTGACTTCAGGAAAAGTCCATAATTTTTGGAACTGGTGAAAACCTCTGACAAAAATTGGTGCATATTTTCCCTAGTTCATTTCAGGTTTTTGGATTAGATCATAAGTATTTGAATTGGAGCATTTAATGCCTATAAATATTTTAAATGCTTCAATATTTCTGAAAACAATTGGGGGCTGTTGGAAATAATTCAAATAGTGCCCACAATTTTCTCCAGGATTTTACAAAATGAGTTAGTATTTCTACTAATTCAAAACAGATCAAAATAAATAGAAAAACAGAAATAAAAGACAGAGGAGAGAAACCTTACCTGGACTTACCTCTGCATCCCACCTGGCGGCCCAAGTGGCCGGCCCAGCCCACCACCGCCTCCTTCTCTGTCGTCTTCCTCCTCTGCCAGAAGGACGGGCGTGTGCCCGACGCGCACGCACCGCAGTGCGGCCACCTCCACCCTGCCTGGCTGCCCCCTCGTCGCTCTGGACCCTCCCCGCGACGCCACGCAACCTTCACGACCCCCTCGAGCTCTCTCCCATGCCTCTCCCCTCCCCTGGTCCTCTCTCCCTCTCGCGCCGAGCACCACCATCGCCGCCGCTTGCCGCCACCGTGCCCACCGAGCTCGCCTAGCCTCCCCACCATGGCAGAAAGATTCGCCGTCGACCTCTACGCCATCTCCGCCGATCCACGCGACCAGATGCGCCCCACAGCGGCTTCCTCGACCTCTTCTTCAACCTTCGGGCCCCAAGATCGCCGGCGACCCCGCGCTCGACTCGCTGCCTCCCCGAGCTCTCTGAGGCCACCGCTGCACTCGCTGTGAGCTCATCTTCTTCTCCCCCTAGCCACGTCGCTCTAGCTGCCCCTTAACCCCGTTGGCCATCACGGCCGAGAGCTCGGCTCCGCCGGCCATGTCGCCGTCGTGGCCACAGACACGTGAGCTCGAAACCGAGCGCGTCACCGCACTCGCCGTGTCCCCAGGAGCCCGCAGAACCGCTCCGCATCTCCTGCCATGCCTCCTAGCGGCGACCCGAGCTCGTCGAAGCTCCGGCCACCGCTGCCGAGCTCCTCGCCCGGCGCTTACGGCTATCCCACCGGCGACTTGATTCCGTTGGATGCGGAAGAGCGCCGGCTCGCCAGAAACCTCTCCGCCGCTCGTTTGGCCGCCGGAGACGCAAACCCGAGCCGTTCCGCCGTGTCTGGCCTCGCCGGCGTCGAGTCGCCGGCGGGTTTGACTCGTCTGACCGGGTTTGACCACAGTTTGACTTTTCCACTGACTCACTGACAGGTGGGTCCCGGCCCTGTTAATTAGTTAGGATTAGTACTAATTGATTTTAGCTAATCTAATTACGCTGACATGCAGGGCCCACACGTCAGTTTGACCTGGACCGCGCCCGTTGACCGCTGACGTCCACAAGGACGATCTTGTCGCGATAATTTAATTAGTGGAATTATTCTTCTACGGAAATTCCGAAATTAGTATAAACTTCTAAAATCATAGAAATTGTCTGTAACTCCAAATGAAACAAATTATATATGAAAAATGATCAGAAAAATCCAATCTTTCCATCTGTACTAGTTTCATGCATGTCAGAACACCTTAACCTTGCTGTTTAGGTGAAACAAGCTAATGCACTTATATCACTTATTATTTTGGGTGATCATTTGAATCCTTGGTTCAAAAGGACTCAAACCTTTATGTCCCAAGTTGCATTAGACCTATCACACATAATATTTCCATGTCATAGCATGCATCATATTGTCGCATTGCATTGATTGTGTCCTTCTGTGTTTGCCGGTAACTGTCCCCTCGCGATAGACGATGTTTCGACGATGAGTTCGATAACACCGATGAAGAACTATATTATCTTCAGAAGTGCCAGGCAAGCAAAACCCCCTTGTTCATTCCGATACAATCCTACTCTCTCGCTCCTGCTCTATTTTAATGCATTAGGACAACAACGATTTAACTGTTACTTGCTGCGGTAGCTGAACCCCTTTATCCTTTGCATGACCTGTCATTCCACAATAAATAGATGAAACCCACTAGCATGAGTAGGAGTTGTTTGAGCCCTGATGTGCCTACTCATCCATGCTTGTTTGTCATGCCTGCTATTGCTTAGAGTTGAGTCAGGTCTAATTTCATCGGGGATGAGTCAGAGGTGTGTGCACATGTCCTACTGTTGAGAGCTAAGTGTGTGAATACGATTTGGTAAAGGTAGCGGTGAGAGGCCATGTAGGAGTACATGGTGGGTTGTCTCATTGTAGCCGTCCTCAGGAACTGAGTTCTGTGTTTGTGATCCATGAACAGTTACTACCACGCATTGGAATGCTTAAGTGCCCCTCTCGGCTTCTTAATCACCCATGTTCTCTGTCCAGGAGTTGCAACTAGTTTCTGGTGTTTGTAGGTAGTGCTATTTTTCTACCAAGTGGCACCCGGCGGGGTGGG
This sequence comes from Aegilops speltoides, assembly GCA_021437245.1. Taxonomy (NCBI): domain Eukaryota; kingdom Viridiplantae; phylum Streptophyta; class Magnoliopsida; order Poales; family Poaceae; genus Aegilops; species Aegilops speltoides. The sequence goes on from CM038144.1 coordinate 163,412,128, forward strand.
CTTAGGACAGACTAAACAAGCGTGGCCTGGTGTGCGAGTGGCACCGGATGGTGGGCTCGGGAACCCGCGCACATCGTTTGGGGCCGTGGCGACACCCGGCGGATCTCCTTGCGGATGGAACCGAATAGGCGATAAACACAGACGAGAGACTTGAGTGTTTAGGTAGGTCGTGGCCGACTCCCTCGCTTTGGTTTCCGCTTGAAGGTTGCCGAGGTACATAGCGTGTATAGAGGCGATAAGTGGCGAGGCGTGTGTGAAGAAGTACACCCTGCGGGGTTATCATTATCTATTACGAAAGTGCAACTAATCCCGGTGGTTTTGGTAATTAATAACAACATATATATCATTGAACTAATCATTTCTTGAGAATATTTCAGAAAGTTCATTGATATGGGTATGGCAATATTGATGATGTGGACCCTCAAAATGCTAAGGAAAACATTGGCAAAAGCTCAAGACTCCATTTTTGGTTTAGTGATCCAAGATCACATTGAGTCCATAGGAAAGCCAATACTATTAAAAGGGGGTGAGGTTATGATGATGATCTGGTTGCTCTAAAGTGCTTAGTGATTTATCTCTCAAACTATCAGCAATCTTTCACTCCAACATAAACCCATAAGTAATCTCGGTCCCACCGATTCCAAACTCAGTCACACCGAGATGAACCACCTCAGCCATATAGCCAAACCCTAAGAATCTCGGATTTTCCGATTCCAAACTCGGTCATTCCGAAATTGGTGTTGCCAAGCTTCTGTAACCTTCTGTACTCAAATCGGTGTCACCGAGATGAGAAAGTCGGTCCCACCGAGATTGGCAAACCCTAGACTTTGGAAGAATCGGTCTAACCGAGATTGTATTTTCGGTCCCACCGAAAATCCCAACGTTCACAAGATTTGAACTTCGGTCGACCGAGTTGTCAACTTCGTCCGACCGAGATTACTCAAATGTGTGTAGCAGTTGGATTTTGTGTGGAGGCTATAAATACCCTCCACCTCCTCTTCATTCGTGGAGAGAGCCATCGAGAAAGAACTACCACTCCTACCTTACATTTCGAGAAGAAAACTACCTACCCTTGTGTTGAGATCAAGTTGCTCCACTCCCACCATATGACACTTGATTTCTAGTCTTTCCAAGTTGCTTTCCACTCAATCCTTCCTCCACCACAGCCAAATCGGTGAGGAGAGTTGAGTGTTGGGGAGATATCATTTGAAGCACAAGAGCAAGGAGTTCATCATCACCAACCCCATCTATTACCTTTTGGAGGGTGGTGCCTCCTAGATTAGTTAGGTGTCGCTTGGGAGCCTCCGTCATGATGTGGAGTTGAACCAAGGAGTTTGTAAGGGCAAGGAGATCGCCTACTTCGTGAAGATCTACCCAGTAAGGCTAGTCCTCCGTGGGCGTAAGCCATGATGGCATAGACAAGGTTGCTTCTTCGTGGACCCTTCGTGGGTGGAGCCCTCCGTGGACTCGGCAAGGCCGTTACCCTCCGTGGGTTGAAGTCTCCATCAGCGTGGATTGACGATAGCACCACCTATCGGAACCACGAGAAAAAATCTCCGTGTCTCCATTGCGTTTGCTCTTCTCCTCCTCTCATTTACTATACGTGCAATTTACTTTCCGCTGCCATAACTCTAGAATTGCATGTGTAGGGTGATACTTGACTTGGTTATCATTGTGAACCTGCTAAGAAACTACTCCAATCAAAAGGCAAAACTTTTAAGTTGTCAAGTAGTCTAATCACCCCCCCTCTAGACATACTTCCGATCCTACAAGTGGTATCAGAGCTTTGGTCTCCATTGGATTGGTTTCCATTGCATTGGACTCCATAAGCTTGGTTTCACAACCTAGGAGAGTATGGCGTCTAGTGAGGGTAATTTCCGTAGAGGTCCTTACTTTGATGGTTCAAACTTTGCTAGTTGGAAGCATAAAATGAAAATGCATATTCTTGGACATAACCCTGCCGCATGGGGCATTATTTGTGTTGGCTTGCAAGGTGAGTTCTTGAAGAAGGAAAAGTTCGGATCGCGAAGCTCTGCGGATGAGTTGCGGATGTTCGTGAACAATGCTCAAGCTTGTGACATTCTCTTCAATGCTTTGTGTCGAGGAGTTCAACAAGATCAGCCGTCTTGAGAATGCAAAAGAGATTTGGGATACTTTGGTGAAATGCACGAAGGTACCGAGTCCGTGAAGGAATCAAAGCTAGATGTTCTTCAAGGTCGACTTGACAAGTTCAAGATGAAGGAAGGTGAAGGAGTCGCTGAAATGTACTCTAGGCTTGCTCTCATCACCAATGAGATGGCAGGCTTAGGAAGCGAAGAAATGACCGACCGCTTCATCATCAAGAAGATTCTCAGAGCTTTGGATGGAAAGTATGACACCGTGTGCACTTTGATTCAAATGATGCCAAACTACAAAGATCTCAAGCCTACGAAGTCATTGGAAGGATTGTTGCTCATGAGATGACACTTAAAGATAAGGAAGAGCTTCACAACAAGTCAAGTGGTGCTTACAAAGCTGCAGTTGAAGCTCCCACATCCTCAAGTGACAAGCTAGTTTCCAATGAAGAGATAAGCCTAATGGTGAAGAACTTCAACAAATTCTACAAGAGTAGAAGCAAGGAAAGAAGCTCAAAGTCTAGATCATATGATGAAAGAAGATCTTCTAGTCGTGATCGAAGCTGCTACAATTGTGGAAGACCGGACACTACTCAAATGAGTGTTCGACTCCCCACAAGAGAAGAAGAATCTCCAAGAAGAAGAAGCTCAAGAGAAGAGTCACCTCGAAAGAGAGAAGGAGTAGAGATGATCGTTATGAGCGAAGATCCTCTCGGAGAAGCAAGGATTCGGAGAGGAAAGACAAGTCACCAAGGAGCTACACAAGAAGAAAATATCAAGCTCACGTGGGTGAATGGGTCTCCGCTCCGACTCAGACAATCATTCGAAAGAAGCTATAACTCCAACTCGAATCTGATCAAGATGAAGGTGTTGCGGTCTTGCTCTCGTGTCCTCCAACTCCAAGTCCTATGACTTATTTGATTCACCAAATGAGGGAATTGGAAGACGCTTCATGGCTAAAGGCCCCAAGGTATCACACCCTGAATTTATTGACTTTGATAGTGATGAGGATGACTTGCTTGGTGAAGATGAGCTTTTACATGACAAATCTAGTGAGCCTAGTAATGATGAACATGCTAGTAGTCTTTATAGTCGAGAAGAGTCGAATGACAATGCTATGAAGGAGATTGAGCGTCTAACTAAAGAACTAAACACTCTTAAGTTAGCTCATGAAACAACTCAAGAAGATCATAGAGAGCTCCTAAGATCTCATGAGAAGCTACGCTCGAGAAGCTCAATCTAGAGCAAGAACATGAGTTTCTAAAAGCTATCAATGACGATCTTGAAAGAAGAGTTCTTCATATCTTGCCAAACGACTTCTCTTGTCTAATTTCTTGCCACCTATCAAAACTAAGCATGACAAGCATAAGACAAATTCTTCATCTAGTAGTAACAATAATCATGCTAAATCAAATGTTGTTACTTCTAGTAATTCTCTTGATTCCACTAACAATGTTTCAAGCCAAGTTTCACTTGAGCAAGAAAATAGTCTATTGAAAGGAATTATAGAGAAAGGTGTCTACAAGAGTCTTGCGGAAGCAAGAGCTTTGAGAAATTGTTCGCAAACAAGGAAGACACCGGAAGAATCAAGGAATTGGTTTTGGCGAAAGTTCAACGCCGAGGGTGTTGAATGGGAAGAAGGTCAATATCCCACTCCAAAGTTTGTCTCTCAAGAGAAGAAGTATGATCCTCGTCTTCCAATGAGGAACAAGCTCAAGATGAACTTCCACCACAAGACCACAAGCTAAAAGGCAAGGACAAGCTTCAAGAGGAGATTGATGCATTCATTGAAGCACCCAAGGCCATGGTCAAGTGGGTTCCCAAGGCAACTTCAAGTTCTACTTCAACAAGCTCAACTGCTACCCCAAGGATTCCCATCAAGATGATGTGGATCCGAAGAAGAAGAACTAGAAGGTTCTTGAGGGTGACTCCGCCAATATACTTCACTCATATTCATTTTGGCGAGGACTTGTGCAATCAACTTCCACATCTTGCACTAGTTCATGGAGTCACAAACCCTCATGTTGGTAAGTCAAGGGACAAGGTAATCATTGCTTTCATGGACATCATCTATTGTGAACTTCAATCTATGTCCATGGATATTCTTGTTTGTTCCTTGTGGGACTAACCCATGTAGGTATTGAAAGTGCCCGAATCCAAAGGATTGCTCCCAACTCTTGATGATCTTCATCAACATTGAGCATCCACATCTTCAACATCTACATGAAGTCTTCAACGACAACCCAAGGTTAGTTTGACCCTTTAAAAGGGGTTCTCACATCAAGGGGGAGCTTTGCTCTAAAGAAATGAGCTAAAGCATCTTCTAATGATGTGAACACATTAATGCTAAGGGGGGAAAGGGAAAAGAAGGGGGAGGTGGCGGCCCCCCTTTCCTTTTTCCCACAAGGGGGGAAAGGAAGGAGGAGGTGGCGCCCCCTTTCTTTCTTCTAGGGCTGGCGGCTAGGGAGAGGGCGCGCCAGCCCCTCTGTGGGCTGGTGTGTCTGCCTCTCCTTAGCCCATTTGGCCCATAGACATCCCGGGGCCTCCAGGAACCCCTTCGAGTGATCCAATGACTACCTAGTGCACTCCAAAACTATTCTGGTGTCCTAATACCATCGTCCTATATATCAATCTTTATCTCTCGACCATTTCGAGACTCCTCTTCATGTCCGTGATCTCATCCAGGACTCCGAACAACATTCGGTCACCAAATCATATAACTCATATTACACTATATCGTGAACGAGCGTTTAAGCATGCAGACCCTATGGGTTCGAGAACTATGTAGACATGACCGAGACACCTCTCCACTCAACAACCAATATCGGAACCTGGATGCCCATATTGGCTCCTACATATTCTACAAAGATCAACAACCAATATCGGAACCTGGATGCCCATATTGGCTCGTACATATTCTACAAAGATCTTTATAGGTCGAACCGTTATGACAACATATGTTATGTAATTCCCTTTGTCCATCGGTATGTTACTTGCCCGAGATTCGATCATCGTTATCTTCCTACCTAGTTCAATCTCGTTACCTATAAGTCTCTTTACTCGCTCCGTAATACATTATCCTGTCGCTAACTCATTAGTCACTTTGCTTGCAAGGATTCTTATGATGTGCATTACTAAGAGGGCCCAGAGATACCTCTCCGATACTTGGAGTGAGAAATCCTAATCTCGATCTATGCCAACTCAACAAACACCTTCAGAGATATGTGTAGAGCATCTTTATGATCACCCAGTGATGTTTGATAGCACAAAAGGTATTCCTCCGGTATCTAGGAGTTGCACAGTCTCATAGTCGAAGGAATATGTATTTGACATGAAGAAAGCAATAACAATAAACTGAACGATCATTATGCTAAGCTAATGGATGGGTCTTGTCCATCACATCATTCTCCTAATGATGTGATCCCATTATCAAATGATAACACATGTCTATGGTTAGGAAACCTTAACCATCTTTGATCAACGAGCTACTCTAGTAGAGGCTTACTAGGGACACGTTATTTGTTTATGTATTCACACATGTATTTAAGTTTCCAATCAATACAATTCTAGCATGAATAGTAAACCTTTATCGTGAATAGGGAAATATAAATAACAACTTTATTATTGCCTCTAGGGCATACTAGTAAATGGTACGTGCCGTGCACATGTATAATTCTTGGATTATTGTGAAATGCCGCATGTTGGGGTGGGATGGGGGCGACCTACGGCAATTAATTGTATTCAATATAATTATATTGTCAGCATTTATTCGCTTATTTTTTTCAAATATGACCAATACACATGAGAAGCGGTTGTTTTCTCTTGACACACATCTATATAATTTAAACTACGATTAGTAGAGTCACGTATGAAAATTAACACTATTAATCGTAATGACGTAAACACTTTAATAGTTGTGTAATCTTCCTTTTACATAATTTGAAATCCTCAAACATATGTAAATTTAATATGGTCTAAACTGGGCAATGGAAAGAGTACTAAGTTGCAAGTTATTTATCATTACGAATAAATTAATTATTCAAATAAAAAATAAGAATAAAATAATTATTCAAGCATTGATTATGTCTTTTTGGTTGATGAGAGTTGCCGACAAAAAATATTGGTAAACAAAAGGAAAAGAAAAGAAAAACCTAGGGTAGTAATATTTCTAAAAATATTGGTAAACAAAAGGAAAAGAAAAGAAAAACCTAGAAAGTAAAATCTATTCAACTGTGACACGTATTATCCTGTACAATTGCATATTTTTCGCACTCTCTCATCCTGTAGGATGCCTACTTGCTAGCTCGTACCTTTGCTAGTACTACTACTACTCTATGCGCAGTACAAATTTATCACGGGAGTTCACCAGAAATTTCTGGATAGCGAAGGAAGAATCACGTGCGTGGTACAAATTTCATGCGAGAGTGACAGGCAATAGGGGGATGGGGCCCACAACGAATCCTTGTAATATGGTCCATCAGATTAACATATCCAATGGTGTCAATGTGGCCACGTAGTCTTCTATCACAAGCCACTAAATGTGAGACACTAAATATGAGTCGTTCGATTAGAAAGATCCAACGGCTTATACGAAGTGCTACTGGTACTCTATATAGGAGTGTAGATTTCCTTAGTCTCCCACTTGCACTACAATCAATAATGTAGATTACATAGTAATGGATCTAACACCCATCGAGTCTTGGTGCTGATCATGTTTTGCTCGTGGAAGAGGCTTAGTCAACGGGTTTGCCACATTTAGATCCGTATGTATTTTGCACATCTCTAAGTCTCCATCCTTGACGTTTTCACAAATGGAGTCGAAGCATCTCTTGATGTGTTTGGTTCTCTTGTGAAACCTGGATTACTTCGCCAAGGCAATTGCTCCAGTGTTGTTACAAAAGATTTTCATTGGACCCAATGCACTAGGTATTACACCTAGATCGAATATGAAATCCTTCATCCAGACTCCTTCATGTGCTGCTTCTGAAGTAGCTATGTACTCCGCTTCACACGTAGATCCCGCCATGCTCTACTTGGAACTGCACCAAATGGCAGCTCCACCATTCAATATAAACACATATCTGGTTTGTGACTTAGAGTCACCGGATCAGTGTTGAAGCTAGCATCGATGTAACCATTTACGACGAGCTCTTTGTCACCTCCATAAACGAGAAACATATCCTTGGTCCTTGTCAAGAATTTAAGGATGTTCTTGACCGCTGTCCAGTGATCCACTCCTGGATTACTTTGGTACCTCCCTGCCAAACTTATGTCAAGACACACATCAGGTCTGGTACTCAACATAGCATACATGATAGAACCTATGGCTGAGGCACAGGGAATGACATTCATTTCTTTCTATCTTCTTCAGTGGTCGGGCTTTGAGTCTGACTCAACTTCACACCTTGTAACATAGGCAAGAACCCTTTCTTTGACTGATCCATTTTGAACTTCTTCAAAAATTTATCAAGGTATGTGCTTTGTGAAAGTCCTATTAAGCGTCTCAATCTATCTCTATAGATCTTGATGCCCAATATATAAGCATCTTCACCGATGTCTTTTATTGAAAAATTCTTATTCAAGTATCCTTTTATGCTATCCAGAAATTCTATATCATTTCCAATCAACAATATGTCATCTACATATAATATCAAAAATGCTACAGAGCTCCCACTCACTTTCTTGTAAATACAGGATTCACCGTAAGTCTGTATAAAACCATGTGCTTTGATCACCTCATCAAAGCATATATTCCAACTCCGAGATGCTTGCACCAGTCCATAGATGGATCGCTAGAGCTTGCACACTTTTTTAGCACCTTTAGGATCAACAAAACCTTCTAGTTGCATCATATACATCTCTTCTTTAAGATATCCATTAAGGAATGCAGTTTTGACATCCATTTGCCAGATTTCATAATTATAAAATGCGGCAATTGCTAACACGATTCAGACAGACTTAAGCATTGCTACGAGTGAGAAAGTTTCATCGTAGTCAACTCCTTGAACTTGTTGAAAACCTTTCGTGACCAGTCGAGTTTTGTAGACAATGACTTTATGATTAGCGTTAGTCTTCTTCTTGAAGATCCATTTATTTTAAATGGCTTGTAGACCATCGGGCAAGTCCACCAAAGTCCATACTTTTTTCTTATACATGGATCCTATCTCAGATTTTCTCGGCATTCTGGGAACAGGGGTCCCCAGACTTGCCTGCCTGCGGCCTGCGGTGTGGCTCAAAGGGGGCCCAGCGCGGCCCATCTTCATCAACGCAAGCTCAAGACCCTCGCCATGGGCCAAGCCTCGCGTGGCGGACGACAAGGAGCTTCCTCAGGCACGGCCTCATCAGGGGGGCTGACGAGGAGGCGGAGATTTCAAGGCGGGATACCTCGTGAGGTGCCCATGACACAAACCATGACGACCAAGGGCGCCAGTCGGGTGCCAGCCCGCGCAGTGTCCTCCTTTCCTCTTTGGTGCAAAGGGAGCAAGCGCAGGCGAGAGCATCAAGCAAAGGCACCCATTTCGGTGCAACGAGACCAAGACCAGGCCAACGGCAGGGAGGAAGTCATTGTGGAGCCCAAGCACGCGTCACCACCAGAGCCTTTGACAGGCAAGGACCAACTTTAGTCAGGATAGGTGTACCCGCTGTTCGCCTTCAAAATGGCCAATTGTTGACGCCCTTCCCACTCAATATTTGGGGAGAGGTTCAGGGCCTTTGCCTATAAATAGGACTAGCCACCCTCAGGGTAGGGGCATCTAGAATCTGGATCCTTACCAAGAAACCAGTAGGTAGAGCGACTGAACTCCTCCTAGCAGTTCATCGCATCAGTCAAGAACAGACCCTCGCGAGGCTGTTCTTCCTTGTATTGTTCATCATCAGTCCAAGAGGCAATCCACCACACCACACACTGGAGTAGGGTATTACACCACAATGGTGGCCTGAACCAGTATAAACCCCGTGTGTCTTGTGTTGATTCTTTCGTAGTTTAGATCCTAGCGATTCGGCGAGGAGCAGGTAGATACAGGGCGAAACCTCTGCGCGCACCCCAGTGTTCGAACTAGGGGTGGAAACGGATCGGATGTGGATCGGATAGTCCTCTTACCACTTTCATTTTCATATTTTCAAAATGAATACGAATGCGAATACTGATGTTATCGGATACGGATGCGGTCCGAATGTTATTCGGATACGGATACGTATCGGATGTTTTGTTGATTCGGAACGGATATGAATAATAGCGACGTATTGCTTTTGTATATTAGTCAATAGCTACGTTTCATGAAATAATCAACTTGTGACATACAATAAGCCAATGGTAAATAGGTTTATGATTAAACACTATGGTAATGCATGATAGTTTCTACGTTTAATCATAAAAAGGGTAAAATTTGACCACTTATTTGGCTTTTATGTTGAATAATTGAAATATTGGGGCTAGAATTTTGAAAATTACCTTCCATAATTTTATTCGGATACGGATATATCCACTTCCATATCCATATTTCTGTGAAAATATCATACCATATTTTATTTTTTATTTGTTAAATAAATTCGGATACGGATTATTTCCATTTCCATTTTGGTTCAGATGCGGATGTGTCGGATACGAATAGGCATTTTATCGAATACGAATATCAGATATTTCGGATTATCCGCTACCACTTTCCACCCCTAGTTCGAACCTCAAGGGTCTGCCAGAACCCGAAATCCGACATTTGGCGTGCCAGGTAGGGGTGCGCCGGAATTCGTCTCCCGTCGCCCTATTCTTCTCCGACCATCGCATCCATGTCAGACACTCGTCGGGCCCGCGCCGAGCGCCGAGCCGCCCTCGCTTCTCGTGTCCCCCAGACGGCTCCCGTCGGCGGGCGCCCTCGTCGTTCCCGTCACTGCCGTCAGCGCTGCCACCGCCCGGCGAAACGAAAGCAAGCATCGCCCCAGCAGCCATCCATGAGGCGAGGCGGCCGCCTTGCTACCCCTCGCTCACCCTGCTGGTTCGCCGTCCCGCGCGCCCAGCCATGGAAACTCGAGCTGCGCTCATCGCGGCATATGAGCTCCTGCGCTACCATGTCGGCAGCGTCTACGAAGAGTGGCTTGATCGAGTCGCCGAGCTCGTCCGCGCTGCTGGGGGCTCCCCCGCGCCGTCCTTCCCGCTACACCGCACCCCGCCCTGCGCAGGCAATGAAGCTCCTGGGGCGCCTCAGCCGCCTCCCCATCAAGAAGGCGCCCTAGCCCCAAAGCTTGCCCTGGCGGAACCCGCTCCGTCGGCGCCCAGTAGCAGCAGGGCGAGCTGCCAAGAAGTCCCTCGCCCTCGAGAAGCTGCCCGAGTGCTCCCTGCTCCAGCACGTCAAGACCCCGCGCTGCTCCCAGCTGCAGTGCATGGGGACCCACAGGACCAAGCTCTTCATCGCCCAAGGCCTCCCATGGTGTAGGATCGAAAGTATGTCTAGAGGGGGGTGATTAGACTACTTGACAATTTAAAAGTTTAGCCTTTTGATTAGGACAAGTTTTTGGCAAGTTCACAATGATGACCAAGTCAAGTATCACCCTACACATGCAATTCTAGAGTAATGGCAGCGGAAAGTAAATTGCACATGTAGTAAATAGAGGTGGAGAAGAGCAAGCGCAATTTGGAGACACGGAGATTTTCTCGTGGTTCCGATAGGTGGTGCTATCGTCAATCACGTTGATGGAGACTTCAACCCACGGGAGGGCACGGCTGCGAGAGTCCACGGAGGGCTCCACCCACGAAGGGTCCACGAAGAAGCAACCTTGTCTATGCCATCATGGCATACGCCCACGGAGGACTAGCCTTACTCGGGGTAGATCTTCACGAAGTAGGCGATCTCCTTTCCTTACAAACTTCTTGGTTCAACTCCACATCTTGTGGAGGCTCCCAAGCGACACCTAACCAATCTAGGAGGCACAACCCTCCAAAAGGTAATAGATGGTGTTGGTGATGATGAACTCCTTGCTCTTGTGCTTCAAATGATAATCTCCCCAACACTCAACTCTCCTCACTGATTTGGCTGTGGTGGAAGAAAGGATTGAGTGGAAAGCAACTTGGGAAGGCTAGAAATCAAGTATCATATGGTGGGAGTGGAGCAACTTGATCTCAACACAAGGGTAGGTAGTTTTCTTCTCGAAATGTAAGGTAGGAGTGGTAGTTCTTTCGATGCCTCTCTCCACGAATGAAGAGGAGGTGGAGGGTATTTATAGCCTCCACTCAAAATCCAACCGTTACACACATTTGACCAATCTCGGTCGGACCGAAGTTGACAACTCGGTGAGACCGAAAGTTCAAATCTTGTGAGCGTTGGGATTTTAGTGGGACCGAAAATACAATCTCGGTGAGTCCGATTCTTCCAAAGACTAGGGTTTGCCATTCTCGGTGGGACCGACTTTATCATCTCGGTGACACCGATTTGATTCTGAAGGTTCTGAAGGTTGGCAACACTAGTTTGGTGAGACCGAGTTTGGAATCGGAAAAACCGAAATTACTAGGGTTTGGCTTTGTGGGTGAGGTGGTTCATCTCGGTGTGGTGAGTTTATGAAATCGGTGGGACCGAGATTACTTATGAGTATATGTTGGAATGAAAGATTGCTGATGGTTTGGGAGATAGATCACTAAGCACTTTGAGCAACCAGATCATTATCATAACCTCATCCCTTTTAATAGTATTGGCTTTCCTATAGACTCAATGTGATCTTGGATCACTAAACCAAAAATGGAGTCTTGAGCTTTTGCCAATGCTTTCCTTAGCATCTTGAGGGGTCCACATCTTGAGTCATTGCCATACCCATATCTTTGAACTTTCGAAATGATACTCAAGAAACTATTAGTTCAATGATATATATGTTGTTATTAATTACCAAAACCACACGGGGATTAGTTGCACTTTCAATCTCCCCTTTTGGTAATTGATGACAACATATAGATCAAACTTCGACAAATGATATAATCAATGAATGATATCGTCGCTTTGAGAAGTATGTGATAAGCAAGAGCTCCCCCTAAATTTGTGCATTATTTAAGATTTGCGTTTGAATGCAAATGCACAATCGATTAGGATCATGGGTCACTCTTCCATGTCACATACATCTTGGCGGAGCGCACAAAATGATAAGAATGAATAGCATGCACCCAATCACCAAGACATGAGTAAATGATCATACAATATATGAATAGCATATGATAAGCATTAAGCACACATTAAGGCATAGTATGATCAAGCACTCATCAAAGTAGAGCAAACGTAGTATCAAACACATGGAATGTCTCGGAAAACTCAAAAGTATCTCAAAGAAACCGCAAATGAAACGAAAGAGCAAAAGCGAGACACTCTCTCTCTCGAAGTCCTATGATCTATATAATTTCTCCCCCTTTGGCAACAAGTTACCAAAAAGTTCGAAAGGTATAGAGCTAAACGTCACTAGGGACTCTGCTGGCGGCTCTATGCAGGTTGATGGAGTTGAGATAGCTGCTTACGCAAAGGCTTGGCTGAAGTTTGTGGAGCTGGAGGAGTGGACCTTTGGAGCTGGAGCTGGGCCGAGGGAGGCTGTGCGAGTCTTGATCTGATATACAGGGTGCATCCTTTGGAATAGCAATGATCTGGGTCTTGTGGGAACCGGAGCAGGCTGCTCATAGTCATCTGGACAAGGTCATCCTGCATCTCCTTCATGAGCTCTTCCTTCTCCCTCTTGGCTTCCTCGATATCGCCTCAAGCTTGTTGACGGTGACTTGCACTTGATCGACTTGACATCCGAGCATGGAACTTGTCTTCAACTATCCTCTCAAGACTCTCCCGAGGCTGCACTATCTTTGGCAGGCGTGGTTCAATTCTGGGTAGCTTCAAGGGCTTGTCGGTGTACTAAGGTAGGGGTACCTCGGTACCCCAACTTGTGCAGGCAGCCCCAGCTCCCAGCAGACTAGATCCATCAAATGCTTGCGGAGACCATCTCCGCTCCACACCAAGCCATTCAAGAACAAAGTATATAAGATAGAAGCTCAAGACCCGGCAAGAGGAGCTTGCGGGAAGGCCATTCGGGCTCAAGGCTACATCACTCCTACAGATCCCGGCGAGAGGAGCTCGTCGGGAGGACTAGAAGATCATATCACGAAGACACGCCTCGGCGCTGCTGCCTTTGGCGAGACCCGGGAGGCGGCAAGTCACAGAGCCGACAAGCTCCCGGGCCGGCAAGATCAAGACCCGGCAAGGCGCTTGCCGGGAGAGCTATGCTACGTGCCGCACTCCAGCTCATCTGCCCAGCGTCGCCTCCGGCCTTCTCCGAGGCGGCGTGGCGGATGGCTGTGCTGCATGAGGAATGCGGTGGCACTCCACGGTGGTGGCCGCCGCCCGTGGCGAAAGGAAACGCAATGGCGGGGAGCTTTTGGGGCGGCGGCGACGGGCATTTAATGCTCTTGTCCCCTCTGTCAAAAGTAGGTAGAAAGCACTTGTAGCTGCCTTTGTTCCGCCTTGTTCCAACTACCACCTCTTTTACGTTTTACCCCTCTACCTCACGTTGACACTGTCGGTGACCCTTGCCCTATAAAGGAGGCCCATGCACAGCGAGGGGGTTCCACGGTAGCTACTCGTGAGGATCATTCGCCACTCTCGCGTGAAGGTTGAACCCCAGCAACTCTAGCGCTGGGATTGGCGGTTTCACACACCACTCCACCGTTTGCTCGCATTCTTGAGCAAGATCTAATACAACACAATGCAGCGGTAGGGTTTCTGCGACCATCGCGGCCGAAGCTGGGTAAAATCCCGCGTGCATCGCCTCGATCTGCTCTCCGCGCAGCCTCCGCCCCGTACCGAACACACGAAGGGGCCCCGGCCCCATAGGTGCCGCGCCACCCATCGGCGCGACATCTCTGGCGCGCCAGGTAGGGGGCGTCGAGGTTCTGCGAACCTGATCCGGCGTTCGCGCAAAGACTCTTCATCAACCTCTCCGGCTTCATCAGCAGCTTCGCCGACAACTACGCCATGGCCCGAAGGCGAGAGCTTCGGTCGCGGACCCATCTCCGTCTTCCCGCCTCCACGAAGCCAGCGGCGGCGGAGGAGCGCGGTGGAAAGGTGGACACGGCGGCGCTCGCGGTGCCACGAATCGAGGGCAGGGCGGAGGACCACGCCTCGGCCTCCGTAGATCCACGTCCATCTCAGCGCACGGCGACCAGCAGCGCCATACCGCGAGAGGTGGTATCCGCTTGTTGGAACGAGGACACGTCGGAGGCTCGCGAGATGTTCCGGACCCCGTCCGGACACGGCAAAGCGGCGGCGCGGGGCGAGACCTGCTCCTTCCAACACTGTCGGAAGCCCGAGCGCGTCCCGCTCCCCGCGCCGCTCGCTCCCGCTTCCCTCCACTCCTGCGGAAGCGCTCACGAGAGCGCAAATGCTCCTCGACTTCCCTCCGGCGGCGGACAAGGTCGAGGACTGGAGGGCTACCATCCAGAGCCTGGTCGCCTTCGCCAACAACGACCGTCAACAGCGGCCTGCGGCCTCGCGGCCGCGGCAAGCGGGGAAGGCGAAGGCCTGCGGTGACAAGACCGCCGGGGGTGCAACTACCGTGCACTCCCCGCCGCGGAAACGAAAGACGCCGCCCCGCCGGAACAACGCCGACGACGGCTCCACGGCATCGTCGGACCCGCGGGCTCGTCGAGATCAACGTCGAGTCCTCGGCAATGGCGGCAAGAAGATGCCGGACCACGATCGGCGTCGCCGAGGGACTCGGCGACAATCTGATCGAGCTGGAGAACCTTGTCGAAGTCGCGACGCCCGGCGAGCGAGCGACTTACCCGTCTGCGGCAGAGCTGCCAGCGTTCACCCATGAAGCTGCGGCGCGTCGATGGCCTAGCATGAAAAACTTCAAGCCCGGCGTGCGGAAAAATACGGCGGCAAGACACACCCTCGGAGTTTCTCGATATCTACACCATCGCGGTGCGAGGCTGCGGGCGCGACGAGAAGATTCGGCGAACTACTTCCGCTCGTGCTTAGGCGAGCGTTCGTTCTTGGCTTATGCACTTGCCGAGGGCTCCATTTCCTCTTAGGCGGATCTTTGTCATCGGTTTGTTGGTGCCTTCCTTTGGCGGCCACAAACCCCCCGACCAAGAAAGTGATCTCCACATTTTGGCCCGAAGGAAGGAGAATCGCGCAAGTACATCCAACGCTTCAGCCGTGTGCAACACAACATCCCGGCGTCCACCCTGCCGCGGTTATCGGTAGCGTTCCACGAGCGTGCGTAACCGCCGCATGCGTGAAGAGATGGCGATGACCAAGATCCGGGATGTCGTGAGCTTTATGCCCTGGTGATAAATCGCCGCAGCGGAAGAGGAGGAGGCTTCCGGGGAGGATCTTTGGCGCAGAGGGGGCGACTCGGCAGCGTCGCCCGGCAAAAAGCGCGGCGGCAGGTCTTCGGAAGAAGAACAAGGAGCAGGTGCTTGCCGTCGAAAAGTCCGGCAAGGAAGCTCCGCCAAGCAAACACAGGTTGGCAGTTCGGCAAGGAGCTTGCCTGTGGCGGCAGCCGACAAGCGGGGCGCCCGGCAAGAAATCTGCAAAATCCACCGCACCAAAGGCCACGACCTCTACAAGCGCAAGCGCGTCGATTATCTCGTCGAGCAGCGAAAGCTAATCTGAGGCGCGACAAGGAGAGGGCCCAAGGTGGCGGAGGAGAACCGAGCAAGCGGCCGTTAAATCGGTCGGGGAGGACCTCCGGCAAGGCCAGCGGCGACAAGGTGATCGACCTTCTCGGAGCCGCGACAAGGATGAAGAAGGCGGCGAAGAGGGCGTGGAGGATGAGGGCGACGGTGAGCAGGAATTTCAGAAGGCCACGGAGGTCTGTGCGTTGGCGGTGGCGCCGCTACACACCTCTCACCGCCAACTAAAGCGGTGGGCACGTGAGGTGAATGCGGCGAGCCGCCCATGGAATCACGCAGACTCCTCAAATGGTCAAGACGCCCATCATTTTCGATCTTGAGGATCACCCGACCGCACCACCGCGGTCGGGTGCCTACCGATCTGGTCTCGCCCACCATCCGCAACCTCAAGGTCACCAAGATGTTGGTCGACGGCGGGGCGGGCTGAACTTGATTTCTCTGCCGTGATCAAGAAACTCCAAATCCCGGATAGCGAGCTCGAAGAGACCGGCCCCTTCAAGAATCAACCCGGGAGGAGCAGGCCCAAGGAAAAATCACCTTGCGGTGACCTTTGGCGGGGGTCAACTTCCGGGACCGGCGCATTACTTTCGGCGTTGCCGATATTCCGTTGCCATACTGGCGGGATACTCGGCGTCCGCCCTCGCCAAGTTCATGGCGGCTTCCCATTACGCCTATACGCGTGCTCAAGATGCGGGTCCGATAAGCATCATCACCGTCGCAGCGACAAGAAAAGGCGCGCTTATCTGCACCGACCAGATTTACGGGATGCGGCGCGGCGGCCGACAAGGATGCACTTGCGCTGAAGTTCCCAAAGGAAAAAAGCGAAGACCAAATGCGGCAAGCGCTCCGGGGCCCACTCGGCAAGCGCACCCCTCGGTGTTGCGCTGCTAGCGAGGGCGCCCGTCGAGCTCCACGGCAAGGATAAAAGGGATGGCTGCTCCGCGGCAACCAAGAAGGTGTCCGCCAAGGAGGGCGGCAGCTGGTGGTACCTTCACCATCGATTGCCACGCTTGACGACAAATAGGAAAGCGCTCGTTGCTTTCTCGCGGCGAATGTCGATGTGTTTGCATGGCAGCCATCGACATCCCGGTGTTCCTGGAAGGTAATTGAGCACAAGCTTGCCGTTTGCCCCATCGCGGCCCGTCAAGCAAAAAGTGAGGAAACAAGCCGTGGGCGCCAAGAGTTCATCAATGAAGAAATCAAGAAACTAGAGGCAGCGAGGCCTAGTCGGTGTGATCCATCCGGCGTGGCTAGCAAACCCGGTTATCGTGCGCAAGGCCAATGGGAAATGGAGACTATGTATTGACTTCAGCGATGTGAATAAAGCATGTCCCAAGGATCCGTTCCCTTGCGGCGCATCGACAGATTATTGACTCCACTGCGGATGTGAGCTACTCGCTTTCTTGATGCGTACTCGGGCTATCACCGGATCTTCATGGCCAAAGAAGATGAAGAAAACTGCGTTTATCACTCCATGTGGCACCTATTGCTTCATCGCATGCCATTTGGGCTGAAGAATGCAGGTCAGCGTTTGCGAGGGTAGTGTATACTGCTTTTGAGCCACAGATCCACGAAATGTAGAAGCTTACATGGATGACATCGTGGTGAAGAGCAAAACAAGGATACACTGATTCAAGATTTAGAAGAGACATTCGAGAATCTGCGCGGGATCTGATTAAAATTGAACCACGAGAAGTGCGTCTTTGGGGTTCCCTCCGGCAAGCTTCTCGGGTTCTTTGTGTCGCAGAGAGGGATCGAAGCCAACCCCGATAAGATTAAAGCAATCGAGCAGATCCAAGCCCCAAAGCGGGTCAAGGATGTCAGAAGGCTCGCAGGTTGTGTGGCTGCCCTCAGTAGATTCATTTCAAAGTCTGCCGAGCGCGCCCTGCCTTTCTTCAAAATCTTGAAGAAGGCAGGGCCCATGAAGTGGACTCCAGAAGCGGAGACAGCGCTGCAAGACTTGAAACATTACATCCTCCACTCCAATACTTGTCGCACCTAAACCACGGGAGAAATTGCTGCTATACCTAGCGGCAACCAACCAAGTGGTTAGTGCTGCGCTAATAGCGGAGAGGAGTCCGACGAGGAGGCTGCTCCACCGCAAGCCAGCCCGGCGACAAGCGAGGGGCTGTTCCGACAAGCCCGGCCCCGGCGAGGACAGCCTGCAAGCAGGAGCAAGGCGAGTCTTGGAAAAAAGATGGTGCAGCGTCCGGTATATTTTGTAAGCTCCTTCTCGAGGAGCGGATCAAGATACTCCGGTGTACAAAAGTTGCTTTTCGGCCTTCTCATGGCCTCAAGAAAGCTCGCCATTACTTCAAGCACACGAGATAACAGTGGTCACTCGCTTCCGCTGAAGAGGATATTGCACAACCCGAAGCAACAGGCAGGATCGTTGAGTGGGCCTTTGGGTTGTCGAGCTTCGGACTCAAGTTTGAAAGTACTTCAACCATCTGAGCAGACTCTGGCAGAATTTATAGCAGAGTGGACCCCAACACGATGAAGAAGTTCAAGAAAAAGTACACCCGCACAAGGAAGCGGCAGTGAATGGGTAATGTACTTGATGGTGCCTTCTCCCTACAAAGGCGCCGGTGCGGCGTCGTACTCATCGCACCCACGGAGAGCACCTCAAGTATGTTATCGGATGCACTTCCCAAGAGAGCAGCGACAAACAACACCGCTGAATCGAGGGCTTGCTTGCGGCCTCGAGATTGCGGTCGAACTTAGGATCAAGAAGTTGATCGTGCGGGGAGATTCGGTTGGTGGTCGGCAAGTTAACAAGAACTATCGAGCCCTTTGATGGAAGCCTATGTAGATGAAGTGAGGAAGCTTGAGGAGCACTTTGAAGGTTTGCAGATGGAACACATTCCGAGAGCTCGAGAATGAAATTGCGAGACGGCCTTTCAAAGTGTGCTTCAATGAAGTTACTGTGGAACCGAGGACCTTCTTGCTCAAGCTGACTCAGCCCTCCGTTGCACCATCAATTGGGCAGTCCAAGAAAGAAAGTTGATATCCGGCGACTACTTGCGGCGGACCTCCCCGAGGCCGCCGCCAAGGTCCCAGGATCAACCTCGAGCGAGGAACAATCTGCTCCGCCGATCATCGGATCTGTGCGATCGAAGCAAGTGTTCCCGACAAGCCTTGCCCGGCAAGCTTGCGGCGGACCTTCAGCTCGGCGAGCAGAGATCCTGCCGTAGAAGCGGAGGTTCCCGCGGCCCTCATGCCTTTAGTCCTTGCCGTGAACCCGAGCTCCGGCATGGGCGCAGCAGATCGTCCGTTTCTTGCAAAGCTGGAGAACTTCCAGCGACCACGAAGAGATAGAAAAGATAACCCGAGCGGTCAAGTATGTACCGGTTAAGTGGACAACGAGCTGCATGTCTGAAGAAGGCTCAATGGTATCAGATTGAAGTGCATCTCTAGGGAAGATGGACAACAGCTGTTGGCAGAGATTCACGGAGGCATCTGCGGCCACCACATTGGCGCAAGGGCACTTGCCGGAAAGGCTTTCCGGCAAGGGTTCTTTTGGCAAGAAGCCCTCCAGGATGCAACTGCACTAGTAACCAAGTGCGAAGCGTGTCAGTTCCATGCAAAGCAAATTCATCAGCCAGCTCAAGCTCTCCAAACAATCCCTTTGTCACGGCCCTTCTCGATGCAGGGGCTCGACATCCTCGGCCCCTTCCCCGTGCCGTCGGGGCTTTGAATACTTATGCGTAGCGATCGACAAGTTCACAAAGTGGCGAAGTAGAGCAGTGAGAAAGGTGACAACCTGATCGGCGATCAAGTTCTTGGTCGATTGTATGCCGTTTGGGATCTAACGGATTATCACCGACAACGGTACACAATTCACCAGCCGCACCTTCATGCAATATGTCCAAGACCTTGGCGCCAAGGTGCATTTAAGCTTCATTGCTCACCCAAGGAGCAGCGGTCAAGCGAAAGGGCCAATCGCGGAAGTGCTGCGCGGACTCAAGACAAGAACTTTTCGACGGGCTGCGCAAGTGCGGAAGAAATTGGATAGAGGAGCTGCGGCGGCTCTTTGGTCAATCGAGCGACACCAAACCGAGCCACCGGGCAGACACCCTTTGCTCTAGTCTATGGAGCGAAGCAGTTCTCCCCACGGAACTTCGTATCACGGATCTCCTCGAGTGCTCGCTTATGATGAGCTTGAGCAAGAGCAAGCTGCGACAAGATGGCGCATTGCTCCTCGAGGAAGGGCGTCTCGAGCTCTTTGTCTGAGCTGCTCGATACCAGCAAGCCTTGCGCCGCTACCATAGCCGCAAGGTCAAAGCCGAGAGCCTCGAGGAAGGCGACCTTGTTCTTCGGCGTGTTCGATCCGCCAAGAATTCCAACAAGTTGGCGCCGAAGTGGGAAGGCCCTTATCGGGTGAGACAAGTCACGAGACCCGGCGCTGTCCGACTCGAGACCGAAGAAGGCTTGCCAGTGAGTAATTCCTGGAACATAGAGCATCTTCGCAAGTTCTACCCATAAGGCGCGGTTGCCGTGATCCGCTCCGGCAACCACCTTTTGTACAAAAGCTTTGCCGCCGTTGCATGTAACCCTTTGTACAAAGCGAGGCGCAGACCCGTGCAGCAATAAAGTTTCCGTGTCTTGCGTTATTTGCCTTTTTTCCATGCTCTTCTTTGCTATTTGCATGAATTATTTGGCATCTTTCCGTATGGCACACATGTCCGACAAGCAATAGCGCGTCAAAAAACTACGTGCCCGTCCTCTTCTTTTTTCTCCTTATTTCTTAAGCAAAAGAAATGTTCCTCCCGCACAAGTTTGCGGGGGAGGAAATGAAGGATGAACCAAGCACTCCAAGTGCTGTTCAAGAAAGAGAAGCCTGCCGGAGAACGCGCAGGTCACGAAGGCTAAGTTGTCGGGATTTGCGCAGCTCAAAATTTTAAATTTTGAGATTGCCTTCCTTGAACAACCACACCTTGTATGGAAAACCTGTGCTCGGAGGAACCTACCGACGGACAGCCGTGCCCTTACCTTGCGTTCGAGTCGACTCTGCAAGTTAAGTGTGTTCTTGTTGGCAGCGGCAAGGTTGCTTGCGGTAAGACCTTGCCCTTGCGGCAAGTCTTTCCTAAAGCATAAGGTTGAAGCGTCTGAGTTGAGAATCAAAACAAGGGAGTTGATTCTGCGATCATTGATCGAAATAAAGGTAAATATCCTACAAGGGATAACTTGTCGCGTAACTAATAAGTTCATAGCGACACATGCAGCGACAAAAGGAAACAAAGATAAAAAAGGCCTAGTCTCTGCGGCCGCCCTCCATCTGGGGATCTTGTTCACTTTGGCGATGATGTGGGCGACCTGCTCCTTCAAGGCCTCCATGTCGCGTCGGCCGGCAAGCTGCGAAGGGCGTTGGAGAGGTTTATACCGGGGTTGCGGTATCGATCTTCGTCGACCGCGCTCCATGGTTCCCAGCTTAACAGCGCCCCTCCTCGGCGAGCTCTTGTGGGATCTTCTTCGTCCATGATTTGCGAGAGCTGGCGCGACCCCCGAAGAAGAGGCTGAGCTTGGCCTTGTGGCGAGGTTTGGATCCGGGGAATAAATGAGGTGCTCAACTTGGCGCCAGAGCTCTCTGGTCAATGGCGGTTGCGGAAGACACCAATTCCTCGGTCCATATCTCAACGATCTGGCGGAAATCCTCGGCTGCTCTGTTGGCGCCCGGCCACTAAGGATCGCTCCTCACGGAGCTCTTCCTTGATTTGGTTTCTGGGCCGGGCAGCCTCGGCGAGTCCATCGTACAGAAACTTTCGCTCAAGATCCTCGGCGGAATCCTTGGCGGCCTTCAACTCGTCGCCCTTCTCGCGAGACGCACTTTGGAGCTCGAGTTGGTGTGAGTGAATTTCTCGCGCTCCGTGGCAGCGGCGATCTTCTCGAGTCCACCTTCAACAGCTCCTCCGATTCGCGACCTTGGCGGCGAGGTCCTCCTTGGCAGCCTCCGGCCGCCCTTGGCGTCTTCGCTTCCTTCAACTCCCGCCAAGGGCTTGCTCCCGTCTTGGCGAGGTCTTCCTCGTGGGCGTCGAGGCGACCTTTAGCTGGTTGAGCTCCCCTTCTGCCGGGACAGCTCCACCCGGCGAGCCGTTCTGCTCCTCGGCCTCGGCTTTCTCCAACAACCACTCTTCATCTTGCCCGGCGAAGCTGCTCGCGCCTCTCCGACACCTCGCGGAGAGCAGCTTGATTAGCGGCGCGAGCTCCGCCGCGCGTTTCTCCATCTCTCGGCGGCCTTAGCGGCAAGGGCCTCCCGGGAAGCAAGCCGCTGCTGGCCCGGTAAAGGGCGAGGATCTGGTGAAGCGGCTTCTCCTCATCGAGACCCGCCGCTCCCTTGAGCCCCTCGGCGACCTTCAAACCAGCGAGGCGAGGATCTCCCGTCGAAAACCGCCCTCGCTGGCGCCCGCGACGAAGCCCGGCATCTGGATAAAGACGCCGTTGGGGGCTTCAAGTAGCAGCCGGGCGTTCTGCTTCAGCGGAGGGTCGGCGACCGGCACGGCGCAGCGCTCCGCAGCCTCCGGGCGGTGGTGCGCTTGCCATCCTCCTCTGCGGCCGCTGCGTGGAAGCGAAGCGCAGTTTCGCACGCGTGTGGTTGGCGGCTCCGCGCGTCCTCGGCAGCAGGAGCACCATCGCCGTCACCATGCCGTCCTCCTCCTCCCCGGCAGCGACCTCCGTCTCCATCCGCTCCGGGGAGGATCTAGAAGAAGAAAAAAAAAAGCAAAAAGCGGTTCAAGCAAATATCCAAAAGAGGCAACACCGAGAAAGGCGAAATCGCAGAACTTACCTTGGTGGGCGTCTTGTGGCGAGCTCTCTTCTTGGGAACCATCCCTTGCGAATGCCGCCCTCGTCGGGCTACTACGCCCTTGGCGGAGTACCCGCCCTTGTCGGGGCGCTCTCCCTTGCCGGGAATCCGGCCTTGGCGAGATGGAGGGACTGCTGCTCCTCGGGGCAACCTCCGGATGCTCTGTTGCTGCGGCTCCATCCTGCGCAAGTCAAGACAAACACATCAAGATATTGGGACAAGATAAAGCTATCGAGATGTACCCGCAAGCGAAGGTGCGGAACCCGGACTTCTGTTGGGGGCTGCTGAGGGGCTGCTCCTCGGGGCGGCGCTTCTGGTCCGGCAAGCTCGGGTCGGGCGTCTCCGGCCCCTCGACAGCGAGTCGTCCGCGATCTCGACCACGGGCGCCTTGGCTCTCTTCGCCGCCCGCTTCGATCAAGGTCTGAAGTCAATACAAAAAGCAAGATTAGCATCGGCAATGACCAAGGCGAAATTTAAGAAGATGAAGGTCTTGGGGACTCCTCCTGTTCCTCCTCGTCGTCATCGCTCAAAGGCGGAGAAGTCGTACCGCACTGGGATGCATCGGTGTGAGGAGCAGGAGGCAAGGCCCCTCTCGGCGCTTGGCGGTCCTCGGGCACAGGGGCTGCGAAGACCCGGCCTGTGGCGGTCGAAACCGAGAAGTGGGCGGAGCCGCCGCCCGCTCGAGGAGGCCCCGACCGCTCGGCGCCGACTTATGGGGCGCCTTTTCTGTGGCCTGCCCGCGGGCCGCCTCCGCCACATCTGGTGCGCTGGTCGCTCCCGGCACGGCTCGACTCCCCCGGGAAGCTCGCGCTGCCCGGCGAGCTGGCAGTTGCCGGGGGGCTTGCGTACTTACCTCCGCCGCAGCCTTGCGGAGGCGCTTCAGCGGAGATCGCTTGGGGCTCGCCTGGCGGGAGGTTTCCGGCGGCGAGAGGCGTCGTCGTCATAAAGGTCCGTGGACCCCCGGCATCATCGGCGACGCGGCGTTCTCCCCTCCTCCTCGCCCGGCTGGCTCGCCGGGCTCGGCACCGTGCTGCGACCCCTTTACCTTTGGCGCCCGGCTCCCTCCGGCGCCTCTGCTCCCCTCGGCGGCGCCACCGCTTACGCGATTTCAGCCACGATTCCATGGATCCCGGAGTGCCTCGGAGAAGGGACCCGGCAAGCGCGGGAGGAAGTTTCAGCAACCGCAGATCTCCGCCGCCTCCGTTTGGTAGGACTTCTCCGCAGCCTCCTCCTCCTCGGGCGTGCAATCGATTCTCCTGCCGCTGCGGCTGCAGCGGCAACCTCTTCAACCCGAGAGGCTATGTACGCGATCTCTGATCCGTGGTGTCCCGTGTCAGCCCGCGGATCTCGTCCTTGTTTTTCGCCACCTCCTCGAGGGTGTGAAGAAGTTGATGATGTCGAGCGGCTTAGGCGGAATCCATGAGCAGCTCACGCCGTGAGTCCTGCGGGCATCATGGCGAGGAGGCGATCGAGGCTACGTTATTGCAAGGGCACCACTCCCGGGAAGCTGAACCACTCTGGATGGGCGGGTCGTATTTAAAAGCTCCGGACCATCCCCTCAGCTCAGCGTCGTGAAATTGAAGTTCAGCCGGTCGCAGCCTCATTATATCCCCGCGCGCCATACTCCCGAGCCGGCCTTTTACTGTCTTGGAGGCGTCGGCGGCGGAGAAAGTCTGCGCCTACCGCTGCAATGGACAGCCCAGCGTGACGGAGGCGAAGGATCCGGATGAGGGCAGCGTCGAGCTTGACGTCGTCGGAGTCAGCTCGCTCCAATCTCGCCCGCTCGATGGGCGTAGTCTGTGGCGGCGGTGAAAGGCTGCGGCTCGTCCTCGGCGATCCAGCACCGGTCTGCGCGCCACTCTTCCCACTTGATGCGGAGCTCCCGGCAAATCTGACTTCTTGAGTTGAGACGGAAAACCCAAGAAATCCCTCCGGGAGAGGGGGGCAGACTCTGCTCTCGGGGTAAAGAAATGCTGAACAGAGCTACATTTTGGTGGATCCCACGAAGTTCTCACACATATGTCGAAAACCGCCATTGTGAGGACGGCGTTGGGGGTGAAATCGAAGGTGGAAGCCATATGTGTGCATAATGGTGCGGAAGAATTCAGAGAAAGGAGGACAAAGACCGCGGTGAAAGAAAGCTGCGAAGAAATGATACCCGCCGGGATAGTTGTCCATGAGATCGGCCGGGTGGGGCTTTGGTCCGAGGATGTCTTTGAGGTCCTCTTGGACCGGAACAAGAAGTACTTGCCCCAGAGCTCGTCCACGCCGAGCAGCGGCGGGAAGACGATGTTCTCCCTCCGCATCTGGCGAGCTCTTCCGCTGCTCGGATTTCTCCTTCTTGGTGCCCTCGCCTTCTCCTTCCCTTCCTGGTCTTGGGGCCATAGCGGCAGCGGCGAGGGAAGGGGGATGAAGGTCCGACGACGCCGTGGACGAAAGAAACAGCGGAGGAGATGCGGAAGCGGAGCGCGAGGAGGGTTTTCTGGCGGAGGAAGAAGAAGCAATGAAAGCAATGAAGGGGAACCGCGCCTGCTTCCTCTGTTTTTATGGGGAAGTGGGGGGGGGGGGCGTCCCGCTCTCCTCATTAAGGGGCGTGGGCACGTCTTATCCTGACGCCGCAATCGGCGTGCTCTGCTGCTGCGGGAGGGCGGCGAGGCGGAGTGGATTCGACGGGCGTGGGGCTTCAGCGCCGTGCACTATCTTGGGCCTGGCCCAACAGCGCTCGGCACCGTGTATGGCCCAGGCCCGGGGGCTCCTGTCGGTGTACTAAGGTAGGGGTACCTCAGTACCCCAACTTGTGCACGGGCAGCCCCAGCTCCCCAGCTAGATCCATCAAATGCTTGCCGGAGACCATCTCCGCTCCACACCAAGCCATTCAAGAACAAAGTATATAAGATAGAAGCTCAAGACCCCGGCAAGAGGAGCTTGCCGGGAAGGCCATTCCAGGCTCAAGGCTACATCACTCCTATAGATCCCCGGCGAGAGGAGCTCGTCGGGAGGACTAGAAGATCATATCACAGAAGACACGCCTCGGCGCGCCTTGGCGAGACCCGGGAGGCGGCAAGTCACAGAGCCGACAAGCTCCGGGCCCGGCAAGATCAAGACCCGGCAAGGCGCTTGCCGGGAGAGCTATGCTCGTGCCGCACTCCAGCTCATCTGCCTGCCACGTCGCCTCCGGCCTTCTCGAGCAGCGTGGCGGATGGCTGTCTTTGCATGAGGAATGCGGTGGCACTCCACGGTGGTGGCTTCGCCGCCGTGGCGAAAAAAGGAGACGCAATGGCGGGGAGCTTTTGGGGCGGCATGACGGGCATTAATGCTCTTGTCCCCTCTGTCAAAAGTAGGTAGAAAGCACTTGAGCTGCCTTGTTCCTTGACTGTTCCAACTACCACCTCTTTTACGTTTTACCCCTCTACCTCACGTTGACACTGTCGGTGACCCTTGCCCTATAAAGGAGGCCCATGCACAGCGTGAGGGGTTCCACGATCGCTACTCTCGCGAGGATCATTCGCCACTCTCGCGTGAAGGTTGAACCCCCAGCAACTCTAGCGCACAGGATTCGCCGGTTTCACACACCACTCCACCGTTTGCTCGCATTCTTGAGCAAGATCTAATACAACACAATGCAGCAGTAGGGTTTTCTGCGACCATCGCGGCCGAAGCCGGGTAAAATCCTCGTGCATCGCCTCGATCTGCTCTCCGCGCAGCCTCCGCCCCCGTACCGAACACACGAAGGGGCCCCGGCCCCATAGGTGCCGCGCCACCCATCGGCCGCGACAGAGCTGTTCTCCAACACTCTTGGGTTTTGATGCTGCTGCTGCTTCCTTCTCAGCTTTAGTTTGTTTGGCAGCTTCAGACTTAGCTTGACCTTCAACAGACGTGGGATCATCCTCGGTCATCACAACTTCATTATCCTCATGCTCAGCTGCGGTGGCAAGTGGGGTCTATCCAACAAGTAGGTGCCGTGCCAAACTTGGCATTGATAAGCATCTGAATGTGCGGGCAAAACCACATGAACTCTTCAGTGCTGCTCTGTCCTCTTGATAGTCTCAACTATCAGGTCCATCACCTTGAAAGGTGCCTTATGATCTAGAATATGCAGCATGTTGATGGAATAGCCTCTTATCATGCGATGATCTCGGACTTGGGCATCAAGGTATGCCTCGAATTGTGTTAGTGGTTGGGAGACCTGCTGGAGGTGATACATCGAACCGAGCTTCGAACTCTACATCCTTAGTTGGTACCTCATTGTACATATTTTTCATAGACTCATGGTTTTTCTTGGGAATTCCATAGACATCAACATCATCTTCTCTTTGCCTTTGGAGCATTCAGAAGTGCAGCCCACTCTTCAACAGTTGAAGAGAATCTCGGCCTTCATCATCCATACAATTACGCCATCTGGATAGAAATGAGTCTGTGGCATAGAATTGCATGATCATCTCATCATTCCAAGTCATGGGTTTCGACCAACGAAATCTGCAACACCACATGCGGTGAAGCTCTCATGCACATGTGGAAAGTAGTCTGTGCTCTTCCTTTGTCAATATATGCCCAATCAACATATCTAGTGTCAAGAATAATGGGCTTCTTGTCCATGAGCACGATCTCATAGAAATCTTCTTTGCTCTCGGTGTGGAACCTTGAATCAACAGCAGTCCTTCTCCTTATGGCATATGGATCAGCTTGCCTCCATAGCACGAGACCTTTGTCTTTCCTTTCCTTCATGTTTTCAGCTCGAGGATGAGCATCATTGTGACAGCAATCTCGGCGGAGTTTCAACAATACATGTGCCTCTTCATCGACTCATTGGTGGCACATTGTCTTTCTTCTTCTCTCAAGCGGGAATGTTTCGACTGTTTTCTTGGGCTTGGCAGCAGGCTTGGCTTGAGCTGCCTTTCTTGCCGGAGCTGATGGCTTAGACTTAGTAGGTGCTCGCCTCGATGGCATCACCCATCAACTTAGGCTTCTGAGGAGGCTGGGGTGCTTCCTCATCAGAATCATCATCAGCTTCATCATGCACAATCCTCTTCCTCTTGGAAGTTTTCTTTACCTTGCTGGAGGTTTCTTCTTCCATGCTCAACTTCTTGGCAACTGTGGACTTCTTCACTTTGTTGGTGCCTTTCTTGGTTTGTTGCCCTTGATGCTCTTTGGCAACCACTTTCCTCTTAGGCTTAGATGTGATCTCTTCCTCAGCAATAAAGTCAGAATCTTCTTCATCAGAATTTCTCTTCTTCCTGGCCCTGGTGGCAGCAGGAGGCAAACCACTTGGTGTGCTCCTCTCACCATCATCAGAAAAGCTGCTGGCTTCAGGACTAGTGCCTGCCTCTGGAATCTCAATTGGAGATTCAGATCTGTTCTGGCTGTCACTTGCATCTGACATGGCTGACAACCTGTGAATAGATTAGGTATAGGCAGAATAGAAGAGTTATCACAAACTGCAGAAGATTTTGCAAAAAAAATGAGTTCAAATTTCAGTTTTAGGTTTTCACAGAATGCATTTCGGTCAGACCGAGTCTAAAATTCGGTGAATCCAAGTGTCTAAACAGAACCATTCACACCACTTTCGGTTGGACGAAATGGGTTTCGATCCGCCGAGAACACTAGGGTTTCACTAAATCCTCATTTCGGTCGCACCGATTTGCACAACTCGGTTGGACGAAAAGTGCGAGGCAATGGCGAGGCCAAATCGGTCGATCGAGAATGAAGAATCGGTCACACCGAGATGTGTTCGGCGGAAACCTAACCCTAAAACTTTTACTCGAATTTCGTTCTAAGAACTAATCTGCTGGATAGGAAGATCTCAAACGTGGCAAGAAGCTAGGCAAACCAATCGTGTATTGAATCGGAGGTTGAAACACGAGAGGGATCGAAACTCACCCTAACTTGGTGGAGTTTCTCTACGGCGGCAACGGCGCGGAGAGATTGACCGTTGACGGCCGACGGAGACCCGCGGCGAGGGCGCACAGGCGACGACGGAGACGATCCGGAGACCATGGCGATGGCAGCAAAGGTTTGGGGGCGAGGCGTTTTGAAGAAAGAATCAACGCGCGCTGCCCTCAGGTATATATACCCTTCGGCTGTCGGTGGGACCGAGTTGTAAAACTCGGTGGCACCGAGATGGTTAACTGCAAGCAGTTACTCACTTCGGTCACGCCGAAATTTGCAACTCGGTTTCACCGAGGTGAAAACCTAGATCAATCCAAGTGCTTTCGGTCTGTCCGATTTGAGTGGGTTGGTCCGACCGAAAATACTTAGAAGGTTTTGGAATTTAAGCTTTTGACGGATCGGTGGCTCCGAGTGCTCCTCACTCGGTCTGTCCGAAAAAGACTTGTTCAAAGTTTGTGATATGAGCATGAATAGAATTTGAGACAAGAAAGCATAGATAGCTAGGGGAGGAACTTAGGCATTCTTGTCCATCCATTTGGTCAAAAAGAAAAATCCAAAAGACCATAGCAACAAATGGATGTCCTCGAATGAATAAAATTATGCATCCAACATGCTCACACAATAAGATAGCAAATGAAATATGTGTCAAACATGCACAAACAAAACACTAGCAACTAGCACACAATTTGTCGATGACTAGGTCATCTATATATGAGTATATTGACTTAGGAGTCAAATGAGAACATTTGATCATAGGTCATACTCATCGTTTAAGCACAAGTGGGGTTACCACTTTTACATAAAGCATTAATGTGTTCACATCATTTGAAGATGCTTTAGCTCAAATCTTTAGAGCAAAGCTCCCCCTTGATGTGAAAACCCCTTTTAAAGGGTCAAACTAACCTTGGGTTGTCGAGAAGACTTCATGTAGATGTTGAAGATGTGGATGCTCAATGTTGATGAAGATCATCAAGAGTTGGGAGCAATCCTTTGGATTCGGGCACTTTCAATACCTACATGGGTTAGTCCCACAAGGAACAAACAAGGATATCCATGGACATAGATTGAAGTACAAAATAGATGATGTCCATGAATGCAATGATTACCTTGTCCCTTGACTTACCAACAAGAGGGTTTGTGACTCCATGAACTAGTGCAAGATGTGGAAGTTGATTGCACAAGTTCTTGCCAAAATGAATGTGAGTGAAGTATGTTGGCGGAGTCACCCTCAAGAACTCTCTAGTTCTTCTTCTTCGGGATCCACATCATCTTGATGGGAATCCTTGGGGTAGTAGTTGAGCTTGACGAAGTAGAACTTGACGTTTCCTTGGGAACCCACTTGACCATGGCCTTGGGTGCTTCAATAAATGCATCAATCTCCTCTTGAAGCTTGTCCTTGCCTTTTAGCTTGTGGTCTTGTGGTAGAAGATCATCTTGAGCTTGTTCCACATTGGAAGAAGTAGGGTCATACTTCTCCTTTTGAGAAACAAACTTTGGAGTGGGATATTGACCTTCTTCCCATTCAACAGCCTCGGCGTTGAACTTTCGCTCAAAACCAATTCCTTGATTCTTCCGTGCCTTCCTTGCTTAAGTAACAATTTCCTCAAAGTTCTTGCTTCCGCAAGGCTCTTGTAAACACCTTTCTCTATAATCCCTTTCAATAAACTATTTTCTTGCTCAAGTGTAACTTGGCTTGAAACATTGTTAGTGGAATCAAGAGAACTACTAGAAGCAACAATATTGGATTTAGCATGGTTATTGTTACTACTAGATGAAGAATTTTTCTTATTCTTGTCATGCTTAGTTTTAATAGGTGGCAAGAAATTAGACAAGAGAAGTCGTTTGGCAAGATATGAAGAACTCTTCTTTCGAAGATCGTCATTGATAGCTTTTAGGAACTCATGTTCTTGCTCTAGATTGAGCTTCTCGAAGCGTAGCTTCTCATGAGATCTTAGGAGCTCTCTATGATCTTCTTGAGTTTTTTCATGAGCTAACTTAAGAGTGTTTAGTTCTTTAGTTAGACGCTCAATCTCCTTCATAGCATTGTCATTCGACTCTTCTCGACTATAAAGACTACTAGCATGTTCATCATTACTAGGCTCACTAGATTTGTCATGTAAAAGCTCATCTTCACCAAGCAAGTCATCCTCATCACTATCAAAGTCAATAAATTCAGGGTGTGATACCTTGGGGCCTTTAGCCATGAAGCATCTTCCAATTCCCTCATTTGGTGAATCAAATAAGTCATAGGACTTGGAGTTGGAGGACACGAGAGCAAGACCGGCAACACCTTCATCTTGACTGTATTCTGAGTTGGAGTTATAGCTTCTTTCGGAATGATTGTCGGAGTCGGAGCCGGAGACCCATTCACCTACGTGAGCTTGATATTTTCTTCTTGTGTAGCTCCTTGGTGACTTGTCTTTCCTCTCCGAATCCTTGCTTCTCCGAGAGGATCTTCGTTCATAACGATCATCTCTACTCCTTCTCTCTTTCCGAGGTGACTCTTCTCTTGAGCTTCTTCTTCTTGGAGATTCTTCTCTTCTCTTGTGGGGAGTCGAACACTCATTTGAGTAGTGTCCGGGTCTTCCACAATTGTAGGAGTTTCGATCACGACTAGAAGATCTCTTTTCATCATATGATCTAGACTTTGAGCTTCTTTCCTTGCTTGTACTCTTGTAGAATTTGTTGAAGTTCTTCACCATTAGGCTTATCTCTTCATTGGAAACTAGCTTGTCACTTGAGGTTGTGGGAGCTTCAACTGTAGCTTTGTAAGCACCACTTGACTTGTTGTGAAGCTCTTCCTTATCCTTAAGTGTCATCTCATGAGCAACAATTCTTCCAATGACTTCGGTAGGCTTGAGATTCTTGTAGTTTGGCATCATTTGGATCAAAGTGCACACGGTGTCATACTTTCCATCCAAAGCTCGAGAATCTTCTTGATGATGAATCGGTCGGTCATTTCTTCGCTTCCTAAGCCGGCAATCTCATTTGTGATGAGAGCAAGCCTAGAGTACATTTCAGCGACTCCTTCACCTTCCTTCATCTTGAACTTGTCAAGTTGACCTTGAAGAACATCTAGCTTTGATTCCTTCACGGACTCGGTACCTTCGTGCATTTCGACCAAAGTATCCCAAATCTCTTTGCATTCTCAAGACGGCTGATTTTGTTGAACTCCTTGGGACACAAAGCATTGAAGAGAATGTCACAAGCTTGAGCATTGTTTTGCAACATCCGCAATTCATCCATTGTAGCTTCGCGATCCGAACTTTTCCTTCCTCGAAGAACTCACCTTGCAAGCCAACACAAATAATGCCCCATCGGCGGGGTTATGTCCAAGAATATGCATTTTCATTTTATGCTTCCAACTAGCAAAGTTTGAACCATCAAAGTAAGGACCTCTACGAAAATTACCCTCACTAGACGCCATACTCTCCTAGGTTGTGAAACCAAGCTTATAGAGTCCAATGCAATGGAAACCAATCCAATGGAGACCAAAGCTCTGATACCACTTGTAGGATCGAAAGTATGTCTAGGGGGGGGGGTGATTAGACTACTTGACAATTTAAAAGTTTAGCCTTTTGATTAGGACAAGTTTTTGGCAAGTTCACAATGATGACCAAGTCAAGTATCACCCTACACATGCAATTCTAGAGTAATGGCAGCGGAAAGTAAATTG
This sequence comes from Aegilops speltoides, assembly GCA_021437245.1. Classification (NCBI taxonomy): domain Eukaryota; kingdom Viridiplantae; phylum Streptophyta; class Magnoliopsida; order Poales; family Poaceae; genus Aegilops; species Aegilops speltoides. The sequence continues at coordinate 163,444,254 of CM038144.1, forward strand.
CACATGTAGTAAATAGAGGTGGAGAAGAGCAAACGCAATTTGGAGACACGGAGATTTTTCTCGTGGTTCCGATAGGTGGTGCTATCGTCAATCCACGTTGATGGAGACTTCAACCCACGGAGGGTAACGGCTGCGAGAGTCCACGGAGGGCTCCACCCACGAAGGGTCCACGAAGAAGCAACCTTGTCTATGCCATCATGGCATACGCCCACGGAAGACTAGCCTTACTCGGGGTAGATCTTCACGAAGTAGGCGATCTCCTTGCCCTTACAAACTTCTTGGTTCAACTCCACATCTTGACGGAGGCTCCCAAGCGACACCTAACCAATCTAGGAGGCACCACCCTCCAAAAGGTAATAGATGGTCTTGGTGATGATGAACTCCTTGCTCTTGTGCTTCAAATGATAATCTCCCCAACACTCAACTCTCCTCACTGATTTGGCTGTGGTGGAAGAAAGGATTGAGTGGAAAGCAACTTGGGAAGGCTAGAAATCAAGTATCATATGGTGGGAGTGGAGCAACTTGATCTCAACACAAGGGTAGGTAGTTTTGTTCTCAGAAATGTAAGGTAGGAGTGGTAGTTCTTTCGATGGCTCTCTCCATGAATGAAGAGGAGGTGGAGGGTATTTATAGCCTCCACTCAAAATCCAACTGCTACACACATTTGACCAATCTCGGTCGGACCGAAGTTGACAACTCGGTGAGACCAAAAGTTCAAATCTTGTGAACGTTGGGATTTTCGGTGGGACCGAAAATACAATCTCGGTGAGTCCGATTCTTCCAAAGACTAGGGTTTGCCATTCTCGGTGGGACCGACTTTATCATCTCGGTGACACCGATTTGATTACAGAAGGTTACAGAAGGTTGGCAACACTAGTTTCGGTGAGACCGAGTTTGGAATCGGAAAAACCGAAATTACTAGGGTTTGGCTTTGTGGCTGAGGTGGTTCATCTCGGTGTGACTGAGTTTATGAAATCGGTGGGACCGAGATTACTTATGAGTATATGTTGGAATGAAAGATTGCTGATGGTTTGGGAGATAGATCACTAAGCACTTTGAGCAACCAGATCATTATCATAACCTCATCCCCTTTTAATAGTATTGGCTTTCCTATAGACTCAATGTGATCTTGGATCACTAAACCAAAAATGGAGTCTTGAGCATTTGCCAATGCTTTCCTTAGCATTTTGAGGGGTCCACATCTTCAGTCATTGCCATACCCATATCACTGAACTTTCTGAAATGATACTCAAGAAACTATTAGTTCAATGATATATATGTTGTTATTAATTACCAAAACCACCTGGGGATTAGTTGCACTTTCACATGGCCATAGTGGGCTGCCGCGCCTTCACCACCGAGCTATGCAGCGTCGCGTGGCCCGGCAGGTTCAAGCCAGACCTGCCTCCTCGCTACGACGGCACGGCTGACCCTGCAGAGTTCCTCCAGCTCTACGAGCTGGGCATCGAGGGCGCCAACGGAGACGAGAAAGTTATGGCGAACTGGTTTCCTAAGGCACTCAAGGACGGGGCCCGCACCTGGCTCCTGAACCTGGCTCCTCGCACGATCTCCTCCTGGGACGAGATGCGCACCCGCTTCATCGCCAACTTCCAGGGTACTCGCGACCGGCCACCCGCCGTGAGCGACATGCCCCGTATCAAGCATCAACCAGGGGAAACCCTGCAGAAGTACATCCGGCGCTTCAACAACGCGTGCCTCAAGATCCCCAAGGTGACCGAGGAGGCCATCATCTCGCCTTCTCCGGACGGGCGTCGCGACGTCAAGATGAAGGAGGAGCTAGCGATGCATGAAGACCTGTGCACCTCCTTGAGCTGTTCAACTTGGCGACTAAGTGCGCCCGTATAAGGAGAGGCGCCTCTCCCTCCTCGAGCTGCCCGCCGCAGACCCAAGAGAAGAAGCTCAAGGCCAAGGGCGTGAAGCGCAAGGGGCTGCCATGCTCATGGCGCAGAGCTGACACCAAGCGGGGCAGAGATCAGCTCGAACCCTCCAAGGGCAGTCGGTACTGCGTGTACCACGACCTCCACACCCACAACACCAATGAATGCCAAGAGCTCCGGGCCGTGCGTGAAGTAAGGGTCGGCCGACGTCCCGACCGCAGCGACCGGGGCTACGGCCGAGGAGGAGGAAGGAACGCAGGTCGCTGGGAAGACCGCGGCCCGCGCCAAGGGTGGCGCGACCAACCTCGCGAGGATCGCTGGCAGGACCCGCCTCGCGAGGGTGGATGGAGGGATCAGCGTCGCGAGGATCGCCTGCAAGGTAACGCAGGCCTCCCTCCGCTGCCGCCGCAGCCAAAAAGAAATGAAGACCGTCATCAGGACGAGGGGGCTGGGGGCTTCCAGGAACCACGTGCGATCGCTTGCATCCTGGGCGGAGCCCAAGCCCCAGCCTCTCAGCGCATATTCAAGCAGTTCGCCCGCGAAGTGAATGCAGTCCTCCCCAAGCTCGAGGCTGCGCGCCCTCTCAGGTGGTCGGCGTGCGCCATCACGTTCAGCTCAGCGGATCAGCTCAAGTGCGCGGCCACGGCCGAATTCCTCCCGATGCTTTGCTCCCCAACCATCAGCGACGTGCTGGTCACCAGGACCCTCATCGATGGTGGGGCAGGGCTCAACGTCCTGTTCGTGGAAACGTTCAACAATATCCAAGTGCCCTACAATCAACTCCAGCAAACCAAACCTTTCTCCGGAGTCACCGACAGCTCCACGGCCCCGATTGGGCAGGTTCGCCTCCCTGTCACCTTCAGGGCACACGACAACTACCGCACCGAGCTCATCGACTTCGACGTCGCCCACACTGGCCTGCCGTACAACGCCATCCTCAGGTACCCAGCGCTAGCCAAGTTCATGGCCGTAACCCACCACGGCTACAATGTCCTCAAGATGCCAGGAAGTGGCGGAGTCATCACGGTGCCCTGCGAAGAGAGAGACGTAGTGTGCTCCCTGGAGAGAGCCTTTCAGGCCGCATCACTGGAAGACCTGGATCGCGGAAGTAGGAGGCTTCCCGAGGCTGCCCCCAAGAAGAAGAAGAGATCGTCCGGCCCGGCCCCTCAGGGCCCGCGCCTGCTCAGGGAGAGCCTCCTTCCATCGCATAGGGAAGCGCGCCCGGCGCCCTCCTCAGGCAGGGCTCGGGGGCTCTCCCCTGGAGGGCCGCCGACCTCGCCAAGTTCACGAGGGAGGCGCTTGGGCACCACTTGGAAGCGTGTTTCGAAGCACGTTTCCCTCAAGAGGAAGCAAGGCAAGGAGGGCCAAACCCTCAGGAGTTCGTCAGCAAGGCCATTCAGGAGCTACAGGAGTCAAGAGTCATGAGAGGCAGCCGCCGCCTACCCGCTGTGGCCCCCCATCCAGGCGAGGATGGTGGGCTGCGCGTCTGCATCGACATACCAGGGCTCAACCGAGCCGCGTCTCAGGAGCGCCTCTGGCCCTCGCAAGTGGGACGCTGCGAGGATCTGCCCCACAGCTATGTTCGCATGCCTTATGGCTTGCCGAACACGGCTGCCGCGTACCAGCGCCTCATGAGAGCCATCCTGGAGTCTCAAGAGGTCAGGCGTTCCGCAGCCCTGGCGGAGATGGAGATGGTCCGCGAGGAGCCACCAGTGCCTCCGGAGCCTCCCGAGGCCCCTGGGCCTGGGGGCTCGTGAGAATCGGCTCCCGCAGCCCACCGAGTCTGCTACACCAACACCCCTTCGTCCCCAACATCATCAGGTGACACCTTTCAAGTTTCATTTCCAGCTGGGAGCGCCTCAGGGCCGCATTATTCCCAGGCCGCGTGGGTCCGTCCCTGCGGCTTGTATCCCTTTTATTTCATGTTCTTAGCTTACCTTATTGGGGGCGCCCCTTGGGCTGCATCATCCCCAAGTCACTCGGGTCTGACCCAGCGGCGTGTACCCTTCTTGCGTTTATCTTAGGGCCATGCTTTCGACCCATCATGCTTGTTATTTGGCCCCTGTCCGTGGCACCTTTTCTTTCTGGATGTCGCAAGCTTGCACGTTAAAGGGGCGGTACCTGAGCATCGCGACTCAGGGCTCCTACCGGCTCCCAGCCCTCATCCTCTGGTCTTGTCCACGGCATCGCGACTTGGCATGCCAGCGACGGCTGAGACCAGCTCGAGGGCCGAGACCCAAGGACGTAGAGTTTCGACATCTAACCTAGCTTGCACGTTAAAGGGGGGGTGCCTGAGCATCGCGACTCAGGGCTCCTACCGGCTCTCCGGCCCTCACCCTCTGGTCTTGTCCATGGCATCGTGACCTGGCATGCCAGCGATGGCTGAGACCAGCTCGAGAGCTGGGACCCAAGGACGTGGAGCACCGGCATCTAGCCAAATTTGCAGGAACACACTCCAAGGTAAGGCCCAGCGCCAGGCGCAACTCGCCTTGGGGTAGGGCCCGTGAGTCCCGCGCTGGCTCACGGGTGCCCCAACACACCTCGCCGAGCCTTTCGTGCCTCATCGCCTCTCCAAAGCAACTAACGGCTAACTGTCGGTTGTCACGGCGAACTCTCGTTCCTTTGTGATGAGCCTACAGGGTCCCTGCAAGGAGCATCGTCAGGCAAGGCCCTCACGGTGTCTTCTTCACTCTCGTTCGTGCAAACCGCTTGCACATTAAAGGGGGGGGGTACCTGAGCATCGCGACTCAGGGCTCCTACCGGCTCTCCAGCCCTCACCCTCTGGTCTTGTCCACGGCATCGCGACCTGGCATACCAGCGACGGCTGAGACCAGCTCGAGGGTCGGGACCCGAGGACATAGAGCAGAAAGGGGAGCGAAGGCGAGAGGGGAGGAGCACGCGAGGACATCGCCAAGCAACCCCTTGCCGGCCAAGGCACGGACCTAGCGCCACACCAGGAAGCGTTTCCTTACCCTCGAGATAAGTCATCCTACAAGAGCATTAGCTATCGCAGCACCATCCCCACACCTAATGCAATCCCGCGTTAGCAACGTTGAGCTCCTTTCTCACCGAATGATGGCTGCTTGGGCGCGAAGTGGGACCTCCTGAGCATCGCGACTCAGGGGCTCTTACCGGACCTCGGGCCGCTCAGCTCCTGGCCTTGACCACGGCATCGCGACCTGGCATACCAGCGACGGCTGAAGCCGCCTTGGGACTGGGACCTGTCGGCGCAGAGCATCAAGCCCTCACAAGGTCTGAAAGGAAGAAACTAAGCTAAGACGGAATAAGCATCTCGCACTGCTTCACAATGAGGATCATATTGACAAACGGAGCTACAAACATCTTACAAGCCCCCGCGGGGTATATTCTTGGCCCCTCACAGGAACAAAAGACGCGAATCCTAAGGAGTCCTAACTACAGGGACCATCGCGGTAGATGCCATCATCAACAATGGGCCGTCCGGCTCCGGCGCCAACCCCATCCAGATCAGGGGCGGCGACAGCCTGACGAGCCCGCCCTGCTCCGGGAGCGGCGCAGGCTCGGGGGCTCATAGCTGTCGTCGCTCGTCTCCTGAGTCGCGAAAAGCTCGGTGGAGTCACTGGATCCACCGGCGCCTCCACCGCCTGAGGAGCTGCCAAGGGAGCGATTGGCTGGCCTCTGTCTCGCTGCGGCAGGGTCCCGACCGCCTCTTCCGGGGCAGCACTCCAACCGGTGACCCTCCACATCGAAGACCTTGAAGGACATCACCAAAGCACCGTCATACTCCAGGTGGATCGCGAGGGCGCCCCTTGTCTCGCAAACCTGGGCGACCTCGCCCCAGCCTCGAGTCATGAAGACCTCGCCCGGGGCAACGACCGCGACCTCTGCCCCGGTCGCGAGGGTGCTGCAGCCGGCGTGTTGCAGCCAAAGCCCCAGGGGTTCCCCCTGCGGGATGACGGAGGCGAAAAAAGGGGGAAGGCGAATCCAAGACTTAGGAGGCGTGGTGGCGCGAAGCACGAACTCTCGGGAGGAGCCTTCGGCGTGGACTCCTGGGGGGAAGACGCACACCTTCGTGACCCGCCGGCGCCGACGGCGGCGCCGCCCGTGGCGTTCGGCGTCGGCTCCTTCAGAGCCCTCGATATGGGCGTACAAAGGAAGTGGGAACCCTGGTGGTGGCCGCTCACACTAGGGTCTCGGCGCTTCTTGGCGGCGCCCTCACCCCAATGGGAGAGGGCAAGCCGTTTCTTCGGTGGAAGCGGGTCAGGATCCTCTTGGGGAGCTTTTCCCTTCTCTTCCACGGAGAACCGATGGATCAGAGCCATTACAGCAAGACGGAGCAAGGACCGGGAAGAAGGAGAAGTGAGGAGAGATAGACTGGAAGGGCACGTGCCGTTCCATACTTATAGCCGGCAAAGGCCAACCGTCGACCTCCACGATCGCAGGTAATCATGACCCGCTTTGCATGCAGGGACTTGTCGAATCCGTGTAGTTGCCGAGGCGTCGTGGGGAAGCGGAGGCGCCCACGTCCAATCAACCGCCACGCGGCACCCAAGGCCGCAGGCTGTTAGGGCCCGTGACGCTTCGCACTTGCCCTTTCACCTCTCTGCTCGGCCAAGTCCGGGCGTGCCGTGGGCCCGGGGTCTACTGTCGGCGTTCTGGGAACGGGGGTCCCCAGACTTGCCTGCCTGCGGCCTGCAGCGTGGCTCAAAGGGGGCCCATCACGGCCCATCTTCATCAACGCAAGCTCAAGAGCCTCGCGAGGGGCCAAGCCTCGCGGGGTGGATGACAAGGAGCTTCCTCAGGCACGACCTCATCAGGCGGGCTCACGAGGAGGCGGAGAGTTCAAGGCGGGATACCTCGTGAGGTGCCCATGACGCAAGCCATGACGACCAAGGGCGCTTAGTCGAGGCGCCGACTGTGATGTCCTCCTTTCCTCTTTGGTGCAAAGGGAGCAAGCACAGGCGAGAGCATCAAGCAAAGGCACCCATTTCGGTGCAACGAGACCAAGACCAGGCCAACGGCCGGGAGGAAGTCATTGTGGAGCCCAAGCAGGCGTCACCACCAGAGCCTTTGACAGGCGATGACCAACTTTAGTCAGGATAGTGTACCCGCTGTTCCCCTTCAAAATGGCCAATTGTTGGCGCCCTTCCCGCTCAATATTTGTGGAGAGGCCCAGGGCCTTTGCCTATAAATAGGACTAGCCACCCTCAGGGTAGAGGCATCTAGAATCTGGATCCTTACCAAGAAACCAGTAGATAGAGCGACTGAACTCGTCCTAGCAGTTCATCGCATCAGTCAAGAACAGACCCTCGCGAGGCTGTTCTTCCTTGTATTGTTCATCATCAGCCCAAGAGGCAATCCACCACACCACACACTGGAGTAGGGTATTACACCACAATGGTGGCCTGAACCAGTATCTACCCCGTGTCTCTTGTGTTGATTCTTTCGTAGTTTAGATCCTAGCGATTTGGCGAGGAGCAGGTAGATAGAGGGCGAAACCTCCGCGCGCACCGCAGTGTTCGAACCTCAAGGGTCTGCCGGAACCCGAAATCCGACAGATTTCATGGCTTTAATCCATTTATGGGAATCTAGGCTGATCATAGCTTCTTCATAGTTCGTAGGTTCACCTTTGTCTAGTAACATGACTTCCAGGACAGGATTACCATACCACTCTGGTGCGGATCATGCTCTGGTTGACCTACAAGGTTCAGTAGTAACTTGATCTTAAGTTTCATGATCATTATCATTTGCTTCCTCTCTAGTTGGTGTAGGAATCACGGGAACGGTTTTCTATGTTGTGCTACTTTCCAATTCGAGAGAAGGTACAATTGCCTCATCAAGTTCTACTTTCCTCCCACTCACTTCTTTTGAGAGAAACTCCTTCTCTAGAAAGGTTCCATTCTTGGCAACAAAGATCTTGCCTTCAGATCTGTGGTAGAAGGTGTACCCAATTGTTTCCTTAGGGTACCCTATGAAGACGCACTTCTCCAATTTGGGTTCGAGCTTATCAGGCTGAAGCCTTTTGACATAAGTGTCGCAACCCCAAACTTTAAGAAACGACAACTTAAGTTTCTTGCCAAACCACAGTTCATATGGTGTCATATCAACGGATTTAGACGGTGCCCTATTTAACGTGAATGTGGTTGTCTCTAATGCATAACCCCAAAATGATAGTGGTAAATCGGTAAGAGACATCCTAGATCGCACCATATCTAATCAATTATGGTTACGACGTTTGTACACACCATTACGCTGTGGTGTTCTGGGTGGCATGAGTTGTGAAACAATTCCACATTGTTTTAAATGAAGGCCAAACTCGTAACTCAAATATTTGCCTCCACGATCAGATCGTAGAAAATTATTTTCTTGTCATGATGATTCTCCACTTCACTATGAAATCCTTTGAACTTTTCAAATGTTTCAGACTTGTGTTTCATTAAGTAGATATACCCATATCTACTCAAATGATCTGTGAAGGTCAGAAAATAACGATACCCGCTGCGTGCCTCAACACTCAGCGGACAACATACATCGGTATGTATTATTTCTAGTAAGTCATTAGCTCGCTCTATTGTTCCCGAGAACGGAGTTTTAGTCATCTTGCCCATGAGGCATGGTTCGCAAGTATCAAATGATTCATAATGAAGTGATTCCAAAAGTCCATCTGCATGGAGTTTCTTCAGGCGCTTTACACCAATATGACCTAAACGGCAATGCCACAAGTATGTTGCACTATCCTGATCAACTTTGCATCTTTTGGCATCACTATTATTAATATGTGTATCACTATGATCAAGATTCAACAAGAATAGACCACTCATCAAGGGTGCATGACCATAAAAGATACTACTCATATAAATAGAACAACCATTATTTTCCAATTTAAATGAATAACTATCTCTCAATAAACAAGATCCAGATATAATGTTCATGCTCAACGCGGGCACCAAATAACAATTATTCAGGTCTAAAACTAATCCCGAAGGTAGATGTAGAGTTAACGTGCCGACAGCGATCACATCGACCTCGGAACCATTTCCGACACGCATCGTCACCTCGTCCTTAGACAATCTTCGTTTATTCTACAACTCCTATTTCGAGTTACAAATATGACCAACCAAACCAGTATCAAATACCCAGGCGCTGCTACGAGCGTTAGTAAGGTACACATCAATAACATGTATATCAAATATACCTTTGTTCATTTTGCCATCTTTCTTATCCACCAAGTATTTGGGGTAGTTCCGCTTCCAGTGACCATTCCCTTTGAAGTAGAAGCACTCAGTTTCAGGCTTGGGTCCAGCTTTGGGCTTCTTCCTGGGAGTAGCGCCATTCTTCTTGAAGTTCCCTTTCTTTACCTTGCCCTTTTTCTTGAAACTAGTGGTTTTGTTAACCATCAACACTTGATGCTCCTTCTTGATTTCTACCTCCGTGGCCTTAAGCATTGCGAAGATTTCAGGAATTGTTTTATTCATCCCTTGCATTTTATAGTTCATCACAAAGCCTTTGTAGCTTGGTGGCAGTGATTGAAGAACTATGTCAATAACACTATAAATTGGAAGATCAACTCCGAGTTGAGTCAAGTGGTTATGATACCCTGACATTTTGTGTATGTGTTCACTAACAGAACTGTTCTCCTCCATCTTGCAGCTATAGAACTTGTTGGAGACTTCATATCTCTCAACCCGGGCATTTGCTTGAAATATTAACTTCAACTCTTGGAACATCTCATCTGCTCCAGGACTTTCAGAACGTCATTGAAGTCCCGGTTCTAAGCCGTAAAGCATGGCACACTAAACTATTGATTAGTCGTTAGATCGAGCTTGCCAAACGTTCATATCATCAGCTTCAGCTCCTGCAACAGGCCTTTCACCTAGCGGTGCATCAAGGACATAATTATTCTATGCAGTAATGAGGATAATCCTCAAGTTACGGACCCAGTCCGTGTAGTTGCTACCATCATCTTTCAACTTAGCTTTCTCTATGAATGCATTAAAATTCAGGGGAACGGTAGCTCGGGCCATTGATCTACAACATATATATGCAAAACTATAAGACTAAATTCATGATAAATTATGTTAAATTAACCAAATTACTAATGAAATCCCACTTAAATAAACATCCCTCAAGTTATCTACGTGATACGTGATCCAAATCAACTAACCCATGTCCAGTCATCACGTGAGATGGGGTAGTCATCAATGGTGAACATCTCTATGTTGATCATATCTACTATATGACTCATGTTTGACATTTCGGCCTCCTGTGTTCTGAGACCATGTCTGTACATGCTGGCCTTTTCATCTTTGTTATCCATAAGATGTTTGATAGCAGCATGATCATTGTGAATAGTAACTTCAGAATCAATAATATAAGGTCGAAACTTATCACAAGCAAATACAACCGCTAAAAATTCTTTCTTAGTAGTAGCATTATTTTTCTAAGCATTATCCAAGGTGTTACTAGCATAATGAATAAAGTTTAATTTCTTATCAACTCTTTGGCCCAGAACAACACCTATGACATAGCATCACACATAATTTCAAATGGTAAATTCCAATCAGGCGGCTAAATAATAGGAGAAGTTATCAAGGCTTTCTTAAGTGTTCAAAAGTCTTCTACACAACCATCATAAAAAACCAATGGAACATATTTTTGCAAGAGATTAGTAAGAGGCCTAGGAATTTTAGAGAAGTCCTTACTGAACCTTCTATAGAAATCGACATGACCAAGGAAACTTCTTATACGTTTGATATCTTTTGGCCATGACATTTTCTCATTGGCATCAACTTTAGCTTTATCTACCTCAATGCCTCTTTCATAAATTTTATGACCATGGGTTGTAACTTTATTAACCATGAAGTGGCACTTTTCCCACTTCAAGACAAGCCTAGTTTCTTCATATATCTGCAAAATTCTGTCAAGGTTGCTCAGTAATCAAAAGAAGTTCCATATACGAAAAAATCATCCATGAAGACCTCAACAATTTCTCACAAAAATCAGAAAATATAGCAGTCATGCATCTTATAAAGGTACCTGGTGCATTGCATAAGCCAAAGGCATACCATTATAAGCAAAAGTTTGAAAAGAGCAAGTAAAAGTAGTTTTCTCCTGATCTTTAGGAGACACATGTATTTGAGAGAAACTAGAATAACCATCTAGGAAACAAAAATTTGCATGCTTAGATAATCTTTCTAACATTTTTTAAAAGGCCAATGATAATGAACTTTTATAGTAGCCTTATTCAATTTTCTAAAAGCAGTTACCATCCTATAATTAGTTACAACTCTTTGCGGGGTAAGTTCATTTTTAACATTAGGCACAACAACAATGCCACCTTTCTGAGGGCCACAATGAACATGACTTACCCATCTACTATCAACTATAGGATAGATTATACGTGCTTCGAGAAGCTTGAGTATTGATTTCTTACCATTTTCTTCATTTAGGATTCAAGCGGCGTTGATGACCGATAACAGGTTTAGCATATGGCTCCATAGGAATTTTATATCGACACAAAGTTGGGCTAATGCCCTTAAGATCATTCAACGTATATGCAATTGTGGCATAATGTTTCTTTAAGGTTTTCAACAATCTATTTTCTTCGTGCATTGAAAAGTTAGCATTGATAATAATAGGATATATTTTATTTACATCATGATAATCATATTTCAAAGTATCAGGGAGTTCTTTAATTCAAAATAGGATCACCCTTAGGTGGAGGAGGATCTCCCAAAATTTCAACAAGCAGATTATGCTTAATAATACGTTCTTGCCTAAACAATATTTCATCTATTTCATTTCTTTCATTCATATGCATATCATTTTGATGATCTAGAAAATATTGCTCTAAAGGATTAGGAGGCATGACAATAGAAGCAAGACCAATAATAACATCCTTATCATGATGTTGTTTGGAGAACTTAGAAAAATTAAATTCATGATATTCATCCCCAAACTGAACTTTAACTTTGTCTTTAACACAACCAATTTCAGCATTATATTATTTAAGAAGGGTCTGGAAAATATTATGGGACAATAGTTATCTTGTTCAGATCCAAGTACTAAGAAATCCGTAGGATGTTTGATCATATCACACAAGACTTCAACATCTCCACAATCCCAAGTGATGAAACGGTATGTCTATTTGCAAGGTTAATAGTAACATCAATCTCTTCTATCTCAACAGGTGAAATATCATGCATAACTTCTTGATAGAGAGAGAAAGGAATATCACTTATACTAGCACCAATATTACATAAACTATGATAACAATGATCTCTAATCTAACAAAAACCCTTTTGTTTTTATCTATCTTATTTTGTTCAGTTCTAACAAGTTTAGCAATTCTAGCATATTCTTCACATAAATATATAACATGCCCATCAATATTGTCAAACAAGACATCTTTAACCATTGCAATAGGAGGCTCTGTCAGGACCCCGACTCAATGCCACATTGATCTAGCATGTAACACCTCATATCACTTTGCGGCCTCACGCACGGTATTCCCACGGGTGTCGCCTTACCTTTGCCGGACTGTTTTAGCCTTTTGGCACACGATATGATAGTGTCGCTAGCATCCACATGATAAGGAGCCCGGTGACATGGCTAGTCGTAAACCCAAAGTGGCACAAACTTACAGGACAGCATCCATGACCTAGCATCGAACGTGTCGGTCATCACGAGTGAATCAGGCTGTAGCACTGGGCTAGCAGACTCGGTGAACCGGGCTGTAGCGGGCTATCAGATTCGGTATTCTCGCGTGACATTTCCCGAGGGGACGGAACACAGAACGAAGAAGGACACACGCGGCCAGCCTAAGTGTTCCGGAGCAGTAGCAAGCTACCATGGCTCGGTGGAAACACTAGGAGACATTTCCCGGTAAGAGAGGCTACTAAGGATAAACAACTAGATAGTAAGATCCCACACATACCAAGCATTTCAATAAACATACACACAATATGCTCGATATGTGCAAATACAACATGGCATCACAACATGACTCTACGACTCAAGTATTTATTCATTAGGCTCCAAGGAGCGAGATATTACAAACATGGGTCTCACGACCCAACATTCAGAGCATACAAGTCAGGCACAAGCGGAAGCTTATCATGTCTGAATACATACATCTACAAATGAAAAAGGCTTAGAAGCCTGACTATCCACCAGATCCTGCCGAGGGCACAAGATCGTAGCTGAGGTAACAAGCTAAACGTCGAAGTCCACGGGGAACTACTAACGAGACCGAAGTCTCTCTGCAAAAACATAAAATAGGCAAACATGAGTACAAATGTACCCAGCAAGACTTACATCAGAACTAACTACATATGCATCATTATCAACAAAGGGGATGGTGGGGTTTAACTTCAGCAAGCCAGCTTTGACTCAGTGGCTATCCTAAACTACGACCTCAAGTAACTCTTTTGAGGTGGCGCACACGAGTCCACATATTCACCATATCAATACACCACTATGGATCCGCTCCCGTCTCCCTACGAGAACGCCATCCATAGCACTCACGCTTATCTTGCGTATTTTAAAGTATCCACTTTCACTTGTCTATGAACTGTACAGGCAACCCAGAAGTCCTTTACCGCGGACACGGCTATTCGAATAGATGATGTTAACCCTGCAGGGGTGTACTTCTTCACACACGCTCTCACCACTTACCGCCATGCACACTTCATGTATCTCGGCAACCTTCAAGCGGAAGCCCAACGAGGGTGTCGACCACGACCTACCTAAACACTCAAGTCTCTAGTCCAGGTTTATTGCCTATTCAGGTTCCATCCGTAGGGAGTCCGGCGGAGGTTTCCACATACGGCCCCGAACGATGTGAACAGGGTTCCGAGACACCTAATGGGTGCCCGTTGTACCCGGCCACGTACCTACCGCATCACAGCCCACCCCACGGTCAGCGCTGTCCATGGCCTCTAGTAGGCTACAAACACCAGAAACTACTTGCAACTCCTGGACAGAGGACTAGGGTGAATAAGAAGCCGAGAGGGTCCATTGGTTTTGGGCCCAATGCATGGTAGTAACTGTATCATGGATCACAAACACAGAACTCAGTTCCTGAGGACGGCTTCAATGAGACAACCCACCATGTACTCCTACATGGCCTCTCACCGCTACCTTTACCAAATCGTGTTCACACACTTAGCTCACACACAGCAGGACATGTTCACACACCTCTGATTCATCCCGGATGAATTAGACCTGACATAACTCTAATCAATAGCAGGCATGACAAACAAGCATGAATGAGTAGGCACATCAGGTCTCAAACAACTCCTACTCATGCTAGTGGGTTTCATCCATTTACTGTGGCAATGACAGGTCATGCAGAGGATAAAGGGGTTCAGCTACCGCAACAAGTAACAGATGATTCATTGTTGTCCTAATGCAATAAAAGAGAGCAGGAGCGAGAGAGTAGGATTGTATCGGAATGAACAAGGGGGTTTTGCTTGCCTGGCACTTCTGAAGATAGCATTGAGTCTTCATCAGTGTCAACGATCACAATGTCGAAACATCGTCTACCGAGAGGGGACAGATACCGGCAACAGAGAAGAAATACAATCAACGCAATGCAAAATATGATGCATGCTCATGACATGGCAATATGAGTGTGTTGGCCTAATGCAACTATAACCAGATGGATTTGGGTCATATTGAGCCAAAGGTTCAACCCCAAATTCAAATTATGAATTCAAATAGTGCCTTATCATGTTTTGCACTAAACAGCAAGGTTAAGTTGTTTAAACATGCATGAAACCAGTGCAGATGGATAGATTGGATTTTTCTGATCATTTTTCATATATAATTTATTCCAATCTGAGTTATAGATTATTTTCTATGAATTTTTGAAGTTTGCTACATTTTCTGGAATTTCCTATATAAGAATAAATCCAGAAAATAAGTTACTCTGTCAGCATGACATAGGTGTGACGTCAGCAGGTCAACTGGGTCGGCCAGGTCGAACCTGACCTTTGGGACCCATACGCCAGTGTCTCAGGCTGGTTTGGGTGTATGACAGGTGGGACCGGTCAACGTTGACTTAACAAAGTCAAAGGCGACACGTGGGGTCCGCATGCATTAGTACTAATCTTAATGTAAAATTAGACTAACCTAATTAGACACTGGGGCCCACATGGCGGTGGCTCTAGGGGTGGTTAGCTGGGTCATTAGCGCTAATTAACCGGCGCCACGTCAGCAGGTGACACCGGCGACCACAGCAGCGGCGGGAACTCGCCGGAGTTGGTCGGGGCGGTACTACAGGCAACGGCTGGGGGTGCGGCTTGCTCCTATGGGCTGCTGGCTCTCTCGCGCATCCAGTGGTGGTGGCGGCAGCCGCTGGGGTGGCCGGAGTTAACGGCGGCGAGCACTTCCGCGGTGGCCGGAGTTCGGGTGTGGACGGGGTCGACGCAACGGGGCACTAGGGGATAAACTGGCAGGTGCTACGCGCTCCTGGGGGTTCACCGAGCACGGTGACGTGCTCAAGCGTGGGCTGCGGTGGCCCTGGCCACGACGGCGAGGAACAACGGCGGCGGTGAGCTTTCGGCTCCGGTGGACCGCGGGGCTAGAGGAGGAGAACGACGGCGGGGAGAGAGGGGTTAGGTAGAAGAGCTCACGGCAGGGTCGTCGGTGGTCTCAGAGGGCCCGGGGACGGCCTGGTGATGACGAATCGGTTGACGGCGGCCGTCGGTGCGGAGGACGAGGATGGCGTCGATGACGGCGCTCCAGGGCGTCCGGCGTCTTGTGGCTCGGTGGGGAGGAAGAGGGGGTCGAGGCGGAGCCTCTAAGCGCATCGGGCCGAGGCGAGGATGGTCAGGCTACAGCAAGATTGCTCGTCGGCGACGGCTGCGCCAAGGCCGCGCGAAAAAGAAACAGAGGAGAGGGGAGGAGCGAGGGAGAGTGCGAGGCATCGAGGGGGCCGCGTGGCGTCTGCGAGAGACGTCCAGGGGGAGGGTGAGGCAGCCAGGCAGGGAGGAGGCGACCGGCGGGTGGCCGCGCACGCCGGGCACGCGTCCCTGCCTACAGGCGCGAGGAGGAAGGCGACATGGGGCCAGGTGGTGGTGGGCTGGGCCAGAACAGGAGCTGGGCCGGCTGGGCTGCCAGGTGAGCGCCAGGTAAGTCCTCTGCTCTATGCTTTTATTTATTGTTTTCTATTTTCTGTAATCTTTAGGGCTTTATTTAAAATACTTAAACAGATCCAAAAATCATGAGACTTATCATGGCTACTGTTTAGAATATATCCAACAGTAAACATTTTAGTTTATGATTATTTGAGCATTTAAAATATTTTATAGTATTTAAATGCCCAAATGCAAATAGAGTATGATTTAATTCAGAGCCCAATATGTCCTGCAAAAATATAACCATTTTTGGTAGATGCTTTCACCTCAAACCAGAAATGTTGAACATTTTTAGAGGGCATTTTGAGTTCAATGAAAAAGAGTTTATTTTGACCCTAGTTGAATTCATTTGGTGCTAGGGTTTTAGCATCCCCATTTCAAGTTTCCAATAAATTTAGACATGATGCATGGATGATTATGCAACTACTTGCAAACAAACTCTAGGGCTGTGACAACTCACCCCCACTAAACAAGAATCTCGCCCCGAGATTCAAGGCGTGAGGTAAGAAGACAAAGGGGACACAAACTAATAACATGAGCTCCAAGATCCAACTGTCTTCTCGAGGTGTTGATCTGCTGACTCAAAACAATCTTGACGTCTTTGCTTGCGAGGTCTTCATCCAACACGATGACGACAGAAGGAGACTCTACAGAAGACGATCTCCTTGAAGATCGAGTATTC
This sequence comes from Aegilops speltoides, assembly GCA_021437245.1. Classification (NCBI taxonomy): domain Eukaryota; kingdom Viridiplantae; phylum Streptophyta; class Magnoliopsida; order Poales; family Poaceae; genus Aegilops; species Aegilops speltoides. The sequence goes on from CM038144.1 coordinate 163,460,954, forward strand.
AAGATCAACTCATGGAGTGAGAGGTAAGAACATCTCTCGAGCTGAGATACGAAGCATTCATCCAAAGGGATGGAGTGGAACGGATGGCGAAGGTTCACTAGGTAGACAACAATTCCACACTTAAGAGGGTGGTGAACGGTTGTCAACGTAGCGAGCAGTTGAGTTGCCATGATACCATAACCATGCACTTTAGGGAAGGTGACTCGTAGAAATATCCCCTTAAGTGGCAAAAAGAATTACCTTTGATTCAAAGATCATTGAAACTCTTTATACCAGCCTAAGGCAATTCTCGAGCGATTGTTTAGAGGGGTTCGGTAGAATGGCATACCCGGATTAGAATGGATGATGTGGATTACCTTGTTGAAAACAACACAAGGGATGATTTTAGTAACTGGGAAAAGCTCAATAGTAGGAGTGAGTCCACTGTTTTAAAAGTTTTAGCATAACTGAAGAAACTAGGAGCAATCCGAGTTAGTGCTGATGAATACAATTAGTGCTTGTGCGTGCTCTCAAGAACTTGAGCGTTTCCATATTCATCAAGGTTTTACCAACATCCGTGTCAAGGATCCTGGCAACACAACATACTACCATGAGGAATATTGATGGATGATGCGGATGCAAAGGAAGATAACACTTTCTCAAATTTCACCTTAGCGATACCAAGGGGACAAAATCTGGATGATCGACCGAGAGACATTTAGCACTAAGCTTCTAATGATCTCCTTGATGTACTAGCGTATCCCATTCATAGATATGATTTGGTATCTAGACATCAAGTAAAGGTCGGACTTCGGAAGCACAAAAAATCCATAAGGGACAAAATCCCTATGGGGAGGTGGCCAACTTTCTCAATCAAGATACTACAATAACAGGTCTTCCGGTTGGGTGTGTTGGCCACGACATCCACTTTACCGGTTACAGAGAGACCAATATTATAATTCTTGGGAAATGTTCCAACCATCATATCTGCCTGAGATTCAGATCTAGTTGGTGTCAGAATAATCTAGACTCATCGAGTCTAGAAAGAAAATGAAAGTTTACAACACAAACCGATGAGAAGACGTTGCGTGATTCTCGGGAAATGAACTACGATAGCAAGCTCCAAATCATGAGCTGGTTCTGCTACAAACATGTGAACACGTTGTCCCAAACAAACATGATCCCATGGTAGTCTTACAATAAAACACTACCGAGTTCCAGTTGGGAACCATCATCGAGGATATCGAAGTCCTAGCATAGGGTATACTCTTAAGAAGGAGCTTCTTCTCCTTGAACAAATCAATCAGTGGCTTGGTGTGCTATAGAATACATATGGAGTGGAGGTAATTAATCTACCAAACCATAGTACACTTTGCACATGTGTGACTAACTTGGGATGATTCCAAGGAAGCAACATTGACTTTATCGAATTCACAGCGGCAACTTACACCAAGTACCATGAATTAGAGGAAGTCACTTCTTTCATCCGAACATATACCTCATGAACGGAACACGAAGATAATGCTTACACAAGTTTCCAACACTAGCCTGATGTTCAGCATAAATCATGGGGGAGATAAAATGCTGCTGATGGGGTTCAACAACAACTCATCGGAATTTCCATATCACTAGACTTCCACCATCATGTGAACACAGTGATAGCATTCGTCAGACCAAAAAGATGTAATGGTGTATGCCCGAGGGATCAACCACGAGTAAGACAACATTACGAACATCGTTGGTTCTAATTTGACTTGACGATGGCCCATACTCAAGTCAAAGTTTTGATAAGGCAATAGATCCAGCAACTGATCACGAGGACCAATTGGTGAAGATATCATCTTTCTTCAACACACATACAAGATATCCCTTAAGATGAACTAAATCGGACAAGCTTCCATCTTCCAACTCTCCAAGTTGTTGTTTAGCTTGACCAACCAGCTCAGGGGTATGCAACACAGATTCTTGGAGAAGGGGATGGTTTATAAGAAACCAACTTGATCACGAACTCAACATAGCGGTCAGGTGACAACCTAGTGATACTTTCGAGAAGATATTCGGAAAATCATGAACCACCGATATGTTACTAAGCTCGAGAACAATCTTGCTTTTCAGGGCAAGATGATATGATCAAATAAGCAAGGGACTGAATAATCCTAACTCATTGATCGAAGAGTGCACCAGAAATAAGGACTAGGTAGCACAATCTATCTTAGAATGATGATTAAATAACCAACACATTAAGAATGAGGTTATTGTCCATTTACTACCAAGCAACGAGTTGCTCGGAGTATTGATTTCACACATCACAATTCACTTGTTGACATTCCGGTTACAACAACACGAGGACCAAGGAATGAATGATGATGGTGAGGGGTATCACTACATCAAGAATTCATAAGGGATGGTGCAATTCTCATGACAATCCTGACATAAAGGGGGTAATACTCCAGGGTAGAACAGAGCAAAAGCTGGATTGGCATTTGATCTGCAGAACACGACTACTTTGACCACTCCAAGAAATGGATGAGGTGCTGGAGTTTGTTTCTCCTAGTCATTCCGGAATAGAATGGCTTGACGAACCACAAGAATAATAGGCATCGATAACACGAATGCACAACTAGTCCTGATTATCACTTGATAGACGGAGGTCAGGATACAACTAAGGAGGGACAACTTAAAAGAACATCTAGTTTTCTGGGTTGTGGATGCATAGATTAGTATGTCGAGCAAGCTCAACATTTCTTCCAGATAACCCATGCAGAAAGGTAGAACTGGCAGAGTCACAATATAGCATGGAGAACTCATCAAGAGCACTCCCGTTGTGATCCTTTGATCCAACAAACTTCTGCCATAAGTGGTTCATTGTATTTGGAAGAAGGAAATACCACGGACCTTAAGGACTATCGCAAAGTTACAAATATCCTAAAGGAACTAGCAAACACTATCAACAGGAGGTAAGTAGGGTGAATATCGGGTTCAAAATCCAGGAGTAGAATACCTACTACTAAATGGCATCACATAATGCTTTCGAGAATAAAGGCCAGAATCAACACACTGGGAACACAATACATGGCTAGATTACTAGATGGTTTCGTAAGACGCCTAGGGTCATAATAATAGCTCCAACATATATGTCAAGGTAATAAATTACCTCAACGCACCGGTTAGTTTGCTTATTCTGACCATAAAGGAAACCGGGAACGGAAAGAAAGGATTTGCAAATGCATCAGACTATTTAGAAACCTGGGATGACTCGGACAGCTTAACGGCTGTAAATGCTCAAAATGATTTGAGACATCCTGAAAAATGGTTGCATAACCACTTAATATCACAATATCAAGGTTCTGAGACCAGCTATGAACATACGGAAGTAGTAAAAGCTGAACTGAGATTTGAAACTAACAATTCTATAAGTCTATGGATTAGTAACACATCATCCTGATTGATAGATGAGAAGGCCTAGTTCTTAATCCCCGTAGAAGAGAGGAGGATGACTCAGATCAGAAGGCCATGAGGTATAAGGAGTAAAAAGAGCCTTACGTTCCCTCCCACAATCAATTCCCTTACATAACTAAAGCATTTCTAGACACAACTTCACCAGTTTGGCTTGGTAATCCTACAGCAAATCAAGCTCTGATACCAAAGCTGTCAGGACCCCGACTCAATGCCACATCGATCTAGCATGTAACACCTCATATCACTTTGCGGCCTCACGCACGGTATTCCCACGGGTGTCGCCTTACCTTTTCCCGAAACCGTTTGCGCCTTTTGGCACACGTATATGATAGTGTCGCTAGCATCCATATGATAAGGAGCCCGAGCTGACATGGCTAGTCGTAAACCCAAAGTGGAACAAACTTACAGGATAGGCATCCATGACCCAAAGATCGAACGTGTCGGTCATCGGCGAGTGAATCCAGGCTGTAGCACTGGGCTAGCAGACTCGGTGAACCGGCTGTAGCGGCTATCAGACTCCGGTATTCCTCGCGTGACATTTCCCGAGGGGATGACACCACGACGAAGAAGGACACATGCCGGCCAGCCTAAGTGTTCCGGAGCAGTAGCAAGCTACCATGGCTCGGCGGAAACACTAGGAGACATTTCCCGGTAAGAGAGGCTACTAAGGATAAACAACTAGATAGTCAGATCCCACACATACCAAGCATTTCAATAAACATACACACAATATGCTCGATATGTGCAAATAAAACATGGCATCACAACATGACTCTACAACTCAAGTATTTATTCATTAGGCTCAGAGGAGCGAGATATTACAAACATGGGTCTCACGACACAACATTCAGAGAATACAAGTCAAGCACAAGCGGAAGCTTATCATGTCTGAGTACAGACATCTACAAATGAAAAAGGCTTAGAAGCCTGACTATCCACCAGATCCTGCCGAGGGCACAAGATCGTAGCTGAGGTAACAAGCTAAACGTCGAAGTCCACGCGGAACTACTAACGAGACCGAAGTCTCTCTGCAAAAACATAAAATAGGCAAACGTGAGTACAAATGTACCCAGCAAGACTTACATCAGAACTAACTACATATGCGTCATTATCAACAAAGGGGATGGTGGGGTTTAACTGCAGCAAGCTAGCTTTGACTCAGTGGCTATCCTAAACTACGACTGCAAGTAACTCTTTTGAGGTGGCGCACACGAGTCCACATATTCACCATATCAATACACCACTATGGATCCGCTCCCGTCTCCCTACGAGAACGCCATCCATAGCACTCACGCTTCTCTTGCGTATCTTAAAGTATCCACTTTCACTTATCTATGAACTGTACAGGCAACCCAGAAGTCCTTTACCACGGACACGGCTATTCGAATAGATGATGTTAACCCTGCAGGGGTGTACATCTTCACACACGCTCTCACCACTTACCACCGTTTACACGACATGTACTCGGCAACCTTCAAGTGGAAGCCCAACGAGGGTGTCGGCCACGACCTACCTAAAGACTCAAGTCTCTAGTCCAGGTTTATCGCCTATTCAGGTTCCTTCCGCAGGGAGTCCAGCCGAGGTTTCCACATACGGCCCCGAACAATGTGAACAGGGTTTCGAGACACCTAACGGGTGCCCGATGTACCCGGCCACGTACCTACCGCATCATAGCCCACCCCACGGTCAGTGGTGTCCACGACCTCCAGTAGACTACAAACACCAGAAACTACTTGCAACTCCTGGACAGAGGACTAGGGTGAATAAGAAGCCGAGAGGGTCCATTGGTTTCGGGCCCAATGCATGGTAGTAACTATACCATGGATCACAAACACAGAACTCAGTTCCTGAGGACGGCTTCAATGAGACAACCCACCATGTACTCCTACATGGCCTCTCACCGCTACCTTTACCAAATCGTGTTCACACACTTAGCTCACACACAGCAGGACATGTTCACACACCTCTGATTCATCCCGGATGAATCAGACCTGACATAACTCTAAGCAATAGCAGGCATGACAAACAAGCATGAATGAGTAGGCGCATCAGGGCTCAAACAACTCCTACTCATGCTAGTGGGTTTCATCTATTTACTGTGGCAATGACAGGTCATGTAGAGGATAAAGGGGTTCAGCTACCGCAACAAGTAACAGATGATTCGTTGTTGTCCTAATGCAATAAAAGAGAGCAGGAGCGAGAGAGTAGGATTGTATCGGAATGAACAAGGGGTTTTTGCTTGCCTGGCACTTCTGAAGATAGCATTGAGTCTTCATCAGTGTCAACGATCACAGCGTCGAAACATCGTCTACCGAGAGGGGACAGATACCGGCAACAGAGAAGAAATACAATCAATGCAATGCAAAATATGATGCATGCTTATGACATGGCAATATGAGTGTGTTGGCCTAATGCAACTACAACCAGATGGATTTGGGTCATATTGAGCCAAATTTTCAACCCCAAATTCAAATTATGAATTCAAATAGTGCCTTATCATGTTTTGCACTAAACAGCAAGGTTAAGTTGTTTAAACATGCATGAAACAAGTGCAGATGGATGGATTGGATTTTTCTGATCATTTTTCATATATAATTTATTCCAATCTGAGTTATAGATTATTTTCTATGAATTTTTGAAGTTTGCTACATTTTCGGGAATTTCCTATATAGGAATAAATCCAGAAAATAAGTTACTGCGTCAGCATGACATAGGTGTGACGTCAGCAGGTCAACTGGGTCGTCCAGGTCAAACCTGACCTATGGGACCCATACGTTAGTGTCTCAGGCTGGTTTGGGTGTATGACAGGTGGGACCGGTCAACGTTGACTTAACAAAGTCAAAGCTGACACGTGGGGTCCAACAGGATTAGTACTAATCTTAACAGAAAATTACACTAACCTAATTAGACATTGGGGCCCACATGGCGGTGGCTCTAGGAGTGGTTAGCTGGGTCATTAGCGCTAATTAACCGGCGCCACGTCAGCAGGTGACACCGGCGACCACAACAGCGGCGGGAACTCGCCAGAGTTGGTCGGGGCGGCGCTACAGGCAACGGCTAGGGGTGCGGCTTGCTCCTATGGGCTGCTGGCGCTCTCGCGCATCCCGTGGTGGTGGCGGCAGCAGCTGGGATGGCCGGAGTTAACGACGGCGAGCACTTCCGTGGTGGCCGGAGTTCGGGTGTGGACGGGGTCAACGCTACGGGGCACTAGGGGATAAACTGGCAGGTGCTACGCCCTCCTGGGGGTTCACCGAGCACGGTGACGTGCTCAGGCGCGGGCTGCGGTGGCCCTAGGCACGACGGCGAGGAACCACGGCGGCGGTGAGCTTTCGGCTCCGGTGGACCGCGGGGCTAGAGGAGGAGAACGACGGCAGGGAGAGAGGGGTTAGGTAGAGGAGCTCACGGCGGGGTCGTCGGTGATCTCAGAGGGCCCGGGGACGGCCTGGTGATGACGAATCGGTCGACGTCGACCGTCGGAAAAGTGAGGATTTAAGATGGCGTCGATGACGATGCTCCAGGGCGTCCGGCGTCTTGTGGCTCGGTGGGGAGGAAGAGGGGGTCGAGGCGGAGCCTCTGAGCGCATCGGCGAGGCGAGGCAGTGCCTGTGGCCACGGCGGTGCTCGTCGGTGGCGACGGCTGCGCTCGGCGGCCGCGCGAAAAAGAAATAGAGGGGAGGGGAGGAGCGAGGGATAGTGCGAGGCATCGAGGGGGCCGCGTGGCGTCTGCGAGAGACGTCCATGGGGAGGGTGAGGCAGCCAGGCAGGGAGGAGGCAGCCGGCGTGTGGCCGCGCGCGCCGGGCACGCATCCCTGCCTACTGGCGCGAGGAGGAAGGCGACACGGAGCCAGGCGGTGGTGGGCTGGGCCGGAACAGGAGCTGGGCCGGCTGGGCTGCCAGGTGAGCGCTAGGTAAGTCCTCTGCTCTCTGCTTTTATTTATTGTTTTCTATTTTCTGTAATCTTTAGGGCTTTATTTAAAATACTTAAACAGATCCAAAAATCATGAAACTAATCATGGCCACTGTTTAGAATATATCCAACAGTAAACATTTTAGTTTATGATTATTTGAGCATTTAAAATATTTTATAGTATTTAAATGCCCAAATGCAAATAGAGTATGATTTAATTCAGAGCCCAATATGTCCTGCAAAAATATAAACCATTTTTGGTAGATGCTTTCACCTCAAACCAGAAATGTTGAACATTTTTAGAGGGCATTTGGAGTTCAATGAGAAAGATTTTATTTTGACCATAGTTGAATTCATTTGGTGCTAGGGTTTAAGCATCCCCATTTCAAGTTTCCAATAAATTTAGACATGATGCATGGATGATTATGCAACTACTTGCAAACAAACTCTAGGGCTGTAACAGGCTCTCCTTTTATTTGTTCAGCAGGTTTAGGTGCTTTAATATAACTCTTACGAACCACGGTTGTAGCCTTAGCATGTTTCTTAAATCTATCAGGGAAAGGAGGCTTCTCAATATAAGCAATAGGCACAACAGGATTAACAGAATAAGATAGTGTTTCAGTTCTAGCAATAATAGGTCCTTCACAAGTATATTTAATGGGTTCATGATATTTAAACCACTTCTCTTTAGTAAGCTCAACATGAGCAACAAAAGATTTACAGAATTTAACAACTATCTCAAAATCAAGTACATATTTTGCACTAAGCTCATGAAAATATCCGTTTCTATAGAAGACATTACATAATCATATTCAGGATAACCTGACTCTTTACATTTGTCGACCCCCTAATCTTGAGGGTTTTGTTTAATTATTTCAATAAGAACCCCTTTGAATTCAAATTGCTGACTTTAGAAAGAACCAACAAAAGAATAATCAAGCATTTCTTCATCATGAAGAGAAAGCCTAGCATAAAAATTATGAAAATAATATCTCTCGAGAGCTCATGATTGTGACATTTGAGCGTTAAGTCCTTAATCCTCCCCAAATCTTGAGTGATGCTTTCTCCTTCGCGAGGCCAAAAATTATAGATATAATTCCGATCATGATGAACCAATAGGATAAAATTTCTCATCGAATTCCAGCTTCATTCGGTACCAGTCCCATGAATCTGAATCATCCAATAACCTATGCCATGCCAATGCTTTTTCCTCCAAAGATAAAGGGAATACTTTATTTTTGGCGTTATCACTTGATAGACCTGCATGCTTATATAATCCACGAAGTTCATCCATAAAAATTAAGTGCATATCAGGATGTATTGTTCCATCTCCTCCATAGGGATTAGCCTGCAATATTTCCAAAATACCAAGAGGGATTTCATAATAAATATTTTAGTAGGTGGAGGCTCATCTCTTAGCACTTTTGCTCGAGGCGAAGATACCCCAAATAAGCCTCTCAAAGGGTTGTTCTGCGCAGTAAAAAGTTAAGTGTAGATGAAATGCAGCACATATAATAAATGTTTCCTTACCAAGAGCGATTCACTCTCCGGCAACGGCACCAGAAAAGAGAATTGATGAACAAAATGTACAGGGGATCAATCATAGTCCTTTCGATAAGTAAGAGTGTTGAACCCAACCAAGGCAGAAGGAATCGATAAGATGTTTTCAGCAAGGTATTCCCTCTAAGTGATGTAAGATTGTTTTAATATGAAGTATGATAGCAAGATAATTGATAGCAATTAACAACTAACAAAAGTAATAAGGTGCAGCAAGGTGGTCCAATCCTTATTGTTACTAAAGACAAGATGGAGGATCTACTTATAGTGATTAAAACACTCTTGAGGACACACCGAAATTTCATAAGTTACTTTCACCATGATTCATCGACTTATGTTCGTTGCCTTGATAAGTTGCTATGTGTGTGGACCAGAGCTAAGGTGATGTTCTTCCTTGAACAAACAACCTACTTATAATTATCTCCTCCATTCAAGTATCCACAAATACAAGAGAATACTAAGATAAATTAAACCATAACATGAAACATATGGATCCAAAAGAGCCCCTTATAGATTAATTCATAAAATGGGGTATAGGTCTCAGTCACTCCCGCAACCTTCCTACAAACTAATTCCACAATGCCCCCTAGGCCAAACATGGTGATTTGTCATGTAGTTGATGTCCACATGACACCACTAGAGGAAGAACAACATAACATATCATCAAAACAATTAATGGTGATCAATTTCACATGATTACTAATAACAAGACTTCTCCCATGTCCTCAAGAATAAATAGAACTACTCACAAATCATGATTGTATTCATGACCAGAGGATACAAATATGTGTTTAACAATCTGAACATATAACATTCCACCAAATAAACCAACTAGCATCAACTAAAAGATGTAATCAACACTACTAGCACCCCGAGGTACCAATCTGAGGTTGGACACCAAGACTGAGCACAAGAGATGAACTAGGGTTTTGTGATGAGATGGTGCTGCCGAAGATGTTGATGGATATGAGTGTTCCAACGATGAAAGGAGGGTTGGTGATGATGATGGCTTTGATTCTCCCCTCCTAGAGGGAAGTATCCCTCATGGAGCCACTCCGCCGGAGAGCAAAAGTGCTTCACCTTTGGTTCAACCTCGAGATGGCGGCGGTTGGTCCAGAATTATTCTCATGATTTTTTCTAAGACAAATTGCTTCATATAGGGGAGGATGGGAATCAATGGGCCTCCATGGGCCCCACAAGCCACCTGCACCCAAGGGGTGGGGCGTGCCCCTGGCTTGTGGGCCCATAGAGGATCCTCTCCAGTACTTCTTTCTTCTAGTATTTTTATATATTGCAAAAAAATTCTCTATAAATTTTCACATCATTTTGAGCTCTGGAGAATTTTTATCTCCAAAGTAGCTTGTTCAGGTCAGAATTCTAACTATTGGCAATCTCCCTCTTTTGATGTATCATGCATTTTAAGAGATAAAATGCATTAGAGTTGCATTATAATCTAGAATATAACTTCAAAACAATATAAAAACTGTAGGAAAACATGATGCAAAATGGACGTATCATTAGCCCTTGAAGCAAATAATAATCACATGCCCCTAGGGGGAGGTTGGTAGGAGTTAACCCTCGCGTGCGCATAGTCCGAACTGATGATGTTCGTTGGCCGCGTCTCTAATGAGGTTATCCATATTATTGACGGTGCCGTTCTCTGCAGAGTCCATGTTGCTCGCATGGCTCCAACATTGCTTTGATCGATGACACTATTTTCGGCATTTGGGTGGCTCATCCGTAGGCTTGCCCCAGTCTTGATCAGGAGTGCCATTGCTGTCCTTGAGGGTGTCCACCATCTACATGTCGTAGGTGCATGTGGCCGACCAGCGGCCCGTGACGGGGGAGGGGGGCAGCATCAGCATTGGTCGTGGCTCCATCATCCACATCCATGTATTCGGCATTCTCCGAATAATAGTCCACCATATCGGTTAAATCATCAATAGTGGATACCAAATGGGTGCTGGGTGGGATGCAAAATTCCCTATGGTACGCCTCAAAGTGTTGGTGGTTGAAGACGGAGGGTAGGTCCTCCTGGATGGTCATTTTCTGGATTCAGTCTAATGCCCCGTTTACCATTGAAAGGGTCACCGAACTCGATGGTTCTAGGCCAAACTTAGTTGTGACAGGGTGGTGACAGTCAATGCCCTGGCCAGTCCTTGATTTCTGCTAGCCACGGTAAGCTCGGGGTGCGGAGCTGGATCCTTGATGGGGTCTGGCACATCACTGGAGGTTAGGGACGGGCTTTGGTCCTTGCATGTGGTTTCCCCGCCGGGTTTTGAGATCAGACTGCTTTGGGCTAGGGTGACCCCTGGCCGGTTGCTACTGATATCAATGTTGAGGATATCGCTTATCATTATCGTCTCGGTCAGCTAGGGATTAGAGATTAGTCAGAAATCGGTCGATTAACGATTTTATCGGTCGAATATTAATCGAATATTTTTTGCAAATCTCAGGTTCCCAACACTAAAATACGCTATATTCAACACCAAAACAATATTTGATAGAAAAGTGTTACCTTGATTTCTAGCCCTTGAATCATTGTATAATGACAAAAAATGGAACACCAATACATATTGCATACCAAGGTCCACAAAACATATATAAACATAGTTTTTGCAAACAAAGTGCTATGAATAGGTCTGATTTATCGGTAGATGCTCGATAAATCGCTTGTCAGAGCGATAAATCGGTCCAAAAGATAAATGGTGAAGATAAGGTATAATCTTATCGGTCACCCCCGATTAGCGATAAATCAGAAGATTTCTTGAACAGTGACTGATATATCTCCAGCATATCTATAATTTTTGATTGTTCCATGCTATTATATTATCTGTTTTGGATGTTCTGTATGCATTAATATGCTATCTTATTTTATTTTTGGGAGTAACCTATTAAACTAGAGTCCAGTGCTACTTTCTGTTTTTCCTTGTTTTTGAGCTTCGCAAAAAAGGAATACTAAAGGAGTCCAAATGGAATAAAACTCATGATGATTTTTCTTGCACCAGAAGACACCCAGGGGACTTGGAGTTCAAGCCAGAAGAGCCACGAGGCGGCAATAAGGGTGGAGGGCGCGCCCACGGGGGTTGGGCACGCCCCTATCTTGTGGGCCCCTCGGTGACTTCCTGACCTAGATCTTCCTCCTATATATTCACATATAAACCTCAGAGGCATCCACGAAAACACTATTCCACTGCAACCTTCTGTTCCCGTTAGATCCCATCCTGGGGCCTTTTCTGGCATCCTGTTAGAGGGGGGTTCGATCATGGAGGGCATCTACATCAACTCTATTGCCCTTCTGATGAAGCATGAGTAGTTTACCATAGACCTACGGCTCCATAGCTAGTATCTAGATAGCTTCTTCTCTCTCTTTGATTCTCAATACCATTTTCTCCTCGATGTTCCTGGAGATCTATCCAATGTAATCTTCTTTTGCGGTGTGTTTTTCGAGATCCAATGAATTGTGGATTTATGATCAGCTTATCTATGAATATTATTTGAATCTTCTCTGAATTCTTATATGCATGATTTGGTATCTTTTTATTTCTCTCCGAATTATCGGTTTGGTTTGGCCAACTAGATTGGTTTTTCTTGCAATGGGAGAGGTTCTTAGCTTTGGGTTCAACGGGAGAGGGCACCTAGTGAAAAAGTAGGGGTAGCGAGACACGTATTGCATTGTTGCCATCGAGGATAAAAAGATGGGGTTTTCATCATATTGCTCGAGTTTATTCCTCTACATCATGTCATCTTACTTAATGCGTTACTCCGTTCTTTATGAACTTAATACTCTAGATGCATGCTGGATAGCAGTTGATCTGTGGAGTAATAGTAGTAAATTCAGGCAGGAGTCGGTCTACTTGACACAGAGGTGATGCCTATATTACATAATCATTTCCTTGGATATCGTCATAACTTTGCGCTTTTCTATCAATTGCTCTACAGTAATTTGTTCACCCACCATATTATTTGCCTTCAAGAGAGAAGCCTCTAGTGAAACCTATGGCCCCCGGGTCTATTTTCCATCATATTAGTTTCGAATCTACTATTTTGCAATCTTTTACATTCTGATCTATATAGCAAAAAAACACAAAAATATTTTATCTTTTGTTTTATCTATGTCTATCAGATCTCACTTTTGCAAGTGACCGTGAAGGGATTGGCAACCCCTTTATCGCGTTGGGTGCAAGTGTTTGATTGTTTGTGAAGGTATTGGTGATTTGCGCATTCGTCTCCTACTGGATTGATACCTTGGTTCTCAAACTGAGGGAAATACTTATCTCTAATTTGCTGCATCACCGTTTCCTATTCAAGGGAAACCAACGCAAGCTGAAGAGGTAGCAGCTACCGCTTTCTCGTAAGGGCTCTAGGCCAGGCGAGCATTGTGAAAGGCAGGTTCGGCCAATGTTGACTCTTGGCCTCTGCCTCCTGATTCTACCTCGAAAGTCGAGGATAGGTCCTCCACGGCTATGATGTGTCCGAACAGAGGCGAAGCTTGGCCCTTGCTTGAAGCGGAGCTGTCCTGGCTTGAAGCCGTCGAGGCCGATCCGCTGATTGAATCGAAAGGGGATTCCGGATTGGGCATGGCGAAGGTGCCGGAGGGGGAAGTGAATCCGGTAAAAGCCAGATCACCCCGCATGTCCGCAACGTATTCCAGGACACCGAATCAAATTCAGTGTCCGGGAGTGAAGGTCTCGATCTGACCCATGCGGCCAGTCGGGTCGGCGTGCAGCACAATGCTGCCAAACGCGAAGGGTTGCCCAGGGACGATGAAGTCCCCAGACCTGATGCCTTCTCCTATGATCAGGCGTGCCATCAATCATTTGGCGACCGAGGGAGTCCTGGATTAGGGGGTCCTAGGACAGCCGAACTATATGCTTATGCCGGACTGTTGGGCTATGAATATACAAGATTGAAGACTTCGTCCCGTGTCCGGGTGGGACTCTCCTTTGCATGGAAGGCAAGCTTGGCGATTCGGATATGTAGATTCCTTTCTCTGTAACTGACTCTGTGTAACCCTAGCCCCTCTGGTGTCTATATAAACCGGAGGGTTTAGTCCATAGGACAAAAACAATCATAATCATAGGCTAGCTCCTATGGTTTAGCCTCTGTGATCTCGTGGCAGATCAACTCTTGTAATACTCACATCATCAAGATCAATCAAGCAGGAAGTAGGGTATTACCTCCATAGAGAGGGCCGAACCTGGGTAAACATCGTGTCCCCCACCTCCTGTTACCATTAGCCTTAGACGCACTATTCGGGACCCCCTACCCGAGATCCACCGGTTTTGACTCCGACATTGGTGCTTTCATTGAGAGTTCCACTGTGTCGTCATCATAAGGCTTGATGTCCTTCAATCATCCACAACAACGCGGTCTAGGGCGAGGTTTTCCTCCCCAGACAGATCTTCGTATTTGGCGGCTTCGCATTGCGGGCCAACTCGCTTGACCATCTGGAGCAGATCGATAGCTACGCCCCTGGCCATCAGGTCAGGTTTGGAAGCTTTAACTACACTGCCAGCATCCGTGGAGACTTGATCTTAGATGGATTCGAGCCCAGGACTGGTACACCTTACAGTTGAGACGAGGGTGACCTAGATTGGCTGTCGAACGGTGTTCAGGAGCTCACACCTGCAACTTCCCTGGCTTTAAATCAAGAGCAGATCGTGCCATCCAAGGACTGGTGGATGGACCCCGCCACGGAGGCCGCACACTCAGCGGAGATAGAGCCGAACACAGGTCTCAACTCCAAGGGGACTTGTATCATCGGACCCCCAGACTCGTCTCTGGCCATAGGCTCCGAACCGCGTGCATCCATGCCCATCGGATCTGACTGGGCACCGATCATGGAGTTTAGCTCCGTGGATGTCTTTCAGCACTCGCCCCTGGGCAATGTGCTAAACTCATTAAAATCTCTCTCCCTATCAGGAGAATTTTGGTCGAACTATGTCCGGCTTGAGTGGGAAGCGGATGACGAAGGAATTCGTTACCCACCCACCAACCACTTAATAGCCACTGTCGACGACTTAACCGACATGCTTGACTTCGACTTCGAAGACATCAACGGTATGGATGATGATGCCGGAGAAAAACGGGAACCACCGCCCCCAGGGTGCCTGACAACCACCTCATCATATTATATATACATGGTGGACACACCTAAAGAAAGCAATGGCGATGATGCAACGGAGGATAATCCCCTCGAGAAGCAAACAAAGCGCTAACATCAGCGGTGCCGCTCTAAAGCCCTCCATAGCAAAAACAGTGATACCGGCACAAGAAAGAGTAATACCCCGGACAACGCTAAAGATAACGACGACCCCGTAGACCCAACGATGGAGCAGGATGAGCCAGGGGACAGCAAACACAGTCCAGGGTAGCTGTCCGATCAGAACGATGCCAAAGACAAAACTTATAAACCTGTCTCCGAAGAGGAGAACAGTCTGGACGACGATGCACACATCGTCCCGGAAAAGCATTTGGAACAAGAGCACCTCCATAGAAGGCTTATTGCCACTGCGAGGAGCTTGAAGAAGCAGAAGCAACGGCTTAAAGCCACGCAGGATACGCTCAACAACAGATAGAACAAACTACTCGACACTGATGAAATATACGGCGGTGATCGCCACACAAAGAGCTACCCAAAACACAAGCTATCGCGCCCATTCCACCAAAGAACAATAAGCCGATCTGCCGGACCGACCACCCCATGGCCGACACAGAGCGGCTAATGACGCCGCACACAAGTCAGCACACGATCTACGTGAGCACGTGGACAAAAGGGCCAGTATGGCCAGGTCCATCTATGGATCTAGGAAGCGTGCTCCTACGCAGGATCACAACCACCAAACAGACTATACTGATCGACTACCAGCTCGGAATCAACACCGAACACTACAGCCGTTGGACGCATGCCACGACACATCCAAATACAGGGGTGCCGCACAACCCCTCTGCTTCACCGATTAGGTGCTGGATCATGAATTTCCTAAGGGGTTTAAAGCCGTAAACATCGAGGCATATGACGGAACGACAGACCCTGTAGTCTGGATTGAGGACTTTATTCTTCACATACATATGGCTCGCGGAGATGATCTCCATGCCATCAAATACCTGCCCCTCAAGTTGAAAGGACCAGCTCGGCACTGGTTGAAAAGCCTCCCCGAAAACTCATTTGGAAGTTGGGAGGAACTCGAGGACGCTTTCAGGGCTAATGTTCAAGGGACCTATGTCCGACCTCCGGATGCAGACGATTTAAGTCACATAATCCAACAGCCCGGAGAGTCAGCCCGTAAGCTTTGGAATATATTTCTCACCAAGAATGAAATCGTCGACTGTCTTGATGCCGAAGCCTTAGCAGCTTTCAAACACAGTGTCCGGGATGAATGGCTCGGCAGACACCTCGGCCAGGAAAAGCCAAGGACAATGGCAGCCCTAACAACTCTCATGACCCACTTTTGCACGGGCGAGGACAATTGGTTGGCCCGCAGCGGCACCAGCGACCCAGGCACATCCGAAATCAGGGATGGCAATGGGAAGTCGCGACGCAATAAAAACAAGCGTCAAAATAATGAAGACAGCCTAGACAACATAGTTGTAAATGCCGGTTTCAGGGGCTCTCGGCCCGGTAAACGAAAAAAGCCATTTAAAGGCAACACAGATGGACCATCCAGCCTAAATAAAATTCTAGACAGATCCTGTCAGATTCATGGCACCCCTGAGAAACCTGCGAATCACACCAACAGAGAATGCTGGGTCTTCAAGCAGGCCGGCAAGCTAAACGCCGAACACAAGGGGAGGGAGCCGCCAAGTGAAGATGAGGACGAACCTCGCCAGCCAAACACTGAGGGACAGAAAAAATTTCAACCGGAGGTCAAAACAGTGAACATGATCTACGTCACCCACATACCAAAGAGGAAGCGCAAACGCGCACTCCAAGACGTATATGATGTAGAGCCCGTCGCCCCCAAATTCAATCCATGGTCAGCCTGCCTGATCACTTTCGATCACAAGGATCATTCGACTAGTATCCGACATGGAGGTTCGGCTGATGTGACACCCCAAAATTTTGACCTTGTTTTATTAATTAAAATTTTGCCAGGAAATTAAAACTTATATTTACTGGGCTCCCTTTCGATTTTTTGAACCTTTTTCCTCCCTTGCTATTATGGAGTTTTCCCCATAGAGAAAACTTTTCAAATATGTTATTGGACTTGTTTAACCTCTCAAGAAAAAAAAATTCTTTTATTAATAGTACTAATTACATAATTAATTTGCTTGATCTTTATTTTCTTAAAAAATGGTTTTTCAAGGTTATATGACCATATTTGAACTATAACCATTTGATAAATTCACTTAAAATTCCAACCAAAATTTGGAGATGTCAGGTGATGTTTTTAAATCACTTTTATGCAAAAAGATATTTCTTTCATTGAATACTTTGAGCTCTATCCCAAGTTTTCAAATCTGGTCCAGAGGACAGTTTTGCACTACAACGTATTTATTTATGTCTTTCAAACTTATACCAAAATTTTGGGATGTCAGTAGGAGCATATTATTCAGCTTTATGCAAAAACCCAGCTATGTTCTTTGAAAACCTTGAGTGAATCATCCTCATTTCCATTCTGGTCCAACTTGAGGTTTTGTACTACAACTATATTTTAACTTGCTCCTTTTGCTGTGATTCCTTTTCCTACTTGTAGTACACCTTACCAAACCCTTAAGTCCAAGAGCATGAACCAATTGGGAGAATTTTTGTCCATGCATTAATGCCATTTACCTTCTGTCCAGAACTGAAGTTCTGCAAAACTTGCACTAGCAAGTTTGTGCTTTGGACAAACTAACCTCAACACCCACTTGTCCATCCATTGAGACACTGATCAGGAGAAATTGGTCTCTCCAAGTCCTGCCTAGATGCCTCTGGCATTTTGTCAAACACCCTGTGGGCATGGACAGATTTGGCATGATTGTAAGTTTGTGTTGTGAACTTTCCCATCTGTCCAAACCAAGTTGTCAAGTAGCCTGCTAACGATTTATAGCCCAAGCCTGTTGATTTGCATTAGCTCTCTAGCAGTTTTGGCCATCCTGGCATTTCGTCGAGCAGTCGCCGTGCACGCCCGGAGCACGAGCAGAGCACGCGTTTTGCACGTGCTCGCGCCCGAGCCTGCGCGCCCCTGGATAAGCTTCCCCGAGCTCATCCTGATCCTTTCCCTCTCGCCACGTCATGCTAGAATCCCCGACCGCCTCCTCGCCTCCTGCAGCGCTGCCAGCAAGCCGCTTGGCGGCACGCCCGCGGCCGCATCCACCACCGCCATGAGCAGCACTGCCCAAACCACCACAGCGCGCCAGCTCGCCTCCTTCGACAGTGGAGTGATCGTCGTTAGCCCCTGGAGCTAGCCAGCCACCGCCATGTCGCTCTGCAGCATAGTAAGACAGTCGCCGGCAACCTTATCCCCGGCCACCGTGGAACCGCCTCGGCGAGTCTATTTAAGGAGCCCCGAGCTCATCCCCGCACGCAGGCAGCCTCTCACCATCCTCCTATTACCCCGTTGCCGTCAATTTGAGGGGGAAGAGGCCGTCTTCACCGACTCCGGCCAGTTCGGCCACCGCCGCCTCCCGGCTCCGTTCGGCACAACTAGAGCCTCCCCGGCCCTCCCAACGCCACCAAGCGACTCCACTACTACTTGCGGTGCCACCCAGAACCCCAGCTGCGACGTAGAGCCACCCTAGCCACAAACTCACTTTGCTCCCGAAGCCACCGGCCGCCGCGAAGCTCGCCGCCGGCGATTTCCTCCACCTCCGACGACCCTACGACCACCGGGAGGACCTCCGCTCCACAGATCCATCCCCGCTCTAAGCTCCCCGCAAGGAACCGCCGTTCGCCGGCGACGAACGCCGGAGCCGCGCCTCTGCTCGGGCAAAGGAAGAGGAGAGGGAGGAGACTAGTCAAACATGACTTGTGGGTCCCCTGGACCCACTGTCAGTGGCCCCTGCGCGGTCCACGCTAGATAAGTGGAGGCGTAAACCCTCAAGTACGCCTCCTCTTCCCGAAAGCGTAATTTCGTTTGAAACGTTTTCTTTTTCTGTTTTTATTAAAAACAGATTTTGACCAAATCCTTGACTGGCTATATCTTTTTAATTAAAACTCCAAATGAATTGATTCTTTTTCCTACATCTCTCAAATTCTGTCTAGTTTATTTTAAGATTTATTTTGAAAATTTTAAAACAACTTTTTTGTGCTGTTTTGAAATTGTGTGTTAATTCCAATATTTTCAAAATAGGATTTTGGAGAGAGGCAGAAAGCTTTCAAAAGTTTTGGAGAGCACCCCCACCTCTCCACACCTTGAAGACAACCATTCTGAACCCCGGCATAATATTTTTGGTGTGTTCATTGACACGTTTATAACACCACCTCATTTCGAAGGACTTGTTATTTCATGTGATATGATCATTTTCAAGGATGCATATTAGTGATTTCCATGCTGTTGGAAATGAGTATACTTGTGATGGAAATCATCCTCATGTACCTTGCATGCATGCCGGAAAGGAATCCGGGAAAGCCTCTGCCTTGGGTAGGCGTCGACTTGTCGCGGTCTCCGTCGGGACGGTTATGTCCGTATGGCATAGTAAGATATAATGAGTGTTGATTGTATTGGTTGAAATATATCTGTTATTCATGTCATGCAGGAAATTATAAACCTCTGAGTCGACCAGAGATCGAGTCTTGCTCCAAGAACCCCACACTTGTTTCAGTGCTACCACTTGTCCTCGCCATGTAGGGTACGGTTCAAGAATTTGTCAACCACTTTCTAGCACACACCGCATGAGAGGGGCGGGATGAGGGTACCATGGACATGGATTAAAGCCACCATCGGTCGGGGGCATGGGTGTTTGGTTGTAGCCAAGGGGTTAGCTTCCCCAGTTTTGCGCACGGTATAAATTTTGTGATCCCATGCTAATCGAGGTTGTAGCCTCCCCACTTAGAGTTTTGCTTAACGGGTGTTGTGGGTGATTCCAGACACCGGTAAGTTAAGCTGGTGTGTGCAAGTCAGGTGTGTTTTCATTTAAAAGACCGTAGACGGAATTAGTCTTGATAGACTAAAGGAATCCGTTACTCGTGGGTAAAGAGTACACCCTCTGCAGAGATTAAACCTATTCAAATAGTCGTGTCCATGGTTAAGGCCTACAGTCTGGGTTGGGTCAAGTGTCGGTCTTACTGTCGGTCTTCGGAGGAGATACTACTAAACCAGAACATGGATCATGACCGATGACTTGTGATAATTATTATGTTATTTTTATTATGGAGTAACCCATTATATTATTTGAATTATTGAGTATCCATTGGACGGTTCTACCTCCTGGATATTCAATGTGATTATTTCTTTTATAAGCCCTTTATGTGGTGTCGCTGAGACGCCCGACTGTGGCATTTCTTTTATAAGCCCTTTATGTGGTGTCATTGAGGCCTTGATCGTGGCATTTCGCTTATAAGCCCTTTATGTGGTGTCATTTGAGACGCCTCGATCGTGGCATTTCTTTTATAAGCCCTTTATGTGGTGTCGCTGAGATGCCCGACTGTGGCATTTCTTTTATAAGCCCTTTATGTGGTGTCGCTGAGATGCCCGACTGTGGCATTGCTTTTATAAGCCCTTTATGTGGTGTCGCTGAGATGCCCGACTGTGGCAACTCTTCTATAAGCCCTTTATGTGATGTCGCTGAGACGCCCGACTGTGGCATTTATTTTAAAGCCCTTTATGTGGTGTCGCTACGATGCCCGATTGTGGCATGATTGTTATTTATTTAGATACTACTATGTTATTGCATATTCATAATAACATGCTTGCATGCATCAGAGTTTCTACTATCATTTGTGACTGACGTCATGAGCATAAACATATTTTCAGCACATCATTGTTATATTATACCTGTGTTTATAATGTTTGCGAGTACATTCAAAGTACTCACTGGCTTGTCCCTGGCTATTGTCTTGGCCAGATTTTTCTTCTTGGAGAGGAGCGACTGCGTCTTGACAGATCCCGAACCTAAGCAACGGTGATAGCAGCCTCATGAAGATAGGAGTTAACCTAGTTAGCTGTTCCTGTGGGAAATGGAGTCCCCTAGACGCCGATGATTTCAGACCGCTTCCGCCATCAACCACTAGAACCATTTGTTGTACTCACAGGCCATAATGGTCTTGTACTACATATGTTGTATTTGCTTGGAGTTTCAGATCAAGATGGTGCCTCATCACCAACAGATTATCCCAGGGGCTGGTGAGCACAACGCCATTTTCTCGAAATCAATACCGGAAAACCGGTCGTGACAAACTTGGTATCGAGCCAGCTGACCATTGGCTAATCCTATCTTAGCCAGGTCGAAAAACCTAGGAAAACCAACCCACCAGACCCTAACCAAAAACCCCAACCAAGCTTCCCGTGCAAGATAGCCACACAGTGACCCCGACACTTTTGGCAGGCGGTGCCCAACCTATCAGTCTAACCTGTCGATCATGCACCAGGGACCGATACATAATCTGTCCTATTCGCAAGCGTGCGAAGAAAGACTCCGTTCCCTTTTTCTATAAAAAGGGCACGCTAGCCTCAAAACAGCACAGCCCTGGCCATCAACCAAAATGCATTGATGACCCCAGAAGTGCTTAGTCGCCTTTTGGGAACACGCTCCAACGGGATTGTGGCCAACAATCCCCGAGATGGTCATCATCGCTACCCCGACCCTGTAGCCCCTAAACCCTCTCCAGCTAATTCCGACGGTGAAAAACCGTGGAGAAACCTTGATGTCCGCGAGGCAAGCCCGCTTAGATATGAACGAGGTAGACTAAAATCGCTCGAATGATACCGAGTCTTAGAATGACCTCGCCTTGTAATCTTGGGACCCTGTGTCACCGTAATTAAATGTTGGTTACTTGAGCGCTCCTGTTTTTAATAGTAGACATGCATGAGTATGTTGATGTGCGATTGCATTTTTTTTATCCCGGGCGTAGCTGCCAACCTCGACGACGCAAGTTTGTGCTATGAATAAATCTTTTGGTTCCAGCTCATAGGAAAGATATTTTTCGAAACAACTCTTAACAAATCTCGAGGACGAGATTTTCTTTTAAGGGTGGTAGTGTTGTGACACCCCAAAATTTTGACCTTGTTTTATTAATTAAAATTTTGCCAGGAAATTAAAACTTATATTTTCTGGGCTCCCTTTCGATTTTTTTGAACCTTTTTCCTCCCTTGCTATTATGGAGTTTTCCCCATAGAGAAAACTTTTCAAATATGTTATTGGACTTGTTTAACCTCTCAAGAAAAACTTTTCTTTTGTTAATAGAACTAATTACATAATTAATTTGCTTGATCTTTATTTTCTTAAAAAATGGTTTTTCAAGGTTATATGGCCATATTTGAACTATAACCATTTGATAAATTCACTTAAAATTCCAACCAAAATTTGGAGATGTCAGGTGATGTTTTTAAATCACTTTTATGCAAAGAGATATTTCTTTCATTGAATACTTTGAGCTCTATCCCAAGTTTTCAAATCTGGTCCAGAGGACAGTTTTGCACTACAACCTATTTATTTATGTCTTTAAAACTTCTACCAAAATTTTGGGATGTCAGTAGGAGCATATTATTCAGCTTTATGCAAAAACCCAGCTATGTTCTTTGAAAAATTTGAGTGAATCATCCTCATTTCCATTCTGGTCCAACTTGAGGTTTTGTACTACAACTATATTTTAACTTGCCCCTTTTGCTGTGATTCCTTTTCCTACTTGTAGTACACCTTACCAAACCCTTAAGTCCAAGAGCATGAACCAATTGGGTGAAATTTTGTCCATGCATTGATGCCATTTACCTTCTGTCCAGAACTGAAGTTCTGCAAAACTTGCACTAGCAAGTTTGTGCTTTGGACAAACTAACCTCAACACCCACTTGTCCATCCAAAGAGACACTGATCTGCAGAAATTGGTCTCTCCAAGTCCTGCCTAGATGCCTCTGGCATTTTGTCAAACACCCTGTGGGCATGGACAGATTTGGCATGATTGTAAGTTTGTGTTGTGAACTTTCCCATCTGTCCAAACCAAGTTGTCAAGTAGCCTGCTAACGATTTATAGCCCAGGCCTGTTGATTTGCATTAGCTCTCTAGCAGTTTTGGCCATCCTGGCATTTAGTCGAGCAGTTGCCGTGCACGCCCGGAGCGCGAGCAGAGCACGCGTTTTGCACGTGCTCGCGCCCGAGCCAGCGCGCCCCTAGATAAGCTTCCCCGAGCTCATCCTGATCCTTTCCCTCTTGCCACGTCACGCTAGAATCCCCGACCGCCTCCTCGCCTCCTGCAGCGCTGCCAGCAAGCCGCTTGGCGGCACGCCCGTGGCCGCATCCGCCACCGCCATGAGCAGCACCGCCCAAACCACCACAGCGCGCCAGCATGCCTCCTTCGACAGTGGAGTGATAGTCGTTAGCCCCTGGAGCTAGGTAGCCACCGCCACGTCGCTCTGCAGCACAGTAAGACGGTCGCCGGCAACCTTATCCCCGGCCGCCGCGGAACCGCCTCGGCGAGTCTATTTAAGGATCCCCGAGCTCATCCCCGCATGCAGGCAGCCTCTCACCATCCTCCTAGTACCCCGTTGCCGTCAATTTGAGGGGGAAGAGGCCGTCTTCACCGACTCCGGCCAGTGCGGCCACCGCCGCCTCCCGGCTCCGTTCAGCACAACCAGAGCCTCCCCGGCCCTCCCAACGGTACCAAGCGACTCCACTACTTCTTGAGGTGCCACCCAGAACCCCAGCTACGACGTAGAGCCACCCTAGCCACAAACTCACTTTGCTCCCGAAGCCACCGGCCGCCGCGAAGCTCACTGCCGGCGATTTCCTCCACCTCCGACGACCCTACGACCACCGGGAGGACCTCCGCTGATCCACGGATCCATCCTCGCCTCGGCTCCTCGAGGAACCGCTGTCACAATGATTTAACGCCAGAGCCGCGCCTCTGCTCGGGCAGAGGAAGAGGAGATGGAGGATACTAGTCAAACATGACTAGTGGGCCCCCTGGACCCACTGTCAGTGGCCCCTTCGCGGTCCACGCTGGATAAGTGGAGGCGTAAACCCTCAAGTACACCTCCTCTGCCCGAAAGCATAATCTCGTTTGAAACGTTTTCTTTTTCTGTTTTTATTAAAAACAGATTTTGACCAAATCTTTGGCTGGCTATATCTTTTTAATTAAAACTCCAAATGAATTGATTCTTTTTAGTACATCTCTCAAATTCTGTCTAGTTTATTTTAAGATTTATTTTAAAAAATTTCAAACAACTTTTTTGTGCTGTTTTGAAATTGTGTGTTAATTCCAATATTTTCAAAATAGGATTTTGGAGAGAGGCAGAAAGCTTTCAAAAGTTTTGGAGAGCACCCCCACCTCTCCACACCTTGAAGGCAAGCATTCTGAACCCCGGCATAATATTTTTGGTGTGTTCATTGACACGTTTATAACACCACCTCATTTCGAAGGACTTGTTATTTCATGTGATATGATCATTTGCAAGGATGCATATTAGTGATTTCCATGCTGTTGGAAATGAGTATACTTGTGATGGAAATCATCCTCATGTACCTTGCATGCATGCCGGAAAGGAATCCGGGAAAGCCTCTGCCTTGGGTAGGCGTCAGCTTGTCGCCGGTCTCCGTCGGGACGGTTATGTCCGGTATGGCATAGTAAGATATAATGAGTGTTGATTGTATTGGTTGAAATATATCTGTTATTCATGTCATGCAGGGAAATTATAAACCTCCTGAGTCGACGTAGATCGAGTCCTGCTCCAGTAACCCCCACACTTGTTTCGTGCTACCACTTGTCCCTGCCACAGGTAGGGTACGGTTTAGTAATTTGTCAACCACTTTCTATCACACACCGTACAGAGGGGCCGGGATGAGGGTACCATGGCCATGTATTGAAGCCAGTCATCCGGTCAGGGGGCATGGGTGTTTCGGTTGTAGCCGAGGGGGTAGCTTCCCCAGTTTATGCCATGTATAAATTTTGTGATCCCATGCTAATCGAGGTTGTAGCCTCCCACTTAGAGTTTTGCTTAACGGGTGTTGTGGGTGATTCGCATAATCGATAAGTTGTCGGTGTGTGCAAATCAGGTGTGTTTTCATTTAAAAGACCGTAGACGGAATTAGTCTTGATAGACTAAGGGAATCCGTTACTCGTGGGTAAAGAGTACACCCTCAAAAGAGATTAAACCTATTCAAATAGTCGTGTCCATGGTTAAGGACTACAGTCTGGGTTGGGTCAAGTATCGGTCTTAGTGTCGGTCTTCGGAGGAGATACTACTAAACCAGAACATGGATCATGACTGATGACTTGTGATAATTATTATGTTATTTTTATTATGGACTAACCCATTATATTATTTGAATGAGTATCCCTGGGATGGTTCTACCTCCTGGATATTCAATGTGATTATTTCTTTTATAAGCCCTTTATGTGGTGTCGCTGAGACGCCCGACTGTGGCATTTCTTTTATAAGCCCTTTATGTGGTGTCGCTGAGACGCCCGACTGTGGCATTTCATTTATAAGCCCTTTATGTGGTGTCGTTGAGACGCCCAACTGTAGCATTTCTTTTGTAAGCCCTTTATGTGGTGTCGCTGAGATGCCCGACTGTGGCATTTCTTTTATAAGCCCTTTATGTGGTGTCGCTGAGACGCCCGACCGTGGCATTGCTTTTATAAGCTCTTTATGTGGTGTCGCTGAGACGCCCGACTGTGGCAACTCTTCTATAAACCCTTTATGTGGTGTCGCTGAGATGCCCGACTGTGGCATTTATTTTAAAGCCCTTTATGTGGTGTCGCTACGACGCCCGATTGTGGCATGATTGTTATTTATTTAGATACTACTATGTTATTGCATATTCATAAATAACATGCTTGCATGCATCAGAGTTTCTACTATCGTTTGTGACTGACGTCATGAGCATAAACATATTTTCAGCACATCATTGTTATATTATACCTGTGTTTCTAATGTTTGCGAGTACATTCAAAGTACTCACTGGCTTGTCCCTGGCTATTGTCTTGGCCAGATTTTTCTTGCGCGGAGAGGAGCGACCGTGCCGACAGTCCCGGAACCTAAGCAATGGTGATAGCAGCCTCGTGAAGATAGGAGTTAACCTAGTCAGCTGTTCCTGTGGGAAATGGAGTCCCCTAGACGCCGATGATTTTAGACCGCTTCCGCCATCAACCACTAGAACCATTTGTTGTACTCACAGGCCATAATGGTCTTCTACTACATATGTTGTATTTGCTTGTAGTTTCTGTATCAAGATGGTGCCTCATCAGCTAACAGTTATCCTGGGGCTGGTGAGCACAACGGCCATTTTCTGGAAATCAATACCCGAAAAACCGGTCGTGACAGCTGCCTTGGTACTCGACCCAATAATTGACGGATACCATCTCACCCGAGTCCTCATGGACGGCGGCAGTAGTCTTAATCTGATATATTAGGACACTCTCCGCAAGATTGGGATATAACCGTCAAGAATCAGCTAAAGCAGTACTACCTTTAAAGGAGTAATACGAGGCATAGAGGCCCGCTGTACGGGCTCTCTAACATTGGAGGTTGTATTCGGTTCTCCCGACAACATTCGAAGTGAAGAACTAATCTTCGACATCGCTCCATTCCAAAGCAGCTATCATGCACTACTCGGAAGAACAGCCTTCGCTCATTTCAATGCAGTACGGCATTACACTTATCTTAAACTTAAGATGCCCGGTCCACGTGGCGTCATCACAATCAGTGGAAATACAGAGCGTTCCTTGCGTGCGAAAGAATATGTGGCGGCTCTAACAGCCGAACCACTGAACAGCCTCTCCACCCCGAACAAATGATCGGTCTTCGAGACCATGGACACGGCTAGACGTGTCCGGTGCACCACTAGTTGTAGCAGCCCAGATAAACCTGAGCTTGGTCAACGGATACCCATATGTGGTGCTAGGGGCTACCTGCATGTAAAAGGGTCCATAGTTCGGCTCGACCCTACTAATACACAATAGATTGAATTCTCATGGTTCATTAAGTATAACCAACTTTTCGCACGGTCACACCTGATTCGTTAACCTGGGTTTTTCCTTTTTTTACAGATGACCATCGTGCTACACCCTTCTAGGATACGCACAACGGAGATAAAGGCGCAGACGTGCAGTAGGGCCCCGTTCAAAGGTTTCTTTCTAGATTAAGACCCTGTGTAAACCTTTTTTTATTGTCTCTTGTTGCCTCACACCCTCCGGGCACTTAAAATAACCAAGAGGGATACTGGTGTTATTGGCAAGCTTTGGGATCTATGCTCTCACCACAGACGCTCCTTCGCCATGCCAAATTAATGCATGTACCTAGAAATCCAGGGCTCATTATCGAGGGCGGTACTCAGCCCAGTATATGTTGTAAAGTCCGAATACCTTCAGGAGTGTTCGGCGTATATGCATCAGCTCCGAATCACGTCTTTGGTCAATAGTTGGGTTTGCCTGGCTCCCGTGTTTTGCTACCTTACGTTCCTGTCTATCGGCTAAGGTGGCACCGGGAGAACTATTGCGATTGTGCCCTGGTTCATCCGGATGAGCACCTTAGTAGAGAAAGCCGAAAACTGACTGTCATGATAAAGCGAGAGACTGGTCAACCACTCGATGACTCTGCAGAATATTTGGGATTCCTTCGCATTAACGAAGGACCGGTTTCCCAGTCACGTACGTACGCGCACCATATTCGGATGAACGCAGATATACCTAGGGCTATATAGTAGCCCCACCGTCAAACTCCTATGGCTAACTGAAAGTGTTAAAGCTATATAGTCCGATTGCCTCGTTCGCCATGCCATCACCTCCTTAATGGACCAAGACATTGGATCAAGTGTGATTACGCGCTTTGCCAAACACCCCCGCATTATATGCGAGGGGGCTGAAGCCGACGACTGCAAACTTTCAGGTTATATACATATATACATAAGCGGCCACACATGAGTCACTACAATACTTTACGGGCAAAAGTATAAATATAGCCTTTATTATCAAAAGCATTGTTTTTACAATCAAGACACATGTCACTGGAACATGGTATTCTTTCAGCATTGAGCCTCTATTAAACGGGCACCTTCTAAGACTTCTTCAAAATAGTGCTCGGATGAGTCCTGGCCCCCGGGCGGACCCCCGGTTGCAATATCGGTGGCCTCCATCTTCGCCCAATACGTATTAACATGGGCAAGGGCCATCCGCGCGCCCTCTATGCACGCCGACCTCTTGACATCGTCGATATGCGGCACAACACGAATAAATTGTTGAACCAAACCAAAATAACTATGCGGACTTGGTTCCTTCGGCCACAGATGATCCACGACAGGCTTCATGGCAAGCCCGGACAATCTATGGAGCTCAGCCCACTCGGCCATTTGCTCATTCAGTAGCAGCGGACACCTTGGATTACTGAACTACGACCAGAACAATCTTTCCACCTCATGATCTTTTTGATCGTTGAAATACTCAGTCGCATCAGCAACACTCTTTGCTAAATCCAAGTATGCGTCTGCAGAACTCCACAATTGATCAAGAGGGGCATACTTTGGATCGCCGAACTTCATTCGCAATAAAAAGGGCCTCCCAGCCGAGATATCACCGGCTTGCCGAAGCTCCTCCCACGCCGCTCTGATTTCAGAGCGAGTTTCCTTTGCTGCTTGCAAGGCCTTCTTTAGGTCAGTCGTCTTTGTTTGATTTTCCCTTTCAAGAAGCTCATATCGGCTGGCGGCATTTTGTAGCTCAAGAGCCATGTTGGCTATTTTATCCTCACTCTGGCGATGAGCAGCCTGTTCGGCCTTTAATTCTTTGTCTGCCTTCAGAGCGGCTGCATCACTTCTCCTGGCTTGCTCCTTGGCCCGGGCAAGTTCAGCCCGAAGGGTCTCCATGGTGGCAGCTCCATCTGTAGTCAAAGCATACTGTAAATACTAGCATCATGCTCTTATTAATATTTGCTGACCACCCAAATATACATACCCTATGCCTCGTCAAGCCGCTTGTTCACAAGTGTGATGTCCGCATCCGCCACGTCAAGTTGCCGCCTTAGTTCGGCAAATTCAGCAGTCCGGTCAGCCGCCGGATCTGCAGCCGCATGCGCACAAACGCAGCGCTATCATTACCTGAGACTATGATCCTCTGCTCGCCTCGTCCGGACGGCAACCAGAGTCTCGGGGGCTACTATCTATACAAAGAACACCTTGCGTGTATGGTACAATCAAAAAATATATATCACATTGCATACCTCAAACCCTCTTAGCAGTCTCATAAAAGCTTCATTCAACCCGCTTTTCACGGATGAAATCCTCTCCACCACCGTACCCATTAAGGTACGCTGTGCCTCTGATATATCCGCTTGCTGCAGAAGACCCATCAATGTGTCTAGTTGTACATCAGATAGCCCCGGGCTTTTTCTGTTGGTATCCTTAGGAGCAGAGAACTCCGGACATCGGGCGGACGAAGAGTTACCTTCTGGCCTTTGTGGATCGGGAGAGATCCTCCAGGACGACACCTCAGGGTCGTCCGCCTCATGAGGCGGGGAAGCAGGAGGAGGCGTTTCGCTCTCCATCATCTCCGAAAGAAGATCCCCCGAGGATGAACATTGTTGAGAAGGGCTATGATCCGGATTGCAAAACATATGCCTCGGTTGTTATTCTTAGGAAAAGAGTGGGGCATGCTTACTAAAGTGCCTTTGTTCACTTACGGCTCGGTCGACGTCTGGCCCCCTTGTGGGCACTATGGTGTAAGGATGCCCTCTGGGGCAGGGCCCCCCGATGAAGGTTTCTTCCCTCGTTTGAAAACCTTCGTTTCAAAGTTTTCAGGGGTGGTCCTTTTCTTCCCGTGGGGAGAGGGGATTCTAGATTCTCTTCCCTGATCATCCTCCAACACGGGAGCACTAATTCCCCCAGTTAGGATGTGTAATGTACCTCCAGCATGAAGCCCGCTTTTGGCTTCCTTATTCCTCCCCTCATCCTCCACCGATGGCACTTGATGAGGTGCGCGAGCCAGCATCCTGGTTAGTACAGGATCCGACGAGTCTTCGGGAAGAGGAGCCGAACACCTGATCCTCTCCGCCTTTCTTATCCAGTCCTGGCCAAGGGTAGTTTTTTCAGAATATTGTTGTGACAAATATAATGACAGCATGTTCGATCGCGGAGCTACTTACTTGGGTATCTGGACGGTTGCAGTTGAGACCCGCATCCTCAGTTGTGTCCGGACACTTTATTCAAGATCCGAAGAATAATCGATACATCCCTTCGAGCGTCACGCCGAAGAAGTGTTGAATGGCCCGCGGTCCTTCCGGGTTGAACTCCCACATACAGAGAGATCGACGTTGGCATGGCAGGACCCGGCGAACTAACATTAATTTAATTACTTTGATGAGACTGATATCCCTCTTGAGGAGATCTCGGATGCGGCTTTGCAATGTCAGCACGTCATTAACCGGTCTCCAGTCCAGCCCCTTGTTGACCCATGATGCAAGTTGTGGTGGAGGCGCAGAGCGGAAGGCTGTGGCGGCTGCCCACTTTGTACCTCGGGGTGCTATGATATAAAACCACTCCCGTTGCCATAGGTCAGACACCTCCGGGAAGGAACCCTGTGGCCATAAGGCGTCGACACCTTTGCTTATTATAGCGCCTCCGCACTCCACGTGTCGACCATCGATCATCTTCAGCTTCACATTGAAGGTCTTGAGCCATAAGCCGAAGTGTGGGGTAATGCGGAAGAAGGCCTCACACACGACGATAAATGACGAGATGTGAAGGAAGGAATCTGGAGCTAGATCATGAAAATCTAGCCCATAATAGAACATGAGCCATCTAACAAAGGGATGAAGACCGAAGCCAAGCCCTCGGATGAAGTGGGAGATGAATACAATGCTCTCGTTGGGTTTGGGAGTAGGAACAACCTGCCCTTGGGCAGGAAGCCTGTGAAGGATTTCGGCGGTCAGATACCTAGCCTCCTTAAGCTTCTTGATGTCCTCCTCTATGACAGAAGAGGCCATCCACCGGCCTTGAGAGTTGGATCCGGACATGATTGAAGGTCCGGAGCGCGTGGACTGAACCTTGGGTGTTGGAACTTGAGGTAGGAGAAGGGAAGGATCTGGCGTGGAAAGAAAAGAGCAGGTCTTGGCTCTTAATAAAGAGGACGAATGTCAAGCGTCCTCCGCGTGGCTGTTTGGAACTTGCCTAAACCGAGGAGTTATACTAACGGCACAGTTGGGTTACCCATGCTCGTATTAATGAGAATCCCATGATAAGGGGACACGATCTCTGGTTCGATAATACGTGCCAATAAAACTGCCTCGCAGGATGTGCAATGCCAGGTTGGGAAAAACGGTTCTGATAATAACCGGGACGCGGCGTGATGTCACGCTAGGTAAAAGTTGTCAGCAGATTAGATTCGTGGAATGTTGTGCTCTCTACGGTTGTGCGTAGTATTTGTTTTGCAGAGTCGGATACGATTCATGTGTTCAAAATCTACCTTGGAGTATTCGGAGAAAGAACCCGCCTTGCAATGCAGAAGACAATCCGCGTGTCGGACTCATCATCATTGAAGCCTGGTTCAGGGGCAACTGATGGAGTCCTGGATTAGGGGGTCCTCAGACAGCCGGACTATATGCTTATGCCGTACTGTTGGACAATAAAGATACAAGATTGAAGACTTTGTCCCGTGTCCGGGTGGGACTCTCCTTTGCGTGGAAGGCAAGCTTAGCGATTCGGATATGTAGATTCCTTTCTCTGTAACCGACTCTGTGTAACCCTAGCCCCTCCGGTGTCTATATAAATCGGAGGGTTTACTCCGTAGGACAACAACAATCATAATCATAGGCTAGCTCCTAGGGTTTAGCCTCTACGATCTCATGGTAGATCAACTCTTGTAATACTCATATCATCAAGATATATCAAGCAGGAAGTAGGGTATTACCTCCATAGAGAGGGCCTGAACCTGGTTAAACATCGTGTCCCCCGCCTCCTGTTACCATTAGCCTTAGACGCACAATTCAGGATCCCCTACCTGAGATCCGCCGGTTTTGACACCGAGCGACCCCATAGCAGAACTCTCAATGAAAGCACCAACGTTGGTGTCAAACCGGCAGACCTCGGGGCAGGGGGTCTCGAGCTGTGGATCTAGGATCGATGGGGAACAAGGGACGACGGACACAATGTTGACCCAGGTGCGGGTGAGGGAGTCCTGGATTAAGGGGTCCTCGGACAACCATACTATAAGCGTATGCTGGACGGTTGGGCTATGAAGATAAAAGATAGAAGACTTCGTCCCGTGTCTGGATGGGACTCTCCTTTGTGTGGAAGGCAAGCTTGGTGATTAGGATATGAAGATTCCTTTCTCTGTAACCGACTCTGTGTAACCCTAGCCCCCTCCGGTGTCTATTTAATTCGGAGGGTTTAGTCCATAGGACAACAACAATCATAACCATAGGCTAGCTTCTAGGGTTAAGCCTCTACAATCACATGGTAGATCAACTCTTGTAATACTCATATCATCAAGATCAATCAAGCAGGAAGTAGGGTATTACCTCCATTGAGAGGGCCCGAACCTGGGTAAACATTGTGTCCCCCGCCTCCGATTACCATTAGCCTTAGACGCACAGTTCGGGACCCCCTACTCGAGATCCGCCGGTTTTGACACCGACATTGGTGCTTTCATTGAGAGTTCCACTGTATCGTCACCATAAGGCTGGATGGCTCCTCCGATCGTCTACAACAACGCAGTCAAGGGTGAAGTTTTTCTCCCCGGACAGATCTTCGTATTTGGCGGCTTCGCACTGCGGGCCAACTCGCTCGGCCATCTGGAGCAGATCAATAGCTACGCCCTTGGCCATCAGGTCTGGTTTGGAAGCTTGAACTACGCCGCCGACATCCGCGGAGACTTGATCTTCAACGAATTCGAGACAATGACAGCCGCGCCCTGCCGCCACGATGAACAAGACCTAAATCTATCATCAGATGGTGTTCGGGAGATCGCACCTTCAACCGCACTGTACCTAGATCCAGAGCAGAGTGCGCCATCCGAGGACGGGAGGCTCAACCCCGCCACGGAAGCCACGGACTCGATGGTGCTAGAGCCGAACACCGACCTGACCTCCAACAAGGCCCGTTTCATCGGAACCTCGGACTCGTCTCCGGCGACAGGCTCCGAACCACGTGAATCCGCACCCATCGAATCTGACTAGGCGCCGATCTTAGAGTTCAGCTCCGCGAACATCTTCCAACACTCACCCCTAGGCGACGTGTTGAACTCATTAAAGTCTCTCTCCTTGTCAGGAGATTCCTGGCCAAACTATGTCCGGCTTGAGTGGGAAGTGGACGAAGAAGGACATCGTTACCCACCCACCACCCACTTGATAGCTACTGTCGACGATTTAACCGACTTGCTTGATTTCGACTCCGAGGACATCGACGGTATGGACGACGATGCCGGAGAAGAACAGGAACTACCGCCCACAGGGTGCTGGACAGCCACCTCCTCATACGATATATACATGGTGGATACACCCAAAGAAGACAATGGAGATGACATAAAAGATGTAGTTGATGACAAACTTCCTGAGAAGCAGTCTAAGCGCCGACGTCAGCGGCGCCGCTCTAAATCACGCCATGGTAAAAATAGCGATACCAACACAAGGTAGAATAGCACTCCGAACGATGTCGAAGACAACAAAGACCCCGCCAAGCCAATTTTCGAACAGGCTGAATGGGAAGATGGGCAAGCCAGCCCCGATGAACAGGCCGTGAATGACGACTCGGAGGACAACAATTACATGCCCCTCTCCGAGGACGAGGTGAGCCTCGGCGACGAAGAATTTATCGTGCCTGAGGATCCCGTTGAGCAGGAGCGTTTCAATCACCGGCTTATAGCAACTGCAAAAAGCCTGAAGAAAAAGCAGCAGCAGCTTCAAGCTGATCAAGATCTGCTCACTGATAGATGGACTGAGGTCCTGGCAGCCGAGGAATATGGACTCGAACGCCCAACCAAAAGTTACACGAAGCGCAAATTGCTACCTCAATTCAATGAAGAGGCGTTAGAGCCAGCACTAGCAACACATAATGCGGCTGACAGACCACCACATGGCCGAGATAAAATGGTAATTCAGCACGAGCACCAGCCGGCACTGCCTCGCTGAACAAATACAAACACAATAGCTCAGGGATACACACATGACCTGCGGTACGACTTGGAAAATATAGTAGGACAAACTAGATCAATCTACAGATCGTGGGGGTGCGCCCCAACGTGCAACGACGGCTACCAAGCTGGATATAACAAGCACAAACCTGTCTGAGCCGAATACCACAGACCGGCTCCATTCGGGCTACGTCCGGACATAGCCCGACAGAGAGGTGCCGCACACCCCCTCTGCTTCACTGATGAAGTAATGGAGCATGAAATCCTAGAAGGGTTTAAACCTGTAAACATTGAATCATATGATGGAACAACAGATCCCGCGCTATGGATCGAGGACTTCCTTCTCCATATACATATGGCCCACAGCGATGATCTCCATGCCATCAAGTATGTCCCGGTAAAACTCAAAGGGCCAGCTAGGCATTGGTTGAACAGTCTGCCAGTAAACTCTATTGGCAGTTGGGAGAACCTGGAAGACGCTTTCCTAGACAACTTCTAGGGCACTTATGTCCGACCTCGGGATGCCGATGACTTAAGTCATATAATCCAATAGCCCGAAGAGTCAACCAGGAAATTCTGGACTCGGTTCTTATCTAAAAAGAACCAAATCGCCGACTATCCGGATGCAGAAGCCCTAGCGGCCTTTAAGCATAACATCCGTGACGAGTGGCTCCCCCGACACCTCGACCAAGAGAAGCCAAAGTCCATGGCAGCCCTCACGACGCTCATGACCTGCTTTTGTGCGGGACAGGATAGCTGGCTAGCTCGTAGCAACAACACCTCAAGTAAACCCGACACTTCTGAAACCGGAGATAGCAACAACAAGCCCCGACGCAATAGACACAAGCATCAAAATAATGGCGATAACACCGAAGACACGGTCGTCAATGCCGGATTCAGTGGCTCTAAGCCTGGTCAGCGGAAAAAGCCATTTAAAAGAAATAATCCAGGCCTGTCCAGTCTGGACCGCATACTCGATCGCCCATGTCAAATCCACGGCACCCCCGATAAACTAGCCAATCACACGAACAGAGAATGTTAGGTCTTTAAACAGGCCGGCAAGTTAAATGCCGAAAACAAGGAAAAGGGATTGCAAAGTGACGACAACGAGAAACCCCGGCCGCCGAACACAGGGGGACAGAAAAAGTTTCCTCCCCAAGTGAAAATGGTGAATATGATATATGCTACCCATATCACCAAAAGGGAGAGGAAGGGCGCACTAAGGGACGTCTACGCGATGGAGCCAGTCGCCCCAAAATACAACATGTGGTCCTCCTGTTCGATCACCTTCGATCGAAGGGACCATCCGACCAATATCCATCATGACGGTTCAGCCGCACTGGTGCTTGACCCTATCATCGGCGTATTCCACCTCACACGCGTCCTCATGGACAGTGGTAGCAGCTTGAACATGCTTTATCAGGATACAGTGCACAAAATTGGTATCGATCCCACAAGGATCAAGCCCACCAAAACCACCTTTAAAGGTGTCATACCAGGTGTAGAAGCCTGCTGCATGGGTTCAATCACACTGGAAGTGGTCTTCGGATCCCCGGATAATTTCTGAAGCGAAGAAATACTCTTCGATATCGTCCCATTCCGCAGTGGTTATCACACACTGCTCGGACGAACCGCATTTGCCCGTTTCAATGTGGTATCGCACTATGCCTACCTTAATCTCAAGATGCCCGGACCCCGCGGTGTTATAACAGTCAATGGAAATACGGAGCGCTCCCTCCGTACTGAGGAGCACACCGTGGCCCTGGAGGCAGAAGTACAGAATAGACTCCTTAGGCAAAACCTAAATTCAGCAATAAAGCCCCCAGACACCGTTAAGCGGATGCGCACTACTCTGCAACGGGACCATCCGGCTCGTCCAGAGCTCAGCTAGCAATCCGGCTTTCGTCCCAGCTCCAATAAAGCGGCAAAATTCATGCCGCGTGTACATAATTACGCACTTGAAATATCATGGGCATGGACGGAGGCACAACTAGACGGTGGTCCACAATGCGGCTCAACTGCTCCTGGATCCGCATACCTTCACTTTTTCTCATTCTTTCAGGTTTTTCACCTCTCAAGGACCTTTTTTGATAAACCTGCTCATTGGACCCGTAGCGGGACAGATACGCCAAGAAAGCTAGGGGCTCGGACATACAAGGGAATACCCAGGTGGTCTTTGCTAACGATCGTCATACCTGTTTAAAAATACCTGCACACAGCTCGCTCTTGGTCGTGGCATGTTAAATAGCCTTATTTGCTTATTGCACTACTTTGTACAGATACGCCTTGTCGTATCAATCAACTCACAATGAAAAATAATCCGCAGCGTTTGCCGATTACTTAAAATTTTCCTTGTCTATTTATTTTCAATTGCCCCCGTACATTTTGGTACGCCTTAATTCGCCAGGGGCTTCATCGTGCCCCATAACACGGCAAGAAAGTCCAAACACTTTCACAGTATAGTTCGGCACCCCGAACTTATAGCATTATATGCATCGACTCCGAATCATGTCTTTGGTCAATAGTTGGGTTGCCCGGCTCCTGTGCTTGCTACCTTACATGCCGCTATATCGTCTAGGATAGTAAAGGGAGAACTACTGCGATTGTGTCCCGGTTCTTCAGGACGAGCACCTCAGTAGAGAAAGCCGAAAACTGACTGTCATGATGCGGCGAGAGCTGGTCAGCTGTTCGAGAGGTCTTCAAATCGTTAGAGATTTTCTCCGCTTTATGCGAGGAATCGGTTTTGGTCCGATTAGGCGTGTATAGCACCCCAACTTCGGCCTTCCGAATACCAGGGGCTACGCCAAAATTTGAAATTATAGAACTCCTATGGCTAAGTGAGGATAATAAAGCCGTATAGTCCGATTGCCTTGTTCATTGCGCTAAACACCTCCTTAAAGGACCAAACATTTGGATAAAGAGTGTTTAGATTTATCCCGAACACCCCTGTACTAGCTATGTGGGGGCAGAAGCCGACGACTAGCCAACTCTCACATTTTATAAACGGCCGCACAGGAGGTAAAATTTTAAATGACAAACATTGTTTTACACAAAGATCTTGTTCAATATTACAGGACATGATAAAATAATGCTTTCAAGGGAAATTGATATCCTTAGAACATTGCTCCACCACAAGGCAAGATCCCTTCATGACACTGTCATAGTACTTCTCGGGCTTGCAATGCTCCTTGCCCTCGGGCGGACCCTCGGCCATCAACTTTGTGGCATCATCTTCGCCCAATGTGTCTTGTCGCGGGCGAAAGCCATCCACGCACCTTCAATGCAGACTGACCGCTTGATAGCATCAAGCCGAGGGTAGGCACTGACCAGACGCTTCACGAGTCCGAAGTATCTACAAGGCACGGGCTCGGCAGGCCATAGCCGGACTATTAGGGCCTTCATGGACAGTTCGGCCGCCTTGTGCAGCTTGACCACCTGCTTTAGCTGGTCGCTAAGGGGCGACGGATGTTCTGATCCAAGGTATTGAGACCAAAACAACTTCTCCATAGAGCTCCCTTCTTCGTCTCGAAAGAACTCTGCAGCATCTGATATGCTGCATGGCAGATCCGCAAATGCTCCTGGAAAAATCTAAATTCGGGTAAGTAAAAGGAACGCTTCCTTCACACACTTGCTTTTGCATAATAAAAGCCTTACCTGCCGCGATATCCTGGGCCGCCTGGATTTCCCGGAGGGCGCTCTGGGTTTTGGCTCGCGCATCTTGTGCACTCTGGCAGGCCTTGGCAAGTTCGGACTCTTGAGTCTTCGAATTACGCTCCAAGGACTTGTACTTTTTGATGGCGTCCTGGAGCTCTTGCTGGACCTCGCTGACCCGGGCCTCTAGCTTCTTGCGCGCGGCGCGTTCCTTAGCCGCTTTGTCATCGGCCTCGGCCAATGCCTTCTTGAGGGCCGCTACTTCGGTCGCGGCCCCTAATAAAGTGCATGACACTTCAGTCAGTACGAACTTTTCATCCCTCCCAAATATAAAGCACCAGTTAGTGCATACCTTGGCTGTCCCCCAGTTGCTTCTTCACGAGGCCGAGTTCTTCCTTGGCCCGCTCCAGATTCCGCGTCAAGCCGGAGACCTCCGTAGTATGAGTGCAGCGGCTAGCAGCGACGCCTGCTTATTCACACAGACATTTTATGTTAGACTCCTGCGAAAAATATTTTGATCTTCTGTTTGGTTTTTCTTTCCGAACACCGAACAGAGCATCAGGGGCTACTGTCTACAAGGTGACATTATTTTACAACTATATTACTTACCTCAAGGCCTGTTAGAAGGCTAATGCAGGTTTTGGTCAATCCACTTTTGGCGGATTGGACTTTGTCAATTACTGTACTCATAAGAGTACGGTGTTCTTCCATAATGGAAGTGCCTCGTAGTGCTTCCAGCAATCTGTCCGGTGCCTCTGGATGGACAGAGGTCACCGGCGGAGGCGGCTTGCCCCCCTCGTTCAGGAGAGGCTGCCTGCCCGAATCCAGAGCCACTTGGGTCTCCGGAGCTGTATCCGGCTGAGGGCCGAACTGGACTTGGCCCTCATCGTCGGGGTCCGTAGGGGTCTTTCCCCCCATGTGCTCGGCAACCAGACTTCTTTCCTCCGGCATCACCAGAATGTCCTCCCCTTGGCCCGATATCCATCGGGACAACACCTCGGTGTTGTCCACGGCCTTATGGGAGGTGGCCATTGGAACGGACTCGCTGTTCATCACCGACGGATCCAACGACCCCTTCGAAGAGGACGAGAGCTCGATGTTGGATGTGGCCAGACTATAGATGGATGGTCTAACACATTAAAAAATGATAAAGTGAAAAAACCGGAAATATTACCGCGTCCGGATACTTACGATTTGGCTAGGGGCTTGACCCTGGGCCCCCACTCCTTGTTGCTATTGGTGGCTGCAGCGGAGTAGTCCGAAAGGTAGATTTTTCCCTTCTTGGGCGCCTCGGCCTCCCCGTGTGTGGAGGCCTTCCTCTTCTTTTTTCCCCAATGGGGGGTGAACAAGCCTCCTCCTCCTCCTCCTCCTCGTCATCTTCGGCGAAGGAGGGTGTCTCGGCGTCTTTGGAAGTCACGTCCGAGACACCCTTGCGTCGGAGACCCCCTCTGGTCCCCTTTGTCACCTTCTTGGCTTTCTTCTCCGGCACCTCATAAGGCGCCGGAAACAGCATCTTCGTCAGAAGAGGCGTTTCTAGATCTTCGGGGAGAGGAGCCGGACATTCGATCTGCTCTGCTATCATTACCCAGGCATGAAAGATTGGCATGGAGGCTTAGGTTCCTCCCACTGATATGTCGGCAAAAGATATACCTTCCTAACAAAAAAACTTACCTGATTAGCCCAGCGTTTTACGCTCAGTTCGCGATCCTCGGACGTGGGCGGTGGTACCTCGCCGGCCTTAAAAAGCACCTTCCAGATGGCTTCGTGTGTCGTATCGAAGAGCTCCAGTAGTGTCTGGTGCTTGGCCGGGTCAAACTCCCACAGGTTACATGTCCGGATCTGGCACGGAAGAATCCGGTGGAAGAGCATGACCTGGACCACATTGACAAGCTTGATTTTCTTGTCAATCATGTTCTCGACACATGTCTGGAGCCCAGTAACTTCTTTCACTGAGCCCCAGGCTAAACCCTTCTCTTGCCAGGAGGTGAGCCGCATGGGGACTTCGGATCTGAATTCGGGGGTCGCCACCTAGTTGGTGCCGCGCGGCTCGGTGATGTAGAACCACCCCGATTGCCACCCCTTTACGGTCTCCACAAAGGAGCCTTCGGGCCAGGTGACATTGGACATTTTGCCCACCATAGCGCCTCCACACTCCGCTCGTTCGCTGCTCACCACCTTTGTCTTCACATTGAAGGTCTTCAGCCACAAGCCGAAGTGAAGTGGGATGCGGACGAAGGCCTCACACACGACAATTAATGCCGAAATGTTGAGGATGGAATTAGGGGCCAAGTCGTGGAAGTCCAGCCTATAGTAGAACATCAGTCCGTGGATGAATGGGTGGAGGTGGAACCCCAGCCTGCGGACGAAGTGGGAGGGAAATACCACCCTTTCTTGGGGCTCCGGAGTTGGGATGATCTGCCCCTTGGCCGGAAGCCGATGAGCGATGTGTTTGGACAAGTACCCGGCCTCGTGGAGCTTCTTGATGTCCTCCTTGACAGAGGAGGCCATCCAATTGCCTCCAGCTCCGGATCTGGATATGATTGGAGTGCTTCTTGGGGCAGATGAGATGGGAGCTTGGGCACTGGATCTCGAAAATGAATGAGCAGAGGAATAGAGGGTGTGGGTGAAAGAGGGGAATCCTTATCCCTTTATAAAGGCAGTAAAAATCATGCGCTTCCCTGTTCGCCCTAAAACTTGCTTATTTCCCAAGCGCCATGCTGATGGCACGACTGGGTTACCCATGCCCGCATTGATGAGAATCACGTGATAAGGGGACACGATCTTTGCTTCGACAAGACGTGCCAATGAAACCGCGCCTCGAAATACAGAGGGGCAGGATAAAAACGGTTCGAATAAAGACCGGGCCATGGCGTGATGTCACGCTATGAGTTGTCAGCAGATTGAACTCGTGGGATATTGTATTCTCCACCGTGGTATGTGGAGTTTGTTTTGCAGAGCCAGACACGAATCTTGTGTTCAAGATCTACTTTCGAGTTTCGGAGAAGGAACCCGCCTTGCAATGTCGAAGACAATCTGCGCGCCGGACTCATCGTCATTGAATCCTGGTTCAGGGGCTACCGAGGGAGTCCTAGATTAAGGGGTCCTCGGACAATTGGACTATATGCGTATGCCGGACTATTGGGCTATGAAGATACACGATAGAAGACTTTGTCCCGTGTCCGGATGGGACTCTCCTTTGCGTGGAAGGCAAGCTTGGTGATTAGGATATGAAGATTCGTTTCTCTGTAACCAACTCTGTGTAACCCTAGCCCCCTCCGATGTCTATATAAACCGGAGGGTTTAGTCCGTAGGGCAATGACAATCATAACCATAGGCTAGCTTCTACGGTTTAGCCTGTACGATCTCGTGGTAGATCAAATCTTGTAATATTCATATCATCAAGATCAATCAAGCAGGAAGTAGGGTATTACCTCCATCGAGAGGGACCAAACCTGGGTAAACATTGTGTCCCCCGCCTCTTGTTACCATTAGCCTTAGACGCACAGTTCGGGACCCCC
Organism: Aegilops speltoides; assembly: GCA_021437245.1. Classification (NCBI taxonomy): domain Eukaryota; kingdom Viridiplantae; phylum Streptophyta; class Magnoliopsida; order Poales; family Poaceae; genus Aegilops; species Aegilops speltoides. The sequence continues at coordinate 163,502,215 of CM038144.1, forward strand.
TACTCGAGATCCGCCAGTTTTGAGACCGACATAGGGCCCTCTCGAAGAGGTAATACCCTATGTCCCGCTTGATTATATTGGATGTATGATGGGGTTTACAGAGTTGATCTACCTCGCGATCTATATGGCCAAACACTGAGGCGTTGAGGTGATGAATGTATCTCTAGCCCAAAAGACTAAAAACCCTCTGTTTATATAGACACCGATAGGTTATTGTTACCGAAGATAGATTACAACAAGGGTGTAAAGAGATCCTTCGGCTCCACCAGTTCGGCCCATGTACTATGGGTTGTCGCCCTAAGGACACGTCAGTCCATGACTCCCTCAGTTATCATTATTCTTTATAGCATACATGTCATCACCATAATCATCATAGGTAGCAACTTTGTTGTCATAATCAATTGAAACCTCTTCCAAAATAGTGGATTCATCATTAAATAAATTCATGACCTCTCCAAATTCACTTTCATAAATATTACAAAAAGATTCAACACCCTTGAAAATGGTGGGATCATTAGTACCTAGATTTGACACTATTCCAAACCCACTCTCATCATCAAAAATAGGAGGCATGCTATCATCATAATAAATTTTCTCATCAAAACTTGGAGGACTAAAAATATCATCTTCATCAAACATAGCATCCCCAAGCTTATGGCTTTGCATATCATTAGCATAATGGATATTCAAAGAGTACATACCGACTACATTGATATCATGCTCATCATTCAAAGATTTTTCGTCAAATTTTTTATAGAATTATTCTTCTATCAATTGAGCACAACTTTCCTTTCTGTCATTTTCAGGAAAGACATGATAAAGACGAATAATATGAGGCCACCTCAATTCCATTTTTTTGTAGTTTTATTTTAATAAACAAAACTAGTGATAAAACAATAAACTAAAGATTCAACTGCAAGACCTAAAGATATACCTTCATGCACTCACCTCCCCGGCAACGGCGCCAGATGTCTACTATACAACTCCTTCTTGTAGACTCGTGTTGGGCCTCCAAGCACAATGTTTTGTAGGACAGTAGCAAATTTCCCTTAGTTGGATGACCTAAAGTTTATCAATCCGTAGGAGGCGTAGAATGAAGATGGTCTCTCTCAAACAACCCTACAACCAAATAATAAAATGTCTCTTGTGTTCCCAACACACCAAATACAATGGTAAATTGTATAGGTGCACTAGTTCGGCGAGGACATAGTGATACAAGTGTAGTAATGATAGTAGATATTAATTTTTGTAATAGGAACAATAAAAAAACAGAAAGGTAGCAATTGATAAAACAGAGCACAAACGGTATCACAATGCTTGAAAATGAGGCCTAGGGTTTGTACTTTCGCTAGTGCAATCTCTCAACAATCCTAATATAATTGGATCACATAACAATCCCTCAATGTGCTATGAAGAATCACTCCAAAGGTCTTATCTAGCGGAGAACATAAGAAGAAATTGTTTGTAGTGTACGAAACCAGCTCAAACCTATTTTTTCCCATCAATCTATCCTAGAGTTCGTACTAAAATAGCACCAAGCTATTGTTTCTGATCGATCTAACCAAGAGTTCGTACTAAAATAACACCATATGATACACATCAACCAACTCTAATGTCACCTAGATACTCCAATGTCACCGTGAGTATCCATGAGTTGACTATACAATATGCATCAAACAATTTCAGATTCAAAATACTCAATCCAACACAAAGAACCTCAAAGAGTGCCCCAAGATTTCTACTGCAGAAAGAAAGACAAGAACATGCATCAACCCCTATGCATAGATTACCCCAATGTCACCTCAGGAATCTGCGAGTTGAGTGCCAAAACACATATCAAGTGAATCTATATGATACCCCATTGTCACCATGGGTATTCATAGCAAGACATACATCAAGTGTTATCAAATCCATAAAAGTATTCAATCCAATAAAAAGGAAATCCCAAAGGGGAAACTCAATTCATCCCAACAAGACAGAGAGGGGGAAACACCATATGATCCAACTATATTAACATAGCCCGTGATACATCAAGATCATGCCATCAGAAGAACACTAGTGAGAGAGAGATTAAACACATAGCTACTGGCAAAACCCCTTAGCTCTGAGGGTGGACTACTCCCTCCTCATCACGGCGGCCGCCAGGATCATGAAGATGGCCACCGGTGCTGATTTCCCCATCCGGCAGGGTGCTGGAACTGGTTCTAGATTGGTTTTTCATGGCTACAGAGGCTTGTGGCGGCGGAACTTCCGATCTAGGGTTATTCTGATGGTTTCTCTAATTATAGGATTTTGTCGGTTTCACGCAAAGATGGGCCCCGAGGTGAGCACAACCCACCGGGGCAAGCCAGCCGCCTCTGCTGCACCCTGGTGGGTTGTGCCCTCCTTGTGGCTCTTCTAGCCCTCCTGAAAGTGCAACTAATTCCCGAGTGGTTTTGGTAATTCATAACAACATATAGCTCATTGAACTAATAGCCATTCAAGTTAAATGTTTCAGAAAATTCAGTGATTGGCATGGCATGGACTAGCGATGTGGACCCCACAAAATTCTAAGGACAAAGATTGGTAAAGGCTCAAGATTCTTCATTTCTACTTTAGTGATCCAAGATCACATTGATTCCGTAGGAAAAGCCAATACTATTAAAAAGGGATGAGGTGTTGCTTAATGGTCTACTTGCTCAAAATGCTGAGTGATATGCTCCAAAGCCCTCAACCACTTTCTCAACTCCAAATTTATCCTAAAACTAAAGTCAAATTCGGCCCCATCAATTTGATCTATCCGACTCCACCAAGTTCTCTTGACATAGCCATAGCCAGAAACCCTAATCAGTTCGGTCTCACTGAGATGCGATTACAAACTTTATATTTCCCTTCTTAACGTTTCAGTCTTACCGAGATGAGGGATCGGTCCCACCGAATTCGCAATGCCAACTCTCTGTTTCTCTTTTGTAACGTTTCGGTATCACCAAAAAGGAGCGATCGGTCTCACCGAGTTTGCTTGATTAATTGCTGAAATCAGTCTCACCGAGATGAGGTTTTGCCCTAACCCTAGCGCATCGGTCCCATTGAGTTGATCATGTCGGTCCCATAGAAAATCCTAACGTTCACATTTTGAACTAAATCGGTCTCACCGAGTTTCCCTATTCGGTCTAACCGAGTTTGGTAAAATGTGTGTAACAATTAGATTTTGTGTGGAGGCTATATACCGCTCCACCCCTTCTCCATTTGCGAGAGACCCATCAGAACATGCCTACAATTCCACTACTCATTTTCTGAGAGAGAACCACCTACTCTTGTGTTGAGACCAAGACATTCCAATCCAACTACAACAATCTTGATCTCTAGCCTTCCCCAAGTTGATTTCCACTCAAATCGTCTTTCCACCATATCCAAATCTGTGAGAGAGAGTTGAGTGTTGGGAGACTATCATTTGAAGCACAAGATCAAGGAGTTCATCATCAACACAACATCTCTTACCTTTTGGAGAGGGGTGTCTCCTAGATTGGTTAGGTGTCACTTGGGAGCCTCCATCAAGATTGTGGAGTTGAACCAAGGAGTTTGAAAGAGCAAGGAGATCGCCTACTTGGTGAAGATCTACCCAAGTGAGGCAAGTCCTTCGTGGGAGATGGCCATGGTGGGATAGACAAAGTTGCTTCTTTGTGGACCCTTCATGGTTGGTTCCCTCAATGGACTCGCACAACCGTTACCCTTGATGGCTTCAAGTCTCCAACGTGGATGTACGATAGCACCACCTATCGGAATCACGCCAAAAATCTTCATGTATACATTGCGTTGGCCCTCTTGAAACCCTTCCCTTTACCTTCATATGCAATGTTTTACATTCCGCTGCCACACTCTTAGAATTGCATGTGTAGGTTGATTGCTTGACTTGTGCTAAGTTGCTAAAATCTGCCAAGACTTAAAATTGGGAAAAGGTTAGAGTTTTATTTGGTCAAGTAGTCTAATCACCCCCTTCTAGACATACGTTTGATCCTACAAGTGGTATCAGAGCATTGGTCTTCATTTGCCTTGATTTCCATAGCTTTGGTGATCATAGCCTTGGTTTCACAACCTAGGAGAGTATGGCATCTAGCGAGGGAAATTACCACCATAGAGGTCCTTACTTTGATGGCACTAATTTTGCTAGTTGGAAGCATAAGATGAAAATGTATATTCTTGGACATAACCCCGCCGTTTGGGCTATTGTGTGTATTGGTTTGTAAGGTGAATTCTCCGATGGGAGAGCACTGAATCGTCCAGCAACTGCGGAAGAACTGAAGATGATGCAATACAAAGCACAAGATTGCGATATCCTCTTCAACGGATTGTGCCCCGAAGAATTCAAGAAAATCCGCTGTCTTGAGAATGCAAAGGAAATTTGGGATACTTTGATTGATATGCACAAAGGTACCGAGTCCATCAAGAATCCAAATTGGATGTGCTTCAAAGTCAACTTGACAAGTTCAAAACGAAGGATGGTGAAGTTGTCGCTGAAATGTACTCTAGGCTTGCTCTCATCACAAATGAGATTGCTAGCTTAGGAAGTGAAGAGATGACTGATACATTCATCATCAGGAAGATACTAATAGCCTTGGATGGAAAATATGATACCGTGTGCACTTTGATCCAAATGATGCCCAATTACAAAGATCTCAAGCAAAGCGAAGTCATTGGAAGAATTTTTGATCATGATATGTCACTCAAGGATAAGGAAGAGATCCGCAACAAGTCTAGTGCTGCTTATAAAGCTTCATGTGATGCTCCTGACACATCAAGTGAAAAACAAGTCTTCAATGAAGAATTGAGCTTAATGGTGAAGAACTTCAACAAATTCTACAAGAGTAGAAGCAAACAGAGAAGCTCTAAGTCAAGATCCTACCATGACAAAAGATCTTCTAGTCGTGCTCGAAATTGCTACAGTTGTTGAAAACCCAGACAATACTCCAATGAGTGTATGGCTCCCTACAAAAGAAAAGAAGACTCACCTAAAAGGAGAAGTAGCAGAGATGAATCACCACCAAGAGAGAGGAGTAGAGATGATCGATATGAACAAAGACCCTCTCGCAGAAGCAATGATTCGGAAATGAAGGACAAGTCATCGAGGAGCAACACAAAACAAAGACATGAAGCTCATGTTGGTGAATGGGTATCCGGTTCCGGCTCTGACAACCACTCCGAGAGAAGTTATCACTCCGACTTCGAATATACTCAAGATGAAGGTGTTGACGGCTCGCACTTGTGTCAACCAACTCCTATGACATATTTGACTTACCAAATGAAGGAATTGGAAGATGCTTCAGGGCTAAAGGCCCTAAGGTATCACACCCTGAGTACATTGATTTCAATAGTGATGAAGATGATTTGCTAGGTGATGATGATTTGCTTGTTGATAATGCTAGTGATGAAAACTATGATGAAATTGCTTTTAATCATGCTAATCAAGATGAAACGAATGACAATGATAAGAAGGAGATTGAGCATCTAACTAAAGAACTAAACACTCTTAAGTTATCTCATGAAACTACTTTAGAGGATCGTCGAGAAATTTTAACAACTCATGAGAAGCTACGCTTTGAAGATCTCAACTTAGAGCAAGAACATGAGTTCTTAAAAGCAATCAATGATGATCTTCGGAAGAAAAGTTCTTCTTACATTGCCAAGAATTTACTCTTGTCTACTTACATGCCACAAGTAAATCTAGCAACAAGAGTAAAAGAGATTCTTCTTCTAGTAGTCACAATAATCATGCTAAATCCAATATTGTTGCTTCTAGTAGTTCTCTTGATTCCACTAATGATTCTCCTAGCCAAGTTACACTTGATCAAGAAAGTAGCTTATTGAAGGGAATTATAGAGAAACGTGTTTACAAGAGCCTTGCAGGAAGTAAGCAATTTGATGAACGCAAGGAAGGAAGGCACCGGAAGAATCAAGGTGTTGGTTTTGAACGAAAGTTCAATGTCAATGGAGTTGAGTGGGAAGAAGATCAATATCCCAAGACAAAATTTGTTCCTCAACAAGAGAAGTATGATCCTACTTCCTTCAAGGGAACACAATCTAAAGATGATCTTCCACCACAAGACCACAAGCTAAAAGTCAATGACAATCTTCAAGAGGAGATTGATGCATTTGAAGAAGCTCCTAAGGCCTTGGTCAAGTGGGTTCCCAAGATTACATCAAGTTCTACTTCATCAAGTACTACTACAACTCCAAGGATTCCCATCAAGTTGATGTGGATCCCAAAGAAGAAGAACTAGAGAGTTCTTAAGGGTGACTCCACAACCATACTTCACTCAAATTCATATTGGCAAGGACAAGTGCAATCAACTTCCACATCTTGCAGTAGTTCAAGGAGTCACAAACCCTGTTGTTAGTAAGTCAAGGGACAAGGTAACCAAATGCTTTCATGGACATCATCATATTTGTACTTCACTCCATGTCTATGGATATCCTTGTTTCTTCCTTGTGGGACTAACCCATGTAGGTATTGAAAGTGCAACTCACTCCAATGGATTGCTCCAAATGATCTACATCAACATTGAGCATCCACATCTTCAACATCTATATGAAGTCATCATCGATGAAACCCAATGTTAGTTCATCCCTCTAAAAGGGGATATCACATCTAGGGGGAGCTTTAGTCTAAGAATTGAGCTAAAGCAACTCTAATGGTGTGAACACAACAATGCTTTATGTAAAAGTGGTAACCAAACTTGTGCTTAAACAATGAGTATGACCTATGATCAAATGTTCTCATTTGACTCCTAAGTCAATATACTCATATGTAGATGACCTACTCATCGCCAATTGCTTGATAGATCCTAGAGTGTTTGTGCATGCTTTGACACATATTTTATTTGCTATCTTATTGTGTTAGCATGTTGGTTTCATAATATTCTCCATTCGAGGACATCCATTTGTTGCTTTCATTGTTTGGCTTTTCTTTTTGCCAAATGGATGGAAAAGAATGCCTAAGTACTCCCTCTAGCTATCTATGCTTTCCTCGTCTCAAACTCTATTCATGCTATATCACAAAGCTTGATCAAGTCATATTCGGACCCTTTGAGTGAGGAGCACTCGGAGCCACCGATTCATCATAGACTTAACTTGCAAAACCTCTTAGTGCATTTCGGTCTGACCAATTCATCCCATTCGGTCACATCGAGTTCTTTAAGTTGATCTAGGTTTTAATCCTAGGTGCAATCGGTTTGAACCTTTCGGTCACACCGAGTTGCAGCAACCGCTTGCGATTCTACATCTCGGTGCCACCAAGGTGTTCCACTCGGTCACACCGACAGAGTCTGGATATAAATACCCAGAGGCTGAAAATTTGGAAATTCATCCAAATGCTTTGCCCGCTCCTGTCCAGCTCTGCCGACTCGAGGTCTCCGGATCGTCTCCTCGTTGTCAGCGTCCTTCTGCCACTGATCTCCATCGCTGTCAACGGGAATCTTTGCCGCCGTTGTCGCTGTAGCGGGTTCAACGCCAGGTTAGGGTATGAACTTGTCCCTTTGTGCCATCCCCACTCTAATTTCGAGTACAAGGATCAATGCCTATATTCTTGCCACTTTTGAGACTACACTATCCTCTGCAAACTCCGTTAGATTATATTTGATGCAAAAAATTTAGGTCTAGGTTTCCGCCGAACTCATCTCGGACCGACCGATATTGGGATCTCGGTCTCACCATTTTGGCTTAGGACATAGCACAAGTATTTTTCGGTCAGACCGAAACATACTAATTGGTGTGACCGAGTTCATCTCTCTTTGAAACCCTAGCAACTCAGAGTCACCGAACCGCGTCTAGGTCTGACCGATCTTGCAAGTTTAGACTCCAAAGCTGCTTCGTTGTCACCGAGTTTATAATATTGGTAGCTCCGAAATGCTTTTTGCATAAAACTAAAACAAAGTTTTTGACTCATTTGTTTTGCAAAATGGTTGTGCTTTGTGATGCTCATCTACTCTATCTCAACCTATCTATTCATAGGGTCAACTTTTAGTTTCAGAGATGTCAGAGCAAACTGATAGCCAGAACAGGTCAGAGGAGCAGGCTAATCTGAGTGAGGGCACTAGTCCCTCAAACAACAATTATGATTGTCGGCGTTCTGGGAACGGGGGTCCCCAGACTTGCCAGCCTGTGGCCCGCGGCATGGCTCCACCAGTGGCCCAATACGGCCCGTCTTCGTCGACCAACACTAAAGACCCTCGCGGGGGGGCAAGCCTCGCGAGGCGGAAGACACGGGGCCTCCTCAGGAGCAGCCTCAGCAGTGTAACGCCCCGAGACCGATGCTCCAGAAGACTTCCAGCTACTCCGAGTTTCGTCGTGTGATTTGTTTTGTTTGTTGCATCTCTTGCATTGCATCATTTCATCATGCTCACCATCACCTTCTCCTTCCTCTTCTTTTACTCCTTTATGCAAGTGCCATTTCTCCCTTCTCCATTAATGTTCAATCTTTGCCAATAAATCATGCACCATGCCTTATACCTCTCTGTCAAGTATCATCCATTTTGGAGTTGTTTTGGTTGGGTTCAAAAATGGCTCAAGTTTGAATTTAATTCAAACTTGAATTATTTTTCTTCCTCTAAAAATTGCCAAACCAATTTATTCAAATTCTGCATAAATCCAGGACTCCTTATATATCTTTATCTCGAGTTTTCCTTCCCAAACCACGGATCCTTTTCCTTGTAATTCTGTCTATTTTCTTAAAGAAAATAAGCAGAGGGAAGAATCAGGCGAGCCCACTTACAGGCAGCGCCCTACTCCACTGTAGCCGGTCGGCCTCTTGGCCTGGCCAAGGACCGACCGAACCCCCAGCCAGCGCTAACCCTAGACCCGGCCCGATCCCCCACTCTCCTCGTCTCTCCCTCGCCGCCACTCGGGGACGAGAGCCCGATCCCATCTCCTTCGCCTCGCTTCCCTTTGCCAGATCCCTATGCGCAGCCTCGGCCCCCTCTCCTCGATCCCTCGCTCGTCCCAGCTGCGCCGCCGCCCCTCCTCGGCCAGCCCAAGGCCGTCCGTCGCGCCTCCTCCACCCGCAGCCATCCCATAGCGCATCACCTCCTCCCGCTGCCCTCCTCTGCTTCTCCTCCCGAGCGCCCCCGATCCCCTCGCGCTCCACCCGCTCCTCCCATCGTCCCCGACCTACGTCGGCCCTGCTGCGCCCCTACATCGAGCGGCCAGAGCCGCACGTCGCGGACCCCGTCCGCCGCTCCGGCGCCTCCCATCGCGCCCGCCATGGCCCGCGAGGCCATCAGCATCCCCGCGCCTCTGTCCGTCCATGCTGCCCATGAGCCCCGGCGCCCCTTTTCTCAATTGCATCGCCATGGCCCGCCTCTCCTTGCTGCTGCTCGCTCGCCACACTCCTTCCTCTGCTCCAAGTTCGCGCGCCGCCCTAGGTCTCCGTCAAGATCGACCTCCTGCCCGCCGGTCTACCTCCCCATGCCGGCAGCAAGCCTCGCTGCTGTTGCTCTTCACCAAGTCCCGTTGCTCTCGCAACGCCGAGATCGATCCTCCGAGGAACCCGTGTTCAACTACTGAGAATGAGCGGCAAGTACCACTACGACCGGAGTTAGACTACACGATGACACGTCAAGTACCTCTACGCGTCACGGATCGCCAAGAACGCTGCACTCGACGACCCGCCAAGTACCCCTTCGGATGCGTCAAGTTCGACTACAAAACGTCAAACGTGTACCACTACCGCCGCCCAAACATCTACGAACGGTGTACCACGACGATCATGTACGGCAACACGATGACCCGCCAAGACCCTGAACAACTACCGCCGCCGCCGTGTACAACTACTTCCACGACGACCCGTGAACAACGACTTCCACTACGCCGTGTACGACTACTTCCCTCGACGATCATCGCGAGAACGACTACTTCCCTCTACGAAACGCGAACTGTCCCGTTTGAACGCTTCGAGGGTATAACCCCGAGGCGTCGCCCGTGAACGAATGCATGTTGTATGAGATGCCCGTGTTTGCACCGTGATCGAATTGTCCTTGCGACGCCCCTCTTTTGCCATGCCACCGACCCGTGGGAACCCGGTAGTCGGGATCACCCCACCATCTTGCACGTTCCTCGCATCCGCACGTTTCCTTTTGCTCCGGTATCTCCATGAGTACCGAAACCGATATGTTGCCGTGGCATCATTTTCGGATATGTTGCCGTGGCACCATTTCCTTTTCGCCGCCGTGGCACCCTTTTTGTTTAAATCGCCGTGGCACCTTTTTGTTCCGCCATGGCGACAAATGCTTCATAAATGCTCATGTCAACCTTTTCATAAATATTGCATAAAACTTGCATATGTCATCCGCATCATGATTACAACATTTAAAATGTTTATGTTTGTTGTTTCCATTAAATTGCTAAATAACATGGGGATTTTCCGGAATTGTCGTTTGTTGTTTCCGGCCTCATTTAAACTTGCCTAGATTGTTAGTTTAATTATGCTTCACCTCTTGCCATGTTAACCAACATTTAATCTTGTCTTGTTCATAACCAAGAGAGAACTAAATAGTTCGATGTGGTTTTTCGTCAATATGCAACTCGTTGCATATTGAGCTCCACTTAATTTGTGGTATTGTTTGTGCCCTTTGCCATGCCATGCATATTTAAACCGGATATGCATCATACTTGTTTGTGCATCATGCCATGATTATGCTTGTGTGTTTACTATGTTGTTTGCTTCTTTCCGGGTTGCTTCTCTCGTTAGCTTCGGTTTCATTCCGGAGTTGTGAGGATTCGTTCGTCTACGTCCGTTTGTCTTCTTCATGGACTCGTTCTTCTTCCTTGCGGGATTTCAGGCAAGATGATCATACCCTCGAAACCACTACTATCTTTGCTATGTTAGTTTGCTCGTTCTTTTGCTATGACAATGCTACGATGCCTACCATTTGCTTGTCAGCCTCCCAAATTGCCATGTCAAACCTCTAACCTTTGACACCATTCCTAGCAAACCATTGTTTGGCTATGTTACCGCTTTGCTCAGCCCCTCTTATAGCGTTGTTAGTTGCAGGTGAAGATTGAAGTTTGTTCCTCGTTGGAACATGGAGATGTTGTTCCTTGTTGGAACATGTTTACTTGGTGGGATATCACAATATCTCTTATATTATTAATGCATCTATATACTTGGTAAAGGGTGGAAGGCTCGGCCTTATGCTTGGTGTTTTGTTCCACTCTTGCCGCCCTAGTTTCCGTCATTTCGGTGTTATGTTCCCGGATTTTGCGTTCCTTACGCGGTCGGGTGATTTATGGGACCCCCCTGACAGTTCGCTTTGAATAAAACTTGTCCAGCAAGGCCCAACATTGCCTTTTACCATTTGCCTCACCTAGCCCTTTTTTTCCCTTGGGTTTCCGGAGCCCGAGGGTCATCTTTATTTTAGCCCCGGGCGGTGCTCCTTCGAGTGTTGGTCCAACTCGAGCGATGTCCGCGCCTGGCAACCAGGTCTATGCCAACCCGACGTCTGGCTCATCCGGTGTGCCACGAGAACGAGATATGTGCAGCTCCTATCGGGATTTGTCGGCACAGTGGGAGGTCTTGCTGGTCTTGTTTTACCATTGTCGAAATGTCTTGATGTACCGGGATACCGAGTCTGATCGGAGTGTCTTGGGTGAAGGTCTATTCCTTCGATGATCGCGAGAGCTTGTCATGGGCTAAGTTGGGACACCCCTGCAGGGTATAAACTTTCGAGAGCCGTGCCCGCGGTTAGGTGGCAGATGGGAATTTGTTAATGTCCGGTTGTAGAAAAGCCGAAGTTGACCTTAATTAAAATACATCAACCGTGTGTGTAACCGTGATGGTCTCTTTCCGTGAGTCCGGAAGTGAACACTGTGTTGGAGTTATGCTTGACGAGGTTGCTATAGGATCACTTCTTGATCATACTTTTATCGACCGTGCTTTGCCTTCTCTTCTCGCTCTCATTTGCGTATGTTAGCCGCCATATATGCTAGTCGCTTGCTGCAGCTCCACCTCATTACTCCATCCTTCCTATAAGCTTAAATAGTCTTGATCTCATGGTGCGAGATTGCTGAGTCCTCATGACTCACCGGATACTTCCAAAACCAGTTTGCAGTGCCTATGTTACCGGCGGGAGACGCAATCAAGCTCAAGGAGGAGCTCGATGAAGATCTTGCCCTTTGTGTTGTTTCGTTCTAGTTGATCAAGAGTGGAGCCCGGTTGGGGTCGATCGGGGACCTTTTGTCGCATTTGGGGTTCTTCTTTTATTTTGGTTCCGTAGTCGGACCTTGATTGTATCTGGATGATGTAATGCTTTATTCATGTAATTGTGTGAAGTGGCGATTGTAAGCCAACTATGTATCTTTCCTTATGTATTACATGGATTGTGCGAAGATTACCTCACTTGCGACATTGCTTTCAATGCGGTTATGCCTCTAAGTCGTGCTCGACACGTGGGAGATATAGCCGCATCGAGGGTGTTACAAGTTGGTAATCGAGCCATCCCGACCTTAGGAGCCCCACCGCTTGATCGTTTTTAGCGGCGAGTTGTGTCTAGAAAAATGTTTTGAGTCATTTAGGATTATATATATCGGAGAGTTTAGGAATTCTTTTTACTCCCGGTCCTTCGACCTTCCGGTGAGGTATCCCGACGAGAGTTTTGACTCTTCTCTTCTCAAATTTCACTAAAAAATTTTAGGATCACGCTGGTATCTTAGAATCGTTCGATGGTTTTATGATGACAACGTTGTCTTGGTTGCCTCGACATTTAGGGGTTGTGGCGGTGTCCCGGGAGTTGAGCTCCGAGGTGTTGTCGCCATAATTTTATCGTTGCAGTTCTCGAATACCGAGTTTAATACGCCGACATCGAAAATCTCTTTTATGCGGTTGTTGGTGAGATAACCCGCTAACCCGATCTTGTGGTGAGTACGGAGTATTGCCATGACTCGTATAACGGATGCTTTTCGAAGGTTGAGGTAGACGATTTCCGAAGGTTTCTTGGTTATGTGTTGACGGATGGATACAGCTGGATGTAGGGATTGTTAGTTTGGGTGAGATATATTGCTCCCCTGTATCCCCAACACCAGATTGCATAACCAGAAAGTTTCGGGAGTTTTATAGGTGGGAATTCAAGTAGCTCTTAGGATATCTTTCCGACGGATGTATGATATGAAATTGGGGTTCGACGTCTAGTGGTCCGCCTATTCACGGTTGGTTTTACAGTGGTCTCGTTGTGTCTTAAAGAGTCCTTGGCTATGCCGACTCTGGGACGCTTCGTATGTCATGTGCACTGCCTTGTACATGATGGTGCTGTACGATTGAGCCCGTGTAGGCCCCACCACGAAAACTTCGGACGAAATCTCTATCATATGTTTGTTCCGGCTTATTCTGCAAGCCAATCCTTTGTTTTGTTTATTTGTGGTATTCGAGTTGCTTCGAAGTCAAATATTGAATCCATACCTTTCCTAAACGGTGTTCTCATATTGCTATGTGAATACTAATCCTTTTGATCATTGAGGTTGTCATGTTAATCCTTTTTCAACCGGCGTGTTTCTCTTCAAGTGGATCCGATCACTTCAACATCAGCAAGACCAATTATCATTTCTTCTCAACGGTGTTTGTTTCATCCGTCTCCAAGTTGCCTTTGTTTTTCCCGCCCACCCACCCTTTTTCCTCAAGGACTAAGATTTTTTTTACCAAGTATCCATTTATTCATGTGAAGTTTCTCCTTTCTTTTCCGTCAATGTTCTTACCCGGTGGTTCTCAAGATGTTCTACTAGTTCATCATCCTCCGTTCTCTTTTCTTCTCCGGTGGATTCAAGTCAAGTTTTGTTGAACATACCTTTTTCCTCATTTCAATATCTTCTCATACCGGTGCACCTCATTATCATTCTACTTCTCGCTATTTGTTATCCCGGAGTGCTCAAGATATCTCGAAGATTGTGTTTCCATTCTTAATCCATTCAAGCTATTTCGAGGTTGTTATCTCATTCAAGCCATTTTATTCAACCGGTTCAACATCTCTTTTAAATCTTTTCAATGGTGTTTTCTTTTGAGTGGGCCCCTAACCCACAGGTCTTTTCCCAGGATCTTACCTGACTCTTCTGATTCTTTTCGGAGTTATTCTCAAATTCTTCTCCAAGTTCGACGTAAGATTAGCTATCATCAGTCAAATGCTTTTCTCCAAGATCTTTCAAATTCTTTTCATAGTTGGCTCAACCTCTTCGCTTTTGATTCTTCCGGTGTGCCTCAATAATTCTTGGTGGTGTTTCTCGTTGTCATTCTCATCATTTGAAGACCGAAGAAGAGTTTCTCTTTAATCTTGCTCTATTCTCTTCAAGATTCATGGTGCTAGCTTGTTGCCATCCTCTCACAATTGTTTTCGATTAGAGAATCTTTTCACCCATCGGAGATATTCAAGATTCTTCTCAGTTTGTCATCCGGAGTTCATCAATTCAGGTTTATTCATTCTCAGCTGTCAGTTATCATTCTCCTATCTTGCTGGTGCATCAATCGAATATCCTCTAATCAGTTCTTGATCTCTTTGTTCTCATGTATCTAGTTTGTCTCAAGCACCTTCGTTCATTTGCTAATTCTTACCGGTGATGCACCCCTACTTCGATCATTTTCAATTCTTACGGTGGTTCCTTCAAGATCTCTCTTCCTTGTTCATCATATCAATTAATTCGTTCTTTCCGAATCCTACCGGTGGTTCGTTGAAGACCTTCTCAAGTTTTGATATATCTCTTTTAATCCTTGCTACGAGAATAAGTAGTATGCCAAATCCGTTGATTGTCATCAATTTAATTGGTGAAGGATACGCATAACATAATTCTTATTCTTGTTTCATCCAAGTGATTAATTCTTTATCCCGGAGGCCCTTAAAATTCTCGGTTTCATTTGTTTCATCTTTTCTTTTTCCAGGAGTTCCAAGCACTAATCATCACGAAGATCCATCTAAATCATTGCAAGGATTCACCTTGTGTTTTCAATTTCTCTTTCTTTTCATTCCTTTTGTTTACCGGAGTTCTTCATGGAGGTTCTACATGATGGTTCGTCAAGGATTCTTTTCATTCTTCAATTGTTCTTCAAGATTTCTCTTGAAGTTAAGATCAGCCAAGCTATACTCTAAAATTAAACATGGTGCTCAACACATGTTTTGTTTTGAGGAGTTCAAGCATTCTTCATCTTGCATTCCGAAGTGCAATTCTTTCGACCTTATCTTTTCAGGTGGTGTTATGTCATTTGGACAATTTCCTTCATGTGTCATGATTCTTATTGTTGTCAAGAATGAGGTATGTTAAATCCATCAGTCTCTTCATTGGAGTTATCTTGGTATAGATTTCACCTAAAGCCTTTCCTAAGGAATGTTGCTATTTGTGGTGTTTATCTATGGTCCAAGTTGTCTCTCTATCACCTCGGTGGAAGAACCTTTCATCTCTTTGGTGCTCTCAATCAAATCAATTGTTTCCATTAGTGGCCGGTTGTCACCTCATAATTTTGAGATGTTTTCATAAGCCCACTACAAGCTTATTCTTTTCGTTGTTGGTTTCCCAACAACCCCGTTGTAACCTTTTTGGAAGGGTGCTTTCCAAGCTCATTTGTGGCAGAAGTTGCCATTTTCTTCTCCATTCTTTTATTCCAATGATTTATCTTTGTGAGGATCATGTTCTTCATGCTTATCCATTTAACCGGTGTGTCGTGTCCTCCATTCAAGTTCTTTTCAAGTTTTCCTTCTTCTTTCACCGGAGTCTTTGCCCAAATTATATCACTCTTCCTCTCTCATCTTGTTTTAACCGGAGTGGTTTCGAATTCTATTTTGTCCATTAAACTCTTGATTCATGTCTTTGCAACCTTCAAATTCTCGTAATACTCCTTGTTCCTCTTTTCTAACGGATTGTTTGCAATCTCGTTCATCTCTGTCGTACTCTTTCTTTTAAATTGCTCAACCTCTCAAGGTTCGTGGTTTCACTCGTTTGTCGAAGAAGCAACTTAGTTTTACCTCTTCTCTTTCTCTTCCGCTTTCCTCGGTGCCATTCTAGATCTCGGACGAGATCCTCTCGTAGTGGTGGAGTGTTGTAACGCCCGAGACCGATGCTCCGAAGACTTCCAGCTACTCCGAGTTTAAATGCGTGTGATTTGTTTTGTTTGTTGCATCTCTTGCATTGCATCATTTCATCATGCTCACCATCACCTTCTCCTTCCTCTTCTTTTACTCCTTTATGCAAGTGCCATTTCTCCTTCTCCATTAATGTTCAATCTTTGCCAATAAATCATGCACCATGCCTTATACCTCTCTCACAAGTATCATCCATTTTGGAGTTGTTTTGGTTGGGTTCAAAAATGGCTCAAGTTTGAATTTAATTCAAACTTGAATTATTTTCTTCCTCTAAAATTGCCAAACCAATTTATTCAAATTCTGCATAAATCCAGGACTCCTTATATATCTTTATCTCTCGAGTTTTTCCTTCACAAACCACGGATCCTTTTTCTTGTAATTCTGTCTATTTTCTTAAAGAAAATAAGCAGAGGGAAGAACTGGCAGAGCCCACTTACAGGCGCGCCCTACTCCACTGTGAGTCCGGTCGGCCTCTTGGGCTCCTGCCAAGGCCCGACCGAACCCCCCCAGCGCTAACCCTAGACCCGGCCCAATCCCCCACTCTCCTCGTCTCTCCTCGCGCCACCACTGGGGGATGAGCCCGATCCCATCTCCTTCGCTCTCGTTTCCCCTTCGCCAGATCCCCACGCGCAGCCTCGACCCCCTCTCCTCGATCCCTCGCTCGTCCCGCTGCGCCGCCACCCCTCCTCGGCCGGCCAGGCCGTCCCGTCGCGCCTCCTCCACCCGCAGCCATCCCCATAGCGCATCACCTCCTCCCGCTGCCCTCTCTCGCTTCTCCTCCCGGCGCCCCGATCCCCTCGCGCTCCACCGCTCCTCCCATCGTCCCGACCTCGCGGCCCTGCTGCGCCCTACATCGAAGCGGCCAGAGCCGCACGTCGCGGACCCCGTCCGCCGCTCCGGCGCCTCCCATCGCGCCCGCCATGGCCCGCGAGGCCATCAGCATCCCCGCGCCTCTGTCCGTCCATGCTGCCCATGAGCCCCGGCGCCCCTTTTCTCATTTGCATCGCCATGGCCCCGCCTCTCCTTCTTTGCTGCTCTGCCTCGCCACACTCCTTCCTTCGCTCCAAGTTCGCGCGCCGCCTAGGTCTCCGTCGCGTCGACCTCCTGCCCCGCCGGTCTACCTCCCCATGCCGGCAGCAAGCCTCGCTGCTGTTGCTCTTCACCAAGTCCCGGTTGCTCCCCTGCAACGCCGAGATCGATCCTCCGAGGAACCCCGTGTTCAACTACAGAATGAGCGGCAAGTACCACTACGACCGGAGTTCGACTACACGATGACACGTCAAGTACCTCTACCGCGTCTACGGGATCGCCAAGAACGCGTACCTCGACGACCCGCCAAGTACCCCTTCGGATGCGTCAAGTTCGACTACAAAACGTCAAACGTGTACCACTACCGCCGCCCGAACATCTACGAACGGTGTACCACGACGATCATGTACGGCAACACGACGACCCGCCAAGACCCTGAACAACTACCGCCACCGCCGTGTACAACTACTTCCACGACGACCCGTGAACAACGACTTCCACTACGCCCTGTACGACTACTTCCCTCGACGATCATCGCGAGAACGACTACTTCCCTCTACGAAACGCGAACTGTCCCGTTTGAACGCTTTGAAGGTATAACCCCGAGGCGTCGCCTGTGAACGAATGCATGTTGTATGAGATGCCCGTGTTTGCACCGTGATCGAATTGTCCTTGCGACGCCCCTCTTTTGCCATGCCACCGACCCGTGGGAACCCGGTAGTCGGGATCACCCCACCATCTTGCACGTTCCTCGCATCCGCACGTTTCCTTTTGCTCCGGTATCTCCATGAGTACCGAAACCGATATGTTGCCGTGGCATCATTTTCGGATATGTTGCCGTGGCACCATTTCCTTTTCGCCGCCGTGGCACCCTTTTTGTTTCGTCGCCGTGGCACCCTTTTTGTTCCGCCATGGCGACAAATGCTTCATAAATGCTCATGTCAACCTTTTCATAAATATTGCATAAAACTTGCATATGTCATCCGCATCATGATTACAACATTTAAAATGTTTATGTTTGTTGTTTCCATTAAATTGCTAAATAACATGGGGATTTTCGGAATTGTCGTTTGTTGTTTCGGCCTCATTTAAACTTGCCTAGATTGTTAGTTTAATTATGCTTCACCTCTTGCCATGTTAACCAACATTTAATCTTGTCTTGTTCATAACCAAGAGAGAACTAAATAGTTCGATGTGGTGTTTCGTCAATATGCAACTCGTTGCATATTGAGCTCCACTTAATTTGTGGTATTGTTTGTGCTCTTTGCCATACCATGCATATTTAAACCGGACATGCATCATACTTGTTTGCGCATCATGCCATGATTATGCTTGTGTGTTTACTATGTTGTTTGCTTCTTTCCGGGTTGCTTCTCTCGTTAGCTTCGGTTTCGTTCCAGAGTTGTGAGGATTCGTTCGTCTACGTCCGTTTGTCTTCTTCATGGACTCGTTCGTCTTCCTTGCGGGATTTCAGGCAAGATGATCATACCCTCGAAATCACTACTATCTTTGCTATGTTAGTTTGCTCGTTCTTTTGCTATGACAATGCTACGATGCCTACCATTTGCTTGTCAGCCTCCCAAATTGCCATGTCAAACCTCTAACCTTTGACACCATTCCTAGCAAACCATTGTTTGGCTATGTTACCGCTTTGCTCAGCCCCTCTTATAGCGTTGTTAGTTGCAGGTGAAGATTGAAGTTTGTTCCTCGTTGGAACATGGAGATGTTGTTCCTTGTTGGAACATGTTTACTTGTTGGGATATCACAATATCTCTTATATTATTAATGCATCTATATACTTGGTAAAGGGTGGAAGGCTCGGCCTTATGCCTGGTGTTTTGTTCCACTCTTGCCGCCCTAGTTTCCGTCATTCCGGTGTTATGTTCCCGGATTTTGCGTTCCTTACGCGGTCGGGTGATTTATGGGACCCCCCTGACAGTTTGCTTTGAATAAAACTTGTCCAGCAAGGCCCAACATTGCCTTTTACCATTTGCCTCACCTAGCCCTTTTTTTTCCCTTGGGTTTCCGGAGCCCGAGGGTCATCTTTATTTTAGCCCCCCCGGGCCAGTGCTCCTTCGAGTGTTGGTCCAACCTGAGCGATGTCCGGCGCCTGGCAACCAGGGTCTATGCCAACCCGACGTCTGCTCATCCGGTGTGCCCCGAGAACGAGATATGTGCAGCTCCTATCGGGATTTGTCGGCACATGGGAGGTCTTGCTGGTCTTGTTTTACCATTGTCGAAATGTCTTGATGTACCGGATACCGAGTCTGATCGGAGTGTCTTGGGTGAAGGTCTATTCCTTCGATGATCGCGAGAGCTTGTCATGGGCTAAGTTGGGACACCCTGCAGGGTATAAACTTTCGAGAGCCGTGCCCGCATGTTAGGTGGCAGATGGGAATTTGTTAATGTCCGGTTGTAGAAAACCGAAGTTGACCTTAATTAAAATACATCAACCGTGTGTGTAACCGTGATGGTCTCTTTCCGCGGAGTCCGGAAGTGAACACGTGTTGGAGTTATGCTTGACGAGGTTGCTATAGGATCACTTCTTGATCATACTTTTATCGACCGTGCTTTGCCTTCTCTTCTCGCTCTCATTTGCGTATGTTAGCCGCCATATATGCTAGTCGCTTGCTGCAGCTCCACCTCATTACTCCATCCTTCCTATAAGCTTAAATAGTCTTGATCTCTGGTGCGAGATTGCTGAGTCCTCGTGACTCACCAGATACTTCCAAAACCAGTTTGCAGGTGCCTATGTTACCGAGCAGGAGACGCAATCAAGCTCAAGGAGGAGCTCGATGAAGATCTTGCCCTTTGTGTTGTTTCGTTCTAGTTGATCAGTAGTGGAGCCCAGTTGGGGTCGATCGGGGACCTTTTGTCGCATTTGGGGTTCTTCTTTTATTTTGGTTCCGTAGTCGGACCTTGATTGTATCTGGATGATGTAATGCTTTATTCATGTAATTGTGTGAAGTGGCGATTGTAAGCCAACTATGTATCTTTCCCTTATGTATTACATGGATTGTGCGAAGATTACCTCACTTGCGACATTGCTTTCAATGCGGTTATGCCTCTAAGTCGTGCTTCGACACGTGGGAGATATAGCCACATCGAGGGTGTTACAACCAGGCAGGCTTGCGAGGAGGCGAAGAGATCAAGGCAAGGGGTACCTCGCGAGGTTCCCATGACGCAAGCCATGACGACCAAGGCTAGGCGGGCGCCAGCGTGCGTAGTGTCCTCATTTCCAGTTTGGTGCTAAGGGGGCAAGAGCAGGCGCGGAGTACCGAGGCATCAGGCAAAGGTTTCCATATTGATGCGACAAGGCCAAGACCAGCATGACGGCAGGACGGAGGTCATCGTGGAGCCCCATACGGTGTCACCACCAATGCCTTTGATAGGCGAAGACCACCTTTAGTTAGGATAACTTGTAGTAGTTGTCC
Organism: Aegilops speltoides; assembly: GCA_021437245.1. NCBI lineage: Eukaryota > Viridiplantae > Streptophyta > Magnoliopsida > Poales > Poaceae > Aegilops > Aegilops speltoides. The sequence continues at coordinate 163,522,757 of CM038144.1, forward strand.
CCTTTCAAATTGGCCGTTGTTGGATCCCTTCCCACTCAATATTTGGGGAGAGGACCAGGGCCTCTATAAATAGGACTAGCCACCATAGTAGAAGGGGATCGATCGATTCCTCCATGTGCAACCCACTAAGCACGAGAACACCTCTCCTCAGGAGGCTGTTCTTCCCTTGTACTATTCATCACCAGCCTAAGAGGCAATCCACCACCACCACATAGGAGTAGGATATTACACCCCAACGGTGGCCCGAACCTATATAAGTCTTGTGTCTCTTGTGTTGTGAGTTCGTTGAGCTAAGCTTAGAGATCGCGGCGAGGCTGAGAGCGAGATTCGGTAGGGGGAAATCTTTGTGTGCACCCCAGTGTTCGAACCTCAAGGGTTTTGTTGGAACCCTAAATCTGACATTTGGTGCGCCAGGTAGGGGGTGTGCCGAAGTCTTCCTTCCACTGATCTGCGTCTCGTCGATTCGTCACATCCATGTCTGACGCCCGCCGAGCCCACGCGGAGCATCGGGCCGCTCTCACCGCTTGCGTCGCCCAGACGGCTCCTGTCGGCGGACCTTCCCGTCGTTCTCTATAGCCTGCCTCCAATGCCGCCACCGGCCCGGCGCGGAATGAGCAGCAAGCATCCTTGCTGCACCCCTCGGTGCGGCAGGACGGCTGCACCGCCACTCCGTCGCTCACCCCAACCGGTTTGTCGTCCCACACTCGTCCCACCCCCATGGACGCGCAGGCCGCGCTGCTCATGGCACGTGAGCTCCTGTGTTACCGCCCCATCGATGACCTCTACAAAGAATGGCTCGCTCGCATCACCGAGCTCGTCAGCACCACAGGGGTCTCTCCCGCGCCGTCCCTCTCGCTGCCTCGCCCTCCGCTAGGTATGGGCGATGTGGCTCATGGAGCGCCTCCACCACCTCTCCCTCAAGACGGCGCCTTAGCGCCAAGGCACGCAGCCCCTGGACGTGACCCACCGCATCCGACGCCCGCGCGACAAGAAAGAAGGTGTCAAGAAATCCCTCGGCCTTAAGGAGGCACTCCTCTGCTCCCTGCACCGGCGCGACAAGACTGCGTGCTGCCCATGGCAGCGGTGCGCGGGTACCATCAAGAGCAAGCTCCGCGTCAGCAAAGGGCCCCGGTGACCATAGCGGGCTGCCACGCATTCACCCCCGAGCTGCGTAGCGTCGCTTGACCAGGCAAGTTCAAGCCGGACCTGCCTCCTCGCTATGACGGCACCCCCGACCCCGCGGAGTTCTTGCAGCTCTACGAGCTGAGCATCGAGGTGGCCAACAAAGACGAGAAAGTCATGGCAAGTTGGTTCCCATGGCGCTCAAGGATGGTGCCCGCTCGTGGCTCCTGAACCTGCCTCCCGGCTCGATCTCCTCCTGGGACGAGACGCGCAGCCGCTTCATCGCCAACTTCCAGGGCACTCGTGACCGCCCCCCGACCGCTGATGACCTACGCCGCATCAAGCAGCAGCCCAGGGAGACCCTGCAGAAATACATGCAGCGCTTCAACAACGTCCGCCTCAAGATCCCCAAGGTGACGGACGAGGCCATCATCTCAGAGTTCTCTGATGGCATCCGTGACATCAAGATAAAGGAGGAGCTCGCCATCCACGAGGAGTTGTGCACATTCCTGGAGTTGTTCCACCTGGCGACGAAGTGTGCAAGAGCTGAGGAGGGATGATTCTCCCTCCTCGAGCTCCCAACCCGGAAGAAAAGAAGACCAAGGCCAAGGACGTGAAGCGCAAGGGAGTAGCTGTGCTCGCGGAGGAAACATACACGAAGCGCGGCAGGGACCAGCCGGAGTCGTCCAAGGGCAGCCGACCATTCTGCGCCTACCACAACCTCCACACCCACAACACCAATGATTGCCAGGACCTCAGGGCCGTTCGAGAAGGACGCTAAGGTTGACGCCCGAGCGCAACAACCGGGGCTACGACCAAGGAGGAGGACATGGCGGAGGATGATGGGACGATCGTGGCCCTCGCCAAGGGTGGCGTGACCGACCTCGTGAGGATCGCTGGCAAGACCAGCCTCGTGAGGGCGCTTGGAGGGATCAGCCTCGCGAGGACTGCCCCCAGGGCAACGCAAGCCTTCCTCCGCTACCGCCGCCACCAATAAGGAATGCCGACCATCATCAGGACGAGGGGGCTGGGGGCTTCCAGGAGCCACGTGCTATCGCTTGCATCTTGGGTGGAGCTCAGGCCCCAGCCTCTCAGCGCATCTTCAAGCAGTTTCCTCGCAAGGTGAATGCAGTCCTCCCCAGGCTCAAGGCCACGCGCCCGCTCAGGTGGTCCAATTGCGCTATCACCTTCAGCTTGGCAGATCAACTCAAGTGCGCGGCTACTGCTGGCGTTCTCCATATGCTCTGTTCCCCAATCATCAGCAACGTGCAAGTCACCAAGACCCTCATCGATGGCGGCGCAGGGCTTAACGTCCTATCCGTTGAGATGTTAGACAACCTTCAAGTGCCATACGATTAGCTCCATCCTACCAATCCTTTCTCAGGAGTTACCGACGGTTCCACCACCCCGATAGGGCACATCCGCCTCCCTGTTACCTTCGGACAGCGCAAAAACTACCGCACCGAGCTCATCAACTTCGACGTTGCCCACATCCACTTGTCATACAATGCCATCCTCGGGTATCCAGCCCTGGCCAAGTTCATGGCAGTGACCCACCACGGCTACAACATCCTCAAGATGCCAGGAAGCGGCGGAATATCACGGTCTTCCAAGCCACGACAATCGAGTACCCGGACAAGAAGGGCGAGAACCCTCCTGAGGCCATCCCCAAGAAGAAGAAGCACCTGCTCCGAACAAGGCCTCAGGAGGTTGGCATATCGTGTGGCGCCACGTCAGGATTAGCGCCCGTGCATGGGGCGCCTCCTTCCACCGCATAGGAAGGCGCGCCTGGCGCCCTCCTCGGGTAGTGCTCGGGGCTCTCTTCTAGAGGGCCTCAGACCTCGCCAACATCACAAGGGAGGCGCTCGGGCACCATTTGGAGGCGTGCTTCACGGCACGTTTCCCATACGAGGGCACAGGGCGTGGAAAGCCCAAAGCTCAGGAGTTCATCGCCAAGACCACTCACAAGCTTCAGGAAATGAGGGCCATGCGCGGCGACCGCCGCCCGCCCGATGCAGCTCCCCATCCAGGCGAGGATTGTGGGCTGCGCGTCTGCATCGACATCCTAGGGCTCAACCGAGCCACATCTCAGGAGAGCTTCTGGCCTTCACGCGTGGTACGCTGCGAGGGTCCGCTGCACAGCTATGTTCGCATGCCTTTCGGCCTGCCGAACGCGGCTGCCACCTACCAGCATCACCTGTGGAGCATCCTGGCGGCTCAGGAGGCCGGGCACCACCCGGTCCTAGCAGAGATGGAGACGGTCCTCAAGGAACCACTTGGACCCCCAGAGCCTCCTGAGGCTCAGGGCCTTGGTGGCTCGTGAGGATCGGCCCCTTCACCACGCATCTTCAGCTGCTCCAACACCCCCGCTACAGCGGAACCAGGTGACATCTCCCAAGTTCATTTCAGCTGGGAGCGCCCTCCGGGCTGCATCATTCCCAGGCCGCGTGGGTCCGTCCCTGCGGCATGTATCTCTTTTTATATCTTTAGCTTACCTTGATGGGGGCGCCCGTCGGGCTGCATCATCCCCAGGCCGCTTGGGTTTGACCCAGCGGCATGTATCCATTCTGCATTTACCTGAGCTGATTTGCCTTTCATGCCTAATCTACCTGTGATTATCACCTGTTTGATTGCCACCTACCACTAGTCCCTCCCTCTCTCATGCAATTCTCTTGCACGTTAAAAGGGGGGCTCCTGAGCATCGCGACTCAGGAACTCTTACTGGCTCTCCAGCCCTCACCCCCTGGCCTTGACCATGGCATCGCGACCTGGCATACCAGCGGCGGCTGAGCTCGCTCGAGGGCCAGGACCTGAGGACGTAGAGCATTTATACCTAACCGTCTTGCAGGGACAAACAGCTATCAAAGACCCAAGACCAGGTGCAAACCGCCTTGAGGTAGGGCCTCGTGAGTCCCGCGCTGGCTCACGAGTGCCCATATACACCTCGTATAGCCCTACCGTGCAAGCGACGTGTCAGGGCGGGTCTGTACACGCCCCTGGGGCTCTGCTTAGAGGGAGCCCCCCTCCCACGCACCAGTGGAAGCACCATGCTCCGTGCTGGCCGTCGACACTGCCGAGGAGCGGCTATGCCCGTACACATACCGAAGAACTATGCTCCACGTTGGTGATAAACAACTGGGGGCGGCCCCGCGGCCGTATCAACCTCAGGGAGCCCCAGAGCTCAGTGTCCGGCCTCATCGCAACGCCTCCCCTCGGGAGCGTCGCACGAGGGGGCCGCACCCGGGTCACACCCGAGCGTACGCCACCCAGCCAGGTCCTCCGAACCTGGTCGTCGTGCGCCCCTCCACGAGCGGAGCCAAGGTATGAAGGTCGTTTGAACCTCAAGGGGGACTCCTGAGCATCGCGACTTAGGAGCCTAACTGGTCACATAGCCCCTCACTCCTTGGTCCCGTCCTGGTGATCCGGTCGGGGCCAACGGCGGCTGAGATATGCGTGGGGCCGGGCTCTGCCGATGTAGAACGCTAAATCTACTCCTATGTTCCCTTCCTATAAGCTGTTTGCGTGTCAAGGGGGACTCCTGAGCATCGCGACTCAGGAGCCTAACTGGGTACGTAGCCCCTCACTCCTTGGTCCCATCCTGGTGATCTGGTCGGTGCCAACGGCGGCTGAGGTATGCGCGGGGCCGGGCTCTACCAACGTAGAACGTAAAGCAAATAGGAAGGAAACTGCAAAATCTCCAAGCAATATTACAAACCATAATTCTCTTCACAATACCAGACGCAAGTTTAAACGCCTCCACGAGGCATGGTGCACATTGCAGGGACTAAGCAGGAAAGAAGCCGCAAGTAAGTCATCCTTTGACTCCACCGTCGCCCGCCAGGGAATCCACTCTCGTGGTGGCATCACCTTCACCTGTACCACCACATGAGGCTGCAAGATCAGCAGCGCTGCCCGCCATGGGCGCTGGATCAAAGGTGCGGAACTTCTTTAACAAGGCCTCCACCTGGCCCTTCACGGCTTCAGCAGCAGCGGTGTAGCACTCGCCGTTCACAGGCTCTAGCAGCTCGTCAAGATTGGCGTCAGGGTCACGGAGGTGGAGGTGGCTGAAGATGCGCGTTAGTGCAGCAGAAGAAAGGACGCGGGCTTCTTCCTCTGCCATGGGGCCGATGCCGCTCATGACTTCCTCAAGCGCCTCGACCAAGTAAGGAAGCAACTGGGCGGGGCCGTCCTCGTCGGTAGTCAGTGACTTCTCCAGGCCCTTCTCATAGAGTGCCTTCAGCGCCATGCGAGACCTCTTCTCGAGGAGTGCAAAGGCCGCACGGTCCTCGGCCAGGACCTTCGCCTTGGTGTCTAGCTCGGCATTCTCCGTCCTTACCTTCTGCGCTAGCTCCTCCAGTCGGCCACGCTCAGTGGCCTGCTCCTCCGCCAACTGCGCTAGCTCAGCGTCGCGGCCCCTGACGGCGTCCTCCCGAGCCTTCATCCTCTCCTCCTCCGTCTGGCGGTCGCGAGCTTCTTCGGCATGCTTGTCGCGCAAATCTTTCAGCTCGGCCTCCAGTGCCTTGCAGCGGTCCTGGGCGGTCACGACATCCTTCAGCGCCACCTAGCGAGCGACTGCGGCTCGGGTGGCGACCTGATTCTCCTTCTCAGAGGCCGCGGTGACCTGCCTTAGCGCCGCTCGAATGGAGGCATCAGAGTGAAACCAGCCGGAAACCATCTCCAGACGCCCGACTACCAGATAGGAATCGGTGCCCTGGAGGTCTTTCGCAACTGGGCCATCTCGGAAAGAGCACTTTCCAAGACATCACAGGAGGCAGAAGGACCTGGAACCAGCGGCGCTGCAGGAAGAGAAAGCGGCAGCGTAGCCAGGGCTTGGGAGACCGGGGGCTCCTGAGCCTTGGGTACCTCAGGAGTAGCATCAGGTAACAGCACCTCCGGAGCCACCAGGACTATGGGGGCTGACTCTTCACAAGGACGCTCTCCCAGGCCTCGCGAGGATGACCGGGCAGGGGAGGTGCGAATGTCGTCGCCTCCCCTCCACACGGAAGAAGGTGTGGCCGCGACAGATGTATCAGCCCTAGACTGCATCACCGCGTCCTCCTTCCTCTTCTTCACCACAGACGGCGGCCTAGCCAATCGATGGTGATTGTCGGTGTCAAAACCGGCGGATCTCGGGTAGGGGGTCCCGAACTGTGCATCTAGGAGGATGGTAACAAGAGACGAGGGACACGATGTTTTTACCCAGGTTCGGGCCCTCTCGATGGAGGTAGAACCCTACGTCCTACTTGATTAATATTGATGATATGGGTAGTACAAGAGTAGATCTACCACGAGATCAAGGAGGCTAAACCCTAGAAGCTAGCCTATGGTATGATTGTTGAGATGTGTGTTGTCCTACGGACTAAAGCCCTCCGGTTTATATAGACACCGGAGGAGGCTAGGGTTACACAGAGTCGGTTACAATGGTAGGAGATCTACATATCCGTATTGCCAAGCTTGCCTTCCACACCAAGGAAAGTACCATTCGGACACGAGCCGGAGTCTTCAATCTTGTATCTTCGTAGTCTTGGAGTCCGGCGGATATTGATAGTCCGCTATCCGGACACCCCTAGTCCAGACTCCTCAAGAGCCCTCGAACCAGTCTTCAATGACGATAAGTCCGGCGTGCATAATGTTCGGCATTGCAAGGCGGGTTCCTCCCTTGAATAATCCAGAGAAGATAATGAACACCAGGATAGTGTCCGGCTCTACAAAAATAATTTCCACATTCCACCGTAGAGAGAATAAAATATACACTTAGCTTAATCTGCTGACGTATTATGCGGCGTGTCATCACACCACAACCAAGCCTTTGTTTGAATTACTATACCACCTCAAAGACGCTTAGCGGCGGTTTCTTGGCACGCCTTGTCGAAGCATAGATCGTGTTCCCTTATTTCGGATTCTCATCAATACGCGTGGGTAACCCAACCGCGCCATTGATGGTGGCGCTTGGGAGATAAGCGAGTTTTACCATCCGTGGGGACGATAGTTTTGTCCGCCTATATATAAGGGATAAGGATTCACCTTCTCACCCACGCCTTCTTCCTCCTTTGCTTATCCATCCCTCGCGAACTCAAGCTCCAACGCCCAAGCTCACGATCTCGCCCGACCTTCTCCGAATATGTCCGGAGGGAGGTAAATGGTTGGCCTCCAACGCTAAGGAGGAGGACATCACCAAGCACGACGCGGATACCTTTCCAGCGATATTATGATCGGCTGCCCGACGAGGGCAGCGATCCCATACACCGGGTCTCATGAGAGGGTCGCCTTCCTCCCCCTCTTCCTCCGCGGACTGGGCTTTCCGCTCCATCCATTTGTCCGGGGGCTCATGTTTTACTACGGCCTGGATTTCCACGATCTGGAGCCGAACTTCATGCTCAACATCTCGGTGTTTATCGTCGTGTGCGAGGCCTTTCTCTGCATCCAGCCCCACTTCGGCCTGTGGCTCAAGACCTTCAACGTCAAGCCGAAGGTTGTGAAGGGCTCCGAGCCTGCATCAAGAAGATGGTGAGCAATAGGCTCAGGCTCGTCGATGTGGTCCAAGTCATGCTCATCCTGCGGATCCTCCCATGCCAAGAACGGGCATTTAATTTGTGGGAGTTCACTCCGGAACAGCACCCGGTGCTAAGCGGGCTCTTCGATACAACACACGAAGGTGCCTGGAGGGTGCTATTCAAGGGCGCCGAAGCCCCCGCATCCGCGGCCGAAGACCGCGGATTCAGCTCGCAGTCTCCGACTCACGAGGTAAGTGATTCATCCCCATTACGGGACACTTGTGGTAATTAGATTGACTCTAGTGAGGTTTTAATCTGCCTCTTCCTTTGACAGGAATGGATGGAGAAGGCCAAGCTGCTCATCAGCCCGGCTCCCATGCCAGAAGACCCAGTGGACGCCCGCTAGCAAGGTTGCTGGTTCCGCACCGCACGTGGTGCCGAGAAGAAGGCCAAGAAGGTGGCGCGGGACTCGAAGAGTTCTCAGAATCAAAGGCCCGACGACGACGAGGACTCCTCCCTTGAAGATGAGGAGGAGGAGTACTCTCTCCCGGAGGAGGGAGAGAAGAAGAGGAAGGCTTCCCCAATCGGGGAGGCCGGAGGGTCCAAGATGGGGAGAACTATCCCCCCGGACAGTTTCGCCAACATCAGCGTTGGCGAGGATGAATGGACTCCAAGGGCCAGGCGTCCAGCCAGATCGTAAGTATCCGGATCATTCATACGCCGTACCTTTTATGTCATGCAGTATCCTTCTAACACCGCATTCTGCCCGTAGTCCGGTTGATGACGATCTCCCCGACTCGATGAGCGGGTCGTTGGCCTTGTCGTACGTGAATTCCGTCCCGACCGCCTCTACCCCATGCGCCGGCGAGGACGCCGAGGTGGGATCCCAAGAGGGGACCCATCAGGAGGAGGCTCCAGAGGCGCCGTCAGGCGACCTCCCAGACTTTGCGCCGGACTCTACATCGGAACCCGCAGTGGTTCCAGAGTCCGCAAGCGCCCTTCAAAGAAGGGCAAGACTCGTGACGCCGCGGCCTCCGCCCAACCGAGGTGCCGGATAACCTGTTGAGGCGCTTAAAGGCGCTTCCATCGAAGAACACCGCACTATCATGAGTGCGGTGATTGAGAAGGTTCACTCGCCAAGAGCGGGCTGACCAAAGCCGCAGCAGCCTTCTAACAGGCTTTGAGGTAAGAAGTTAAAATTATGTAATGTAATACCGCATAGACAAGAGCCCTCGATGCTTAGTTCGTGTTCGAAGGAAAAGCCGGATCGAGGATCTAACAACATATACGCAGGTTGCTTAAAATATGTCAATATGGGTTTGCAGGTTGCTGCGTTGACCTCTGCCGCGATTAACGGCGGAGGTCGAGGTGTTGAAGAAGGATCTCGAGCGGTCCGAGCAAGAGCTCGCCATGCCAAGAGGCAGCTCGAGGAAAAGAAGGTGAGTAACACCACTTTAAATAAGTACCTTACAGAAAAGGATTTCGGTTGCAAATAAAAGTAACAAGGATAATATGTGTATTGCAGGGGCCACTAACGAGGTGGCAGCCCTGAAGGATGCCGTGTCCGCGGCCGAACACAATGCGGCCACGGAACGGGCTGAGCGAGAAAAGCAAGAGGCCCAGGTGGCGGAAGTTCGGCAAGAGCTCCAGGCTCTCATGGAAAAGCATGAGAGTTTGGAGCGTGACTCCAAGACTCGAGAGTCCGAGCTTGCCTCGGCTCTCGAAAGTGCCAAGTCCGCCAAGGCCGAGGCCCGTAAGGCCCTTCGGGAAGTTGAGGACATAAAGAAGATAGCGGCGGGTAAGGTTTTTTTCATGCAAAGCAGGCATGTTAGTGTGAACTACCTGACATTTACCCAAATTCGGAGCTCTCCAGGGGCGTTTGCAGATCTGCCGCGTAGTGCGTCTGATGCCGCTGCATTCTATCATGGCGAGGAGGGAGCTCGACGGAGAAGGTCTTGTCTCTCGATACTACGAGGCCGGCCATCCGGTGTTTCGAGCGACCAGTGAAGCAGCTGGTCGAACTCCACAAGGTAGCCGAGGAGGCCATGAAGGGCCTCATAGTCCGGCTATGGTTCGGGCAGGCCATGCACAGGAGCTACTTTGGCCAGGCGGCTGGTGGATGCATGCCCTAGGCTGGATGTAGTCAAGCGCCCGCTTTGCATTGAAGGCGCTTCGTCGGGCCCTTGCCCGCATAAAGGTGCAATGGAGCAAACTGGATGCGAAGAAGCTTCACGGACCCACCGCCCGGGCAAGGAGCATCGTATGCGGAGCGGTATTATAAAGTTGTCTCAAGGGAGCTGCGATATTGCGGATGAGTGCTCCCGAAATGTAATTTTGAGTGAACTCGCTGTGTATTTATCCTATGCGCTGAAAACTTCGTTTATATGCGCCATGAGCAACGCTTGTTTAATTTAAAATATTACGTTCTGTGCGGCCGTTTGTGAAATCTGAGAGATGGCAAGTCATTGGCTTCAGCCCCCGAGCCACAAGTGCTGGGGTGTTCGGTGATAAACTTGAGCACTCTTGTTCCCATTTTTGGGTCCATCCAGAGAGGCGCTCAACACGACGAACAAGGCAACCGGACTTATAATGCTTGAACACTCTCACTTAGCCATAGAATTCTATAATTTTAAATTTGGTGAAGCCCTCGGTATTCGAAGACCGAATCCGGGCGCTATCCACGCCTTCTTCGGACATTATCCGAACTTCGCTCGAAGCGGCGTGAGTCTTTATGACCCGAAGAACCTCTCGAACAGCGACCGGTCTCTCGCCTTATCATGCCGGTCAGCTTTTAGCTTTCCATCGAGGCGTTGACCTCGCTCAACCGGGCGCAATCGCAGTGGTTCTCCAGTGCTACCTTAGCCGACGGAACGGAACATGAGGTACCAAAACATGGGAGCCAGGCAAACCCAACTATTGACCCAAGACATGATTCGAGCCGATTCATATAATGCTATAAGTTCGGGTGCCGCGACTTGTGAAAGTGTTCGGACTTAATCACACCATAATTTGGGGAGCGAAGCCCTGGCGATTCGGCCGCACCAAAATATACGGGTGCAAGATGTCATATAATGAACATATATAAAAGATAAGCATAATTGCAATAAAAAGGTGCTGCATTATGAAAGAAAGTCTGCTAGTAGAGCGGACTGATACAAATAGTGCGGTAGGCAAGGGATTTGGACTAAATAAACATGTCCCCCTCGAGGATGAGCTGCAAACTGGGTGTATATAATCGAATTTAATGCTCGTAATTGAGACCACCAATGTTCGTCGCGGCCTTCTTTAGTCCCCCGATTGCAGATCATGAGTTCGGCGGGTTCGCCGCCGGACAGGGCTTCTGGTTAACAGAGTCCTGTGTACATAAAAGAAGAAGGAAAATAAAAAGGAAGGAGGGCACTCGTGTGAGCCCCTGGTGTGGTCGAGCCGCAATCTAGGTCCGTTGTGATCATGCCCCTTTCCCTGCGCCCATGGTATCTCCAAAGCGTAATGATGTACGCGGAGTGTTATTCTTGCGATCATGCGTGGGCGAGGGTTGGGGCCGCATTGCTACACGTGCTCTGATCGCGCGAGGTGGTCTTGGTTGGCATTGCTCCGGGCGCGCTTTGCTGTATCCGGCTTTCTAACTGCCGGATTTGAGAATTGCCTGAGAAGGCTGCTCAGATTTCCGCCGCGAGCCGCCAGATGTTCCCCGCTCGAGGGAGCGCCCGTATTTCCATTGACCGTGATGACTCCACGAGGGCCTGGCATCTTGAGCTTTAGGTATGCATAATGCGGCACCGCGTTGAATTTTGCAAACGCGGCTCGTCCGAGCAGAGCATGATAGCCGCTGCGAAACGGGATGATGTCGAAGATTAATTCTTCGCCCGAAATTATCCGGGATCCAAGACCACTTCAGCAGGATCGAGCTGCATCAGCTGGCTTCCACTCCTGGTATGACACCTTTAAAGGTTGTCTTTGTAGGTTTAATCCTTGATGGGCCTATGCCCATTTTGCGCACTGTATCCAGGTAAAGCAGGTTCAGGCTACTACCGCCGTCCATCAGGACTCTTGTGAGGTGAAATCCATCGACGATTGGGTCTAAAACCAATGCGGCGAATCCGCCATGGCGTATGCTGGTCGGATGGTCTCTTCGATCGAAAGTGATCGGACAAGAGGACCATGGATTGAACTTTGGGGTGACTGGCTCCATTGCATAGACGCCCCCGAAAGCGATTTCCTCTCCCTCTTGGGTATGTGGGTCGCAGATATCATATTCACCGTCCGCACTTGTGGGGGAAACCCTTCGTCCTCTATTGTTCGCGGCGGGTCTCTTCCTCGTCGTCGCTATTTAGCCCCTTGTCATTGTTTTCGCAATTAACTTGCTTACCGCTTGAACACCCAACAATCTCTATTGGTGTGATTAGCTGGCTTTTTGAGGTGCCATGCATCCGCATAAGCGGTCGAGTATTCGGTCCAGATTGACGGACCCGGAGTGGTTCTTTTAAATGGCTTCTTCCACGACCGGTTTAGAGCCTCGAATCCGCATTGAATGTCGATCCTCCTTATAAATCGCCAAGCACGCGACGCTTGTTTTTGATTCGACATGACCTGCCGTTGTTGTCCTTAGTATCCGGACTGCCAGAATTTTTACGGAGATTGTTGCTACGGGCTAGCCAGCTATCCTCTCCCGCACAAAAGCGGGTTATTAACGATGTGAGGGCTGCCATGGATTTCGGCTTTTCCTGCCCCAGGTGCCGGGCTAGCCATTCATCCCGGATGTTATGTTTGAAGGCTGCAAGGGCCTCTGCATCCGGACAATCGACGATTTGATTTTTCTTCATCAAGAACCGTGTCCAGAATTGTCTGGCCGATTCGTCTGGCTGCTGAATGATGTGGCTTAGGTCATCGGCGTCTGGTGGTCGCACATATGTGCCCTGGAAGTTGTTGAGGAATGCGGCTTCCAGGTCCTCCCAGCACCCAATTGACTCTGCAGGCAAGCTGTTTAGCCAATGCCGAGCTGGTCCTTTAAGCTTGAGTGGGAGATACTTGATGGCATGTAGATTCGCGCGGGCCATGTGAATGTGGAGAAGATAGTCTTCAATCCAAACCGCTGGGTCTGTTGTGCCATCGAAGATTCAATGTTTCGGGTTTAAACCTTCGGGATCTCGATGATCCATTACTTCGTCGCTGAAGCATAGAGGGGTGCGCGCCTCAGATTGAGCAATATCGCGACGCAGCTCGAGAGCGCTACTCGCTATGTTCGCCCGCCGGTGCTATTATGTCCGGCGCGACGGTATTCGTCGTGGGTCGAGGGCGCCCACGTGATCCATAGATGGATCTGGATTGCCTTGCTTTGTCCTCCAATATGTCTCACAAGTCCGCGCGTTCCTCTTGGCTTCACTTTTGGAGCGATGCCGGGGTATGGTCTTGGCTGGGGGCCTCGATGCCTCTCTGTCACGACCACGGGGTTGTCGGTCAGCCATATCATGCGCTGGTGATGGAGGTATGTATGCTTCCTCCTCTAATCCGGGAGCAGCTTGCGCCTTGGGTAACTTTTGAGGATGTTCGAGTTTATACTCTTCGACGCGAGGACTTTGGTCCATCGATCGGCCAGCAGGTCCGATCAGCCTTGAAGCCGCTGCTTTTTCTTTAGGCTGTTTGTGTGGCGATAAGCCTGCGCTTGAAGTGCTCCTGCTCACCGGGATCCTCGTGTATTTAATTCAACATCGCTGAGGCTTGCGCCTTCGGAGGAGGCATATAGTTATCATCCTCAACCCCTCCGTCCGCCGCCTCTCGTGAGGGCTTGCTTCTTCATCCTCTGCGCTGAGTCTTGCTGAGGGGATTGTCTTCGCACTCTCCGAGTATTATTATCTCCCGTGCGGAATCTCCATTCTGCTGTGGCGGGATTTAGAGCGGCGCCACGACGTCGGGCGTTTGGGCTGCTTCTTTAGAGAATCTGCCTCCACCGCTTCTTCGCCATCCCTTCTTTTGGGGTATCCACCATGTATACGCTCATATGATGAGGTGGCCTTCCGAGGCCTCAGAGGCGCTGGTTTGTGGGACCCCACTCATAAGTCGAGATCACCGAATGCACGTGTCAAGGATCCCGAGATCAATGCTCACTTGAACACACGAAGCTGAATAACAAGAGTCTTACATCCATACATACCGTCTTACACAAATTGTGACCATTATGGTCAAGTCTTACATTGATAAAGCCTTAAGGGCTGAACATCAAATGAAACACAAGCAGCGGAAATCGTCGTCGATAAGTAGAACCCATGCCATCAGCCTTAACCCTACAGGCATTCTGACTGGGAAACGTCCTAGTTCGCATGTTCGTCTCCAAAGAACTCTTCTTCGAACTCTGGTTCTTCCATGCCTGGTCAATTAAATAACCAGTGGCAAGCCAATGAGTACTTTGAATGTACTCGCAAGCAACCCATGTTTGGGTTCAAGGTACAACAATGCATGACATAGGTAAATTTTTGCAGAAAGCTAGTTTTGAGTGCAATGACATGTTCAACATCCTATAAAGCATGCATCAAGAGGGTTCAAGTAACCCTGAGGACTGGTTACATATATCAACATAAATAGAGTGGGCACCAACCCATTTATCATAAACAGAGTGGGCACCAACCTATCTCAGTCGTGTCAAGTCCTTTGACTTGACCCAAGTCATTTCCATCATCACACACACCGGGTTTGTAAACAAGTGGACGTAGCCCAAGAGCGGTTACCCAACTGTCCTTGACCGTGGACACGGCTATTCGAATAGTTTTACACTCTGCAGAGGTTGCACACTTTACCCACTAGATCCGGGGAACTTCCGTGTCATCCACGACCCGCGGTACCTCAAGTACCCGGGGTAAGCACCCGATCACTACCTTTCTCTAGACGACACTAACATGGAGTCCACTCGATTGGTAGTAACCCCCGTGCCAACCATTTCACACCATAAAGTTGTGGAGCCTCCCTCCCATATCCATCACATACCACAAGCACGAGGTACCAACGGTGTGTCCGGTGCCCTGTGAAAACAGTCATGGCCGCCCTACCTGGCACAACCCCGTCCCAAGAGAGAGCACCAACTCTTCCCCGTCACTAGTAATGCGGGCTCCAAGCTAGTATCGGTCTAAGTACTCAATAATGCCCTTTCCCATATAAGGGTAGAGTGGTTGCGCATGTAAGGTTGGAATAACAGTGCATAACTCCGACCAATCCGTTTTGAAAACAACACACACTTTCCTTGGCACACCACTTCGTCATCAAGTGGTCACCCATCTCATCATCTCCCTCGGGCATAAGTGGCACCGACGGGTTTTCAAAAGTCTTTTGAAAAAGCTTCGTCTCCTACTCCATGCATAAACCCGTCCCTTTATGTAGCAACTACTTAGCATCCTATCTACTCCCACCGCATAACCCTCATAAGAAGGTAGGGCCATGCACAATGCAAGTATCAACGAGAGAATAATGGAGGCAACCAACCCACGTGGTTCACCATCTCACCATGATTCCGAAGCAACAATAATA
Organism: Aegilops speltoides; assembly: GCA_021437245.1. Lineage (NCBI taxonomy): Eukaryota > Viridiplantae > Streptophyta > Magnoliopsida > Poales > Poaceae > Aegilops > Aegilops speltoides. The sequence continues at coordinate 163,537,888 of CM038144.1, forward strand.
AAGAGCTATATATGACATGCATAAAAAGGGGTTTCATAGACATGGTCAAAGGGCTGCTTGCCTTGGTTGGCTTGGTCTTCAAAGTCTTCAGGCCCTGCTCCTCCTTCTTCCTCAGCTACCTCGTCAAATACGGGATCTAACGTCGCAAGAAAATAACGGGAAAATAAGACAATAATAAAAACAGAAAAGTCAAAGTGCTCAGAAAAATGTCAACTTATTTTTGTAAAATACTAGGAGGAAAACTAGGAAGGGGAAAATTCTTGGTTTTGAATTTGGAGCTAGGGAAACAGAGTTGTGGATTTTCAAACAGAGGTTTTATTGTTCAAATTTGAATTTAAATTTGAACAGAACAGAAAAGTGTAATGGATGTGCATGAAAGTTACATCAATAAATAGGTGGGAATATTCTGAGATTTTAGGAGTTGGAATCATTTCATTAGGACAAACATTTTGCCCTGTGGAATTTTTGGAAAAGAGACAGAAAAAGAAAAAGAAAAATGGCGCTGTGCCACTGGGCCAGAGAGGCCACGGCAGCAGCAGGCCCAGAGGGGAAACCAGCCCACGCGGCCGCCACGTCGAAGGCGTAAAGGTGAAAATACGCCTCTAGCCGACGGCGAACCGGTGCTGCTGGCAAGATGTTTTAAACTCGACGGTGGATCCCACCCGTCGGCGTGAGGTCGACGGGCGGCCCCACGCCGTCATCGTCTACCTCCGCCGAGGCGACGACGAGCTTCGCCCGGCGGCGTCTGACACGGAAGGCGCGGGTGCTACCGTTGGATTCGGGGTGGAGTCGCTGTTCGGGTGGTGGTGGAGACGGTCGCCGGAGCAGCCTGGTTCGCCGGCGACAAGGTCACGCGGCGGAGGTGCTTCGGCGTCGGTGGCTCCGGCCGTTTCCGGCTGCAAAACAAGTGGGAAGGAGAGGGGAAAGGATCAGTGACGCCTTGCGGTTCTAGATCGAGAGAGAACTGGGGCGGAGAAGGCCTATACCGCGTGAACGCCGACGAGCCGAGGCGGCGGAGCTCGAGCTCGATCTCGAGCTCGGGCGGCTCTGGAGAGGAGTGGGTGGTGCGGGAGGCCGATTGGGAGTGTGGAGGGGCGACAGGGAGGAAGAGAGAGGCTCGGGGTCGCCTTATATAGGCTGGCCGAGGTCCACCGTAGGCATGGCCTACGGGTGCCCGCGGGATCGGCTCGGGTGGCCGTTGGAGGAGGGTTGGAGCTGTCTACGGTGTTCGTGGGGGTGGAGTAGGGCGCCAGGGAGAAGGAGAGAGAGCGGGGAGAGGCTCTGGCGTTCGCGCGTGCGAGGCCGGGCATTGGCCGAGCCGGGCGGCGCTGGGCACGCGCTGCAGGAGGTGAGAAAGAGGGGAGACAAGGGGCTGCAGTGGCATGTCGCGGACGTCGAGGCACATCGACTGGCGCGAGGGGGAGGCACGAGGTGGTCGGGAGGCGCGGTGTCAACGGTCGGCGCTCTGCCAGGCGCTCCAGAGCGCAACTTTGGCCGGCATCCGCGGCTTTCCCGCGTCAAGCGCGCGTACACTTGTGTCTGGGAGCTACAGTGGGTGTGGGCAAAACTAGGAGAGCGCCTAGGATGCTCTGGAGGGCCGAGGGAAGAGAGAGGGGCTGTGAGAGAGAGGAGAAACTGCTGTCCGAGAAGACAAATGAGGTTCCCTCCTCCTCATTGCTTCCTCGTAAAAGCATCCAAGTTGCAGAGGGAAACGAGGAGGGGTTGTGGTAAAAAGATAGGCTCAAGGAGATTAGTGGAAGGGGCTGGAATTATCATTCTAAAATTCCTCCAGAAGGTGTTTGATGATGTTTTGGATAAGTTAATGACTTCCACTGGCCAAGATACTCCATAGGGTGAAATGCCACATATAAATAGGGCCTTCCACCCATTCTGAGCTTATTTGGACAATGTTGCCAATGTAACTTTTGCAAACCCTAAAAATGGGCAGCAATGGATTTGTGTAGATCCAGTGGAGTAGATCACTTCTCCTTGATGCACCACTTGGTGTGGTGGCCTTATTTGGTCATGTGATCAGGCTCACAAAAGTTGGGGTCATGGAGAAAAAGTTGGTAGTACAAAGTAGTTCAAATTGGATTCTGGTCAGAGAGGGTTTTGAGGCACTTTGACCAAGATTTCTTCTTCTCCAACCTGTGCCATTTGGTCTAGATGCATCATTAGACCATTGGAGCATGTTCACCAAGTTTGAGAATATTTGGACATGTTTGGCAATGTAAAGTTGCTCAAACTTCAAAATGGACAGAAATGGTTTTGAGGAGTTTTGATGATGTGATCTTGTTCCCCAAGTCATGAGACTTGGCAAGATCATCCAATATGTCATATGTGACATGGTAGAATTTTCTTGGAATTTTTGGAGAATATTTCCTTTGTAAATATTTCAAAAGCTTGAAATATCCAGAAAGGGTTTTTGAGGGATTTGACCAATATTTTGAACATTACCATGTGTTGAAACTCTTATATATGGAAAATATATGTCCACTGAGTTTCCCTAATTTTTGTCAAATATTTTTAAAACAAGAAAATAATTTTTCCTATTAAAGACCATTTTCGGCCTTAAGAAAAGCCTTTAAATAAAATAGTAAAACAACTTTTAAAATTATATTTTGTGTTTTCGGGTATCTTATATCTAATAGGAGTCAAATATATTTTGGAAAGATTTTACTGCCCTTAATCAAGTACTTGCAGTGCAAGACCTCAATTCAGGGTTTTTGAAAACTAAATTTAGAAAATACTTACGGCCAAATTATTTTTGTAAGAAAATTCTATATTGCACTATACACATGGCATGGTCATTGGGCAGGAGTTTGGGGCAAGGAGATGAAATATAGATGGTGGAGTAGTTGACTTTAAAGAGCACTTGAAAAGAAGCACAGAGAGAAAACCAACTCCAAATAAAAGCCAAATAATGCAAAAGTTTTTGTTGGTCCAAATTTTCTTGCTTTATTAATGAAAATGCAATGTTACAAAATGCAGGGTGTGACATGGTTCCTGTTCGTCTCCGGCATCGTCGTCCATAGCGTCGATGTCGTCGGAGTCGAAGTCTAGCATGTCGGTTAAATCGTCGACAGTGGCTACAAAGTGGGTGGTGGGTGGGCTCAATTTCTTCGTTATCCGTATTTCAACCATCCGGCCATAGTCCGCCAGACTCTCCCGATAGCGAGAGATGCTTTAGTGAATTCAGGATATCGCCAAAAGGCGAGTGTTGAAGATGTCCGTGGCGGTGAATTCCATAACCGCGCCTAATCCGGATCGATTGGTAGGCGCGGGAGGTTCGAGTCGGCGAGGAGTCCGGTGCCTCGGAATCACGGGCTGCGCAGGGACAAGATCAGTGTTCGCCCATCGCCGTGGATGTTGAAGCCCCGGGCGGCGTTTATCCACCGCCCTCGATCCGGGCGATCGCACGGGCTAATGGCCAAAGCGGATCCGAAAAGCGCCACCAAGGCAATGTTCGCGGCAGAGCTAGATCGCGCCCATCGTCACGAGCAGCAAGCGCTTATCAGGCTCGAGTCCGTCAAGATCAAGTCTCCGCGACATCGACCGTGAAGTTTAAGCTTCCAAATCTGACCGACGGCCAGGCGAGCTTCGATCTGCTCCGGATGGCCAAGAGAATTGCCCGCAGATGCAAAGCCGCCGAATACAAAGATTTGTCCGGGAGAAAGGTCTCACCACTCGACAGCGTTGTTGGTTGAAGATGCCATCAAGCCTATCGGTGACGGCATACGAGAGGAACTCTCAATGAAAGCACCAATGTCGGTGTCAAACCGCGGATCTCGAGTAGGGGTCCCGAATCGCTGCGCCTAGGCGGATGGTAACAAGAGACGAGGGACACGATGTTTTTACCTGTGTTCGGGCCCTCTCGATGGAGGTAAAACCCACGCCCTACTTGATTAATATTGATGATATGGGTAGTACAAGAGTAGATCTACCACGAGATCAAGGAGGCTAAACCCTAGAAGCTAGCCTATGGTATGATTGTTGAGATGTGTGTTGTCCTACGGACTAAAGCCCTCCGGTTTATATAGACACCGGAGGAGGCTAGGGTTACACAGAGTCGGTTACAATGGTAGGAGATCTACATATCCGTATTGCCAAGCTTGCCTTCCACGCCAAGGAAAGTACCATCCGGACACGAGCCGGAGTCTTCAATCTTGTATCTTCGTAGTCTTGGAGTCCGGCGGATATTGATAGTCCGGCTATCCGGACACCCCCTAGTCCAGGACTCCCTCAGTGATCATCAAGGACGAACAGCATAATCAAGAACAAGATGGAGCACGGATGCTTACTGGTCTATCGCGGTGTAGTCCAACTTCCTCTTGCTGAGCATGAAGCCCGAGAGCCTCGTGGCCCGGGGCGCATCCGAAAGGGGTCCAGGAGCAGAAGAAGGTGCAGCAAAAATACTGGAGGCGGCTCCAGGCGGCGCCCGGGAAGAATCAACCCCTCAGGAGATCAGCGCCAACCTGCCCTTCGTCGGGATCGCGGGCTGATCCTCTTTCTCTTGGTCGCCCCGGCCTCATCGTCATCTGGCAAGGTGCGGAAGATGTCGGCCATGCGCGGGGGGAAGGTCTCCCCAGTCCCCTCGAGGGTCGCCTCCGAGTCACGCTCCTCGTCTTCCTCCTCTCATCCTCCTCTGCGGGAGTCACCCGAAGACACGTCCATCGGCGCCGTTTCCCCCCATACGACAAGGGACGCAGGCGGCACCAGGCCGCACCCATCAAAGGTGGGCATAGTAGCCACCACCTCCGCCCTGTCCTTGCGGAGGAACAAGGGGACAAGGGCACTCGGCGGATACTCCTGGTCGTCCCCAACCAAGAGGAGGAGAGCTACGGCCAGCTCCTCATCAACCAGAGCCACCGGATTCAGGCGAAGCTTGTCGTCTGCACCCCCAAGCATCCATAAGGGGCGCGAGCGCACCTGAAGCGGAGCCACCCGCTGCATCAAGAACTCCTTTCAGGAGCGCGGCCCCCGTCAGCCTCGCAGCCTTCGCGTTGCCCGGCTTCAGGTCGGTGTTCATCCTCTCCAGCACCAACGTCGCCTGATCATCGGTGAGCTTCGTGCGAGACCACCCTTCGTTAGATTGGGGCATCTCCGTTGGCAGAACCAGCCGTGGGTGGACACACTTGGCGTCCATCATAACCCACTTGCTCCGGAAGCCGTCGGACCTCTCCCGGCCTTCGAGATTGCATTGGCCTCGCTGTACGCGATGAAATTTGCGCACGCCGAGGTGTGGTCGCCATTGGTTCGGAGGAGGAAGAAGTGATGCAGCAAAGCCACGGACAACATCACCCCAACATGCGCCTTGCAGTAGTAGGCGAAAATCGACAAGAGAAGAATGAAGTTGGGATGGAGATGAAGGGCCTGCAACCTGTAATGGCGGAGGACGACATAGAAGAAGTCGGAGAAGGGAGGAACTAGGCCTGTGATGACAGTGTTCATGAAGAAGGGATAGAAAGTGCTCCCCTGAGCCTCTGGCATGGCGGAGCCAGCCCAGAGTTCGGTCTTCCCCTTTTCATTACTTTCCACCGCCGTCAGCAGGCGCATGGCGGTGAGATTCTTCTCCGATCACAGTGGGCACGTCCAGGGCCGGCGCGTACCAAGCTGGCGGCACATCAACCTTGGCCCTGCGGGGCGCCATCGCTCGCTGAAAGGGAAGGGATCGAAGAGGATCTGGAGATTTCGGAAGCAAGGAGCGAGATGAAGGAAAGCAATGAAGGCAAGTCTTGCCCGCACCAGCCTTTTGTCAGACGGGCAGTTGTCGAGGCACCGTGGGGAAGCAGGGACGCCCACGTCCAATCAGTCGACATGCATAGTCCATGGCCGCAGGCTGTTGGGGCCCGTGGCGCTCCGCACATTTCCTTTGGCTGCGCCGCTAAGCCAAGTCCGAGCACGCCTTGCGCCCGGGGGCTACTATCAGGGTTCTAGGAACGGGAGTCCACAGACTTGCCTACCTGCGGCCCGCGGCGTGGCTCCACCAGTGGCCCAGTATGGCCCGTCTTCATCAACCAACACTCAAGACCCTCATGGGGGCCAAGCCTCGCGAGGCAGACGACACGAGGCCTCCTCAGGAGCGGCCTCACCAGGCAGGCTCGCGAGGAGGCGGAGAGATCAAGGCAAGGGGTACCTCGCAAGTTTCCCGTTGTGCAAGCCATGACGACCAAGGCCAGGCAGGCACCAGGCGGGCGCCAGTGCGCGCAGTGTCCTCGTTTCCCCTTTGGTGCCAAGGGGGCAAGTGCAGGCGCGGAGTACCGAGGCATCAGGAAAAAGGCTTCCATATCGGTGCAACAAGACCAAGACCAGCAGGACGGCAGGATGGAGGTCATCGTGGAGCCCCAGACGGTGTCACCACAAGTGCCTTTGACAGGCAAAGACCACCTTTAGTCAGGATAACTTGTACTAGCTGTCCCCTTTCGAATTGGCTGTTGTTGGATCCCTTCCCGCTCAATATTTGGGGAGAGGACCAGGGCCTCTATAAATAGGACTAGCCACCACAGTAGAAGGGGATTGATCGATTCCTCCACGTGCAACCCACCAAGAACGAGAACACCTCTCCTCAGGGGGCAGTTCTTCCCTTGTACTATTCATCACCAGCCCAAGAGGCAATCCACCACCACCACACAGGAGTAGGGTATTACACCACAATGGTGGCCCGAACCTGTATAAATCTTGTGTCTCTTGTGTTGTGAGTTCGTCGAGCTAAGCTTAGAGATCACGGCGAGGCTGAGAGCAAGATTCGATAGGGGGAAATCTTCGTGCGCACCCCAGTGTTCGAACCTCAAGGGTTTTTCCGGAAACCTAAATCCGAAAATGATGAGGGTAGCATAAGCACCCCAAGCAATCTTCCAAAGCCTGCTGTCAAGCAGAGGAAGAAAAGAACTTCTGACCAGAGGATGAGGTTTTTGAAATTGAGGAAGTAACCCCAAAGAAAAAGGTTGTCAAGAAGGAATTTGGTACAGCTGCGTCAACCAAGCTTGGAATGCACAAGAAAGCACGTGCCAAGAGAATTCCTATGTCCAAAGCCAGAGCCTCAACTCAAGCTACTCCTGAACCAAGAGAAGAAGAGGATGCTGGAGGAAAGAAAAGGAAAGAAAGGGTCAAGAAGACCATGGCCAGAGTGATTGGTAAGCCTTCTATGGTCAGGGAATCAGATGAAGAGGAGGAGGAAGAGTGCATTGCACCTCCTGCCAAGACCCAAAAGATGATGGGAGATGCTATCTGGGGCTGCTCCATCTAAGCCCAAGACAGCTCCCAAGCCTGCTGCTGCTTCTCAAGATTCAAGGCCAACAGCACCCAAGAGATTCACAAGAAATATCTCAGCTGCCGGGAAGAACAAGGCCCCAGTGCCTGAAGTTCAAGAGGATGTTGAGCCCCAAGTGCTCAGGAAGCTCAAGCCCAAAATTCCAGATCATGATGACACTCATCGTGCAGCAAAGAACATGAAAGGGAGAAAAGATGTAGGTCCCAGACTATGGAGGCAGATAGACCCCTATGCTACAAGGAGAAGGGCTGCTGTGGATTACAGGTTTCACACCAAGGAGCAGCAGGACTTCTGTGAGATTGTTCTTTTGGACAAGAAGCCCATAGTCAGTGGCATGAGATGGGTCGACTGGGAATATGTTGATATCAATGAAGACTACTTCCCTAGTATTCATGAGAGTTTCAAGACGAATGGAGTTGATACTTTTGTTGGTTAGGAACTTACAAAATGGAATGATGAGATGGTGATGCAATTTTATTCAACTGCACATTTTTACCCAGATGGCAAGATAGTCTAGATGACTGAAGGTACTAGGTACCAGTCCTCCATTGCTGAGTGGGCCAAGCTGATAAATTCCCTTGAAGAATCTGAAAATGACACAGATGTTTATGCCAATCCCAGGAAAGGCCATAACTCTATGGCACACATGTACAAGGAAATTCCTGATGCTGCCTTGGGGACTCACAAGTCTGGCTCCATCTACTATCTGTTGTCAAGGCTGCCTACTATCAACACTATTTTGAGGTATACTTTGTTGCCCAAATCAGGAGATGACATGATGATCAGAGGGCACTCAATCAACTTGCTGCATATGTTTGATGTGCCAGACAAGTTCAAGGTGATGACCTTGATTGTTGAAACAATTAAGAGGACTGCAGCAGATCAGAAGAGGTCATGAGGATATGCCCCACACATTCAGATGCTCATCAACTCTAAGATGAGTACATGCACATATCTTCTAGACAGAGAGCACCTTCCCTTGAGGACAAACTTTGAGGACAATTGAGGGAGTCCTGGACTAGGGGTGTCCTGATAGCCGAACTATCACCGTCGGCCGGACTCCAAGACTATGAAGATTGAAGACTTCGTCCCGTGTCCGGATGGGACTTTCCTTGGCGTGGAAGGCAAGCTTGGCGATACGGATATGTAGATCTCCTACCATTGTAACCGACTCTGTGTAACCCTAGCCCTCTCCGATGTCTATATAAACCGGAGGGTTTTAGTCCATAGGACGAACAACAATCATACCATAGGCTAGCTTCTAGGGTTTAGCCTCCTTGATCTCGTGGTAGATCTACTCTTGTACTACCCATATCATCAATATCAATCAAGCAGAGTAGGTTTTACCTCCATCGAGAGGGCCGAACCAGGTAAAAACATCGTGTCCCTTGTCTCTCGTTACCATCCGCTTAGACGCACAGCCTGGGACCCCTACCGAGATCCGCCGGTTTTGACAATCGACATTGGTGCTTTCTAATGAGAGTTCCTCCTGTCGCCACCTATAGGCCCGATGGCTCCTTCGATCATCAACAACAACGCGTCCAGGTATGTAGACTTTTCTCCTCGGGCAGATCTTCAGATTCGGCGGCTTTTGCATCGGGCAATTCGCTGGCCATCCGAGCAGATCGAAGCTACGCCCCTGGCCATCAGGTCAGATTTGGAAGTTTGAACTATACGGCCAACATCCGCGGAGACTTGATCTTCGACGGATTCGAGCCAAGGACGAGCGCGCCGCACTGTCACGATGGGCATGATTTAGCTCTGCTACCGGACAGTGCCCTAGAGGCCGCACAAGAGTCCGCTACGACCCTTAGGTCGGAACCGACTGCGCCGATCGAGGATGGGTCGCTAGACACCGCCTCGGGGGCTGCTACCTCTACAGTGATGGAGCCGAATACCGACCCTGTCCCTTGTGAAGCTCGTGACTATAGGGTGCCGGACTCCTCCGACTTCAACCTTCATACCGCCAATCGAATCCGATTGGAAGCCGATCATGGAGTTCACCGCTGCGGACATCTTTCAGCGTTCGCCTTTTGGCGACATCCTGAACTCGCTAAAGTGTCTCTCTTTATCAGGAGAGCCCTGGCCGGATTATGGTCAGAACGGTTGGGATGCGGACGATGAAGAAATTCAAAGCCCACCCACCACCCACTTCGTAGCCACTGTCGACAACTTAACCGATATGTTAGATTTCGACTCCGAAGATATCAACGGTATGGACGACGATGCCGGAGACGACCAAAAACCAGCGCCTACAGGGCACTTGAAACCACATCGTCATATGACATATACATGGTGGACACCCCAAAGGATGGGAATGGCGATGGACTAGCGGAGGATGACCCCTCCAAAAAGCAGCCTAAGCGCCGGCGTCAGCGGCGCCGCCCAAATCCCGCCACAAAGAAGAATGGAGATTCCGCATCGGAGATAATAACACCCCGGACAAGGTTGAAGACAACCCTCCAAAGAAGATTCAGCCAGAGGGACGGAGAAGCCAGCCTCATGAGAGAGCGCGTATTTAAGAGGTAGAGGACGATAATTACATGCCTCCCTCCAAGACGAGGCAAGTGTCGACAACGATTTAATTTGTCGTGCCCGAGGATCCCGCTGAACAAGAGCATTTCAAACACAAGCTTATGGCCACGCAAGCAGCCTCAAGAAAGCAGCAACAGCTTAGAGTGACCAAGACTTGCTAGCCGACAGATGGATCAAGTCTCGCGTCAAGAGTATGAACTCGAACGCTCCAAAGCTACCGTGAAACGCAAGCTGCTACCCCGATTAGAGGAGGAAGCACATAAACCTACATCACCAGCACACAATACGCCGACCGCCACCCGTGGACGCGATAGAGAGGCCCCTAGGCCTCCACTAAAGCCGCACTCTGCCGCCGAAAAGTACAAAGTCACGGGGGAACGTGCCGGACTTGCAAAACATATTGGAGGATAAAGCGAGGCAATCAAGATCGATCTACGGATCGCGTGGGCGCCCTACGATATGCGATGACAACCGTGACGCCGGATACAGTTATCCCGGCCAGGCCGAACACAGTAGACAAAGCTCGTTTCAGCTGCGTCGTGATATAGCCTAACATGAGGCGCCAAGACACCCACTATGCTTCACAGATGAAGTAATGGATCATCAAATCTCAAGGGTTCAAACCCGTGAACATTGAATCCTACGATGGCACAACAGATCCTGCGGTTTGGATCGAAGACCATCTCCTTCATATCCAAATGGCCCGCGGTGATGATCTTCACGCCATCAAATACCTCCCACTCAAGCTTAAAGGACCAGCTCGGCATTGGCTCAACAGCCCGCCAACAGAATCAATTGGTGTTGGGAGGACCCGAAGCCAGATTCCTCAATAACTTCCAGGCACATATAAAGTACCACCAGACGCCGATGACCTAAGCCACATAATTCAAGAGCTGACGAATCGCCGCATAATTCGACACGGTTCTCAACCAAGAAAAATCAAATTGTCGATCGTCCGGATGCAGAGGCCCTTGCAGCCTTCAAACACAACATCCGCGATTTAATGGCTTGCCCGCACCTAGGACAGAAAAGCCAAATCAATGGCAGCCCTCACATCACTCATGACCTGCTTCGTAAGGGAGAAGACAGCTGGCTAGCCAAAGAATAACCTAACTAAAAACTCTGGTAGTTCGGATACCAAAGACAGCAATGGCAGGTCGCGTCGCAATAAGCACAAGCGCTGCATTAACGGTGATAATACTGAAGATAGGGCAGTCAATGCCAGATTCAGAGGCTCTAAACCCGGACGGCGGAAAAAGCCATTCAAAAGAACTACTCCGGTCCCGTCCAATTTGGACCGGATACTCAATCGCTCGTGCCAGATACACGGCACCCCCGAAAAGCCAGCTAACCACACCAACAGAGATTTTTGGGTGTTCAAGAAGGCAGGCAAGTTAATTGCCGAAGGCAACGACAAGGGGCTGCATAGCGATGACGAGGAGGAGACACGGCCGCCAAACAATAAAGGACTGAAGGGTTTCCCCCCACAAGTGCGGACGGTGAACATGATATAGGCAACCCACATACCCAAAAGGGAGCGGAAGCGTGCGCTCAGGGACGTATACGCGATGGAGCTAGTCACCCCAAAGTTCAATCTGTGGTCCTCCTGCCCGATCACCTTTGATCGAAGGGACCACCCCACCAGCATCCGCCATGGCGGATTCGCCGCATTAGTGTTAGACCCAATCGTCGACGGATTTCACCTCACTAGAGTCCTGATGGACGGCGGCAGCAGCCTGAAATTGCTTTATCAGGATACAGTGCACAAGATGGGCATAGACCCCTCAAGGACCAAACCCACAAAGATGACCTTCAAAGGCATCAAACCAGGTGTAGAGGCCAATTGTACAGGCTCAGTTACACTTGAAGTGGTCTTAGGATCCCCGGATAACTTCCGAAGCGAGGAGTTAATCTTCGACATAGTCCCGTTCCGCAGCGGCTATCATGCACTGCTCGGACGAACTGCATTTGCAAAGTTCAATGCGGTGCCGCACTACGCATACCTCAAGCTCAAGATGCCAGGCCCTCAAGGAGTCATCACGGTCAACGGAAACACCGAACACTCTCTCTGAACGGAGGAGCATACAGTGGCTCTCACAGCGGAAGTGCAGAGTAGCATCTTAAGGCAATTCTCGAGTCCGGCTGTTAAGCGACCGGACACCGTCAAGCGCGCCCGAAGTAACCTACAACAAGACCACTTGGCATGTTCCGAGTACACGTAGCAATGCGGCCCCAACCCCAGCCCTCGCGAGATCGCGAGACCAGTGCCACGCGTACATCACTACGCTCTGGAGCTACCATGGGCATAGGGGGAGGGGCACGACCATGGCATGCCCAGAGTGCGGATCAACCACACCAGGGGCTCCCAAATTTGTCATTCTTCTTTTTTTGTTTTCCTCTCAGGACTCTGTTTTCCAGAAGCCCTGTCCGGCAGTAGATCTGCCGAACTCACGATGCAACAACCCAGGGAAGCAGAAAAGCTACGACAAGTATCCAGGTGGTCTCCATTACGAGCATTATACCTGTTTTACATACCATTCCGCAGCCGACCCCTGGAGGGGGACATGTTAAAATAGTCCCACCCCTCGCTTATCACACTATTTGTATCATTCTGCCTTTATTGCAGTATTTTTTGAATAAACAATGCATCGCTTTTTGCCTATCATTGCATTCCTTTCTATATATGTTCACTTATGACATGTTGCACCCGTACGCCTTGGTACGGCCAAATACACCAGGGGCTTAAGTTCCCCAAAGTATGGTGCGATAAGTCCAAACACTTTCACAAGTGCGGCACCCCGAACTTATATCATTATATGTATCAGCTCCGAATCATGTCTTGGGTCAATAATTGGGTTTGCCCGGCTCCCATGTTTTGGTACCTTATGTTCCGTTATATCGGCTAAGGTAGCGCTGGGAGAACCACTGCGATTGTGCCCCAGTTGAGCTGGGCTGAGCACCTCAATGGAGAAAGCTAAACCGATTGTCATGATAAGGCGAGAGCTGGTCATTTGCTCGAGAGGTTTTTTCGAGTCCCTAAAGACTTATGCCGCTTAGAGCGAAGAGCCGGCTTTGTCCGCCTCAGCGTGATAGCGCCTCAATTCGCCTTCCAACACTAGGGCTTCGCCGAAATTTAAAATTATAGAATTCTATGGCTAAGTGAGAATGTTCAAGCATTATAAGTCTGGTTGCCTCGTTCATTGTGTTGAGCGCCTCCCTAGAAGCACCCAAAAATGGGAACAAGAGCGCTCAAGTTTATCCCGAACACCCGAGCACTTGTGGCATGGGGGCTGAAGCCAACGACTTGCCATCTCTCAGATTTGATAAACGACCGCACAGAAGGTAATATTTTAAATTAACAAGCGTTGCTTAGCGCATATGAACAAAGTTTTCAGCGCACGGGATAACATAATGCGAGTCTACTCAAAAATTACATTTTTTGAGCATTCACCAGCAATAATGCGGGCACCCTTCAGGACACCCTTATAATACATCTCAGGCGTGCGATACTCCTTGCCCGGCGGTGGCGCGTCCGTGACAAGCTTCTCGGCGTCCATCCTGCCCAGTGCACTTTAGCACGGGCAAGGGCCCGACGGGCACCTTCAATGCAGGCGGAGTGCTTGATGACTTCAACCTATGGACAAGCGCCCACCAGCCGCAGCACTAGACCGAAGTAGCTCCTGTGCATGGCCTCTTTGGGCTACAAATTAACTATGAGGCCCTTCATGGCCTGTTCGGCCACCTTGAGGAGCTCGACCAGCTGCTTCAGCTGGTCGCTCAGGGGCACCGGATGTCCAGCCTCAGCATATTGAGACCAGAACACCTTTTCTGTCGAGGTCCCCTCCTCGGCTCTATAGAACGCGGCAGCATCGGACATGCTACGGGGCAGATCTGTGAAAGCTCTTGGAGAGCTCTGAATTCGGGTAAGTAACAAGTAATTCACTTTTACATGCTTGCTTTGCATGAAGAATGCCTTACCCGCCGCTATCTTCTTCACTGCCTCAATTTCCTGGAGGGCCTTTTGGGCTTCGGCCTTAGCGGCTTTGGCACTCTCAAGAGCCGACGCGAGCTCGGACTCTCGAGTCTTCGAGTCACGCTCCAAACTCTCGTGTTTTTCCACGAGAGCCTGGAGCTCTTGCCGCACCTCCGCCACTCGCGCCTCCTGCTTCTCTCGCTCGGTGCGTTCTGTGGCCGCACTGCGTTCGACCACAGACACCGCCTCCTTCAGGGTCGCCACCTCGTTCGTAGCCCCTGGAATACCCACGTTATCCCCGTCATTTTTTGCAACAAAATCCTTTTCTACAAGGTACAACCTTAATAAGGTGTTACTTACCTTCCTTGTCCTCGAGCTGCTTCTTGGCTTGGCAGAGCTCGCTCTCGGACCGCTCGAGGCTCTGCTTCAAGGCATTGACCTCCGCAGTTAGTGCGGCAGAGGTCAGCAGCGCAGCCTGCATTCCCATATTGACATATTTGTGTTAGACTCCTGCGTATATCTTTTTAGATCCTCAGTTCGGCTTTTCTTTCCGAACATCGAATTGAGCATCAAGGGCTACTGTCTATGCGGTACTATTTCACATATCTTAAAACCCTTACCTCAAAGCCTGTTAGAAGGCTGGTGCAGGCTTCGGTTAGCCCGCTCTTGGCGGATTGAACTTTCTGAATCACCGCACTCATAACAGTGCGGTGTTCCTCTTCGATGGAAGCACCGTTGAGCACCTCCAACAAATTATCCGGCGCCTCCGGTTGGATGGAGGTCACCGGCGTCGCTGTCCCGCCCTTCTTACGAAGGGGCCGCTCGCCAGACTCCAAAACCACCAAAGGTTTCGGCGCGGAGTCCGGCCCGAAGTCCGGGCGGTTGCCCTGCGGCACCTCCGGGGCCTCCTCCTCCTGGCCGGTCCCCTTCTGGGACCCCGCCTCGGCGTCGTCTGCGTCACGAGGGGAGGAGGCGGTCGGAAGTGAAGCGCTATTCACATCCGACGAACCCAGGGAACCGCTCGACGAAGCGGGGAGATCATCCTTGGGCGGGGTATATGGTTGTGTTCGACATTAGAAGACACAATGCGGCGAAAGGAAAATTATAATTTATTCTAGGATCCGGACACTTACGATCTCGCCAGGGGCTTGGCCCTCGAGGGCCACTCCTCCTCGCCGTCGTCGGCATTGGTGGAACAGTCCGGAGGAAGGTTCCTTCCCTTCTTGGACCCTTCGGCCTCCCCCGTTAGGGAAGCCTTCCTCTTCTTCTCTCCCCCCGCTGGGGGAGAGGCCTCTTTCTTCTCCTCCTCATCCTCATGGGAGGAGTCCGCCTCGGAGTCATCGGACGATGAGTCCGATAACACCTGGCGCCGGGAACTCCTCCGAGTTCCCGTGGTCTTCTTCTTGGCCTTCTTCTCCGGCACCACGTAAGGCGGCGGGGCCAGCAGTCCTGATAATCGGTCATCCGCTGGGTCTTCGGGCAAGGGAGTCGGGCAGTTAACCTGCACGGACGTGTTCTGCCAAGCCTGTCAAAGGTAATGGGAGTTTTAGATCCCGCATAGAGTCAAACTATGGAAAGCAAGTGTCCCAGAAGGATAAATAGCTTACCTCGCCGGCTTGACGTCATGAAGTTGAATCCGCGATCTTCAGTATCGGATGAGGGAGCCTCGCACTTTGAACAAAGACCCTCCAGCGCCTTCGTGACGAGTGTCAAGAGCCTGCTCAAAGTTGGGTGCTGTGCCAGATCAAACTCCCACAAATTGAAAGCCCGCAATTGGCACGGGAGGATCCGGCGGATGAGCATGACCTGGATTACGTTGAAAAGCTTGAGCTTCTTGTTCCCCACGGTTTCGATGCAGGATTGAAGTCCGGTCAGCTCCTCTGAATCACCCCACTTCAGGCCCTTCTCTTTCCAGGAGGTGAGCCGTGTGGGGATCCCAGATCTGAATTCGGGGGCCGCTGCCCATTTGGGGTCACGCGGCTCGGTGATGTAGAACCACCCCGATTGCCACCCTTTGATGGTTTCCACGAAGGCGCCCTCGAGCCATGTAATGTTGGGCATCTTGCCCACCATGGCGCCTCCGCACTCCGCTTGGCGTCCGCCCACTACCTTCGGCTTGACATTAAAAGTCTTCAGCCATAAACTGAAGTGGGGCCGGACACAGAAGAAGGCCTCACACACGACGATGAACGCCGAAATGTTGAGGATGAAATTCGGGGCCAGATCATGGAAATCCAGGCCGTAGTAGAACATGAGCCCCCAGACAAAAGGGCGGAGTGGGAAGCCCAGTCCACGGAGGAAATGGGAAAGGAACACCACCCTCTCATGGGGCTCGGGGGTGGGGATGAGCTTCCCCTCGTCGAGGAGTCGGTGCGCGATATCGCTGGACAAGTATCCGGCCTTGCGCAGCCTCTTGATCGGCCCCTCCGTGACGGAGGAGGCCATCTACTTGCCTCCCGCTCCGGACATGGTTGGAGAAGATTGAGGTGAGAAATGTGGACTTGGGCGCTGGAGCTCGAGTGTGCGGAGATGTATAAGCAAAGGAGGAAGAAGGCATAGGTAAAAAGGTGGATCCTTATCCCCTTATATATGAGCGGACGAAACTATGCATCCCCACCAGCCCGGTAAAACTCACTTATCTCCCAAGCGCCGCAATCAATGGCGTGGTTGGGTTACCCACGCCCGTATTGATGAGAATCCCGGAATAAGGGGACACGATCTCTGCTTTGACAAGACGTGCCAAGGAAACCGCTTCGCTAAATGCGCTGAGATGGAACAATAAAAACGATTCGAATAAAGGCTTGGCCATGGCGTGACGTCATGCCACGAGATACGTCAGCAGATTGCACTTATTCTCTCTACGGTGGTATGTGGAATTTATTCTGCAGAGCTGGACACTATACTAGTGTTCAAAATCTTGTATGAATTATTCGGAGGAGGAACCCGCCTTGCAATGCCGAAGACAATATGCGCGCCGGACTCGTCGTCATTGAAGCCTGGTTCAGGGGCTACTGAGGGAGTCCTGGACTAGCGGGTGTCCGGATAGCCGAACTATCACCGTCGGCAGACTCCAGGACTATGAAGATACAAGATTGAAGACTTCGTCCTGTGTCCGGATGGGACTTTCCTTGGCGTGGAAGGCAAGCTTGGCGATACGGATATGTAGATCTCCTACCATTGTAACCGACTCTGTGTAACCCTATCCCTCTCCGGTGTCTATATAAATCGGAGGGTTTTAGTCCGTAGGACGAACAACAATCATACCATAGGATAGCTTCTAGGGTTTAGCCTCCTTGATCTCGTGGTAGATCTACTCTTGTACTACCCATATCATCAATATCAATCAAGCAGGAGTAGGGTTTTACCTCCATCGAGAGGGCCCGAACCTGGGTAAAAACATCGTGTCCCTTGTTTCCTGTTACCATCCGCCTAGACGCACAGTTCGGGACCCCCTACCCGAGATCCTCCGGTTTTGACACCGACAACAATGTTGTTGTCATGGATGCATCACATCCTACATCTGTAGAGGCTCAGGAGAAGAAACGGAAAGCAGAGGCAACAAAGACTTCCAAGATTCCGGATGCCTCAACTGTAAATCTCAAGACCAAGCAGGATCAGCTCAGCTATCTACTTGAGGCCATAGTGAGAATTGAGAAAGGACTAGCCACCCTGACTCAAAACCAAGAAAGTCTTGAGAGGATCATTGAAACAAAATTTTATGATCTAGACTTGAACGTCACAGAAATTCAGACCACAGTTGAGCAACTTCAAGAAGAACCTTTGAACAGGAGACGGAGAGCTAGCACAGATGCATTTCAGAGAGTGCCTAGAGCACACAGGTTTGTAGTTGTGCCAGCCAGTGACACGAGACGTACCACTTCAGCACCTGCAGCCACTGCCCCAGTTGCCCCTCTAGTTGCAACTCCTCTAGTTCCTCAGACATCAGTGGAAGATTTTGCAGATGCCGTCCTCTTCATGCAATCTTCACACACCGGAGCTCCCGAAGATCGTGCTTAGAGTGCCGCATAGCACTATGCTTTTTAGAGCTTTTTGGTAACTTGTTGCCAAAGGGAGATAAAGTGGATATATCATAGACTTCGAGAGAGAGAGAGAGAGAGAGAGTTTTACTTTTATTTGCCTCTCTTGCTACTTGTTATTTGCTTGTTTGTTTGCTACAATATTTGTGCTTGTGTGTGAGATACTTCTATGATCATGTGTTTGATCATATTATGCTTTAATGTGTGCTTGAACGATGATATCTTATCACTTATGTATGATCATTCCTGTTTGCCTTGGTGATGAGTGCATGTTTTTTATATTCTATCATTTTGAGCGCTCCACCAAGATGTATGTGACATGGAAGAGTAAGCCATGATCCTAATCGATTGTGCATTTGCATTAGCAAGTTTTAAATAATGCACAAATTTAGGGGGAGCTCTTGCTTATCACATAGTTCTCAAAGCGGCGATGTAATTCTTTGATATTATCATTTGTCGAAGCTTTGATCTATATGTTGTCATCAATTACCAAAAAGGGTGAGATTGAAAGTGCAACTAATCCCCGGGTGGTTTTGGTAATTCATAACAACATATAGATCATTGAACTAATAGCCATTCAAGTTAAATGTTTCAGAAAGTTCAATGATTGGCATGGCATGGACTAGAGATGTGGACCCCTCAAAATGCTAACGACAAAGATTGGCAAAGGCTCAAGACTCTTCATTTCTACTTTAGTGATCCAAGATCACATTGAGTCCACAGGAAAAGAAAATACTATTAAAAGGGGATGAGGTGTTGCTTAATGGTCTACTTGCTCAAAATGCTTAGTGATATGCTCCAAAGCCCTCAACCACTTTCTGAAATCAAAATATGTCCTAAAACTAAAGTCAAACTCGGCCCCACCAATTTGATCTATCCGGCGCCACTGAGTTCTCTTGACATTGCCATAGCCAGAAACCCTAATGATTTCGGTCTCACCGATAGGGATTTCAGTCTCACCGAGATGGGATTGCAAACTCTCTGTTTCCCTTCATATCATTTCGGTCTTACAGAGATGAGTGATCGATACCACCAAGTTCGCAATGCAAACTCTCTGTTTCTATTTCGTAATGTTTCTATATCACCGAAAGGAGCGACCGGTCCCACCGAGTTTGGTTGACCAACTCTCTGTTTGATTAATTGCTGAAATCGGTCTCACCGAGTTCATGCCATCGGTCTCACCGAGATGAGGTTTCGCCCTATCCCTTTCGCATCGGACCCACCGAGTTGAACATTTCGGTCCCACTAAAAATCCTAACGCTCACATTTTGAACTGAATCGGTCTCACCGAGTTTCCCTATTCGGTCTGATCGAATTTGGTATAATGTGTGTAACGGTTAGATTTTGTGTGGAGGCTATATATACCCCTCCACCCCCTTCTCCATTTGTGAGAGAGCCATCAAAACATGCCTACACTTCCACTACTCATTTTTTGAGATAGAACCACCTACTCATGTGTTGAGACCAAGACATTCCAATCCAACCACAAGAATCTTGATCTCCAGCCTTCCACTAAAATCATCTTTCCACCATATCCAAATCAATAAGAGAGAGTTGAGTGTTGGGGAGACTATCATTTGAAGCACAAGAGCAAGAAGTTCATCAACAACACACCATCTATTACCTTTTGGAGAGTGGTGTCTCCTAGATTGGGTAGGTGTCACTTGGGAGCCCCCGTCAAGATTGTGGAGTTGAACCAAGGAGTTTGTAATGGCAAGGCGATCGCCTACTTTGTGAAGATCTACCCGAAAGAGGCAAGTCCTTCATGGGCGATGGCCATGGTGGGATAGACAAGGTTGCTTCTTCATGGAACCTTCATGGCGGGAGCCCTCAGTGGACTCGCACAACCATTACCCTTCATGGGCTGAAGTCTCCATCAACATGGATGTACGATAGCACCACCTATCGGAACCACGCTAAAAATCTCCTTGTCTAGGTTGCGTTTGCCCTCTCGAAACCCCTCCCTTTACATTCATATGCAATGTTTTACATTCCGCTGTCACACTCTTAGAATTGCATGTGTAGGTTGATTTCTTGAC
Organism: Aegilops speltoides; assembly: GCA_021437245.1. NCBI lineage: Eukaryota > Viridiplantae > Streptophyta > Magnoliopsida > Poales > Poaceae > Aegilops > Aegilops speltoides. Next base: position 163,557,742 of record CM038144.1, read on the forward strand.
TTGTGCTAAGTTGCTAAAATTTGCCAAGACTTAAAATTGGGCAAAGGTTAGATTTTTATTTGGTCAAGTAGTCTAGTCACTCCCCTCTAGACATACTTTCGATCCTACTACTCCCACAAAGCTTCTAGTGCCTCTTTTGTTCTAGAAAAATCATCGAAAAGTTTGGTTGCATTTGGAGAACTTTATTTCTACACAAAAAACAACACCACGGTAGTTCTGCTGAAAACAACACTAGTACGGGTGAGTTCCATTCAAATCATACCAAAACCATATTTTTTTTGTAAACAGGGCATGAATACTTCATAAATTATAGATACGTTGGAGACATATCATCCACCGACACTGAACGTGCCGCCACCGAGAAGATCAAAGACGACAAGAAGGCCGCCGAGGATGCCATTGCTGCCACCACCGCTGCTGCGGCTTCCTGTCCTACTGGAGGGTATAACTCGTTTATCCCGCTCTGATAACCCACATGTATAGGGGATCGCAATAGTTTTCGAGGGTAGAGTATTCAACCCAAATTTATAGATTCGACAGAAGGGGAGCCAAAGAATATTTGAAGGTATTAGCAGCTGATTTATCAATTCAACCACACCTGGAGATTAATTATCTGCAGCAAAGTGATTAGTAGAACAGTAATATGATAGTTTTGATGATAGTAGCAGCAGCAACCATAACGGTAGCTGTGATAGCAGTGATATTGTAGCAGTAACGATAATAGTAGCAACAGTAGTAACTTGGCAAGAACAATATAAGATAAATTCATAGGCATTGGATCGGTGACTTGTTGGATGATATTCATCATGAGACAGTTATAACCTGTGGCGATACGACACTAGCTCCAGTTCATAAATATAGTGTAGGCATGTATTCCTTAGATAATCATACATGCTTATGGAAATAACTTGCATGACATCTTTTGTCCTACTCTCCCGTGGCAGCGGGGTCCTATTAGAAACTAAGAGATATTAAGGCCTCCTTTTAATAGAGAACCGGAACAAATCATTATCACACGGTGAATACATGAACTCCTCAAACTACGTTCATCACCGGGAGTGGTCTCGACTGTTGTCACTTCGGGGTTACCGGATCATAACACTTAGTAGGTGACTATAACTTGCAAGATCGAATCTAGAACATGGATATAATGGTGATAACATGAATGGTTCAGATCTGAAATCATGGCACCCGAGCCTAAAGTGACAAGCATTAAGGATGGCAAAGTCATAGCAACATCAGTCTCAGAACATAGTGGATACTAGGGATTAGGCCCTAACAAAACTAACTCGATTACATGATGAATCTCATCAAACTCCTCACCGACCAGTGAGCCTACAAAGGGATTACTCACTCCCGGTTGGGATCATCATGGAATTGGCGATGGAGATGTGTTGGTGATGATGAAGATCGAAGATCCCCATCTCCGGAGCCCCAAACAGACTTCAGATCTGGCCTCCCAATGAAGAACAGGAGACGGCGGCGGCTCTGTCTCATGAAACGCGATAATTATTTCTCTCTGATTTTTCTGGAATAATGTGATTTTATAGCGTCTGTTTCAGGGTCAGTGGGGCCACCAGGTGGGGACAACCAACCTGGGCGCGCCTGGGGGCAGGCGCACCCTAGTGGGTTGTGCCCACCCAGGTGCCCCCCTCAGGTGGCTCTTGGCTCTAGAAATTATCTTTATTGACATAAAAATCCTCGCAAAGTTTTGTTCCATTCCGAGAACTTTAATTTCTGCACAAAAACAACACCATGGTAGTTCTGCTGAAAACAACGTTAGTCCGGGGGTAGTTTCATTCAAATCATGGAAATTAGAGTCCAAAACAAGAGGAAAAGCAGTAGGAAAAGTAGATACGTTGGAGACGTATCAACTCCCCCAAGCTTAAACCTTTGCTTATCCTCAAGCAATCCAGTTGACAAACTGAAAGTGAAAATGAAAAAAACTTTTGCAAACTATTTTGCTCTTGTTTCATAAATAAGCTTAAACAACACCCAGGTTTTCAGCAATGATTATAACTAACCATGTCGACAATAACTCTTAAACATTATATTAACTCATATCAATGGCATAATCAACTAGAGAGCAATAATAAGATATCACAAACAACAACACGTTGTCAAAATAACCATGATATAATATGGCAATAGTGGTATCTCGCTAGCCCTTTCTGAGGCCGCAAAACATAAATGCGGAGGACCCCCAAAGTACAAGCAACGACTAAACATTGTAATTCATGGTAGAAGATCCAGTCATGATGCACCCAACATTAGCTACACACAATGCATCATCATGACAACAGTGCTCTCTGGTTCTGGCGCTTATTTGAATAGGTGATGACGCAACATAAAAGTAAGTAGATAGTCCCTTCGCAGAGGGAAGCAATGACTTGCAAAGGTGCAACAGCTCAAGTTTCTAAACAGAGGTAAATGATATTTTGAGACATGCACCCTTCTCATTTACTTCACGACCATCAGTTATCAATATCTTCCATGCTAAACACGCTTGTGGCGGTTCCCAAGCAGAAATGTAAAGGTTATAACTCCATTACGAGTTTTTGTTTGATTATTTGTAAGCTCTTTTCTTTTCGCAGTTTGGGACTGGGCGTCCTATTATCGCCCTTTTCTAGTGCGATGGCGAGTGAATAAACACTCGACCTGAGAATAACCCGCTTAGCATGGAAGATACCGACTACCTCCTGTCGTTCCATGAACGATCCAGGCACACAAAAAGGGTAGTTATTTGAAGTTTTTAGAGATGGCACATGCAAATTTACTAAGGACGGCAGGGTAATACCACATATAAGTAGGTATGGTGGACTCATCTGGAATAACTTGGGTTTCAGGTTTTTGATGTACAAGCAGAATTCCCACTTAGTACAGCAGAAGGCTAGCAAATAGGTTGAGAAGCGGCCAGCTAAAGAGAAACAACGGTCATGTACATGCATTATGCATAAGTAACATTCGATACTAGCATGAGTCGGATATGAACACCATGAATATAAATATCATAGAGGCTATGTTGGTTTTGATTCAACTACCTGCATGAATATGTGCCAAGTCAAGCCACTCGAACATTCAGAGGAGGATACCATATCATCATACTACATCGAAATCATTTTAACACAATGTTGATATCCAAGATAAGTCATTATTCACTCTTAGCTACTTATGCATGGCATGAGAAACTACAATCTCTAATTGTCCTTGCAAACATGTTTGATCATAATAGGCTGAATCATGGATACTAGGTTAAACATATTTACAAAAACAGAACAAGTCGAGTTCATACCCGTTTCTCTCTGCCACAGCCAGTTCATCTAATATCGTCATTATTGCCTTTCACTTGCATGACAGAACGATTTGAAAATAATAATAGTGCAAGAGTGCCGTGGACTAAGCTAGAATCTGTAAATATTTTACTCAACGGGAGAAGACAAGGTAATATGGGCTCTTTGTTAGATCAACAATAATGCAAATGAGAGCCACTCAACATTTTCATCGTTGTCATCTCCTCGGTATGACTCAATAAATAGAAAAGAAATTTAGAGAAACACACTGAAATAGTTTTGGAGTTTTTGGTTTTCGTAAACAAGCAAATGAAAAGAGAAAAGCAAAAATGAGAAAAAATATTTACATGGGAAAGCTCCCAACAAGTAAAAGAAGAACAAGGAAATCTTTTTGGGTTTTATTTTTAGTGGTAGAACAATTTAAACTAGGAAGAAAAATAAAAAAGAAGCAAGAAACATATTTTTGGATTTTCTCAAAGTTTTCAAACACACAAGAAGAAAGCGAGAAAATAAATTAAACATGGATGAGACAATGAAAAAGTGTGAACACCGACAACTGGGATGAAATGTGTGAACATGAATGTAATGTAGGTGGGAATACATACTCCCCCAAGCTTACGCTTTTGGCCTAACTTGGTCTAGGGCCACTCGAAGAAGCCATGAGGTCCAATGTTGAATTGCTAGGGAGGAGGCACCATAGGGTCCCACTGCTTAGGCTGCTCCTGTGCCGCAGCCTAGTTGTTCCGGTAAGCGACAATGTCCTCAGGCATAATCTTGTATCCTCCCCTGGCAACATGATCAAACAAAGCAGGTGCAGGCAAGGGGATAATATCACGAGTATCCACACTGAAAACTAAATTGTAAGGCATATCAATATCTGGGTAATTACTAGCAATAAAATGGTGATCCTCCATAGCTGCTCTATCAAAATAAACTTTGGGCAAAGGATGATCATGCTGGCGTATCTGCACATTGAAGTGAGTCGCCAAGCGAGTAGCATAAATGCCCCCATGTATTTTACCCTTGGATCTCTTAAGGTGAAGGCGATGTGCCACAATAGCTCTCAAGCTATAAGTGTTGTCGCCATAAAGTGCGTGACGCAAAACAACAAAGTCAGGGGTGCTAAGTGAACCCAACTTCTCTCTCGCTAGCAAGCACTTTGCAATAAATAAGGAAAAATAATGTACGGCAGGAAACTGCAAGTTAGCTGTAGTGGTGCCCGATACTCCTCTCTCATCCCCCACTGTTAGAGTACGGTAAAAACCTTCAAACTCTGAGGGCTTAGGCTCTACCAAATCCCCATTAGAAGTAACCATGCATATGTCACAAAATTTAATAAGTGGGATCTGGCGGGTTTCAGAATATAAATTAAACTGCACCTCAAGGGGATTATTCCTAGAATGAAAAATGAAAGTTCTGCACAAAGGAGTTTGTGAGGAGATGATACTATTGTCATTCAGCTGTGATGAAGTCGGTGAGGCCGGCATTATCATCATATTGGTTGAACTCTTGAAGGATTCCAGCCCTTGCCATGAACAGATTATGCGGCCACTCGCACAGCTGTAGCTCCGCCAACCTCGGGGTAGGGAGATCATTGTCAGATGACTCCCCAATAACCCCATTGGAGTTCTTCTTGGAAGCAAACTTCCTAAAGAAACTCATCCTTTTCCTATAAAAAAATGCTGAAATTTTAGTCCATAAAAATTTTCTCAACAAAACTTCACAGAAATGATAGCAACTACTCATAGGGATGTATAGAGGCCATAGCAAGCATTCAAACTACTTAGAACTCTAAGCATTCAACATGCAAGTTCATCTACAGCAGCACCAAGAGTATCTAATTATTCTAAGTATAAACCACTAAAACAAAAACTAATTGGACACATGGAGGAGTCACATACCAAACAACAAATCCTCGAAACAGTTTCAGAAATGGAGCTTCGAGCAAAGAGATCGAAATCCGCGGTTTCGGGAGCAAGAACACGAGAGAGTGTGTGATAGTGATTTTTTTGGGTGAATGGAGTGATGTGGGAAGAAGAAGCGAGGGGGCCCACATGGGGACCACAACCCACCAGGGCGCGCCTGGGGGTCCTGGCGCGCCCAGGTGGGTTGTGCCCACCTGGTGCACCTCCCTTTCATATTATTTGCACCAGAAATTAAGAAATATTCAGAAAAAATTGTATCAATTTTTCAGAGCATTCTGAGAACTAGCTTTTGGTAATGCTCTAGGCTAGCTTCATGTGTGCATCATGTCTATTTTCTGAAAGTTGAAATGCGAAATTGAAAGCCTTGGAAATCATTTTAATAAAGGGGCAAGAAACCCTAAAATTGCAATCAGTAAATCCAAAATGCCCTAGAAATAGTTCTGACAATTTTGGCAAGAGTTTAAATCAAACCAAAACTTTTGAACATTTCTAAGGAATTATTTGGGCTCCGATTTTAAATCAATATTCTATTTGAATTTGGAGTTATATTCATAATATATAATGAATATATTTTAAAATGCCCTGAGATATTTTATGTATATGAGGAGTAGACCTTAAGTGACATAAAATTATCCAGGGGAGTTTTGGCACTATTTTGAAATTTGTTTGAATTTGAATTCAGTGGCAATTAAATAAAACAAAATAGAAGAAAAAATAAAAAAGAGCAGAAGACCTACCTGGCGCTTACCTGTCCAGCCTGGCCGGCCTGCTACTGTGCAGCCCAGCCCACAACGCTGTGCCAGTCACCCTCAACCTCCTGCTAGGAGGTTGAGAGGCGTGTGGCCACCGCGCACGAGCACGCGCCCTGCCACCTCCTTCTTCCCACCGCTGCCCTGACGCGCCCAGACGATGCCACGACACCCCTGGCTCCCTCTCTTTCTTCTCCCTCACTCGTTGCCCTCTCTTCCCTCCTCTGCTCTCTTTGCGAGCACCACCGAGTGGAGGTCATCGCCGCCGACACTACTCACCGCGGACACAGCCACATCCTCGCCCTCCCCCATGTCTGGAAGGTCTAGCGCGACTTCCTCTTCCTATTCGCCGAGCCACACAAGCTGAGGATCGCCATGCCGTCGTCTTCGAGCTCGTCACCGCCGCATCTGCTCGCCGGACTTCACCGACCAATTCGCCGTCTCCGACGCGTCCCCGAGGCCACTAAACTGCTCTCCGGCCTCCCTGTGAGCTACCATATCTCCCCTTTCTCTTTCTCCTACTGTTTGTGTACCCTAGCCAGCCCCACCACCTTGCCCGAGATCCCCTTACCGCCGGCCATGGCGCCGCCACGGCCACGGCTGCTTCCGCTCGCGTCTGAACCCATCTACAAGCTCCGCACGCTCCTAGGAGAAGAACACCACCACTAGGTCCTCCTCCCATGCTCTGTGGCGCTGTCTTCATCGACGCCCGAGCTCCGGCCGCCGCCTGGCTCAATGCCACCGCCGCTACAGTCCACCTCGCTCCCTCCTGTGGCCACCACTAGAAGCGCGCGCGCTTGACAATCGAGCCATAAACCACCTTTCTCAAATCGTCGCAGTAGCTCAACCCGGCGGACTCGCTTGGCTTGAGGTCGCCACGACCAAACCCAACGTCGACGTGGTGGCCTCATTAGCGCCTAATGACTCCGCTAACTACCCCCCCTCTCTCACGGACATATGGGCCCCACGCCCTAGTTAACCCGGGGATTTATTCCCTGCTTAGTTTAGACTAAACTCGCAGGACCCACGCGTCAGAATTGACCCAGCTGACGTGGCCGTTGACTAGGCCCACCTGTCAGCGACTCTACCAGCACTGTGTCACTAACAGTGGACCCCGCTCGTCAGGTCTGACCTAGACCAGATCAGTTCACCTGCTGACGTCACACTGATGACAGGCTGATGCAGTAAATCCTTTTCTGGAATTAGTTTAATTCTAATTAATCGGAAAATCCAGAAAAAGGCTTAAACTTCTAAAAATCATATAAATTCAACCGTAACTCCAAATGAAATAAGTTATATATGAAAAATGGTCAGAAAAATCCAATCTATCCATATGCACAGGCTTCGTGCATGTTTAAGCAACTTAAACCTGCTGTTTATATAAAAACATGATAATGCACTTTATAAAGTCACAGTTTGAATTTGAACTTGAACCTTGGGTTCAAACTAACTCAGACTCATATAATTATAGTTGCATTAGCGCAACACACTTATTTTGCCATGTCATGATCATGCACTATATTGTGCATTGCATTGATTGTGTTTTTTCTTTGTTTGTCGGTGCTTGTCCCCTCTCAGTAGACGTGTACCGACGACGTGATCGATGACACCGATGAAGAACTATTCTATCTTCAGAAGTGCCAGGCAAGCAAAACCCCCTTGTTCATTCTGATACAATCCAACTCTCTCGCTCCTGCTCTCTTTTACTGCATTAGGACAACAATGGTTCATCTCTTACTTGCTGTGGTAGTTGAACCCCTTTTCCTTTGCATGACCTATTGTTTTCCACAGTAAATAGATGAAACCCACTAGCATGAGTAGGAGTTGTTTGATCCCTGATGTGCCTACTCATTCATGCTTGTTTGTCATGCCTGCTATGCTTAGAGTTGTGTCAGGTCTGATTCATCGGGGATGAATTGGAACAGTGGTGAACATGTCCTACTGTGTGTGAGCTAAGTGTGTGAACACGATTTGGTAAAGGTAGCGGTGAGAGGCCATGTAGGAGTACATGGTGGGTTGTCTCATTGAAGCCATCCTCAGGAACCAAGTTCTGTGTTTGTGATCCATGAACAGTTACTACCACTCATTGGGATCCTTAATTGACCCTCTCGGCTTCTTAATCACCCTTGTCCTCTGTCCAGGAGTTGCAAGTAGTTTCTGGTGTTTGCAGTATGCTGGAGGTCGTGGGCAGCGCTGACCTGAGGGGTGGGCTGTGATGCGGTAGGCACGTGGCACGGTGAACCGGGCGCCCGTTTGGTGTGTCGGCAATCCTGCTCACATCGTTCGGGGCCGTATGTGGAAACTTCGGCCGGACTCCCTACGGATGGAACCTGAATAGGCGATAAACCTGGACTAGAGACTTGAGTGTTTAGGTAGGTCGTGGCCGACACCCTTGCCAGGCTTCCGCTTGAAGGTTGCCGAGATGCATGACGTGTACATGGCGGTAAGTGGCGAGAGCGTGTGCGAAGAAGTACACCCTTGCAGGGTTAACATCATCTATTCGAATAGCCGCGTCCGCGGTAAAGGACCTATGGGTTGCCTATACAGTTTATAGACAAGTGAAAGTGGATACTCTAAAATATGCAAGATAAGCGTGAGTGCTATGGATGGCGTTCTCGTAGGGAGACGGGAGCGGATCCATAGTGGTGTATTGATATGGTGAATATGTGGACTCATATGTGCCACCTAAAAAGAGTTACTTGCAGTCATAGTTCAGGATAGCCACCGAGTCAAAGCTGGCTTGCTGCAGTTAAACCCCACCATCCCTTTGTTGATAATGATGCATATGTAGATAGTTCTGATGTAAGTCTTGCTGGGTACATTTGTACTCACGTTTGCCTATTTTACGTTTTTGTAGAGAGACTTACGTCTCACTAGTAGTTTCGCGTGGACTTTGACGTTTAGCTTGTTACCTCAGCTACGATCTTGTGCCCTCGGCAGGATCTTGTAGATAGTCAGGCTTCTCAGCCTTTTTCATTTGTAGATGTCTGTACTCAGACATGTTAAGCTTCCACTTGTGCTTTGACTTGTATGCTCTGAATGTTGGGTCTTGAGACCCATGTTTGTAATATCTCGCTCCTCGGAGCCTAATGAATAAATACTTGAGTTGTAGAGTCATGTTGTGATGCCATGTTGTATTTGCACATATCGAGCATATTGTGTGTATGTTATTGAAATGCTTGGTATGTGTGGGATCTGACTATCTAGTTGTTTATCCTTGGTAGCCTCTCTTACCGGGAAATGTCTCCTAGTGCTTCCACTGAGCCTTGGTAGCTTGCTACTACTCCGGAACACCTACGCTGGCCGGCATGTGTCCTTCTTCGTTCCTGTGTCTGTCCCTTTGGTGAAATGTCACGCGGTGTCTACAGGAGTCCTATTAGCCTGCTACAGCCCAGTTTACCGGAGTCTTGCTAGCCCAGTTGCTACAGCACGGATTCACTCGGTGATGACCAACACGTTCGTTGCTGGGTCATGTATGCCTGTCCCTGTAAATTAGTGCCACTTTGGGTTCACGACTAGCCATGTCAGCCCAGGTTCCTTGTCATATGGATGCTAGCGACACTATCATATACGTGTGCCAAAAGGCGCAAACGGTCCCGGGCCTGGTAAGGCGACACCCGTGGGAATACCCGTGTGAGGCCGCAAAGTGATATGAGGTGTTACATGCTAGATCGGTGTGGCATTGAGTCGGGGTCCTGACAATTTTGGTATCAGAGCCTGACTGCCTGTAGGATTACCAAGCCAAACTGGTCGAAGTTGAGTCTAGAAATTCTTTAGTTATATAAGGGAATTGATTGTGGGATGGAACGTAAGGCTCTTTTTACTCCTTTACCTTATGACCTCAGATCTGAGTCATCCTATCTTTCCTACGGGGTTAAGGAACTAGGCTATCTCCTCTTTCTATTAGGATCACGTGTTACTAATCTGTAGACTTGTAAGATTGTTGGACTTAAGCCTCGTTTCAGTTCCTATTACTTCCGTGTGTCCATAGTTGGTCTCAGAATCTTGATATTGTGATGATCGAGTGGTTATGCCACCATTTTGCAGGATGTCTTAAATCCTTTTGAGCATTTACAGCCGTTATGCTGTCCGAGTCATCCCAGGTTCCTAAACAATCTGATGCATTTGCAAATCCCTTCTCTCCGCTCCCAAAGTTCCCTTGTGCCAGATCGACCACACTAACTAGTGTGTTGAGGTACTACCTCAGCATTTCTGCTGGAGCTATTATTATGACCCTAGGTGTCTTATGAAACCATCTAGTAATCTAGCCATATTTTGTGTTCCCAGTGTGATGATTCTGGCCATCATTCTCGAAAGCATCCCATGATGCCACTTAGTAGTAGGTATTCTATTCCTGGGTTTTAAGCCCGAGATTCAGTTTACTTACTTCATGGTAGTGTTTGCTTGCCCCTTTAGGTTATTAGTAACATTTGTGATAGTCCTCGAGGTTTGTGGTGTATCATTCTTCTAAATACCATGAATAACTTATGGCAGAAGTTCCTCGATGAACCAAAAGATCACAACCAGAGTTCTCTTGGCGAGTTCTCAATTCTATGTTGTTACTCTGCCAGTTCTACCTTCCTGCCTGGGTTATCCGAAAGAAATATGTTGAACTCGTTCGACATGCTAATCTATGCATCCACAACTCATAAAATCATATGTTCCTTTGAGTTGTCCCCCTTTAGTTGTTTTTTGGCCCTCATCTATCAATTGATAGTCAGGAGTAGGTATGCATTCGTGTTCATTGATGCCGATACTCTTGTGGTCCGTCAAGCCATTCTATTCTGGAATGACTAGGAGAAACAAACTCCAGTACCTTATCCATATCCAGGATTGGGTCAAAGCAGTTGTGTTCCGTAGATCAAGTACTAATCTAGCTTTTGTTCTGTTCTACCTTGGAGTATTACCATCTTTATATTAATATTATCATGGGAATTTCACACCATCCTATGAGCTCTTGATACAGTGATACTTCTCACCATCGATAGTCATTGCTCAGTTCCCGTGTTACTGTAACCGGAACGCCGACAAGTAAATTGTGATGTGTGAAATCTATACTCCTAGCAACTCCGTTGCTTGGTAGTTAAATGGACGATAACCTCATTCTTAGCGTGTTGATTATTGAATAATCACCCTAAGGTTGATCGTGCTACCTAGTCCTTATTTCCGGTGCACTCCCCGATCAATGAGTTAGGATTGTGTCAATCCCTTGCTCTTTTGGTCATCTCGTCTTGCCCTGAAAAGCAAGATTGTTCTCGATCTTAGTAACATGTCGGTGGTTCGTGATTTTCTGAATATCTTTTCAGAGCAATCACCAGGTTGTCATCTGACCGCTATGTTGAGTTCCTGAACATGTTGGTTTTCTTGTAAACCACCCTCTCCCCAAGATTCTGTGTCGGATACCCCCAGCTAGTTGGCTAAGCTAAACAACAACTTGGAGAGTTGAAAGATGAAAGCTTGTCCAATTTAGGTCATTCTAAGGGATATCTGTCACACCCAAGATGCGACCCTATCCTAAAGGAACTCGAAGGTCCCACCAAGGATAAAAGCGCATCTTGAAGACGCTTTTGCAAGGTGGATATCATTACATCAACATTTCATAATAGATGGGGATACATACAAGGCATACAAATGCCCCAAGAATACATCAATATCCATGAGAACAACATCCGACTACGGATGAAACATAAACAGAAACTCAAACGACATCCACCCTGCTAGCCCAGGCTGCCGACCTGGAACCTATCCTCTGATCAAAGAAGAAGCAGCAGAAGAACTCCAAAACAAGTAAGCATCGCTCTCGCGTCATGATCATCACATAACATGTACCTCCAATTGTTGTTGTATTAATTTGTGAGCCACGAGGACTCAGCAATCCCATTACCATGGGTATCAAGACTAGCAAAGCTTAATGGGAAAGGAAAGGGTAAAGTGGTGAGGTTGCAGCAGCGACTAAGAAAGTATTGTGGCTAACATATGCAAATAAGAGCGAGAAGAGAAACAACGGAACAGTCGTGAAGCTAGCAATGATCTAGAGGTGATCCTGAACTCCTACTTACGTCAAGAATAACCCAAAACCGTGTTCACTTGCCGGACTCCGCCGAAAAGAGACCATCACGGCTACACACACGGTTGATGCATTTTAATTCATATCTGTTGTCAAGTTATCTACAACCGGACATTAACAAATTCCCATCTGCCACATAACCACGGGCACGGCTCTCGAAAGTTTATACCCTGCAGGGGTGTCCCAACTTAGCCCATCACAAGCTCTCACGGTCAACGAAGGATATTCCTTCTCCCAGGAAGACCCGAACAGTCTCGGAATCCCGGTTTACAAGACATTTCGACAATGGTAAAACAAGACTAGCAAAGCCGCCCGATGCGCCGACAATCCCGATAAGAGCTGCACATATCTCGTTCTTAGGGCAACACCGGATAAGTCAAGCTACGAGTAAAACCAGTCCTCAAGTTTCCCTGAGGTGGCCCTGCAGGTTGCTCGGTTCGGACCAACACTCGAAGGAGCACTGGCCCGGGGGGGGGGGGGGCTAAAATAAAGATGACCCTCAAGAGAGCGACTCCCAAGGGAAAAGTAGCTGGTGGTGAGGCAAATGGTAAAACCAAGGTTGGGCCTTGCTGGAGGAGTTTTATTCAAAGTGAACTGTCAAGGGGGTCCCATAAATCACCCAACCGTGTAAAGAACGCAAAATGAAGGAACATAACACCGTATGACAGAAACTAGGGCGGCAAGAGTGGAACAGAACACCAGGCATAAGGCCGAGCCTTCCACCCTTTACCAAGTATATAGATGCATTAATTAAATAAGAGATATTGTGATATCCCAACATAATCCTATCCATCATGGAGCAATCTTCAACTTCACCTGCAACTAGCAACGCTATAAGAGGGGCTGAGCAAAAGAGGTAACATAGCCAAGCAATGGTTTGCTAGGAAGGGTGAAAAGGTTAGAGGGTGACATGGCAAATTGGGAGGCTTGAAGAACAAGTGATAGGTAGCGCATCAAAGCGATAGAACGAAGCAACTAGCATAGCAATGATAGTAGTGAGATCCAAGGTGACAGTCATCTTGCCTGAAATCCTGCTAGGAAGAAGAACGAGTCCATGAAGAAGACAAAGCCACGAAGATGAACAAAGCGTAGACGAACGAATCCTCACGATCGCAATGAAACAGGAACTAACGAGAAGGAGCACAACCGGAAAGAAGCAAACAACAAGGTAAACACACAACACATAGACATGGCATGATGCTCAACCAAGTATGATGCATGACAAAGCTAGATGAGGCTACCCATGGCAAGAGATGATGCAAACAAGAACAAGACATCAAAACAAGTTTTAAATGAGGCCGGGAACAACATATAACAATTCCGGTAAGTCCTCATATGCAAGTTTCAAAGTTGGTCCAGATCTGAACAAACATTAAGCTGAAGTTGTTAAACATCAAGTTAAAGAGCACCAAGAGGATCTACACGAAATTCTAGTCAAGTTACATATAAAGTTCATTTAGTTCGGAGCTACGACCTAGAGGATATGAGAAAAACAAGTTAAACATGGCATTTATGCAAAAAGCATACAAACATCAAGCAAACACCTCAAAACAAGGATGCGACATGATAATATGAAACTTCATGCAAAATCAGGCAAGTTTCATATAGAGCACACTCAAAACGGAGCTACGGTGCAACACATACACTCCAAACAAGATATAACAATAATCTGTACCAAACAGCAACTAGGCATCTAGCAAGCATCAAAACAATATGATACAGCACCTCAACATAAGAACAAAAGGCATGGGCATTAAGTACAGGTAAATCATGACAAAACATGAACACTGAGCTATATCCAGAAAAAACTAGAACATGATCAAAAGCACATGGCAAGATTGCAAATAATAACAGTTTACAGACTTAGCAGAAATAACATTAGGTTGCAAAGTTTAGAGCTATCAAACAACATGTTACAGGAACTTATCATGGCAAACAAAGGCATGGCATGTTAATACTAAAGACAAAGAACAAAACTCCCTTACTAAACTTATTCCAAAGATCAACACAAAAGATGGTAGCATCCATGCAAACATGTCAAATGATATGACAGATTCAGACATGGCAGGAACAACAATAAGAATGTTGGTGAGCTTGTAACACCCACCACAGAGCAATACATGGCATGAAAAGGTGACCATCAGTAATATGACATGTTTTTTAAGCTAAGGATGGCAAGATCAAGTTCATAGGGTGCATGGATCCCTAGAAAAGCTCATGGAAAAACTAAACTTAATGTTAACAGGCTGACAGCCACATTATTTAGCAATTTGAGAGCAAGACTATAACAATCTACATCAAGCTATAAATGCATCCAGGGGCATGGATGGATAGAGCATGACATGTATAACAAAATATCCTTAGTGAACATCTCCAGATTATGCATAGAATGACATGTAGAAGCATGTTGACATAGCATCATGATATAGCAGATTCAGCCTAGCAAAACAATAACAGCAAGTACCCTACTTCACGAGCTCGATGCACTCACTACAAGACTCAAAAAATACATGGATTCCACCCTTGTAAAGATGGCATGATGTATCACAAAACACATGTAGAGCTCATGCTCATAGGATGCGCACACAAAACGCAACGAAAAAGACAAATCCATCAAGTTCTGTTAACACACAACAGTTAACATCATATAGCACTCTTGCAACGATGATAAGGGCATCAATATAGACTCAAACAAGCATGGCACAGTGGATTGAAATGAAGAGCATCTCATGATGAAAATTTTCATATATTATACACGAAAAATGGACATACGGTAAGAGCGTTATGGCATGTCGAACATAGGCACGTAATGCAAAAATCTCAGGGAGAGACGAAATCGACCTCGAGGGGGAAGATGTCAACGGCGCCGGAACGGGTCACGGAGGCGGAGTAGATCGGGATCGGGTGAGGCAGAGGAGGTTCCTAGGCGGTGGCGGCTCGCCGGAGAGCGCCGGGGTCGCCGGATCTGGCCGCCCTCAACCGGATCCGGGCGGCGGTGGGCCCTACAGTGAGGGGACGGGTGAGCAGGCGGGCGCCGCGGCAAGGCGGGAGATCCGCGGCGCCGGGCGAAGCGCAGCTCAGCGGCGGAGGTCACCGGCGGGCTGCGGATACGGCGACGCTTAGCGCAGGGAGGCACGCCGGCGGGGTTGGCGGCGTTGACCCGTGGGCGGCAAAGGGAGCAGATGGGCTCGGGGGGCCCAATCCGGGCCTCGCCGAGCCGGTGGCGCGAGACGGCGGCGGTGGACACATGGCGCGACGGGAGAGGCTGGGAGCGGTGGTGGGGTTTCGTCCGATCCGGGACGGACATGTCTGGTGGGCGAGAGGGGAAAAACTAGGGTTTGGACCCGGATTTGGACGGGGAAGGCATATAAATAGCTAGAGGGAGCTAGGAGAGTCCAAATGGGGAGCAGTTTTCGCCCACACGATCGTGATCGAACGACCATTAGCACGGAGGGGGTTTGGATGGGTTATTGGGCTGATTTGGAGGGGTGTTGAGCTGCAAGACAAAAGGAGCTTTTACGGTTACCCGGTTATCCGTTGGAGAATCAAACGGACTCCAAATGGCACGGAACTTGACAGGCGGTCTACCGGTGGTGTACCAACGCCGCTTGGCAGACCTCGGTCCGTTCTGAGAATGTTTAACACCCGGCCATGAAAAGAGACAAGAAGGGGACGCCGGATGACATAAGAGTGCCGGATTGCAAAACGGACAACGGGGAAAATGCTCGGATGCATGAGACGAACACGTTTGCAATGCAATGCACATGATGACATGTCAAAATGCAACACGCAAGCAAATAACATGGCAACGACGGCGAATAACTGGAAGACACCTGGCGCATCAAATCCGGGGCGTTACAACACTCCTCCACTAACAAGAGATCTCGTCCCGAGATCTTAGGACCGAGACGGAAGGGAAAAGGGATGAGGTGAAACAAGAACTCAAGAGAAGAAGCAAAGAATAGAGAGCACTCGAGAAAAAGAGAGGAACAACAAGAATGACGAGAATCGAAAGCTCACTGAGGGACTCCTGGACTAGGGGGTGTCCGGATAGCCGGACTGTCAATATCCGCCGGACTCCCAGACTACAAAGATAGAAGATTGAAGACTCCGGCTCGTGTCCGGAAGGTACTTTACTTGGCATGGAAGGCAAGCTTGGCAATACGGATATGTAGATCTCCTACCATTGTAACCGACTCTGTGTAACCCTAGCCTCTCCGGTGTCTATATAAACCGGAGGGCTTTAGTCCGTAGGACACAACATTACATCTCAGCAATCATACCATAGGCTAGCTTCTAGGGTTTAGCCTCATTGATCTTGTGGTAGATCTACTCTTGTACTACCCATATCATCAATATTAATCAAGCAGGACGTAGGGTATTACCTCCATCGGGAGGGCCTGAACCTAGGTAAAAACATTGTGTCCCTCGTCTCTGTTACCATCCGCCTAGCGCACGATTCGGGACCCCCTACCCGAGATCCGCCGGTTTTGACACCGACATTGGTGCTTTCATTGAGAGTTCCTCTGTGTCGTCACCAATAGGCTCGATGGCATCTTCAACCTTCAACGCTGTCCAGGGTGGGACTTTTCTCCCCGGACAGATCTTCATATTCGGTGGCTTTGCACTGCGGGCCAACTCTCTCGGCCATCTGGAGCAGATCGAAAGCTACGCCCCTGGCCGTCAGGTCAGATTCGGAAGCCTAAACTTCACGGCCGATGACCGCGGAGACTTGATCTTCGACGGACTCGAGCCACAGCCAAGCGCGCCGCACTGCGACGATGGGCATGATTTAGCTCTGCCGCCGGACAGTGCTTTGGTGGCCGCACTTGAATCCGCCCCAGCTACTTACCCGGAGCCGATTGCCCATGACGAGGGTCGGCGGATAGACGCTGCCGGGGCTTCAACATCACGGCGATGGGCCGAATACCGATTCGTCCCTGCGAAACTCATGATCCCGAGGCGCTGGACTCCTCGCGGACTCGAGCCTCCGCGCCCCGCCAAATAAGCGAGGTTGGGCGCGGTTATGGAATTCACCGCCGCGGACATCTTTCAACACTCGCCTTTTGGTGATATCACTGTATTCCTGAAGCATCTCTCGCTATCGGGAGAATCCTGGCGGACTATGGCGGGGCGGTTGGAGTTCGGACGACGAAGAAATTGAGCCCACCCACCACCCACTTTGTAGCCACATCGAGGATCTAACCGACATGCTAGACTACGACTCGAGGACATCGGCGCTATGGACGATGATGCGGGAGACGATCGTAAACCAGCGCCCACGGGACACTGGAAGGCCACCTCGTCATACGACGTCTACATGGTGGATACCCCAAAGGAAGGGGATGGCGAAAAAACAGCGGAGGAAGGTTCTTTGAAGAAGCAGCCTAAACGCCGGCGTCAGCGGCGCCGCTCTAAATCCCGCCACAACAAGAATGGAGAATCCGGCACGGGCGATAATAACACTCCAGAGAGTGCCGAAGACAAACCCTCGGCAAGACTCGCGAAGGAGGATGTAGAAGCAAGCCCTCACGAAAGGCGGCGGAAGAAAAGGTTGATGATCACAACTATGTACCTCCCTCCGAGGACGAATCAAGCCCCGATGACGACGAACTCGAAGAGCCCGTCGAAGAAGATCTTTGCAAACGCAGGCTCATCGCTACAGCAAGAAGCCTGAAGAAGGAAAAGCGGAAGCTCAACACAGCGGAAGACGCGCTCCGGATAAGATGGAGCAAAGTGCTCAAAACCGCAGGCAAACAAGGCAACAACCACCAATTGAAGAGCTACCCGAAGTGCAAGCTGCTCCCAGAATTCGACGAAGAGGCCATAAAGCCTCCACCGTCAAATGGCCCAGCCAGGTCCATCTACGCACCCAAAAGGAAAGCCCCAATAAGCAGAGGAACACGACAAGTGTCCGACGATAGCGGCACGATACAAGTGCTGTGGTCGCCAGACACCCACTATGCTTCACAGACGAGGTCTTTGGAACATGAATTCCAGCGGGGTTTAAACCCATCAACATAGAAGCCTACGATGGAACAACAGACCACAGAGTGCGGATAGAAGACTATATCTGCATATACATATGGCGGAGGAGGCGATCTCCACGCCATAAAATATCTACCCCTCAAGCTCAAAGGGCCAGCTCGTCATTGGCTCAAAAGCCTCCCGAAAACACTTGTTGGAAGTTGGGAAGAGCTCGAGGAAGCGTTTAGAGCAAATTTTCAAGGGACTTATGTCCGCCTCCGGATCTGAGCGACCTAAGTCACATAGCTCAACAGCCCGGAGAGTCGGCAGAGAATTCTGGAACAGGTTCCTTACCAAAAGAACCAAATAGTCATTGTCCAGGACGCGAAGCCTTAGCAGCTTTTAAGCACAATGTCCGAGACTAATGGCTCGCCAGACACCTCGGTCAAGAGAAACCGAGGACAATGACCGCATTAACAAGCCTCATGACCCGCTTTTGCGAGAGAGGACAGCTGGTTGGCAAGAAGCAGCACCAGCGACCCAAGTTCATCGAGATAAGAGATGGAAGCGGAAAATCATGGCGCAGAAAAGATCAGCCGGAATAAAGAGAAAAGCCCAAAAGCACGGCAGTCAGCGCCGGATTTAAAAGCTCACGGCGAATAATAAAGCTCAACCCATCAAGGACGGCAATGACGAACTGTCTAACGTACACAAAATCTCGGTCGGATCTGTCAAATCCACAGTACCCGGAAGGCTCGCAAATCACACCCACGAGGATTGTTGGGTTTTCAAACAGTCCGCCGACTAAGCGCCCGAACGCAAGGGGCTCGGCGCATCAAGCGAAGAAGATAAACCCGCCAGCAGGGCACCGGAAAACAAAAGACTTTCCCACAAGGGGTCAAAGCATAAACTCACTTCATGTGAGGACACGAAAAAACAAAGGCGGCACTTTCTAAAAGAGCTTCGCACGGTCCGCCCCGCAAACCATAGAGATTGGATATCAAAACCAATCACTTTCGACCACGGGATTATTCCAAAAGTGTTGAACATGGGGACGGACTTCGATATTGAATCCGATAATAGACGGACTGCAATTCACAAACGTCCTAATGGACGGAGGCAGTGACCTAAACCTGCTATATTCAAACACAATCCGTCGGATGGGGATAGACCCTACCAAAATTCAACACAGCCGCACTTCCTTCAAAGGAGCTACGCCAGGCCCTTACGCCAAGTGCACAGGCTCGATATTACTCGAAGTCGTGTTCGGATCACCGAACAATTTCCGACGAGAAAAGTTAATTTTCCATATCGTCCCATTTAAAAGTGAACATCAAGCCCTATTAGGACGAAAGGCTTTTGTCCGCTTCAACGCCATACCGCATTATGCGTCTCTTACACTTAAGATGCCCGGTCCACATGGCACCATTTCAGCGCGTGGGTCACTTAAAGACCCCGGATTCGGATAGACGAATCCGGACTCAGCAGGCTAGGGGCTCCCTAGCCGCATACCCTTTCACAAGGGGCTGCGCGCACAACTAACATCGGTTTCATATAAACCTGGCTTTAATTATTTACGCTTATTCTTTTGCATTATTTTTGCACGAACTGTTTTTGAAATGTTCCTCTCTTTCCTACAGATGAACAACGTGCGTACCCGTCCAGGATAACGGCACAACGGAGACACAGGCGCAGACGTGCAGTAGGGACCCGTCGCAAGGATTCTTTTGATTAAGACCCTCGTAGACCTTTTATTACCGTCTCTTGTTGCTAAATCACCTCGGCTTCTTCCTATAGCCGAGGCGGAACTCGACGCTTTGGCATTGGCCGCGTCGAAGACAATGCCGTGCACTGGACACAAGGGGCTTAGGGCATAATTCTGCCCGTTATCATAAAGTCCGAACACCTCAGGGAGTGTTCGATGTCTCAAGATTGGGCACTATATGCATCAGCTCTGAATCATGTCTTTGGTCAAATGTTGGGTTTGCGGCTCCTGTGTTTTGCTGCCTTCGTTCCGTATCACCCGCTAACGCGGCACCGGAGAACTACTGCATTGTGCCCAGTTCATTGGGCGAGCACCTCAAGAGAGAAAGCCAAAACTGACTGTCATGATATAGCGAGAGTCCGCAGCCACTTGATCGACTATGGAATGTTTAGAATTCCCGCTTTGACGAAGGGCGCTTCGGTCAGCACATACGCACCGAATCCGAGATGTGCGGTGCCATTAGGGGCTATATCGTAGCCCCACCCTCGAGCTCCATTGGCTAAGTGAAAGAGATAAAGCATTATAGTCCGGATTGCCTCGTTAAGCTCGCTACCACCTCCTTATAACAGACCGAGGCGTCGATTAAAGTGTGAAAAGGCGCTATTTTGCGAACACCCCAGCACCTTGTGCAAGGGGCTGAAGTCAAGACGCATCTTTCGGGTTATACACAAGTATACTTAAGCGGCCGCAAGGAGAAGTATTACTACTTGGAAGCACAAGTATAAAAAGCATTCATACTATAATCATTCATACACAAGTTAATGCGTTCAATTGAGCGTTACATTCTTCGAACACTGCGACTCTATTATCTGGCGCCATGCATAACTTCCCCAAAATAATGTTCGCAGAAGCGGTTCCCATCCGAACCCGGGCGGCAGCAGCGGTGGCATCCATCTCCGGACACTGCGCTTTACACGGGCGAGCCATCCGCGCCCTCGATGCAGGCCGACCGCTTCATCTCCTTGATATGCGGCACCGCCCAAGGAACTGCTGCGAGAGGCCAAAATAGCTCGTCGCCTTGGACCTCTCTGGCCACACATGGGCCACGACGTCAGTCATAGCCAGCCCGGACAGTCTATTCAGTTCGGCCCATTCGGCCAACCTGTCCGACAGCGGAAGAGGGCGATCCGGACCGTGGAATTGAGTCCAATATAACTCTTCCACCTCGTGACCCCCCTGGCTCCGGAAGTGCTTAACGGCGTCCGCCGCACTCGCAGCCAAGTCCATGTAAGGATCCTCCGAACTCCACTGCTCTTCAAATTTGGCATACTTGGCATCCATAAACCGGCGACGCATAAGAAACGGGTTGCTAGCCGTGATTTCTCCGGCTTGGCGCAGCTCCTCCTTCATAGCCCGCATTGCAGAGCGGGCATCCTTGGTCTCGGCGGTGGCCTTCTTCAGGTCTTCCCGCTCCAATAGGCGCTCCTTTTCAAGAGCCTCGCTACGGTCGGTAGCATCCTTTAATTTCTTGGCCAAATCCGGCCACCTCCGCCCTGCTTAGGCAGTGCGCAGCCTTTTCGGCCTTCAACTCCTCGGCCGCCCTCGCGGCAGCCGCATCACTCCTTCGGGCTTGCTCCTTGGTATGTGCAAGCTCGGCCCGAAGTCTCTCCACAGCAGCAACACTATCTGTACAAACAACATATAACTTATCAGAGGAGGGCTTTAACCCACTCAATAAAGCGGCTATGGAGAATTTATTTACCTTGCGACTCGTCAAGTCGGTGATTGACAAGTGCTATGTCAAGATTCGCCATGTCCGATTGCCGACTCGGTTCAACAAACCGATCATCCGGCTGGCCCCGGACTATCCGCCACCGCATCGAAGCGGCGATATTTATTACCTGAGATGTTTAGATTTTCGATCCTCGGCACGCTGTCGTCTTCGACAACCTACCGAGTCTCAGGGGCTACTATCTATACGGGGCGCATTTTTTATATGCACAACTGTTAAAAAACAAAGGGGTATGCTATTTTGCATACCTCAAATCCCTTGATAAGCTCATGGCAGCATCACATAATCCGCTTTCAGCGGACGAAATCCTTCCAACCACGTGCGCGATTAACGCGCGGTGATCTTCGAAATGGGCGCCCTCTCAAGCAAACTCTTGATTCTCGGCGGGCTCTAGTGGGTGTTGAACTCTTGACCCTTCGGACTCGTGGGCGCCCTCGTGGCGACACTTCGGGCTCGCTTTGCCTCATCTGGCGGCGCGTCGGAAGGAGGAGTATCGCTCTCCATCATCCTGGAAGAAAGATCCCCGAGGGCGAACTCATCCGAGGCGGTGCAGATCCGAACTGCGATATAAATATTTCGGTTACCTACAGAAGCATAATCGAAGGTACTTTCTTATTAAACTTCCTATTTCATACTCACGGCTCGTTGGAGGGCTGGTCCGTGGGCGATGATTGCGCGTCCGGATTCTCTCCGGACGCCGGTCCCTTCGGTGGGGATTTCTTCCCACGCTTGGGGCTTTGACCTCCGGATCTTTGAGGCGGTCCTCTTCTCCCTCTGAAGGAGGATCCTTAGTCCTCTCCTCTTTCGCCGCCTTTGGGCGAAGTATTAGCTCCTTTATCTCCCCGGCGCCCCCCTCTGTGGGCGCAACCTCCAACATTCCCGACCAAACGGGCTCCAGTCACGGTCTCGGAGGGGGCGGACACCTTATCAGCCTTGATCGTGCCACCCATTCCTGTAAAAGAACAAAGGGTCAGGAGACGATCTCTTGAAAGGCATACAAAATAGGATGTCCGGGCTTTGAGCTATTTACCTGAGTATCCGGACGATCGCGGCTTAGTCCAGCATCCTCGGCCGAATCCGGACACGCCACTTGCGGTCCGAAGAACAGCTCGTACATCTCCAAGGGTGTCGCACCCATGAAATGCTGGAGGATACGAGGTCCCTCCGGATTGAACTCCCATAAACGGAGAGGATGACGTTTGCAGGGTAGGAGGTGCCTAGTTAGCATGACCTGCGTCACCTTGACCAGATCAATCTCCCTTGTTTGGAGGTCCCGAATCCGGCCCTGCAGTGCGGGCACGTCCTCGGACGGGCCCCACTTGAGCCCTTGGTTGACCCACGACATCAATTGCTGTGGAGGTCGAGGCGGAAGGAGGCGGCGGCTTCGCTTGCGCCCCTTGGAGCGGTGATGTAGAACCCTCCTGCTGCCACAATCCTGTTCCTCTTGGAAGGAACCTTGAGCCATGGGGCATTGACCTTCTTGCTTATAGTCGCCCGCCACACTCCGCTCGGCGCCCCGATCATCTTGGCTCCACCTTGAATGTTTTCAGCCACAGGCGAAGTGGGGGATGACGCGGAGGAAGGCTTCAGACAATAATGAATGCGGAGATATGGAGGATGGACTCGGAGCCAAGTCGTGGAAGTCCAGCTCAGTAGAAACAAGCCCCCTCACGAAAGGATCCGTCGGAAGCCTAATCCCCGACAGAGGTGAGATCTGAAAATGACATATTCGCCGGGCTCGAGGCTGGTACGGCCTGCCAGGCAGGCAACTTGTGCGAGACCGAGGCAGTGCTTGGCCTCACGCACTTCAATATGTCCTCCTCCGTGATGGAGGAGGGCACCCACCGCCCCGGAGGTCGGGCCGGACATTGCTATGGATCCAGGCGCTCGAGTCAAGCTCTTGGTGTTGGGCGGGAGCGGAGGGAAGATTCGATGCGAGGTTGAAAGACAAGGACAGGCCTTGGTCCTCTTATAAAGGGAAATAATACCAAGGGCCGTTTCCGTGACCGTTTGAGATCCCCTTCGATAGAGGCGTGGCGGCGACGGAAGTTGGGTTACCCACGCGTATTGATGAGGATCCGGAATAAAAGGAACACGATCTCGCTTCAACAGGCGTGCCGAGGAAGCCGCTTCGCTAAACGTGCTGAGGCGGAATAATAAAAACAAGGGCTTGGCTGTGGTGTGACATCACGCTGCGTAATTCGTCAGCAGATTGAATTAAGTGTGTATTTTATTCTCTCTATGTTGGAATGTGGAAATTATTTTGCGAGCGGACACTATCCCGGTGTTCATTATCTTCTCGGATTATTCTAGGGAGGAACCCGCCTTGCAATGCCGAACATTATGCATGCGGTTCAGGGCTCTTGAGGAGTCTGGACTAGGGGTGTCCGGATAGCGGATGTCAATATCCGCGGACTCTGACTCACGAAGATATAAGATTGAAGACTCCGGCTCGTGTCCGAAAGGTACTTTACTTGGCGTGGAAGGCAAGCTTGGCAATACAAATATGTAGATCTCCTACCATTGTAACCGACTCTATGTAACCCTAGCCTCTCCGGTGTCTATATAAACCGGAGGGCTTTAGTCCGTAGGACACAACATTACATCTCAACAATCATACCATAGGCTAGCTTCTAGGGTTTAGCCTCATTGATCTCGTGGTAGATCTACTCTTGTACTACCCATATCATCAATATTAATCAAGCGGGACGAGGGTATTACCTCCATCGAGAGGGCTGAACACAGGTAAAAACATTGTGTCCCTCGTCTCCTGTTACCATCCGCCTAGACGCACAGTTCGGGACCCCCTACCCGAGATCTGCCGGTTTTGACACCGACACTCACAGAATCAGATAGACTATGAAACCACTCCGGTTAGAACGAGATAAGAAACGAATAAGACTGAAAGGATTTAGGCAGCACTCCGGCTGAAACATGGAGGAATAGAACACGAGCTTGAGAGGATGGAATGATACTTGATGAAGACATGACAGAAAACCTCTGGAAAGAATAGAAAAAGTTGAATGAAAAGAACGGAGAAGAAAATGACAACTTTGGCCACGAATGAAATTGAAAGCATCTTTAGAAGGAAGGTTTAAACGGAGTTGTTGAGAAAATCAACAACAAAAAGAGTAAGCTTGTTGTGGTCTTATAGGTAACATCTCAAGATCATAAGGTGATAACCGGCCACAAACGAAAATGATTGGATAGCTGAGAAGAACGAAGAAATGCAAAACTCCACTTCCAATGAATAGAGAGAATTAATTACACTTATGAGACACGAGAAGAAAAGATACTTGAATTCCTCCAACAAAGTCTTGATGAACTCTTGAAGAATGGATTAAATCATGAAGAACCACCGTGAAAACTCTGGTGACGAAAGGATGATGAGATAGAATGAAGGAAGAAAGAATAAGATGAGCCTTGCAATGATTTAGATGGAGGCTCCGACGAAATGGCCAAGGAAATTTGAACTCCAGAAAAGAAAGATGAAAACACTTGGAACTAGAATTTACTCCTCAAGAACAAACTCCAAAGAAAGGGATTACTCACTTGGATGAGATAAGAATAAGATTTATTGTTTGCTTATCCTTCATCAAATTAAATTGATGACAAGCAATGGATTTTGCATACTGCTTATTCTTCTTGACAAGGATTGCGAAGTGACATAGCGCCACCTTTAGGAAGGTCTTCAATGAACCACCGTTAGGATTTCGAAAGACCGAATGAATTAAAATGATAAACAAGGAAAAAGAATCTTGAACGAACCACCGTAAGAATTAAAAAATGACTGATGAAAGAGAATGAATCACCGGGAAGAATTAGAAGAACAAATATGCTAGAGGGGATTTAGATACAAGGGAACGGGAAGAATTCGAACTGAATAAAGAGCACTTGAACGAAGCACCGGGATAATTCGATAACGGTAGCTGAAATGTGAGGACGAAGAATTCTTCTGGAATGATGGCCTCTGGTGAAAAGAAACGGGAAAACAACTCCTAACATACTCCGGATGGGTAAGAGAAGGGATATCTAACGAATGGAATAATTCGAGAGGATAACAAGAAGCTAGGACCACGAATCTTCGAGAGAACAGGCAAGATTTAGAGGGAAAAAGACTCTTCTTCTATCTTCGAATGACGACGAGAAACACCACCAAAATTACTGAGATACTCCGGGAGAATGAAAAGCGAAGAGGTTGAGCCAACAATGAAATGATTAAGAAACGATCTTGGAAAGGCATGTGACTGATGGAATCCATTCTTACGTCACACTTGAAAAGAATTTGAGAATAACTCCGGAATAATTAGAAGAGTCAGGTAAGATCCTGGGAAATGACCTGTGGGTTAGGGCCCACTGAAAAGAAACACCGTTGGAAAGGATTGTCGAATGAGAAATGATGCACCGGAACGATTGAAAAATTTGAATGAGGTGACGACCTCGAAATACTTGAATGCAAATAGAATCTTTTGAGATGTCTTCAGCACTCCGGAAGGATTAAATGGCGAGAGACGAACGATCAGAGGGAAATATTTGAGATGAGGGAAAGAATATGATCAACACTGAATACTTGAATTGAAACCTCCGGAAGAAAAACGAGAAAAAACGCTGATTAACTTGACGAGAATTCACTGGTTGAACTAACTGAGGGAAGACTGAACAGGCTCCGCATGAATGAAGTTGATGGTCGAAAGAGACTCAGGCTCCTGGAAGAAGAGGGTGGGAGGGCGGGAAAACAAAGTCGAATTGGAAGGGGGAACCGACGAATATCTTGAAGAGAAAAACACCGGTTGAAATCATTGAGGAAAGAAAGCAAAGACTTCGCACGAGTAGGATGGATACTCGATTACGGACTCCGGCTCTGAGAAGAAAAGGGGTGGGCGGATGGGAAAAAGAAAACAACTGAGGATTGAACTTGGCAAAGACGAAGAGGCTCGAGTCAACTTGACGGAAATGCACCAGATAAAAAGAGTTGAGAACCAACGACCGAAAAACCAACTGCGTGATCCTAAAGAAAATTTTGAAGGGGAAGAGGAGTAATTTGAAACACCTACGTCAAGATTTCTCACTAGAGCGACGAAGGGGTCTGAGGAGTAAAAAGAATTCCTACTCTCCGATATAACTAAACTCCAAAAACAGTTTCCTTCTAGACTCAACAACGAACAAACTACATGATCAAACAAGGGGGGCACCTAAGGTCGATCGAGGCTCCGATACCAACTTGTCACGCCCAAGATGCGACCCTATCCTAAAGGAACTCAAAGGTCTCACCAAGGATAGAAGCGCATCTTGAAGACGCTTTTGCAAGGTTGATATCATTATTTCAACATTACATAATAGATGGGGATACATACAAGGCATACAAATGCTGCAAGAATACATCAATATCCATGAGAACAACATCCGACTAAGGATGAAACATAAACAGAAACTCAAACGACATCCACCCTGGTAGCCCAGGCTGCCAACCTGGAACCTATCCCCTGATCGAAGAAGAAGCAGAAGAAGAACTCCAAAACAAGTAAGCATCGCTCTCGCGTCATGATCATCGCATAACTTGTACCTGCAACTGTTGTTGTAGTAATCTGTGAGCCACGAGGACTCAACAATCCCATTACCATGGGTATCAAGACTAGCAAAGCTTAATGGGAAAGGAAGGGGTAAAGTGGTGAGGTTGCAGCAGCGACTAAGCAAGTATGGTGGCTAACATACGCAAATAAGAGCGAGAAGAGAAACAACAGAACGGTCGTGAAGCTAGCAATGATCAAGAGGTGATCCTGAACTCCTACTTACGTCAAGCATAACCCAAAATCGTGTTCACTTCTCGGACTCCACCGAAAAGAGACCATCACGGCTACACACACGGTTGATGCATTTTAATTCGTATCTGGTGTCAAGTTATCTACAAGCGGACATTAACAAATTCCCATCTGCCACATAACCACGGGCACGGCTCTCGAAAGTTTATACCCTGCAGGGGTGTCCCAACTTAGCCCATCACAAGATCTCACGGTCAATGAAGGATATTCCTTCTCCCAGGACGACCCGATCAATCTCGGAATCCCGGTTTACAAGACATTTCGACAATGGTAAAAGAAGACCAACAAAGCCGCCCGATGCGCCGACAATCCTGATTGGAGCTGCACATATCTCGTTCTCAGGGCAACATCGGATAAGTCAAGCTATGAGTAAAACCAGTCCTCAAGTTTCCCCGAGGTGGCCCCGCAGGTTGCTCGGTTCGGACCAACACTCGAAGGAGCACTGGCCCGGGGGGGGGGCCAAAATAAAGATGACCCTCGAGAGAGCGACTCCCAAGGGAAAAGTAGGTGGTGGTGAGGCAAATGGTAAAACCAAGGTTGGCCCTTGCTGGAGGAGTTTTATTCAAAGAGAACAGTCAAGGGGGTCCCATAAATCACCCAACCGTGTAAGGAACACAAAATCAAGGAACATAACACCGGTATGACAGAAACCAGGGCGGCAAGAGTGGAACAAAACACCAGGCATAAGGCCGAGCCTTCCACCCTTTACCAAGTATATAGATGCATTAATTAATTAAGAGATATTGTGATATCCCAACATAATCATGTCCATCATGGAGCAATCTTCAACTTCACCTCCAACTAGCAACGCTATAAGAGGGACTGAGCAAAAGCGGTAACATAGCCAAGCAATGGTTTGCTAGGAAGGGTGAAAAGGTTAGAGGATGACATGGCAAATTGGGATGCATGAAGAACAAGTGATAGGTAGCGCAGCAAAGCGATAGAACGAAGCAACTAGCATAGCAATGATAGTAGTGAGATCCAAGGTGACGGTCATCTTGCCTGAAATCCCGCTAGGAAGAAGATCGAGTCCATGAAGAAGACGAAGCAACGAAGACGAACAAAGCGTAGACGAACGAATCCTCACGATCGCAACGAAACAGGAACTAACGAGAAGGAGCACAACCGTAAAGAAGCAAACAACAAGGTAAACACACAACACATAGACATGGCATGATGCTCAACCAAGTATGATTCATGACAAAGCTATATGAGGCTACTCATGGCAAGAGATGATGCAAACAAGAACAACACATCAAAACAAGTTTTAAATGAGGCCGGGAACAACATATAACAATTCCGGTAAGTCCTCATATGCAAGTTTCAAAGTTGGTCCAGATCTGAACAAACATTAAGTTGAAGTTGTTAAACAGTAAGTTAAAGAGCACCAAGAGGATCTACACGAATTCCAGTCAAGTTACATATAAAGTTCATTTAGTTCGGAGCTACGACCTAGAAGATATGAGCAAAACAAGTTAAACATGGCATTGATGCAAAATGCATACAAACATCAAGCAAACACCTCAAAACAAGGGTGCAACATGATAATATGAAACTTTATGCAAAATCAAGCAAGTTTCATATAGAGCACACTCAAAACGGAGCTACGGTGCAACACATACACTCCAAACAAGATATAACAACAATCTGTACCAAACAGCAACTAGGCATCTAGCAAGCATCAAAACAATATGCTACAACACATCAACATAAGAACAAAAGGCATGGGCGCGAAGTACAGGTAAAGCATGACAAAACATGAACACTGAGATATCTCCAGAAAACAATAGAACATGATCAAAAGCACATGGCAAGATTGCAAATAATAACAGTTTACAGACTTAGCAGAAATAACATCAGATTGCAAAGTTTAGAGCTATCAAACAACATGTTACAAGAACATATCATGGCAAAAAAAGCATGGCATGTTAATACTAAAGACAAAGAACAAAACTCCCTTACTGAACTTCTTCCAAAGATCAATAGAAAAATGGTAGAATCCATGCAAACATGGCAAATGATATGACAGATTCAGACATGGCAGGAACAACAATAAGTAGGCATATTGGTGAGCTTGTAACACTCACCATAGAGGAATACATGGCATCACAAGGTGACCATCAGTAATACGACATGTTTGTGAAGCTAAGAATGGCAAGAGCAAGTTCATAGGGTGCATGGATCCCTAGCAAAGCTCATGGAAAAACTGAACTTAATGTTAACAGGCTGACAACAACATTATTTAGCAATTTGAGAGCAAGATTAGAACAAGATACAACAAGCTATAGAGGAAAACAGGGGCATGGATGGATAGAGCATGACATGTATAACAAAACATCCTTAGTGATCATCTCCATATTATGCATAGAACGACTTGTAGCAGCAGGTTTACATAGCATCATGATATAGCAGATTCAGCCTAGCAAAACAATAACAACAAGTACCCTATATCACGAGCTCGATGCACTCACTAGAAGACTCACAAAAATACATGGATTGCACCCCTGTAAATACGGCATGATGTGTAAAAATTATACATGTAGAGCTCATGCTCATAGGATGCACACACAAAATGCAACGAAAAAGACAAATCCATCAAGTTCTGTTAACAGACAGCAGTTAACATCATATAGCACTCTTGCAACGATTATAAGGGCATCAAGATTGACAGAAAAAATCATGGCACAGTGGAATGAAATGAAGAGCATCTCAAGGTGAACATTTTGATATATTATACACGAAAAACGGACATACGGTCAGAGAGTTATGGCATGTTGAACATGGGCACGTAATGCAAAAATCTGAGTGACTTGGACGAAATCGACCTCGAGGGGGAAGAAGTCAATGGCGCCGGAACGGGTCACGGAGGCGGAGCAGATCAGGATCGGGCGTGGCAGAGGAGGTCCCAGGCAGCGGCGGTTTGCCGGAGAGCGCCGGAGTCGCCGTATCTGGCCACCCTTAACCGGATCCGGGCGGCGCGGGCCCTACACGCGCGGGGACGGGGTGAGCCAGGCGGGACGCCGGCGGAGGTGGGGAGACGCGGCGACGCTTGGCGAGCAGCAGTGGCGGCGGATGTCGCCGGCGGGGCTACCGGAGATGGCGGCGCTTAGCGCAGGGAGGCGCGCCGGCGGGGTTGTCGGCGTCGACCCGCGGGCGGCGAAGGGAGAAGATGGGCTCGGGGGACCCAATCCAGGCCTCGCCGGGACGGCGGCGCAGGACGGCGGCGGTGGACACGTGCCTCGACAGAAGAGGCTGGGAGCGGCGGCGAGGTTTTGTCCGATCCAGGACAGACATGTCCGGCGGCCGAGAGGGGAAAAACTAGGTGTCGCTGTCAAAACCGGCGGATCTCGGGTACGGGGTCCCGAACTGTGCATCTAGGCGGATGGTAACAGGAGACAAGGGACACGATGTTTGTACCCAGGTTCGGGCCCTCTCGATGGAGGTAAAACCCTACTCCTGCTTGATTGATATTGATGATATGGGTAGTACAAGAGTGGATCTACCACGAGATCAAGGAGGCTAAACCCTAGAAGCTAGCCTATGGTATGATTGTTGTAATGGTTGTGTGTCCTACGGACTAAAACACTCCAGTTTATATAGACACCGGAGAGGGCTAGGGTTACACAGAGTTGGTTACAATGGTAGGAGATCTACATATCCATATCGCCAAGCTTGCCTTCCACGCCAAGGAAAGTCCCATCCGGACACGGGACGAAGTCTTCCATCTTGTATCTTCATAGTCTTGGAGTCCGGCCGATGATGATAGTCCAGCTATCCGGACACCCCCTAGTCTAGGACTCCCTCAGTAGCCCTTGAACCAGGCTTCAATGACGATGAGTCTGGCGCGCATATTGTTCGGCATTGCAAGGCGGGTTCCTCCTCCGAATAATTCATAGAAGATTGTGAACACCAGGATAGTGTCCGGCTCTGCAAAATAAATTCCACATTCCACCGTAGAGAGAATAATATGTACACAAGTTCAATCTGCTGACGTATTTTGTGGCATGACGTCATACCACCACCAAGCCTTTACTCGAATCATTTTTTATTATACCACCTCGGTAGCGTTTAGCGGCGATTTCCTTGGCACGTCTTGTCGAAGCAGAGATCGTGTTCCCCTTATTCCGGGATTCCCATCAATACGGACGTGGGTAACCCAACCGTGCCCGTTGCCATGCACCCTCTATCGGAGGCGAGTCCCGAACGGTCACGGGGACGGCTCTTGGTATTCTCCTTCTTTATAATGGTACCAAGGCTCATTTCTTTTCTTCAATCCTCCATTGAATCTTCTCCTTGCCCCGAGTTCCAACACCCAGAGCCCCAGATTCGAGCGCTTCGAACCTTCAACAATGTCCGGCTCCGACCTACAGGGCCGGTGGATGCCCTCCTCCGTCACGGAAGAGGACGTGCTAAAGCTGCGAGAGGCCAAGTACCTGACTTACGAGATTTCGCGACAGTTGCCGCTTGAAGGGCAAGTCATCCCCACCCCCGAGCCTGGCGAGTATGTCGTGTTTGTATCCCACCTCCGTCGGGGCTTAGGCTTCCCGATGGATCCTTTTGTTAGAGGGCTCATGTTTTACTATGGATTGGAATTCCACGACTTGGCTCCGGAGTCCATCCTCCATATCTCTTCATCCATTGTCGTCTGCGAAGCCTTCCTCCGCGTTACCCCTCACTTCGGCTTGTGGCTTAAGACCTTCGATGTGGATCCGAAGATGATCGAGGGGCGTCAAGCAGTCTTGGCGGGCAGTTTGTAAGCCGAAGGGCCGACGCTCCATGGCCCAAGGGCTCTTTCCAGGAGGAGCTCGGCTTGTGGCAGCGGGAGTGGTTCTACATAACCGCTCCCAGGGGCAGCAGGCAGAAGCCGCCACCCATCTTCCGCTCGGGCCCTCCACAGCGGCTGATGTCATGGGTCAGCCAAGGGCTCAACTGGGGGCCGTCAAAGGACGTGCCCCTACTGTAGGGCCGGATTCAAGTCCTCCAAGCGAGGGAGATCGATCTGGTCGTGGTGATGCAGGTCATGCTGATTAGGTGTCTCCTGCCCTGCAAACGCCGCCCTCTCCGGCTGTGGGAGTTTAATCCGGAGGGACCACGGATTCCCCAACACTTCATGGGTACGAGACCCGCGGAGATGTACAAATTGTTCTTCAGATCACGAGAGGCGTGTCCGGAATTGACCGAGGACGTCGGCCTAAGCTGCAATCGCCCGGATACACAAGTAAGTAGCTCCGTGCCCGGACACACCGTTTGTTTGCCTTTCTATGATTCGCCTTTTGACCAATTGCCCTCTAAACAGGAGTGGATAGCGCAAGCAAAGCTGATACGGTGTCCGGCCCCCCACCCAGAGACCGCGCCGGATCCCGTGCTGGTCAGGATGCTAGAAGTTGCGCCTTCAGAGGAAGGCGAAGGGGAGAACAGAGGAACTACCGCCTCAACCAAGGAGGCTTGTGAGGAAGGGGGGATCGAGAATCCCTCCTTCCAAGGGGAGAAGAGGACCGCTTCCGAAAACCCGAAGGCCAAAGCCCCGAAGAGGGGGAAGAAATCTTCACCAGAGGGTCCTGCGTCCGGAGAGACTGCGGCCGCAGTGTCTCCCCTAAAGAATCAGCCCTCCAGCGAGCCGTAAGTAGAAAAAAGGGAGTTTTGTAATAAGGGACATCCCTATTTGTGCTTCTGAGGATAACTTAAGTTTTTACCTTGTAGTTCGGATCTCCATCCTTCTCAGATGAGCTCGTCTTCGGGGGAACTCCGTCTAGAGATGATGGAGAGCGAGATGCCTCCTTCTGCCGCACCATGGGATAGGGCGGACGAGCCTGAAGTGTCATCACAGAGGGTATCCCCGAGTCCGGCAGGGCCGAATAGTTCGGCACCAAGCGGTGTCTTGGCCGGGGAGCTGAAGGATCTGCTTGAGAGGGCGTCCATCTCAGAAGGTCACCGTACACTGATGAGTATGGTGATTGAAAGGATTTCATCCGCCGAAGGCGGATTGCATGATGCCGTCAGGAGTTTGCTGGCGGGGTTTGAGTTACGTAAAAATGACATACCCTTTAATAGTTTTACACATAAAGTGTGTCCTGTATAGATAGTAGCCCCTAAGACTCGGTAGGGTGTCGAGAACGACAGCGTGCCGAGGATCAAAATCCAAGGTATTGATTTTCGCCTTTCCTATGCAGGTGGCGGATAGTTCAGTGGCTAGCCGGACTAATGGAGTTGCCGAACTAAAGCGGCAACTCGATGTTGCGGATGCGGACATCGTGCTAGTCAACAGGCGACTTGACGAGTCGCAAGGTAGGTTTCTTCTCCGTGGTCACCTAGTAAGGGAGCCGAAGCCCACCCCTTACAATATGTGTGCTTGACGCAGATGGTGTCGCTGCTATATAGAGCCTTCGGGCAGAACTTGCTCAAGCCAAGGAGCAAGCCAGAAGGAGTGATGCGGCTGCCTCGAGGGCGGCCGAAGAGCTAGAAGCCAAAAGGGCTGCACACTGCCGAAGCAGGGGGGAGATGGCCGAAATGGCCGTGAAGTTAAAAGATGCCACCGACCGCAATGAGGTTCTTGAAAAGGAGCGCCTAGCGGAGCGAGAAGACCTGGGGAAGGCCATCGCCGAAGACAAGGATGCCCGTTCTGCAATGCGGGCTATGAAGGAGGAGCTGCGCCAGGCCGGAGACATTTTGGCTGGCAAGCCCTTTCTGCTGCACCGAAGGTTTACGGATCCGAAGTATGCTCAGCTTGGCCAGCTGTGGGGTCCGGAGGATCCTTATATGGACTTAGCGGCGAGTGCGGCGGATGCCGTTGTGCACTTCCGAAGTCAGAAGGATCACAAGACGGAAGAGCTGTTTTGGTCTCAATTCCATAGTCTGGAGCATTCACTTCGTGACCGATCGGTTGGCGAGTGGGCTGAGCTTAATAGATTATCGGACTTTCCATGACGGATATCGTGACTCATATGCGGCGGATAGGCTAAGCCAAGAGTTATTTTGGCTTATTGCAGCAATTTCTTTGGGCGGTGCCACATATCAAAGCGATGAAGCGGTCGGCCTGCATAGAGGGTGCACGGATGGCCCTCGCCGTGTGAAGACACATTGGGCGAGATGGATGCCACCGCTGTTGCGACCTGTGGTTGGACGAGCGGTTACCCGCCGAGCACTATTTTGGAGAAGTTCTGCGTGGTGCTCGTGTAATAGAGTCGCAGTGCTCAAAAAACGTCATGTTCAAATGAACGTTTTGGTTTGTAAAACGGTTTTTATGATATAAGCGCTTTTTGGTACTTGTGCGTTCAAGTATTTAAATATCTCCTGTGCGGCCGTTTATGTATACGTGTGTATAACCTGAAAGATGGCAGTCGTCGGCTTCAGCCCCCACGCACAAGGTGCGGGGGTGTTCGCAAAAATAGCGCATTTTCACACTTGATCCGACGTCTCGGTCCTGTGAAGTAGGTCGTAGCGTAGCAAACGAGGCAACCGGACTATAATGCTTTCTCACTTTCACTTAGCCATAGGAGTTCGAGGGTGGGGCTACGATATAGACCCTAGGGGCACCGCGCTCTCTGAATTCGGGGCGCATATGTGCCTGACCGGGAAACGGTCCTTCGTCAAAGCGGAGGAATTCTAAACATTTCGATAGTCGATCGAGTGGTTGACCAGTCTCTCGCTATGTCATGATAGTCAGTTTTCGGCTTTCTCTACTGAGGTGCTCGCCCAGCCAAACCGGGGCACAATCGCGAGAGTTCTCCTAATCATCGTTAGCCGATGATACGGAACGTAAGGCAGCAAAACACAGGAGCCGGGCAAACCCAACATTTGACCAAAGACATGACTCGGAGCTGATGCATATAAGGCCTAACTCGAGACGCCGAACACTCCCTATGGTGTTCGGTCTTTATAATAACGAGCAGAACAATGCCCTAATCCCCTAGTGTCCAGGTACAGGCGAGAATTTCTGGCGCGGCCGATGCCAAAACGCCAGCCTCCTCGTTGGTTATGGTGAAAAACCGTGAGATGTGATCAACAAAAGACAGTAAGAAAGGTTTACGCAGGGACTTAATGTGAAAAGAATCCTTGTGACGGGTCCCTGCTGCACGTCTGCGCCTATGTCTCCGTTGTGCCGTATCCTGGACGGGCGTACACGTTGTTCATCTGTAAAAAGAGAGGAACTTAGCTTGAAAGGAAATCGTGCAGAAAATGTATTAAAAATTGAAATATGAATGAATGAATAAGGCTGAGCTTATATTAGCTCATTATTGTTTGTACGCATAGCCCCTTGTAAAGGGGTGTGCGGCTAGGGAGCCCTAAGCTTACTTATGCGGACTCGTCTAGCCGTGTCCGGGTCTTAACGACCTTTTAATGAGATGATGCAGCGGACCGGGCATTTTAAGTGTAAGAGACGCGTAATGTGGTATTGCGTTAAAGCGGACAAAAGCTTCACGTCCCAATAGTGCTTGATGGCTACTTTTGAATGGGGCGACATGAAAGATTAGCTTCTCGCGTCGGAAGTTGTCGGGTGACCCGAACACAACTTCTAGTAGTAAGGAGCCCGTGCACTTGGAATAAGAGCCTGGCGTCACTCCTTTGAAGGAAGTGCGGCTATATCGATTTTTAGTAAGGTCTATCCCCAACTTGCGGATTGTGTCCGGATATAGCAGGTTTAAATCGCTGCCACCGTCCATCAGGACTTGTGTGAATTGTAGTCCGTCAATTATAGGATCCAATATCAGAGCAGTCCATCCTGCGTTTCGAATGCTTCGGGAATAGTCCAGGTGGTCGAAAGTGATTGGTTTTGACATCCAACCTCGAGGTTCCGCTGGGGTGGACCGTGCGATACCTGCTTTGGCGGGTGCCGCACTATTGTTCCGTATCATCGCATGAAGTGAGTTTACAGTTTTGACTTCTTCTGGGAAAGTCTTTTGTTTTCCGGTGCTCTGCTGGTGGGGTTCGTCGTCATCCTTGCTTGGCGCGTCGAGCCCCTTGTGTTCTGTGTTGAGTCGGCCGGACTATTTGAAGACCCAACAATCTCGGTGGCTGTGGTTTGCAGGCCTTCCGGAGGTGCTGTGGATTTGAAATATCCGGTCCAGAATTTTGTTTAAGTTGGATAGCTCGTCACTATTATCCTTAAGAGGCAGTGTTTTGTTGTTCGGCTGCGAGCTTTTGAATTCGGCGTTGACCATCGTGTTCTTTGGGATTTTTTATTCATTTCGGCGTTGATCCTTTCTGCGCCGTGATTTTCTGTTTCCATCTCTAATCTCGGATGTACTCGGGTCGCTGGTGCTGCATCTTGCTAGCCAGCTGTCTTCCCCCGCGCAAAAGCGGGTCATGAGGCTTGTTAGCACGGCCATTGTTCTCGGCTTCTCTTGGCCGAGGTGTCTGGCGAGCCATTTGTCTCGGACATTATGTTTAAAAGCTGCTAAGGCTTCGCCGTCCAGACAGTCGGCTATTTGGTTCTTTTTGGTGAGGAACCTGTTCCAGAATTTTCGCGCTGACTCTCCGGGCTGTTGAGTTATGTGACTTAAATCGTCTACATCCGGAGGGCGAACATAAGTCCCTTGAAAATTTGCTCTAAACGCGTCCTCGAGCTCTTCCCAACTCCCAATAGTATTTTCTGGGAGGCTTTTGAGCCAATGCCGAGCTGGCCCTTTGAGCTTGAGGGCTTTTTATGGCGTGGAGATCATTTCCTCTGGCCAGGTGTATGTGGAGGATGTAATCCTCAATCCAGACTCCAGGATCTGTTGTTCCGTCCTATGCCTCTATGTTTACGGGTTTGAACCCCGCTGGAAATTC
The DNA here is from genome assembly GCA_021437245.1 of Aegilops speltoides. Lineage (NCBI taxonomy): Eukaryota > Viridiplantae > Streptophyta > Magnoliopsida > Poales > Poaceae > Aegilops > Aegilops speltoides. The sequence goes on from CM038144.1 coordinate 163,594,824, forward strand.
ATGATCCAGCACCTCATCGGTGAAACATAGGGGGTGTGCGGCGCCCCTGTATTTGGGTGTGTCGTTGTCTTCGAACACTCGGCGTGTTGTGTTGCTTCCTGGGGCCCTCTTTTTTGGCCCATAAATGGACCTGACCGGGCCGTCTGTTTTCCGAGGATCATGAGTCGGCTTGTGTGCGGCGCCGCTTATCTCTTTTGGCCTGTCATCTGGTCGTCTATCCGGCCAGGCGGCCTCTTTGCTTTTTGACTGTGGGGGCTCTATGGCCTCCTCATCGAATTCTGGCAGCAGCTTGCGCTTCGGGTAACTCTTTGTTTGGTGGCCATTGCCATATTCGTCCGCGGTCTTGAGTACTTTGCTCCACCTCATTCTGAGTACATCTTCCGCTGTTTTGAGCTTCCGTTTTTCCTTCTTCAGACTTCTTGCAGTGGCGACGAGTCTTTTGTGAAGGTTCTTATGCTCCGGTGGTGTGTCCGGCATGAGGTCATCTGGACTGTTGTTTTCGCCGGGCATGGATTGATTATCCGATTTATCCTGTTCGGATGGTTGCTTGGTTGCATGTTCGTCGTCCACTGGTTTGCCCTGCTCCATTGCTGGGTCATTAGGAGTGTTTTTTTTGTCGAGGCGGGACTTAGGGCGGCGTCTGCGTCGCCGTTTTGGTTGTTTGTCAGCGGGATTATCCTTTGCCGCGTCCCGTTGTTCCTCGTTATCGCTTCCTTTTGGGGTGTCCACCATATTTACATCATGGGTTGGGGTGGCCTTCCAGTGCTTGGTAAGCGCTGGTTCTTGGTAGTCTCCGGCATCGTCGTCCATACCGTCGATGTCTTCGGAGTCGTAGTCTAGCATGTCGGTTAGATCATCGACAGTGGCTATGAAGTGGGTGGTGGGTGGGCTTTGAATTTCTTCGTCGTCCGCATCCCAACCATCCTGACCGTAGTCCAGCCAGGGTTCTCCTGATAACGAGAGATGCTTTAGCGAATTTAGGATGTCGCCAAAGGGTGAGTGCTAAAAGATGTCCGCGGCGGTGAACTCCATGATCGGCGTCCGATCGGATTCGATTAGCGAGGGCACGGGGAGGTTGGTCCGGCAAGGAGTCCGGCGCCTCGAAGTCACGAGCTTTATAAGGGACAAGGTCGATTTGGCTCCATCGCCGTGAGCGTTGCAGCTTCAAGGCGGCGTCCAGCCACTGTCCTCGTCTGCACGGGTGCTGCTTTCGAACTATGGGTCGAAGCGGACTCGTGTCGTCCTCGAGGCCTTGTCCGTGGCAGAGCTAAATCATGCCCATCGTGACAGCGCGGGACGCTCGGCTGTGGCTCGAATCCGTCGAAGATCAAGTCTCCGCGGATGTCGGCCATGAAGTTTAGGCTTCCAAACCTGACCTGATGGCCAGGGGCGTAGCTTTCGATCTGCTCCAGATGGCCAAGTGAATTGGCCCGCAGTGCAAAGCCGCTGAACACGAAGATCTGTCCGGGGAGAAAAGTCTCACCCTGGACGGCGTTGTTGTTGATTGAAGAAGCCATCAAGCCTATCGGTGACGACACAGAGGAACTCTCAATGAAAGCACCAATGTCGGTGTCAAAACTGGCAGATCTCGGGTAGGGGGTCCCGAACTTTGCGTCTAGGTGGATGGTAACAGGAGACAAGGGACACGATGTTTTTACCCAGGTTCGGGCCCTCTCGATGGAGGTAAAACCCTACTCCTGCTTGATTGATATTGATGATATGGGTAGTACAAGAGTGGATCTACCACGAGATCAAGGAGGCTAAACCCTAGAATCTAGCCTATGGTATGATTGTTGTAATGGTTGTGTGTCCTATGGACTAAAACCCTCCGGTTTATATAGACAGGAGAGGGCTAGGGTTACAGAGTCGGTTACAATGGTAGGAGATCTACATATCCAGATTGCCAAGCTTGCCTTCCACGGCAAGGAAAGTCCCATACGGACACGGGACGAAGTCTTCAATCTTGTATCTTCATAGTCTTGGAGTCCGGCCGATGATGATAGTCCGGCTATCCGGACACCCCCTAGTCCAGGACTCCCTCACTAGGGTTTGGACTCGGATTTGGACGGGGGAAGGCATATAAATAGCTAGAGAGAGCTAGGAGAGTCGAAATGGGGAGCGGTTTTCGCCCACACGATCATGATCGAACGACCGAGAGCATGGAGGGGGTTTGGATGGGTGATTGGGCTGATTTGGAGGGGTGTTGGGCTACAAGAAAAAGGAGCTTTTACGGTTACCCGGTTAACCGTTGGAGTATCAAACGGACTCCAAATGGCACGAAACTTGACAGGCGGTCTACCGGTGGTGTACCAAGGCCGCTTGGAACTCCTCGGTCCATTCCGAGAATGTTGAACACCCTCTCATGAAAAGAAACAAGAAGGGGACGCCGGATGACATATGAGTGCCGGATTGCAAAACGGACAACGGGGAAAATGCTCGGATGCATGAGACGAACACGTATGCAATGAAATGCACATGATGACATGTCAAAATGCAACACGCAAGCAAACAACATGGCAACGACGGCGAATAACTAGAAGACACCTAGTGCATCGAATCTGGGGTGTTACAGTATCTTTGTGCGTGTGTGATGAAGAAAGATGATATCTTCCTTGATTGAACCTCGTGGTCAATTATTGTATCTATTTTCTTGCCAAAACTTTGATTTGAGTATGGGCTATCATCAAATCAAATCAGAACCAACGATATTCGTAATGTTGTCTTACTCGTGGATGTTTCCTCGAGGATACACCATTTTATCTATCGGGTCTGAGCAGTGCCATCACTTGTTCACATAATTATGGAATTCCATCTTCATGGAAACCTGTATGAATTGTTGTTGAGCCCATCGGCAACATTTTTATCTTCTCCATGATTTTGTTGAACATTAAGCTAGTGTTGGAAACTTTTGAAAGCATCTCCTCATGCTACCTCATGAAGCATATGTTCGGATGTAAGAGGTGACCTCCTCTAGTTCATGTGCACATGATGCAAGTTGCCGCCTGAATTTGTGAAAGTCAATGTTGCTTCCTTTGGAATCATCCCAAATCGGTCATGCATAGGTGCGAAGTACTGTGTGGTTTGGAGACTTGCAACCTTCACACTATATGTGTCCCTAGCACACCAAGCCACCGATTATTTTGTTCAAGGAGAAGGAGTTCCTTCTTAAGAGCTAGACTTATGCAAGGACTTCGATATCCTAGATGATGGTTCCCACCTGAACTCGGTAGTGTTTTATTATAAGACTACTACATGGTCATGGTTGTCTGGGATAACGTGTTCACATGTTTGTAGCAGAGCCAGCTCATGTTTTGGAGCTTTCTATTGTAGTTCATTCCCCGAGAATCTCGCAACGTCATCTCATCGATTTGTGTTGAAAACTTTCATTTTTTTTCTTTCTAGACTTGATGAGTCTGGAATATCCTGACACCAACCAGATCTGAATCTCAGGCTGATATGATGGTTGGAACATTTCCCAAGACTATAATATTGGTCTCACTATAATCGGTAAAGTGGATGTCATGGCCAACACACCCAACCGGAAGACCTATTATTGTAGTATCTTGTTTGAGGAAGTTGGCCACCTCCCCGTAAGGATTTCGTAGGATTTACTCCCTAGTTGTTCCTTATGGATTTTTGTGTTCCCGAAGTCCGGCCTTTTTATTTGATGTTCTAGATATCAAACCATATCTATGAATGGATTACGCTAACACATCAAGGAGAACATTAGAAGCGGAGTGCTAAACGCCTTTCGGTCGATCATCCAGATTTTGTTCCTTGGCCTCGCTAAGGTGAAATCTGAGAAGGTGTTATCTTCCTTTGCATCTGCATCGTCCATCACTATTCATCATGGTAGTATGTTGTGTTGCCAGGATCCTTGACATAGATATTGGTAAAACCTTTATGAATATGGAAATGCTCAAGTTCTTGAGAGCATGCACAAGCATTAGGTGTTATCATTGACACTAACTGGGATTGCTTCCAGTTTCCTCGGTTATGCTACAACTTTTCAAATAGTGGAGTCACTCTCTACTCTTGGGTTTCTCCCTAGTTACCAGAGTCATTCCCAGCATTTGCATTTTGTTCCCAGCTTGCACCGCCAATGTGCCATTCTCCCATGGGCCCCATCTATCTCCGATGATAAGAAAAATCATCTATGGCTTTGTCTTCAACAAGCTAATACACATCATCCATACTAGTCTGGGTATGTCCTTCATCCGGACTCCTTCAAATGATCGATTGTGATTTGCCTTAATTTGGAATAAGGAGTTTCAACGATCTTTGAATCAAAGGTAAATCTTTTTGCCACTTAAGGGATGATTCTACGAGTCACCTAATCTAAGATGTCTCGTTATGGTATCATGACAACTCAACTCCTCGCTACGTTGACAACCATTCACCACCCTCTTAGGTGTAAAATTGTTGTCTACCTAGTGAACCCTCGTCATCTATCTCACTCCATTCCTTCAGATGTATGCTTCATGTCTCAGCTCGAGAGATGTTTCAATGTCTCATTCCATGAGTTGATCCTGGGTTGTTCGATCTTCGAGAAGTTCGATCCTTCCAGAGTTTTCCCTTTCCTCTTGTTGCCATGTTGGTTGAAGTTCACGAAGCAAGACTTTGAGACAAAGATGGTAATCGAATCGACGTTCTTATGAAGTGCAACCTGGTTCGTGAAGTTTGTGTCAGTTTGCGTTCCCCCTTCCATCTTACCCGACGCTTGAATCTCAGGACGAGATTCTTGTTTAGTGGGGGTGAGTGGTCACATCCCTAGCTTCTGGTAATGCCCTAGGCTAGCTTCATGTGTACATCATGTCTATTTTCTGAAAGTTGAAATGAGGAAATTCAAAGCCTCGGAAATCATTTTAATAAAGGGGCAAGAAATCCTAAAATTACAATCAGTAAATCCAAAATGCCCTAGAAATAGTTCTGAAAATTTTGGCAAGAGTTTAAATCAAACCAAAATTTTGGAACATTTCTAAGGAATTATTTGGGCTCTGATTTTAAATCAATATTATATTTGAATTTGGATTTATATTCACAATATATAATGAATATATTTTCAAATGCCCTTAGATATTTTATGTATATGAGGAGTAGACCTTAAGTGACATAAAATTATCCAGGGGAGTTTTGGCACTGTTTTCAAATTTTTTTGAATTTGAATTCAGTGGCAATTCAATAAAACAAAACAGAAGAAAAATTAAGAAAGAGCAGAAGACCTACCTGGCGCTTACCTGTCCAGCCTGGCCGGCCTGCTACTGTGCGGCCCAACCCATAGCACTGTGCCCGTCACCCTCAACCTTCTGCAGGAGGATGAGAGGCGCGTGGCCATCGCACGCGAGCACGCGCCCCGCCACCTCCTGCTTCCCACCGCTGCCCCGACGCGCCCAGACGACGCCACGACACCCCTGGCTCCCTCTCTCTCTTCTCCCTCACTCGTTGCAATCTCTCCCCTCCTCTGCTCTCTTCGCGAGCACCACCGAGCGGAGGTCGTCGCCACCGACACCGCTCACCATGGCCACAACCACCTCCTTGCCCCTCCCCCGTGTCTGGAAGGTCCAGCGCGACTTCCTCTTCCTCTTCGCCGAGCCACGCAAGCCGAGGATTGCCACGCTGTCATCTTCGATCTCGTCACCGCCGCATCTGCTCGCCGGACTTCACCGACCGATTCGCCGTCTCCGACGTGTCCCCGAGGCCGCTGAACTGCTCTCCGGCCTCCCTATGAGCTACTGCATCTCCCCCTTCTCTTTCTGTTGCTGTTTGTGCACCCTAGCTAGCCCCACCACCTTGCCCGAGTACCTCTCGCCGCCGGCCATGGCGCCGTGGCAGCCACAGTTGCTTCCGCTCTCATCTGAACCCATCTACGAGCTCCGCACGCACCTAGGAGACGAACACCACCACTAGTTCCTCCTCTCGTGCTCTGTGGCGCTGTCTTCATCTATGTCCGAGCTCCGGCCGCCGCCTGGCTGAACGCCACCGCTGCTACAGTCCACCTTGCTCCCTCCCATGGCCACCACAGGATGCGCGCGTGCGCCAGCAATCCATAGCCGCAAACCCTGCTCGAAACCGTTTCCCGTAGCTCAATCCCGAGCGGACTCCGTCGCGGCTTAAGGTCGCCGCCGGCCAAACCGTGGCGTGCTGACGTGGCGGCCTCATTAGCGCCTAAAGACTCCGCTAACTACCCCCCCCCCTCTTTCACTGACATGTGGGCCCCACGCACTCATTAACCCAGGGATTTATTCCCTGTTTAGTTTAGATTAACCTCGCAGGACCCACGATCGAAATTGACCGGTGGCGTGGGTTGACTAGGCCCACATCGCGACTACCCCACAAGACTGTCGCTGACAGTGGACCCCGCTCATCAGGTTTGACCTGGACTAGATCAGTTGACCTGCTGATGTCACACTGACGTCAGGCTGACGCAGTAAATCCTTTTCTGGAATTAGTTTAATTCTATTTAATCAGAAAATCCAGAAAAAGGCTTAAAGTTCTAAAAATCATATAAATTCAACCGTAACTCCAAATGAAATAAGTTATATATGAAAAATGATCAGAAAAATCCAATCTATCCATTTGCAGTGGTTTCATGCATGTTTAAGAAACTTAAACCTTCTGTTTATATCAAAACATGATAATGCTCTTTATAAAGTCATAGTTGGAATTTGAACTTGAACCTTGGGTTCAAACTAACTCAACCCATCTAATTATATTGCATTAGCCCAACACACTTATTTTGCCATGTCATGATCATGCACCATATTGTGCATTGCATTGATTGTGTTTTTTCTTTGTTTGTAGGTGCTTGTCCCCTCTCAGTAGACGTGTACCGACGATGTGATCGATGACACCGATGAAGAACTATACTATCTTCAGAAGTGCCAGGCAAGCAAACCCCCCATGTTCATTCTGATACAATCCCACTCTCTCGCTCCTGCTCTCTTTTACTGCATTAGGACAACAATGGTTCATCTCTTACTCATTGCGGTAGTTGAACCCCTTTTCCTTTGCATGACCTGTCGTTGCCACAGTAAATAGATGAAACCCACTAGCATGAGTAGGAGTTGTTTGAGCCCTGATGAGTCTACTCATTCATGCTTGTTTGTCATGCCTGCTATGCTTAGAGTTGTGTCAAGTCTGATTCATCTGGGATGAATTGGAACAGTGGTGAACATGTCCTACTGTGTGTGAGCTAAGTGTGTGAACACGATTTTGTAAAGATAGCGGTGAGAGGCCATGTAGGAGTACATGGTGGGTTGTCTCATTGAAGCCGTCCTCAAGAACTGAGTTCTGTGTTTGTGATCCATGAACAGTCACTACCACTCATTGGGATCCGTAATTGATCCTCTCGGCTTCTTAATCACCCTTGTCCTCTGTCCAGGAGTTGCAAGTAGTTGCTGGTGTTTGTAGTATGCTGGAGGCCGTGGGCAGTGCTGACCCGAGGGGTGGGCTATGATGCGGTAGGCACGTGGCATGGTGTACCGGGCGCCTGTTTGGTGTCTCGGGAACCCTGCTCACATCGTTCGGGGCCGTATGTGGAAACTTCGGCCGGACTCCTTGCGGATGGAACCTGAATATGCTATAAACCTGGACTGGAGACTTTAGTGTTTAGGTAGGCCGTGGTCGACACACTCGCCAGGCTTCCGCTTGAAGGTTGCCGAGATACATGACGTGTACATGGCTGTAAGTGGCGAGAGCGTGTGTGAAGAAGTACAACCCTGCAGGGTTAACATCATCTATTCGAATAGCCGCGTCCGCGATAAAGGACCTCTAGGTTGCCTATACAGTTCATAGACAAGTGAAAGTGGATACTCTAAAATACACAAGATAAGTGTGAGTGCTATGGATGGCGTTCTCGTAGGGAGATGGGAGTGGATCCATAGTGGTGTATTGATATGGTGAATATGTGGACTCGTGTGCGCCACCTCAAAAGAGTTACTTGCAGTCATAGTTCAGGATAGCCACCGAGTCAAAGCTGGCTTGCTGTAGTTAAACCCCACCATCCCTTTGTCGATAATGATGCATATATAGATAGTTCTGATGTAAGTCTTGCTCGGTACATTTGTACTTACGTTTGCCTATTTTATGTTTTTGCAGAGAGACTTACGTCTCACTAGTAGTTCCGCGTGGACATCGAAGTTTAGCTTGTTACCTCAGCTACGATCTTGTGCCCTCGGCAGGATCTTGCAGATAGTCAGGCTTCTTAGTCCTCTTCATTTGTAGATGTCTGTACTCAGACATGTTAAGCTTCCGCTTGTGCTTTGACTTGTATGCTCTGAATGTTGGGTCTTGAGACCCACGTTTGTAGTATCTCGCTCCTCGGAGCCTAATGAATAAATACTTGAGTTGTAGAGTCATGTTGTGATGCCATGTTGTATTTGCACATATCGAGCATATTGTGTGCATGTTGTTGAAATGCTTGGTATGTGTGGGATCTGACTATCTAGTTTTTTCATCCTTGGTAGCCTCTCTTACTGGGAAATGTCTCCTAGTGCTTCCACTAAGCCTTGGTAGCTTGCTACTGCTCTGGAACACTTAGGCTGGCCGGCATGTGTCCTTCTTCGTTCCTGTGTCTGTCCCTTCGGGGAAATGTGACGTGGTGTCTACCGGAATCCTATTAGCATGCTACAGCCCAGTTTACCGGAGTCCTGCTAGCATGCTACAACCCGGTTTACCAGAGTCCTGCTAGCCCAGTTGCTACAGCCCGGATTCACTTGCTGATGACCGACACGTTCGTTGCTGGGTCATGTATGGGTGTCCCTGTAAGTTAGTGCCACTTTGGGTTCACGACTAGCCATCTCAGCCCGGGTTCCTTGTCATATGGATGCTAGCGACACTATCATATACGTGTGCCAAAAGCCACAAATGGTCCCGGGCTTGGTAAGGCGACACCCGTGGGAATACCGTGCGTGAGGCCGCAAAGTGATATGAGGTGTTACATGCTAGATCGGTGTGGCATTGAGTCGAGGTCCTGACAATGGAAAACTCAAAAAATAGACAAACCATGGCATTTTATTTTATTTCACTGAGAAAAACAGAAAACAAAAGGTAGAGACAGAAGGTAGTGCTCACTAAATTCATCAACTTCATACCTCTCAAAAATGATCCATTAATAAGGTTGATCAAGTCTTATTAAGTAGCACTTTTGATTAGCATGAAACTGAGAACTTTCGTGAGTCACTAAGTTACCTCAATGGGGATATGAATTTCCCCAACAATAAGCATTTCATAATTCTTTTTAACAATAGGTAGAGGTAGTTGAAAACTTCCAATAGTGATTGTTAGAGATTTTTCAATAACATTAATACCATTCACTTGGAGTTGTTTCTTCGGAAAGTGCACCGTATGCTCATTACCATTGATATGAAAAGTGACCTTGCTTTTATTGCAATCAATAACAACCCCTGCAGTATTCAAGAAGGGTCTACCAAGGATAATCAACATGTTGTCGTCCTCAGGCATCTCAAGTATAACAAAGTCAATCAAAATAGTAACATTAGCAACAACAACGGGCACATCCTCACAAATACCGATAGGTATGGTAGTTGATTTGTCATCCATTTGCAAAGATATTTCGGTAGGTGTGAGTTTATTCAAATTCAAGTCTTTTATATAAAGAGAAAGTCATAAGACTAACACCATCTCCCGAATCTGACCTGATGGCCAGGGGCGTAGCTTTTGATCTGTTCCAGATGGCCAAGTGAATTAGCCCGCAGTGCGAAGCCGCCGAATACGAAGATCTGTCCGGGGAGAAAAGTCTCACCCTGGACAGCGTTGTTGATAGAAGAGGCCATCTAGCCTATCGGTGACGACACAGAGGAACTCTCAATGAAAGCACCAATGTCGGTGTCAAAACCGGCGGATCTCGGGTAGGGGGTCCCGAACTGTGCGTCTAGGTGGATGGTAACAGGAGACAAGGGACACGATGTTTTACCCAGGTTCGGGCCCTCTCGATGGAGGTAAAACCCTACGTCCTGCTTGATTAATATTGATGATATGGGTAGTACAAGAGTGGATCTACCACGAGATCAAGGAGGCTAAACCCTAAAGCTAGCCTATGGTATGATTGTTGTAATGTATGTTGTCCTATGGACTAAAGCCCTCCGGTTTATATAGACACGGAGGAGGCTAGGGTTACATGTAGTCGGTTACAATGGTAGGAGATCTACATATCCGTATCGCCAAGCTTGCCTTCCACGCCAAGGAAAGTCCCATCCGGACACGGGGACGGAGTCTTCAATCTTGTATCTTCGTAGTCTTGGAGTCCGCGGATGATGATAGTCCGGCTGTCCGGACACCCCTAGTCCAGACTCCTCGGTAGCCCCGAACCAGGCTTCAATGATGATAAGTCCCGGCGCATAATGTTCGGCATTGCAAGGCGGGTTCATCCCTTGAATAATCCAGAGAAGATCATGAACACCAGGATAGTGTCCGGCTCTGCAAAATAAATTCCACATTCCACCGTAGAGAGAATAAAATGTACACAAGTCCAATCTGCTAATGTATTATGCGGCATGACATGACACCGCTACCAAGCCTTTATTGGAATCGTTTTTTATTATACCACCTCAGCCCGTTTAGCGAAGCGGTTTTCTTGGCACGTCCTGTCGAAGCAGAGATCGTGTTCCCCTTATTCCGGGATTCTCATCAATACGAGCGTGGGTAACCCAACCGCGCCCGTCGCCACGCCTCCTCTATCGAAGGTGAGTCTCGAACGGTCACGGAGACGGCTATTGGTATTTTTCCCCCTTTATAAGAGGACCAAGGCTCGTTTCTTTTCTTCAATCTTCCATCGAATCTCCTCCTTGCTCCAAGTTCCAACACCCAGAGCCCCAGATTCGAGCGCTTCAGATCTTCAACTATGTCCGGCTCCGACCTCCAGGGTCGGTGGATGCCCTCCTCTGTTACGGAGGAGGACGTGCTAAAGCTGCGTGAGGCCAAGTACCTGTCCTACGAGATTTCGCACAGGTTGCCCGCCCAAGGGCAGGCCGTGCCCACTCCCGAGCCCGGTGAGTACGTCATCTTCGTATCCCACCTCCGTCGGGGTTTAGGCTTCCCGACGGACCCCTTCGTGAGAGGGCTCATGTTCTACTACGGGTTGGATTTTCACGACTTGGCCCCGGAGTCCATCCTCCATATTTCCGCATTCATTATTGTCTGCGAAGCCTTCCTCCGCGTCACCCCCCACTTCGGCCTGTGGCTGAAGACCTTCAATGCGGAGCCGAAGATGATCGGGGGCGTCCAGCGGAGTTGGCGGGCAGCCATAAGCGAAGGCCGATGCCCGTGGCGAGGCTCCTTCAAGAGGAGCTCGGCTTGTGGCAGCAGGAGTGGTTTTATATCACCGCTCGAAGGCAGCAAGCAAAGCCGCCACCTTCATTCCGCCCGGGACCTCCACGCCGACTAATGTCGTGGGTCAACCAAGGGCTTAATTGGGGGCCGTCCGAAGACGTGCCTTCATTGCAGGGTCGGATTCGAGACCTCCAGGCGAGGAAGATCAATCTGGTGGTGGTGATGCAGGTTATGCTAATCAGCGTCTTACGCCTGCAAGCGCCGTCCTCTCCGGTTATGGGAGTTCAATCCGGAGGGACCACGAATTCTCCAACACTTCATTAAATGCGACACCCGTGGAGATGTACAAGTCGTTCTTGGACCGCGGTGGCGTGTCGGAATTGACCGAGGACGCAGCCTAAGCTGCAATCGCCGGATACTCGGGTAAATAGCTCAGAGTCCAGACGTTCTGTTTATCTGCTTTTCTAAAGTTCGCTTCCTGACCCATTACTCTTCATCAGGAGTGGGTAGCGCGATCGAAGCTGATAAGGTGTCTGGCCCCCCTCCCAGAGACCGCACTGGAGCCCGTGCTGGTCAGAATTTTGGAGGTCGCTCCCGAAGAAAGGGGCGATGGGGAAAATAGAGGATTTAATACCTTGCCCAAGGGGGCGCCTGAAGAGGGGGGATCGAAAATCCCTCCTGCCAGGGGGAGAAAAGGACCGCCTCCGAAGACCTGGAGGCCAAAGCCTCTAAGCGGGAGAAGAAATCTCCACCGGAGGGTCCTGCGTCTGGGGAGAACCCGGACGTACAATCGTCTCTAAAGGATCAGCTCTCCAGCGAGCCGTGAGTAGAGAAGGGGGAGTTCATTAAATAAGAAAATACCTCCATTTGTGCTTCTGTGGATAACCGAAGTTTTACTTTCTGATTGGATTTGCAGACTTCTCAGATGAGTTAAATGCATTGGGGATCTTAAATGCGGAGATGATGGAGAGCCAACGCCTCCCGACTGCGTCGCCGGACAGGGCAGCCGAGCCTGAAGTGTCGTCACGGAGGGTATCCCCGAGTCCGGAGGGGCCGGAGAGTTCGGTGCCCACTAGTGTCCGGGCGGGGGAGCTGAAGAGTCTGCTTGAGAGGGCTTCCATCTTAGAAGATCACCGTGCTTTGATGCGTATGGTGATTGGAAGGATTTCGTCCGCCGAAAGCAGATTGCATAATGCCGTCAAGAGTTTACTGACGGGATTTGAGGTACACAAGAATGACGCGCCTTGTTGACAGTTTGGCACATAGAAGTGCGCTCTATATAGATAGTAGCCCTGAGACTCGGTAGGTTGTCGAAAGAGACAGCGTGCCGAGGATCAAAATCCCAAGTAATGAATGTCGTCGTTCCTAAGCAGGTGGCGGATAGTCTGAGGGCTAGCCGGACTAGTGGAGTTGCCGAGTTAATGCGGCAACTTGACGAGGTGGATGCGGACATCGCGCTTGTCAACCGGCGACTTGACGAGTCGCAAGGTAAATGAATTCTCCACAGTCACTTATTTAAGGGGGTCAAAGCCCGCCTCTGATAATGTATATGCTGTGATACAGACGGTGTTGCTGTTGTGGAGAGCCTTCGGGCCGAATTTGCTCAAGCTAAGGAGCAAGCCGAAGGAGTGATGCGGCTGCCTCGGCGGCCGAGGAGTTGAAAGCGAAAAGGCTGCACTTGCCTAAGCGAGGGAAAAGATGGCGAATTGGCCGTGAAATTAAAAGATGCTGCCGACCGCAATGAGGCTCTTGAAAAGGCGCTTATCGGCGGGAAGACTGGGAAGGCCACCGCCGAGGCCAAGGATGCCCGTTACGCAATGCGGATATGAAGGAGGAGCTGCGCCAGGCCGGAGATATTGTGGCTGGCAAGCCTTTTCTATTGCGTCGCCGGTTTACGGATCAAAAGTATGCTCAACTTGGCCAGCTGTGGGGTCCGGAGGATCCATATATGGACTTAGCGGCAAGTGCGGCTGATGCCGTTGAGCACTTCCGGAGCCAGAAGGATCACAAGACGGAAGAGCTATTTTGGTCTCAATTCCATAGTCCGGATCGTTCACTTCCGTTGACCGATCGGTTGGCCGAATGGGCCGAGCTAAATAGATTGTCCGGACTTGCCATGACTGATGTCGTGGCTCATGTCTGGCCAGAGAGGCCCAAGGCGACGAGCTATTTCGGCTTATTGCAGCAATTTCTTGGAGCGGTGCCGCATATCAAGGAGATGAAGCAGTCCTGCATCGAAGGTGCGCGGATGGCTCTTGCCCGTGTGAAGACACATTGGACAGAGATGGATGCCGCCGCTATTGCCGCCGAGGGTTCGGACGAAAGCCGGTTACCCGCCGAGCACTATTTTGGGGAAGTTATGCGTGGCGCTCTTGTAATAGAGTCGCAGTGCTCGAAGAATGTCACGTTCAAATGAACGTTTTAGCTTGTAAAACAATGATTATGCTATTACTGCTTTTTATACTTGTGTGTTCCAAGTATTAAAATATCTCCTATGCGGCCATTTATGTATACGTTAGTATAACCTGAAAGATTGCAGTCTTCGGCTTCAGCCCCCACGCACAAGGTGCGGGGGTGTTTGCAAAAAATAGCGCGTTTTCACACTTAATACGACGTCTAGGTCCTGTTTAAGGAGGTGGTAGCGTAGAAACGAGGCAATCCGGACTATAATGCTTTATCACTTTCACTTAGCTATTGGAGTTTGAGGGTGGGGCTACGATATAGCCCCTTGGGGCACCGCGCTTCTCCGAATTTGGGGCGCGTGTGTGCCTAACCGGGAAACGGTCCTTCGTCAAAGCGGGGAATTCTAAACATTCCGGTAGTCGATCGAGTGGTTGACCAGCCTCTCGCTATATCATGACGATCAGTTTCGGCTTTCTCTCTTGAGGTGCTCGCCAAATTAACCGGTACTGTCGCGATAGTTCTCCTGGTGCCGCATTAGCCGATGATACGGAACATAAGGCAGCAAAACACAGGAGCCGGGCAAACCCAACATTTGACCAAAGACATGATTGGGAGCTGATGCATGTAATGCCTAACTCGAGACGCCGAACACTCCCTAAGGTGTTCGGTCTTTATAATAATGGGCAGAACAATGCCCTAAGCCCCTAGTGTCCAGGTATGGGCATGGTCCTCTGACGCGGCCAATGCCAAAACGTCAGGCTCCGCTTTGGTTATAAGAAGAAACCAAGGGAGAATAACAACAAGAGACAGTAAAAAAAGGTTTACGCAGGGTCTTAATCTGAAAAGAATCCTCATGGCGGGTCCCTCTGCGTCTGCGCTGTGTCCCCGTTGTGCCGTTATCACGGGCCGGTGTGCATGTTGTTCATCTGTAGAAAGAGAGGAACTTAGTTTGAAAAGAACTCGTGCGAAAAAAGTATATGTGAAAGAAGAAATATAAATAAGTAAAGCGGGGTCTGTATGAACTCGTTGTTGTTTGTGCGCGCAGCCCCTTGTGAAGGGATGTGCAGCTAGGGAGCCCCTAGCTTACTAATGCCGGACTCGTCTATCCGGTTCCGGGGTGTTTAAGTGACCCTCGCACTGAAATGATGCCACGTGGACCGGGCATCTTGAGTGTAAGAGACGCGTAATGTGGTATGGCGTTGAAACGGACAAAAGCCTCTCATCCCAAGAGTGCTTGATATCCACTTTTAAATGGGACGATATGAAAGATTAGTTTTTCGCGTCGAAAGTTGTTCGGTGAACCGAACACAACTTCTAGTAATAGGGAGCCTGTGCACTTGGCGTAAGGGCCTGGCGTCACTCCTTTGAAGGAAGTGCAGCTGTGTCGAATTTTAGTAGGGTCTATCCCCAACTTGCGGATTGTGTTTGGATACAGCAGGTTTAAGTCGCTGCCTCCGTCCATCAGGACTTGAGTAAATTGTAGTCCCTCGATTATAGGATCCAATATCAGGGCAGTCCATCCTGCGTTTCGAACGCTTCTGGAATAATCCAGGTGGTCGAAAGTGATTGGTTTTGATATCCAATCTCTATGGTCTGCTGGGTTGGACCGTCGAGGCTCTTTTAGAGGTGCCGCACTATTTTTCCGTATTATCACATGAAGTGAGTTTACTGCTTTGACCTCTTGTGGAAAGTCTTTTGTTTTCCGGTGCTCTGCTGGTGGGGTTTATCGTCTTCGCTTGACGCGTCGAGCCCCTTGTGTTCGGCGTTTTGTCGGCTAGACTGTTTGAAAACCCAACAATGTCGATGGGTCTGGTTTGCAGGCCTTTCGGGGGTACTGTGGATTTGACATATCCGACCCAAAATCTTGTTTAAGTTGGATAGCTCATCGCTGTCATCCTTAAGAGGCGGTGTTTTGTTGTTTGGCCGCGAGCTTTTGAATCCGCGTTGGTATGTCGTGCTCTTTGGGCTTTTCTCTTTATTCCGCGCTGCTCTTTTTCGCGCCATGATTTTCCGTTCCATCTCTTATCTCGGATGTACTTGGGTATTTGTTGTTGCATCTTGCTAGCTAACTATCCTCTCCCGCACAGAAGCGGGTCATGAGGCTTGTTAGCGCGGACATTGTCCTCGACTTCTCTTGGCCGAGGTGTCTAGTGAGCCATTCGTCTCGGACGTTGTGTTTAAAAGCTGCTAAGGCTTCGGCGTCCGGACAGTCGACTATTTGGTTCTTTTTGGTGAGGAACCTGTTCCGAATTTGTCGTGACTCTCCGGGTTGTTGAGTTATATGACTTAGATAAATGCATCCGGAGGGCGGACATAAGTTCCTTGAAAATTTACTCTAAACGCGTCCTCGAGCTCTTCCCAACTTCCAACAGTGTTTTCTGGGAGGCTTTTGAGCCAATGACGGGCTGGCCCTTTGAGCTTGAGGGGTAGGTATTTTATGGCGTGGAGATCATCTCCTCTGGCCATGTGTATGTGTAGTATATAATCTTCTATCCGGACTCCGAGTGCATTGTTCCATCGTAGGCCTCTATGTTTATGGGTTTAAATCCTGCTGGGAATTCATGGTCCAGCACCTCATTGGTGAAACATAGTGGGTGTGTGGCGCCCCTGTATTTGGGTGTGCCACTATCTTCGGACACTTGACGTGTTGCATTGCTTCCTAGGGCCTTCTTCTTTGGCCCGTAAATGGACCTGGCTGGGCCATCTGTCTTTCCGGGGTCATTAGTCGGTTTATGTGCAGCGCCGCTTTCAGCATTTGGCCTATCATCTGGCCGTCTATCCAACTAGGCAGCCTCTTTATTTTTTGACTATGGGGGCTCTATGGCCTCCTCGTCAAATTCTGGCAGCAGCTTGCGCTTCGGGTAGCTCTTTGATTGGTGGCCATTGCCGTATTTATCCGCGGTTTTGAGCACTTTGCTCCACCTCATTCTGAGTGTGTCTTTCGCTGTTTTGAGCTTCCGTTTTTCCTTCTTCAAGCTTCTTGCGGTGTTGACGAGTCTTTTCCGAAGGTTTTTACTCTCCGGCGGCGTGTCTGGCATGAGGTCGTCCGGACTGTTGTTTTCGCCGGGCCTGGACTGATTATCTGACTCGTCCTGTTCGGACGGTTGCTTATCTGCATGTTCTTCGTCCAATTGTGTGCCCTGCTGTATTGCGGGGTCATTAGGAGCGTTGTTGTTGTCGAGGCGGGAGTTAGGGCGGCGTCTGCGCCGCTGTTTTGGTTGTTTGTCGGCAGGGTTATCTTCTGCCGCGGCCCGTTGGTCCTCGTTATCGCTCTCTTTTGGGGTATCCACCATATATACGTCGTATGACGAGGTGGTCCTCCCATGCCCTATAGGCGCTGGTTCTTGTTCGTCTCCGGCATCGTCGTCCATACCATCGATGTCTTCGGAGTCATAGTCTAGCATGTCGGTTAGATCGTCGACAGTGGCTACAAAGTGGGTGGTGGGTGGGCTCAGAATTTCTTCATCGTCCGTATCCCAACCACCCTGGCCATAGTCCGGCCAGGACTCTCCTGATAGCGAGAGATGCTTTAGCGAATTTAGGATGTCGCCAAAGGGCGAGTGTTGGAAGATGTCCGTGGCAGTGAATTCCATAACCGGCGCCCAATCAGATTCGATTGGTAGGGGTGGGGGAGGTCCGGAGTCCGGCAAGGAGTCTGGCACCTCGGAATCACGAGTTTCGCGAGGGACAAGGTTAGTGTTCGGCTCCATCGCTGTGGAAGTTGAAGCCCCCGAGATGGCGTCCATCCACCGGTCCTCGATCTGGGCGATCGGCTCCGGACTAAGGGCCGAAGCGGATTCGAGTCTGACCACCAAAGGCCTGCTCGGCGCAGAGCTAGTTCATGCCCATCAATAACGGTCTGGTGGCGCTTGGCTGTGGCTCGAGCCCGTCAAAGATCTAAGTCTCCGCGGACGTCGGCCGTGAAGTTTAGGCTTCGAATCGACGATGGCGGGCGTAGCTTCGATCTGCTCCGGATGGCCAAGTGAATTAGCCCTTGATCGCGGAGCTGCGAATATGAAGATCTGTCCGGGAGAAAAGTCTCACCACAGAGCGTTGTTGATTGAAGAGGCCATCTAGCCTATCGGTGGCGACAGAGGAACTCTCAATGAAACCGCCAATGTCGATTGTCAAAACGGCGGATCTCGGTAGGGGTCTGAGCGTGCGTCTAGGCGGATGGTAGCAGAGACAAGGGACACGATGTTTTACCCGAGTTCGGGCCCTCTCGATGGAGGTAAAACCCTACGTCTGCTTGATTAATATTGATGATATGGGTAGTACAAGAGTGGATCTACCACGAGATCAAGGAGGCTAAACCCTAAAGCTAGCCTATGGTATGATTGTTGTAATGTATGTTGTCCTACGGACTAAAGCCCTCCGGTTTATATAGACACCGGAGGAGGCTAGGGTTACACAGATTCGGTTACAATGGTAGGAGATCTACATATCCGTATCGCCAAGCTTGCCTTCCACGCCAAGGGAAGTCCCATCCGGACACGGGACGGAGTCTTCAATCTTGTATCTTCGTAGTCTTGGAGTCCGGCGGACGATAATAGTCCGGCTGTCCGGACACCCCCTAGTCCAGGACACCCTCACCCATGGTTCTCTTTCCTTTCCATGTTTTGTAGCAACAGAGTCTCTTTTATCATATCTTTTATTCTTAGGTTGTGGGTTATCAAGATCAACAACTAGTTCTATCTCCACATCATTATCTGTGTCCTTATCATTTGGTTGAGGGTCTTCATGAACTTCATCATTATCAGAAGGCGAGTTTTCATTTCCAGATTGATTTTCAGCATCAGAGATAGAAACTTCATTATCATTATCAGGAGGTTTTTCTATTTCAGGTTCACTAGAGGCATGCAAAGTCCTATTATTTTCCTTCTTATTTTTATTTTTAGAAGGACTAGGTGCATAAGTGTTAATTATTTGAGATTCTTGTTCAATTCTCTTTGGGTGTCCCTTAGGATAAAGTGGTTCCGTAGTCATTTTACCTCCTCTAGTTGCTACCCAAACAGCAAAGTCACTTATATTACTATTCATTTTATCAAGTAACTCTCTTTGAGATTTAGCAACTTGTTCTAATTGAGTTTGAACCATAGAGGCATGTTTTCCTACGCCTCTAACATCATTTGAGATTCTAAATAACAAGTCACTTAAGCGAGCAATCATATCAGAGTTATATTTCAATTGTTTCATAACATTTGCATTGAAGTGATCTTGCTTGCTAGTGTAATTATCAAACTCATAAAGGCATTGACTAGGATGTTTATTACGAGGATCATCACTATCATTGAATTTCATTGAAGATTCTACCTCTACCACCTTAGGTGGTGGTGGTTGAGGGAGTCCCAGATTAAGGGGTGCTCGGACAGCTGGACTATATACTTTGGCCGAACTGTTGGACTATGAAGATACAAGATTGAAGACTTCGTCCCGTGTCCGGATGGGACTCTCCTTTGCGTGGAAGGCAAGCTTGGCAATTCGGATATGTAGATCTCCTTCTTTGTAACCGACTCTGTGTAACCCTAGCCCCTTCCGGTGTCTATATAAACCGGAGTGTTTAGTCCATAGGACAAGAACAATCATAATTATAGGCTAGCTTCTAGGGTTTAGCCTCTACGATCTCGTGGTAGATCAACTCTTGTAATACTCATACCATCAAGATCAGTCAAGCAGGAAGTAGGGTATTACCTCCATCGAGAGGGCCCGAACCTGGGTAAAACATCGTGTCCCCTGCCTCCTATTACCATAAGCCTTAGACGCACAGTTCGGGACCCCCTACTCGAGATCCACCGGTTTTCACACCGACATTGGCGCTTTCATTGAGAGTTTCACCGTGTCGTCGCGATAAGGCTTGATGGCTCCTTCAATCACCTTCAACGACGCAGTCTAGGGGAAGGTTTTCCTTCCAGGATAAATCTTTGTATTCGGCGGCCTCGCATTGCGGGCCAATTCGCTTGGCCACCTGGAGCAGATCGATAGCTACGCCCCTGGCCATCAGGTCAGGTTTGGAAGCTTGAACTATACAACCGATGTCCGCGGAGACTTGATCTTCGACAGATTCGAGCCCATGTCAGGTACGCCAAACCGTCGCGACGAGCATGACTTAGATCTGCCATCAGACAGTGTTCGGGAGATCGCACCTGCGGCAGCCCGGGGAATCAATCCGGAGCAGATCGTGCCCTCCGAGGACATGTGGATAGACCCCGCCATGGAGGCCGCACACTCATCGGCATTGGAGCCGAACACTGAAGCCACCTCCTGTGAGGATGGTATCCTGGGACCCTCGAAATCGTCTCTGGCTACATGATCCGAACCGCGTACATCCATGCCTGTCGAATCTGATTGGGCACCGGTCATGGAGTTTACCTCTGCGGATATTTTTCAGCACTCGCCCTTGGGTGATGTGCTAAATTCGTTAAAGTCTCTTTCCTTGTCAGGATACTCTTGGCCGAACTATGTCTGGCTCAAGTGGGAAGTGGACGACGAAGAAATTCGTTCCCCACCCACCACCTACTTAATAGCCACTATTGATGACTTAACCGACATGCTTGACTTCAAATCCAAAGACATCAACGGTATGGACGACGATACAGGAGAAGAACAGGAACCACTTCCTATAGGGCGTTGGACAACCACTTCATCATATGATATATATATATATGGTGGACACCCCCAAAGAAAGAAATGGCGATGAGGCAACGAAGGATAACCCCTTGGAGAAGCAATCAAGGCGCCGGCATCATAGGCGCCGCTCCAAGCCCCGCCATAGCAAAAACAGTGATACCGGCACAAGAGATAACAATCCGGATGGTGCCGAAGACGAAAACAATCCTGCCCAGCCAGGCTTCGAGTAGGCCGAGCAAGAGGATGGGCAAGCTAGCCCCAAGGAACAGGAAATAGATGGAGAATCAGAGTATGATAATTACATGCCTCTCTCCAAAGATGAAGCGAGCCTTTGCGACGAAGAATTCATCGTGCCTAAGGATCCCGTCGAGCAGGAGCGCTTCAAGCGCCGGCTTATAGCTACTGCAAAAAGCCTGAAGAATAAAGCAGCAACAGCTTCAAGCTGATCAAGATGTGCTAACTGATAGATGGACCGAGGTCACAGCCATCATGAATCTGGACTCAAGCGCCCTACAAAAGTTACCCAATGCACAGGTTGCTACCTCAACTCGAGGAGGAGGCGTTAAAAACCACACTACTAGCGCATGATGCGGTGGTAGCCACCCGTGGCGAGACAAAGGGGCGCACCAGCCTGAAATCCAGACCGCACCCGTCGCCAAGCAAAGGCCGGGGCTACACGAAGGACTGCGAGGCGTATTGGAAAACAAAGCGGGACAGTCAAGATCGATCTACGAGATCATGGGGCGCGCCACAACGCTGATGATGACCCTCACGCGGATACAATATCGAAAGACGGCGGAAAAGAATACAACATAGCCCGGCATAGCGGCTCCTCACACCCCCAGTGCTCCGCTGATGAAGTAATGGATCATGAATTCCCAGAAGGGTTTAAACCCGTGAACATTGAATCATACGATGGTACTACAGACCCCGCGGTATGGCTAGAAGATTTCTTCCTCCATATTCACATGGCCCACGGAGATGATCTACGCTATCAAGTACCTCCCACTAAAACTCAAGGGACCGGCTCGGCATTGGCTAAACAGCTTGCGGCAAGCTCCATCGGGAGTTGGGAGAGCTGGTAGGCGCATTCTGGACAACTTCGGGGCACTTATGTGCGACCACGGATCTTGATGACTTAAGTCACATAACCCAACAGCCCGGAGAGTCAGCCAGGAAATTTTGGACCCGGTTCCTAACTAAAAAGAACCAAATTGTCGACTGTCTCGATGCCGAAGCCCTAGCGGCCTTTAAGCATAACATCCGCGACGAGTGGCTTGCCCGACATCTCGGCCAAGAAAAGGCAAAGTCCATGGCAGCCCTCAGACAGTGTTCGGGAGATCGCACCTGCGGCGTCCCGGGGAATCAATTCGGAGCAGATCGCGCCCTCCGAGGACGTGTGGATAGACCCCGCCATGGAGGTCGCACACTCATCGGCGTTGGAGCCGAACACTGAAGCCACCTCCTATGAGGATGGTATCCTCAGACTCGTCTCTGGCTACATGATCCGAACCGCGTACATCCATGCCTGTCGAATCTGATTGGGCACTGGTCATGGAGTTTACCTCCGCGGATATTTTTCAGCACTCGCCCTTGGGTGATGTGCTAAATTCGTTAAAGTCTCTTTCCTTGTCAGGAGACTCTTGGCCGAACTATGTCTGGCTCAAGTGGGAAGTGGACGATGAAGAAATTCGTTCCCCACCCACCACCTACTTAATAGCCACTATCGATGACTTAACCGACATGCTTGACTTCAAATCCAAAGACATCAACGGTATGGACGACGATACAGGAGAAGAACAGGAACCACTTCCTATAGGGCGTTGGACAACCACTTCATCATATGATATATATATATATGGTGGACACCCCCAAAGAAAGCAATGGCGATGAGGCAACGAAGGATAACCCCTTGGAGAAGCAATCAAGGCGCCGGCATCATAGGCGCCGCTCCAAGCCCCGCCATAGCAAAAACAGTGATACCGACACAAGAGATAACAATCCGGATGGTGCCGAAGACGAAAATAATCCTGCCCAGCCAGGCTTCGAGTAGGCCGAGCTAGAGGATGGGCAAGCTAGCCCCAAGGAACAGGAAATAGATGGAGAATCAGAGTATGATAATTACATGCCTCTCTGCAAAGATGAAGCGAGCCTTTGCGACGAAGAATTCATCGTGCCTAAGGATCCCGTCGAGCAGGAGCGCTTCAAGCGCCGGCTTATAGCTACTGCAAAAAGCCTGAATAAAAAGCAGCAACAGCTTCAAGCTGATCAAGATGTGCTAACTGATAGATGGACCGAGGTCCTGGCCACCGCGGAATACGGACTCAAGCGCCCTACAAGAAGTTACCCAAAGCACAGGTTGCTACCTCAACTCGAGGAGGAGGCATTAAAAACCACACTACTAGCGCATGATGCGGCTGATTGGCCACCCCATGGCCGAGACAAAGCGGCGCACCAGCCCGAAATCCAGACCGCACCCCGTCGCCAAGCAAAGGCCCGGGGCTACACGAAGGACCTGCGAGACGTATTGGAAAACAAAGCAGGACAGTCAAGATCGATCTACAGATCATGGGGGCGCGCCACAACGCCTGATGATGACCGTCACGCCGGATACAATATACGAAAGACCGGCCAGAAAGAATACAACATAGCCCGGCATAGCGGCGCCTCACACCCCCAGTGCTTCACTGATGAAGTAATGGATCATGAATTCCCAGAAGGGTTTAAACCCGTGAACATTGAATCATACGATGGTACTACAGACCCCGCGGTATGGCTAGAAGATTTCTTCCTCCATATTCACATGGCCCACGGAGATGATCTACACGCTATCAAGTACCTCCCACTAAAACTCAAGGGACCGGCTCGGCATTGGCTAAATAGCTTGCCGGCAAGCTCCATCGGGAGTTGGGAGAGCCTGGTAGACGCATTCCTGGACAACTTCCAGGGCACTTATGTGCGACCACCAGATGTTGATGACTTAAGTCACATAACCCAACAGCTTGGAGAGTCAGCCAGGAAATTTTGGACCCGGTTCCTAACTAAAAAGAACCAATTTGTCGACTGTCTCGATGCCGAAGCCCTAGTGGCCTTTAAGCATAACATCCGCGACGAGTGGCTTGCCCGACATCTCGGCCAAGAAAAGGCAAAGTCCATGGCAGCCCTCACAACACTCATGACCCGCTTTTGTGCGGGCGAGGATAGCTGGTTGGCTCGTAGCAACAACACAGCAAGCAAGCCTGTCACATCAGAAGCCAGGGATAGCAACGATAAACCACGGTGCAACAAACACAAGCGTCATAAACATGGTGGTAGCACCGAAGACATGACAGTCAATGCCGGATTCAGTGGCTTCAAATTCGGTCAGCGGAAAAAGCCATTCAACAAAAACAATGCAGGCCCATCCAGTTCGGACCGCATACTCAACCGTCCATGCCAAATTCATGGCACCCTAGGAACACCATCCAAACATACCAATAGAGAATGCTGGGTCTTCGGACAAGCTGACAGGTCAGGTGCTGAAAACAGTGGGAAGGGATCCCAAAGCGACAACGACGACGAAGAGCCCCGATCACTGAACACAAGAGGACAGAAGAAATTCCCTCCCAGGTGAAAATGGTGAATACAGTATATGCAACTCATATTCCCAAGCAGAAGCGTGAACCAATGGACATCTACGCAATGGAGCCAGTCGCCCTGAAGCACAATACATGGTCCTCTTGTCCGATCACTTTCGATCGCAGGGACCATCCTACCAGTATTTGTCATGGTAGTTCGACCGCATTGGTCCTCGACCCCATCATTGACGGATTCCACCTCACACGAGTCCTCATGGACGGTGGCAGCAGCTTGAACCTGCTCAATAAAGAAACTGTCCACAAAATGGGCATCGAACCCTCAAGGATCAATCCCAGAAAAATCACCTTCAAGGGTGTAATACCATGTGTTGAGGCCCATTGCACGGGCTCGATCACACTGAAAGTGGTCTTCGGATCTCCGGACAGTTACCGTACCGAAGAGTTAGCCTTCGACATCGTCCCCTTCCACAGTGACTATCAGGCACTGCTCAAACGAACCGCGTTCGCTCAGTTCAATGCGGTGCCACATTACGCCTACCATAAACTCAAGATGCCCAGTCCGCGCGGCGTCATCACGGTTAATGGCAAGGCCCAGCTCCCGGACACCGCTAAAGGAGT
Organism: Aegilops speltoides; assembly: GCA_021437245.1. Lineage (NCBI taxonomy): Eukaryota > Viridiplantae > Streptophyta > Magnoliopsida > Poales > Poaceae > Aegilops > Aegilops speltoides. The sequence goes on from CM038144.1 coordinate 163,619,339, forward strand.
CAGAACTACTGCGCGGCAGGATAGCCCGGCTCGTCCGGAGCTTAATTAAAAACACTCCGGCAAAAAGTTTAGACAAGCCACATACCACGGCTCAACCGCTCTGTGGCGCGACACCATCTCTTACATTTTTTTTGCAGGTTCACCTTTGCGTAGGCCAGGACGGATGGCGTGAAGACAGTTCGAGCACGTAAGGGAATATCTGAATTTTCCCCTCTACGATTATCCGACCACACTTCGGATCCGCATACATCTTCCTCCCGCCTGGCCTCAGCAGGTTCCGCAGCTGTCGTGGGTCGATGGGGGGACGACACCTATGGGGCCGGGGACGGCCCCTTCGTGTGTTCGGTACGAGGGCGGAGGATGCGCGGAGAGCAGATCGAGGCGATGCGTCTGGGCGTAGGATTTTACCCAGCCGGGCGCGATGGTCGCAGTAAACCCTCTTGCTGCTTTGTGTTGTATTTGATCTCGCTCAAGAATGCGGCGAATGGTGGTGTGGTGTATGGAACTAGTGAATCCAGCGCTAGAGTTGCCAAGGGTTCGATCCTCGCGGGAGTAGCTAATCCTCCCAACCCCGCGAGAGTAGCGAATGATCGGAACCCCCTCGTTGTGCATGGGCCTCCTTTTATAGGGCAAGGGTCACCGACAGTGTCAACGTAAGGTAGAGGGGTAAAATGTAAAAGAGGTGGTAGTTGGAGCAGTCTTGGGAGCAGTGGATTCTACCTACTTTTGACAGAGAGGGGACAAGAGCATTTAATGCCGTCGCCGCCGCCCTAAAAGCTCCGCCCTTGCGTCTCCGTTTGCCACGGCGATGAAGCCACCACCGTGGAGTGCCACCGCACCCTTCATGCAGCACAGCCATCCGCCACGCGTCTCTAGAGAGGGCTGAAGGCGACGCGTGGGCAGATGACCTGGAGGCGGGCACGCAGCACAGCTCTTCGGCAAGTACCTTGCCGGGTCTTGATCTTGCGGCCCGGAGCTTGTCGGGCTTTTAGTCTTGTCGCTCCCGGGCCCTCGCCGACGGCGTATAGCGCCGAGGCGTATCTTTGTGATGTGATCTTCTAGTCTCCCGGCGAGCTCCTCTCGCCGAGGACTTGCATGAGTGATGTAGTCTTGAGCACAGAGCGGCCTTCCGGCAAGCTCCTCTTGCCGGGTCTTGATCTTCTGTCATGTACACTTTGTTCTTGAATGGCTTGGTATGGAGCAGGGATGGTCTCCGGCAACCATTTGGTGGATCCACTACGGAAGCTGCGATTGCCCGTGCACAAGTTGGGGTCTTGAGGTACCCCTACCTTAGTACACCGACAGAGCCCCGGCCTGGGCCATACATGGTGCCGAGCGCTGTTGGGCCAGGCCCAAAGGCTGCACTGCAGACACTTGAAGCCCATGGCACGTCGATTGCCAGCATCCGCCGCTTCCAAACGGCACGCAGCGTCGATTCTTGGCGCGTGGAGGCGTGGGCGGTGCATGCAACCTTTAAGGCATCCACCCGTGATCGTGGCGCAGAGCGGGTCGCTTCACCCGTCGCTCGGCTCCACTTTTTCGCCACGGCCCTCATGCACGGGGTCGGGCGGCGAAAGGTGTGAGACCGAGCCGCCACGGAGGAGAAGGCGAGTCGGCCCGCTCCTCTGGCCTTTCGCTTCTGATTGGTTGAGCGGGCGGTTGAGCCCCCGCCGCCCTTTTAAAAAGGCGGAAGGGAGCACAATGGCCACACTCATCCACTTCTTCCTTCATCTTCATCTTCAATTCTTCTTGCCGCCATGGAAGGAGGGAATCCGGCTCTTCGACGGTGGCGGCGCTGGTCGCTTCAGCAGCGCACCACTCCCATCCTGCTCCGTGGCGGCGGAGCCGCCCGAGAGGGAGAGGAAGGGCGCGATCGCGACGAGGTCGAGGGCGTGGCGAGGCAGCCGGGAGAGGCGATCGTGGCGATGTGCCTCCCGTCTCCCGGCGTCTCGACCACGGTGCGGTCCACACGGAGATGACCCACAGGAGTTCTTCATCAAGCCGTCAGGCGCCTCGTCGCCGCCTCCGCTGCCGGTCCCGCTTATGACGCGCGATGGGACCGGATCCACCCGACGTGATGGAGCTACGCATGAGGGGCTGCGGGATCAGCGGCACTCGAGTGAGTGTCGTGTCCCCAGCCCCCGGCGTGATGTTCTTCGACCGAGGGTGGAAGACATTCGCCCGGATCCATAGCTTGACGGCGGGGTTCACCCTCCATTTCAAGTTAATGGATGGTGACCTCCTCGCCGTCAAGGTCTTCGGGGACTATGGAACCCGGGTGCGCTGCTGTGTGGACAGCTCCTCGGACAAGAGGCTCCTCCTCGGCGAGTGACGAGGAGGAGAGCGGCAGCGGCGACGAGGGGATGGCGGGCCCGACTAGGCGTCGGACACCGCTGCCTCAGGCCACCGCAACCCCATCTTCTGGGTTGCGGCCTCCTGAACTCCAGGGCCGTCTCCTTGGCGGCTGGCGAGAGGCAGCAGAAGAGGAAGAGGGGATGGCGGCAAGGCCGTTAAATTGAATCGAGGCGCAGGTGCCCTCGCTGCCGATGTTCCATCACCCCGTCTTCAAGCTCTGCCTCCGGCGCCTCGTCTCCGCCAAGCTCTGGTCGGCCCCGGGTGTTCTCTTGGTGTCTTCGGCGCCCGCTGCCTCTCCGCATCGTTCCCCATGCCCGTCACCTTGCGCAGCTCCTGGGGCACGGCGGCGTCACCGCCACGCTCTCCTAGGCGCTCCTTTCGCCCTTCTCCGACAAGTTCCTCTTGCCGGGGCCTCCTTCCCCGGCAAGCTTATCTTGCCGGGGGCTTCTTGACCTACCTCCTGAACTCCTGAACAGAGAAACAGGAGAGGGATCACGGGCACCTTATCTTTTTAAATCTGTAAGCCCTCGGGCATTAGCTGCATTTAAGAACTTGTAATCCTCTCTATCATGTTTTTCATCCTCTATGGACTTGTACTAAATTGGATGTTTTTAATGAAAAGAGGGGAAAGCTTGCCGGACCGAGTCTTTTACTTGATTGCGTGCCTTGTGTGTTCTTACGCTATCGGGGAGCTTGCCGGGGCGAACACGCTTGCCGATCGCGGGACAGCCATTGGCGGTGTCGCTTCCGCAAGCAACCTTGCCGGGCGATTATGACGCTTAACTTGTCGAAAGGTGCTCGAAAGCAAGATAAGGGTGCAGCGGCACACTTGTGTTTGTTGAGCGGACTCGGAAACAAACCAAGTACGCAACTGGGCCACGACTCGGCTCCTCCACGTACGGGTTTTACAAGACACGCTCATTCCAAGACGCGGTCCCGCATTCCCCGGTCCATAGGAGGATGCATGACGAGGGATGAAAAACTTATCTGACATTGCCGCCCCCAGCAGCTCTAGCTTGCCGGAGACGAATCTTGGCGCTCGCAGCCCCCCAGCGAGGCTGGCTTGTCGGGGAAGAACCTTGGCACTCGCAGCCCCCAGCGACTCCGGCTTGCCGGGCCCCAGGTGCTGGTGTGATTTTTCGGTTCCTCCTTGTTGCTGCAATTTCAGCCATGAAAACAGCTGAGGTAGATATGCGAACGCCGTGTATATGTATGTGAATCTTGACTTTTGCAATACAATGCGCATTTTGCCCTTCGTATGTTTGTACTCTCGCTTTGGGGAGCTTGCGGGCGAACACGCTTGTCGAGCAGCAGGACAGCCTGGCCGGCGGTGTTGCTTCCGCAAGCAACCTTGCCGGGCCAGTTCGACGCTTACCTGCTGAAAGCGTGCTCGAAGCAAGATAAGGTGCAGCAGCACACTTGTGTTTGTTGAGCGGACTCGGAAACAAAACAAGTGCGCGAATCGACCACGACTTGGTTCCTCGTGCACAAGCTTCTCATACGAAGGACATCTCACGGCAGGGCTTGCCACGTTACACCCCTACTTTACATCCTTTGTGCGCTTTACCCTCGCTTCTAGGTAACTTGCGGTGCTTAACACGCTTGCTGAGTACGGGACATCAGCAGCCCGCTGGCTGGTGCCGCTTCCGCAAGCAACCTTGCCGTCCGGTCGCGACGACTTAACCTCGATGAGCAGACTCGAAGCGAAACAAGGGCGCTGGCTGGTCGCGGCTCACTTTTTACTCGTTGAGTGTGTTGAAGCAAAGTAAGGGTGCGGCTATTCACAAGCAAGGCTCCTCGGCGCCACAGGGTTTTGAGCACAAACGAGCGAACGAGAGGGATATAACGAATAAAAGCATGGAAAGAGTGCTCGCACGAAGGCTTGAGCGACTTAGCTTTTCTTTTTCTTGTTTCTCTGCACTTGCCGACGGAGCCCAACGGGCGCGTCCTCGGTGACAGCAGCCTCCCGGGAGGTGCGTTTGCGAACGGGCTCGAGCTGTCCTTGCGGGCTTATAGCGTTCAAGGAGCAGCGCTTGTCGGAGCGGCGCCAGAGCCGTCCTCGCCGGACTTAGAGCTCGATGGCGCGTCCTCGGCGACAGCGAAGGCGTTCAAGGAGACACGCTTGCGGCACGGAGGGGAGCGGAGCGGCGGCGCGAGGAACAGGACATGCTCGGACTCCTAGTAGCGATAGGAGGAGCAAGGCCTCGCCCGGCACTTTCGCTTTGCTCATGCCGGACAGCAGTCCGGAGCATCCCGCGAACCTCCGGCCTATTTTTGCCCCGGGGCGGGTACCACCTCTCGTGGTACGGCGCTGCTGGTCGCAGGCGCGGGATGGACGTGGATCTACGGAGGCCGGCGTGGTCCTCCGTCTGTCCCCGGATCTCGTGGCGCCGCGAGTGCCTCGCCGGTGTCCACTTTATCGACGGCGTCTCTCCGCCCCGGGCTCCGGCGGCGGCGGGTGAGACGTAGACGGGTCTGCAACCCTTGAGGCCCTCGTCTTCGGGGCCATGACGCAGTTGTCGATGAAGCTGTCGATGAAACTGGAGAGGTTGATGAAGAGCGCGGCCGCGCGAACGCCGGATCAGGTCCGCACAAACTCGACGCCCCCTACCTGGCGCGCCAGAGATGTCGTGGGTCGATGGGGGGACGACACCTATGGGGCCGGGGACGGCCCTTCGTGTGTTGATGCGAGGCGGAGGATGCGCGGAGAGCGGATCGCGATGCGCGCTGGGCGCTGGATTTTACCAGCCGGCCGCGATGGTCGCGTAAAACCCTACTGCTGCTTTGTGTTGTATTTGATCTCGCTCAAGAATGCGAGCGAATGGTGGTGTGGTGTATGGAACTAGTCGAATCCCAGGCGCTAGAGTTGCCAAGGGTTCGATCCTCGCGGGAGTAGCTAATCCTCCCAACCCCGCGAGAGTAGCGAATGATCGGAACCCCCTCTACGTTGTGCATGGGCCTCCTTTTATAGGGCAAGGGTCACCCAGGTGTCAGCGTAAGGTAGAGGGGTAAAATGTAAAAGAGGTGGTAGTTGGAAGCAAGTCGGAACAGTGGATTCTACCTACTTTTGACAGAGGGGGACAAGAGCATTTAATGCCCGTCGCCGTCGCCCCAAAAGCTCCCGCCCTTGCGTCTCCGTTTGCCACGGCGATGAAGCCACCACCGTGGAGTGCCACCGCACCCTTCATGTAGCATGACCATCCGCCACGCGTCTCGGAGAGGGCTCAAGGCGGCACGTGGGCGGAATGACTGGAGTGCGGGCACGCAGCACAGCTCTTCCGGCAAGTACCTTGCCGGGTCTTGATCTTGCGGCCCGGAGCTTGTCGGGCTTGTAGTCTTGTCGCTCCCGGGCCCTCGCCGACGCAGCGTAGCGCCGAGGCGTATCTTTTGTGATGTGATCTTCTAGTCTCCCGGCGAGCTCCTCTCGCGAGGACTTGCATGAGTGATGTAGTCTTGAGCACAGGCGGCCTTCCGGCAAGCTCCTCTTGCCGGGTCTTGATCTTCTGTCTTGTACACTTTGTTCTTGAATGGCTTGGTATGGAGCAGGATGGTCTCCGCAACCATTTGGTGGATCCACTACGGGAAGCTGCATTGCCCGATGCACAAGTTAAGTACTTGAGGTACCCCTACCTTAGTACAACCGACAAAGAGCCATATTTCTTCTTATCACATTACCTGTACTCATAAGCATTGACGTATTATTCAAATACAAAATGTGAGTTTATATGATGCTCTTTTTCCTTATTAAAAATCTTTTCTCAAAAGGTAGCTGCATTCCATGTTATGCCTCAATATGCCAGGGGCTTCTTTATACCCATAATATGACAATAAAGTCTGAATACCTTCACGACAGTTCGGCACCCCAAACTTATAGCATTATATGCATTAGCTCCGAATCATGTCTTGGGTCAATAGTTGGGTTTTCCTGGCTCCTATGTTTTGGTACCTTACGTTCCGCTACATCGGCTAAGGTAGCACAGGGAGAACTACTGCGATTGTGTCCTGGTTCTCCCGGACGAGCACCTCAGTAGAGAAAGCCGAAAACTGACTGTCATGATGCAGCGAGAGCTAGTCAGCTATTCCAGAGGGTGTAAAATCTTTAAGGATTTCTTCCGCATAATGCCATAACCAATCCAGCATGCGAGGGATCAGCTTTTTTCCGATCAGGCGCCTGGAAAGCCCCTCGTGCGGTCTTTCGAACAACAGGGGCTGCGCCTACGTTCCTTTTAAAACCCCTAAGGCTAAATGAGAGTGATAAAACCCTATAGTCTGATTGCCTAGTTCGCTGTGCTGAACACCTCCTTCAAGGACCCCAAACTAGGATAAAGAGTGTTCAGGTTTATCCCGAACACCCTCGTACTTACTACATGGGGGCAGAAGCTGACAACTGGCCAACTCTCAGGATTAGTATATGAAACAGCAGCACAGTAGGAAAAACTCTCGAACGACAAGCAATAAATGATAGAAATGATCTTGTTCAAATATTACAAAGGACAAACATGACAACATTCATGGAATTAGAATGTCCTTCGTGCATTGCTCCGCCACAAGGCGGGCTCCTTTCAAGACACCTTCATATATAGCTCGGGCTTGCGGTGCTCCTTTCCCTCCGGTGGTCCCTCGGTCATCAGCTTTTCCGCATCCATCTTCCCCCAGTGCACATTTGCACGGGCGAAGGCCATTCGCGCACCTTCTATGCAAACAGACTGCTTGATGACTTTGAGTCGAGGGTAGGCACTCACAATCCACTTCATGAGCCCGAAGTAACTGCTTGGAATCGGTTCGGCGGCCCACAACAGGATAATGAAATCCTTCATGGCTAGCTCGGCCGCCTTATGTAGTTCGACCAGCTGCTTTAGTTTATCGGAAAGCGGCACCAGATAATTTGGCGCCAGATACTGCATCCAGAAGAGCTTATCCGCAGTATTCCTCTCTTCATCTCAGTAGAATTGGGTGGCGTCAGATATGCTGCATGGCAGCTCCGCAAATACCCCTGGAGAAATCAGAATTTAAACTCTCAACTTGATTTTCTCCTTTCAAATACCCACTTTGTACAGAAAAAGCCTTACCAGCCGCAATCTTCCTCGCCTCCTGGATTTCGTTCAGGGCACCTTGGGCTTCCCCCAGGGCATCACTTGTGGCTTGGAGAGCCTGTGAGAGTTCGGATTCTTTCCCCGCTAAACTTTGCTCCAAGGTCTCGCATTTCTTCACGGCCTCTTGAAGCTCTTGCTCAACCTCAATAAATCTAGCCTCGTGCTTCTCACAAAGAGCCTGCTCTGCGGCTGCCTTCTTGTCGGCTTCGGCCACAACCTTGCTAAGAGCCTCAATTTCGGCCATCGCCCCTAGAGAACATTATAAAAATATTTTCGACATGCACACTTATTCATTTGTGCTAAATAAACAAGGTTTCCGCATACCTTGGTTATCCTCCAGCTGTTTCTTCACTCGGCCAAGTTCTCCTTCAGCCCGCTCCAGACTATGCCTCAGTCCGGATACTTCCGCAGCATGAGAGGCGATAGTCACCACAGACACCTGCTTATTAAAAAGAGTGATAGATGTAATAAAATGAGTCTCCTGCGAACATAAATTTGATCCTCTGTCCAGTTCTTCCTTTCACCGAACAGTGTATCAGGGGCTGCTATCTACACTATGACACTGTTCCAAACCTCATACCAACATACCTCAAAGCCTCTTATGAGGCTGATACAGGATTCATACAGTCCACTCTCAGCGGACTAAATCTTCTCAATCACCACACCCATAAGGGCACGGTGTTCGTCAACGATGGAGGCACCCTTCAGCGCCGCTAATAAAGTATCCGACACCTCTGGTTGGATAGAGGTGGCCGGTGGAGCAGACGTACCTCCTCCAGCTGACGGAGGCCGCCTGTCTGACTTTGGGACCTTATGGGTCTCTAGAATCGTGTCCGGATGGGGGCCGGATTCAAGATGACCCCCGTCGTCGACGTCCACGGGAGCTTTATTTCCCGTGTATCCGGCCCCTGAAGTCTGGCCTCCTGGCGCCGCCTTTGCGATCTTTCCCCCCCCTCAATGGCATGGGTCCTTTTGGGACGAAATCTCGATCTCATTCATATGTTTGGAGGAGGGGGCCTTCAGGGGCGTCCCACTCTCCATTGCATCCAAACCCAGCAAATCCTCTGACGAGGATTGTTCGGCGCGGGGCTTCATCGGACTGAAAAAAGTACGGCTTAGATTAGAATGCCATGCCATGACAAGTGTGGACACGTGAATGTGTTCGGATTTTATACTCATGAGTTCACCAGGGGCTCGACCCTGGGATCCCACTTCGGGCTGCTATCGGCGGCGGCGGAGGACTCCTCTTGAAGAGGAGTTTTTCCCCTCTTGGGCGAATCGGCCTCCAAGGATGTGGAGGCCGTCCTTTTCTTTCTTCCCCCCGTGGGGGATTCATCTCTTTCCTCCTCCTCATCCTCTTCAGAGGAAGAATGGGCATTGGAGTCTTCGGATCTTGTGTCCGAAGAGCCATGACAACGGAGGCCGCCCCTGGTATTCTTGGCCTCCTTTTCGGCCTTCTTCTTCGGTGCATTGTAAGGCGCCGGGACCAGCATCTTCATCAGAAGCGGGCCGGCCGGTTCTTCTTGCAGCGGGGCAAGACCGTAGATCCGCCCCACCTTCTTCTCCCAACCCTAAGGATATGCGAATAAAACATATTAATTGTCAACGAACGATCACTTACCGAACTTGCCGGGCGGGATAGTTGGTACCCGCGGTCCTCGGCGGAGTCCGGCCATGATTTGCCGAACTTGAAAAGCACCTTCCAGATATCTTTGTGCGAGGAGCCAAAGAGCTCTAACAAGGTCTAGTGCTTGGCCGGGTCGAACTCCCATAAATTACAAGCCCGATGTTGACAAGGTAGAATCCGGCGAACTAACATCACCTGGACTACATTGACGAGCTTGACGTTTTCTTGTCCTCCATGTCTTGGATGCGCGTCTGGAGCTCTGATAGCTCCTTAGACGAAGCCCAGTTCAGACCCTTCTTGGGACAGGACGTAAGTCGCAGGGGGGCGCCGGATCTGAACTCTGGAGCGGTGGCCCATTCCTTGCCGCGTGGCTCGGTGATATAAAACCACTGCGGCTGCAATCCTTGACGGAATCATTGAAAGCACCTGCTGGCCATGTAACGTTGGGCATCTTGCTCACCATGGCGCCTCCACATTCTGCATGCTCGCCGCTCACTACCTTGGGATTCACATTAAAAACCTTCAGCCATAAGCCGAAGTGCGGTGGGACACGGAGAAAGGCCTCGCACACGATGATGAATGTCGAGATGTTGAGGAAGGAGTTGGGGGATAGATCATGAAAATCAATCCCATAATAATACATGATGCCATGAACAAATGGGTGGATGGGAAACCCTAGCCCGCAGACAAAATGAGGGAGGAATACCACCCTCTCGTGGGGTTATGGGGTGGGGACGATTTGTCCCGCCGTCGGAAGACGATGGCCGATTCTCTTGGCCAAATACCCGGCCCCCCGAAGCTTTTTAATATCCTTCTCCCGGAGGGTAGAGACCATCCACTTGCCTCCTGCTCCGGATCCGGACATTTTTGGGAAACCTTTTTTGGGTGGAGAAGACGAACGCCTGAGCGCTAGGGCTTGAGCAAGAAGGAATGGATGCACAGTGGAAAGAAGGCATGGGTGAAAGAGGGAGTTCTTATCCCCTTATAAAGGTAGTGGAGATCCTGCGCCTTCCCACTTGCCCTTTAAAATCTCTTATTTCCCAAGCGCCACGATTGATGGAGTGGTTAGGTTACCCATGCCCGTATTGATGAGAATCCCGCGATGAGGGGACACGATCTCTACTTCGACAAGACGTGCCGATAAAACCGCCTCGCGATATGTGCGGTGGCTGGTTGTGAAAAATGGTTCGAATAAAGACTGGGCCGTGGCGTGATGTCATACTATAAAAAAGTTGTCAGCAGATTAGATTTGTGGAATATTGTGCTCTCTACGGTGGTATGTGGAATTCGTTTTGCAGAGCCGGACACGATTCTTGTGTTCAAAATATTCTATGGAGTATTCGGAGAAGGAACCCGCCTTGCAATGCCGAAGACAATCTGCGCGACGGACTCATCGTCATTAAAGCATGGTTCAGGGGCTACTGAGGGAGTCCTGGATTAAGGGGTCCTCGGACAGCCGGACTATATACTTTGGCCGGACTCTTGGACTATGAAGATACAAGATTGAAGACTTCATCCCGTGTCCGGATGGGACTCTCGTTTGCGCGGAAGGCAAGCTTGGCAATTCTGATATGTAGATCTCCTTCTCTGTAACCGACTCTGTGTAACCCTAGCCCCTTCCGGTGTCTATATGAACTGGATGGTTTAGTCCATAGGACAAGAACAATCATAATCATAGGCTAGCTTCTAGGGTTTAGCCTCTACGATCTCGTGGTAGATCAACTCTTGTAATACTCATACCATCAAGATCAATCAAGCAGGAAGTAGGGTATTACCTCCATCGAGAGGGCTCGAACCTGGGTAAAACATCGTGTCCCCTGCCTCCTGTTACCATTAGCCTTAGACGCACAGTTCGGGACCCCCTACCCGAGATCCGCCGGTTTTGACACCGACAGTGGTGCTTCAAGTCCATGTATTTCTTCAATAGGTGATAAATTTGAACATCCTCGGCCATAATACCTTTTTCCTTCAGAGATTTCTTTACCTCTTGCATATCTTCAGGGCTGAGATATAAGATACCCCTCTTCTTTGGAGTGGGTTTAATAGGTGTTTCAGGAGGAGTCCAATCATCATAATTCTTGAATATGTTATTCAATAACTCCTGAGCTTGCCCAATAGTTCGTTCCCTGAAAACACAACCAACACAACTATCTAGGAAGTCCCTAGAAGCATGGATTAGTCCATTATAGAAAATATCAAGTATTTCATTTTTCTTAAGAGGATGATCAGGAAAAGCATTAAGCAATTGGAGAAGCCTCCCCTAAGCTTGTGGGAGACTCTCTTCTTCAATTTGCACAAAGTTAAATATTTTCTGCAAGGCGGCTTGTTTCTTATGAGCAGGGAAATATTTTTCAGAGAAGTAATAAATCATATCCTGGGGACTACGCACACAACTAGGAGCAAGAGTATTGTACCAAGATTTAGCATCACCCTTTAATGAGAACGTAAATAACTTGAGAATATAGTAATAACGAATCTTCTCATCATGAGCAAAAAGGGTGGCTATATCATTCAACTTAGTAAGACGTGACACAACAGTTTCAGGTAACCATGGAAAGGATCAGATTCAACCAAAGTAATTAACTCTGGATTGACAGAGAATTCATAATCCTTATCATCAATAAAAATAGGTGAAGTAGCAAACTCAGGATCACATTTCATTTTAGCATTCAGAGATCTTTCATTATACTTGCATAATAATTTCTCTAGATCATCTCTATCCTTACAAGCAAGAATATCTCTAGTTGCCTCCTCACTCATAGTGTGACCTTCCGGTACCTTTGGCAATTCATATCTAGGAGGACTAGTTCTAGTAGGTGTTCCAAGATTTTCATTTTCAAGTTCATCATCTGATTCAACAATATCATGTTGTCTTACTCTAGCAATTTGTTCATCAAGAAATTCACCTAGTGGAACATCATCATCAAGAAGGTACTAGCATCTTCATGAGTAGTATTCATAGCAGAAGTAGTATCATCAATAACTTGCGACATATCAGAATTAATAGCATGTTATGGTGTTGCAAGTTTACTTATAACATAAGGTGAATCTAAAGCGGAGCTGGATGGCAGTTCCTTACCTCCCCTCGTCTTTGAGGGAAAAATCTTAGTCTTAGCATCCTTTAGATTCTTCATAGTGACAATATGATAATAATCCCAAGTGACTCAACAAATATAGCTATGCTCCCCGGCAACGGCGCCAGAAAAAGGTCTTGATAACCCACAAGTATAGGGGATCGCAACAGTTTTCGAGGGTAGAGTATTCAACCCAAATTTATAGACTCGACACAAGGGGAGCCAAAGAATATTTGAAGGTATTAGCAGCTGAGTTGTCAATTCAACCACACCTGGAGATTAATTATATGCAGCAAAGTGATTTGTATCACAGTAATATGATAGTTTTGATGATAGTAGTAGCAGCAACAGTAAAGGTAATAGTGATACCACTGATAATATAGCGGTAACGATAATAGTAGCAACAGTAGCAACTTGACAAGAGCAATATAACATTAATTCGTAGGAATTGGATCGGTGACTTGTTGGATGATATTCATCACGAGACAGTTATAACCTAGGGTGATACGGCACTAGCTCCAGTTCATAAATATAATGTAGGCATGTATTCCATAAATAGTCATACATGCTTATGGAAAGAACTTGCATGACATCTTTTGTCCTATCCTCCCGTGGAAGCGGGGTCCTGTTGGAAACTAAGGGATATTAAGGCCTCCTTTTAATAGAGAACCAGAACAAAGCATTAGCACACAGTGAATACATGAACTCCTCAAACTAGGGTCATCACCGGGAGTGGTCCGGCTGTTGTCAGTTCGGGGTTGCCGAATCATAACACGTAGTAGGTGACTATAACTTGCAAGAACAGATCTAGAACATGGATATAATGGTGATAACATAAACGGTTCATATCTGAAATCATGCCACCCGGGCCTAGGGCTGGGCGTTCGGTTCCCCCGAACCGATCGATGCGGTTCCTCGGTCTTTGTAAAATTTCGGTTCTGACAAATCAGTGACCGATCGGTCAACAAGAAATCATCGAACTGAGGTTCCGGTGCACTGAGTAATTGCTTCGGTCATCGGTTCTGACCGAACACTACCGAAAATTTATAGTAGTACTAGTAGGTATCTCTGCTGTGCGTTCAGTATACTGACAAATGTCAGTACTTAGTACCTATAGGCTGTAGGGACCAAGCACTGTAGGCTATAGCACTGCATGCTAGTCTAGTCTCCTCGGCCAACTCATTTAGTACTGTAGGATCCCATATCATAATTTGAGATAGAGAAAATAAATCATGAATAAAAGGATCAAGACAAGGGACTTGCACTTGCAGCAGCGTCATGCGGGCGTGCTGTTCAACAGGATGGTGGTGCGACGACCAACCCCCGCCAGCGAGACTGCCTCGCTAGGTGTGCATCCATGCGTGGGTCAGGTTCACGATGCGTTCACGGGATTAGGACTAGCGCAGTTAGTGGTTATGAGCTTGTGGTAACGAGGAAATCAAGAAACAGTAGTTCGGTCAGGCATATGGCCGGGACTCTTTTTTGTCGGTGTTTGGTCAGTACGGTTGACCGAGGGTTAAATCCGAATTCACCGAACCAATTTTGGTTTTCCAAACAGGCAGACCGATCTTACGACCAAAGTTTTCGGTTTCGGTGTGTTCGGCTTCGGTGTCGGTTATTTTGGTTCGGGAAATCGGTTTTCGGGTTATATGCCCACCCCTACCCGGGCCCAAAGTGACAAGCATTAAGCATGTCAAAGTCATAGCAACATCAATCTCAGAACATAGTGGATACTATGGATCAGGCCCTAACAAAACTAACTCTATTACATGATGAATCTCATCCAACTACTCACGACCAGCGAGCCTACAAAGGGATTACTCACTCCCGGTGGGGATCATCATGGAATTGGCGATGGAGATGTGTTGGTGATGACGAAGATCAAATATCCCCTTCTCCGGAGCCCCAAACGGACTCCAGATCTGGCCTCCCGATGAAGAACAGGAGACGACGGCGACTCCGTCTCGTGAAACGCGATAATTCTTTCTTCCTGATTTTTTCTAGAATAATGTGATTTTATATCGTCGGTTTCAGGGTCAGTGGGGCCACCAGGTGGGGACAACCCACTTGGGCGTGTCTGGGGGGCAGGCGCACCCTGGTGGGTTGTGCCCACCCAGGTGCCCCCCTCATGTGGCTCTTGGCTCAGAAATTCTCTTTATTGACAATCCTCGCAAAGTTTTGTTCCATTCCGAGAACTTTTATTTTTGCACCAAAACAACATCATGGTAGTTCTGCTGAAAACAACGTTAGTCCGGGGATAGTTTCATTCAGATCATGCAAATTAGAGTCCAAAACAAGAGGAAAAAACGTTAGGAAAAGTAGATACGTTGGAGACGTATCACGCTCCTATTATTTTCTTTTTTAGCCAAGCTAGCATTATATTTAAGCGTAGTATGTGCTTGCATCATTGAATATCAATATGTGGTTATTTCTGTCAATGCCATGCTAGAGTTTCATTCTTGGATTAAATTAATCAGAAAATTGCCTATTTACTCAATAATCCAAAACCCTAATGTGTATAGGAATTTTTCGGCAAGTGGCCTTGGCACTGAATTGAAACCAGATAAGTTTACCAGCACGTACTTTAAGCGTTTGCAGACTAATACCACTTTATGGCCGATGGCTATGATTGTGTTCTATGTCACCAGTGTATCTTCCACACGAACGATTGCTCCTAAACAGGAGAAGGCGTTCAGGGAGGCCACCGTCATATTTCTCTGAGTAGTTCTTAGCGTGATCAGAGATAAGTTGGTTGATGTATATTTACATGGGAGGCGCTCGAATCTAAATTTGGGGCCACCGATGCTGGGAGTGAGATGTATATTATAGAGCAGTTCCACGATCACAAGATGGTTGAAAACTGTCCTGTATTGGAGCTGGCTCATGAGATAATATGCATCATTAAGAAGCTTGAGATTCTTAAGTGCGATTTGCCAGGCATTTATGGTGCCTGCTCCCTAAAATGCTTCGAATGGGTATGAAAAGAATGGTCACACTGGTATGCATTGGTGCTATACAAACGACTTTTAGCCCCTTTCCTCGACGGCATTTGGAACCATCGCCATGTGAGTGTGGGCGATTGGGGGTCCTTCCTAAGGATGGCAATTTTACCCACGGGTACGGGTACCCGTGGGTATCGTACCCGCATGGGTAGGGTATGGGTACACTTTTATACCCACAGGTAGTACCCATATCCTACCCATTAAGTCATGGGTAGGGTATGGGTATAGTCTTGTACCCACGAGTATACCCATACCCTACCTGTTGGTGAACTAATGTTAAGTTGTCCTCAATTAGTCATTAATTTATCATGTGAGTCATCTACTCCTATTGACTTAAGAGTATGTTGTGATTTCTAAATTTTGATATTGGTCAATTACTCATCTACATGTTATTGAGCTGACATAATTGGTTTTTTGTCAATTGTGCTATTAATGAGCGTAAAATTGTGAACAACTTGTGTAGTATTTGGTCTACCCGCTGGGTACCCAACGGGTACGGGTACCCGTCGGGTATGGGTATGGGTAAAGTTTCATGCCCATGGGTACGGGTATGGGTAGAATTTTGTGCCCACTGACTATACGGGTATGGGTATGGTATTGCTCTACCCTGCCCATACCCTACCCATTGCCATCCTTAGTCCTTCCCACACGACCCAGAAACCGTCGGGTATATGGAGCAATGATCCAGAGGCCTTGCAAAATGTAATCATGTGCGATGCAACACACACTAAATTCTTTCGCACATGTGGTATCAGTGATTAAATGTTTCTAATGACGCAGTGAAACCAAATGATGTGTCGTAATGAACCATTTGGGAAACATTATGTAAGGCACACGGACCAACATATGAACTATGTGCGATATGTGCCCCATCGCATAGAGTTTTCTGTGGAACCCGTCTGCCATGCAAGACTCCATCGCACACGTTTCCCAACAACTACCGTCTGCGATAATGTTCTATCACAAACGGTTCAGGAGCCCCTTCACACACATACAAGTGTTGCAGACCGTTTGTGATTTGTTGTGTATCACCAACGGTTGCAAAAAGAGTGACGTGTGCTTTTCGTTTGGGATCCCACACATTTCCTGAAAAATTACGACTAGGATTGTATTGTACATTGTGCACGGTTTACTCCGAGCTCTCGTGTGCGATAAGCGATATCACAAACGGTTCTAGAGACCCTACGCACACGTAGTAGCGCTGCGAATCATTTGTGATCTGCTGTTTATCACTAATGGTTCTGCTACAATTGACGTATGCATTTCGATGTGGATCACACACACTCATTTTGAATCGTGTGCGGAGAAATTGCCAGGTTAAAACAAAAATATCCCATTTTGAATCGGCATGCTAAAAGCAAATTCGCCACAATATTCAATTGAACAAATAAAAAAATATCCCATTTTGAATCAGCACACATAAAGCAAATTCGCCACAATATTCAATTGAACAAATAAACAAAAATATCCATTTTGAATCGGCACGCAAAAAGCAAATTCGCCACAATATTCAATTGAACAAATAGAGTCCACAGGAAGAACATTCATCAGATTTCGCAACAATTGCAATTGAACATATGGTATTTAAATTCCAATGATTTGTCCAGACATATATGCATTACATAATTAATCATAGTGTATTAAATACGAAGACCTCATCAGATGGAAAATGATGGATCCATGCGTATAGTTTAGTGGCTAACTCTTACTCAATGTTTCAGGAGAACACATGCTGAAATCTTCATTATCACCAGTGGGATTGATGCAGTGATTCAGGAAGAAGTCGCTGATAAATCTCCGAACAATCAGCAATTCACAAGGCGGGAGTGGTTCAGGGGTCCTCAGTTCTAAGATGAGCTGCAGTATTTTTAAGATCAGAATGTGCCGTATGAGTGGAGTAGAAGATATTAATTAAGATAGACTTACTGGTACTAATTCGCGAGGATTGTCACAACTATCAGCAGATTTTCAGATCGAGATCATGTGTCTGCAAACATAGTATCCACAAAAAGGTTGGTCCCTTCTGATTTCTAAGGACACTGAATTTTTTTGTACATAATTAGTCATGTATTTGTCCTGTTTGGAACAACCTAACCGGTGTTAGATGTATTATTTTTTCTTTGGACAAAATAGAAAGAGGTTTATTTAGAAGCTTGAACATTTTACTAGCATAAGAAAAGGTATTTGCAGACTATTGGATAAATTTTCCAAAAATAATGGATTTCGGTGTGTTACTGGAGAAACGATCACATGCTGCAGAGGTAGTTCCCTCTTGAACAGGTTTCCTGATTTAGTTTTCCACAATGTGAGCACACTGCAAATGAAGATGAATTTTGACAGCATCGATTATTGAACCAGATATGAATGCAAATTAATTTCAACGTCATAGAATTGAATACCTATCAATGAATTGCTGAAGATGCGTCAGATCCTGAGCGTTTGTTGATTCTCTGAGAGAATCGATGTAGTAAACTGTTTTCTTGTTTGGAACAATGCAATATCCAGTGATTGCTACATATTAAGAAAGCCATGGACTTACGAATTATGTCGAAATTTGAATGACAATCAGTGTATGCGTGGTTGTTTACTTGACTTACCGTTCATGATATGGCCAGAGAAATGATTCTGCATGAGACATGTTTTTGAAGAGACGGATGACCATGTTAACGGCCAAGTCCCATAGGTCCTTAATGTTGTGCCATTTTCTAATGCAGGATCTATGAAATAGACACTCTCCCTTTTTCTTCTCTGCGCATTCAATCCCCTGTGAGGGATAAAATGCAGTTAGTTGTTTATCATCTGCAGCCTTATATGGAGAAGTTGATCAGAGTTTGTTAAGTACTTACCAAATCAGGCATCTAACAAGAGTGGCATCAAGCTCGTTGAAGTTGAAGAAGAGATGTAAGTCCTCGAAACTCACATTGATGGAACCAGCATCGTGTCGGAAATGACCTCTGTTTAAGTGGACTAGCAAACCATGATGACCTGCACACATTTGATCCATGCAATATTCATATAACTCGCGGCAACTGGAGTTGCACTCATCAAATATTCACCAACAAGAAATGGCTGGCCATGGACGTAATTGCGTGCTTAAAGTATGTCTGCTTTACTTTTAGCAAGCAACAAATCTACTTCTTCACCATCCATGCCGTCAGAAACAATATTACTCCCTGATTCGAACAACCTGCGGATAATTTGGTTCTGGGCGATGAGTGCTTTAAGTAAGAGGAAATCATTCTCTTTCCTCTTCACTCTCCTGCCACGCTTCCTCAGGGGTGTAGCCTTTTTGGCCACTTCCTTCTTGGTACTTGAAGCATTTCTGGCAGAACGTCTGGTTTGCTGCAAGGTAGACTGCCGAGCAGATGGTGAAGCTTCGATGAACTGCTTAGTAGACGGTTTATCTATGTCGGGCCGCTGAGCTGGCGGTGCTGCTGTGATGGACTGCTGGGCTGTAGGAGCAGAGGCATTGGACTGCTGACCATGCGTTGAACCTATGTCGGGTTTCTGTGCAGGTGGTGCCAACTTGTCATTGTGCTGAGGAGGCTGTGCCAACACGTTGGTTTGCAGAGTAGGAAGTGCTGACGAATTGGTATGTTGATCACATGACTGCGGACAGACGGACTGATGAGCAGTCGGTTCTAGACATACAGACTTGTAACGCCCCGGAACCGATGCGCCAGGTGTCTTCCAGCTATTCGCCTTCATTGCCATGTCATTGCTTGCGTGTTGCATTTTGCCATGTCATCATTTGCATTTCATCTACATGTTTTTCAAAACTTGCGTCCATTCGGGTTCCCCCGATTCTCTCCATTGTCCGTTCTGAGCCCAACCACACTCGCACGCACCCACGGCACCCCTCTTACCTTGTTTTGTGAGCCACCGAAAAAACATTCTCGGAATGGGCCGATAATTGACGAGTGGCCTTAGTATATCACCGGTAGACCTCCCGTCAAATTTCGTTCCGTTTGGAGGTCGTTTGATGCCCCAACGGTTAACCAAGTTAACCGAAAGCCCCTTTTGTCTTGCAGCCGAACACCCCTCAAAATCAGCCCACTAACCCAGCAAAACCCCCTCCATGCTCTCTGTCGTTGGATCACGATCGTGTGGGCGAATACCGCACCTCATTTGGACACTCGTAGCTCCCTATGCCTATATAAACACAACCTCCCCCGAAATTCACGGATGAAGCCACCCCTAACCCGTCGCCTCCGTGCCCAATCATCGCCTGCCACGGATGTGTCCACCCCGCCGGACGTGTCCACCCCGCGCCGGACACATCCAGCGCCGCCGCCCGTGCCCAATCATGGCCTGCCACGTTGCCCCTGCCTCGTCCAACTCCGCCGCGGCCCGCCAGGCCCACGGGAGCCCGCCCGGCCGCCCCAGCCCGATATCGCGCCCCGCGCTGCTCGCTCAAGGCCGCTGCAGGAGCGCGCAGCCCGCCACCTCGCCGACGACCGCCGCTGGCGCGCCGAGCCGCGCCCTCGCCTCTCTGCCCACCGCCTCGTTCGGCGATCCCCGATGGCCTCCCAGATCCGGTCTTTGCCTGCCCGCCGTCCCATGCCTCGCCCGTCGCCCCGCCCCGCCGCCTCAATCCTCGCCGTCACCGCCCCTGGAGGACCACCGCCGCTAGGATCAGGAGGATCCTGAGCCCCGGCCTCGCCGCCCCTGCCATCTCCGGCCGCCCCCTTGCCGAGCTCGCCGGCCGCCTGCCGTGGCCCCGCCCAGCACCGCCCTGCTCCCTCCTCACCGCGCCGCCCTCGCCGACCTCCTCCTCGGCTCGCCGCAGCCGAGCTCGCCCGAGCTCTAATCCGGCCGGATCCGAAGGAGGTGGACCAGATCCACCAAGTCGCCAATCCAAACACCTCCCCCACTGTAACGCCCCGGATTCGATGCGCCAGGTGTTTGCCAGTTATTCACTGTCATTGCCATGTCATTTGCTTGCGTGTTGCATATTGTCATGTCATCATGTGCATCTCTTTGTGCATACGTGTTCGTTTCATGCATCCGAGCATTTTCCCCATTGTTCGTTTTGCAATCCGGCACTCCTATGTTCCCCGGCATCCCCCTTTTGTCTCTCGTTGTGCGCGGGTGTTAAACATTCTCGGAATGGACCGAGGTTTGTCAAGCGTCCTTGGTATAGCACCGGTAGACCGCCTGTCAAGTTTTGTGCCATTTGGAGGTCGTTTGGTACTCCAACGGTTAACCGGATAACCGTAAAAGCCTCTTTTGTGTGCAGCCCAACACCCCTTTAAAAGTTGCCCAAAACCCATCTAAGTCACCTCCATGTTCTCGGTCGTTCGATCACGATCGTGTGTGCGAAAACCGCACCTCATTCGGACTCTCCTAGCTCCCTCTACCTATATAAACACCACCCCCTCCAAAAATCCCGGTCTAACCCTAGATCAAACCTCCCTCTCGCCCGCCGGACGTGTCCACCGCCGACAGCCACGTCGCTTCGACCAATGGCGTCGCACCACGTCACCCCGCCGCCACTCTCCTCCAACCGCCGACCGCCACCTCACCCTCTCTCTCCGCCCTCCACCGCGCGGCCCGCGGGACCCGGATCGGGCCCGCGCAAGCCAGCATTGCCCGGCGTCCACCCGTTCGGCCAGCGCCGCCAAGCCTCCCGGCGCGCCCGGGCTCGCCGCGCCCTCCACCGCAGATTCGCTGGGCGAAGCGCCGCTTCGAAGTCATTGTCGCGCGCACCTGCTGCACCGCCGCCGGCGCCGCGCCCGCCAACGCCGCCCGGCCATCTGCGGGCTCCACCGCCCGCCGTCCTCGTCGCCCGCCCGCGCTCGCTCCCTCGCGCCCGCGCCGCCGCCCACTCACCAGCCTTCCCCGGCCTCCTCCGGCTAAATCCGGGCCGGAGCCGCCCGGATCCGATCGCCCTCGTCCGCCCCGGCCTCGTCTTCCTCCTCTCTGGCCCTTTGCCGGCGAGGGTCCTGCGAACTCCGATGTGCCTCCGGAACCGCGTCCCAGATCCAGTCCACGAGGTTGACCCCCGAGTTTTCCCCAAGTCCCGTGTTTTTCACATTATCATGCCATGTTCATCGCATCATAACTTGCTGCATACTGCTCCATTTCGTGCGTGTAATATGTCAAATTGTTCGCCTCGACGAGTACTTCATTTCATTCCATTGCGTCATGTTCATTTGTGTCCATCTTGATGCCCGAATCATCATTGCAAGAGTGCTATATGATGTTAACCTGCTGAAACTGTTATAACATGCTCATTTGTCATTTTTGCCATGTTTGATGTGTGCATCCTATGAGCATGAGCTCTACATGAGTTTTGAACTATGTCATATCATCTTTGCAGTGGTGCCATCCATGTATTTTTGTGAGTTGCATGCTGAGTGCATCAAGCTTGTTAAGGAGGGTACTTGCTGTTACTGTTTTGCTAGGCTGAATCTATTATTTTGTGATGCTATGTAAACCTGCTGCTACAAGTCATTTAATGCATAATCTGGAGATGTTCACTAAGGATGATTTGTTATACATGTCATGCTCTATCCATTCATGCCCCTGGTTGCATTTATAGCCTGCTGTAACTTCTTGTTATCTTGCTCCAAAGTTGCTAAATAATGTTGCTGTCAGCCTGTTAACATGAAGTTCAGTGTTGCCATGTGTTCTGGTAGTGATCCATGAACCCTATGAACTTGCTCTTGCCATGCTTAGCTCCACAAACATGTATTAATACTGTTGGTTGCCTTGATATGCCATGTATTGCTTTGTGGTGAGTGGTTCAAGCTCACCAACATGCCTACTTATTGTTGTTCCTGCCATGTATGAATCTGTCATATAACTTGCCATGTTTACATGGGTGCCATCATATTTTCTGTGCCCTTTTGGCTCATGGTCAGTCAGGGACATTTGTTCTATGCTATTAGTAGATTTATGCCATGCCTTTGTTTGCCATGATAAGTTCCCGTAACATGTTGTTTGATAGCTCTAAACATTGCAACCTGATGTTAATTCTGCAAAGCCTGTAAACTGTTATTATTTGCAATCTTGCCATGTCCTTTTGAGCATTTTCTAGTGATTTCTGGAGATAGCTCAGTGTCCTTGTTTTGTCATGCTTTAGCTGTACTTCATGCCCATGCCTTTTTGTATTATGTTGGAGTGTTGTAGCTTATTGTTTTGATGCTTGCTAGATGCCTAGTTGTTGTTTTGGACAGCTTGTCCTTTAAACTTGTATAGAGTGTGTGTTGAACCGTTGCTGCGTTTTGAGTGTGCTATATATGAAACTTGCTTGATTTTCCATGTAGTTTCCTATTATCATGTTGCATCCTTGTTTTGAGGTGTTTGCTTGATGTTTGGGTGCATTTTGAATCAATGCCATGCTTAACTTGTTTTGCTCATATCTTCTAGGCCGTAGCTCCAAATCTAATGAACTTTATATGTAACTTGACTAGAATCTCGTGTAAATCATCTTGGTGCATCTTAACTTGCTGTTTAACAACTTTAACTTAAGGTTTATTCAGATCTGGACCAATTTCGAAATTTGCATATGAGGACTTACCGGAATTGTTATATGTTGTTTCCGGCCTCATTTAAACTTGCCTTGATGTGGGGTTCTTGTTTGCATCATCTCTTGCCATGAGTAGCCTCATCTAGCTTTCTCATGCATCATGCTTGGGTGTGCATCATGCCTTGTCTATGTGTGGTGTGTTTACTATGTTGTGTGCTTCTTCTCGATAGTTCCTGTTTCATTGCGATCGCGAGGATTCGTTCGTCTACGCTTGGTTCGTCTTCGTGGTTTCATCTTCTTCATGGACTCGTTCTTCTTCCTTGCAGTATTTCAGGCAAGATGACCGTCACCCTGGATCTCACTACTATCATTGCTATGCTAGTTGCTTCGTTCTATCGCTATGTTGCGTTACCTATCATTTGTTCTTCAAGCCTCCCAAATTGCCATGAACCTCTAACCTTTGACACCCTTCCTAGCAAACTGTTGTTTAGCTATGTTACCGCTTTGCTCAGCCCCTCTTATAGCGTTGTTAGTTGCAGGTGAAGTCGAAGATTGCTCCATGGTGGACAGGATTATGCTGGGATATCACAATATCTCTTATATTATTAATGCATCTATATATTTGGTAAAGGGTGGAAAGCTCGACCTTATGCCTGGTGTTTTGTTCCACTCTTGCCGCCCTAGTTTCCGTCATACCGGTGTTATGTTCCCGGATTTTGCGTTCCTAACGCGGTCGGGTGATTTATGGGACCCCCTCGACAGTTCGCTTTGAATAAAACTCCTCCAGCAAGGCCCAACCTTGGTTTTACCATTTGCCTCACCACCACCTACTTTTCCCTTGGGAGTCGCTCTCTCGAGGGTCATCTTTATTCAGCCCCCCAGGCCAATGCTTGTCTAAGTGTTGGTCCGAACTAGAGCCCTTTGCAGCGCCCCCTCAAGGAAACTTGAGGTCTGGTTTTAGTTGTACGGATTGCTCATCCGGTGTTGCCCTGAGAACGAGATATGTGCAGCTCCTATCGGGATGTCGGCGCATCGGGCGGTCTTGCTGGTCTTGTTTTACCATTGTCGAAATGTCTTGTAAACCGGGATTCCGAGACCGGGTCTTCCTGGGAGAAGGTATATCCTCCGCTGATCGCGAGAGCTTATCATGGGCTAAGTTGGGACACCCCTGCAGGGTATAAACTTTCAAAAGTCGTGCCCGCGGTTATGTGGAAAATGGGAATTTGTTAATGTCCGGTTGAAGATAACTTGACACCAGATCCGAATTAAAACGCATCAACCGCGTGTGTAGCCTTGATGGTCTCTTTTCGGTGGAGTCCGGGAAGTGAACACGGTTTCTGTGTTATGATTGACATAAGTAGGAGTTCAGGATCACCTCTTGATCATTACTAGCTTCATGATCGTTCCTTTGCTTCTCTTCTCGCTCTTATTTGCGTATGTTAGCCACCATACTTGCTTAGCCGCTGCTGCAATGTCACCACTTTACCCCTTCCTTTCCCATTAAGCTTTGCTTGTCTTGATACCCATGGTAATGGGATTGTTGAGTCCTCGTGGCTCACAGATTACTACAACAACAGTTGCAGGTACAGGTTATGCGATGATCATGACGCGAGAGCGATGTTTGCTTGTTTTGGAGTTCTTCTTCTGCTTATTCTTCGATCAGGGGATAGGTTCCAGGTCGGCAGCCTCGGCTAGTAGGGTGGATGTCGTTTGAGCTTCTGTTTGTGTTTCATCCGTAGTCGGACGTTGATCTTATGGATGATGTATTGTTGTATTCGTGTGGCATTGTATGCCTCTTGTATGTATCCCCATCTATTTATGTAATGTTGATGTAATGATATCCACCTTGCAAAAGCGTTTCAATATGCGGGTCTATCCTTGGTCGGACCTTCGTGTTCCTTTTGGATAGGGTCGCATATTGGGTGTGACACCCACGCCCGGATCTCTCCGTCCCGGAACGTCCCCGTCCAGTTTTTCGCGAGGGTAAAATTCTTCCAAGTACCTAATTTTCAGCGTTGTGGTGCCCTGATCAACATTCCATAACTCCCTGATCGTAGGTCCGTTTTGCATGCATAAGATATAAATATGTTCACTGTGAGATGCTCTTCATTTCATTCCACCGTGCCATGCCTGTTTGTTTTCATCTTGATTCTATAATCATAGTTGCAAGAGTGCTATATGATGTTAACCTGCTGAGACTGTTATAACTTGCTGTTTTGTCATTTTCGTTGCATTTTGTGTGTGCATCCTTTGAGCATGATGTCTACATGAGTTTTGAGCTACATCATTCAATCTTTACAGTGGTGTAATCCATGTATTTTTTTGAGTCTTGTAGTGACTGCATCAAGCTCGTGAAGTAGGGTACTTGTTACTGTTTTGCTAGGCTGAAACTGCTATATCAGGTTTCTATGTTCGATTGATGCTACCATCCATTATAGGCATAATCTGGAGATGTTCACTACGTATGTTTTGTTATATATGTTATGCTGTATCCATCCATGCCCTTGTTTGAATTTATAGCCTGATGTAGCTTGTCGTTATCATGCTCCAAATTTGCTAAATAGTGTTGCTGTCAGCCTGTTAACGTGAAGTTCAGTTTTGCCATGTGCTTTGCTAGTGATCCATGCACCCTATAAACTTGCTATTCCCATTATTAGCTTCATAAATATGTCATCTTTCTGTTGTTCACCTTGTCATGCCATGAAATGGTCTGTGGTAAGCTGTACAAGCTCACCAACATGCCTACTTAATGTTGTTTCTGCCATGTACTGTTATTTTCAGTATCTGAATCTGTCAAATCATTTGCCATGTTTGCATGGATGCTACCATCTTTTCTGTTGATCTTTGGAAAATTTAGTAAGGGAGTATTGTTAATTGCTTGTAGTACTAGCTTGCTGTAACTTGTATTTTGCTAGCTCTAAACATTGCAACCTGATGTTATTTCTGTCATGTCCAGTGAATTTCTGCTAAGTCTGTGAAACTGTTATTATTTGCAATCTTGCCTTGTCATTTTGAGCATGTTATATTGTTTTCTGGAGTTAGCTCAGTGCCCATGTTTTGTCATGCTTACCTTTAGATCATGTCCATGACTTTTTTTCATGTTGAGGTGTTGTAGCATATTGTTTTGATGCTTGCTAGATGCCTAGTTGATGTATTGGACAGCTTGTCCTTTAAACTTGTTTCATGTGTATGTGTTGAACCGTTGCTCCGTTTTGCGTGTGCTATATATGAAACTTGCTTAGTTTTGCATGTAGTTTCATGTTACCTTGTTGCATCCATGTTTTGTGTGTGTTTGCTTGACGTTTGTATACATTTTGCATCAATGCCATGCTTAACTTGTTTTGCTCATATCTTCTAGGCCGTAGCTCCGAACTAAATGAACTTTATATGTAACTTGACTAGAATTTCGTGTAGATCATCTTGGTGCATCTTAACTTGCTGTTTAACAACTTGAACATAAGGTTTATTCAGATCTGGACCAATTTCGAAATTTGCATATGAGGACTTACGGGATTTGTTATATGTTGTTTCCGGCCTCATTTAAACTTGCTTTGATGTGTTATTCTTGTATGCATCATATCTTGCCATGGGTAGCGTCATATAGCCTTTGTCATGCATCATGCTTGGTTGTGCATCTTGTCATGTTTATGTGTTGTGTGTTTACCTTGTTGTTTGCTTCTTTCTAGGTTGTGCTCCTTCTCGATAGTTCCAATTTCGTTGCGATTGTGAGGATTCGTTCGACTATGCTTGGTTCGTCTTCGTCCGTTCATCTTCTTCATGGACTCGTTCTTCTTCCTTGCGGGATTTCAGGCAAGATGACCGCTACCCTGGATCTCACTACTATCATTGCTATGCTAGTTGCTTCATTCTATCGCTATGCCGCGCTGCCTATCTCTTGTTGATCAAGCCTCCGAAACTGCCATGTCAACCTCTAACCTTTGTCACCCTTCCGAGCAAACTGTTGTTTGGCTATGTTACCGCTTTGCTCAGCCCCACTTATAGCATTGTTAGTTGCAGGTGAATTGAAGATTGCTCCATGATGGACAAGATTAAGTTGGGATATCACAATATATCTATATACTTGGTAAAGGGTCGAAGGGTCGGCCTTATGACTGGTGTTTTGTCCCACTCTTGCCGCCCTAGTTTCCGTCATACCGGTGTTATGTTCCTTGATTTTGCGTTTCGTATGCGGTTGGGTGATTTATGGGACCCCCTTGACAGTTCGCTTTAAATAAAACTCCTCCAGCAAGGCCCAACCTTGGTTTTACCATTTGCCACCTAAGCCTTTTTCCCTTGGGTTTTCGGAGCCCTAGGGTCATCTTTATTTACCCCCCCCCCCGGGCCAGTGCTCCTCCGAGTGTTGGTCCAACCTGGGCAATGTCCGGCGCCCCTGATACGTCCATTTTGCATCATGCTTTTATATCAATATTTATTGCATTATGGGCTGTTATTACACATTATATATCATTAATTATGTCTATTCTCTCTTATTTTACAAGGTTTACCATGAAGAGGGGAATGCCTAGCAATGGAATTTGGCCGAAAAGGAGCAAACGTTGGAAACCTATTCTGCACAACTCCAAAAGTCCTGAAACTCCACGAAACAACTTTTTGGATTTAATAAGAATTTATGAGCAAAAGAAATAGGCCAAGGGGCCCACACCCTGTCCAGGAGATAGGAGGGCGCCCCCCTCCCCCCCCTGTAGGGCGCGGCCCCTATCTCCTGGGCCCCCAGGTGGGCCTCCGGCGTCCATCTTCTGCTATATCATCACTTTTCCCCTGGAAAAAATCGTGGGCAAGCTTATGGGACGAAACTCTGCCTCCACGAGGCAGAACCTTGGCGAAATCAATCTACGGCTCTGGCGGAGATGTTCTGCCGGGGACACTTCCCTCCGGGAGGGGGAAATCATCACCAACGTCATCACCAACGATCATCTCATCGAGAGGGGGTCAATCTCCATCAACATCTTCACCAGCACCATCTCCTCTCAAAACCCTAGTTAATCTCTTGTATCTAATCTTGTATCAAAACCACAAATTGGTACCTGTGGGTTGCTAGTAGTGTTGATTACTCCTTGTAATTGATGCTATTTGGTTTACTTGGTGGAAGATCATATGTTCAGATTCTTTATGCATATTATTACCCCTCTGATTATGAACATGAATATGCTTTGTGAGTAGTTATGTTTGTTCCTGAGGACATGGGTGAAGTATTGCTATTAGTAGTCATGTGAATTTGTTATTCGTTCGATATTTTGATGAGATGTATGTTGTCTTTCCTCTAGTGGTGTTATGTGAACGTCGACTACATGACACTTCACCATTGTTTGGACCTAGATGAAGGCATGGGGAAGTAATAAGTAGATGATGGGTTGCTAGAGTGACAAAAGCTTAAACCCTAGTTTATGCGTTGCTTTGTTAGGGGTTGATATGGACCCATATGTTTAATGATGTGGTTAGGTTTACCTTAATACTCCTTTTTGTAGTTGTGGATGCTTGGAATAGGGGTTAATCATAAGTGGGATTCTTTTCCATGTTAGGTCAGTACCCAAGTGCCGGTCCACCCACATATCAAATTATCAAAGTACCGAACGCGAATCTTATGAACGTGATGAAAACTAGCTTGACGATAATTCCCAATGTGTCCTCGGGAGCTCCTTCTTCATTATTAGAATTTGTCCAGGCTTATCCTTTGCTACCTAAAGGATTTGGCTACCTTGCTGCACTTTATTTACTTTGTGCTCGTTACTATTTATCTTATCACAAAACTATCTATTACCTACTATTTCAGTGCTTGCAGAGAAAACCTTACTGAAAACCGCTTATCATTTCCTTCTGCTCCTCGTTGGGTTTGACACTCTTACTTATCAGAAGGACTATGATAGATCCCCTATACTTGTGGGTCATCAAGACTCTTTTCTGGCGCCGTTGCCGAGGAGCGTAGTGCTCTTGGTGAGTGGAACTTGGTAAGGAAACATTTATATAGTGTGCTTAAATTTTCTCTTATTTGTCACTATGGAAACTAATCCTTTGAGGGGCTTGTTTGGGGTATCTTCACCCCAACCAAAAGAGCAAAGAGATGCTCCTCAACCTACTGAACCTTATGAAAATATTCACTTTGAGATTCCTTCGGGTATGACAGAAAAACTGCTAGCTAATCCTTTTGCAGGATACGGAACATTGCATCCCGATTTACACCTTATCTTTGTGGATGAAGTTTGTGGATTATTTAAGCTTGCAGGTATTCCCGATGATGTTGTCAAAAGGAAGGTCTTTCATTTATCTTTGAAGGGATATGCAATGACATGGTATAGGCTATGTGATGATACGAGATCTTGGAATTATAAGCGATTGAAGTTGGAATTTCACCAGAAGTTCTATCCTATGCATCTTGTTCATCGTGATCGTAATTACATATATAATTTCTGGCCTCGCGAAGGAGAAAGCATCGCTCAAGCTTGGGGGAGGCTTAAGTCAATGTTATACTCATGCCCCAATCATGAGCTCTCTCGGTAAATGATTATACATAATTTTTATGCTCGACTTTCTCTTGATAATCGCAACCTGCTCGATACTTCCTGTGTTGGTTCCTATATGCTGAAGACTATTGATTTCAAATGGGACTTATTGGAAAGAATTAAACACAACTCTGAAGATTGGGGTTCCGACGATGGTAAGGAGTCAGGTATGACACCTAAGTTCGATTGTGTTAAATCTTTTATGGATACCAATGCTTTCCGTGGATTTAGCTCTAAGTGTGGACTTGACTCTGAGATAGTAGCTACTTTTTGTGAAACTTTTGCTACTCACGTTGATCTCCCTAAAGTGAAGTGGTTTAAATATAATCCTCCTGTTGAAGTGAAAGTAGTTGCACCTATTACAGTCAAAGAAAAGACCATTACATATAGTGATCCTATTATTCCTAGTGCTTATGTTGAAAAACCTCCTTTTCCTGTTAGGATAAAAGATCATGTTAAAGCTTCGACTGTTGTTCGTAAGAGTAATACTAGGACTTATACACCTCCTGAGCAAATTAATGTTGAACCCGGTATTGCTATGATTAAAGATCTCTTGGATGAGGACTTAGACGGGTATGTTATCTCTTTCTTGGGTGAAACTGCTAATATTGGTAGACCCGATACTAAGACACGTAGACCTGTTGTAGGCACACCTATTATTTCTGTTAAAATAGGAGATCATTGTTATCATGGCTTATGTGATATGGGTGCTAGTGCTAGTGTGATACCTTATGATCTTTATAAAGAAATTATGCACTATATTTCACCTGTTGAATTAGAAGACATTGATGTTACTATTAAGCTTGCTAATAGGGACACCATTAAATCTATTGGGATTGTTAAAGATGTTGAAGTCTTGTGTGGGAAGATTAAATACCCTGCTGATTTTCTTGTTCTCGCTTCCCCACAAGATGATTTTTTCCCTATTATTTTTGGCAGACCCTTCTTGAATACTGCTAGTGCTAAGATTAATTGTAAAAGGAAGGTCATCACTGTTGGCATAGATGGTATGTCTCATGAGTTCAATTTTGCTAAGTTTAGTAGACAACCTCGTGAAAGAGAGCCACCTAGTAAGGATGAGATTATTGGCCTTGCTTCCATTGCTGTTCCTCCAACTGATCTGTTAGAACAATATTTGCTAGACCATGAAAAGGATATGTTTATGCAGGAAAGGGAAGAAATAGATGAAGTGTTCCTTAAACAAGAACCTATGCTAAAACATAACCTTCCCATTGAAATTCTTGGGGATCCTCCTCCACCCAAGGGTGATGCCGTGTTTGAACTCAAACCCTTACCTGATAATCTTAAGTATGCTTATCTTGATGAAAAAGAAATATATCCTGTTATTATTTGTGCTAACCTTTCAGAGAAAGAAGACGAAAGATTATTGAAAACTCTGAAGAAGCCAGAGCTTCTATTGGATATACTCTGGATGATCTTAAGGGCATTAGTCCCACATTATGCCAACACAAAATTTTAGTGGAGAAAGATGCCAAACCAGTTAGAGATCCTCAAAGAAGATTAAATCCCAAGATGAAGGAAGTGGTAAGAAAGGAGATACTAAAGCTCCTTGAGGCAGGTATTATTTATCCCGTTGCTGATAGTGAATGGGTAAGCCCTGTCCATTGTGTCCCTAAAAAGGGAAGTATTACCGTTGTTCCTAATGATAAAGATGAATTGATCCTGCAAAGAATTATTACAGGTTATAGGATGGTAATTGATTTTCGTAAGTTAAATAAAGCTACTAAGAAAGATCATTACCCTTTACCTTTTATTGATCAAATGCTAGAAAGGCTATCCAAACACACACATTTTTTCTTTCTAGATGGTTATTCTGGCTTCTCTCAGATACCTGTATCAGCGAAGGATTAATCCAAGACTACTTTTACTTGCCCTTTTGGTACTTTTGCTTATAGACGTATGCCTTTTGGTTTATGTAATGCACCTGCTACCTTTCAAAGATGCATGATGGCTATATTTTCTGATTTTTCTGAAAAGATTTGTGAGGTATTCATGGATGACTTCTCCGTCTATGGATCCTCTTTTGATGATTGTTTGAGCAACCTTGATCGAGTTTTGCAGAGATGCAAAGACACTAGTCTCGTCCTGAATTGGGAAAAGTGTCACTTTATGGTTAATGAAGGCATTGTCTTGGGGCACAAGATCTCCGAGAGAGGTATTGAAGTTGATAAAGCCAAGGTTGATGCTCTTGAAAAGATGCCATGTCCCAAGGACATAAAAGGTATAAGAAGTTTCCTTGGTCACGCCGGTTTTCATAGGAGGTTCATTAAGGACTTTTCTAAAATCTCTAGGCCTCTGACTAAGTTATTGCAAAAAGATATTCCTTTTGTCTTTGATGATGATTGTGTAGAAGCATTTGAAACACTTAAGAAAGCTTTGATCACTGCACCTATTGTTCAGCCACCAGATTGGAATTTACCTTTTGAAATTATGTGCGATGCTAGTGATTATGATGTAGGTGCTGTTTTAGGCCATAGAGTCGATAAGAAATTGAATGTTATCCAGTATGCTAGTAAGACTCTTGATACTGCCCAGAGAAATTATGCTACTATTGAAAAAGAGTTCTTAGCAGTTGTGTTTGCATCTGATAAGTTTAGACCTTATATTGTTGATTCCAAAGTTACTATTCACACCGATCATGCTGCTATTAAATATCTTATGGAAAAGAAAGATGCTAAGCCTAGACTCATTAAATGGGTTCTCTTGCTCCAAGAATTTGACTTGCATATTATTGATAGAAAGGGAGCTGATAACCCCGTTGCAGACAACTTGTCTAGGTTAGAGAATGTTCTTGATGACCCACTGCCTATTAATGATAGCTTTCCTGATGAACAATTATCGGTTGTCAATGCTTCTCATACTGCTCCTTGGTATGCTGATTATGCTAATTACATTGTTGCCAAATATATACCGCCTAGTTTCACATACAAGCAATTGAAAAGGTTCTTTTATGATTCAAGACATTACTTCTGGGATGATCCACACTTTTATAAAGAATGTGTAGATGGTATTATTAGACGTTGTGTGCCTGAGCATGAACAGGAAAAAATCCTATGCAAGTGTAACTCTGAATCCTATGGAGGACACCACACTGGAGATAGAACTGCACACAAGGTACTACAATCTGGTTTTTATTGGCCTACTCTCTTCAAAGATGCTCGTAAGTTTGTCTTATCTTGTGATGAATGTCAAAGAATAGGTAACATTAGTAGACGTCAAGAAATGCCTATGAATTATTCTCTTGTTATTGAACCGTTTGATGTTTGGGGCTTTGATTACATGGGACCTTCTCCTGCCTCCAATGGTTATACACATATTTAGTTGCTGTTGATTATGTTACTAAGTGGGTAGAAGCTATTCCAACTATTAGTGCTGATCGTAACACTTCTATTAAAATGCTTAAAGAAGTTATTTTTCCAAGGTTTGGAATCCCTAGATATATTATGACTGATGGTGGTTCACACTTTATTCATGGTGCTTTCCGTAAGATGCTCGCTAAGTATGATGTCAATCATAGAATCGCATCTCCTTATCACCCGCAGTCTAGTGGTCAAGTAGAGTTGAGCAATAGAGAGCTCAAATTAATTTTGCAAAAGACTGTGAATAGAACTAGAAAGAATTGGTCCAAAAAACTTGATGATGCATTATGGGCCTATATAATTGCATACAAAAATCCTATGGTTATGTCTCCATATAAAATGGTTTATGGAAAAGCATGTCATTTACCTCTTGAACTTGAACATAAGGCATACTGGGCTATTAAAGAGCTCAATTATGACTTCAAACTTGCCGGTGAGAAAAGGTTATTTGATATTAGCTCACTTGATGAATGGAGAACCCAAGCATATGAGAGTGCCAAACTTTTCAAAGAAAAAGTCAAACGCTGGCATGATAAGAGGATACAAAAGCGTGAGTTTAAAGATTATATGTTATTATTCAACTCTCGTTTAAGATTTTTTGCAGGAAAACTTCTCTCAAAATGGGAAGGTCCCTACGTTATCGAGGAGGTCTATCGTTCTGGTGCTATAAAAATCAACAACTTCAAAGGAACAAATCCGAGGGTGGTAAATGGTCAAAGAATTAAACATTATATTTCAGGTAATCCTATCAATGTTGAAACTAATATTATTGAAACCATAACCCCTAAGGATTACATAAGAGACACTTTCCAGAACGTTCCAGACTCTGAAAAGGCATAGGTACGTGGTACGATAAGTAAACCGACTCCAAAACAACTCTAAAGGCAATTTTTATCAGTTTTGGATTATTTAAGAATTTTAGGAAGAAAGAAGTAGTCCGAAAGGGACACGAGGCTCCCACGAGTGAGGAGGCCGTGCGCCCCCTGTAGGGCGCGCCCCCTGTCTCGTGGGCACCTCGTGTGCCTCCCGGAC
Organism: Aegilops speltoides; assembly: GCA_021437245.1. Lineage (NCBI taxonomy): Eukaryota > Viridiplantae > Streptophyta > Magnoliopsida > Poales > Poaceae > Aegilops > Aegilops speltoides. The sequence goes on from CM038144.1 coordinate 163,652,894, forward strand.
TCTGTTTTCTTGTATGTTACGTATTTTGGTCGGTAAAAATTCATTATATATACTCCCGAAGGTTTTGACCACCGTATCACGCAAATATCCTATGTTTCATTTTGAGCTGTTCCTATTGCAGATTTGGAACAAGATGTCGTCCCAAGATTCGGAGGGAGAGAGCTACATGGCTGATTATATTGCAAACACAAAAGTATATGGGGATGTGGAACATTATGGCTGGACGACAGAGGAAGAAGAAGACTATGATCCAAAGAGGAAGGATGAGACAAGCTCCGATGAAGAGGACGATCCACTACCTCAACCTGGTGATATGCATGTGGAGTTCAAGAAGTCAAGTCTCCCTAAGGTCCAATCTATCCCACCAGGTTTTTTCAGGACAACAAGGCAGCACTATGCAAAAAGATAATGAAAATTGAGCTCGAGAATGAGGATCTGAGGGAGGAAAGTTTTAGCCTCAGGCGCAAGCTAGAGAAGAAAAATGCAACAACTCTACCTTCATTACCACCTCCATCACCTCCTAAGAAATAATCCCATGGGTATGGGCACTCCCCTTGGCAACTACCAAGCTTGGGGGAGGTGCCCTGGTATCGTATCACCATCACACTCCTATTTTTACCGCTTTATTTAGTTCGATGCTTTTAGTAGTATCTTGATCTAGTAGTTTGAAGTTTTGATATCAAGTAGTTTTGAGTTTTGCTTTGTGATCTCTTTATGTAATCGAGTCCGTGTGCTATTTATAATAAAGTTTAGTGTTGAGTCAAGGGCTTTGCTATGTTGCTATGTTCTTGACAAAGTAGAAAGAACAAAAGAGTTCATATTGATCTTATGGATAGTGATAACTTCCAAATAGAAAGTATGAGGCATAAAAATTGTTGAGAGGTGATGAACGTAGCCTTGGTCATCATTGCAATTAATAGGAAGTGATAAGGAGAGAGGGGTTCACATATAAATATATTATCTTGGACATCTTTTATGATTGTGAAGCACTCATTAAGTATGACATGCTAAACGAGTTGATGTTGGACAAGGAAGACAGCGTAATGGTTTATGTTTGCCGACATCTCAGTTAAAGTATATTGTCTGTGACCTTCCAAAACATGTTGAGCTTGCCTTTCCCCCTCATGCTAGGCAAATTCTTGTACCAAGTAGAGATACTACTTGTGCTTCCAAATATCCTTAAACCCAGTTTTGCCATGAGAGTCCACTATACCTACCTATGGATTGAGTAAGATCCTTCAAGTAAGTTGTCATCGGTGCAAGCAATAAAAATTGCTCTCTAAATATGCATGACTTATTAGTGCAGAGAAAATAAGCTTTGTACAAACTTGTTGTGGAAGTAATAAAAGCGACGGACTACATAATAAGGGTCCACATACAAGGGGCAATATAAAGTGACGTTCTTTTGAATTAAGATTTTGTGCATCAACCCTAAACGCGCATGATAACCTCTGCTTCCCTCTGCGAAGGGGCTATCTTTTACTTTATGTTTTTTACTTTATGCTTGAGTCAAGGTGATGCTCATCTTTCCCTTTTTCATTTTATCCTCTGGCAAGCTCATCATGTTTGAAAGATCATGATACATATATCCAATTGGACGTAAGTTGGCATAGTCCATTATTGTTGACATCACCTAAAGGTGAATACGTTGGGAGGCAACACAATAAGCCCCTATCTTTCTCAGTGTCCGGCTGAAACTCTATAACCACAAGTATTGTGTGAGTGTTAACAATTGTAGGAGACTACGAGATAGTTGAGTATGTGAGCTTGTTGAAAAACTCTATTGTTGACTCTTTCTGATGTTACGATAAATTGCAATTGCTTCAATGACTGAGATTACAGTTTGTTAGTTCCCAATGAAGTTTTTGAACCATACTTGACATTGTGAATTGTTTATTACTTGATCATAGGAAATCATATGACAAAAATCTATATATGTTGTTGTTATTAGAATGATCATGATGCCCTCATGTCCGTATTGTATTTTTATCGACACCTCTATCTCTAAACATATGGACATATTTTTCGATTTCGGCTTCCGCTTTAGGACAAGGGAGGTCTAAGCTTGGGGGAGTTGATACGTCCATTTTGCATCATGCTTTTATATCATTATTTATTGCATTATGGGCTATTATTACACATTATATCTCATTACTTATGGCTATTCTCTCTTATTTTACAAGGTTTACCATGAAGAGGGGGAATGCCGGTAGCTGGAATTCTGGCTGGAAAAGGAGCAAACGTTGGAAACCTATTCTGCACAACTACAAAAGTCCTAAAACTCCACGAAACAACTTTTTGGATTTAATAAGAATTTATGAGCGAAAGAAATAGGCCAGGGGGCCCACACCCCGTCCAGGAGACAGGAGGGCCCCCCGGTAGGGTGCGGCCCCCTATCTCCTGGGCCTCGTGGTGGGCCTCCGGCGTCCATCTTCTGCTATATCATCACTTTTCCCCTGGAAAAAATCATGGGCGAGCTTACGGGACGAAACTCCGCCGCCACGAGGCAGAACCTTGGCGGAATCAATCTAGGGCTCTGGCGGAGCTATTCTGCCGGGGACACTTCCCTCCAGGAGGGGGAAATCATCACCAACGTCATCACCAACGATCCTCTAATCGAGAGGGGGTCAATCTCCATCAACATCTTCACCAGCACCATCTCCTCTCAAAACCCTAGTTCATCTCTTGTATCCAATCTTGTATCAAAACCACAAATTGGTACCTGTAGGTTGCTAGTAGTGTTGATTACTCCTTGTAGTTGATGCTATTTGGTTTACTTGGTGGAAGATCATATGTTTAGATCCTTTATGCATATTATTACCCCTCTGATTATGAACATGAATATGCTCTGTGAGTAGTTACGTTTGTTCCTGAGGACATGGGTGAAGTCTTGCTATTAGTAGTCATGTGAATTTGGTATTCGTTCGACATTTTGATGAGATGTATGTTGTCTTTCCTCTAGTGGTGTTATGTGAACGTCGACTACATGACACTTCACCATTGTTTGGGCCTAGAGGAAGGCATGGGGAAGTAATAAGTAGATGATGGGTTGCTAGAGTGACAGAAGCTGAAACCCTAGTTTATGCGTTGCTTCGTTAGGGGTTGATATGGACCCATATGTTTAATGTTGTGGTTAGGTTTACCTTAATACTCCTTTCTGTAGTTGCGGATGCTTGCAATAGGGGTTAATCATAAGTGGGATGCTTGTCCATGTTAGGGCAGTACCCAAGTGTCGGTCCACCCACATATCAAAATATCAAAGTACCGAACGCGAATCTTATGAACGTGATGAAAACTAGCTTGACAATAATTCCCAATGTGTCCTCGGGAGCTCCTTCTTCATTACTAGAATTTGTCCAGGCTTATCCTTTGCTACCTAAAGGATTGGGCCACCTTACTGCACTTTATTTACTTTATTTACTTTTTGCTCATTACTATTTAACTTATCACAAAACTATCTATTACCTACTATTTCAGTGCTTGCAGAGAAAACCTTACTGAAAACCACTTATCATTTCCTTCTGCTCCTTGTTGGGTTCGACACTCTTACTTATCGAAAGGACTATGATAGATCCCCTATACTTGTGGGTCATCAGCCCCCTGGGCAACCAGGGTCTATGCCAACCCGACGTCTGGCCCATCTGGTGCGCCCTGAGAACGAGATACGTGCGACTCCTATCGGGATTTGTCGGCACATCGGGCGGTCTTGCTGGTCTTGTTTTACCATTCTTGAAATGTCCTTTAACCGGGAACAAGGCTGATCAAGTCTTCCTGGGAGAAGGAATATCCTTAGTTGACCGTGAGAGCTTGTGATGGGCTAAGTTGGGACACCCCTGCAGGGTATAAACTTTTGAGAGCCGTGCCCGTGGTTATGTGGCAGATAGGAATTTGTTAACGTCCGATTGTAGAGAACTTGACACCAGATTTGAATTAAAACACATCAACTGCGTGTGTAGCCGTGATAGTCTCTTTTCGGTGGAGTCCGGGAAGTGAACACGGTTTTGGGTTATGTATGAACGTAAGTAGTTTCTCGACCATTCTGTTTGCTTCTCTTCTCGTTCTTATTTGCGTATGTTAGCCACCATATATGCTTAGACGCTGCTGCAACCTCACCACTTATCCATTCCTTTACCCATTAAGCTTTGCTAGTCTTGATACCCATGGTAATGGGATTGCTGAGTCCTCGTGGCTCACAGTTTACTACAAGAACAGTTGCAGGTACAGGTTATGCGATGATCTTGACGCGAGAGCGATGTTACTTGTTTTGGAGTTCTTCTTTTGCTTCTTCTTCGATCAGGGGATAGGTCCCAGGTCGGCATCCTGGGCTAGCAGGGTGGATGTCGTTTGAGTTTCTGTTTGTGTTTCATCCGTAGTCGGATGATGCTCTTGTGTATGATGTTGTTGTATTCGTGTGGCATTGTATGCCATTTGTACGTATCCCCAACTATTATGTAATGGTACAATGTAATGATATCCACCTTGCAAAAGCGTCTCCAATATGCGCTTCTATCCTTAGTGGCACCTTCGAGTTCCTTTAGGATAGGGTCGCATATTGGGCATGGCAAGTTGGTATCAGAGCCAGGTTCCGATCATAGGAGCCCCTTGATTGTTCGTAGTTGGCCGTTGTTGAGTCTAGAAGAAAATTGTTTTCGGAATCTAGTTATATCGGAGAGTAGGAATTCTTTTTACTCCTCAGCCCCTTCATCACTCTGGTGAGGAATCTTGACGTAGGTGTTTTGAATTACTCCTCTTCCCCTTCAAACTTTCTTTAGGATAACACAATTTGTTTTTCGATTGTTGGTTCTCAGCTCTTTCATCTGGTGCATTTTTCGTCAAGTTGACTTGAGCCTCTTCTTCTTTGCTAAGTTCAATCCTCAGTTGTTTTCTTTTTCCCACCCGCCCACCCTTTTTCTTCTCGGAGCCGGAGTCCGTAATCGAGTATCCATCCTACTCGTGCGAAGCCTTTGCATTCTTTCAACCAGTGTTTTCTCTTCAAGCTATTCGTCGGTTCTCCCTTCCAAGTTGCCTTTGTTTTTCCCGCCCTCCCACCCTCTTCTTCCCGGAGCCTAAGTGTCTTTTTAGCATCAATTTTCATTCATACGGAGCCTCTTCAGTCTTTCGTAAATTATTTCAACCGGTGAATTCTCGTCTCATTTGACATTCCTCATCTCTTTTTCTTCTACGGTGGACTCAATTCATGTTTTTCGGGTTGACCATATTATTTTCCTTGGATCAATTGTTTTCCCTGCTCGTTCGCCTCTCGCCAGTTTATCGTTCCGGAGTTTGGAAGACATCTCAGGAGATTTGTCTGTGTTTGAATCAATTCGAGGTTGTCACCTCATTCAAATATTTCAATTATTCCAGTGCATCATCTATCTCTTCAACAATTCTTTTCAACGGTGTTTTCTTTTTAGTGCGCCCTAACCCACAGGTCTTTTCCCAGGATCTTACCTGACTCTTCTAATTATTCCGGAGCTATTCTCAAATTCTTTTCAAAGTGTGATGTAAGAATGGATTCCATCAGTCACATGCCTTCTTTAAGATTCACTTTCAAATTCTTTTCATTGTTGGCTCAACCTCTTTGATTTCCATTCTACCGGAGTATCTCAGTAATTTTGGTAGTGTTTCTCGTCGTCATTTGAAGATCGAAGAAGAGTTTTTCCTCTAAATCTTGTGCATTCTTTCAAAGATTCGTGGTTCTAGCTTCATGTTATCCTCTCGAATTATTCTATTTGTCAGTTATTCTTTCTTACCCATCCGTAGTATTTTAGGAGTTGATTTCTATTTCGTTTCATCGGAGGCCATCATTCCAGCTATCTTTCTATATTTACCCCGGTGCATCTGCCAAGTATTCTTTAATTAGCTCGTTTACTCTTCGTTCTTTTGCATCTAAATCCCCTCAAGCATATTTGTTCTACTAATTCTTCCCGGTGATTCATTCTCTTTTGTCAGTCATTTTTGAATTCTTACGGTGGTTCGTTCAAGATTCTTTTTCCTTGATTATCATTTTAATCCATTCGTTCTTTCCAATTCTAACGCTGGTTCATTGAAGACCTTCCTAAAGGTGGCGCCATATACTCCTCAATCCTTTTCAAGGGGAATAAGTTGCATGCAAAATCCGGTTGTCATCAATTAAATTTGATGAGGATAAGCATAACGTAATTATTATTCTTATTTCATCATCGTCAAGTAATCCCTTTTCTTCGGAGTTTGTTCGTGAGGAATAAATTCTAGTTCCAATTGTTTTCATCTATTCTTTCCCGGAGTTCAAATTTCCTCGGCCATTTTGTCGGAACCTCCATCTAAATCACCGCAAGCTTTAATATTATTCTCTCATCCTTCATTCTATCTCATCATCTTTTTGTCACCGGAGTTCTTCCTGGTGGTTCTTCATGATTAAATTCATTCTTCAGGAGCTCATCAAGATTTTGTTGGAGGAGTTCAAGCATTTTTTTTCTTCTCGCGTCTCGAAGTGCATATAATTCTTAATTTTCTTCTAATGTGGAGTTTTGCATTTCTTCATTCTTCTCATCTATTCAGATTTTTGGTTGTGGTATAATTTCACCTCAAGTTTTGAGTTGTTTTCTTAAGTCCACAACAAGCTTATTCTTTCGTTGTTGATTTTCTCAACAACTCCGTTTAATCCTCCGTTCTAAGTTCTTTTCATTTTACTATTTCAATTCTTCCGGAGGCATTGCGTTGTTCATCTCATCAAGTGCCATCCCATCTTGTGAAGTTCAATATCTATCCCTTCAATTTTCAGCCGGAGTGCTGCCTAAATTCTTCCATTCTTATTCTTTTCCTATCTTGTTCTGACCGGAATAGTTTCAGAGTCTATGTTTGTTCCATGAGATTTTCTTATTCTCATACTCGTCATTCCTCTTTTCTACCCGAGTGCTCTTGACTTGTTTCATCTTTTCTCTTGCGTTCTTACTTCACCTCTTCCTCTTTCTCTTCCATCTCGTTCCTAAGATCTCGGGACGAGATCTCGTGTTAGTGGAGGAGAGTTGTACCGCCCCGGAACCGATGTGCCAGGTGTCTTCCAGCTATTTGCCTTCATTGCCATGTCATTGCTTGCATGTTGCATTTTGCCATGTCATCATTTGCATTTCATCTACATGTTTTTCAAAACTTGCGTCCGTTCGGGTTCCCTCGGTTCTCTCCGTTGTCCGTTCTAAGCCAAACCACACTCGCACGCACCCACGGCACCCCTCTTACCTTGTTTTGTGAGCCGCCTAAAAAACGTTCTCGGAATGGGCCGAGACTTGCCGAGTGGCCTTGGTATATCACCGGTAGACTGCCCGTCAAATTTCGTTCCGTTTGGAGGTCGTTTGATGCCACAACCATGCGCCTTTTGTCTTGCAGCCCAACACCCCTCCAAATCAGCCCACTAACCTAGCGAAATCCCCACCATGCGCTCTGTCGTTGGATCACGATCGTGTGGGCAAAAACCGCACCTCATTTGGTTACTCGCAGCTCCCTATGCCTATATAAACACACCCTCCCCCGAAATTCGCAGATGAAGCCACCCTAACCCTAGCCTCTTCCTCCTCCCGCCGCCGGACGTGTCCACCCTGCGCCGCACATATCCAGCGCTGCCGCCCGCGCCCCATCGTGGCCTGCCACGTCGCCCCTACCTCGTCCCACTCCGCTGCGGCCCGCCAGGCCCACGGGGAGCCCGCCCGGGCCCAATCCTGCGCCCCAATCCTGCTCGCCACGCTGCCGGAGCGCTGCTGCCGCCGCCGCCGGCGACCACCGCCATTGCCGTCCGGCCGACGCCCTCGTCTCTCCGCCCACCGCCTTGTTCGGCGAACTCGCCGCCACCGCCCGGATCCGGCGCCACCCGGCCCTGCCGTCCTGCGCCTCCCCCGTTGCGTCGCCCCGCCGCCTCAATCCTCGCCGTCGCCGCCCCTGGAGGACCGTGACCGCCAGGATCGGGAGGATCCCGACCCCGGCCTCGCCGCCCCTGCCATCCCCTATGTCGGGTTTCTATGCAGGTGGTGCCAACTTGTCATTGTGCTGAGGAGGCCGTGCCAACATGTTGGTTTGCTGAGTAGGAAGTGCTGACGAATTGGTATGCTGATCACACGACTGCGGACAGACGGACTGATGAGCAGCCCGTTCTAAACATATAGACTGCTTAGCAGGCGGTTCAGAAGCATCAGACTGCTCAGTAGTCCGTTCCAATAGGTTGGTGTGCTGAGCATGTGCTGCAGCTGGGTCTCCCACCGCTGCTTCAGGGGCCGGCATCTGAAGCGGTGGTGCGTCTTCAGCAGTTGTAGGCCTTGCCACTGGCTGCTCTGGGGTAGAGGATGACATGGCCTATATGGCCCAAAGTGGGCTCGGCTGATCACAGGTTGATGCATCAGCCGTCGGATTACGAGTGTGAGGTTCTTTGTGGGAAGCACGCAAGAGCTGCTGTGGCAAGGGCTTCAGGTATCTCATCGATGAGCTCTGTTTCCTTTCTTGGTCACTAGATGTGATGTAGCAGTGTTTCTCGCAAGGTCCTTTGCTCATCAAAGTCTCCTAGGACATTCTTCAGGGAAAATTCATTGTCGTTGGATTTGTGGGAGCACGAGCACCTATGGGGCAGGGGGCCCCTTCTGGTCTGGCAAGGGAGCGGAGGGCGCACGCAGAGCAGGTCGAGGCGAGTGCACGCGGGGGATTTTTACCCAGCTTCGGAGCTCTCCGGAGAGATAAAACTCCTACTGCTGCTTTGTGTTTTATATTTGTTCTTGCTTGAGAGCGTGGGTATGCTGTGGTGTTGAATGCGTCGGATGAACCGAAGCAACTGCGGAACCCTTTCTACGTGCGCATGGGCCTCCCTTTTATAGTCTAAAGGGGGTCACCGACAGGTGGCAGCGTAGAAAGAGGGGTAAAAAGGTAAAAACGCGGGTTGGTACAACCACTATCAACAGTGTCCTCTACCTAACTCTGACGGCAGGGGACAAGGGCATTTAATGCCCGTCCGGTCACTCCAACAGTGCAGGAAGCGACCGTTAGGGGCGCCACTGATCGCCACGATGGCCTCCTTGTTAGCTTTGCTTGCCACCTCGCACTGCATGGCTGCACAGCTACCCGCCACGTGCACCAGGAGCGATCCTGTGGCGACACGTCGTCGGATGTGCTGGAGCTTGGGTGTAGAGTGGCAGCCTTGCCGCGGCAAGCGCCTTGCCACGGCCGTTGTCTTGTCGCACCAGCGAGCTTGCCGCCCGCCGGGCCTTGCCGGGACGCGCGGGGCGTCGCGGCAAGCCTTCTGCGGCGCCTTGGTTGGCCTTCCGCAAGCTCCTCTTGCCGGGTCTTATCCTTCCGGCAAGCTCCTCTTGCCGGGCCTTGTTTCTCAATTAATACTTTGTTCTTGAATGGCGGTAAATAGGAATGGCGGAGGATCTTGGTGGGCCTTAAGCAAGCCTTGCTGCTGGGCGCTGCGTTGCCGCAGACAAGTTCGGGGTACTAAGGTACCCCTACTTTAGTACACCGACAGAGCCCCGGTCTGGGCCATACACGGTGCCGAAGCGCTGTTGGGCCAGGCCCAAAAGCAGGCTGCGGGCACACGCGGCCTGGGTCCACACAAAATCGACTCCGTACCCGCCGCGCTCTCCCGTAACGGCACGCGTCGATCGCGGCGTCGTGGGAGACGTGGGTGGCGTGCGTGATTTTCGAGGCGCCCACCCCCCGTGGTCACGGGGCGGGGCGAGGTCACCTCATCCGTCGCCTCGGCTCTGCATCCCCGCCACGCGGCTCCCATGCGCTTGGGGTCGTGGGCGGTGGAAGTGGAAAACTGGGCCGTCACGGGCGGAGGCAGCGGGTCGGCCCCGACTCCCTGCTCTTCCCGTGCTCTGATTCGCTGAGCGCGGCGGTCGTGCTCCCACCTCGCCCGTTTTAAGAGGACCGAGGGGGGCGCAGAAGCCCACACTCTCTCATCTCCTCCTTTCTTCAACTTCTGCTCCCCTTTCTCTCATCCGCCATGGAGGAAGGGAACCCTGGCCCTTCATCGGTGGTGGCGAGGGTCGCCGCCAGACAGCGCATCCCTCCCTATCCCGCGCTCGTGGCGGCAGAGCCAGCCACAAGGGAAGAGGGAGGGGGCGAGGTCGTGGACGAGGTCGAGGGCGAGGTCGAGGCGCGCGGGGAAGAGGCGGACGGGGTGGCGCATCAGCTTCGCCTCCGCCGGCGGCTCCTCTCCCCCCGGCGGTCCATACGGGGGACGACCCTTGCGAGTTCTTCGTCAGGCTGCGCCGGGCGCCTCGTCGTCGCCTCCGGCTTCCAGCTCCGTTTGCGAGCGCGATGGAGCCGGACCCGCCCGAGACACTGAGATTGCACATGAGGGGCTGTGGAATCAGCGGCACGCGAGTCAGCGTTGTATCCCCAGCCCCTAATGTGATGTATCTTGATTGAGGGTGGAAGACGTTCGCCCGTATCCACAGCCTGACGGCGGGGTTTACCCTCCATTTTAAGTTAATGGAGGGCGACCTCCTCTCCGTCAAGGTCTTCGGGGACTCCGGCACTCGGGCGAGATGCTGCGTGGACAGCTCCTCCAATAGCGAAGACTCCCCCTCGAGCGAGAGTGACGAGGAGGAGAGCGACAGCGACGACGAGGGCGGCGGGCCCGACTAGGCGTCGGGCGTCCCCTCGTGCGTCACCGGCGACCCCATCATCCGGGTCGCCGGCCCCTTGAACTCCCCGGGGTCGTCTCCTTGGGCGGCTGGCGTAGGGAGGCTGTGGAAGGGAAAGAGGGCTGGCGGCAAGGCCGTCAAGTCGAGTACGAGGCGTGGTGCCTCGACAAGCAGGCCGACGCCCCGCCGCCCGTCTTGAGCTCGCTTACGTGCCGCCATCACCGTCCAGCCCCCGGACGGCCCCCGGGATGTTCTCTTGGTGTCTTCTGGCACCCGTAGCTCACTTGGCGCTTCTTTTGCCCTTTTCGCCTCCTTGACCTACCTCCTGAAAAGGGGGACAGGAAAGGGATTACGAGCATCTTATCTTTTTAATTTGTAAGCCTCCAGGCCTTAGCTGCATTTTAAACTTGTAATCCTCTCTTTCATGTTTTTCATCCTCTATGGACTGTACCTGAATGGGATGTTTTTAATGAAAAGGGGAATGCTTGCTACGTCATATCCCTCACCCAATTCCATCCCTTGTATGTTTTTACCCTACGCTTTGAGGGAACTTGCCGGCGCAAGCACACTTGCTGAGTGCAGAACATCAGCAGCCTGCTGGCGGTGTTGCCTCCGGCAAGAAACCTTGTCGGGGCTAGTTGCAGCGCACTTGTATTGTTGAGCGGACTCGAAAACAAATTAAGGGCGCAACTTAGCCACGAGTCGATTCCTCCGCGCACAGGTTTTCCATACAAGGCACGGTCGGGGAGGACACGGCTTCGCATTCCCCAGTCCATAAGAGGATGCATGATGAGGGACGAAAGACTTATCTGATATCGCAGCCCCCGGCAACTCTGGCTTGCCGTGGATGAATCTTAGTATCTGTGACCCCGCAACACTAGCTTCTTTGGGGTCCAGTCTGTGGCGTCCTTCTTCTTCTTCCTTGTCGCTGTTGTTTTAGTTATGAGAACAACTTAGTCAGCGCCTTAACAAGTTACTTTCGTAATATAACTTTGTCCTGGGCAACGCTTGCTATGTTATATCCTTTACTTGATTCTATGCCTTGTATGTTTTTACCCTGCGCTTTGAGGGAACTTGCCGGCGCAAGCACACTTGCTGAGTGCGGAACATCAGCAGCCTGCTGGCGGTGTTGCCTCCGGCAAGAAACCTTGTCGGGGCTAGTTGCAGCGCACTTGTATTGTTGAGCGGACTCGAAAACAAATCAAGGGCGCAACTTAGCCACGAGTCGATTCCTCCACGCACAGGTTTTCCATACAAGGCACGGACGTTTCAAGGAGTATAACTTAAAAACTTAAAACTTGATCATGCTCAAACTTTGGCAACTTAGCTTTTCTGTCTTCTGCGTCCCGGCAAGGCTGTACTTCTTTGAACGATGCTCGGTCCACACCTTCATCCTCTCCCTCTCAAAGCTTCTGGCGTCAACTTTGCGGCTATGGTAGCGGCGCAAAGCTTGCTGGTAGCGAGCAACTCGTACCGCAGCCTGAAGATGATCTACCTCGAGGAGCAGCGCGTCATTGTTGGAAATATGCCCTGGAGGAAATAATAAAAGTATTATTATATTTCAACGTTCATGATAATTGTCTTTTGTTCATGCTATAACTGTATTATCCGGAAAATCGTAATACACGTGTGAACACTTAGACCCAATGAGTCCCTAGTGAGCCTCTAGTTGACTAGCTCGTTGTGATCAATAGATAGTCATGGTTTCCTGACTATGGACATTGGATGTCGTTGATAACGAGATCACATCATTAGGAGAATGATGTGATGGACAAGACCCAATCCTAAGCATAGCATAAAAGATCGTATAGTTCGTTTGCTAGAAGCTTTGCCAATGTCAAGTATCTCTTCCTTCGACCATGAGATCGTGTAACTCCGGTTACCGTAGGAGTGCCTTGGGTGTATCAAACGTCACTGGCGTAAGCGGGTGACTATAAAGGTGCATTACGGTATCTCCGAAAGTATCATTGGGTTGACACGGATCGAGGATGGGATTTGTCACTCCGTATGACGGAGAGGTATCTCTGGGCCCACTCGGTAATGCATCATCATAATGAGCTCAAGTTGACCAAGGTGTTGTACGGGATCATGCATTACGATGACGAGTAAAGTGACTTGCGATAACGAGACTGAACAAGGTATTGGGATACCGACGATCGAGTCTCGGGCAAGTAACGCATCGATTGACAAAGGGAATTGCATACAGGGTTTGATCGAATCCTCGACATCGTGGTTCAACCGATGAAATCATCGAGGAGCATGTGGGAGCCAACATGGGTATCCGGACCCGCTGTTGGTTATTGCCCGAGAGTCGTCTCGGTCATGTCTGCGTGTCTCCGAACCCGTAGGGTCTACACACTTAAGGTTCGGTGGCGCTTAGCGTTAGTAGGAAGTCAAGTATGTGACTACCGAATGTTGTTCAGAGTCCCGGATGAGATCCGGGACGTCACGAGGAGTTCCGGAAGGGTCCGGAGGTAAAGAATAATATATAGGAAGTGGTGTTTCGGCCATCGGGAAAGTTTCGGGGTCTCCCGGTAAAGTACCGGGACCACCGGAAGGGTCCCGGGGGTCCACCGGGTGGGGCCACCTATCCCGGAGGGCCCCATGGGCTGAAAGGGGAAGGGAACCAGCCCACAGGGGGTTGGTGCGCCCCCTAGGCCCACCCCCTGCGCCTAGGGTTGAAACCCTAGGGGTGGGGGGCGCCCCACCTAGCTTGGGGGGTACTCCACCCCCCTTGGCCGCCGCCCCCCTGGAGATTGGATCTCCAGGGGCCGGCCACCCCCCAGGGGGCCTATATAAAGGGGGGAGGGAGCGGGGCTGCTGTACCCATCTCCAAGGCGCAGCCCCTCCCCTCCCCAACACTTCTCCTCCTCCGTAAATGCTCGGCGAAGCCCTGTCAGAGTACTGCTTCTCCACCATCACCACGCCGTCGTGCTGCCGGTGGAGTTGTCTTCCTCAACCTCTCCTTCCTCCTTGCTGGATCAAGACGGAGGAGACGTCGCTCGTCCCGTACGTGTGTTGAACGCGGAGGTGCTGTCCGTTCAGCACTTGGACATCGGTGATCTGAATCACGTTCGAGTACGACTCCATCATCACCTTGCAAGCTTCCGCACGTGATCTACAAGTGGTATGTAGATGCAAACTCTCTCCCGTTACTCGTTGCTTAGATGAACTCATAGATGGATCTTGGTGAAGCCGTAGGAAAATTTTTAATTTTCTGCAACGTTCCCCAACAGTCATCTTGCCGCAGCTGCTCTTGCTCTAGCTCATCATAAGCGAGCACTCGAGGCGATCCGTATACGAGGGGAGAGGGGCCGAGAATGTCGAGCCCCCAGACCAAAAATGGCCAGGATAAAGGGATTTTTTGGAGAGCTTGAGCTGGTTGATGAATTTGTTTGGAGTGGAACTGGCACGCTTCACACTTGGTTACTTGTGCAGTTGCATCCTAGAGGGCTGTCGGCCAGAAGAAACCTTGCCGGCAAGCGCTCTTGCACCAATGTGGTGACCACATATGCCTCCATGTATCTCCGCCAACAGCTTCTGTCCATCTTCCCGGGAAATGCACTTCAATTTCACTCGGTTGAATCTTCTTCTGTACAGTATGTCATCGACAAACTGGTACATACTTGATTGCCGGGCTACTTTCTCCACTGCTTCTTGCTCCTCGGGAAGTTCTCCTGTCTGAAGGAAATGGACTATCTGCTGTGCCCATGTTGGAGCTTGTGGCTCGATGACAGGGACTAAAGGCGCAAATGCTGCTGCGGGAACATCCACTTCTACGGCAAGAATCTGGGATCCTGCCGGAGCGTGATGCTCCCCGGCAAGCGTGTCGGGACTCAGCTTGTCGGGAGCATCTGCTTCAACGAAACAAACCCTAGGGCTTGTCGGAGCAGACTGCTCCTCATCACTTTCTGTGTCGATCCTGGGGACCTTCTTGGCGGCGGCTTCGGGGAGCTCTGCCGGAAAGTAGTCGCCAGTAACCAACTTTCTCTTCTTGCTTTGTCCAGTTGATGGTGTTACAGATGGTTGACTCAGCTTGAGCACAAAAATTCCTGGTTCCACAGGTAACTTGAGTGCAGCACACTTTGACAGGCCATCTGCAATGTCATTCTGAGCTCTTGGAACATGTTCCATCTGCAGGCCGTCAAAATGTTCTTCTAGCTTTCTCACTTCATCGATGTAGGCTTCCATCAATGGACTCTGATAATCTTTGTTAACTTGGCGGACGACAAGCTGTGAATCACCCCTGATAATAAGCTTCTTGATCCCAAGTTCTACCGCGATCTTGAGTCCGGCAAGCAAGCCTTCGTACTCTGCAGTATTGTTTGTTGCTTGTTCCTTGGGAAAGTGCATCTGGATCACGTACTTGAGGTGCTCTCCGGTGGGTGCGACAAGTAGTATGCCCGCACCGGCGCCTTGCAGCGAGAAGGCACCATCAAAGTACATGATCCATTCTTTGCTCGCTTCCTTGATGGGGATGCTCCTCTCCGGAGTTTCTTCATCAGGCGTTGGCGTCCATTCTGCTATGAATTCTGCCAATGCTCGGCTCTGAATAGTTGAAGTACTTTCAAACTTGAGGCCAAAGCTTGACAATTCTAGTGCCCACTCGACGATCCTGCCTGTTGCTTCTGGATTCTGCAATATCCTCTTCAACGAAAAGCGAGTGACAACTGTGATCTCATGTGCTTGAACGTAATGGCGCAGCTTCCTCGAGGCCATGAGTAGGCCGAAAAGCAACTTTTGCACACCAGAATACCTTGATCTAGCCCCCTGCAGAAGGGAACTGACAAAGTAAACTGGGCGTTGCACCATCTTCTTCTGTTTCTGTTTCGGCAACTGTACAGATCCATCCTTGCCAGAGCCAGAACTTGTCGGGGAAGCCCCCTGCTTGTCGCTGGACACGCTTGCCGCGGTTGCTGACTCATCATCCGCCTCCCTCTCTGCTACTAACGCAGCACTAAGCACTTGATTGGTTGCCGCCAAATATAGCAGCAACTTCTCTTGTGGCTTAGGTGCGACAAGTGTTGGAGTGGAGGATATGTATCTCTTCAAGTCCTGCAGCGCAGCCTCCGCTTCCGGAGTCCATTTCATTGGACCTGCCTTTTTCAAAATCTTGAAAAATGGCAGGGCGCGTTCAGCAGACTTAGAGATGAACCTACTGAGAGAAGCAACACAGCCGGCAAGTCTTCACGCATCCTTGACGCGCTTTGGTGCTTTGATCTGTTCAATGGCTTTGATCTTGTCGGGATTGGCTTCGATCCCCCTCTGGGATACAAAGAATCCAAGAAGCTTGCCGGAAGGAACTCCAAACACGCACTTCTCGGGATTCAACTTGAGATTGACCTTGCACAGGTTTGTGAAGGTCTCGTCCAAATCTTGGATCAAAGTTGCTCTGTCTCTGCTCTTGACCACTATGTCATCCATGTAAGCTTCTACATTTACGTAAGCTGTGGCTCAAAAGCATGACTGACTACTCTTGCAAATGTTGAACGGCATTCTTTAGTCCGAAGGCATCCGTACAAAGCAAAGACGTGCCACATGGAGTAATGAATGCGGTTTCTCTTCATCCTCTTCTGCCATGAAGATCTGATGATATCCTGAGTATGCATCAAGGAATGAAAGCAGATCACATCCTGCTGTGGAGTCGACAATTGTTGGGGAACGTAGCAGAAATTCAAAAATTTTCCTACGTGTCACCAAGATCTATCTATGGAGAGACCAGCAACGAGTAGAAAGAGAGTGCATCTACATACCCTTGTAGATCGCTGAGCGGAAGCGTTCAAGTGAGCGGGGTTGATGGAGTCGTACTCGCCGTGATTCAAATCACCGATGATCCGGTGCGAGCAGACGGCACCTCCGCGTTCAACACACATACAGCCCGGTGGCGTCTCCCCGCCTTGATCCAGCAAGGAGAGAGGGAGAGGTTGAGGAAGACTCCTCCAGCAGCAGCACAACGGCGTGGTGGTGATGGAGGAGCGTGGCAATCCCAGCAGGCTTCGCCAAGCACCAAGGGAGAGGAGGAGTGGTGGGAGAGGGAGGGCTGCGCGAGAACATGGTATGGCTGCCTCCCACCCCCATATATATAGGGGCAAGGAGGGAGGCGGCCCCTCGGATCCAATCGAGGAGGGGCGGCGGCGGGGGCTGCCTTGCCCCCCAAGGCAAGGAGGCCCCTTTAGGGTTTCCCCAGCCCTAGGCGCCTTGGGCCTTGGTGGGCGCACCAGCCCACCAGGGCTGGTCCCTCCCACACTTGGCCCATGCAGCCTTCGGGGCAGGTGGCCCCACTTGGTGGACCGGGACCCTCCGGTGGTCCCGTGCGTTATCGATAAACCCCAAACTTTTCCGGTGACCAAAACAGGACTTCCCATATATAAATCTTTACCTCCGGACCATTCCGAACTCCTCGTGATGTCCGGATCTCATCCGGGACTCCGAACAACATTCGGTAACCACATACAAGCTTCCTTTATAACCCTAGCGTCATCGAACCTTAAGTGTGTAGACCCTACGGGTTCGGGAGACATGTAGACATGACCGAGACGTTCTCCGATCAATAACCAACAGCGGGATCTGGATACCCATGTTGGCTCCCACATGTTCCACGATGATCTCATCGGATGAACCACGATGTCAAGGACTCAGTCGATCCCGTATTCAATTCCCTTTGTCTAACGGTATTGTACTTGCCCGAGATTTGATCGTCGGTATACCGATACCTTGTTCAATCTCGTTACCGGCAAGTCTCTTTACTCGTTCCGTAACACATCATCCCGTGATCAACCCCTTGGTCACATTGTGCACATTATGATGATGTCCTACCGAGTGGGCCAGAGATACCTCTCCGCTTACACGGAGTGACAAATCCGATCTCGATCCGTGTCAACCCATGCAGACACTTTTGGAGATACCTGTAGTGCACCTTTATAGTCACCCGATTCGTTGTGACGTTTGATACACCCAAAGCACTCCTACGGTATCCGGGAGTTACACGATCTCATGGTCTAAGGAAGAGATACTTGACATTGGAAAAGCTCTAGCAAATGAACTACACGATCTTTGTGCTATGCTTAGGATTGGGTCTTGTCCATCACATCATTCTCCTAATGATGTGATCCCGTTATCAACGACATCCAATGTCCATAGTCAGGAAACCATGACTATCTGTTGATCACAACGAGCTAGTCAACTAGAGGCTCACTAGGGACATATTGTGGTCTATGTATTCACACGTGTATTACGATTTCCGGATAATACAGTTATAGCATGAATAAAAGACAATTATCATGAACAAGGAAATATAATAATAATACTTTTATTATTGCCTCTAGGGCATATTTCCAACAGTCTCCCACTTGCACTAGAGTCAATAATCTAGTTCACATCGCTATGTGATTTAACATTGACAGGTCACATCGCCATGTGACCAACATCATCAAATGAGTTCTGGGGTTTGATCATGTTCTGCTTGTGAGAGAGGTTTTAGTCAACGGGTATGAACCTTTCAGATCCGTGTGTGCTTTGCAAATTTCTAGGTCATATTGTAAACACTGCTTCCACGCTCCACTTGGAGCTATTCCAAATGGTTGCTCCATTATACGTATCCGGTTTGCTACTCAGAGTCACTCGGATAGGTGTTAAAGCTTGCATCGGCGTAACACTTTACGCCGAACTCTTTATCACCTCCATAATCGAGAAACATGTCCTTATTTACTCCAAGGACAATTTTGATGTTGTCCAATGATCCATTCCTGGATCATTCTTGTACCCCTTGACTGACTCATGGCAAGGCACACTTCCGGTGCGGTACACAGCATAGCATACTATAGAGCCTACGTCGAAAACATAGGGGACGACCTTCGTCCTTTCTCTCTTTTCTGCTGTGGTCGAGCTTTAAGTCTTAACTTCATACCTTTCAACTCAGGCAAGAACTCCTTCTTGAGTGATCCATCTTGAACACCTTCAAGATCATGTTAAGGTATATGCTCATTTGAAAGTACCATTAAGCGTTTTGATCTATCCTCATAGATCTTGATGCTCAATGTTCAAGTAGCTTAATCCAGGTTTTCTATTGAAAACACTTTTCAAGTAACCCTATATGCTTTCGTAGAAAATTCTACATCATTTACGATCAACAATATGTCAACAACATATACTCATCGAGAAATTTTATAGTGCTCCCACTCACTTCTTTGGAAATACAAGTTTCTCATAAATTTGTATAAACCCAAAATCTTTGATCATCTTATCAAAGTACATATTCCAACTCCGAGATGCTTACTCCGGTCCTTATAAGGATCGCTGGAGCTAGCATACCTTTTAGCATCCTTAGGATCGACAAAACCTTTTGATTGTATCACATACAACCTTTCCTTACGAAAACTAGTAAGGAAACTCATTTTGACATCCATCGCCAGATTTCATAAATGCAGCTATTGCTAACATGATTCCGACGGACTTAAGCATCGCTATGAATGAGAAAATCTCATTGTAGTCAACTCCTTGAACTTGTGAAGAACTCTTCGCCACAAGTCGAGCTTCATGGATGGTGACATTACCGTCCACGTCCGTCTTCTTCTTAAAGATCCATTTATCTCAATGGCTTGCGATCATCGGGCAAGTCCACCAAAGTTCATGCTTTGTTATGATACATGGATCCTATCTCGGATTTCACGGTTTATAACCATTTGTCGGAATTTGGGCCCACCATTGCTTCTTCATAGCTCGTAGGTTCATTGTTGTCTGGCAACATGACCTTCAAGACAGGATTACTGTACCACTCTAAAGTAGTATGCATCCTTGTCACCCTACGAGGGACGGTAGTGACTTGATCCGAAGTTTCATGATCACTATCATAAGCTTCTACTTCAATTGGTGTAGGTGCCACAGAACAACTTCACGTGCCCTGCTACACACTAGTTGTAGTGACGGTTCAATAACCATATCAAGTGTCCACCATCCTCCCACTCAACTTTTCGAGACAAACTTTTCCTCGAGAAAGGACCCGATTCAAGAAACAATCCCTATTGCTTTCGGATCTGAATTAGGAGGTATTCCCAACTGTTTTGGGTGTCCTATGAAGATGCATTTTATCCGCTTTGGGTTCGAGCTTATCAACCTGAAACTTTTTCATATAAGCGTTGCAGCCCCAAACCTTTTAAGAAATGACAGCTTAGGTTTCTCTAAACCATAGTTCATACGGTGTCATCTCAACGGAATTACGTGGTGCCCTATTTAAAGTGAATGTGGTTGTCTCTAATGCCTAACCCATAAACAATAGTGGTAATTCGATAAGAGACATTATGGTACGCACCATATCCAATAGGGTGCAACTATGATGTTCGGACACACCATCAAACTATGGTGTTCCAGGCGGTATTAATTGTGAAACAATTTCCACAATGTCTTAATTGCGTGCCAAAGCTCGTAACTCAGATACTCATCTCTATGATCATATCATAGACATTTCATCCTCTTGTCACGATGATCTTCAACTTCACTCTGAAATTACTTGAACCATTCAATAATTCAGACTTGTGTTTCATCAAGTAAATATACTCTACATCTAGTCGAATCATCTGTGAAGTAATAACATAACGATATTCACTGCATGCCTCAGCACTCATTGGACTGCGCACATCAAATGTGTTACTTCCAACAAGTTGCTATCTTGTTCCATTTCTTTGAAAAGCGAGGCTTTTTAGTCATCTTGCCCATGTGGTATGATTTGCATATCTCAAGTGATTCAAAATCAAGTGAGTCCAAACGATCCATCTGCATAGAGTTTCTTCATGCGTATACACCAATAGACATGGTTCGCATGTCTCAAACTTTTCAAAATGAGTGAGTCCAAACATCCATCAACATGGAGCTTCTTCATGCGTTTTACACCAATATGACTTACATGGCGATTGCCACAAGTAAGTGGTACTATCATTACTATCTTATATCTTTTGGCATGAAATGTGTATCACTACGATCGAGATTCAGTAAACCATTCCTTTAGGTGCAAGACCGTTGAAGGTATTATTCAAATAAATAGAGTAACCATTATTCTCCTTAAATGAATAACCGTATTGCAATAGACATAATCCAATCATGTCTATGCTCAACATAAACACCAAATCTCGATGGTAGAGGGGGCGTGCGATGCTTGATCACATCAACCTTGGAAACACTTCCAACACATATCGTCACTCTCCTTTAGCTAGTCTCCGTTTATTCCGTAGCTTTTATTTGAGTTACTAACACTTAGCAACCGAACCGGTATCTAATACCCTGGTGCTACTAGGAGTACTAGTAAAGTACACATTAACATAATGTATATCAATATACTTCTATCGACCTTGCCGACCTTCTCATCTACCAAGTATCTAGGGTGGTTCCGCTCGATGCCGTTCCTCTTATTACGAAGCACTTAGTCTCGGGTTTGGGTTCAACCTTGGGTTTCTTCACTAGAGCAGCGGCTGATTTGCCGTTTCATGAAGTATCCCTTCTTGCCCTTGCCCTTCTTGAAACTAGTGGTTTCACCAACCATCAACAATTGATGCTCCTTCTTGATTTCTACTTTCGCGGTGTCAAACATCGCGAATACCTCAAGGATCATCATATCTATCCTCGATATGTTATAGTTCATCACGAAGCTCTAGCAGCTTGGTGGCAATGACTTTGGAGAAACATCACTATCTCCTCGGAAGATCGACTCCACTCGATTTAAGTGATTGTTGCACTCAGACAATATGAGCACAAGCTCAACGATTGAGCTTTTCTCCCTTAGTTTGCAGGCTAAGAAAATCGTCGGAGGTCTCATACCTCTTGGCGTGGGCACGAGCCTGAAATCTCAATTTCAGCCCTCGAAACATCTCATATGTTCCGTGACGCCGAAAACGTCTTTGGTGCCTCAACTCTAAACCATTTAAGCCGAACTATCACGTAGTTATCAAAGCGTGTATGTCCGATGTTCGCAACATCCACAAGCGACGTTTGGGGTTCAGCACTGTGGCGGTGCATTAAGGACATAAGCTTTCTCTTGTCCGCATAATCGCCTCTTGTCAACTTTCAACTATATTTTCTCTAGGAACATATCTAAGCAGTGGAACTAAAGCGCGAGCTTCGACATAATTTGCAAAGATCTTTTGACTATGTTCGGGATAATTAAGTTCATCTTATGAACTCCCACTCGAGATAGACATCCCTCGGTCATCTAAGTGATTACATGATCCGAGTCAACTAGGCCGTGTCCGATCATCACGTGAGACGGACTAGTCTCATCGGTGAACATCTTCATGTTGATCGTATCTTCCATCGACTCATGCTCGACCTTTCGGTCTCCGTGTTCGAGGCCATGTCCGCACATGCTAGGCTCGTCAAGTTAACCCCAAGTGTTTTCGCTGTGTAAAACTGTCTTACACCCGTTGTATGTGAGCGTAAGAATCCATCACACCCGATCATCACGTGGTGCTTAGAAGCGATTTAACCGTAGCAACGGTGCACGATCGGGGAGAACACTTCTTGAAATTTTGTAAGGATCATCTTATTTACTACCGTCGTCCTAAGTAAACAAGATGCATAAACATGATAAACATCACATGCAATCAAATAGTGACATGATATGGCCAATATCATTTTGCTCCTTTTGATGTCCATCTTCGGGGCTCCATGATCATCATCGTCACCGGCATGACACCATGATCTCCATCATCATGATCTCCATCATCGTGTCTCCATGAAGTCGTCTCGCCAACTTATTACTTCTACTACTATGGCTACCGGTTAGCAATAAAGTAAAGTAATTACATGGCGTTGTTCAATGACACGCAGGTCATACAATAAATAAAGACAACTCCTATGGCTCCTGCCGGTTGTCATACTCATCGACATGCAAGTCGTGATTCCTATTACAAGAACATGATCAATCTCATACATCCCATATCATTCATCACATTCTTTTGGCCATATCACATCACATAGCATACCCCTGCAAAAACAAGTTAGGCGTCCTCTAATTGTTGTTGCATGTTTTACGTGGCTGCTATGGGTTTCTAGCAAACGTTTCTTACCTACATAAAAACCACAACGTGATATGCCAATTGCTATTTACCCTTCATAAGGACCCTTTTCATCGAATCCGTTCCGACTAAAGTGGGAGGCGGCACCGCTAGCCACCTTATGCACGAAGTGCATGTCAATCAGTGGAACTGTCTCACGTAAGTGTACGTGTAAGGTCGGTCGGGCCGCTTCATCCCACAATACCGTCGAAACAAGATTGGACTAGTAACGGTAAGCATATTGAGAAACATCAACGCCCACAACTACTTTGTGTTCTACTCGTGCAAAGAATCTACGCAATAGACCTAGCTCATGATGCCTTTGTTGGGGAGCGTGGCAGAAATTCAAAATTTTCCTCGTGTCACCAAGATCTATCTATGGAGAGACCAGCAACGAGTAGAAAGAGAGTGCATCTACATACCCTTGTAGATCGCTGGCGGAAGCGTTCAAGTGAGCGGGGTTGATGGAGTCGTACTCGTCGTGATTCAAATCACCGATGATCGAGTGCGAGCAGACGGCACCTCCGCGTTCAACACACATACAGCCGGTGGCGTCTCCCCGCCTTGATCCAGCAAGGAGAGAGGGAGAGGTTGAGAAGACTCCTCAGCAGCAGCAGACAACGGCGTGGTGGTGATGGAGGCGTGGCAATCCAGCAGGCTTCGCCAAGCACCAAGGGAGAGGAGGAGTAATTGGGAGAGGGGGGGCTGCGCCCGAGAACATGGTATGGCTGCCCTCCCACCCCCCCATATATATAGGGGCAGGGAGGGAGGCGGCCCCTCGGATCAATCGAGGAGGCGGCGGCGGGGGGTGCCTTGCCCCCAAGGCAAGGGAGGCCCCTTTAGGGTTTCCCCAGCCCTAGGCGCCTTGGGCCTTGGTGGGGCGCACCAGCCCACACGGGCTGGTCCCTCCCACACTTGGCCCATGCAGCCTTCTGGGGCAGGTGGCCCCACTTGGTGGACCCGGGACCCTCCGGTGGTCCCAGTGCGTTATCGATAAACCCGAAACTTTTCGGTGACCAAAACAGGACTTCCCATATATAAATCTTTACCTCCGGACCATTCCGGAACTCCTCGTGATGTCAGGGATCTCATCCGGACTCGAACAACATTCGGTAACCACATACAAGCTTCCTTTATAACCCTAGCGTCATCGAACCTTAAGTGTGTAGACCCTACGGGTTCGGGAGACATGTAGACATGACCGAGGCGTTCTCCGATCAATAACCAACAGCGGGATCTGGATACCCATGTTGGCTCCCACATGTTCCACGATGATCTCATCGGATGAACCACGATGTCAAGGACTCGGTCGATCCGTATTCAATTCCCTTTGTCTAGCGGTATTGTACTTGCCGAGATTTGATCGTCGGTATACCGATACCTTGTTCAATCTCGTTACGGCAAGTCTCTTTACTCGTTCCGTAACACATCATCCGTGATCAACCCCTTGGTCACATTGTGCACATTATGATGATGTCCTACCGAGTGGGCCAGAGATACCTCTCCGTTTACGGAGTGACAAATCCATCTCGATCCGTGTCAACCCAAGCAGACACTTTTGGAGATACCAGTAGTGCACCTTTATAGTCACCCGATTCGTTGTGACGTTTGATACACCCAAAGCACTCCTACGGTATCCGGAGTTACACGATCTCATGGTCTAAGGAAGAGATACTTGACATTGGAAAAGCTCTAGCAAATGAACTACGATCTTTGTGCTATGCTTAGGATTGGGTCTTGTCCATCACATCATTCTCCTAATGATGTGATCCGTTATCAACGACATCCAATGTCCATAGCAGAAACCATGACTATCTGTTGATCACAACGAGCTAGTCAACTAGAGGCTCACTAGGGACATATTGTGGTCTATGTATTCACACGTGTATTACGATTTCCGGATAATACAGTTATAGCATGAATAAAAGACAATTATCATGAACAAGGAAATATAATAATAATACTTTTATTATTGCCTCTAGGGCATATTTCCAACAACAATCTGGTCAATGCGCGGCAAGGGAAATGGATCCTTGGGACAAGCTTTATTAACATCAGTGAAGTCAATACAAAGCCTCCACTTCCCGTTTGCTTTGTGCACGACTACTGGATTGGCTAACCACGTTGGATGGAGTACTCCTCGGACCAGGCCTGCTACTTCCAATTTCTTGATTTCTTCTGCAATGAACTCTTGACGCTCCACTGCTTGTTTCCTAACTCTCTGCTTGACTGGCCGCGCGTGAGGACAGACGGCAAGGTGGTGCTCAATTACTTTCCTAGGAACATCGGGGATGTCAGATGGTTGCCATGCGAACACATCAACATTCGCCCGTAGGAAAGCAACGAGCGTGCTTTCCTATTTAGGATCAAGCGTGGCACTGACGGTGAAGGTACCACCAGTGCCGTCCTCCTTGGCGGCCACTTTCTTGGTCTGGTGAAGCTGTCTTTGCCTTCTTGCACTTGCTGGTGGAGCTCGATGGTGCGTCCTCGACGGTAGCGCAGCACTCCGAAGAGGTCCGCTTGCGGAGTGGGCATCGAGCTGCTCTTGCGGACTTGGTCTTCTTCTTCCCCGGGAGCTTCAGTGGCAAGTGGCTTGTGT
This sequence comes from Aegilops speltoides, assembly GCA_021437245.1. Taxonomy (NCBI): domain Eukaryota; kingdom Viridiplantae; phylum Streptophyta; class Magnoliopsida; order Poales; family Poaceae; genus Aegilops; species Aegilops speltoides. The sequence continues at coordinate 163,678,147 of CM038144.1, forward strand.
TCTCTGCGGCTCTGCTTCGGTAGATCTTGTCGATGCAGATAAGTGCATCCTTCTTGTCGCCTTGGACAGAAATGACACTTATCGGACCAGGCATCTTGAGCACATTGTAAGCATAGTGAGAGGCTGCCATGAACTTGGCGAGCGCTGGGCGGCCAAGTATCCCATTGTAGGGCAATGGGAAATCAGCAACATCAAATGTGACTCTCTCTGTCCTGAAATTCAGCTCGTTGCCAAATGTCACTAGCAGTGTGATCTTCCCCTTTGGCTTGCTCCTTCCCGGGTTGATTCCTTGAAAGGTACCAGTTTCTTCGAGCTCGCTGTCGGGGATCTGGAGCTTGTTGAGCACCACGAAAGAGATCAGATTTAGGCCGGCCCCGCCGTCAACCAACATCTTTGTGACCTTGAGGTTGCGGATGGTTGGCGAAACCAACATCGGCAAGCGCCCGACCACAGTGATGCGATCAGGGTGATCCTCAACATCAAAAATGATGGGCGTGCTGGACCACTTCAGGGGCTTGCGCGATTCGACGGACGGTTCTGCTGCGTTCACTTCCGGCACCCACTGTTTGAGTTGACGGTGCGAGGTGTGCAGAGAAGCACCGCCGTCAACGCACAAAACCTCCGTTGCCTTCTGAAACTCTTGGTCGTCGGTCTCATCCTCATCCATCTCATCATCCTCATCTTCGTCTTCGTCCTTGTCGCGGCCGCGGGGAGGCCTATCTCCTTGCCGCTGCTTGGCCTTGCCGCGGCGCCCTCCCCGGGCAGGAAGCTTCTTGCCGGATCCTCCGCCACCCTCCCGGGCCTTCTCCTTGTCGCGACGCTCATATTCAGCTTTCTGTAGCTCTGACATCTGCTCAACCTTCTTGCATGATTGGAGGTCATGGCCCTTGGTGCAGTGGATCTTGCAATCTTGCTTGCGGAGCCATCACGCTTGTCGGCGGCCACCACAGCCTCGCCGGAGTCACCAGCTTTGGCCTTGTCGGAGCCGCCTCCGCTGCCGGACTGCTCGACAACTAGCACATCATTAGCCTTTCTCTTTCTGTTATTCCGCCTCCGGTTCTTCTTTGCGGAGGGCATCCTCCTTGTCGAGATCATACGCTCGTGTGTTCTCTCGGAGTCTCCTCCCTCCTCGGCCCGATGCACTGCGTGTCGCCAGAGCGTATAGCTCGTGACATCTCGATCTTGCACATCGCCATCTCCTCCTCATCCTGCGGTTACACGTTCTAATGGAGCGCGCTAATAACCGTGGCAGGGTGGACGTCTGGGATGTTGCGCGCACTGGCTGAATCTCTGTATATACTTGCGAGGGTTCTCCTTCCTTACGGGCTAGCAGATGAAGGTCGCTTTCTGGCCATGGGGCTTGTGGCCACCCGTGAAAGCGCCGACAAAGCGATGGCACAGGTCCGCCTGAAGAGATGGAGATGTCCGCAAGTGCATGAACCAAGATCGGCGTTGGGCTTGAGCACCAGCGGAAGTAGTTGGCGAGATCTTCTCGTCGCGCCCGGCAGCTCGCACCGCGATGGTGTAGGCGCTGAGGAACTCCGACGGATGTATCCTGCCATCGTACTCTCGAGCACGTCGGCTTGAAGTTCTGGTCTTGAGCCCTTTGGACTTGCCGCAGCTCACGGGTGAACGCAGGGCAACCTACGCGTCTGGCAAGTCGCCTGGTTCTCCTGGCGCATGCATAACGACAGTGGGCCCAGTGCGCTGGTCAGATTGACGTCGCGCTTCTCTTCGACGCTCGATGCAAGTGTGAGCGTCTTCGTGTCGTTGTTCTTGGAGGACTTGGCGTTGATCGTGGCGAGCTCGTGGGTCCGATGACGCGGTGGAGTCGGCTTCGAGGTTGGCCCGGCGAGTCGGCGATCTTGGCCTTCGGGGCGGGGAGTGCACGGTGGTGGCACCCCCAGCGGTCTTGTCGGCGTCGGCTTGCGCCTGGGCGTCTTGCCGAGGCTTCGATGTCTTTCGGTTGCGGGGCTTTCGCCGTTAAGCGGCCAATGAGGCTATAAATGGCAGCCCTCCGGTCCTCGATCTTGTCTCAAGGTGGAGGGTAATCTAAGCAAGTGGGCTCGAGCCGGCACTTCCTCTGAGTCTTGGGTGGTGGTGGTGGCGGCGAGGTGCAAGACATGCTCAAACTTCTTGATGTTAGAAGGAGTAGCATCCGTCGAGCGACCGTGCAGCGCTTCGTGCCAGCGTGCTGGCGTGCATGTTGGCCTTGAGCGTCCCGTGACCCACCAGCTTGGCCTTGTTCCAACGCGAGTACGGTGCTAGGAGTATCGTGGCGTTGTCGATCCTTGTAACGCCTCGGATGTAGCTTTCCATATTCGTAACTCCAACTCCTGCCTTTTCCGGAGATGCGAGATATTATTTTCTCCGTGGTTGGGTTTTGTCTTTCGTTTTGCATTTTGTTCATGTCTTGCATTTCATCATCGCATCATTCGCATTGCATCGGCACTCCGTTGCCGTCATATTTTAAAAACTTGCATCCGCTCGTAGTTGCCACGTTCCCCTTTGCTTTTGTTGACCGTTCCGAGGCCAACCGGGTTTTTTGAGTCCCTCTTGTCTGGCCGCTTCTCTCTTTGTCTCCATGGCGTTTCGTCAAACCCCTCTTGCGTGCGTCCGAAAACTCCCTAAACCCGACACAGGCGGTCATTTCCGTTGGTGCGGATCATCCCTAACGTCTACAAAACATCTCCGTTTTCTTATTTGGACTCTCTAACCTATTTATTCTTGGCCGTTTGATTTCGATCGGAGGGACTAAATACCCCTAACCTAAACCACTTATTGTATATATTCACGCCTAACCCTAGATCCTAGGGGCATGTCCCATCCTTTCCCCTCCTTGCGCCGCCACTAGCTCCACCTGGTCTTCCCCTTCCTCGGGATCCCCGATCCAATCCATCCAATCCCCCGCAGCCAACCACCTCCCTCCTCGTTTTTGCATCCCGACCAACCAGTGCAGCCCCACGCGCCCGTGGATCCCCTCTGCCTCGCCTGAGTTCGCCGGCGAGCAGATCACCCACGGCACCCGATCTCCCGCTCCCTCCTCGATCTATTGAGAGGGGTTCGATCCCCTGCCTCTGCCTGAGCTCCTCCCGAGCTCCATGGACAGGAGCTCCGCCGCGTCCGTGCCCTGAATCCGGTGACCTCCGCTCCTGTTGACCGCGCCCCGCCCGCCGCTTCCATCACCTGCTCGCCGCCGTTCTGCTTCACGCCGCGCCGCCGTCCCCCTCGTCCTTCCACTCGTCGCCGGGAGACGCCAGCGCCAGGATTCTCACCGCCGTCACCTGTTTCCGCTTCGCCAAGTTCCGCACCAAGCTGCCTCCCCTGCGTCCTCTGCATCGCGTCGCCCCGGCCCCCTTCTGCTCCGTCCACGCGAGGCGAACGAGCGCACCAGCAGCGCTTTGTTGACGACGCCCAAGGACCTCGTCGCGCGGCTCCGTCGTCCTGCCAAGTCCCTCGCCGTCGCCTCTGCTTCGTCCGGTTCGAGCGAGCGTTGCCGCCCCCCTGCGTAGACTTGCTCCAGCGCCCGCGTCGCGCCATGGCCTAAGCTCAGCCTCGAGGTCCCATCGCCGCCATCTTCGCAGCTCTTTGCTCGCCGCCTTACTGCTGTCGACCGAGCGAGATCGACCGCCGTCGCCAAGACCGTGCGCCGCCGCGCCCGGAGATGGCCGGATCGCCCAGGCCCTCCTCGACCCCCTCCGCTCCGGATCCGCGCGTCCGCTTCGTCCCTGCCGCTCCGCCGGAGTCCCCTGCCTCGCCAGACCCCGCTGCTGCTTTTCGTCAGCGCCGCGCGCTGCTTTCTGTCGATGAAGCGAGAGGACGCGCCCGCTTGATGCCTCTCCGCTGTTACGTCGGCGAGAGAGCTTCGCCCGGTCGGCGCCAGGCGTTATCTGCGCCTCGTCATAAGTGACGCCGCCACCGTCGCCATCCCAATGAGCGGCCCAGATCTTCTGGCCTGCCCGGCTCATTCGCCTCCTGGGCCACAACCAAGTCGGCCCGCGTCCGACCTCCCCAGCCAGCCTCTTCCACCGACTGGGCCTCAGCCCACTAGGTGAGGCCACCCCCAGCGCCCCTCCTTTTGTTTTTTTAGTTGGGCTAGGCAGATTAGACCCGATGCATGTTTTTTTCCTCGGTTGCGATTTAGCTATTTTCCAGGATTTTCAGATTTGCAAAAAACCCCTTGCACTTCATGCATTTAAAAACTCCATAACCGTGCATCATATTAAAATGGTTTATATATGTAAAATGCTTAGTTTTTCATCTACTTTCATATTATGCCATTTTCATCCATGTTTAAAATGTTTAAAATGATGTTTGTTTAAATTTGCTCTAATGCCATGTCAAAATGATTTAATTCATAACTAAATAACCGTAGCTCAGTTTTAAACAAACTTTATATGTATTTGGGGTGGAAAAATGCCTAGATTAACATGGTGCACTTTATTTTGCTGTTTAACAACATTAAAATGGTGTTTAGGGCAGAGCAGTACCGAATCTAAAATATGCATTTGGGGATTTTCCGGAATTGTTGTTTGTTCTTCCGGCCTCATTTAAACTTGCCTAGTTAGGTAGTTTCATTATGCTTCACCCCTTGCCATGTTTAACAATATTTAATATTGATGAGTAGCATAAGCGAGTGAACTAAATACTTGAATGTGGTGTTCGTCAATATGCAACTCGTTGCATATTGAGCTCCACTAATTTGTAGTGTTGTTTGTTGCACTTTGCCATGCCATGCCTCATTAAACGGACATGCATCATACTTGGTTGTGCATCATGCCATGATTATGCGATGGTTGTTTTACTATGTTGTTTGCTTCTTTCCGGTTTGCTTCTCTCGTTAGCTTCGGTTTCGTTCCGGAGTTGTGAGGATTCGTTCGACTACGCCCGTTTGTCTTCTTCATGGACTCATTCTTCTTCCTAGCGGGATTTCAGGCAAGATGACCGCTACCCTGGATCTCACTACTATTATTGCTATGCTAGTTGCCTCGTTCTTTCGCTATGCTGCGCAACCTATTACCTGTTTGTCCAGCCATCCCATATTGCCATGAACCTCTAACCTTTGACACCGTTCCTATGCAAACCGTTGTTTGGCTATGTTACCGCTTTGCTCAGCCCCTCTTATAGCGTTGCTAGTTGCAGGTGAAGTTGAAGACTTTCTTCATGGTGGACAGGATTTATGTTGGGATATCACAATATCTCTTATATTATTAATGCATCTATATATTTGGTAAAGGGTGGAAGTCTCGGCCTTATGCCTGGTGTTTTGTTCCACTCTTGCCGCCCTAGTTTCCGTCATACCGGTGTTATGTTCCCGGATTTTGCGTTCCTTACTGCGGTCGGGTGATTTATGGGACCCCCGACGGTTCGCTTTGAATAAAACTTGTCCAGCAAGGCCCAACATTGACTTTTACCATTTGCCTCACCACCACCTACCTTTTCCCTTGGGAGTCGCTCTCTCGAGGGTCATCTTTATTTAGCCCCCGTGCGTTGCTTGTCTAAGTGCTGGTCCAAACCAGCGATGTCCGGCGCCCCCTGGCAACCGTGGTCTATGCCAACCCGACGTCTTGCTCATCCGGTGTGCCACGAGAGCGAGATATGCGCAGCTCCTATCGGGATTGTCGGTGCATCGGCGGCTTTGCTGGTCTTGTTTTACCATTGTCGAAATGTCTTGATGTGCGGGATACCGAGTCGATCGGAGTGTCTCGGGTGAAGGTCTATTCGCCGATGATCGCAAGAGCTTGTCATGGGCTAAGTTGGGACACCCCTGCAGGTATAAACTTCCGAGAGCCGTGCCGCGGTTATGTGGCAGATGGGAATTTGTTAATGTCCGGTTGTAGACAACTTGACACTTGATCCGAATTAAAACGCATCAACCGCGTGTGTAGCCGTGATGGTCTCTTCTCGGCGGAGTCCGAGAAGTGAACACGGTTTCTGTGTTATGTTTGACGTAAGTAGGTGTTCAGGATCACGTCTTGATCATTGCTAGCTTCACGTCCGTTCCGCTTGTTCTCTTCTCGCTCTTATTTGCGTTGGTTAGCCACCATACTTGCTTAGTCGCTGCTGCAACCTCACCACTTTGCCCTTCCTTTCCCATTAAGCTTTGCTAGTCTTGATACCCATGGTAATGGGATTCTTTGAGTCCTCGTGGCTCACGGATACTTCAAAACCAGTTTGCGGTGCCTATGTTACCGGCGGTGGCGCAACCAAGCTCAAGGAGGAGCTCGATGAAGATCTTGCCCTTTGTGTTGTTTCGTTCTAGTTGATCGATGAGTGGAGCCCGGTTGGGGTCGATCGGGGACCTTTGTCGCATTTGGGGTTCTTCTATTATTTTGGTTCCGTAGTCGGACCTTGATTGTATCTGGATGATGTAATGCTTTATTCATGTATTTGTGTGAAGTGGCGATTGTAAGCCAACTATGTATCTCTTTCCCTCATGTAATACATGGGTTGTGTGAAGATTACCTCACTTGCGACATTGCTTTCAATGCGGTTATGCCTCTAAGTCGTGCTTCGACACGTGGGAGATATAGCCGCATCGAGGGCGTTACAAGTTTGTAATCGGAGCCTTCCCCGACCTTAGGAGCCCCACTGCTTGATCGTTTTTAGCGGCCGAGTTGTGTCTAGAAAAATGTTTTGAGTCATTTAGGATTATATATATCGGAGAGTTAGGAATTCTTTTTACTCCTCAGTCTCTTCATAGCTTTGGTGAGGTATCCTGACGTAGAGTTTTGACTCTTCTCTTCTCAAATTTCACTAAAATTTTTTTTAGGATCACGAGGGTATCTTAGAATCGTTCCGATGGTTTTATGGTGACAACATTGTCTTGGTGCCTCCCGTTAGCAGGGGTTTTTTTAGTGGAGGTGTCCCGGGGAGTTGAGCTCTGAGGTGTTGTCGTCATAATTTTATCGTTGCGATTCGGAATACTGAGTTTAATCGCCGACATCGAAAATCTCTTTTATGCAGATTGTTGGTGAGATAACCCGATAACCCAAATATTGAGGTGAGTGCGGGAGTATTGCCATGACTTCGTATAGCGGATGCTTTTGAAGGTTGAGGTACCACGATTTCGAAGGTTTCTTGGTTATGTGTTGACGGATGGATACAGCTTGGATGTAGGTATTGTTAGTTTGGGTGAGATATATTGCTTCCCTGTATCCCCAACACAGATTGCATAACCAAAAAGTTTGGGAGTTTTATAGGTGGGAATTCAAGTAGCTCCTAGAATATCTTTCCGAGCGGATGCATGATATGGGATTGGGTAAATCTCTATCATATGTATTTGTTCGACTTATTACGCAAGCCAAATCCTTGGTTTTGTTTATTTGTGGTATTCGAGTTGCTTCGAAGTCAAATGTTGAATCCATACCTTTCCTAAACGGTGTTCTCATATTGCTATGTGAATACTAGTCCTTTTTATCCTTGAGGTTGTCATGTTAATTCTTTTCCAACAGTGCGCTTCTCTTGAGATGATCCCATCATTCTCCCCATCCGCAAGATCATTTCTAAGTTTTCTCAACGGTGTTTGTTTCGCTCATCCCAAGTTGTCTTTGTTTTTCCCCACCCTCCCCCCCCCCTTTTCTTCAAGGACTCATTTATTTTAATCAAGTATCCATTTATTCATGTGAAGTCTCTTCACTCTTTTCAATCAATGTTCTTATCCGGTGATTTCCCATGAAGATGCTCAACAGTTTCAAGTTCATCATCCTCCATTGTTGTTTCTTCTCCGGTGGATCCAACTCAAGCTTTCGGTGTTGTTCATATCCTTTCCTCGTTTCAAATGCTATTCCATGCCGGTGCATCCCATAATCGTTCACCTCTCTCTATTCGTATCCGGAGTACTAAAGATATCTCACAAGATTTGTGTTTCCATTCTTAATCCGTTCAAGCTATTTGGAGATTGTTATCTCATTCAAGCCATTTAATTCAACCGGTGCAAACTCTATTTAAAATCATTTCGACGGTGTTCCTTTTCAGTGGGCCCTAACCCACAGGTCTTTTCCCAGGATCTTACCTGACTCTTCTAATTATTCCGAAGCCATCCTAAATTCTTCTCCAAGTTTGACGTAAGAATGAGTTATCATCAGTCAAATGCTTTTCTCCAAGATCTTTCAAATTCTTTTCATAGCTGGCTCAACCTCTTCGCTTTTGATTCTTCCGGTGTGCCTCAATAATTCTTGGTGGTGTTTCTCGTTGTCATTCTCATCATTTGAAGACCGAAGAAGAGTTTCTCTTTAATCTTGCTCTATTCTCTTCAAGATTCATGGTGCTAGCTTGTTGCCATCCTCTCATAATTGTTTTCGATTGTGAGAATTCTTTTCTTACCATCCGGAGCATTTCATGAGTTGTTTCCATTTCTTTCCTTCGAAGGTCATCATGTCATAATTCTTCATTCTCAGCGTGTAGTTATCATTCTCCTATCTTGCCGGTGCATCAATCGAATATCCTCTAATCAGTTCTTGATCTCTTTGTTCTCATGTATCTAGTTTGTCTCAAGCACCTTCGTTCATTTGCTAATTCTTACCGGTGATGCACCCCTACTTCGATCATTTAATTCTTAGGGTGGTTCGTTCAAGATTTCTCTTCCTTCGTCATCGTATCAATTCATTCATTCGTTCATTCGTTGTTTCCAAATCCCACCGGTGATTCCATCAATACCTTCTCAAGTTGACGCTATACCTCTCTTTATCCTTTTTCAATGGGAATAAGTAATATGCAAAAGTCCATTGCTTGCCATCAATTTAATTTGATGAAGGATAAGCATACAATAAATCTTATTCTTATTTCCTCGAGGTGATTCAATTCTTTTCTTCCGGAGATTGTTCATGATGAATAAATTCTCGGTTTCATTTGTCTCATCTTCTCTTTTTCCCGGAGTTCCAAGCTCTAATTATCACGGAGATCCATCTAAATCATTGCAAGGATTCACCTTGTGTTTTCAACTTCTCTTTCTTTGTATCATCCTTTTATTACCGGAGTTCTTCATGGAGGCTCTACATGGTGGTTCGTCAAGGTTTCCTTTCATTCTTCAATTGTTCATCAAGATTTCTCTCGAAGTTAAGATCCGTCAAGCCATACTTCAAAATAAACATGGTGCTCAACACATGTTTTGTTTTGGGGAGTTCAAGTTTTCTTCATCTTGCATTTCGAAGTGCAATTCTTTCTACCTTATCTTTTGAGATGGTGTTATGTCACTCTTGACAATTTCCTTCATGTTTCACGATTCACATGTTGACAAGAACGAGGTATATTAAATCCATCAATCTCTTCGTTGGAGTTATCTTGGGTTATATTTCACCTAAAGCTTTCCCTAAGGATTGTGCTATTTATGGTGCTTATAAATGGCCCAAGTTCTTCTTTGTCCTCCCGGTGATATAGCTTTCTCGTCTCCTTGTTCGTATCAATGAAATTCTATTCCTCCATTTCCAACCGGAGTGTTGTATCATCTCCTCAATATCATCTCATCCTATCAAGTTTTCCTTCTTCTTTCAGTCGGAGTGCTGCCCAAATTATATCAATCTTATTCCTTCTCTATCTAGTTTTAACCGGAGTGGTTTCATATCTATCTTATCACTAAACCTCTTGGTTCTCATCGTATCCCTTGTTCCTCTTTTCTAACAGAGTGCTTTCAACTTTGTTCATCTTCGTTGTTTTCTTTCTTTCATTTTGTTCAACCTCTCAAGGTTCTTTGGTTTCACTCATTGGTCAAAGAAGCAACGTAGTTTCACATCCTCTCTTCCTCTTCCGTTTTCCCTCCGGTGCCATCCTAGATCTCGGGACGAGATCCTCTCGTAGTGGTGGAGTGTTGTAACGCCCCGGATGTAGCTTTCCATATTCGTAACTCCAACTCCTGCCTTTTCCGGAGATGCGAGATATTATTTTCTCCGTGGTTGGGTTTTGTCTTTCGTTTTGCATTTTGTTCATGTCTTGCACTTCATCATCGCATCATTCGCATTGCATCGGCACTCCGTTGCCGTCATATTTTAGAAACTTGCATCCGCTCGTAGTTGCCACGTTCCCCTTTGCTTTTGTTGACCGTTCCGAGGCCAACCGGGTTTTTCGAGTCCCTCTTGTCTGGCCGCTTTTCTCTTTGTCTCCATGGCGTTTCGTCAAACCCCTCTTGCGTGCGTCCGAAAACTCCCCTAAACCCGACCGGGCAGTCATTTCCGTTGGGTCGGATCATCCCCTAACGTCTACAAAACATCTCCGTTTTCTTATTTGGACTCTCTAACCTATTTATTCTCGGCCGTTTGATTTCGATCGGAGGGACTAAATACCCCTAACCTAAACCACTTATTGTATATATTCACGCCTAACCCTAGATCCTAGGGGCATGTCCCATCCTTTCCCCTCCTTGCGCCGCCACTAGCTCCACCTGGTCTTCCCCTTCCTCGGGATCCCCGATCCAATCCATCCAATCCCCCGCAGCCAACCACCTCCCTCCTCGTTTTTGCATCCCGACCAACCAGTGCAGCCCCACGTGCCCGTGGATCCCCTCTGCCTCGCCTGAGTTCGCCGGGGAGCAGATCACCCACGGCACCCGATCTCCCGCTCCCTCCTCGATCTATTGAGAGGGGTTCGATCCCCTGCCTCTGCCCGAGCTCCTCCCGAGCTCCATGGACAGGAGCTCCGCCGCGTCCGTGCCCTGAATCCGGTGACCTCCGCTCCTGTTGACCGCGCCCCGCCCGCCGCTTCCATCGCCTGCTCGCCGCCGTTCTGCTTCACGCCGCGCCGCCGTCCGCCTCGTCCTTCCACTCGTCGCCGGGAGACGCCAGCGCCAGGATTCTCACCGGCGTCACCTGTTTCCGCTTCGCCAAGTTCCGCGCCAAGCTGCCTCCCCTGCGTCCTCTGCATCGCGTCGCCCCAGCCCCCTTCTGCTCCGTCCACGCGAGGCGAACGAGCGCACCAGCAGCGCCCGTTGACCGCACGCCCAAGGACCTCGTCGCGCGGCTCCGTCGTCCTGCCAAGTCCCTCGCCGTCGCCTCTGCTTCGTCCGGTTCGAGCGAGCGTTGCCGCCCCCTGCGTAGACTTGCTCCAGCGCCCGCGTCGCGCCATGGCCTGAGCTCGGCCTCGAGGTCCCGTCGCCGCCATCTTCTGCAGTTCGCTGCTCGTCGCCTTACTGCTGTCGACCGAGCCGGATCGATCGCCATCGCCAAGACCGTGCGCCGCCGCGCCCGGAGATGGCCGGATCGCCCAGGCCCTCCTCGACCCCCTCCACTCCGGATCCGCGCATCCGCTTCGTCCCTGCCGCTCCGCCGGAGTCCCCTGCCTCGCCAGACCCCGCTGCAGCTTTTCCGTCCAGCGCCGCCGCTGCTCTGTCTGACGAGTAGAGGACCGCGCCCGCTTCAGTGCCTCTCCGCTGTTCTGATCGAGCGAGAGGAGCTCGCCCGGTCGACGCCCGCGTTGACTGCGCCTCGTCCGCAAGCGACCGCCAGCCGTGCGCCATCCCAGCGAGCCGGCCCAGATCTGCTGGCCTGCCCGGCTCATTCGCCTCCTGGGCCACAACCAAGCCGGCCCGCGTCCGACCTCCCCAGCCAGCCTCTTCCACCGACTGGGCCTCAGCCCACTAGGTGAGGCCACCCCCAGCGCCCCTCCTTTTGTTTTTTAGTTGGGCTAGGCAGATTAGACCCGATGCATGTTTTTTTTCCTCGGTTGTGATTTAGCTATTTTCCAGGATTTTAAGATTTGCAAAAAACCCCTTGCACTTCATGCATTTAAAAACTCCATAACCGTGCATCATATTAAAATGGTTTATATATGTAAAATGCTTAGTTTTTCATCTAGTTTCATATTATGCCATTTTCATCCATGTTTAAAATGTTTAAAATGATGTTTGTTTAAATTTCCTCCAATGCCATGTTAAAATGATTTAATTCATAACTAAATAACCGTAGCTCGGTTTTAAACAAACTTTATATGTATTTGGGGTGGAAAAATGCCTAGATTAACATGGTGCACTTTATTTTGCTGTTTAACAACATTAAAATGGTGTTTAGGGCAGAACAGTACCGAATCTAAAATGTGCATATGGGGATTTTCCGGAATTGTTGTTTGTTCTTCCGGCCTCATTTAAACTTGCCTAGTTAGGTAGTTTCATTATGCTTCACCCCTTGCCATGTTTAACAACATTTAATATTGATGAGTAGCATAAACGAGAGTGAACTAAATACTTGAATGTGGTGTTCCGTCAATATGCAACTCGTTGCATATTGAGCTCCACTTAATTTGTAGTGTTGTTTGTTGCACTTTGCCATGCCATGCCTCATTAAACCGGACATGCATCATACTTGGTTGTGCATCATGCCATGATTATGCGATGGTTGTTTTACTATGTTGTTTGCTTCTTTCCGGTTTGCTTCTCTCGTTAGCTTCGGTTTCGTTCCGGAGTTGTGAGGATTCGTTCGACTACGCCCGTTTGTCTTCTTCATGGACTCGTTCTTCTTCCTAGCGGGATTTCCGGCAAGATGACCGCTACCATGGATCTCACTACTATCATTGCTATGCTAGTTGCCTCGTTCTTTCGCTATGTTGCGCTACCTATTACCTGTTTGTCCAGCCATCCCATATTGCCATGAACCTCTAACCTTTGACACCGTTCCTATGCAAACCGTTGTTTGGCTATGTTACCGCTTTGCTCAGCCCCTCTTATAGCGTTGCTAGTTGCAGGTGAAGTTGAAGACTTTCTTCATGGTGGACAGGGTTTATGTTGGGATATCACAATATCTCTTATATTATTAATGCATCTATATATTTGGTAAAGGGTGGAAGGCTCGGCCTTATGCCTGGTGTTTTGTTCCACTCTTGCCGCCCTAGTTTCCGTCATACCGGTGTCATGTTCCCGGATTTTGCGTTCCTTACGCGGTCGGGTGATTTATGGGACCCCCCTGACAGTTCGCTTTGAATAAAACTTGTCCAGCAAGGCCCAACATTGACTTTTACCATTTGCCTCACCACCACCTACCTTTTCCCTTGGGAGTCGCTCTCTCGAGGGTCATCTTTATTTTAGCCCCCCCGGGCCAGTGCTTGTCTAAGTGCTGGTCGAACCGAGCTAATGTCCGGCGCCCACAGGCAACCAGGTCTATGCCAACCCGACGTCTTGCTCATCCGGTGTGCCCGAGCGAGATATCGCAGCTCCTATCGGGATTGTCGGCGCATCGGGCGGCTTTGCTGGTCTTGTTTTACCATTGTCGAAATGTCTTGATGTCGGGATACCGAGTCGATCGGAGTGTCTCGGGTGAAGGTCTATTCGCCGATGATCGCGAGAGCTTGTCATGGGCTAAGTTGGGACACCCTTGCTGGGTATAAACTTTCGAGAGCCGTGCCCGCGGTTATGTGGCAGATGGGAATTTGTTAATGTCGGTTGTAGACAACTTGACACTTGATCCGAATGAAAGCGCATCAACGCGTGTGTAGCCGTGATGGTCTCTTCTCGGCGGAGTCCGGAAGTGAACACGGTTTCGTGTTATGTTTGGCGTAAGTAGGTGTTAGGATCACCTCTTGATCATTGCTAGCTTCACGTCCGTTCCGCTTGTTCTCTTCTCGCTCTTATTTGCGTTGGTTAGCCACCATACTTGCTTAGTCGCTGCTGCAACCTCACCACTTTGCCCTTCCTTTCCCATTAAGCTTTGCTAGTCTTGATACCCATGGTAATGGGATTCTTTGAGTCCTCGTGGCTCACGGATACTTCAAAACCAGTTTGCGGTGCCTATGTTATCGAAAGCGGTGGCGCAACCAAGCTCAAGGAGGAGCTCGATGAAGATCTTGCCCTTTGTGTTGTTTCGTTCTAGTTGATCGATAGTGGAGCCCGGTTGGGGTCGATCGGGGACCTTTATGCATTTGGGGTTCTTCTATTATTTTGGTTCCGTAGTCGGACCTTGATTGTATCTGGATGATGTAATGCTTTATTCATGTATTTGTGTGAAGTGGCGATTGTAAGCCAACTATGTATCTCTTTCCCTCATGTAATACATGGGTTGTGTGACGATTACCTCACTTGCGACATTGCTTTCAATGCGGCTATGCCTCTAAGTCGTGCTTCGACACGTGGGAGATATAGCCGCATCGAGGGCGTTACAATCCTGCACCTCCTGGGAGGGGTGCGGTGGATGTGCAGACGCTGAACCTTGCGGGGCCTTGTCCTTGGACCGGGTGACGATGTGAGTCCCCCCGCTGGCGCCCGCTCCTCCGCCGGCGTCCACCCCACCGCCCGTTTGCTCCGGTGGTGGTAGGATAGTCACAGACGAAGCGGCCACCTCCGAAGTCTTCTTCTTCGGTGGCATGTCGATGAAGATGTTGGTGTAGCGCGCGCAGATGCCGGATCAGATACGCACGACCTCGACGCCCCCCTACCTGGCGCGCCAAAGATGTCGTGGGATTTGTGGGAGCACGAGCACCTATGGGGCAGGGGACCCCTTATGGTCCGGCAAGGGAGCAGAGGGCGCACGCAGAGCAGATCGAGGCGAGTGCACGCGGGGGATTTTTACCCAGCTTCGGAGCTCTCCGGAGAGATAAAACTCCTACTGCTGCTTTGTGTTTTATATTTGTTCTTGCTTGAGGCGTGGGTATCTTTGTGGTGTTGAATCGTCGGATGAACCGAAGCAGCTGTGGAACCCTTTCTCGTGCGCATGGGCCTCCCTTTTATAGTCTAAAGGGGGTCACCGACAGGTGGCAGCGTAGAAAGAGGGGTAAAAAGGTAAAAACGCGGGTTGGTACAACCACTATCAACAGTGTCCTCTACCTAACTCTGACGGCAGGGGACAAGGGCATTTAATGCCCATCCGGTTGCTCCAACAGTGCAGGAAGCGACAGTTAGGGGCGCCACCGATCGCCACGATGGCCTCCTTGTCAGCTTCGCTTGCCACCTCGCACCGCATGGCTGCACAGCTACCCGCCACGTAAACCAGGAGCGATCCTGTGGTGACACGTTGTCGGATGTGGTGGAGCTTGGGTGCAGAGTGGCAGCCTTGCCGCGGCAAGCGCCTTGCCGCGGCCGTTGTCTTGTCGCACCAGCGAGCTTGCCGCCCGCCGGGCCTTGCCGGGACGCGCGGGGCGTCGCGGCAAGCCTTCTGCGGCGCCTTGGTTGGCCTTCCCGGCAAGCTCCTCTTGCCGGGGTCTTGTCCTTCCCGGCAAGCTCCTCTTGCCGGGGCCTTGTTTTCTCAATTAATACTTTGTTCTTGAATGGCAGTAAATAGGAATGGCGGAGGATCTTGGCGGACGCCCGGCAAGCCTTGCCGCGGGGCGCTGCGACTGCCCGTGCACAAGTTCGGGGTACTAAGGTACCCCTACTTTAGTACACCGACATTCATTGAATCTAGGCTTTACTTCAGTCACGTAGCACTTCACATAGCCCGGCTTCAATGGCACATTGTCCAACAAGAGGCCATCTTCAAAGAAGGGTGGGCAAATCCAGGTTGTTGCACATTTTAATGAACCTTCATAATGTGTAAGCACGCCCTTCATTCTGTCTTTCATTCCAGATAGATCAGATATAGCATCATCATGAGTAGCTGCAGTTTCAGTGTCGCTGGGGGTCAGCAGATGCACAACTACTCTTTTGCGGTGTTGTCGCGCAATAATCAACATCCTCCATGCCCGCCTCCCCTCCCACCTGCTGGCTATCTGTCAGTGTTAGAGTCTTCTGCATCATTATTGACTCCTCAATATCCTTTCGAATAGCCGGATACATGTCCTTGCTCAACCTTTCATACAATGCATTCTACTTCATTTCACTCCTCGCTTTTTCCATGCTGAGCCTCTCTTCTTTGCTGAGTGTGAAAGCGCTCTTGTGCGGGACATTAACACCTATACCCCTTGCATGGCCAGGGGGCTCTCTTGTTTCCAGAGCAACAGACAGAATGTCAGATGGCCTTGAGTTCCTGTAGAACCTTCCAGGGATCTTGGAAGCCATTAACATCGGTTGATACAGTTCTTCGTTATGTGAGTTTTGAAAGTAATAAGTTTCGTCATCACGCCTCCTTGCACGTGCCCGCAAGTAGTCTCTAGTGCGTTCGCCCCTGATTTCACTAAAGGTCGTTTCCCACCCGCCGCTACTGCTTCTTTGTCCTCCTGGTCCCATATTGGTTTCATGCCATAATATCCCGCCACACCCATACGGTGGGGGTGTGTGTTCTTCTTCTGAAGTTCCGATTGCTTGGAACTCTTTCCAACAAACTCTTTAGTTGCCCTGACCCTTTTGAATTCTGCCCAGTCTGCCTTTGAAATTTGGGGGTATGCGGGGATTGGGTCCTTGCCTTCAGTCAAGTACTTCTTGTACAACACGTGCTTCCAGTTTCTTCAAGCATCCCTAGCCTTCTATAGTGCAGCGTGTTCCACCTGCATTCTCCACTGCTCTGGAACATTGAAGTGATCCATGATCTCCTGGGCTATCCTCCCCGTGTTTCTATGTCAGCCTTCAGAAACCCCAGCAGATTAATGTTGAGCCTTCCCCTGCCAACAAATCCACACACACTCCTAAACCTCGTGTGTGCTTTATCTGGTTTAGTTGGAGCCCAAGACTTCAAATCTATCTCGGTTACTTCATATACACCTTTAGGCCGGTGTGTGGGCTTCCTTGGAGCATTCCTCCGTGTCCTGACCGGAAGGGTAATTGCTGCAGCTCTATCCCCTTCAAGATTACTTGATCCCTCACAATCTGCCGAAGACCTAGGGTGTCGGAATCAGATGAAGATACATCGCCTGAAGCATGAGTGGTGTCGCTGCTAATCGGCATCTACAGAGAACACATGCGAAACTCAGGAAAGGAGAATAAGCATAAAACTAACAACTTGGTATCAAGCTTTCTAAACATGTCTTGCAACAATTTAGAAAATGTACGGCTAATATGTTAAGTTTGTGTGACCCGGGCGCCTACGATCTGTAAATCGGCAGTAACTTATTGGAACAAACACAACTTATATGTACTAGTTAGGAAGGTAGATAATGAACATATATACACTCTCCGTTATTTTGTAGCCAATTTGGGAACATTCGAAATGAATTAGGAAGAGATATTGCGAGGAAATATGCCTCACCGTGATGGAGAGCAGTAACTAACAAGCTTCTTAATGCAAACCCGGCCGGACCACAGGAGAGGCGAGGGCTACATCATCGATATGCTCGAGTGTGATTGGCGAGCAAACGAAGATGACGAGGCGCGGGCAACTGTGTTTTGGGAACGGGTGAGCACGCCGGCACCGGAGAGGGTTCTGCCGTGGATATAGGGGAGGGGGAGTTGGCGATGGAGATTGGGTGGGATAGTTGAGTGAAACACGGGCGGGCGGTGGTGGTGGGGGAGAGTGTTGGTGCCCTACAAGAAAAAAGGGTCAAAAATATCCCCGGTCGCCACGCGTAAAGGCCTATGCAAACTGTTGCCTCTAAGCGCTCGTGTGCGCAAAGAGAATAATTTTGTTTGAAAGGAAGATGTACTAATTTTGAAATGAAGACATGAGTTCATCATTTCACCTCTAAATTTTTCCCACGTTATGCAATCACCATTATACCACAGGTTTGATTTGCTGGCGCTTTTCAGGTCTCGTTTGCTATATGTAAGACTTTTTTGGCATTTACCGTGCATTTTGGCATATAAATCAAATCCTAGCCCGACTATATTTCCTATCAAAAGGGACGAGGATTGTCGTTCGATCTGGGAGCATCCAATGGTGCATAGATACGATCCGTGGGGATTTGGTTCTAGCCAATCAGAACGCACGACTCAAATCGCCTATGCAGCAAGGGGGGAGGGCATCGACCATGGTTTGGTAGGCACATGGCTTTTGTGAGTGAACTGGGTGCTATTTTAGAACATTTACATGAACTAACAACATATTTTCAGTCGAATGAAAACAAGAGTTCATCGTTTCTCCTCCAAATTGTTTTCCATGATAAGAAATCACCATTGTACCCTATGGTTCGATTTTCTCGTTCATTTGAGGTATCGTTTGCTATATTTGAGTCGTTTGCTATAGTCGCAACTACACGTGGGTGCTAGGTAGCTAGCAAGATCATTTGTGTGTCGCTTTGGGAGTTTTCATTCGTCGTTTGAGAAACGGGAAAAAATTCAAACAGTTCGGCTACAGGGTGCGGCCAAAGGCGCCTGCCTTTTTGGTATTCTAATTACAAGAAATGCATATAGAGTCCGGAAATAACTAAAATCTGTGTCTCACCATGCCATGTTCTCAGAATCACATGGAACTTTTTTGGTAAATTAGGCACGAGTTTTGATGCTCACACCTTCCAAATCAGAGCATCTCACAAGAAGGATCATAGTTTCAAAAACGAGACACGGCACTTCGGACTCCAATTGACAGTGACTACATCATTCTGCTTTGAATTATTTTCACGGTAAACAATCACATATATACCCTAGGTTTGATTTTCTGGCCCATTTCAGGTCTCGTTGCTATATTCAAGTCATATTTTTGCACTTACCTTGCGTTTAGTGCATATAATTAAATTTAAAACCATTCTACAACTACATCTGGGTGTTAGTTAGCAAAGAAGGTGTACAAATCATTTGTGTGTTGCTTTGCGAGTTTTCATCCATTATCTGAGAAACGAGGAGAAGTTTCAAACATTTCGGGCGCAAGGTGCGGCCACCGGCGTAGGCCTAGTTGGTATTTTAATTACTAGGAATTCAGAGGGAGTCCAGACATCATCCAAATCGGTATGTTCCCGTGGTGCGCTCTCACGCTGTCGGGGATTTTTTTTTGTAAAGTTTGGCACAGGTTTTGATGATCGCTCCTTCCAAACCGGAGCATCTCACATGAAGGACCATGGTTTCCAAAAAGAGACGCATCAATTCAAACTCCAGAGGTCGGTGACTTCATCGTTTGGCCTCATAAAAATTTCCACGATACGCATTCACCATTAAACCATGGGTTTGATTTTCTAACACATTTCAGTTATCGCTTGTTGTATTTAAGACATTTTTTGAATTTAATGTGCAATATGTGGATATAAATAAAATTACAACTAGAACTGCATGTGCTGTCGAAAGGGATGAGGATCGCTGTTCGATCAAGGAGAATCCAATGGTGCAGACGTACAATCCGTGGGGTTTCGGTTCTGGCCAATCAGAACACATGAGTAAGATCGCGAGCATGGCAAAGGGGGGGGGGCTTCGACCAAAGTTTAGTGGACACGCGACTTCGTGAGTGAACTGTGTGCTATTTGAAAACATTTACATTAACTAACATCAGATTTTTGTTTGAATGAAAACATGAGTTCATCATTTCGCCTGCAATTTTTTTCCACGTTAAGAAATCACGATTGTACCCTATGGTTCGATTTTCTGGTACATTTTACCAGGCGGCAGGCCTCGCTCGCAATCTCAAACTTTGACTATGCAAAAAAGGGAGTTCCATTTGCCTGTGTGTGTGTGTGTAGCCGCAACTACACGTGCGTGTTAGCAAGATCATTTGTATGTTGCTTTGTGAGTTTTCATTCATTGTGCAAGAAACGGGAAAAACATCAAATAGTCCCGCCGCAGGGTGCAGCCAGAGGCGTAGGCCTTATTGGTATGTTAATTTCAGGAAATGCATATAGAGTCCGGGAAATAGCAAAAATCATTGTGTCACTGTTGCCTACTCTCACGATCGCCTGGAAAGTTTTGGTAAAGTCTGGCACAAGTTTTGGTGCTCGCACCTTCCATACCGGAGCATCTCACAAGAAGGATCATAGTTTCCAAAAGGAGAGCGACACTTCAGACTACAAATTGTCAGTTACTACATCGTTCCGCCTCGAAAAGAAATCATGGTAAACAATCGCGGATATACCCTTTGTTTGATTTTCCGGAGCATTTTAGGTCGTCTACTATGTTTAAGTCATTCTTTGCACTTACCTTGTATTTTAGTGCATATAAAGTCAAAAACCCTATTAATACTACATGTGGGTGTTTTAGTTAGGCTATACTTAGGCTACTCACAGTGGAGAGTGTCATATACTAGTATCATGCATATATTTATGATACTAGTGTATGATACTACCATTAATTATAGCGCATAGGATAATACATAGAGTATAGTATCATAGATAATATTTATTGCCATGCGTGACACAAATTAGAATCGCATTTAACATGATACAGTATCTACCTATATGTTACTCTAACCCTCTCTATATTTAGTCTTTGACATATCAGCATACTTGCTATTTCCGAGTGCATGATATCGTCGGCTATAAATGATACCACCACTATGGCCAGCCTTATTTAATGGGGAGTATCATATACTATAGTATCATGCATATGATACTAGTGTATGATACTATGTACCTACCTTCATAGTGCATAGTATCATAGAGTAGTATTTATCATAGATGACCGTATTTATGGCCATGTATGACACAAAGTAGTATATCATTCATTATATTTGTTACGATATCTACCTATGTTACTGCTTCTTTGCCACATCGTCATATTTTCTATTCCCGAGTGCATGATACCGGCTATGATACCCCCACTATGGCGACCCTAAGGCTGGTCGTAATGGGAGTATGATAAGAGGTATCATGCATGCTGTCGGTGTCAAAACCGGCGGATCTCGGGTAGGGGGTCCCGAACTGTGCGTCTAGGCGGATGGTAACAGGAGGCGAGGGACACAATGTTTTTACCCAGGTTCGGGCCCTCTCGATGGAGGTAAAACCCTACGTCCTGCTTGATTAATATTGATGGTATGGGTAGTACAAGAGTAGATCTACCACGAGATCAAGGAGGCTAAACCCTAGAAGCTAGCCTATGGTATGATTGTTGAGATGTAATGTTCCTCCTACGGACTAAGGCCCTCCGGTTTATATAGACACCGGAGAGGCTAGGGTTATACAGAGTTGGTTACAATGGTAGGAGATCTACACATCCGTATTGCCAAGCTTGCCTTCCACGCCAAGGAAAGTACCTTCCGGACACGAGCCGGAGTCTTCAATCTTCTATCTTCGTAGTCTTGGAGTCCGGCGGATATTGATAGTCCGGCTGTCCGGACACCCCCTAGTCCAGGACTCCCTCAGTAGCCCCTGAACCAGTCTTCAATGACGATGAGTCCGGCGTGCATAATGTTCGGCATTGCAAGGCAGGTTCCTTCCTTGAATAATCTAGAGAAGATGATGAACACCAGGATAGTGTCTGGCTATTCAAAAATAATTTCCACGTTCCATCAGAGAGAATAAAACATATACACCGATTCAATCTGGCGGCGTATATATGGTGGCGTCATCACACCGCTACCAAGCCCTTGTTTGAATTGTTTTTACTTATTCCACCTCAAAGACGTTCAGTAAGCGGTTTTCTTGGCACGTCTTGTCGAGCAGAGATCGTGTCCCTTTATTCAGGATCCTCATCAATACGCGTGGGTAACCCAACCGTTCCGCCGCCACGCCTCCTCTATCGAAGGGGAATCCTAAACGGTCACGGAGACGGCCCTTGGTATTTCTTCCCCTTTATAAGAGGACCAAGGCCTGTCCTTGTCTTTCAACCTTGCATCGAATCTTTCCTCCGCTCCCAGTTCCAACACCTAGAGCTTCAGATTTGAGCGCTTCGGATCCACAACAATGTCCGGCTCCGACCTCCAGGGCCGGTGGATGCCCGGAGGAGGACATATTGAAGTTGCGAGAGGCCAAGTACCTGGCCTACGAGGTTTCGCACAGGTTGCCTGCCCCAGGGCAGGCCGTGCCAGCCCCGAGCCCGGCGAATCGTCTGCCAGATCTCACCTCCGTCGGGATTGGGTTTCCGACGGATCCCTTCGTGAGAGGGCTCTGTTCTCTCAAGGGCTGGACTTCCACAACTTGGCACCGGAGTCCATCCTCCACATCTTCGCATTCATTATTGTCTGCGAAGCCTTCCTCCGTGTCATCCCCCACTTCGGCCTGTGGCTGAAAACATTTAAGGTGGAGCCGAAGATGATCGGGGGGCGTCAAGCGGAGTGCGGCGGGGCGACCATAAGCAAGAAGGTCGATGCCCCGTGGCTCGAAGGTTCCTTCCAAGAGGAACAGGGATTGTGGCAGCAGGAGTGGTTTTACATCACTGCTCCAAGGGGCAGCAAGCAAAAGCCGTCGCCCTCCTTCCGCCCGGGACCTCCACGGCAATTGATGTTGTGGGTCAACCAAGGGTTCAACTGGGGGCCGTCCAAGGACGTGCCCGCACTGCAGGGCCGGATTCGAGACCTCCAGACAAGGGAGATCGACCAGGTCAAGGTGATGCAGGTCATGCTAATCAGGCACCTCCTACCCTGCAAACGTCGTCCTCTCCGTCTATGGGAGTTCAATCCGGAGGGACCTCGTATTCTCCAGCATTTTATGGGTGCGACACCCACGGAGATGTACAAGCTGTTCTTCGGACCGCAGGTGGCGTGTCCGGATTCGGCCGAGGACGCAGGCCTAAGCCGCGATCGCCCGGATACTCAGGTAAGTAGCTCAGAGCCCGGACATTCTATTTGTATGCCTTTCAAAAGATCGTCTCCTGACCCTTTATTCTTTACAGGAATGGGTGGCGCGATCAAGGCTGATAAGGTGTCCGGCCCCCCTCCCAGAGACCGTGACTTGGAGCCCGTGGCTTTGGTCGAATGTTGGAGGTTGCGCCACAGAGGGGGCGGGGAAATAAAGGAGCTAATATTTCGCCCAAAGGGGCGACTGAAGAGGAGGGAACCAAGGATCCCTCCCTTCAGAGGGAGAAGAGGACCGCCTCCGAAGATCCGGAGGTCAAAGCCCCTAAGCGTGGGAAGAAATCCTCACTGGTCCGCGTCCGGAGAGAATCCGGACAGCGCAATCATCGCCAAGGACCAGCCCTCCAACGAGCCGTGAGTATGAAAGAGGAAGTTTAATAAGGAAGTACCTTCGTTTATGCTTCAGAGGTAACCGAAATATTTATATCGCAGATTCGGATCTGCAGCCGCCTCGAGATGAGTTCATCCTCGGGACCTTCTTCCGGAGATGATGGAGAGCGATATGCCTCCGTCTCGCTGCGCCGCCAGATGAGGCAAAGCGAGCCCGAAGTGTCGTCACGGAGGGTGTCCCCGAGTCCGGAGGGGCCAGAGAGTTCGTCACCCACCAGAGTCCGGCCGGGAGAACTGAAGAGTTTGCTTGAGAGGGCGTCCATTTCAGAAGATCACCGCGCATTAATGCGTATGGTGGTCGGAAGGATTTCGTCCGCTGAACACGGATTGCGTAATGCCGCCATGAGCTTGCTAGCGGGATTTGAGGTATGCGAAAATGATGCACCCCTTTGTCTTTTAACAGTTTTGCATATAAAAAAATGCACTCTGTATAGATAGTAGCCCCTGAGACTCGTTAGGTTGTCGAAAACGACAGCGTGCCGAGGATCAAAATCTCAACATCTCAGGTAATGAATACCGCCGTTCTGATATAGTCCGGGGGCCAACCGGACTAGTGAGTTTGCCGAATTAAGTCGACAACTTGATGTGGCAGATGCGGACATCGCACTTGTCAACCAGCGACTTGACGAGTCGCAAGGGAAATAAATTCTCCGCAGCCGCTTTATTGAGTGGGTCAAAGCCCGCCTTCTGATAAGTTATATGATCTTTATACGGACAGTGCTGCTGCTGTGGAGAGCCTTCGGGCCGAACTTGCTCAAGCTAAGGAGCAAGCCCGAAGGAGTGATGCGGCTGCCGCGAGGGCGGCCGAAGAGTTGAAGGCCGAAAAGGCTGCGCACTGCCTAAGCAGGGCGGAGGTGGCCGAATTGGCCAAGAAATTAAAGGATGCTACCGATCGCCATGAGGCTCTTGAAAAGGAGCGCTTATCGGAGCGAGAAGACCTGAAGAAGGCCACCGCCGAAGCCAAGGATGCCCGCTCTGCAATGCGGGCTATGAAGGAGGAGCTATGCCAAGCCGGAGAAATCGTGGCTGGCAAGCCTTTTCTGATGCGTCGCCGGTTTATGGATGCCAAGTACGCTCAATTCGAGCGGCTGTGGAGTTCGGAGGATCCATATATGGACTTGGCTGCGAGTGCGGCCGATGCCGTTAAGCACTTCCGGAGCCAGGGGGATCACGAGACGGAAGAGTTATATTGGTCTCAATTCCACGATCCGGATCGCCCTCTTCCGCCGGCGGACAGAGTTGGCGAATGGGCGAACTAAATAGACTGTCCGGGCTGGCTATGACTGACATCGTGGCCCATGTATGGCCAGAGAGGTCCAAGGCGACGAGCTACTTCGGCCTACTGCAGCAATTCCTTGGGGCGGTGCCTCATATCAAGGAGATGAAACGGTCGGCCTGCACGAGGGCGCGCGGATGGCTCGCCCGTGAAGGCGCATGTCCGAAGATGGATGCCACCGCTGTTGCTGCCCGGTTCGGATGGAAACCGGCTTCCTGCCGAACATTATTTCGGGGAAGTTATGTGTGGCGCTCGTGTAATAGAGTCGCAGTGCTCAAAAAATGTAACGTTCAATTGAACGCATTAACTTGTAGATCAATGGTTATAGTATGAATGCTTTTTATACTTGTGCTTCCAAGTAGTAAAACTTCTCCTGTGCGGCCGTTTACGTATACTTGTGTATAACCTGAAAGATGCAGTCGTCGGATTCAGCCCCCTCGCACAAGGTGCTGGGGGTTCGCAAAATAGCGCGTTTTCACACTTAATCCGACGTCTCGGTCCTGTTTTAAGGAGGTGGTAGCGTAGCGAACGAGGCAATCCGGACTATGATGCTTTATCTCTTTCACTTAGCCAATGGAGCTCGAGGTGGGGCTACGATATAGCCTCGATGACACCGCACATCTCCGCACTGAAGTGCGTATGTGTCCGACGAGAAACGGTCCTTTGTCAAAGCGGAATTCTAAACATTCCGATAGTCGATCAAGTGGTGACGGACTCTCGCTATATCATGATGATCCGCCGGCTTTCATCGAGGTGCTCGCCAAATTAACCGGGGCACAATCAAGTAGTTCTCCGGTGCCGCGTTAGCGGGTGATCTGAGCGTAAAGGCAGCAAAAACGAGGAGCCGCAAACCCAACATTTGACCAAAGACATGATTGAGCTGATGCATATAATGCCTAACTCGAGACGCCGAACACTCCCGAAGGTGATCGGACTTTATGATAATGGGTAGAATTATGCCCTAAGCCCCTTGTGTCCAGGTACGGGCATGGTCTTCTGACGCGGCCGATGCCAAAGCGCCAGGCTCCGCTTTGGCTATAGGAAGGAGCCAAGGGAGAGTAACAACAAGAGACAGTAATAAAAAGATCTACGCAGGGTCTTAATCAAAAGAATCCTTGCAACGGGTCCCTACTGCACGTCTGCGCCTGTGTCTCCGTTGCGCCGTTATCCTGGACGGGTATGCACGTTGTTCATCTCAGAAAGAGAGGAACGTTTAGTTTTAGAAACAGTTCGATGCGAAAAAATATGCAAAAGAAGAAATATAAATAATTAAAGCAAGGTTTATATGAAACCACGATCGGCCAGCGCGCAGCCCACATGAAAAGGGTATGCGGCTAGGGAGCCCCTAGCTTTCTTGAGTCCGGATTCGTCTATCCGAGTCCGGGTCTTTAAGTGACCCTCGATGAAATGGCGCCGTGTGGACCGGGCATCTTAAGTGTAAGAGACGCGTAATGCGGTATGGCGTTGAAGCGGACAAAAGCCTTTCGTCCCAACAGTGCTTGATATTCACTTTTAAATGGGACGATATGAAAAATTAATTTTTCGCGTCGAAAGTTGTTCGGTGATCCGAACAGGACTTCTAGTAATATCGAGCCTGTGCACTTGGCGGAAGGGCCAGGCGTCACTCCTTTCAAGGAAGTGTGGCTGTGTCGAATTTTGGTAGGGTCTATCCCCATCCGACAGATTGTGTTTGAATATAGCAGGTTTAAGTCACTGCCTCCGTCCATTAGGACGCTCGTGAATTGTAATCCGTCTATTATCGATTCAATATCGGGAGTCCGTCTTGCGTTTGACGCTTCGAGTAGTCGGTGGTGAAAGTGATTGGTTTGATATCCAATCTCTTGATCTGCTGGGTTGGACCATGAAGCTCTTTTTAGAAAGTGCCGACTGTTTTTTCGTGTCCTCACATGAAGTGAGTTTTCGCTTTGACCCCTTGTGGGAAATTCTTTTGTTTTCCGGTGCTCTGCTGGTGGGGTTTGTCCTCTTCACTTGACGCGTCGAGCCCCTTGTGTTCGGCATTCAGTCTGCCGGACTGTTTAAAAACCCAACAATCCCTGTGGGTGTGATTTGCAGGCCTTCCGGGGGTACTATGGATTTGACATATCCGACCCAAAATCTTCTTTAAGTTGGACAATTCGTCACTGTCATCCTTTAGAGGCTGTGCTTTACTATTTGGCCGTGAGCTTTTAAATCTGGCATTGACTGCCGTGCTCTTTGGGCTTTTCTCTTTATTCCGGTGCTGCTCTTTTCTGCTACCGTGATTTTCCGTTCCATCTCTTATCTCGGATGTACTTGGGTCATTTGGTGCTGCTTCTTGCTAGCTGACTATCCTCCCCGCACGTAAGCGGGTCATGAGGCTTGTTAATGCGGTCATTGTCCTCGGTTTCTCTTGACCGAGGTGTCGGCAAGCCATTCGTCTCGGACATTGTGCTTGAAAGCTGCTAAGGCTTCGGCGTCCGGACGATCGACTATTTGGTTCTTTTGGTAAGAAACCTGTTCCAAAATTTCCGCTACTGACTCTTGGGTTGTTGAGTTATATGACTTAAATAAATGCGCATCCGGAGGACGGACATAGGTCCCTTGAAAATTTGCTCTAAACGCTTCCTCGAGCTCTTCCCAACTTCGGCGGTGTTTTACGGGAGGCTTTTGAGCCAATGACGGGCTGGCCCTTTGAGCTTGAGGGTAGATATTTTATGGCGTGGAGATCGTCTCCTCCGCCATATGTATATGCAATATATAGTCTTCTATCCAGACTCGTGGTCTGTTGTTCCGTCAGAGGCTTCTATGTTTATGGGTTTAAACCCTGCTGGGAATTCGTGACCCAAGACCTCGTCAGTGAAACATAGTGGGTGTCTTGGCGCCCAGACTTGTATGTGCCGCTATTGTCGGACACTTGACGTGTCGCTTTGCTTCTTGGGGCTTGTTTGGGTCCGTAGATGGACCTGGCTGGGCCGTTGGACGGTGGGGGCTCTATGGCCTCCTCGTTGAATTCTGGAAGCAGCTTACGCTTCGGGTAGCTCTTCGATTGGTGGCCATTGCCGTATTTATCTGCGGTTTTGAGTACATTGCTCCATCTTGTCCGGAGCGTGTCTTCCGCTGTTTTGAGCTTCCGCTTTTCCTTCTTCAGGCTTCTTGCTGTAGCGGTGAGCCTGTGCTTAAAAAGCTCTTGTTCTACGGGGTCCCCGGGCGCGACGAATTCGTCGTCATTGAGGCTTGTTTCGTCTTCGGAGGGAGGTAGTTAGCTTTGATCCTCAACCTTTTCTTCTGCCGCCCTTTCGTGAGGGCTTTTTTCTGCATCCTCCTGCGCTGAGTCGTGCTGGAGGGGGTTGTCTTCGGCACTCTCTGGGGTATTGTTATTTCCTGTGCCGGGATCTATGTTCTTGTTGTGGATGGATTTAGAGCGGCGCTGCTGACGTCGGCATTTGGGCTGTTTCTTTAAAGAATCTGCCTCCGCTGCTTTTTCGCCATCCCCTTCTTCTGGGGTATCCACCATGTATACGTCATATGACGAGGCGGCCTTCCAGTGCCCTGTAGGCGCTGGCTCTTGTTCGTCTCCGGCATCGTCGTCCATAGCGTCGATGTCGTCGGAGTCATAGTCTAGCATGTCGGTTAGATCCTCGACAGTGGCTACAAGGTGGGTGGTGGGTGGGCTCTGAATTTCTCCATCGTCCGAACTCCAACCGTCCCGCCATAGTCCGGCCAGATTCTCTGATAGCGAGATGCTTGAGGAATTCAGGATATCGCCAAAAGGCGAGTCTTTGGAAGATGTCATGGCGGTGAATTTATAACCGGCGCCCAATCCGGATTGTCGGTAGGCGCGGGAGGCTCGGAGTCCGGCGAGGAGTCCGCGCCCCGGGTCACGAGTTTCGCAGGGACAAAATTGGTATTCGCTCCATCGCCGTGGACGTTGAAGCCCCTGTGGTGGCGTCTATCCACCGCCTCGACATGGGCAATCGGCTCCGGGCTGAGTGGCGGAGCGGATCCGTCGCGCCACCAAAGCACTTGTCCGTGGCGAGCTAGATCATGCCCATAAATCCACAAAGGCGGCGCTTTGGCAGGGCTCGAGTTCGTCGAAGATCAAGTCTCCGCGGTCATCGGCCGTGAAGTTCAAGCTTCCGAATCTGACCTGACAGCCAGGGGCGTAGCTTTGGACCTGCTCCAAATTGCCAAGAGAATTGGCCCGCAGTGCAAAGCCGCCGAATATGAAGATCTGTCCGGGGAGAAAAGTCTCACCCTGCACAGCGTTGATGGTTGAAGATGCCATTGAGCCTATCGGTGACGACACAGAGGAACTCTCAATGAAAGCACCAATGTCGGTGTCAAAACCGGCGGATCTCGGGTAGGGGGTCCCAACTGTGCATCTAGGCCGATGGTAACAGGAGACGAGGGACACAATGTTTTTACCCAGGTTCGGGCCCTCTCGATGGAGGTAAAACCCTACGTCCTGCTTGATTAATATTGATGGTATGGGTAGTACAAGAGTAGATCTACCACGAGATCAAGGAGGCTAAACCCTAGAAGCTAGCCTATGGTATGATTGTTGAGATGTAATGTTCCTCCTACGGACTAAGGCCCTCCGGTTTATATAGACACCGGAGAGGCTAGGGTTACACAGAGTCGGTTACAATGGTAGGAGATCTACACATCCGTATTGCCAAGCTTGCCTTCCACGCCAAGGAAAGTACCTTCCGGACACGAGCCGGAGTCTTCAATCTTCTATCTTCGTAGTCTTGGAGTCCGGCGGATATTGATAGTCCGGCTGTCCGGACACCCCCTAGTCCAGGACTCCCTCACATGCCAACTAGACTTTTTGGATGATCTGGCACATTGTTAAATTAGCAAATAGAAGGTGTGGTATCATATCATGATACTGTATCATATTAAATGTTATACTACTTTGTGTCATGCATGGCAGTTAATAAGGCAACCCAAGATACTAACCTA
Source organism: Aegilops speltoides (assembly GCA_021437245.1). Taxonomy (NCBI): domain Eukaryota; kingdom Viridiplantae; phylum Streptophyta; class Magnoliopsida; order Poales; family Poaceae; genus Aegilops; species Aegilops speltoides. The sequence continues at coordinate 163,707,184 of CM038144.1, forward strand.
TGATACTATGCGCGCATTACGGAGGTAGTATCGATCATATACTTGTATCATGCATATATACGATACTAGCTAGTCTATGATATCACTACAAAAAAAAGACACACCCGTGACATTTGGGTCGAACGGATTTTTTTCTGTCATGCTTATTACACTTCTATGGTGATAATTATGAGAAAACCTAGTATCATCATAGATGTGATTGGCTCCTACTTCTATGACAAAAAATCATGGTAGAAAATGGGCTTTTCGTCCTGGTCGGGCCAGAGACGCAGATGCATGACATTCTTTGGGCCGTCCATGACCGAAAAAATCGTGGTAGAAGCGAGGGCGAGGAAAATATCGGGGAGTTCCCGGTTACGGTGGGTGGCCGGGGCCGAGCGATGCATGGAGGGATTGCACGTTTCTCTCGTACACGTACGCGTGTGGGTGAGAGGCGTTGGGCTCTAACTGAACCCGAGCGAGGCGTTCGCCTAATGAACTCGAGGGATTGCACTGGCTACGCGTTATTGAACCCGAGCGATCGATCGATCCCTGGATGTTAATTGAACCTGATCGAGCGATTCCTTCGCTACTACTACTAACTGAAGTCGATCGAACCTGCTGCCTCTTGATGAACAGTGAGCATTGTTAGGGGTTGGTTGAATAATTCCGGTGGGGGATAGATGAACAGGACCCCGTGGGGTTAGAGGTCGTTGCCGCCAGATGAACAGGACCCCGATCGAGCCAGTCAGGGGTGGAAGAACAGGACCCCATGGACTACTGGTTGAATAGTAGTCGGTGGAGGGCTGGATGAACAGTAGACCGTGGAGGGGTGGTTCAACGGTAGCCAATGGAGGCTGGATGAACAGGAGCTCGTGGATGAACAATAGGTGGGGGAGGCAGGAGGGAGACGAAGTGGATGAACAGTCGCATGTGGAGGCTGGAGGAGGTCGACGACTAATGAATAGTAGCCCGTGGAGGCTGGAGCAAGGCAGTAGACGGTGGATGAACAGTAGCTCATGGAGTTCCATTTTGCGGTACGCCACACCCCCTGATGAACAGGACCCCCGTTTCAACCATAGGAGGTCGAAGAGAAGTTCGTTTCCTCAGTTTTGCGGGACGCCACACCCCTCCCAATCAACAGGACCCCGTTTCGACCATAGGAGGTCGGATAGAAGTCCGTTTCCACGAATTTGCGGTACGCCAGACCCCTCCCGGAGAACAGGATCCCGTTTCGACCATAGGCAGTCGAACAGAAGGCCATTTCCTCTGTTCTCCGGTAGGCCAGGCCTCATTTCGGCTGTTCCGTCCAAGCCGGTTGGCTCCCCATGAACACAACGCATTCCGTTGCCTCCCGATGAACACGATGATGTAGTTTCTTTGTTCCGACCCAGCCGGTTGGCTGCCGATGAACAGGACGCCGTTGCTGCTATGCATTGCCTCTCCTTGTACACGAGCCCTGGCCGTACGTATGCGCGAGTAGGCATTTGAGACCCTGCCCGGATGTACGTATGTGGCCGTATTTACTTTCTTGCACCCTGGCTGGACGTACGTGTACAAAATATTGACGGGACTGCGTGGCATTCTACATCCGTGCCTCTACTACAACACACGCCCTTCCTTATTCGGCCACGGTTCATCGTTGCAGCCTTCAGACAGACCGACCGACCAGTATGTACATACAAGTTCACGACCAGAATGACAACGCTATGTACGCTTCTACCATGTGGGTCCCGACTATCAGGGAGGATAAGAAGGAACTTCCTTGCATGTGTAGTTATTGCTAGTGGGTCCCAGCTATCAGGGGGAGAATCATTTTTTTGCCCATAATATGGCCGCACTTCCTAGCGTGCGAAGATGTAGCTAGTGGGTCCCAGCAGTCAGGGGGAAATGTTTTTTTTCATGAAATACAATGGCCCGTTCTGTGGGTCCCCTCTATCAGGTGGAGGAATAATTATTTTACACGTAATAAGGTTGAACATCCTTGCTAGGACCGTGGACCCAGCTGTCAGCCTCTGCACGTACAGTACTCTTCCGATAGAAGTCGTTCCTTGACCACATTGACCAGGCCATGCTGAGAACACCAAGGCAGTGGACGACTGCGAGTCCTGGGAAGAGGACGACGCGGAGCCAGGGTAAGATGTGATAGTGGATGCCGATGCGGAGAGGAGTACGAAGGTTGACGGGTTCAGCTGCGGTGTGAGGCTACTGTGGCCGCAGAATAACAAGGGTTGTGGGTGAGTAGAGGGATGGCCTGGCCAAAGGTTGGAGTAGGGTGGGGTGGTCAGGCCTGCGCAGTAGCAGAGCCGGCCACCAGAGGCAGGAGCAGGCGGCACGGCCGGCGCTCATTTGGTCGGCTGGAGCAAGAAGACCAGAGGTTGCAGAAGCACTACGTCCGTTGGATGGACATCGTATGGCCACTGGAGCTAGAATCGTCCATATTGACTAAGTTGACAAACCCCTCCGTCCGCGTCAACTTAGTAGGCCCACAAGTCAGCCTCCCACTATGGTGGGTCCCAGCTAGCAGGGGGATTCTACATTTTTTTGTGCGTAATAAGGAGGCACTTCTTTGCGTGCGAAGATATAGCTGGTGGGTTCGAGCTGTCAGCAGGGGGAACATCTTTTCGCAAAACCGGTGTGTCCCTGTTATCAGGTGGAGGAATAATTTTTTTACATGTAATAAGGTTGCACTTCCTTCCTGCGGCCGTGGACCCAGCTGTCAGCCTCTCCACGTATAGTACTCTTCCGATGGAAGTTGTTCCTTGACCACATTGACCATGCCGCACCAAGAGAACCAAGGCGGTGGATGATGGCAAGGCCTAGGAAGGGGACGACGTCGAGCCGGGGAAGACGTGGCAGTGGATGCCCATGTAGAGCAAAGTATGAGGGTTGACTGGTTTGGCTGCGGTGTGAGGCTGCCGTCATCGCAGAATAACAGGGGTTGTGGGTGAGTAGAGGGATGGCCTGGCCAGAGGTTGGAGTAGGGTGGGACGGTGAGGCCTGCACGTCAACAGAGCCGGCCATCGGAGGCAGGAGCAGGCGGCACGACCGGCGCTGGTTTGGGCGGCTGGAGCAAGCAAACCAGAGATTGAAGAAGCACTACGGCCGTTGGATGGACATCGTACAACCACTGGAGCTAGAATTGTTCATATAGACTGAGTTGACAAAGTCCTTTATCCATATCAACTTAGTAGGCCCACAAGTCAGCCTCCCACTATAGTGGGCCCCAGCTAGCAGGGGGATTATTCATTTTTTTGTGCACAATAAGGAGGACTTCCTTGCGTGCGAAGATACAGCTGGTGGATCCGAGCTATCAGGGTGGGGAACATTTTTTTTCATGAAATACAGAGGCCCTTCTGGTGTGTCCCAACTATCAGGTAGAGGAATCATTATTTTGCGCGTATAAGGAGGCATTTCCTTGCGTGCGGTCATGGACCCAGCTGTCAGCCTCTCCACGTACAGTCCACTTCCGATGGAGTCATTCGTTGACCATGTTGACCATGCCGTGACGAGAGCACCAAGGCGGTGGACGATGGCGAGGCTTAGGAAGGGAATGACACGGAGCCAGGGAAGACTCGACAGTTGTTTCCCACACGGAGGGGAGTACAAGGGTTTACTTGTTCGTCTGCCGTCACCGGAGAATAACAGTAGGTGTGGGTGAGTAGAGGGATGGATAGGCCAGCGATGGGAGTATGGTGGGTTGGTGAGGCCTGCTTGGCAGTATAGCTGGCTGCCGGAGAAGGGAGCACGCAGTCCCGCCGGCGCTTGTTTGAGCGTTTGGAGCAGGAATAGTAGAGATTGAAGAAGCACGACGGCCGTTGGATGGTCATCCAAAAGTCATTGCTCTTGTGTGTTGACAGGTTGACACGGCATTGCGTGTGCGTCAACCATTTTTTAGGAAAGCGTACGCGTCAACCTATAGTAGGCGCGCAAGTCATCCTCAAATGTGTGGAAAATAGCATACAACTCATCTACCATTATTTCTAATAATTTATAGCCCATTTGCTAATTCTTAAGGATTTTTTTGGAGCCCATCTTCTTTTTGTTAGCATTACAACTCATATAGTGGCCATGGCTAAAAATTATACAAAATTTTGCATAGTTCAGTGCGGTCAACTATTTTTAATCCCAAAATTTTGAATCACATTCAAACTAATTTGAAAAATAAATTTATATAAATATAAAACCCAAATAATTTTCCACGCATAAAAATCAATGGAATTTAAAATCTTGAAATGAAAAAAATGAAACTAATTCCTAGTTGATGTATTTTAAAAATGTACAACCCATTTCTCATTACTGATAGCCCATTTTCTCAGCAAGCCGAATGAAACTCTCCTCATCTTGAAAGATTTCTAGCCTAGCAGGGCTGATAAAGCAAGGAGGCCTAGGTTGGGTATTTCTTTAAAAAGTAGAACTGGACTAGCCATTTTCAGCAAGAAAAAACACAACTGGGCTCATGATGTGGTAAACATAAATAAAACCCTGGCTAGACGGGCCACAGCCCCTGCACAACCCCGTTGTTACCCTGATCCGTCTCTAAAACTATTATAAATAACAACTGCTTGCTCCTCAAAAAGTAAATAACAAATGCGCGACCTGCTGGGTCCCTGGTTTTAGCCGCTCGTTGTGTAATTCTCTCATCTATTGACTACGCTGACAATGGCGTGGGCCCCAGATGTCCAACCATTAGGAGGAACCATTTTTTTGGGCTTGTAATAACGAGGGACTTGCTTGCGTACTGCCATGACCCAGGTGGGTCTCTATTGTCATCCTCTTCACGTACAGTCATCTCCTTGTTCCTCTCGGTTGTTGACGACGTTGACAATGCAAGAGGGCGGCGCACCATGCATGGCGAGCGAACCAAGGCGGAGGACGATGACAAGGCCCCGGACCGAATGAACAGGAGCCGTGGAAGATGTGCCTGCCCACTCGCGGGTGGAGGGGAGTTTGAGGGTTGACTGGTGCAGGTGCGGGTGCGTGTTGGGGCTGACATCACCGGAGAATAACACGAAGTGTGGGGGAATAGAGGGAGGGACTAGCCAACGTTGGAGGGTACGGTAGGGCGACGGAGGCGCAACCAGCCGTGGGAGGCAGGAGCAGGCGGAACCGACGGGGTGGTTTGGTTTGGGCGGCTGGAGGAAGAAGTCAAGTGATAGAAGATACACGACAGATGTTGGATGTCAATCCAACGGCTTTAGGCAGAATCGTTTGTTGACTAGTTAGTAAGTCGACACCACCTTGGATAAGCTTTTTCCTTGTGGGTCCCAAATGTCAGAATCGAAATCTGTCATGGTCATGCAGCCTTTCTTATGAAAATTTACACCCCATTTGGTGTGCTAGTTCAAAATAAGTTTGTGGGTGTTGGTGGGAGCTAATCACTTGGGTTCTATAATGCACAGTGAGCTCAAGCAGACGGCGAGAGTGATGTTATTTCCCTTGGTTGGGATTTGTTACAGTATGTCACTCTTAATTAAATGAATGGAAATCCATTTGTCTTGTTTGAAAGAAAATATGACAGTCACAGCCGAGTTGAAAAGGGGAACAAGATCTAACGCCGGCTTACAAACTGTACAAAAGCACGAGGGTTAATTGTTCATCGGGTTTAGAAAAAACCCAGATTGAAAAAGGGCAACAACATCTAACTCCAACACTGTTTTTGGCGGTCACAGTCAAATGGATCGGTCAGGTCCATAGAAAGAACATCCTGGGTCGTAAAATTTACTGGATTATGAGCACAAGATGTTGAAGTAGAAGCCCGACACATTCAGAAGCTCTTTTGTCCCCCTGAAACTCCTTTTTTTTGCGCTTCGACATACCCATATGTCAAAACCATGCTGCTGATGAACTTAAGCCTGATGGACAATACTAACCTCGCATTCAGCAGGAAGAATGTGACAAATCTAGTGTTTGCATGGTTGGCTACATATCATTCAAGCGTTATTATCTTCAATCAAATGTCATAAGAAGTGAGAAAATCCCGGTGCTTACGAATCCACCGATTGGTTATAACTTTCTTACCCCGTCCTGTTGACTAAATAGACATGAAGATTAAAAATAGTTAAGGTCTAAAAAAAGAGTGTCGAAAGAGCAACAACTGAACGCTTATTTCTAGTACACTATATGCGGGCTTCCAATGTGAGTGAAATTATGACCTTTATATACAACTTCTCCAGACATGGAAAGCAATGCAGCAAGCCAATAATCTTGTTTAGATCAAACTATTCATTTGGATATATAAGATCTTGACAGAATCCAGCACCATTGATAGGCTATCCGTGGAGAAACTCTTCATTGACCATAGAACATAATATTAGTACAAAATGTGTACTCCAAGATAATATAAAACTTATGCCCAGAAATTTAAAATGTAGCTTATGCTTATAAGTGTACATGATAATATACAGTACCTGAATAACTGTGGAGCCAAACATCATCTTGAAATGAGCACATAGATCATGTATTACACCCAAGGTCTCCAGTTTAGGTGTAGAGGCGACGGTTATTTGAGATGGTGAATAACTAGAATCAAGGATCAACCTTTGAAGTGAAGGGTTATCTTGGATGGTGAGCTGCCTTTCGTCAAAAGAAATTCCAATTCTTACAAGCTTAGGCAACTTCATTTTGAGACAACCGATTCTAATTGTGAAAACAAGCACCAAGCACTCCAGGGCAGGGCAATTGGAGTGGATGATGCTATGCAATGAGGCCTCCGATATTCAAACCCGCACAAGTGAAAGTTTTTTGAAAAATGGGAGTCGAAGGTTTAGTACCAGATTGTCTGGTAGGTAGCACATCGCAAAGGTGGCGGTGTGGAGAGGGGAGGAAAACCGCGAGATGGACATCGGTGATGAGGGCACAAGTACACGGCGTTCGGTATCTGGTAGGTGATTTCTTGGGGAATAGTAGAACTCAAGAAGCTGTAGTTCTATGAATTCAGGGGATTTCAGCCAGGCGTCCATCATGCAGGGCATGGTATGCTTGCTCAGGTAGCATGACGGGATGCAGAGGCTTTGAACGGAGCCCTGGTGGGAGGAGATGATGGCTCTAGGGAGTTCAAAGTCATTAAAGACAGATAGCTGACGAAAGTCAAGATTAAGGGGCGCGGTGCGCCATAGAGGGTGCCACCGAATTGAGAGGACTTGGGTGCGGCAACAATCCTTGTTGTGAGAAGCGAGATGATCTCCCCAAGGATTGCGTCTGGGAGATCACTGATGCGATCCACCCGAGATTCTACGGGTTCCTGGGATCGGGTGGGGCCGAGCTTGCCGCTTCTCCCCGCGTTGCCGGGTGCGGGATCTACAACAGGTGTCACCACTGGCGGAAGCCTCATCTTCTTTGCACTAGGGTCAGCCGACTCCATTTTCCTCGAGGGCGTCGCGTCGAGCTCACGGATTTAAGCAGAGTAACGAATGATGAGCCTAGTTGTAGAGCAAGTGAAGAAGAAGGGGAGTTGGTGTTTTTCTGTAGTAGTGAGGAAGAAGGGGAGCTGGGGTTTTCTGTAGGAGTGAGTTGAGGAATTTGGGTGTACCAGTGGAGCGAGATGACATGAGGCGGGTGGGAGTAAGGAGGAAGAAGAGCACCCAGGTTTTTTTGGGGCGGTGTGCTTGGTAGCGCTTCTCATTACGTAAATATATGGGCTTTTGAATTGATTTTATTACTAGCACAAATGCCCGTGTGTTGCAATGGGATAACAAAACCCTCGCATGACAATGCACAGTCAGACGGAATCTCCTGATTGATGTGGCCATTGCTAATCTCTTGTTGTGGCCGTCGTAGCTGCTTGCACAGCTGGGTATCCTCCATAGTTTTAAATAACGTGCTAAGCCTCTTTGCGATGGACCAGTTGTAAACACTATAGCGTGCTATAGCACCCTATTTAAAATGTCTGTACATGTGTTTGGACCAAAATTTCTTAGCGCAGGGCATCTTCTAAACGCTACTGTGCAGGTAGATGTTGTGGTAGCCGCGCCGCCGCGAAAGTGGATGCCAGACGATTGAGCACGGACTGCTAGCTTTGTCGTATCATGATGCGTCAAACATTTTATTTTTTTCTGAGCGTGATCTTGCCGATCGACATGGACGCGCTTGAGATGACAGCATGGCCTTCGGCCCAGCAGCAGGTTAGGGTTGCAGCAACTTCGGTGACACTATTTCATCTCTATCCGCCGCTACTCCTTGAGTCTTGTCCTCCGTTTATCTTCTTTGCATTGTGCTCTTTTTCCGTTTATCTTCTTTGCATTGTGCTCTTTTTCTATGACGCTGCAAGTTTAAGAGCTTCTCGGGGACGTTGGCGCCGGGGACGCATTGCTGCCGAACCGGTTGCTGCAAGGGAGCTCATCGTCCATGAACGGCGTTGCCACATCCGGAAGGTAGGGTTGCGTCGAGACTTATGTCGATCTAGGGTTTCAGGCTCGATGCATGTACGGGTTGTTCGAGTTAAAGTGCATCGATGCATGTGTAGGGGCCTCGTCTCAAACCAGCTGTACATAAGGACTTGTAGTCCGGACTGAATTGTGCAAGGTATGGTTTTCTGGCTCGATGCATGCATATGTGGATTTTTTAGGGATGCATGCATATGTGGATATGCGGGCTCCCAAAACCACCAACCAGTCAGAATCTTCAAAGCCCACTAAAATAACAACCCGAAGACCACGTACACGTTGTATTCGCATGTAGTTTGGCTCCACCAACCAGTCAGAATCTTGAAAGCCCACTAAAAATTACAACCCGAATACCACGTACACGAATCGCACGTAGTTCGGCTTTTGTACGCTTTGACATACAAAAAAGCCTATATAAAACGAAGGACGGAAATTTGGGCTATATAAAAATATTATTGTGGACCAAACCAAACCAAGAATACCTATTCCCTTTAATAGTAGGTATAGATTTACTAGGGTGGATGGGCTGTTTTGTCTTGGGCCCGGAGAAACAATTACTAGTAGTACAATGGAGACACTCTACAGCTACCCAGAAAAACAATTACTACTAGTACAGTGGATACACTCTCACTTCTGGCTCCTCCGAGGTAATCGAAACGTCTCCCTCTACTGAATGTCATTTCACTTTTTTTCACCGACATGCGGGCCATGCAGCACGCGGGCCCAAATGCCATCCACCAAATTAGAAGGCGATCTGAAGCGGAGAGTCACCGGCAGAGTACAGCGAGAACGAGTCGTCATATCACAAAACACCACCTCCCTGCAATCTAAGTTTGACAGACGAAGCAACCATCTTTTCACTCTTCGCTGAATCCCCTTCACCCTCACCGTCTTCAAGAAAGCCAACACTCGCATCTGCCACTGTTCTTCTCTCCCAACGAAGGGAAGGTAAGCGGATCCGCAATGTTGGTATATTTTCATTCAGAAAAAAAAGAACTTTTGCAATGCAGTAACTGATCCTCACTCTCTTTTTTCGTTTCATTGTCATTGCGATTGTGTTTTCCTTTTAATGGTCTCCTAGTATTCGTCAGTTTCATGATGGACCAAGGAGAACCAGGCAAAGATCCGTTGATGTTGGACCAGACACGGGAGGATGATCCCGACGAGACAGAGAGCTCCAAGAAGATGGACGCAGGCACCGAGCCGACCCCAGATACGCTCACGTCCACTACTGAGATGGTCAACGCCCCGTTTGAGGTTACAACCCCCGTGGTCCTGCAGGAGCAGTTTTCCCCCTTCGAGGATGAGTCCCCCCCCTCCGCTAAGCTGCCCAATGTGATTTTCTACTTTTCCAATCTCAATTGTGGTTTTTCATCTATGTATGCGGTGATAAATAATGCAAAAAGAATTTAGCTTCGACGCCATGCTACCTTTCCTGTCATGCATACTTTGACTCCACATAGTGGTTTAAATAACTTGTGTTTCTTATATTGGAAAGTAATTCAGAATTTCTTTCTGTTTCATATAGATCCCTGATGCAGACAAGGATTGTGTGGTTGTACATGTCACTCGCTATGAGGCGGATGACCTGAATATACGCACTGGGAAAACAGAGTTCTCAGGCTGTTGGATCCTGGAAGCCATCTGCACTTACACAAATGTCGAGTTGTATTCCAGCCTCACTGTTGTCAGGCGTGTTGTCTAGGGTGTACTAAAGGACAAGAAGTTCAAAGCTACTCCTTCGTTTGTGAGGCATACTGTTCTTTCCAAGATTACGCAGGAAGATGACATGCCATGCCTCCATAAACAAGTTTATGAGTGGCAAGGCCACAAGGTTATCTTCAGGAAGGTTCACAGGATTGACCTGCTGCTGGATGTCCTTAATGATGTTCATGGAAAGGTCTGTCTTGTGTCCATCCCATTTTAGATCAAGGCATGAAATAGGTGCCCCAGCTAGTGTTTAATAGTAGTTTGGATTGTGTCTAATTATCAGAACCTTGCCTATTATCGAACCCTTGGCTAGTACTCTGTTCAAATCCGTCTATGGGAACTGCTGCTACTTTTGTGTGCCCGTTACTCACGTGAGAACCATCCTAATTTTTGCCGAAAGAGATGCGTCATCACTAGTTTTTTCATGAATATGGCAACGTAAGACATAAGTTGTCACGGTTTATCATACGAGTAGTGTGTGCTTGATGAAATAGAGTACTCGTTCGAGAACTGTGCGCTGACGTATACATAGGGTACGTAAGGCTGGTTAAGTACATGTAAACACTGTTGGTGCTACCACACTTGTATTCAATTGTGAAAAACAAGGCACATTAGCCTTAGCTCACTTCACACTAGAAAAGACGGCTATCCACCAGCTAACAATCAATAATCTGCTGTCTGACATATAAGCAACTATGTATCTTGTTACAGTGGTTCATGCAGTTAACTGAGTCCACAATGTAAATTCCAAATGTTCACACGCTAGTCCAGCATTCATGTGGAACATTCACATTAAACTCATCTTCATAAAATACTTGAAAAGCATAAGCTAAGCAATTTTATACATCTCAATGATACATAGAACATAATAAACATACACTAGTTCACAGCAAAAGAAAAGTTGTGAGAAGGTTTACAAATCAGGAAAATTCAAGCAAGGCTTCTCTGAGCAAAGGGCCTCCCTAGGCAGGATTTAATTTCCTGGAGTTCACTACAGTTTTTCTTGTTGCCACCATCCAGGGTTAGGTTCTCTCATTCTAGCATAACCAATTATAATTGTGTTCTCAGTTGGAATGCTGAACTGAACCATGTAGTGTACTGACCATCTGAACTTCTTGTGCAGTTCCACCAAATTTAAGCACCGCTATTTGCAGAAATAAGCAGACCACAATGCCTCTTGTCCGTGCACCTGTCCGAAAAACCTCTGTGCAGCCGTACTAGCTAGTCCTGGTCCATGGATGAACTAGGAGAAAGTACATTCCCTACTAGCATGCAGTTGTTTTCGCTCGTCCCTACACTAAAATCAGGAAGTAAAACATACGAATCAACTTCTTTTAGATTGTGTTGGTCATTCTACCTAGTTACTACCAACGTAGGAATACCTGGAAGACGGGTGGTTAGACGACGACAGCGAGGAATAGCCATCTCATTTTGCGCAATTCTACTAAAACTGAGGTGTGTACTTTTGATTGTGCAGATAGAAACGCCATGGACATAGACATCCCTGTTTGCGCAAATATGAAATATGGTCATTTAAATAGTGACAGTTATGTGCAGTGGCATATGATTCATAGCAGCATCTATTGTGTTATGATTGGCACTACCTCGACAGTATGAAAGTGCCCTTAAGCAGCATCACATCACATCAATACTACCACTAGATTAACATGTAGAACAATAGCATATAGTATTACAGGCATGAGAGTACTACATGGTCAGTAAATGTGTAATCAAATTTGTGCAGTTCCATTGGGATGAAGCAATGTTAGCGGTGCGAGATTTAAGTGCAACTGTAAAAACACAATTCATGGGAAATAAAGAAAGACTGAAGCACTTCATAAAATGGTGGTGGAATTGCTTCAATTTATCGATGACACTAGACCATTACTTAATAGTGACATTAGGTGGCATTGCTTAATGCTTCATGTGATTTTACATTAACGGTAGAGATATGGGCGTAGGGACAGCTGAGGCAGATGTGATTGCCGAGAGCGACAAACAATCAGTCAACATGTCTGCATTTGTCCCATTTTTTATCTCCTCGGCGACATTTTCCTATGTGAGTCACACACATGAAATCTTGACCTACTCGTTCACATTTGCATTGTCCCCCAACACCCCTCACTTTCATTCCATTTTCGACCAAGAAAAAGGTCCACTTCCCCCTACCCTTCGCCATCCATCACACTTTCTTCGCCTTTTCAACCAAGAGACTAGTTGGTTAGCCAGTATCTGTTACTTTCCCTTGTTTCCTCTTAGAACCAAGTCCTAGATTCATGCTACAGCTTTCCCACTTTCTTCCCTATTTGAACCAACTCTTAGATTCTACGAACTAGCTTTAGCTCTATTAATAGCAAAAGTCTAGTGGCTTTGGAACAGCCGACGGAAGTAGAAAAAGATCCACACACAGCCACGTGGGGAGCTGGGGCAGTAGAGCAAGGCAGGTTTTGAAGGAATATATACCTGAGGGTCGTCGGCATGTGGCAAAGATGGCGTCGGAGGCCGCATCTTGGCCACGATACCGTAGGCAGGAAGAAGGGGCCGGAGCCCCTCCCGAGCCGGTGTTGTCTCGAAGAGAATGGCACGGCCGCCGATCGAGACGCGCGGGAAGCTGTTGGTATTCTCCCTCGCGGCCGACGACCGCATGAATGATGCACCTACACCCTTGCCCCGGTCGAGGTGGTCCGGCCGGATTTGTGACCAGCCGTGAGCAGAGAGAGTGTGGCCACCAATGTCATGCTTAGATCTGGAGAGCATGAGAGAGTGAAAGAGAGGAACCCTAGTAAAGCAAGCGCCGAGGCTCCAGCTTATATATATAGTGGAGTAATTTTGTTGTACTAGCCGTTATTAAATTGATTGCGCGCAAACCACTACTTTCACTTAAAGTTCAAGTAAATATAAAACTCAATCAATAACGTGCCACGACATCCAGGACACACAATACTGTATCATTCACGTGTGTTCCCTGACCCTCCATCAAGTTGAAAACTGGACTAGTTAAAATGTCTATTGGGATGCATCTTTGTAAACAAATGCGCTCCTAGCTTCAAAAAAATGCGCTCCTACGTGTACTCGCGAGTGGGTGTTAGAGAACTAGTGCATGTGTGCACCGCTTCTCTTTGTGAGTGTCAGGACCCCGATCCTAAGTCACACCGATCTAGCATGTAACACCTCATATCACTTTGCGGCCTCACGCACGGTATTCCCACGGGTGTCGCCTTACCATGCCCGGGACCGTTTGCGCCTTTTGGCACACGTATATGATAGTGTCACTAGCATCCATATGACAAAGAACCCGGGCTGACATGGCTAGTCGTGAACCCAAAGTGGCACTAACTTACAGGGATAGGCATACATGACCCAGCATCGAACGTGTCGGTTATCGCCGAGTGAATCCGGGCTGTAGCAAGCTGGGCTAGCAGGACTCCGAGTAACCGGCTGTAGCAGAGCTAACAGACTCGGTGGACACCGCGTGACATTTGCCGAAGGGACAGACATAGGAACGAAGAAGGACACATGCCGGCCAGCCTAAGTGTTCCGGAGCAGTAGCAAGCTACCAGGGCTCAGTGGAAGCACTAGGAGACATTTCCCGGTAAGGGAGGCTACTAAGGATAAACAACTAGTTATTCAGATCCCACACATAGCAATACACATTACACGTACGCATAACATGCAATTATGTGTTGTACAACATGGCATCACAACATAACTCAACAACTCATATAGATAAAGGCTAGCATTTATTACAAGCAGGGGTCACATGACCCAACATTCAGAGCAAACAAGCAACAAGAGGAAGCATTACATGTCTGGGTACAGACATCTACAAATGAAAAAGGCTGAAGAGCCTGACTATGTACAACATCCGATCAAGATCGTAGCTGAGGTACAAGCAACTCGTCGAAGTCCACGAGAACACTAGTAAGACCGAAGTCTCCGCTGCAAAAACATAAATAAAGCAACATGAGTACAAAGGTACTCAGCAAGGCTTACATCACATCCTATCATACATGCATTTGTATCAAGTGGGTAATGTGGGGTTTAGTTGCAGCAAGCCAGCTTTGACTCTGTGGCTATCCTGTTCTACGACTACGAGAACTTCTTTGAGGTGAGATGGCGCACACGAGTCCACTAATCACCACACAATACACTACTATGGATTCATCCATGTCTCCCTACAAGAAGGCCATCCATAGCACTCACACTTGTCTTGAGCATTTTATAGTATCCACTTCAAGTTGTCTATGTACCATGTAAGCATCCAAAAAGTCCATAACCGTGGACCCGGCTATTCGAATAGATCATGTTAACCCTGCAGGGGTGTACTTCTTGACACACGCCCTCGCCACTTACCACCATGTACACGTCATGTATCTCGGCAACCTTCAAGCGGAAGCCTGGCGAGGGAGTCGACCACGACCTGACTAACCACACAAGACTCTAGCCCAGGTTTATCGCCTATTCGGGTTCCATCCGCAAGGAGATCCGGCCGGGGTGCGCTCATGGCCCCAAACGATGTGTGCAGGGTTCCCGAGCCCACCATTAGGTTGCCACTCGGTACACCAGGCCACGTGTGCCTAGTCTGTCCCAAGCCCACCCTGCCGGGTGCCACTTGGTAGAAAATTAGCACTACCTACAAACACCATAAACTAGTTGCGACTCCTGGACAGAGATCAGGTTGGTTAATAAGTCGAGAGGGGCCGAGTTACTGGAACCCAATGTGTGGTAGTATCGATTCATTGGACAACATACATAGAACTCAGTGCTTAAGGACGTTTCCAGTGAGACAACCCACCATGTACTCCTACATGGCCTCTCACCGCTACCTTTACCAAATCATGTTCACACACTTCACTCTCAGCATCAGAACATAACATAACACTCCAATTCATTCCCAATGAATCAGACCTGACACAACTCTAAGCAATAGTAGGCATAGCATCATAGGAACACAACATGGCTCAATCAACTCCTAAACATGCTAGTGGGTTTCAACTATTTACTGTGGCAATGACAGGTCATGCAGAGGAATGGGTTCAACTACCGTAGCACAAAGTAGCAGATGAATTGTTGTTGTCCTAATGCAATAACTGAGAGAAGGAGCGAGAGAGTAGGATTGTATCGTAATGAACAAGGCGGTTTGCTTGCCTGGTAGATCAACAGGGGGGCACTGCTCCTTAGACAGGTACTCTGGAACACTCTTCGGAGTAGGACCTATCGAGAAGGAATGGTGTCGGCAATCAATACTCAAGCATATGCAACAATATGATGCATGATCATGGCATGAATATGTGATGTTGTTTGAGCTAATGCAACTAGTATTCAATTTGAATGAAGTCCATTTGAACCAAGGGTTCAAATGCAACTCCAAATTAAGTTCTTATATATGCCATTTATATGTTTTCACCTTTACAGCATATATAAGTTGGCTTGACATGTATGAAACTGGTACAAATGGATAGATTGCATTTTTCTGATAATTTTTCATATATAAATTATTTCAATCTGAGCTACGGTTGAATTTCTATGATTTTTTGAAGTTTAAAGCATTTTTTGGAATTTTCTGATCTATTTTAAATCCCGAAAATGGACAACTGCGTCAGCCTGACGTCAGTGTGACGTCAGCAGGTCAGCGGGGCCAGTCCAGGTCAAAACTAACGACCGGGTCCCACATGTCATTGGCTTACTATTAACTAGGAGTTAATCCTGTGTTGACTGGGATTTGACCCGCTACGGGACCCGCCTGTCAGTGGCAGTGAGGTGGCTAATTAAGGGGGGTTAGTCCTAATGACGCGCCACGTCAGCACCTGCCGGAGCACGGCCGGCGAGGTCGTTTCCGGCAACCACAGAACACCACGGAGTCCGCGTTGGGGCCACGGGGGCGGCGTCTGAGAGCACCGAGGCGTAGCCCGTGCTCTCCGCATCCGATGGGCGAGCAGAAGCAGCTGGGCGCGGAGCTTGCCGGGCGCAGCTTCATGGCGATGGTGGAGGCGGAGCTTCGGCGAAAGCGAAAGCGTGGCTACGGCGCATGGGGAGGCAGGAGAGGAGGTGGAACCGACGCGGGGCTTACAGCGGGCCGGAAGAGCAGCTTGGCGGCCTCGGGGGCGTGCTGACGGCGGCGAGCGGCGACACAGATCCACGGCGGCGGGAGGTTGAAGAAGGCGTCGAGGACGGCGTTACAGGGCGCTCCAGCTTGTTTGGCTCATCGGAGAGGACGAGGGAGACGTAGCGGAGCTTCTGGGCACGACGGAGAGGCGAGGGGACGGTGATGGCCGCGGTGGTGCTCGTCGGCGGCGACGGGTGGCTCTCGGGTGGCTGTGAGAACATGAGGGGGAGGAGGGAGAACAACCAGAGAGAGGGGAGAACAAGAGGGGGCTCATGCGTGTCTCCTGACGTCTCGAGAAGGGTCGGGGAAGGAGAGGAAGCAAGTAGGGAGGTGGCCACGGTGATTGCTCGCGCATTGACACGCCGCTGCCTACTGGCAGAGGTTGAGAACGATCGCCTCACCCTGGTGGGCTGGGCCTTTGCTACAGTAGCAGGCCGCAGGTAAGTTAGGTGGGCTTCTCTTTCTCCTTTCTGTTTTGTTTCCTTTTTTATTTTTCTGACATTTGTTTTGATTTAGTAAAAATACTAAATCGTTTTATTTTCTTATTCCAATTTTTGTAGGAACTAGTGGTATTATTCCAGATCTCCCCAACTAGTGGCACAATTTTTGGACATATTATATATATAAAAAATATATATATCCAATGCAAATAATTATGCATTAATTCCAAATGCCCAAAATAAATACTTATGAGCTCCTAAAAATATTGGCTTGATTTTTATCTCTGTCCAATATTTTCGGAGAGCAACATGAGCATTTTCTTGGACCCTTTTGGAGCAATTTTTATTTGGGTCATTTCCAGAAATGATTCTGAGGGTTTCACAAATCCCCATTTCAAATTTAAATGGAGTTTAAACATGATGCACACATGACTAGCTAGCCTTGAGCATACCAGAACTAGGGATGTGACAACTCGCCCACACTTGAAAGAATCTCGTCCCGAGATTCAGGGGTCGACGGAAAGAAAGTGGGGTACTCCAGTCAAAGACGATCTTCTCGCTCCCAAGTAGCTTCTCTCTCGGAATGATGAGACCACTGAACCTTGAGAAACTTGATGTTATGACGTCGAGTGACACGCTCTGCTTGATCAAGAATGCAAACTGGATACTCTCGATATGTGAGGTTATCTTGGAGATCAAGCGTTTCGTGGTCCACTTCGCAGATAGGATCCGAGAAGCAACGCCTGAGTTGAGAGACGTGGAAAACATCATGAACTCGAGAAAGATGTGGGGGTAGTTCCAACTGGTAGGCAACCTCTCCTCGTTTAGCGAGAATATGAAAAGGACCAATGTAACGAGGAGCCAACTTGCCCTTGATACCGAAACGATGGGTACCCTTCAAAGGAGTAACCCGAAGGTAAGATTTGTCGCCAAATTCATAAGTCATATCCTTATGATGACGATCATACTGGCTCTTTTGACGAGACTGGGCTGTTTTCAAATTCTCACGAATGATGCAAACTTGCTCTTCTGCCTCCTGGATCATGTCCGGTCCAAAGAATTGTCTTTCACCGGTTTCTGACCAGTTCAAAGGTGTTCGACATCTTCGTCCATAGAGAATCTCAAAAGGAGCTTTCTTGAGACTGGATTAATAGCTATTGTTATAAGCAAACTCGTCAAAAGGAAGACATTTCTCCCAATCCATACCGAATGAGATAACGCAAGCTCTAAGCATGTCTTCGAGAATTTGCTTGACCCTTACCACCCGACCACTCGACTGAGGGTGGAAAGCGGTACTGAAGGAAAGATGAGTTCCCATGGAAGTTTGGAAACTCTCCCAGAAATGAGAAGTGAAAAGACTGCCATGGTCTGAATTGATCTCTAGTGGAACACCATGAAGTGACACTATTCGAGAAATATATAAGTCAGTGAGCTGACTAGCGGTGATACTCTCTCGAACAGGAAGGAAGTGAGCCACTCTGGAAAGACGATCAACGACTACGAAGATAGCGTTATTCCCTTGCTTGGTCCGGGGAAAGCCGGTGATGAAGTCCATACCAACTTTATCCCATTTCCACTCAGGAATGGCTAAAGGCTGAAGGGTGCCAGCAGGCCTTTGATGCTCTGCCTTAACACGACGACAAACGTCACAATTAGCAACGAAGTCGGTGATTTCTCTCTTCATCCTAGTCCACCAGAACCTCTTGCGTAGGTCCTGATACATCTTAGTACTACCGGGATGAATTGTGAGAGGAGATTCATGCGCCTCATTAAGAATCAATTGTTGCATCTGCTGACTCTTGGGAACCACCAAGCGGTTTCAAAAGTAAACAACACCTCGTTCATCCATAGAGAAACAACCAGCTACTCCCTTGGAGATATTTTTCTTGATTCGGGAGATTCCCGTATCATGCTTCTGGACTTCTATGTTACGATCCACAATAGTAGGTTTCGCCACCAAAGTAGAAAGGAATCCGTGAGAAGCAATGTGAAGGTTAAGCTTACAGAATTCCTCATGGAGAAGTGGTTGGCCCTGCTGCAACATGAGAGTGTTGCAATAGGATTTACGACTTAGTGCATCAGCCATGGCATTGGCTTTGCCTGGGGTGTATGTAATCCCTAAGTCATAATCTGAGATCAACTCCAACCAACGTCTTTGTCTAAGATTCAGATCTGGTTGTGTGAAGATATACTTGAGACTCTGGTGATCTGTGTAGATCTTGCAACGTTTACCAAGAAGGTAATGTCGCCAGGTCTTGAGTGCATAGACTAGGGCTGCAAGCTCTAGATCATGTGTAGGATAATTCTCCTCATGTGGATGCAACTGTCGAGGTGCATAGGCAATCACATGACGATCTTGCATAAGAATGCAACCTAGTCCCTGTCGTGAGGCATCACAGTAGATAACAAAGTCTTTAGTGAAATCTGGTGGCACAAGTATGGGAACAGAAGTCAGCGTCTTTTCGGTTCTGGCTGTAGTCTGCTTGTGGGGACCACTCATACTTTTTATCTTTCTTGAGAAGTTCCGTGAGGGGTTTGGCTACTTTGGAGAAGTTTTCAACAAAGCGGCGACAATAGCTGGCTAGACCAAGGAAACTCCTAACTTGTTTAACTGCTTTGGTGGAGTCCAATCAAGAACGGCCTTAACTCTCTCGGGATTGACAAGAATGCCCTTACCGAGATTACGTGGCCTAGGTAGGTTACTTCGCAACCAAAATTCACACTTGGAGAACTTGGCATAAAGGCGGTGCTCTCTCGAAGTTTTTCTAGCACAAGTCTAAGATGTTCAAAGATGTTGTTCCTCGTTCTTGGAGTAAATAAGAATATCATCGAGGTAAACCATGACGAATTTATCTAAGTACTCCATGAAGATTGAGTTCATCAAGCGGGAGAATGTAGCTGGAGCATTGGTTAGACCGAAGGACATGACGGTGTACTCGTACTGGCCATAACGAGTGACAAAGGCTGTCTTGGGGATGTCCCCGTTTCTGATCTTGATTTGGTGGTATCCTAACCTCAAATCCATCTTGGAGAAGGCGAGGATCCAAATGAGCTGATCATACGATCGTTGATCCCGGAAGCGGATATTTGTTCTTTATCGTGACCAAATTAACGGGACGATAATCTACAACCATCCGGTCCGTACCATCCTTCTTCTTGACGAAGAGGACGGGGCAATCCCAAGGAGAAGAACTAGGACGGATGAAACCCTTTTGCAAGGACTCATCAAGTTGTTTCTTAAGCTCGGCTAGTTCTAAGGGTGCCATCTTGTAAGGTCTCTTAGAGATTGGAGCGGTTCCTGGGATAAGGTCTATGACGAACTGTACATCTCTGTCAGGTGGAACACCTGGCAGTTCCTCTGGAAAGACATCCGAAAAGTCACGGACTACCGAGATATCATCAAGGTCTGGAAGAGGGATGGCATTAAGAGAATAGAGTTGGCGCTTTGCAACTCTAGTGGAGACAGTCACTACCTTGCCAGATGGGTGTGTAAGCTGAACAGATCTGGTGTAACAATCAATCTTGGCATGATGAGCTATCATCCAGTCCATACCCAAGATGATGTTAATATCTGAGGACTTGAGGGCTACAAGTGATGCAAGAAATACAAGTCTATCAACAAGGATTTCATTACCATAGCTGATTCTGGTGGTTTGCCATCTAGACCCTAGGGTTTGGATTTCAAGCGGAGTTATCACAAAATGACATGTCATGCAAACGAGCATAGGCTTCAGAAATGAAGGAGTGAGATGCTCTAGTATCGAACAGAACCGATGCTGGGTGAAAATTGACAAGGAGTGTACCAAGAACGACATCCAGATCATCACGAGCGTCTTTAGCTGAGATGTGATGCACACGTCCATGTTTAGTGCGAGCTAGCTTGGCACTGATCGTCTTGCTTGATGGCTTGACACAGCCAACGGACTTCTCGGGCTGGGGTGGAACATAACTAGTCTGAGAGCAGTCACGTGCATAGTGTCCTGGCTTCCCGCATGTGAAGCAAGTCCCTGAAGTTGGACGTGGACCCGCACTGACAAGTGGTCTACCAGTAGGCCTTGGTGGAGCATACGACTGAGCCAGGGGAGGCACCACATACGATGGTCTCGGTGCATATCCGGAAGGAAGAGCGGAGTTTGGAATCCAAATCCGGCGCTTCTGAGAACTAGAACCGGAGGAAGATCCCAAATCACGGGTGTGCTTACGAGACTCCTCGTAAGTGAGCTGAGCTATCTCTTCATTAATGGCCTTGTTCACAAGAGCTTGGAATGTATCACAATGATGCAGGTGGAGATCACGACGCAACTTGGGGTTGAGACCCTTCTGGAACCTAGCCTGCTTCTTGGCATCCGTGGATACCTCTTCTGTGGCATACGGGCGAGGTTCTCAAACTCTCTACTGTAAGCATCAACAGCCATCTTACTCTGGGTGAAACTATAGAACTCTTCTCTCTTGCGATCAAGGAGGGCCTGGGGAATGTGATGCTCACGAAAAGCCTCAATGAAATCCCTCCAAGTAGGAATCTGGCCAGCTGGAAGTATAGCCTCATAGTTCTACCACCAAAGACTAGCAGGACCTTCTAGGTGGTCTGTAGCATAGGTGACCTTACCATCTTCAGCTACGTTCGCGGAACGCAACTTAAGAGTGATGCTACGGAGCCAGTCATCTGCATCGAGTGGCTCAATAGAATGATGAAAGGTAGGTGGGTGCAAGCGAATGACATCACGAATGGTTGCAGACCCTTTGAACTGAAGTGCGGTGTTCTCCTCAATATGTGCCAACAAGCGGTTAGACTCACGCTTGTTTCTCTCCATCTCTAACATGAACTCTGCCAATGAAGGTTGGTCGGGAGGATCCTCATTCCTACCATCTCCGTGGTTCTGGCTACGAGCAACAAAACTTTGCTTAACCGAAGACATCCTGAGAAACGAAACCAGGGATGGATCCGCATCAACTATAGACTATAGAATGTAGGACAAACAAATTAGTATCTCTCGAACTCCTAGGGTAATTCCGGCAGCATAACGGCAGTAAAATGCTCAGAGTGAGACATCCTGCTAAAATGGGGTAGTACAACAACTCAACATCACCACTCAAGGTTCTGAGATCATACTAAACAGGTTACTCCGGAAGTACACGAAACTGGGATATGACTCTGATCAACCAATCCTATGGAACGACGGAGTAGTAACACGTGATCCTGATAGACGGAAGAGAAAGCCTAGATCAGAAGGCCATGAGGTATAAGAAGTAAAAAGAGCCTTACGTTCCTTCCCACAATCAATTCCCTTATATAACTAAAGAATTTCTAGACTCAACTTCGACCAGTTTGGCTTGGTAATCCTCACAGCATCAAAGCTCGATACGAGTTGTCGGGACCCGATCCTAAGTCACACCGATCTAGCATGTAACACCTCATATCACTTTGCGGCCTCACGCACGGTATTCCCACGGGTGTCGCCTTACCATGCCCGGAACCGTTTGCACCTTTTGGCACATGTATATGATAGTGTCGCTAGCATCCATATGACAAAGAACCCGGGCTGACATGGCTAGACGTGAACCCAAAGTGGCACTAACTTACAGGGACAGGCATACATGACCCAGCATCGAACGTGTCGGTCATCAGCGAGTGAATCCGGGCTATAGCAACTGTGCTAGCAGGACTCCGGTAAACCGGGCTGTAGCAGGCTAACAGGACTCCGGTGGACACCGCGTGACATTTCCCCAAAGGGACAGACACAGGAACGAAGAAGGACACATGCCGGCCAGCCTAAGTGTTCCAGAGCAGTAGCAAGCTACCAGGGCTCAGTGGAAGCACTAGGAGACATTTCCCGGTAAGAGAGGCTACTAAGGATAAACAAATAGTTAGTCAGATCCCACACATAGCAATACACATTACACGTATGCATAACATGCAAGTATGTGCTGTACAACATGGCATCGCAACATAAATCAACAACTCATATAGATAAAGGCTCAGAAGAGCCATCATAGCATTTATTACAAGCAGGGGTCACATGACCCAACATTCAGAGCAAACAAGCAACAAGCGGAAGCATTACATGTCTGGGTACAGACATCTACAAATGAAAAAGGTGAAGAGCGACTATCTACAACATCCGATCAAGATCGTAGCTGAGGTACAAGCTACTCGTCGAAGTCCACGAGAACACTAGTAAGACCGAAGTCTCCGCTGCAAAAACATAAATAAAGCAACATGAGTACAAAGATACTCAGCAAGACTTACATCAGATCCTATCATACATGCATTTGTATCAAGTGAGTAATGTGGGGTTTAGTTGCAGCAAGCCAGCTTTGACTCTGTGGCTATCCTGTTCTACGACTACGAGAACTTCTTGGAGGTGAGATGGCGCACACGAGTCCACTAATCACCACACAACACACTACTATGGATTCATCCATGTCTCCCTACGAGAAGGCCATCCATAGCACTCACACTTGTATTGAGCATTTCATAGTATCCACTTCAAGTTGTCTATGTACCATGTAAGCATCAAAGAAGTCCATAATCGCGGACCCGACTATTCGAATAGATCATGTTAACCCTGCAGGGGTGTACTTCTTGGCACATGCTCTCGCCACTTACCACCATGTACACGTCGTGTATCTCGGCAACCTTCAAGCGGAACCCTGGCGAGGGAGTCGGCCACGACCTGACTAACCACACAAGACTCTAGCCCAGGTTTATCGTCTATTCGGGTTCCATCCGCAAGGAGATCCCGCCGGGGTGTCGCTCACGGCCCCAAACGATGTGTGCAGGGTTCCCGGGCCCACCATCCGGGTGCCACTCGGTACACCAGGCCACGTGTGCCTAGTCTGTCCCAAGCCCACCCTGCCGGGTGCCACTTGGTAGAAAATTAGCAATACCTACAAACACCAGAAACTAGTTGCGACTCCTGGACAGAGATCAGGTTGGTTAATCAGTTGAGAGGGGCTGAGTTACCGGAACCCAATGTGTGGTAGTATCGATTCATTGGACAACATACATAGAACTCAGTGCTTAAGGATGGTTCCAGTGAGACAACCCACCATGTACTCCTACATGGCCTCTCACTGCTACCTTTACCAAATCGTGTTCACACACTTCACTCTCAGCATCAGAACATATCATAACACTCCAATTCATTCCCAATCAATCAGACCTGACACAACTCTAAGCAATAGCAGGCATAGCATGGTAGGAACACAACATGGCTCAGTCAACTCCTACACATGCTAGTGGGTTTCAACTATTTACTGTGGCAATGACAGGTCATGCAGAGGAATGGGTTCAACTACTGCAGCACAAAGTAGCAGATGAATCGTTGTTGTCCTAATGCAATAAATGAGAGCAGGAGCGAGAGAGTAGGATTGTATCGGAATGAACAAGGGGGTTTGCTTGCCTGGTAGATCAACAGGGGGCACTGCTCCTTAGACAGGTACTCTGGAACACTCTCCGGAGTAGGACCTATCAAGAAGGAACGGTGTCGGCAATCAATACTCAAGCATATGCAACAATATGATGCATGATCATGGCTTGAATATGTGATGTTGTTTGAGCTAATGCAACTAGTATTCAATTTGAATGAAGTCCATTTGAACCAAGGGTTCAAATGCAACTCCAAATTAAGCTCTTATATATGCCATTTATATGTTTTCACCTATACAGCAGATATAAGTTGGTTTAACATGCATGAAACTGGTACAAATGGATAGATTGCATTTTTCTGATAATTTTTCATATAAAAATTATTTCAATCTGAGCTACGGTTGAATTTCTATGATTTTTTAAAGTTTAAAGCATTTTCTGGAATTTCCTGATTTATTTTAAATCCAGAAAATGGACAACTGCGTCAGCCTGACGTCAGTGTGACGTTAGCAGGTCAACGGCGCCAGTCCAGGTCAAAACTAACGACCGGGTCCCACATGTCATTGGCTTACTGTTAACTGGGAGTTAATCCCGTGTTGACTGGGATTTGACCCGCTGCGGGACCCGCCTGTCAGTGGCAGTGAGGTGGCTAATTAAGGGGCGGTTAGTCCTAATGACGCGCCACGTCGGCACCCACCGGAGCACGGCCGGCGAGGTCGTCGCCGGCGACCACAGAACATGGCGGAGTACGCGTTGGGGCCATGGGGGCGGCGTCTGAGAGCACCGGGGCGTAGCCCATGCTCTCCGCATCGATGGAAGCGAGCGAGAAGCAGCGAAGCGCGGGAGTCGCCGAGCGCAGCTCGCGGCAGCAGCCAGAGCTCGGCTCGAGCAAGCGCGCGGCTACGGTGCACGGGGAGGCAGGAGAGGAGGGGGAACCGACGCGGGGCTCACAGCGGGCCGAAAGAGCAGCTTGGCGGCCTCGGGGGCGTGCTGACGGCGGCGAGTGGCGACGGAGATCCACGGCGGCGGGAGGTTGAAGAAGGCGTCGAGGACGGTGTTATAGGGCGCTCCAGCTTGTTTGGCTCGTCGGAGAGGACGAGGGAGACGTAGCGGAGCTTCTGGGCACGACGGAGAGGCAAGGGGACGGCGATGGCCGCGGTGGTGCTCGTCGGCGGCGACGGGTGGCTGTGAGAATGCGAGGGGGAGGAGGGAGAACAACCAGAGAGAGGGGAGAGCAAGAGGGGGCTCGTGCGTGTCTCCTGACGTCTCAAGAAGGGTCTGGGAAGGAGAGGAAGCAAGCAGGGAGGTGGCCACGGTGATTGCTCGCGCATCGGCACGCCTCTGCCTACTGGCAGAGGTTGAGGACGACCGCGTCGCCCTGGTGGGCTGGGCCTTTGCTACAGTAGCAGGCCGCAGGTAAGTCAGGTGGGCTTCTCTTTCTCCTTTCTGTTTTGTTTCCTTTTTTATTTTTCTGACATTTGTTTTGATTTAATAAAAATACTAAATCATTTTATTTTCTTATGCCAATTTTTGTAGGAACTAGTGGTATTATTCTAGAGCTCCCCAACAAGTGGCACAATTTTTGGACATATATTATATATATATATAATATATATCCAATGCAAATAATTATGCATTAATTCCAAATGCCCAAAATAAATACTTATGATCTCCTAAAAATATTGGTTTGATTTTTATCTCTGTCCAATATTTTCAGAGAGCAACATGAGCATTTTCTTGGACCCTTTTGGAGCAATTTTTATTTGGGTCATTTCCAGAAATGATTCTGAGGGTTTCACAAATCCCCATTTCAAATTTAAATGGAATTTAAACATGATGCACACATCACTAGCTAGCCTTGAGCATACCAGAACTAGGGATGTGACAGTGAGAGTACAATATACTACGCCAAAGAACATCCGCCACAAGAGTAATCGTATAAGTGTGTATTGTGTGAGTTAAAATAAAAGGTGTTCGACGTCTTTTATCTTTTAGAAGTTCTGAGGGTAGGGTGTGAATATCACATATGTGTGTGACGACTACCTATAGATAACGGTGGGTGAGAGAGGACTCGGGAGAGTCGTGACTCGTGAGGATGCGTGTGTGCGTGAGATAGAGAGGGGGCACGTATCAATGCAATGCATGTGTCCATAAATCATATCTGATAAACGTTCGCCAGAAGCTGTTTCCTAACGAACGCTGTAAGAACCATTAGATTGGCATCCGCTAGTGTCAGTTTTGCCATGTCATTTAACAGAACAGCCACTCCTCTGACTCACAAATCTTCCATGTGAGTGTTAGCAACTGCCGTATGCTCCTCCCTCCATTCCAAAATGTAGTGCATATAGCTTTATTGAAAATTCAAACGTCACAAACTTTTACCGAGTTTTCATATACCAAAATGCACATATAGAATAACTAGTATATATTATTTCATTCATCTTTGAGAGGTAACTATAAAGATGCGGGGGGTGGAGTGTACAAAGAAAGACCGTCGTATGACCTGCAGGAATTTCAACCATCCTTTGGTGTGGAGGAATATCATAGGAACTCTATATGATATGATTTTTATAGGATTTTTTCCCTTTAGAGCCAATTGGTTCATAGGAATAGATTCGTATATTCCACATTTCAAAGGAAAATAAACATGATATCATTTTTAAAGCATTAGAGCCACTTGGTTCATATGAATGGATTCCTATACTCCCACAATTTCAAAGGAAAATAAACATTAGAGTAAATTCAATAAAAAAGTTCCTATGATGTGAACGAAATGACATCTCTTTTCTAATCCCTCCTCATAGGAATTGAGATACATGTCACCTCTAGATTCATTAGAAAAGTTCCTATGATGTGAACAAAATGACATATCTTTTCCAATCCCTATTCATAGGAATTGAGAGACATGTAATATCTTTCCGTACAACTTCCATGTATACATCTTCTCTGTTCCTAAATAGCTAGTACAACCCACTAGTAGCTTTTTTCATGGACATGCATGCAAGTCATAAATCACATTGTTTTTGTACTCTATGCATGCAAGCACCAAATCATCAATTCGTGCATGTTACTCATAAGTTATTTCTTGCATTAGATTTTGTATTGACAATGTATATGTTGGTCACTTGCACACATATGTAGTTCATAGTCACATTTTTGTTAGAAATGTCCTTCTTTCAACTGCAATTCATTTATCTCTTTGTATTACATATTCATTTTAAGCATACATTCACTTCCCACTAGTTATAGATGTTTTTGGAGGAACTTTTATGCATTATTTTGAGTATCAAATTTCACGTGGGCGCGAGTATATCAAAATGCGGGGCCGATGCGTCATTGCCTTTCAGTCGAACCTACATCCACAAATTTTTGTACTACATATATCTCCACTAGTCCCCGAACCCAAAATGTTGCCTCGTTCCCGTAAAACCAAGGGGCCCACCCGTTTTAAGGCATCCACACGAACTCAATCCCTCTCCTATTTATTACGCCGTGATCCCACACGCTGTAGTACTCCTACAAACCCTACCCCCCGCACGCATCATCGGTTTTCTTCAAGAGGACGAGGGAGAAGCAGATTTGTAGTGGAGGCTCCTACCCTAGGGTGCCCTAGGTAGGAGCCGCACGCACCATTGGTTTTCTCTTTTCTTTAAGCTCTTGCGCCCTAGAGTGAAATGTGGTTGCTTCGTCCGTCCAGCTTAATACGGAAAGGTGGAGCTTTGTGATTTGACCCCTCATCGCTCATTTATTACTACTATGGTGCTACGACCGGGGTGTCTCCAAGTCCTACCGCCGCTCCAAACTGTAATTTGGTGCATCGCACGTGGAACAAGATGGTGGATGAGCCACATGTCAGCCAAAGGGGTCCTGTTAAGTGTGTCGCCATTTCGTGTGCGGCCTGACCCTGCTTGAGTTGATACGCCAACACGACAGGAGCAGCTTACGACTTGGTTTTGCCCCGTGGTGAATCCTGACTATATTGATCTAAAAAGATACTACTCCCTCCGTCTCGGTTTATAGGGCATGCGTGTAGGTCTAGGTCACCCCATTTCACTAACTAAATATGAGTTACTATGTCACAAAAAGTATATCATTGGATTCTTAAGCGGATGTAGTTTCCAAACATATATTGTTCATCACATAGTACTATATAGCTAGTTAAATTCTCAACGTAGAACGACGTGCATGCCCTGTAAACCGAGACGGAGAAGTATTAAAAATGAGGTGATTTTACCGAGCGGTGTGCGAGGTAGCATGGCCTATCATGTGGTCCCACGTGTCATGATGTACCAATGCGATGCGCGTCCCTCTTGAGGCGGAACAATGGCAAAAGCAATACATGGTTTTCTTGAAGGAAGGAGACGATGGCGAAGCGGATTTAGTGAAATGTGAAATAAAGGTTGCTTTGTCCGTCGGGGAAGGTGCGGCATTGTGATTTGACATCTCATTGCTCATTACTACTACTGGGGCGCTACCACTACAAGAAATAAGTCAACTAGTGACCTTTTGTCAGTGACCCTGGAAGAATTGGTCATAGATTTATGACCATTTCAGACCAATTGGTCAAAAGCTGTTCGGGGGGCTCCAAACCCTAAACCATTGTGACCATTTTGGTCAGAAAGGTCGTAATTTCCTTACACGAAATGGTCACAAAGCAAACAGTGCTAGTCCGCTGCCTTATTTCTAGTTGTTAATGACCAATATAGATGGTCATAGCCTTGTAGATTGTGATGACTAGGCTCCATCTCATCAGTTTTGCCTATGTGTCATGTCCATGTGGCAGTTTTTGCCCTAGGTTGTCAAGCAACCTATATTTCTATTATTCCAAAAATTCCCAAAAAATTCTCATAAATGTTTTGGATCATATCTTCATCAAATATGTCAAAAACATTCCTTGCCTAGTTCAAAATAATTGAAAATATTCATTTTCCTATTACATTCAGAGCGACACTTTGTGAAGGAAGTACCACTTTGGCATGTCCAAATGGTATCCATTTTCTCTGATGCTTTCCTATGCCCAAATAACCATCCTCCACCAAATGCCAGCTCAATCCATTCATTATTTTGAGCCCAGCTTCAACATTCAGTATTTATGTCTAGTGTGGTACTTTGTAAAGCAAGTACCACCTAGGCTCCTCCTTTGAGGTGAAAATTTGTGAAGACGGTCTTCTTAGTGGCTGATCATCCTCACCAAAAATCACGCCCATTAGCCATGTGCATTTCCGCACCGCAAATCAAACACCTGGCTGCTTATTCATGTTTGAGCATCGATCGGTCTCCTCGTGAGAATCTTATGTTGTGATTTTCTTCCTAGCACCTACCTGGGGAGTGCCCAACCCACTACACATGCCTAGGCCGCCCCGAACACATGGCAACGCCACGGTCACGCTTGATGACCACGCTGGCGAGCATCTTGAGCTTCTGGCAGCTTTAGAGTTGGGGCCCATGGCCACCGTCCAAACCTCGATGTCTCGCCATCAAACCATGTATTTCTGATTAAATAGATACTTATTTACCTAGAAATGATTTTTGGAAAAAATAAAGAGCAAACTATGAGGCAGGTGCAGTTCAAATTTGACCCATTTCCAACTGAATCGACGGCAATTTGTCTTTTTCACCAAAGGTGTATCAAAACTTTTTTCACCCAACCATTTTGTTAATTGTGCATTATATATGGCCTAGTATTTTATAAAATTGATTTGTTCCATTTTTGCAACAATTATTTGGTAGGTCCTTCACAAAATCCCTCCTTTTGGGCACTCGGAAAATGAAAAATGGAGTTTCCGTGCAAAGAAAATGAAAACTTCCTTAGGCAACATTGTTTGGAATTCCAAGATGTACCCTTGTGCACAATATGAGGTCATTTGAACAAACTATGCCATGAATGTGGCCATAAGATTGATCATTTGGCTTGAGAGCCATGAATCTTCACGCATGATAGCTCATTTCTGAGAACACTTTTTTAAAATAATTACCGTATTACAAGTTTATTATTTTTCTGGAAACTTGGTCACATATAATGACACAATGCGAAGGTTTTCCAATTTTTTGATTTTTTTTTGAATTTTTTATGCCCGTTTCAAAATGCGGTCAAAACGACGGGCTTGACCGTTCCTAGCTAGTGGTTGAATCTTGGAATTTTTTTGGTGTTTCTATGATTAAGTAGATACTTATGTACCTAGAAATGATTTTTGGAAAAAAACAAAGAGCAAACTACAAGGCATCTACAATTCAAATTTGACCCGCTTCCAGCTGAATAGACGGAAATTTGTCTTTTTTAGGAGAGGTGGATCAAAACTTTTTACACCCAACCATTTGGTCAATTGTGCATTAAATATGGCCTAGTATTTTAGAAAAATGATTTGGTCCAATTTTGCAACAACTATTTGGTAGGTCCTTCACAAAAAAACCTCATTTGGGGCAATCGAAATATGGAAAATGGTTTTTCCGTGCACAGAAAATGAAAACTTCCTTAGGAAACATTGTTTGCCATTCCAAGATGCACCCTTTTGCACTATATGAGATCATTTGAACAAACTATGCCAAGAATGTGGCCATAAGATTGATCATTTGGCTTGATAGCCATGAATCTTCACACGTCATAGCTCGTTTCTGAGAACACTTTTTTAAAATAATTGCCGTATTGCAAGTTTGTTATTTTCCTGGGAACTTGTCCACATATAATGACACAATGCGAATGTTTCCCAATTATTTGATTTTTTGAATTTTTTATGCCTGTTTTAAAATGCGGTCAAAACAGCGGGAATGACCGTTCCTAGCTAGTGGTTAAATCTTGGAATTTTTTTGGTGTTTCTATGAATAAATAGATACTTATGTACCTAGAAATGATTTTTGGAAAAAATAAAGAGCAAACTACGAGGTAGCTACAGTTCAAATTTGACCCGGTTCCTGCTGAATCGGCGGAAATCTGTCTTTTTCACCAGAGGTGGATCAAAACTTTTGACACACAACCATTTTGTGAATTGTGCATTAAATATGTCCTAGTATCTTATAAAATTGATTAGGTCCAATTTTGCAACAATTATTTGGTAGGTCCTTCACAAAAAAACCACATTTGGGGCAATCGAAAAATGGAAAATGGTTTTTTCGTCCAAAGAAAATGAAAACTTTCTTAGGCAACATTGTTTGCCATTCCAATATGCACCCTTGTGCACACTATGAGATCATTTTAACAAACTATGCCACGAATGTGGCCATAAGATTGATCATTTGGCTTGAAAGCCATGAATCTTCACAGATGATAGCTCATTTCTGAGAACTCTTTTTTAAAATAATTGCCGTATTACAAGTTTGTTATTTTTCTTGGGAACTTGGCCACATATGATGACACAATGCGAAGGTTTCCCAATTTTTTGATTTTTTTTGAATTTTTTATGCCCGTTTCAAAATGCGGTGAAAACGGCGGGAATGACCGTTCCTAGCTAGTGGTTGAATCTTGGAATTTTTTTGGTGTTTCTCTGATTAAATAGATACTTATGTACCTAGAAATTATTTTTGGAAAAAATAACTAGCAAACTATAAGGCAGTTGCAGTTCAAATTTGACCCGCTTCCAGCTGAATCGGCGGCAATTTTTCTTTTTCACGAGAGGTGGATCAATTTTTTTTCACCCAACAATTTTGTCAATTGTGCATAAAATGTGGCCTAATATTTTAGGAAAATGATTTGGTCCAATTTTTCAACAAATATATGGTAGGTCCTTCACAAAAAAACTCATTTTGGGCACACGAAAAATGGAAAATGATTTTTTTGTCAAAAGAAAATGAAAACTACCTTAGGCAACATTGTTTGCTATTGCAAGATGCACCCCTGTGCAAAGTATGATATAATTTGAACAAATTATGCCATTCCAAAATGCACCCTTGTGCAACAAATACAAGAGAAACAAAGAAAAACACAATTTATCTAAAGAAAAACACAATTTGCTTTGTTCTTATTGGTTGAAATGTTTGTGTCATGGATTGATGACATGGCATCCATCCATCCATCCATCCCATTTATCTAAAGAAAAAAAGAGAAAGATAAAAAAAACCACCCCCCGGGCAGCCCAACTAGGCAACCACCGAAACCCTATCCCCTCCCACTCCATCGTCGCCTCCCAGATCCTATCTCGCCGCCACTCCATCCTCTCCCGCTCGCGCACGCTCGCCACCACCATGTCCCCCGCCGCGGCCGCACTCAGGGCGCAGCGGCCTCCTCCCCACTCGCCGCCCTTCTCGCCTCATCCAAGGCCGCCTCCTCATTCTACTCCGACGACGACGACGGGATAGTCCAGCGGGGCCCGACGCGGGCCTTGTCAGTCCCGACCCTCGCCATTGCCCCGGCCAGGGCTCCCTCTTCGCCACGGAACCTGCACCGTCCGAGTTCGCGTCCTCCTTGTCGCTGTCCGCGGCGGCCAGGGGATCTCCACGACGTCCTCGTCGTCGTCCGCGATAGCCAGGGGATCTCCGCGGCATCCTCGTTGTCGTCCGAGTTCGCGTCCCGGCCCCCGACTACTCCGGCTTCCAGGTCGCCTAGCTCCGCCTCCCTGGCTCCCCCGATGTCACGCTACACATCATCGAGCGCGACCCGACCGTCGCCGCCGCCCCAGGGGCCGCGCAGGAGGGTGCCACGCCCGCGCAACTGCCCAGGCGGCACCACCTCGCCTTCTCTGTGGCTGACTTCGACGGGTTCCTCACCGTGCTCAGGACCTGCGGCACCCAGCTGTTCGAGAAGTCCCAGCCCGACGGCCGCACGCGCCAGGTCTTCTTCTTCGACCCCGACGGTGAGTGAGCGAGGGAATCCTCATTATCGTTGTTGGGTTACTATTTTCTCACAATGCTTTTACATTTTTACTGTAATTGCTGTGGCGTTTGAGTAATATTGTGTCTAATTGACGAAATTCTGAGAGAGATTCTTTAGTAGGTGAACTACAAAACAGCCTGCAACTTGGGAGTGGCTTGAAACGGGAGGGTTATTCAGGTTGAGTGATGGAGGGATGCCTGCCTGAAACTTGTTTGCTTCATCACAAATCACAATCTGTCACTTGTGCTATCTGTGAACTTGCAGCGTCCTTGTGGTGATCTTCTTCAGGTAAAGATCAGAGTTGTTGGGTTTTATGCATGTTTTATGTCCTGAGGATAACTTATGATAGGTAGTACTAGTAGTGATGTCAGCTTATCATGTCAAGTCTTTGGAACAGGGTTAGTTAAGATAAACAGATGCATTTTATTTCTGCGGCATACATGTACATTTTTTCTTGTTGATTGCTATTCAGTATGTGTAACACATGCTTGATTATGACCAGATCGATCAGTTTAATGTGTGTAGATTGCTGTTCAGTGTGTGTAATGTGATGTCTGGCATTCACTTGAAGTGGAACTCCTATATTTGCTTATAATATAAATACTTGTTTATGCATACAATGCAAATATTTTGTTTATGCATACCTGAACTCCTAGCTAGCACTTGATAACTTATTCTCTGGTTTGCTATTAATTAAATGGTACATGCAATGAAGATATCTGGTTTCCTGCCTCTTTGATTTGTTCGAGTATTATCTCCACATTAGTTCTTTCATTGAGTAGTGTGTATTTTCTGCTCATCTAAGTTTGACAACTAGTTCCTTGCTCTGCTCTGCTCCTGCTAGGTGCTTGCGGAGGAGGCCAAGGCGTTGTAAGACAAGGCCGTCTACAAGGTGCTCGATCTGGCACGATCTTTTAACCTCGGAAGGTTGAACCTCTCATCAACGACAGCCGTCATCGGTGAGCTCCTGGTTGCCTTGGCCTCCCGCGGCATCTCCGACCGCCCCTACTCTTCTAACGAGCACATGCTGCAGCTCCTAGAGAGGTATGCACCTCCGTCCTTCCCCTTCCCCTACTGATGCTGCTCAGATTCCCCAGTCTTAGTCATCTTGTCTCTTGTGTAGGGTGCCAGAATGCCACTTCTTCCACCAACGACCCTCCCCTCTACGCCCAGCCTGTGGAACACTTCGACGCCATCTTTGGAGCAGCCAATGTCTTCCTGCAGGTAGCACCCCCTTGTCCCTCTCCATCCTCCATTCCCCTGCAGTTCCGTTTTTTCTTGAAGTTATCCTACATACCTTCATAATTAGGCACATATGCTAAAATGAAACTAGTGCTATATTGCATCAAATGGTTATTTCTGGATTTGGTACAAGTTTATTGTTGGTCTGGCCTGTGCTTCATACCTTGCTTTGGTTTTCAGTAGAAAGTAGTGCCTTAGTACCTTTTCTATCATCTGGTGTCCATGGATCAAAAGTTCGGCTGTTATGTATTTATTATTTATTGTAGTATCGAGAATGGCTCAAACCTGAAGTTCTTAGGCTGTACATATGGTTATGCTCCATTCTTTTGTGCATTTTAATTCAGTGTTGGTGTTGATTTGATGCCCATGTTTAGAAACAAATTACAGTGGGCTAAATAGGTTAATCTTCTTGGTTTGCTCGGGTGCAGATGACTGATGAGATGATCTTCTTCCACCAGTGGTAGCGGGAGGTGATGCTGGAGCAGTACATCGATCAGCAGATGGCAAGGAGAAGCTGGGACAGCCCTAATGCAGTAACATCACCATGTGGCAAATCCAGTAGATTGACACAACATTGGTGCTTGGGTGACGGGACAAAGTATGTGTACTAGTGATGGTAAATGATATTCGTGCTTCTCATTCATGTTATGTGTGATCAGCTAAAATTTGTGCTTCTCGTCCAATCAATGTGGATGTGCGCTTGTGCACTTGTTGGGCCTTGAACCTTGCTGTATAGAGGAGTCGATTGATGATGTATTGTATTTCATGTGATGTGTTACTGAAATGAAATATGTGAAATATTGTATTATGTTGTATTTGTTTTCTAATGGGCCTATCCTTAAATGTGCATGCTTTTGACAAAATAATGCATCAGCCCAAATAAATCAAACCAATTCAATTAAGAAAATAGGTATTGGGCTGGATACATGTCGGCTAGATTGGTGGATTGGGCTGTGAAATTTATGATGATTAGGCCAGGCCCATGTAGGCTAGATTGGTGGACTGGGCTATGAAATTTATGATGATTCCATTTGGTCACTAACAATGCCACGTCAGCTCTGCCATGTCAGATCCTTCGTGGCTCAGGCAAATGGGTAGTGACCTTTCTGAAATTTTGGTCGTTGGTCTAGCTATGACAAAAATTCCAAAAAGGTCAAGTTTGTTCGTTCTTGACAGTCAACTTTTGACCTTCTGAATTTGGTCAAAAAAGGTCAATAATCGATAAATATGATGAACCAACGACCAAAATGGGGAGTCATAATTGACTGTATTTCTTGTAGTGTACGACTGGGTGCGTCCCCCTGCTGTTCTGCACTGTTATTGGGTGCATGACACGTCGACCCAGTTGCTATATGTCCCACCAATGCATGTAGAAGTTCATGGAAATTTAGTGGTCATGCATGCATTCGTTGTAATTAATGCATCAGTAAACATAACTTCTTGAGAAAAAACGAGGGTAGTTATTACTTGTGCAAACTACGAAATTAATTCCACCATTCACCGTCTACCTTGGTTGGAGAGATTTTGAAATTGAGCCATAAACCGGAACGAGGGAGTAGTAACATAGCCTAGGGTAGCTTGTTGCACCACAGACTCTAAGGAAATTTCTGTAGTACTACTACTCCCACTACTAAAAGACATATTTCAAACAATATGATAATCTCTCTAACCAAGGTGAGGACGAGAAGTAACGGAGGGAGTAGTAAAATTTTCTCCTCGTCATGTGAGCCACCGCGCGCGTGGGCAAGGGAGCGGGCATAGGCATAGTAAGCAAGCTTCTCCTCGTCCTGCAACTCTGCGAGGCACCGCGGCCGTGGGCGGGGGAGACGGTGTACTAAGCAAGCTTCTCCTCGAACTGTGAGTTAACGGTACACATCAAAAGTAATATGTACAGGGCATCTCCAGTTTATATAGCCTTGCCTCTAAGGTAGGCCCCACATGGTTTGCCTCTTATCAAATGAGCATGTGAGATGGTGAATGGAGGGAGTACAATACCGTTAGTACTACAGTTTTTTGGAAGGGTTGTAGTAGTCCCTCCCATTCACATGTTCACATTTCACGCTTCAATAAAAATGTTGCATGCAAGGATTAAGAGAAACCTCAGCAATGCATGTACTCCCTCAATCCATATAGGGTATAAAATGCATTTTGGAGGCTAACTTTGACCACATGTTCGAGCAATAATATGACATCCAACATACACAAATCTTACCATCAAATCCGTATGTGGTCATTATACTCATAACACATGCATGTGTTGCAATTAGTACGTAGATAAGGTAGTAAACACTCACTATTTAGTAGGAGTAGTACTAGTAGTACTCTACACTACTACTACTATGAGGCCACCCTACTGTGTCTCGGCCAAAGACCGCGGACACCGATTATTCGTTCATATCTAAATTTGTTTTCACACAGCAAAATATCCATGAAAACAACACATCGCAAAATTTCACGGCGAACGACGGATTCGAATGTGCTAGGAGGGGTGGGGCTGGGAGGGGTTAGGAGGGTAGCCAAAATATTGGCGACCCTTTTGTCCACCCGTGCTTTTGGCACCGGTGAATGAGGAAGAGCTCGGGTGCTCATGCATCCTCCAGTGCGCTCGTTGGAGACGAGCTCGCACGAGCTGTGCTTTTTTTTGTCCCACCACGCGGCCCGAGCCGGCCGCAGACTGGCCGGCAACCCACAAATTACTCCATCCAATCGTGGCCGCACACATCCTGACATCAACTCAACCAACCGGACGAAATTCATGCAAACACGCCGATATTTCATATAAACAATGACGGAATTCATATAAAATACCGTATTTTTATACAAACATGACAGATTTCATTACATTCAAATCAACTAAGCGGTGCTAGTTCTGAACAAGACATGTATAATAAAACCTAGCCTGAATGGTCGCCCGTCGACCATTTCTCTTCCTCATGTTCGGCAGCACGATCACCGGATTGCCGGGAGCCCCGGAGGTATATGCTTCAGCACAAAGGACGGCTCACTTCCCCATCGCTTAGCTGACATCGTACGCTGGTGCCAAAGATGGAGTCCAAAGGGGGCTTCTCTGCTTCGAGGAAGGTCCTTGCAACGAAAGGATCTGACAAGACACCGGCTATGTAAGCCGGCGTCGCCTCTGTGGTGGCCTTCATGGGACCTAAGCGGCAGTGGCCTCCCGTGTTCCACTTGTCCTCGATGATGATGGTGGACG
This sequence comes from Aegilops speltoides, assembly GCA_021437245.1. NCBI lineage: Eukaryota > Viridiplantae > Streptophyta > Magnoliopsida > Poales > Poaceae > Aegilops > Aegilops speltoides. The sequence continues at coordinate 163,744,428 of CM038144.1, forward strand.
CGGAGGCGCTAGCCACCGTCCCGCCGCTCTCTGTGCACCTGGCTTCTGTCTCTGCTTGTATGGTGCCGCCACATGCATGGGAGTCTTGGCAAGAGAAACGGGAGACGCGATCGCGGACACGAGAGGTGTTGTACAATGCCACGGCATGGCCGGCAACAACGATGCCCGTGCTCCCCGCCGTGCCGACGTGGAGCAGCTCGCCGCTCCTCATCAAGCTGGCCTGGAGCAACGAGTTGTTGAACCACGCGCTGGCTTGGGGCGACAACTGGCTCCGTCAGGCGAGGGTAGGGAGGTGGATCAGCGACCTGCATAGCTCGTATTCGACGGGCTCGACAGGCCACCCAGTCGGCTTGGATGTCGGATAACTGCTCTTCGCAAGCCATTATAAGAGTGGACAAAATGGTGAAGGAGGAGATATGGGAGAGGAGGAGGTGTGCGATTCTTGGTCGGCGTTTGGCCTCGTTTAAATAGGAGATTAAATAGACGGAGGATGGGAGGAGCTCAGCCAGCGTTGTGTTTAATGCCGGCCCGATCATGAACAAAGGTGTGTCCAGAGTTGGTTTCTCGGCTTCCACACGGGTTTCATGGAGTCGTTTGATTGCGGCAAAGAGGCATGTTCAGCGGGGCATGCAGCAAGCGGCACCCTTGACTCTTACGTACGACACCGCGCCGTTCTTCCACTGACGTGTGGGATAGTTGGGTTTCTAGCCTACATGTCAGTGACCCAACGCAGGCAAACCATGGCACATGAGCTTTTGGTGGGCCTGGGTAGTCAGAAGCGGGCATTTCATAAAGCAATGATTGTTCATTTAGTGTAAAATCATTTATTTCATGTAGATAAGCCTACTATATAATGTAAGATAATTTTGAATTTTGATATATACATTGATAGCCCGTTCGATACATTGTGATTCATAAAGATGTCACACCCTGATTTTCATGACACAACACTGAAGCTAGTAAATCATGACAAAATGTGGTTTTACAAAAACTTTTGGGTGTTTTGGACTTTGCCTTGATTGGATTTTGTCTGTTGTTTGCAAGTGCTCTAAAAATCAAACAAATCCTCCAACTCTTATACTCCTTATCCTTAAACCTAAACTTCTGCCCAATGATCATGCCATGTGTATAGTACAGTATAGAATTATCTTATAAAAATAATTTGGTCAAAAAGTATTTTCTAAATTTAGTTTTCCAAAAACCCCTAAGTTGAGGTTTGCATCACAAGTACTTGATTTGGGGTATGAAAAATCTTTGAAAGAATATTTTTCACTCCTATTAGGTATAGGACTCCCATAAACCACAAAAATATAATTTTAAAAGTTATTTTTCTATTTTGTTTAAAGGCTTTTTCTTTAGGACAGAAATGGTCTTTAATAGGTTAAAATTATTTTAATGCTTTAAAAATATTTGGGAAACTTTAGGGAAACTCAGTGGACATATATTGTCCATATATATGAGTTTCAGCACATGGTCATGTTCAAAATATTGGTCAAATCCCTCAAAAACCCTTTCTGGTTATTTCAAGCTTTTGAAATATTTACAAAGGAAATATTCTCTAAAAATTCCAAGAAAATTCTAGCATGTCACATATGATATGTTTGATGATATTGCCAAGTCTAATGTCATGGATAATAGTATAACCCCATGACATCCCCTCAAAACCATTTATGTCCATTTTGAAATTTGAACAACTCTACATTGCCAAGTGTCTCCTTTTGATCCCAATTTTTGTGGACATGTTCAAATCCTCAAATGATGACACTACAACAAGTGGTGTATCAAGGAGAAAATATTTGCATGACTAAATCTTGGAAAATCCATTTCTGTAGATTTCTAGGGTTTACAAAAGTTGCGTTGGCAACTTTGCCCAAATGGGCTCAATATCGGTGGAACCACTTTTGTCTCGGGACATTTGGACCTTTCAATCCTTATGACAAGAGGAGTTCAACTTCTTGCCCAAATCAACAACAAAGACTTTCTGCCCTTTTACTAAAACAACTACTTTGACCTCTTCCACTAATCCAAATTGGCTCAACTTTTTACCAGAGCTCACCCTAGTCACCTCCTACCTCCAGTAACTTTCCCCTGGCCATTTGTCAATTATTGTTGGGCAAAAACTCCAAGATTCCTCTCTCGACAGCCATGGAAGCATCTCTTTCCTCCCTCTATTTTTATTTCCTACCTCTCCCTTAGTACCTAAGCTACCCCAGGGCATCTCCATATGCACCAGCAGCTAGTAGACAAGGCGGGACACATCTAGAGCGCGTGGGCATGCCGTGGCATGCTAAATGGGCGCTCTAGAGCGCGCTACAGTGTGATCCCGCACTGTAGCTGCGTCCTGCCCGAGGCTTCCGACCACCTCAAGCCTCCCTCATGCGCCAGTCGATGCTCCTCGACGTCCGCAACACGCCACGCCCCTGTCCCCCTTCTCTTTCTTCCTCCTGCTGCCTCCTCCACACGCGCCGGACCGACCGAGAGCTCCAATGGGCGAGCTCGCACGCGTGAAGCCTCTGGCACCTCCCTGCTCTCCCTCTGCCTTTTCCTTGGCCTAGGCCACGCCTACAAACGCCCTGGACAAGGCACTGGGTGCCAGTTCGGCCCATGGCACTGCATTGGCTGTGGTCATGGACGCCGCCCATGGTGGGCCATGGCCCTGCCTTATACAGCCACCCCAGGTCCCTCTCCCATCTCGGTTCACTCCCTCTTCCCCCCCAGCGACCTCCTCGAGCAGCCTGCTCCTCCTCCCGTGCCTTCCTTCTCCTCCTACCACCGCACGACCGCCGCTTTGGTTCGCTCAATTTCGAGCAACACCGAGCTCACCTCCCTCCCTTTCCTCCACCCAAAGACTCCCCATGGTCCGGCGACCCTCCCCACCTCCATGAACCATCACGGGGATGCACGAAGGCCGAGAGCCATGGATGGCCGACGACCTCCCCCGCCACCATCAAAGCTACGGTCACCTCGGCCCCCTCCGGCGGCCGTGACCTGCACCAGCGGATGCGCCGCTTCGCGCTGAGCTCACCAATAGGCGGAGCGCCGCGGGAGATGGTCGGAGGCGCTGGCTATCGTTGGACGAGCGCCGGCGTGTGCTCTGCCTCCCCTGCTCTGCCTCGAGCAGGAGGTAGATGACGACCGCCCCGCCAGCTGGCAGGGGGCCCACCCGTCAGTGGCAGAGGTGACTGAGCGGGCCCACCAGTCGGGTTAAGTGGAAACGGCTTCAGGCCGATCCGCTTGCCCCGTTGGGTGGCGCCCTCCCGCAGTATGCCTTCGGTGTCACCTCCTCCCTCGCGCAGCTGAGCCACTGGGCCGAGCCCCGTAGGCACTGTTTAGCTGGGCTTCGCCCAGTGCGCTTTATAAGGTTGGCTTTTTTTCTTCCTTTTCTTTTTCATAAATATTGTAAAATTCTGAAATAATTCAAATGGACTCCAAATTTGATGATTCAAATTTCTATAAGTTCATAAATTCATGATCTATCACATGGTGCAATTTGCACATTTTTCCATAAAGATTTTCTTCACAGACATTTATCAAATCTTGTTTTCCCATTTCTGTGATGAACTTTAGAAAATCACAGAGAGCCCATTTTTTATCCACATTCTCCGATTCAAATTCCTAGATGCTTATAAGTTCAAAACTTAGTTTTTGGACATCTTTACTAAATACTTTATGTGCCACCTCAAATAATGGTCTATTTCTTCATGTATAGCCAACTTTGCAAATTTATAGAAAAATCATTTGAACTCCAAATCCTGTGAAACCAACTCCTAGGTGCTTCAAAAATAATTCCTTGTTAAATGGATGTCTTTGCTCATTTTTCAAAATAATATTTCTGTACACTTCTTGCAAATCCACAAAACCATTGATTCCATCATATTGAAATGTTCAGAGATATCGATAGTCCAAATCCCAATGGAACCACTTTGGCCACTCCTCATATGACCAAAGGTATCCTAGAAAAGCCCAACTCATATTTTTAGAGCACTTTTATTTTTGCTTATTGTGATTGTTTCCGACGTTAGTTGACGAAGTAGACGGAGTACTTGGAGAAGGTCCCAAAGACTTGAAGACTCTGATGAACCAGGCAAGCAGCCCTTTGACCATGTCTATGAAACTCTTTTTATGCATGCCATATAGCACTTTTATTGCTTGCATCGAAGTCATGATAAAATGGTGACCACTTGAGGTAGTTTGCCTCCGTTGCTTTTCTCGTTGACACTTCCATGATGCATGACCCGACCTTTCTATGAGGGTTATGCCGGTGGGAGTAGATAGGATGCTAAAGTAGTTGCTACACAAAAAGGGGATGGGTATATGCATGGTGATGGAAGCAAGATTGTTTTCAAAAACTTTTCGAAAACCCCATCGGGTGCCACTTATGCCCGAGGGAGATAATGAGTTGGTAACCACTTGATGATGAAGTGGTGTACCGAGGCAAGTGTGTGTGTGTTGTTTTCAAAATGGATTGGTTTAATTTGCGACCGTTATTCCAACCTTACATGCGCAACCACTCTACCCTTATATGGGAAAGTGCATTATTGATTACCTAAGATGATACTAGCATGGTGCCCACATTACTAGTGACGGGAGAGTTGTTGCTCTCTCGGGACGGGGTCATGCCAGGTAGGGCAGCCAAGAACATTTTTATGGGGCACCGGACACACCGTTGGTACCCATGCCAGTGGTATGTGATGAATATGGGAGTGAGGCTCGACAATTTTAAGTTGTGAAATGTTGGGCACGGGGGTTACTACCAATCGAGTGGACTCTATGTTAGCGTCTTCTAGGGAAAGATAGTGACACGGAAGTTCCCTCGATCTTGTGGGTAAAGTTTGCAACCTCTGCAGAGTGTAAAACTAGTCGAATAGTCGTGTCCACGGTCAATGACAGTTGGGAACCGCTCTTGGGCTACGTCCACTTGTTTACAAACCAGTATGTGTGTTTGGATAAGTGGGAAGAACTACTTGGGTCAAGTCAAAGGACTTGGCATGATTGAGTTGGGTTGAAGCCCACTCCCTTTATGTTGATATCTATAACCAATCCATGTGGTTACTTGAATTCATATGATGCATGATCTACCAGTTGTTAACATGTCATTGCACTCAAAACTAGCTTTCTGCAAAATAACCTACTTAGTGCTATATCATGCATTGTTGTACCTTGTTTCAAAACCTGGGTTGCTTGTGAGTACATTCAAAGTACTCATTGGCTTGCCACTGGTTATTTTATTGGCCAGTCATGAAAGACAGGATATACTGAAGATTACCTTGGTGACGAACATGCAAGCTAGGACGCTTCGCAGTTAGAATGCCTGTAGGGTTAAGGCAGATGGCATGGGTTCAAGTTATTTATGAAGATTTCCGCTGCAATGTTATACTCAAGACTTGACCATAATGGTCATAATTTATGTAAGACGGTATGTATGGATGTAAGACTCTTGTTATTCAGCTTCTGTGTGTTCAGTGAGCATTGATCTCTCGGATCACTGTACACGTACATTCGGTGATCATGACTTATGAGTCGGGGTCCCCACAGAGCTGGTATCAGAGCCATCCTCACTGTAGGAAGCCTTAGTTAACATGGTCATTAGTTAGGGTAAAACTATTTCCAAATCTATTACTGGTTTTCAAAACTATCTGTACTTCTCTTCCCCTCTGAGTTTTTCTGAAAAACTAAGGTATATTTTCCCTCTCGATCTCTTCCCCTTCAAAACTATTGCAAATGGTCGCTAGCACCCTCAAACCTCTGACCACAGGATTCCTTGTAATCCTCGTAGATAGCCTAGAAGGAGTACACCTTGCCAAACACTCACCCACCTCTTCCGAACACAAGATTGGTGACACCACAGCAAGACGATGCCAACAGAAGATACGCCTTCGAGGAATGAGGACATGAAGACCCAGTGGATGGCGACACCTTTGAATTTTCCCTAGGATGATGTAACCTTGTCCTATGACGATCAGGGTGTAAGATATGCAAGATCATGATATACATTGCTAATAGAGCAACCATGTCCTTACTGTTGTTGTATCCGCAACCACCGGTGGATGAGAACCTCGCCATTTGGTCCGCCTCACTATAGTGAGCAGGAAAACAGTTCTCTTCATCCTCCGCTCTTGGTGTCGATGTTGTCATCAACATAACCGACATGTTGGACCTCTACTATGCCTTGTTAGTGTCATCGCATAAAGGATTGCCTACCTGGTACCGTCGACGCCTTAGAAGACAAGAAAAGACCAAGTCAGTGCCAGTTACGAGGAGCCACCTTCACCCCGTCACTTCAACAGGCGAGAAGTTGTTGAAGACTCTTCAGGCTCAACCTAGATCATTTCATCGAACAACTACAGGAGACGTAGCGACACCTGAGTAAAACCCAGAAGACTACACGAGGCACGGAGCAAAGCACGACTACTAAATCTGAGAACCCCTAGGGTAGGATGAGTCGTGTACCCCCTATGCGCAGTCGAGTCCATATGATGGTTCAAATGACATGTTGAGTGTTGCTTGTTCTTATCTGTTTGTGTTCCGATATAAGTCGCACTTTTGCCTTAGGCAGCATGTATGCGACTATATCACCTATCTTATCTTAATGAAATTGTGTGTGGCCTTTTGGCACCTGTTTGTTTGCACTGCACTATAGAATCCCCTTTAGGCATTCCCCCCATCTATGCTACTTTTCCCTCTCATCCCTCTCTCCTCAACTGAAGACCGGCAAGACAAGGTACACCAAGGATTTTACTTCGGCGACCAACTAGCACTGAAGACTTTTTCTACAGCCTCCTCGACCAAGTGCAACCCTGTAGAGATATGTTTACCCCTCAATACTGGGAACCCATCCCTAGACCCTTCGAGACTTCACGAGATACCCCACCTCAAATCCTTAACCATGTGCTTAACCCGCAGAATTGCAAGAGAACCAATTAAGCCTCCGTAACCTTGCACAACACTAGGTTCATTATGGAACTAGTGGACAAAGTGAATGAGCACATTATCATCCTACGATAGCACCCAAAACTGGCGATGCCATAGGGAAGGACAATTTGACGATATAGGAATAGAGGACAATTGACTTGATGAGTTGATATCAGTGATCTTGAGGAATTATCTGAGACTTTTCATATTGATAGATGGAATTGGCGGGATCATGATAATAGGATAGCATAACTTTCATTACCCCTGGGTAAATTGGATTTAGTAGGACAATTATGATCGCAAACTGAAATTCTTGGGAGCATAAGGATTTTACTTAGCCAGGGGATATTGATAGGAGATAGTTGATATTACGATAATGACTGGGGAGAAACATGTAGGAATTCTCGTTGGACATGAGATTTGGATTTAAGTAGGTGATCCTAGTTGAGTATAGGTGCTGAGTAAATCTACATGGTTCGGAGTAAATTGGATTTAGATTAATGATCTCAATCATGATACCATGCTTCTCGGTGGACAATAAACTAGGAGATTGGATTAATTGTCGGTGTTTATTTAGGAATCTATATAAGCCTGACCTTGGAGTTTACTTGACCCCGATAATGGGAATTGGTGGACTTACTATAATACAGATAGCCCATTCAAGTATTCGGGGATTATAGGACATTAATAGATCATGTGGAACACCATAGACATTGGATTTGTAGAATTAATGGATTATGCAGTGATTGATTAAGGTTAATGGGCTATTGGAGTTGACTTATAGGAAGGAAACAAGATCTTCGACTGCCATACGACGTGTTTCCTTAGGATAGAGATGCAATATCTTGGACCTTGGAAGAATATGTTGAGCCCTTGGATTGTCGTGTTTAATTCAAGTTTGCCAGTTGTATGTTCTACCCATGATTTTTAAATGAGGATAGCCATACACCTGAGTTTGGAGATAGTAGACATGTATGATTTTGTTAAGACCTCCTCTCGGGAGCCATGAGGATATAAATAATATGAGTAACGATTGGAGTTGATCTATACTGGGTGTCTATTTCAAAAATATGATATGATTTGTTTGGAAGACTAGATAGAACAATTGTCATCTCAAAAACTGTGCTCATGGATAAGATGACAGACGTTCACTCTCACCCTAGAATCCTTGCCTTACCAAGCAACAACATGGTCAAATCATGACCACATGCCTTAGCTCTAGGTCGAGAACACCTTGACCCATACTCAACCGTGACCACCACCAATACCCCAGCCTACTTTATGTACCTCGTGAACAAAGTCTTCATGGAGTACTTGGAAAAGTTAGTTGTCATCTTTATTTGGAGACATGCATGTCTACCCGAAGATGGGAGAAGCACCATTCAGCTGAGAACATCTGGAGATCGCCATGTCAAGGAAGAAGAACTAAACCGACCACCATCGTCAAGAAGTGAACTTCCTCGTCGGAGATCGTGTGTATATGCAAACCACTCCTCTAGAAGGAACCAAGCATTTCCATGTCAAAAGGAATCTCACACCAAGATTTACCGACCCCCCCTTCGAGATCACTACAAGACAAAGAGAAGACTATTACTAAATGGAGTTGCCACCTGAGTTACCCACTATGCACAATGTTTTCCATGCGACACAACTCCGAAAGTGTTTTCAACTTCCTAACTAGCCCGATCTCTTCAAGGACATTGATCACTGAGCCATCGACCTGCAGCCCGACCTGACCTATCCGAGAGACCATTAGCAACCTGGATCAAGCAGGACGTCGTACACAAAGCCACGTCATCAATTGTGACGCCCCCGATTCAATCGTACACTAGTCATGCACGCAAACGTGTACGATCAAGATCAGGGACTCACGGGAAGATATCACAACACAACTCTAAAAACATAAATAAGTCATACAAGCATCATAATACAAGCCGGGGCCTCGAGGGCTCGAATACGAGTGCTCGATCATAGACGAAGTCACGGAAGCAACAATATCTGAGTACGAGACATAAGTTAAGCAAGTTTGCCTTAAGAAGGCTAGCACAAAGCGGGATCTGATCGAAGGAGGAGCGGGCCTCGCACAGGATCCTCCTAACTAATCTGATGGTCGTCGTCGAGAGGGCGCGGTAGTAGTAGGCGCCTCGGTGTAGTAGGGGTCGCCGTCGGCGGTGGCGTCTGCCTCGACTCCAAACATCTGGTTGCGACAACCGTAAAGAAAGGAAAGGGGAAAAAGGGGAGAAAGCAACCGTGACTACTCATCCAAAGTACTGCAAGCAAGGGACTACACTACATATGCATGGGTATATGTGTAAGGAGGCCATATCGGTGGGTGAGCTGAGAATGCGAGAATAAGAGGGGATAGCTAGTCCTATCGAAGACTACGCTTCTGGCAACCTCCGTCTTGCAGCATGTAGAAGAGAGTAGATTGAAGTCCTCCAAGTAGCATCTCCAAGTAGCATCTCCAAGTAGCATCTCCAGTAGCATCGCATAGCATAATCCTACCCGGCAATCCTCTCCTCGTCGCCCTGTTAGAGAGCGATCACCGGATTGTATCTTGCACTTGGAAGGGTGTGTTTTATTAAGTATCCGATTCTAGTTGTCATAAGGTCAAGGTACAACTCCGGGTCGTCCTTTTACCGAGGTACACGGCTATTCGAATAGATAAACTTCCCTGCAGGGGTGCACCACATAACCCAACATGCTCGATCCCATTTGGCCGGACACACTTTCTGGGTCATGCTCGCCTCGGAAGATCAACACGCCGCAGCCCCACCTAGGCCTAACAGAGAGGTCGAACGCCGGTCTAACTCCTATGGCGCAGGTGCAGGCCCATCGCCCATGCACACACCTGCAAGACGCGAGGGCGGCGAAAGCGTAACTAGCCCCTTTATACAAGAGCAGCTTACGTTCCAATCCGGCAGCGCCGCCGATCGCCGACGCGTCTAGAAGGCTTCGGTGATACCACGACGCCGGAATACCCATAACTACTCCTGCGTAGATGGTTAGTGCGTATAGACCAAATGGCCGACTCGGATCAAATACTAAGATCTCATTAAGCGTGTTAAGTACCATGAACGCCGATCAGGCCAGCCCACCTATCTCCTAGGTGGTCTCAACCTGCCTGCAATCGCTCGCCGCCAAAAATGTGATCGGGGCCATCGGGAACCCCGCCCACCTCTAGGGATGGAGCCACTGTCCTTTCAGCCCCTTATCGTAATCACTTGCGGGTACTCATCGAAGTGACCAAACTTTAGTCACCATACATGCGGATGTATGTATGTATAGTATATACCCGTGATCACCTCCCGAGTGATCACGGCCCAATAGTATAGCAAGGCAGACTGACAAGAATGTAGGGCCGATGATGATAAACTAGCATCCTATACTAAGTATTTAGGATTGCAGGTAAGGTATCAACAGATCTAGCAACAATGTCAGGCTATGCATCAGAATAGGATTAACGGGAAGCAGTAACATGCTACACTACTCTAATGCAAGCAGTATAGAGGAGAATAGGCGATATCTCGTGATCAAGGGGGGGCTTGCCTGGTTGCTCTGGCAAGAAGGAGGGGTCGTCAACTCCGTAGTCGAACTAGGGGCGCCGACAGTCTCGGGTTCTACCGGAAAGAAGTAATGGAGGGGGAACATAATAAATAACAGAGCAATCAAAGCATCACAAAGCGTAACAAGGCAATACGCGGTGTGCGGTGTGCCCTAACGCCGTAGAAGGTGATACCGGCGAAAGGGGGAAACATCCGAGAATGTATCCCCGGTGTTTCACGTTTTCGGTCAGAGGAACCGGAGGTGAAAAGTTGTGTGTTTGCTATGCTAGGGATGTGTTGCGGACGAATGGGCTGTGTATCCGGATTCGTCTCGTCGTTCTGAGCAACTTTCATGTACAAAGTTTTTCCATCCGAGCTATGGTTTATTTTATATTAATTTTAGAAGATTTAATTTATTTTTAGGATTTATTTAATTATTTAAATTCAACATTATCCAGAATAGTGCACGCTGACGTCAACATGACGTCAGCAGTCACACAGAGGCGTTGACTGGTCAACTGACGTGTGGGTCCCATATGTCATTGACAGACTAACTAACTATCAGATTAACTAAATCATTAGTTAATTAGATTAACTAACACAGATTAATTAGATTAATTATCTGACCGAATTAATATTAATTAATTATTTATTTTATCATTTTTTTAAGATCTTTTTTGGTTTTTATTTTTTTCTGTCCAAAAGAGGAGTGGGGCCCCAACGTTAGTTGCTCTGGGAGCCTTAACGGGCACGGGGCTAGCGGGCATCGGGCGAATGGGCGCTGCAGGCGTCAGCCCGTTTGGGCGCCTGCCCAAGCTAGTGGAGGCACCGAGCGCGCGGCGGCTGGCGAGTGCGCTAAGCGCAGGAGGTGGCGAGGAAGCCACGGCGGAGTGGTTGGGGCGGCGGCCATGGTGGAGCAGAGCGGCGGGGCGGTGTAGGGCACGCCGGCGGCGGCGACGATCGAGCTGCGATAATGGCAGAGGAGCGGGCGCTGGAACACGCAAGCGCGGCCACGCACGCAGCGCAGCGCCACGCAGCGCCACCGGAGGCGCCAGAGGGGATGGATCTGGCGATGGGGCGGCGTGGGGTGCAGCTTCTGGCGTCGCTGGTTGAGGGCGACGCCTTGAGCAGGCGGAGGCGGCGCGAAGCGCCGGTGACCTGCTGGCTGGGCGGGACAGCGGTGGCGCCAAGACGCGTAAGGGTTGGTGGTCGGGCGCGCCACGGACGGAGGGAGAGAGAGAGGGAGAGGTCGGGGCTCACCGCGGGTGTAGGGTTCGAGGGCAGCGGTGCTTGGGGAGGAAGACGAGGGCGGCGCGTTGGCGGGACGACGGCAGCGATGGAGTCCGGTGAGCTACTTGAGGAGGAGACGAGGAAGCCTCGGCGAGGTCTTCAGGCGGCGATGGTGGGGCGGCGCCGGCGAGGCATGGCGGCGCCAGGCGGATGGAGTCTTGGCGATGGGGTGGGCGCCGCGGCGGGCGTGATCGTCGACCGATCCCGATCGAAGCTGGATCGGGGAGGAGAGCGAGTGGGGTGCGGGTGGTTGGTAGCGGTTTAGGGTTCGACCAGGGTGGGGATTAGTAGGGGGAGGCTGGGCCGGTTGTGGCCTGGTGGCCAGCTGGGCCACAGCCCAGCAAGGGGGGGCTTTGTTTCGTTTTCTTTCCTTTTCTTTTTACTTATTTTCTTTACTATTTTCATTTAAAGTTTCTTTTATTTTAGTTTTATAAAATACCCAATCCGCACCTAAATTAGTATTACTAATCAGTCCACTGCCACAATTATTTTGGCACACTACTAATTTAGTTTTATTATTATAACTTTATAAAAGGCGTCTAATTAATTGTTTTTGCTGTCATTTCTATTACTTTATTGCATTTAAATATTTTATTAAAAGATGATTTATCCACCAATATTTACGAAGGATTATTTGACACATTAGGAACAATTTAGTTTTGACTTTTGAAAACTTTAATTGTTTAACTTAAATTCAAATTTTGAATATGAATCTTTCGAACTAACGCGAGATTATCAATAGTAATCCGAGGTGACATGGCATCGTTAACGCGGGGTTACTGTAGCCTAATTATCGGGGCGTCACAATTCTCCTCCACTACAAGAAATCTCGTCCCGAGATTTAAGAGGGGTGTAAGGGGGAAAGTTTGGTTACGAAATTCTAGCGAGTGTTCTTGTTCTTGTTGCTCTCATCGAAGAGGTTGATTCTTGTCGAGGTATTCATTTCTCTGCTTCAGGTCATCATGATGTAGTACACATCCTTTCTTCGGGATCTTCATCGTACTTACGTAAAGGATAAAGGGTCGGCATTCCGGGAGTACGGACCTCTACAAGGTCGACTATCTGGTCGATAACATCGAGGAAGAGGGCGGAAGTAACTCCCGAATTTAAACTTAAGAAAATATTGAGAGCAAGGTAAGGAGGTATCATGTGAAGTTTCAAGCGGGCAGACAATCGTTTGATGCCTGAAACAGGGCGTGAAAGGGGTTCAAAGCAATGGGGATAAGTATTGTGTCTGATAGCAGAACTGGTGATCACTCGGAAGGTGGCTCGTAAATTACTTACGAGGCCACGCGCGAGGAACAACCTTGGCAACAGGGGGTTTACTGGAGAGTCAGGTTTTGATCTTGTGGAACTATGGGTTATGGGCCCACCATGTGGGTTAAAGTAGAAAGGGGGCTGGCATCTTGCACGGTCACGAAAGCAAGGCATGTCAGAGGTTACCATGTCAGTTATGTCGGCAACAACATCGGTACCAAGGGCGAGGGACGAAGAGAACCAGTTTCCTGCTCGTTGAACGAGGTGGACCAATAGGCAAAGTTCTCGTCCATCGGTGGTTAGCAGAATGCTATCAACAAATGCAACAGGGTCTTGCTGACAGAATTGTACACCGGGGTGTTTACATAAGCAGGAGAATATTACTGCTTAGATAATATAGATCACAAGAAAGGATAAACAAAACAATGGAAAGGAAAATGCGTTTAAACACATATTTCAGGGGTATATCCTTCCCAAGGACAAGCAGAGCATGATATCAATGACAGGATATAATGTAGAAAACCCTTTAGGAAAGGGGAGAGAAATTTCATGACATTACCCATACAACGGTGTTTGGATAATTGAGAAGGAAACATTTAGCATTGGGCTTCAAATGTTCCTGTTGAAAATCGGAGTACCATAGACATGCTTCGAGATAGCATTGACATGGTCTTCAAGCAAAGGTCGGACTTGGTATATACAAAGGATCCATCAAGATAACTTATTAAACAAGGCATTCAATTTCCTCATTGAAAAATGTTTAACCTAGTTTAAAAGGAAACTATAACACTAGGTCCTCCAGTCAGGTGCGCTAGGCATGACATCACCTTATCGAGTCGTATAAAGACCAATGTTATAACTCTTGAAAATCTCTTCCAACCATCATATCTGACCAAGATTCAGATCTAATTGGTGTCAAAATACCTCAGACTCAGGATGCCTGAGAGCAAAAGATGTAATACAAATTGATGAGATGACATTATAATATTCTTGAGAAATGAACTATGGAAGCGAGGTCCGAAACAAAAGTTCATCATCAAACCAAGGAGAGGATGAGGAGGTGACTGAGGGACTCAGCGACAATTCATCAAGATTTCTGACAAGATGGATTTCCACACTTATGTGATCAAGGAGATAACATTTGTCAGATCAAATGATATACTGATATATGCTTGAGGGAAACATACACAATTAAACATTGGTTGAAAGGTGCACCCGAAATATGGGCTGGGTTGCACAACCAATGTCGGAATGGTGATTCAATAATCAAATGTCTAAGAATGAACGGCCGACCATTAACTTCAAAGCAATAGGGTTGCTATAAGGGTAGAATCCAAATAGCACCGTTCATCTGTTGGTATCCTGGTTAGAACCAACACGGGGACCAAGAAAGAATGGTGATGGCGAGAAGCATCGCTGCAACAAGAATTTCTTAAGAGGTGGTGAAATTCTCACAACATCCTCGACATTAGGAACAATAATACTTCAAGGTAGAACATAAGACAAGCTGGATTGCAAGTTGCATCCATAACAGGAATAAGTTTGTGACGGAAGGAAGGCAAGGATGTTGTCGATGGTAACTCAAAATACCAAGGGACGAGGGTGGTACTCATCATCATGAATTCGATTGGTATCCTGGAAGGAGTCAAAATGTTGACGATGACCACGACAAATTTGTAAGGGATTACATGAAGGTATAATCGATCGACGATGACATCAAGTTAAAGGAATGATGAAGCAAAAGGTTATTGGAACCATGGGTACGACACAAACTCGAAATCAAGTTTGTTGTTCAAGGAGAAATGATGTGACGAGGAAGATCGAAATAAGCTTAGCTCATCGCCAAAAATTGTGCTCCGAGAAGAAGGAACAGGTAGCACAGTTAAAATTTAGCACAAAAATGATATAGCCGATTAGGCTAGAAATGACTTGAAAGATTATTAAACTCATAAGCAACAAAAATTACTTAGAGCTATCGTATCGGAGCGCGGAATCGATTCACTTAAGGATGTTCTCGGTTGACGACAATCCAGAACCCGTAGAGTGATTACGACAAGGAAAGACATTACTTCAACAAAGTTAGTAAGATGTGGTGCAATGGCCAAACATCTTCGAGGTACCAGGGGTAATACTCGAGGGCTGAACATGATAAAAGTATAACCGGGTCATTGACCTGTGACAGTAGATACTGCAGCCTCGCCAGAAGTAGACAAGGCACTAGAATGAATTCCCATCAGATATATCAGATCAGGACAGGATGGTCGGAACCATAACTATAAGGAATCAATTCAAGAATACCCAAAGAATCATACAGGTGGATAATCATTTTGCAAGAATCTCCCAAGACGGTTTACATCATTTTCATGGGCATGAACACAAAGTTCAAGGTCGACTCCCACTTCTTTAATGCATAACATTTCATTCACTTCTCGTTCTCAAAGAAGTTGTATGGTAGAAAATTATCTGCTAAACACTAGAAGGGTTGACTTGTCAAAACCTTCCGGTTCATACGGGTTTTAAGGAAGGTATAGGTTCAACCCATAAGGGAATCTTAGGAACATATACCACAAACTACAGGAGCAAATAACTCCAGCTCGGAAGTAGAGCATGGTTGACAAAGCAGAAGATACCGATTGTCAAAGACATTATGTATCATGGGAATAACTCGCAAGAATTTTCCGATGTGAAGGATACTAACGGATAATAACCCAACAATGGGCCTAGCTGTGCACAATGGAGTTGATGTGAGTATCGGTACTCAATAAGAGGAGGAAAGGATGCAAATGCATCGGATCATAGAACATCTGAATAATTCGATGCTTTGGTAACAAAGGTATTATGAATTCCAAAACGAAGGATCAGGAGCAGACGCTCTGGTCAAAGATGGAAAAATTCAATATACTTAGGGGCATAATCGACGACAATTTGATTAGCGAGAATCAGCTCACGTTTAAAATGACGTCTGAGCCGAAAGGATGAATTCTAGGATCTGACTGAGGATTGCGAGCATTCGCAACAAATTGAATCAATGGACTCAAAATGATAATGACAAGAGATGCCAATAAGATTATAGACTTATGGAATTAACCATAATGCAAGCAAGTAAGAATTTCAAGTGCAATAGGCGACTCGGGATTTTCGGAAGTTCAAATAGTATTTTGAAGACTTTTGTGTAACACATGAACAACTGGGGATGAACGAATCCTCGACAAGTGTGAGGTATTATCCGTAGGGGTATTCATGCAGCAAAGAATTGCAAAGCAGTAAGCTCAAAGGATTCTTGGAACAACGAAGAGAAGTTCATTGCACCTTGTAATAACAAGATCAATGGGATTGATTGTAAAAATGGCAGATGTATGCAGTTATCCATAAGGATATAAAAGTGGTAGGGAATTTGCAAAAGCGATGGGCACAAGTGTCCCGGGAGAACATCGTAGAGTATCTTCAAAATCTTCTGGCGAAGTAGGCGATTATTTGTGATAATGGGCTGTCCGGGAGAAAGTAGTTACGAGAACCTAGAGTCAGATTTAGTAAAATTATTTAACCCGAATAGAGGAGAGATTAGAGTCCCAGAGTATAGGTCGAGGAATAAAAGATCCTAATACCACCCAATGGTGACGTGGGCCCATGGGCCGCACAGCCAAGTTAGTAAAACAATTTTTCATCGACTAGACTCAACTTCGGCCAAGGAGTTGGAAAGGGGGATTCCTACAAGCAGTTGGCTCTGATACCAACTTGTGACGCCCCCGATTCAATCGTACACTAATCATGCACGCAAACGTGTACGATCAAGATCAGGGACTCACGAGAAGATATCACAACACAACTCTAAAAACATAAATAAGTCATACAAGCATCATAATACAAGCCAGGGCCCTCGAGGGCTCGAATACAAGTGCTCGATCATAGACGAGTCAGCGGAAGCAACAATATCTGAGTACAGACATAAGTTAAGCAAGTTTTCCTTAAGAAGGCTAGCACAAACTAGGATACAGATCGAAGGAGGAGCAGGCCTCTGCACGGGATCCTCCTAACTACTCTGAGTCGTCGTCGCCAGGCTGCTGCGTAGTAGTAGGCACCTCCGATGTAGTAGGGGTTGTCGTCGACGGTGCCGTCGGCTCTGGACTCCGACATCTGGTTGCGACAATCGTAAAGAAAGGAAATGGGGAAAAGGGGAGAAAGCAAGCGTGAGTACTCATCCAAAGTACTCACAAGCAAGGGACTACACTACATATGCATGGGTATATGTGTAAGGAGGCCATATCGATGGACCGAAGCTGCAGAATGCCGAATAAGAGGGGATAGCTAGTCCTATCGAAGACTACGCTTCTGGCAGCCTCCGTCTTGCAGCATGTAGAAGAGAGTAGATTGAAGTCCTCCAAGTAGCATCTCCAAGTAGCATCTCCAAGTAGCATCTCTAGTAGCATCGCATAGAATAATCCTACCCGACAATCCTCTCCTCGTCGCCCTGTTAGAGAGCGATCACCGGGTTGTATCTGGCACTTGGAAGGGTGTGTTTTATTAAGTATCCGGTTCTAGTTGTCATAAGGTCAAGGTACAACTCCGGGTCGTCCTTTTACCGAGGGACGGCTATTGAATAGATAAACTTCCTGCAGGGTGCACCACATAACCCAACACGCTCGATCCCATTTGGCGGACACACTTTCTCGGTCATGCCCGCCTCGGAAGATCAACACGCCGCAGCCCCACCTAGGCCTAACAGAGAGGTCGACATGCGGTCTAACTCCTATGGCGCAGGGTGCAGGCCCATCGCCCATTGCACACCAAGACGCGTTGCGAGGGCGGCGAAAGCGTAACTAGCCCCTTAATACAAGAGCAAGCTTACGTTCCAATCCGGCGCGCGCCGCTCGATCGATGGCGTCTAGAAGGCTTGGTGATACCACGACGCCGGGATACCCATAACTACTCCGCGTAGATGGTTAGTGCGTATAGACCAAATGGCGGACTCGGATCAAATACCAAGATCTCGTTAAGCGTGTTAAGTATCCGCGAACGCCGAGCAGGCCAGTCCACTGTCTCCTAGGTGGTCTCAACCTGCCTGTCGCTCCGCCACAAAGTAACGATCGGGGCCGTCGGGAACCCGGGCCCACCTCTACCGGGATGGAGCCACCGTCCTTTCAGCCCCTTATCGAGAATCACTTGCGGGTACTCATCGAGTGACCCGACTTTAGTCACCATCTGCAGTATGTATGTATGTATAGTATATACCCGTGATCACCTCCCGAGTGATCACGGCCCAATAGTATAGCAAGGCAGACTGACAAGAATGTAGGGCCGATGATGATAAACTAGCATCCTATACTAAGTATTTAGGATTGCAGGTAAGGTATCAACAGATGTAGCAACAATGTCAGGCTATGCATCAGAATAGGATTAACAGAAAGCAGTAACATGCTACACTACTCTAATGCTAGCAGTATAGAGGAGAATAGGCGATATCTGGTGATCAAGGGGGGGCTTGCCTGGTTGCTCTGGCAAGAAGGAGGGGTCGTCAACTCCGTAGTCGAACTGGGGGCGCCGACAGTCTCGGGTTCTACCGGAAAGAAGTAATGGAGGGGGAACATAATAAATAACAGAGCAATCAAAGCATCACAAAGCGTAACAAGGCAATACGCGGTGTCCGGTGTGCCCTAACGCCGTAGAAGGTGATACCGGCGAAAGGGGGAAACATCCGGGAAAGTATCCCCGGTGTTTCACGTTTTCGGTCAGAGGAACCGGAGGTGAAAAGTTGTGTGTTTTCTATGCTAGGGATGGGAGGCGGACGAACGGGCTGCGTATCCGGATTCATCTCGTCGTTCTGAGCAACTTTCATGTACAAAGTTTTTCCATCCGAGCTATGGTTTATTTTATATTAATTTTAAAAGATTTAATTTATTTTTAGGATTTATTTAATTATTTAAATTCAACATTATCGAGCGATTACTGCACGCCGTCGGCAAGATGCGTCGGCGATCAACGATGGCGGTGATCGTCAATCGACGTGTGGGTCCCATATGTCATTGACACACTAACTAACTATCAGATTAACTAAATCATTAGTTAATTAGATTAACTAACACAGGTTAATTAGATTAATTATCTGACCGAATTAATATTAATTATTTATTTATTTTATCATTTTTTTAAAATCTTTTTTTGTTTTTATTTTATTCTGTCCAAAAGAGGAGTGGGGCCCCAACGTCAGTGGCTCTGGGAGCCTTAACGGGGACGGGGCTAGCGGGCATCGGGCGAATGGGCGCTGCAGGCGTCAGCCCGTTTGGGCGAGCTGCGTCAGGCAGGAGGTGGCAGGGGGGAACGGCCACGGGCGGAGTGGTTGGGGCGGCGGTCATGGTGGAGCAGAGAGGCGACGGGACGGTGTAGGGCACCGGCGGCAACGACGGCTGGAGCTGCAGCAACGGCAGAGGAGCTAGGCGCGCGGGAACCGCAGAAAGCGCGGCCACGCACGCAGCCTTGTAGCCACGCAGCGCCACCGGAGGCGCTTGTAGGGGCGGTGCGGCGATGGGGACGGCGTGGGGTGCAGCTTACAGGCGTCGCTGGTTGAGGGGATGCTGCGCGACGGAGGCGGCGCGAAGCGCACCCGGTGACACGCCGGGCTGGGCGGGACAGCGGTGTGAGCGGCCGCACGCGTAAGGGTTGGTTGTCGGGCGCGCCCCGCAGACGGAGGAGAGAGAGGAGAGGTCGGGGCTCACGGCGGGTGTAGGGTTCGAGGGCGGCGGTGCTTGGGGAGGAAGACGAGGGCGGCGCGTTGGCGGGGATAGCGACTACGATGGAGTCCGGTGAGCTGCTTAGGAGGAGAGCGAGAAGCCTCGGCGAGGTCTTGAGCGGCGGTGTGGGCGGCGCCGGCGAGGCGTGGCGGCGCTGGGCGAGATGGAGTCGGCGACGGGTGGGCGCCCGGCGTCGGGCGTGATCGTCGACCGATCCCGATCGAAGCTGGATCGGGGGGGGAGAGCGAGTGGGGGGTGTGAGTGGTTGGTAGCGGTTTAGGGTTTGACGAGGTGGGGATTAGTAGGGGTGGCTGAGTCGGTTGTGGCACGGTGGCGGTGGGTCCTGACCCAACAAGGGGGCTTTGTTTCGTTTTCTTTCCTTTTCTTTTTACTTATTTTCTTTACTATTTTCATTTAAAGTTTCTTTTATTTTATTTTTATAAAATACCCATCAACACCTAAATTAGTATTACTAATCAGTCCATTGCCACAATTATTTTGGCACACTACTAATTTAGTTTTATTATTACAACTTTATAAAAGGCATCTAATTAATTGTTTTTGCTGTCATTTCTATTACTTTAGTGCATTTAAATATTTTATTAAAAGATAATTTATCCACCAATATTTACTAAGGATTATTTGACCCATTAGGAACAATTTAGTTTTGACTTTTGAAAACTTTAATTGTTTAACTTAAATTCAAATTTTGAATATGAATCGTTTCGAACTAACGCGAGATTATCAACAGTAATCCGAGGTGACATGGCATCGTTAACGTGGGGTTACTGTAGCCTAATTATCCGGGCGTCACATCAATTACTTCAAGGATCAATGAAGCACCACACAGAAGCAGAAAGAGTATGAGGACATGAAGGCTACCCCAGATTTAAGTTTCGTATTCCTTTCCGCGCCTAGTCTGGGAATCTCGAGGACAAGATTCTTGTAAGGGGGGTTGGTCTGTCACACCCTGATTTTCATGACACAACACTTAAGCTAGTAAATCATGACAAAATGTGGTTTTACAAAAACTTTTGGGTGTTTTGGACTTTGCCTTGACTGGATTTTGTCTGTTGTTTGCAAGTGCTCTAAAAATCAAATAAATCCTCCAACTCTTATACTCCTTATCCTTGATCCAAAACTTCTGCCCAATGATCATGCCATGTGTATAGTACAGTATAGAATTTTCTTATAAAAATAATTTGGCCAAAAAGTATTTTCTAAATTTAATTTTCCAAAAAACCCTAAGTTGAGGTTTGCACTACAAGTACTTGATTTGGGGTATGAAAAATCTTTCAAAGAGTATTTTTGACTCCTATTAGGTATAGGACTCCCGTCAACCACAAAAATATAATTTTAGAAGTTATTTTCTTATTTTGTTTAAAGGCTTTTTCTTTAGGACAGAAATGGTCTTTAACAGGTTAAAATTATTTTAATGCTTTAAAAATATTTGGGAAACTTTAGGGAAACTAAGTGGACATATATTGTCCATATATATGAGTTTTAGCACATGATCATGTTCAAAATATAGGTCAAATCCCTCAAAAACCCTTTCTGGTTATTTCAAGCTTCTGAAATATTTACATAGGAAATATTCTCTAAAAATTCCAAGAAAATTCTAGCATGTCACATATGATATGTTTGATGATATTGCCAAGTCTCATGTCATGTAGAATAGTATAACCCCATGAAATCCCCTCAAACCCATTTCTGTCCATTATGAAATTTGAACAACTCTACATTGCCAAGTGTCTCCTTTTGATCCCAATTTTTGTGGACATGTTCAAATCCTCAAATGATGATACTACAACAAGTGGTGCATCAAGGAGAAAATATTTGCATGACTAAATCTTGGAAAATCCATTTCTGTTGATTTTTAGGGTTTATAGAAGTTGCATTGGCAACTTTGCCCAAATGGGCTCAGTATTGGTGGAACCACTTTTTTTCTCATGACATTTGGACCTTTCAAGCCTTATGACAAGAGGAGTTTATCTTCTTCCCCAAATCAACAACAAACACTTTCTGCCCTTTTACTAAAACAACTACTTTGACCTGTTCCACTAATCCAAATGGGCTCAACTTTTTACCAGAGCTCACCCTAGTCACGTCCTACCTCCAGTAACTTTCCCCTGGCCATTTGTCAATTATTGTTGGGCAAAAACTCCAAGATTCCTCTCTGGACAGCCATGGCAGCACCTCTTTCCTCCCTCTATTTTTGTTTCCTACCTCTCCCTTAGTACCTAAGCTACACCAGGGCATCTCCATATGCACCAGCAGCTAGTAGACAAGGCGGGACACATCTAGAGCGCGTGGGCATACCGTGGCATGCCAAATGGGCGCTCTGGAGCGCGCTACAGTGTGCTCCCACACTGTAGTTGCGTCCTACCCGAGGCTTCCGACCACCTCAAGCCTCCCCCGCACGCTAGTCGATGCTCCTCGCCATCCGCAACACACCACGCCCCTGTCCCCCATCTCTTTCTTCCTCCTGCTGCCTCCTCCACACGCGCCGGACCGACCGAGAGCTACAATGGGCGAGCTCACACGCGTGAAGCCTCTGGCACCTCCCCGCTCTCCCTCTGCCTTTCCCTTGGCCTCCAAATTTGATTATTTACATTTCTATAAGTTCATAAATTCATGATCTATCACATGGTGCAATTTGCACATTTTTCCATAAAGATTTTCTTCACAGACATTTATCAAATCTTGTTTTCCCATTTGTGTGATGAACTTTAGAAAATCACAGAGAGCCCATTTTTTATCCACATTCCATTAGTCAAATTCCTTTCAAAACTTAGTTTTTGGACATTTTACTAAATACTTTCTGTGCCACCTCAAATAATGGTCTATTTCTTCATGTATAGCCAACTTTGCAAATTTATAGAAAAATCATTTGAACTCCAAATCCAGTGAAACCAACTCCTAGGTGCTTCAAAAATCATTCCTTGTTAAATGGATCTCTTTGCTCATTTTTCAAAATAATATTTCTATACACTTCTTGCAAATCCACAAAACCATTGATTCCATCATATTGAAATGTTCAGAGATATCGATAGACCAAACCCCAATGGAACCACTTTGGTCAGTCCTCATATGACCAAAGGTATCCTAGAAAAGCCCAACTCATATTTTTAGAGCACTTTTATTTTTGCCTTGTTGTGTTGCTTACTGTGATTGTTTCCGACGATAGTTGATGAAGTAGACGGAGTACTTGGAGAAGGTCCCGAAGACTTGAAGACTCTGCTGAACCAGGCAAGCAGCCCTTTGACCATGTCTATGAAACTCTTTTTATGCATGCCATATAGCACTTTTATTGCTTGCATCAAAGTCATGATAAAATGGTGACCACTTGAGGTAGTTTGCCTCTGTTGCTTTTCTCGTTAACACTTCCATGATGCATGACCCGACCTTTCTATGAGGGTTATGCCGGTGGGAGTAGATAGGATGCTAAAGTAGTTGCTACGCAAAAAGGGGATGGGTATATGCATGGTGATGGAAGCAAGGTTGTTTTCAAAAACTTTTCGAAAACCCCATTGGGTGCCACTTATGCCCGAGGGAGATAATGAGTTGGTAACCACTTGATGATGAAGTGGTGTACCGAGGCAAGTGTGTATGTTGTTTTCAAAATGGATTGGTTTAATTTGCAACCGTTATTCCAATCTTACATGCGCAACCACTCTACCCTTATATGGGAAAGGGCATTATTGATTACCTAGGACGATACTAGCGTGGTGCCCACATTACTAGTGACGGGAGAGTTGTTGCTCTCTCGGGATGGGGTTGTGCCAGGTAGGGCGGCCAAGAACATTTTTATGGGGCACCGGACACACCGTTGGTACCCCGTGCCAGTGGTATGTGATGAATATGGGAGCGAGGCTCCACAATTTTAAGTTGTGAAATGTTGGCCACGGGGGTTACTACCAATCGATTGGACTCTATGTTAGTGTCGTCTAGGGAAAGATACTGATCGGGTGCTTACCCTGGGTACTTGAGGTACCGCGGGTCGTGGATGACACGGAAGTTCCGCGGATCTTGTGGGTAAAGTGTGCAACCTCTGCAGAGTCTAAAACTATTTGAATAGCCGTGTCCACGGTCAAGGACAGTTGGGTAACCGCTCTTGGGCTACGTCCACTTGTTTACAAACTAGTATATGTGTTTGGATAAGTGGGAAGAACTACTTGGGTCAAGTCAAAGGACTTGGCATGATTGAGTTGGGTCGAAGGCCACTACCTTTATGTTGATATCTGTAACCAATCCATGTGGTTACTTGAATTCAGATGATGCATGATCTACCAGTTGTTGAACATGTCATTGCACTCAAAACTAGCTTTCTGCAAAATAACCTACTTAGTGCTATATCATGCATTGTTGTACCTTGTTTCAAAACCTGGGTTGCTTGCGAGTACATTCAAAGTACTCATTGGCTTGCCACTGGTTATTTTATTGGCCAGGCATGAAAGACAGGATATACTGAAGAGTACCTTGGTGACGAACTTGCAAGCTAGGACGCTTCCCAGTTAGAATGCCTGTAGGGTTAAGGCAGATGGCATGGGTTCAAGTTATTGACGAAGATTTCCGCTGCAATGTTATACTCAAGACTTGACCATAATGGTCATAATTTATGTAAGACGGGATGTATCGATGTAAGACTCTTGTTATTCAGCTTCTGTGTGTTCAGTGAGCATTAATCTCTGGGATCACTGTACACATGCATTCAGTGATCACGACTTATGAGTCGGGGTCCCCACAAAAGACAGCTGCAAACATCAATGTTCTGCTTATCGCAGATATGATTAATACCCGTAACAATCCATGTCCTTAACAAAGGGTGCATGCATGTATAGGTTGAGCATGTGTCTTGCGTCGTGTGCTATGTGCATGCAGGCGTGCGAGTGTTGTGTACGTGCATGTGTACATTTCAGTGTTGCATGCATGTGTGCGTGCGTGAGTGTGTTCGTTAGTGCATGTGTACGTGTCTGTGTTGCGTGCCTGCATGCGTGCGTGTGTTCGTGCGAGCTTTGCGTGCGTGCATGTGTATGTACGTGTGAGTATTGTATGCATCCATGCGGGCGTTCCGGGCGTGTTTGTGTGCATGTGTGATGAGTTTGTGTTCACCAAAGTGGCTCGTGCATGCGTACAATTAAAACGGCCGGCTTACCATATTATCACAAGGTGATCCTTGTCCGCTGTGGTTTGGGGGCACGGGGTACCAACCAGAGGTCTCACGACTTCGAATCCCCACCGATCACTAATTTATTACTATTTCTGTCTTTCATATACGCGCTGAAGGGTGGGCCTATGGTAATGTGCGCTGCTGAATGTGGACCATTTGAATGGTCAATTGATCACGTCATCAACAAATTACGGAGCTGCATGGTGAGCCAGTGACCGTATGCTCACCATAAAATGTATTTTGTTAACACAATACAGATTCAAACTGCCATTTCTTTCTTTCATATACGGGCTGACAGGTGGGCCCCATGGTTACGCGCTGATGGCGCAACACTAGTTGCGCCACATGGAATGTTTGACTGGTCAATTGATGGTGTCCTCAACAAAATACGGAGTTGTACGGGTGAGCCAGTGACCGTATACTCACAACATGTATTTTTTTAACACAGTACAGATGCAATCTCTCATATATACGCGCAAACACTCACCGTGATAAGTGCACACAAGTAGACCCTACCCCTATTAGAACCTTCGAGAGAGTGAGCCAGCATATGATCTTGATATTTTACAAAGACACCATAGGTGCCCCGTAGTCGACGGGAACGTATTCTCCCACTGAACGCACATAGCCGGAAAAATACTAAAATTATTCTAGGATAAATGCGAGCACTAGGACTTTGACCTTGGTGGGCTGGGGAAACCACTGTCCTCCTAACCATCCAACCACAGGTTGGTTAGCACCACAAAATGTATATGGTGACCGTGATGAGCTTATTCTGCAGTCCAGTGACCATATCGTGCTTTCACTTCAAATACAATGATCGTAAGTGTCGTCAACAAAATACGGAGCACGCATCAAATATAATGTTCGTCAGTGTCATCAACAAAATACGAAGATGTATCATGAGCTAGATATCGTATGATCACCACGAGAATGTATATGGTGACCATAATGAGAATGCTCTGAAGTCCAATGACTATATAGTGCTTTCGCTTGAAATGCAGTGACCGTCACGCGAGAATGTGTCAGGGGCATGCATACTTTTAGAGGGCTGAGAGATAGTTTGTTTGCATACGTGAACGTGGTGTATAAAGAGGGGGTGTCCGGTGCAGACAAGTAGAGATATGCCCTTTGTTTCTCTTTCTCGTGACTAATATTTTAGGAGAAAATATAAACATTCACAATGCAAAACAAATATTATTGGATGCACCATGAAATTAACTTTCATGTATAATATTGTACTATTGTATATGCATATTTTCTTAGCGGCAGATTGCGTGTGGGGTGCGGTGGGCACATCATTTCTAGTTGTGGTGGGTCAACGTGAGGACTCATGGGTTGGCTCCATCCTGCGCCACATAGGTTGGACCAAGACGCATTATACGAAGACCCATGTGGAGGACTCGGCGTACAAAACGAAGCTACCAGAGTCATGAAGGACTCTATTCCCACTGATGATAAGCCGACTATATATGATTTGTAACCCTAGGCCCCGAGTATGTTATAGAAGTCCGCGGGCTAGTTCGTCAATAGTATACACACACGCACAATGCCTGGTATTCACGTGTACTTTGTACAAACCCCTATCACAAATATCAAGTACCAGGAGTAAGCTTTTTCCTCAACTGCAAGGGCCCGAACTTGGGTAAAACTTTGTCTCGTATTACCATCCAGCCTAACAATCAAGGATGTCCTACTGAATGATCTGATGGAATCATATATGCCAACTAATAAGAGAGAGGTGTGTGTGTGGGGGGGGGGCAATGTGTGCGTGAGAGGCCTAAAGATAATGTGCGTGCGGGAGACATGTAGACACATATATGTGCCTATAGAGGGCTAGTAGAGACCATGCGTGTGTGTATATGCATGTGAGAGAAACAGTGTCTTCCAACTGAGTGAAAAGAGTGGTACATAGTAGTAAGAAAGAGAGAGGGAGATATATAGAGAGTGTGTGTATGAGACACCCCGACATCCCACGAGAGATTGTGAGTATGTGTGAGAGAGAAATGCCTATGTATATAAAGTGTGTGCACTTATGCGTTAGATAGAGAGATATATAGCGCGTGCGTGCGAACGGGCCGAGGCATAGTGCATCTACATGTAAAAGGCGGTTCTACGCATAAATTAGTATATAAATGGCATTATTATTTTTGGATGAGTTCATGAATTTTGCAATTTGCGTATGAACGAACATCGGTCTATCAGACACCCATACTCTATTGAATTCTAGAATGTGCATGTGTTTATTTCATATTATTGATCCACAGAGTGAGAGTGGTTTGAAATCCAGACAATGCATTGCTTTTGCAATTCATATATAAACATTAATTAGTGCACTCCATGTTGTTAGTGTGAAGCACTTTGTACATTTGTCACTTACATGGATACATTGCAAATTGCTAGCTACAAGATAGAATACATGTTGAATTCAACATAAAAGGGGTTCCGAAGATTCGAATTCATAGGACGTGCATTCATCTTTTTGAATCCGAGATAATGGCATTTGTAAATTAGATCTAAAAGGGGGCATCAATCTTTGTTGTGCGTTTGAACATGCTATATATTCATACACATGTCTAACTATTTTTTTGCAACCAAGGAGATTATTTCTGGAACCATGCATGAACTGAGGTAAGATGCATATTTATTAAGATATACTCATGTACAATGTATATTCAAATGTGCCCCTCCCTTCCATAATAATCGTTGTTTTAGGATTTTCAAGAGTCAAGATTTGTGAAGTTTGACAAATCCTGAAAGTTTAGTTGAAGAGAACCAAAAACGTTAATGCTTCTGCTCCCAAATATTGAACGAAGCGCCAAATAAGCCTCTGGTCAGCCGAAGCCGCGCGAGACTAATGTTTGGTGGTAGGAAATTACTGTCCCGACTCGGCCCGTGTAGCCTATCGGCCCGATGTCCAAAGGTCTAAACTGGGGTAGGTTTGTAACTTCACCAAGAAGCTAGTCTTAACCGCCTTCGGGAAGCATTCATATGCCGTGGGCTCGGCCGAAATCTATCGTGCCCATCATTTGGGACACCCGAGATTACTGTCCTACCCCCGACCCACAATATGTCCGAAATTTTAGATGAGGGCAAAGTTTGTAACTTCCCCAAATTTCAAACAAGCGCGTCCTAAACCAAAACATTGTTCCCCCTTAGTTCCACCCTCCCTCTGTTTCCCCATTTCCTACTCCGTGGGCACCAAAACGCCCTCTCCATCAGCCGCGAAACCCGAGCCTCCTCTGTCCTCCACCCTATCACGCCCAATCCACCGCCACTCTCCATCACACCGGAGCCGGTACCCAGACATCATCGTCCAACGCAACCGCAACCACAATGCCCTCAAGGACTTAGCGGCTCAAGCCGAGGCAGAGCTGCCTGCACGACGCCGACGTCGACGTGCACCATACCGGAACCACTTCGACCACGCGATTCTGCGCCTCACCACTGCCGCTCTACTGTCGCAACCGTCCACCGCAGTGGAGCTGTTCCCTCTACGCCATCGTTAGCCGCCTCGGATTTGGTTCCCTGCTGCCGACAGACGGCCACCGCACCACATTCAACAACTTGGCCATGGGTTCGTCCAAGGCTCCACCATCCTCCACAACTTATCATTTCCAGCGAACCACAAGATGATCGTTGGAAAAACAGAAGGAGGACACATCACTGCCAGCAGAAAGAGGTACTCCTCTTCCTTTATTCATGCAAAACTTATGTCTCTGCTCACACCGTATTCATCCCATGAAAGAAACTAGTCGAGTGCTTCTTACTACATCTTCTCCGTGATACTAAATGCACAAGGTTTCCTCCCACTTACTATTTCACCTTGGCTAGAGGTTAGTAGCCTGCCTGGATTTCAATTCAGGGTCAGTTGATTTGCAATTAAAAGATGCAGCACCCGCTTAGGCGCGCGGAGCACCTAGTCCACCTGTTTGCCGGGGAAGCGGCACATCGGTGTCTATCATAGGGGTGTGGGGTGCAGGAGCTGCTTGCGCCCGATCTGGAGGTTGTTGGGTCTTGAAGGGATGGCCGGGGGTGGTGCCAAGCACCTCGGTGCGGTGAGGTCGAGGGGAGCGCGGAGGCAGGGGAATGGGCCGGTGGTCGTTGGTGTTTCGAGGAAGATCGTCAACACTGACTGGCTAGAGGTAGATGAAGGCGATGTGCCCATTCTTTGTCCATCGGATGATGCAGAAAAAATGGACTGACCTATTTGTTTTCAGTCGACTTTTATTTTCACTAGTACAATGCCCGTGCGTTGCTACGGGCTACAAATCTAGCACATATGTGAGGAAGAAATGTGGTTGTCCGGACTATCCGTGATGTTATCTCAAACACGCGGTCCCAATGAAAAAAAACTCACCCCCACGACACTCCCTCTCCTTTCCCCAGACCCTTCCCTTCCCGCTCGGTTTCTCGTCGTAGCGGGACATTTCATATTGGAGCCCTCTCCTTTAAAGCAGGATGACGCCCATCCCACTTTCACCATGGCACCCTCTCTCTTTCACATCGTACTTCCTCACGGGCCGTCAAGGAGGAGTCCCCAGTAATGCCTGCCCCGCTCTCCGCCATGATCCCCCGCCCCCCCATGTTCGTGTCGTTTGACCACCGCCATCAAAGGGGAGGAGGCATGCGCCACCCATGACGCCCCCAACACCAAGAAGGCAGATCCGTAACTAAGTAGACCAACCCCAACACCCATCCCGTTCACTCTAAACCCTCAAATTTATTCACTAAAATCCATCAACTTGTGTTTTAAGTGAGCAAGTGATCGACGTCATTGTGGCCGGCCAGTAGCAAGGGGTAAGGGCGGCAACTGCATTCCCATCTTAGTGTTAGTACCTCCTGGTTCTATACTGACCCACCCTTCATCCCAGGCTCTGCCACAACAGCGTCACGCTCATGTGTTCCCATGGAAAAAGGAAGCCATGAATAAAAATGTTCGTCCAAAGCATGAAAAATATCAATGTTTATCTCCTCTTTCCTCCCTCGTGCGCACATGCCTGATTCAATCAGATATTAATGTCTGAAGTCCATCCAACATATATCCTCCACCCAGAGGTAGTTACCCTCATGTCACATATACTATCATGTGGCAGTATAGCTACTTTATCATTCTAAGTATGTTTATACAGTACATGTAAGATGTATTTCAAAGCAAGCTATACAAACAAATTGTATGTGAGTCTACACATTTTTAATAATTTATTTAGAAACACCTTCATATTTGTACGTATAAAACAATAAAAAAATACACACTACCTAAAAAGTAGGATACATATTATCCAAATATTCTTATATACTTTTATTTAGTGAATGCTATGGTAGCACCGTACGTCATTCATCTACATATTTTCGCACCAATTGGATTCTTCATGTGCCATCCTATTACTTCTCCCCTTCATCTTCACCCACCCTTCTGACTGTAGGCTACTCCCCCCTGCCTGTGACGGCTCATCCGTATCTCAACACCTAATTTTTATAGACTTGCAGTGCAAGTATGCATTAGTAGATAGAACGTATTACTGTTGTATGTTATTTGTGGACAATATAATTATGCAGTGCACAAGCAAGATGTGAAGACAAAATATTATTTTTTAGAGCATTTTTAAGTGCCACATACACCATCCCTACCAAAACCCTTAAAACAAATAAATTTGAACTAATCAGCCCGTGTGTTGCACCTGGGGTATAAGTGTGTTGCACCTCGAGTTCTTTGTTTGTCTTCTCTCCACTATTGATGACACAAAACTTGTTACTAAGGCTAGCCAGAATCAATCATTTGTTTGAAGCAAGCGTTATGCTGCCATTACAAGCAATTTGAAGAGACAATGCTTATAGCTTTCTTTTATTTGTAGGTTGTATTGGCAAGAGCTGACAGAGGAGTTAAAGGAACACATATTTGACAAGGTAAAAGGAATTCCAAGCTTATGATGTGCTTATTTTTATTTGTTAGTTATATGCACATGAGACTATTTATGATGGAGCTCAAGGAATCAAGCGAGTTTATGATGCCGCTCTGACATGTGTTGCAACAAGATTTACACTAATTGTCAATTTTTCATCACTAAACTTTCTTTTGACTGTCTTTGGTTCTCATCGACGAGGGTGTTCTCCAAAACAACCTTTTGTGTCTACAGGAAGGCATCAGATAGAATACTTTATCAAATGACAACAATGAATTGCTTTTCTAACATGCGTCCTTAATTTTCTAACCAGCCTGACCAACTTCCTAATCCACCTCCTAATCTGTCGTAGGAGAGGTATCGCATGTTCATCATTATTTTCACATGTACTTGGGGTCTAACTTGATATAAAGTTGATTTGCATGGTACGTGTGTGCATCAATCCCATGTGGCCTTCAAAGAAGATATACGATGGAAACAAAAATCAAGTGCCAAAACATGTGTTGAAGTTACAAAATTCTTAGGTCGGATACATTTAAAATACGCAAAACAAGATTTTTATTTTTCACAAAACAAAGCTAACAATAGTAAAATAGAAATATTAAAATTTTAAGTAACAGACATCTGAGGCACCGCAACAGCAACATATAAAAAAAGCGTACCTCTGAATACGCCTGAATATATGCAGAAAGTGGTTCACCGGCATGGAAAATTACATCAACAAAAATCCCTACACCATCAGTATGTGCTTTCCTTTCCTCTATAAGTTTCTTTGTCATTCCATTTGAACCATTTGCTCCATCTCAAGAAAAAAGAAAGCCTCAATATGTGTCTATGGATAATGTCAAACCTATCTTTTCTACAACCACTTATATTGGAGGAACAGCCTTCATGGATCTACTCTTGAGAAGCCAGTAGTACACCTGCAGAGTGGATAAGTTTTCCATCCTTGGTGTAATTGCAGAGCCATTCAAGTAGATTATTTGTTTTTCCTGCAAGCAGTCTAGTTGTACCCGAGAAGATCTTCTGTTTTATCTTGAAATGCCCCATCAACAATATCAGTAGGATTCTTTGCAATTTATGAAAATATTTCTACATAGTTTCCACCTTGCATGAACTTAATTTAGGTTTCCACCTGATATGATTCTATTCGACAGACTGCAACATCTGGAAAAATTAATAAAACAGCAGTGCCAGAAGGTTAAAAGAAAGTAAGTACCCAAAGCACAAAAAATTCTTCCGTATGTCAGTGTCTGTCAGCAGCTCTATACTACTTGTTTCTTTTTTTACTTTTTTAGATTAGAAGAGCATCTGTACTTGTTTCTTCATAAATTAGACCTAGAAACGGGAGCAATATCACACCATGCAGAGGAAACCAAATTTTCCTACTTGATAAACAATCAATTTATGTTCGAAACAAGGTGAGATAAATGTCAACACACATCTAGATGGGGAGAGTGTCAAGGAGCAGCGTCTGCTTCTGCTTGAGAAGCGAAGCTGCATGCTTATGCATTATCTCAAACTCAGTCGCATCGATGAGGAAGACCGGGTCAGAGGCATCAGCGACGAGGATTAGTACGTCGGGGCCAGGGACCGGCACCATGATAACAACAAATGGATCGGTCGAGCGATTCGAGCAAAGATTCAGATTAGGAATCATTTTACTGTAAAAACAAACTGGATCAAACAATCGAGAGATTCGAGCGAAAATTCGGATTAGGAAACATGGGAGAATTCATCACCTTGCTCTGCTGCATTTTTTGACGGTTGTCGTTGGCGCTCTGTGCATTCTCCGGCCATCTACAGGGTGAGTGATAATGTTGACTTGTTTGAGAAGTTGCCAGAAAGACAGTAAAACTTTTCAAGCAAGCCTTCCTTTCTTAGTTCACCTGTCGGCTGTCAAAAAGGAAGCTTGGAATGTTTGACGTCCAGATAAACTGTAAAGCTTTCATTAAACCATGGATATAACAACAAATAATTTAGGACAATACCGAAACTGTAAATCTTTCATTGAACTACGGACGTACCTAGCATTATCAGCAATGAGAGACATGTACGTGCTACTAATAATTATTCAAACTCATATGTATCTAAAAATTACAGTAGTTCACAAAGAATTTAAATGTAAAAAATAGGTAGCTAATTGGTATGATGAAAACTATTCAGTTCTATGTTGTCTAAAAGTCCATGTATGTATCAATTAGATATGTATCACAATTGTTTGTGTTCTACTTATGGTTGAGGCGATGCATTCAGCCAAAAAATCCTAGTGCCAAAACTGCCAAATTTCTTTGAAGACACACATCACGTCAACTGAATTTTGCACCATGGCTACATACACGCATACAAATATGTTCACATCACCTGCATCTGCAACAGTTCATACATGGGAGGACAAGTATCGAGGAGCATGGTATTTTCACCTTCAGGCAACGAGGAACCACAACCATAGCTGATCAGTCTGATCTTGTGCTGGCCTCGTGGACGCATGATTTCCGTCCCCTGCAGCCACACCATGGAGCTGGTTGGGGGGGAGCGTCACCCGCAGCACCGTCAAGAAGGCCACCGACTGCAGGCAGTGCCACTCCTCCGCCTCCGGGCCACCTGCAGCTGCTGGCGCCTCTGTCGTCTTCTAAGTTCAGGTGGCTTCTGTTCAAGAAAGAGTTCAGTAGTGTGGTGATCATGAATTATTTAGCAAAAGAAAAATAAGTGCATGGTGATTTACCAGATAACGCGAGAGCAAGCACACAACACGTTCTCGTCTCCCTTCTGTCTCGCTCCATCTCCCTTCCATCCAACGTCGTCTTGCCATCAAGTTGTCATTCTCGTCTTACTCTGGACCGAGACCACCTCGTCTATCCGCAATCAGCATCCGTCCTCTCGTCTCCTCTCTCCAATCCCTACTGCCGCCTTCCTTGCTGCCGCCTTCCTTCCTTGTAGATCGGGGCAGGGCAGAGCAAGGCATTGATCCGCCATCGACCTCCAGCCAGAGGAGATAAGAGAGGCAGATGGATGAAGAAGAGCATGGACGTTGGACATCTGCGCTACAAGGGGTCTCCTCTTCCTCCTTTTTATCCCCGTTGGATCGCCCATCTCAGGAGTGGCTGGGGGACATGGCGTGCTGATGGGCTCCTCCTCCTTGTCGACCTACCACCGGCAACCGTCCACACGCTAGAAGGATGGTGGAGCGCCCCCGACCTTGGCCGATGTACAGGCCATCGATGGAGCCAGATCTGCAGGGGAGCGCCGATGCGTGGGAAGGCCATGGCCATCATGGCGCTGGTTGAGATCTGCAGGGGTGCGGCTGTGCATGGAGGAAGATGTGTGGCAGCCATGGGTCATGGAGTTCGGCGGCGGCGGCGTCTTCCAGAGTTCGGCGGCAGGGACTGAAACCGCCCTGCCCTAGAGAGGCGGCGACGGCATCTCCCGGAGTTTGGTGGCTGCGGGATTCAAACCGCCCTGCCTTGCAGAGGCGGCGGCGGCGGCGGCGACAACGATAGATGGGATCGATGGGATCGAGAGGACGGCGTCGGCGACGGGAGGGGATCGAGAGGAACGGCGTTCCTCCTGCGGGGTGGTTTTTTTGGGGTGCGTGCATGGGTGGGGAGGTGGCGAGGAGAGGGAGGGGAGTGGTTCATGCGTGGGGGTGGTTTTTGAGGGTTGCGAGTTAACGGAGTTGGGAGGATGATGAAAAAAACCCGAAGGTGGGAGGATGACAAAAAAAAATAGCGAAATTAAACCGCGCAGACTATTCACCAAGTCATTCATTAGGAGTAGAGATACGACCACACCTTGTGGTGTGCTGGAGGAGCATCTGCATTTTCCAGCCATCCCCGTGCTCATATTTCAAAATCCTAGAATCTAGTAATTTCATGTGACATGCATGCTGCAGAGCTATCATATGTCTCCCGTCATTCATTTCTGACCGACCTGCTATCTGCTACTTTTGCACTAAAATACTTGTGCACACATTTCACCCATACTCACATTATTGTTTTTTATGCATGGGTATTTCAGAATCTGACGCAGTTTTGATGAGTACACAAAAGAGAAGACAAAAGTTGCTCCAGTGTAATTCAAAGATAAGCACGAAGCATTTTAGCGCTCTAAATGGTTAGTGTCAGCACATAGAGACAATAAATGTAGCTCTACATTTGATGATCTCAATTGCCACACACAACCATCCAGGTGCTTGCTTAAATTTTGCGCTGTCAAATGTGGTTGCATGTTGCATATGGTGTCTAGCTTGTATTGCTTCCAATTTAGTTAAATTGCATCTGCTTACATTACACATTATACCTTTGATAATGACATGCCTTCCTGTTTTTGATACATACTACATATGTCCATTAACCATGTTCGTACATCAAACTAATGCTCTTTTGTACCCCTCATCAATCACTTATGATGAGACTGTCACCCCAGTGGGTTACTGTGAGACGCACTACTCGTTTAAAGAGTACAGGTCTCCCCACATGAAACAACAAGGCTAAATGAAAAGAGTCAACATAGCTCTCTAGTTGATGACCGCAATTCCCCTACACAACCATCAAAGGTTCTTGCTCTTACTTCGCAATGTGATATGTGGTGGCATGTTGCATATGGTGTCTACCTTGTAATTCTTCTAATTAGGATAAATTGCATCTTCTTAGTTAACACATTATACCTGTGAATATGACATGCGTTCCTGTTTTTGGTACATACTATGTCTTTCTATTAACCATGTTCTTAGATCATAATACTTTTCTTGTGTATCCCTCATCAGTCACTTCTGACGAGACACCTTGAAGTTGATAGTGTAATATTGGTTGTGTCTTTAATATCATTTCAAACATGTATTGCCTCTAATTTTTTGAAGTGCCACTTATAATGAGACACATCTAACTTGGTAGAGTGATTTTGGTTGGATTTTTCATATGGTATCTAGATTGCATTGCTTCCAATTTGTTGAAATGCCTTCTGCATAGCTTTTTTTGTACATATTCCATCCTCCTACAATGTGGTTGCCTTACATAAAAGTTGTGTTCATCAGTATCATGCATCAACGAATTTGGAAGTGCAAATTTCATTCCTTTTTCTTGTGTGTTTACTTGACAAGGC
Source organism: Aegilops speltoides (assembly GCA_021437245.1). Taxonomy (NCBI): domain Eukaryota; kingdom Viridiplantae; phylum Streptophyta; class Magnoliopsida; order Poales; family Poaceae; genus Aegilops; species Aegilops speltoides. Next base: position 163,780,330 of record CM038144.1, read on the forward strand.
AAAATCTAAAAGGACGAAGTAACGGAATGATGGTGGTCCTCTGGAGCAACTAAAACAGATGATCTCTATAGATTCTCCTGCTACTCCTACTGCAGTGCAAGTTCCAAAACTCATCTCCCCTACTCCACAACCCCAGGTGCTTGCTCTAACATGGCAATGCGATATCTGGTTGCATGTTGCGTATGGTGCCTAGCTTGAATTTCTCCTAATTTGTTAAATTGGATCTCCTTAGCTTACACATTATACATGTGAATATGACATGCCTTCCTGTTTTTGGTACATCCTACATCTACCTATCACACCATGTTCTTACATCAAACTAATGTTCTTGTGTATCCTGCATCTATCACTTATGATGAGACAGTCACACCCGTGGGTTAGTATGAGATGAGCTACTCTTATAAAGAGTGTCGTTTCATCCTCCCCACATGATTATCAATAAACAGCAAGCCAAAATGAAGATATTGAACGTAGCTCTGTACTTGAAGACCGCATTTACCCTACACTAACATCGTAGGTGCTTGCTCTAACTTTGCAATGTGATATCTTGGTGCATGTTGCATACGGTGTCTAGCTTGTAATGCTTCTAGTTAGGGTAAATTGCATCTGCTTAGTTTACACATTATACCTATGAATATGACATGCCTTCCTATTTTTGGTACATACTACATCTATTTGTTAATCATGTTCTTACATGAAACTACCTCTCTTCTATATCCTGCATCAATCACTTACGATGAGACACCTTTATTCACTACGTGTTGCATATGATTTCTAGCCTGTTGCCATGTATTGCTTCTAATTTGGTCAAATACATTTATGAGGCCACACTTTTAATTTGGCAGAGTAATATTGGTGTCGGGGCGGAACGGATGGAGGCCCGCCCGCCGCGAGCACCTATGGGGCCGGGGCCCCTTCGTGAGTCTTGATGCGAGGCGGAGGAGGCCTGAGAGCGGATCGAGGCGATGCAGGCGGATTTTACCCGGCCGGACGCGATGGACGCGTAAAACCCTCTGCTGCTTTGTGTTGGTATTGATTTTGCTCAAGAATGCGGCGTATGGTGGAGTTGTGTGTTGAGTGAGTCGAACCGGCCAGACCAAAGCGCCCGAGTTGCCAGGATCCGAACCCCCTCGTTGTGCATGGGCCTCCTTTTATAGGGCAAGGGGTCACCGACGGTGTCAGCGTAGGAGAGAGGGTAAAAATGTAAAGAGGTGGTAGTTGGAGCAGTCGCGGGAACAGTGCGACTACGATTGCTTGAGCAGTGGTTTCTACCTACTTTGTGATGGGGACAAGGGCATTTAATGCCGTCGCCGTCAACCCAAAAGCTCCGCCCTTGCGTCTCCGTCGCCGCGGCGATGGATCCACCACCGTGGAGTGCCACCGCACCCCCATCTTTGCTCGACCATCCGCCACGCGTCTCTGGAGAGGGCTCAAGGCGGCGCGTGGGCGGATGAGCTGGAGTCGCGAGCACACAGCAGCAGCTCTCCGGCAAGTACCTTGCGGGGTCTTGATCTTCCGGACCGGGAGCTTGTCGGGCTTTGTAACTTGTCGCTCCCGGGCCCTCGTCGGGACGCGTATAGCGCCGAGGCGTGTCTTCACGATGTAATCTTCTAGTCTCCCGGCGAGCTCCTCACGCCGAGGCCTTGCGTGAGTGATGTAATCTTGAGCACAGGGGCGGCCTTCCGGCAAGCTCCTCTTCTTGGGGTCTCGATCTTTGTCTTGTATACTTTGTTCTTGAATGGCTTGATATGGAGCAGAATGGTCTCCGGCAAGCACGTGGTAGATCACCGCGAGGAGGCTGCATTGCCGTGCACAAGTTGGGGTACTGAGGTACCCCTACCTTAGTACACCGACAATTGGTTACATCTTTCATATGTTTTCTATCTTGCATTGCTTATAACTAGTTCAAACACCTTCTGCTTACTTTACACTTTATACATCATATGTCAAACTGTCTTGCCGTCCTGTTTTTCATACATATTCCATCCTCCTATCATGCGGCTGTCCTACATGAAAGTAGTGTTCGTCAGTATCATGCATCAATGAGTTATGAAGCGCACATTTATTCCTTTTCCTTGTGGGTTTGACTTGACAAGTCAAAATCAAAAAAGAGGAAGGAAAAGAGTAAGGAAGGCGATGATGGTGGTCCTCTACAGCAACATAAACAGAACATCTGTATGGATTCTCCCCGTACTGCTAGTGCATTACAAGTTCCAAGTCTTCGCTCTCCTACTCCACCATCCAAAGTGCTTGCTCTAACTTGGCAATGTGATATCTGGTTGCATGTTGCATATGGTGTCTAGCTTGTATTGGTTCTAATTAGTTTAAACTGCACCTGCTTAGCTTACACATGATACGTGTGAATATGAGACACCCTTCATATTTTTGGTACATACTATATATGTCTATCACACCATGTTCTTACATGAAACTACTCTTCTTGTGTATCCTGCATCAGTAACTTATGATGGGACACCTTTAAGTTGGCAGTGTTATATTGCTTTGCGTCTTGAATATGATTTCTAGCATGTAGTGCTTCTAGTTTGATGAACACCACCTATGACGAGACAATTGTCATTTGGCAAAGTGATATTGATTACACCTTCCATATGGTGTCTAGCTTGCAGTGCTTCCAATTTGTTGAAGTGCCTTCTGCTTAGTTACCACATCATAGGTGTGAATATGTCAAGCTGTCCAGTTTTTTGTACATATCCCATCCTCGTATCATGACTTTGCCTTTCATCAGAGTAGTGTTCGTCAGTATCATGCATGAATGAGTTCTGATGAGCGAATTTTATTCCTTTTCTTGCTGGTTTGACTTCACAATGCAAAATCAATAAACTGGAAGGAAATTGGTAAGGCATTGGATGATGGTGGTCCTTCCGAGCAACTATTACAGAGGGTCTCTACAGATTCTACTCTGCCATCCTCCCAACAAGACTCGCAAGACAACGCAAGGCTAGACAGTCAACGTAGCTGTGTAGATGATGAGCACTTCTGCCCTACTGCACCATCACAGGTGTTTGTTCTAACTTGGCACTATTATATGTGGTTGCATGTTGCGTACGATGTCTAGCTTGTGTTGCTTCTAACTTTGTTGAATTGCACCTGCTTACTTTACACATAATGGATGTGAATATGACACGTGTTCCTATTTGTAGAACACACTATATCTGATCACACCATGTTCTTACATCAGACTACTGTTCTTGCATATCCTGCAGCAATCACTTATGATAAGGCACCTTTAAGTCGCCACTGTGATATTGGTTGTGTCCTGCATATGATTTCTAGCATGTACTAGTTCTAAATTCTTGAAACGTCGGACAGTTTGAACTTGGCAAAGTGATATTGGTTGCATCTTTCATATGGTGTCTAGCTTGCATTGTTTCTAATTTGTTGAAATGCCTTCTGCTTAGTTACCACATCATAGGTGTGAATATGTCACGCCGTCCTATTTTTCGTACATATTACATCCTCGTATCATGTGTTTTCCTTTCATCTGAGTAGTGTTCGTCAGTATCATCCATGAATGACTTTTGAAGATCGAATTTTATTCCTTTTTCTTATCGGTTTGACTTCACAATGCAAAATCAATACAGCTGAAGGAAATTAGTATGGCAGTGGATGATGGTGGTCCTTTGGAGCAACTCAAACAATGGGTCTCTACAGATTCTACTCCGCCATCCTCACAACAAGATTCACAAGACAACACAAGGCTAGACAGTAAACGTATTACTACTGCTAATGCAGTTGAAGTCCCAAGTCTACGTGACGAGTTCATCTCCCGTACTCCACCGTCGTAGGTGCTTGCTCTAAGTTGATAGTGTGATAATTGGTTTCATGTTGCATATGTTGTCTAGCCTGTATTTCTTCTATTTTGATTAAATTGAACCTACTGAGTATATAAGTTATAAATGTGCATATGACATGCCTTTATGTGTCTAGAATACACTTCATCTATCTATCATGGCATGTTCTTACATCAAAGTACTGATGTTGTGTATCCCACATTGGTCACTCATGATTGGACGCTTTTAACATGCCAGTTTGATAGTGGTTGCATCTTGCATTGATTTCTAGGTTGTACTGCTTCTCATTTTTCGAAATGCCACTTATGACAAGACACTTTTAACTTGGCAGAGTGATATTGGTTGCATCTTTCATATGATGTCTAGCTTGCATTACTTCTATTTTCTTGAAAATTCTTCTGCTTAGTTTACACATCATAGCCATGAATATGTCATGCCGTCCTGTTTTTCTTACATATTCCATCCTCATACAGTTGTCTGACATCAAAGTATTGCTTGTCTGTATCATGCATCAATGAGTTCTGAAAAGCGATTTTATTCTTTTGTGTTGTGGGTACGGCTTGACATGGCAAGGTAAATAAAGAGCAGGGATAAGAATATAGTAGGGAATGGTGTTACTCGTCGGGTGCAACAGAAAAGGATCTACCCTCGAGATTCTGCTGGTACTTATACTGCAGTAGAAGGTCCAAGTCCACTGGCTAAATCTACAAACACAGTATCACCTGCTCCACCAGCTGCAACATCCGCTTCAACTGTACCGGCATCTCAACGAGTTACTCGTTCATTTGCTCCACAACTGGCCAGCTCCCAAGCTGCCTTAACACCTAATACTACTTTCAAAGCACTGCTGACACAACTTGACTTGGCAAGATCTGATGAACCTCATGAGCATCAACACTAAGATGGTACCTGACCGAGTCAAGTTGCAGTTGCATCCTCTTGTATATGTACTCTCACAGTTTGATGTGCACTAACACTTTCCATATTCGTTCTTGAACTAGCACCATAGCGCAAGTGGAAAAAGACATCAGGGATAATGCTTGACACATTAACAAAATCTAAAGGAGGAAGAATGGAGATCCATTTTGAGGCAGGTTTGAAAAGGCCACGTGATGCTACAGAGTCAGCCAAGTTAGTATTAGAGGCAGCCGTTGCCCTTAGGTGTCATGCACGTATCCTCCCAACATGGATCCAGTATAAGAATGAGAAAGACGATACCGAGTTGAACACCTTCCTTGACCATTTATCCGTAAGTAATGTTATTCATCGCAATTTGTAATATTGTCTTACTCCGTCCCATACTTTCTAGCTTCCTACTAATAAGACTCACATTCTATTTTCAACAGATGAGGTTCAAGTTGGATCCGAAAGATGATGCAACTAAACAAGCATGCACTCATGTTTTTTAGTCGGCTCTGCGAAAGTATCGGTATCACCTTAGGAAAACTCACTTTGAAGGCAAGGCTAACAATGAAATCGCCCAAACATCTCAAGTGGAATATATTACAGATGAAGATTGGACAACCCATGTTAAACACTGGCCTGATCCAAAGTATCAGGTAGGGTACATGTATTTGATCAGATCACATACCGAGCTTGTATTTACGTATGTGCCTTACAAGTGTATACTCTTCTAGGCTAATTTTTGAAGAACAAGACCAACCGTTTTAAAGTGAAATTCCAACAAACAACAGGATCTCATAGCTATATTGCACACTTCGAGGATCTTGTAAGTAGATGTTACTTCCTTCTTTTTTCTGTGCAATATTATCATATCTATATTGACTTGTTCCAAATACAGAGGGAAGTCCATGGAGACCAAAAAGAACCTGAACCGAATGCAGTGCAAATCTTCAAGGATTTCCACGCTAGCAAGATGAAGGGCATGAGCACACCAGTTCAAGATGCTTTTGTAAGTCCTTACTCCTCCTGCATTTGAACTTCTTGTTAATGTGACGTGTTCATTTAACTGCTTGGTTTGGAACCAATGTCGGTTACTCGGTTCACTTTTATACATAGTTGTCTTAACGTATCATTTCACCTTACACGGTTTAAAGAGAGGAAGGATATTATTTTGGTCTTGATCTGTAATCTAGTTGTGATGTTCACATGCCCACACAATGATACAATTGCATGTTTGTTTGATATCTATTTGCCCATGATATGAATGATGCCCCACTATGTTCATCCTATTTTAAACCATGTCTCTTTATCCTTACATGTCAACGAATGTGAGGAAATAGACAATACAATAGGCATGCTACATGGACATATGTTTCGAAAGTGATTTTATTATGTAGTTGGCACTACAATACATGCTAATGTAATACAGTAGTTCACCAAAATAAGTTATGTATAAATGTGAAACCTACTTTGTTTGTTTTTATCTCATTAGTAACATATCTGTTACACTAATTTACAAGTTCAAACTTTCAGCAAGCTATGGAGCAAATTATTTAACAACCACAACCACCTGAAGGTGATGAGGCTACCACAGGCACAATGTCACCTTTTGCTGCAATGCGTCAGTATCTCTCCACTAACAGTGCAAAAAGCACCTTCCCGCGTAATTCTGGGTTGATTGTGAAGGTAACCTCAACCAAATCGCCTACTGAACAAAATCTTCCGGCTAGACAGAGTGATATATCTGTGCTCCAGACACAAGTCCAATTCCTAATGGATGTCATTTCGGAAACAAGAATAGTGGTTGAGAAATGTCATCAAGATATGAATGGTTTTGAACCAGACTATCAGAAATTTGCTTTGTTGTTCAATAGCAAAGGTGGGAAAAAGGGGATGATCATGCTGCTCCATCAGATTCTACAGCCTGAAACATTAGCACTCAGGTCAAATGATCTCTGCTTCTATACAACTGATGGTGCTTTTATCTGCAAGGACTATATACTTTATGCCAATAGGCCTTTTGTTGTATGGCTGGAATTTATTTAGTTGTGATACAACATTTATCGTGCTGCCAAAGGCTGTAGAAATTACGACGCTATTTTTGTATAGTGTAGGTTTATCTTAGTAATGTATTCTGCTGAAAGCTTCGTAGGAGCACAACGTGCGAACATCTGTTAGGCCCATTCCAATTGGGCTAAAAACGATTACAGGCCGGAATTTGCATGTAGCCCACTAAAAATATCTAGGCCTAAATCATCATAAGCTTTCATATTTTTGGTAGGCCTGTGCACCTAGTGGGCGTTTAACAGGCCTAAACATAATTTGGGCCCTCAGAACAATAGGAGGTTAACATGTGTAACTGTCTCGAGCCCATAAGTAACATGGGCCTTTAATAGGCCGAAATTGAGATTGGGCCCTGATTGTGAAAAATAACCACTAGTCATTAGCAGGCCGAAATGTATCTCAACTCGTGTTGGCCCATTTACAAAGCAGATCGTTCACAGGACGAAATTCAGACACGACGTAAATGCGCCAACCTACTAAACAGGCCTTTAAAATGCCGGATGTTCAGCCGGGCTTGATTAGTATCAGTTTTATATGGGCTATTAATAGGCCCGATGTGACATTGGGCCATATATGTCCCATGGATTTCGTCCGTCGTTAACAGGCTGAGAGTAACAACAGGCTGGAAGTGGCCCAAATCTACAGTGGGCCTCTAACAGGCCGAATGTCACAACAGGCTGGAAGTGGCCCAAATCTATAGTGGGCCTCTAACAGGCCCAATGTCAGACATGGCCAAATATGACCCAAATCCTTGACGGTCGTTTATGGGCCGAAAGTTTTAAGGGCCAAAAATGGGCCCGGATGAAGCAGGACCTTTAACAGGCCGGAAACACACCGGGCCGTAATTCGGCCCAAATACATCGTAGATTATTAACGAGCCAGAAGTGATCATGGATCGCCATGATGACAAGTTTAGAACGGGCCATTGATGGGCCAATTTTACAATAGTCGTATGGGCCTTAACTGCGAATGGGCCATCCACAAGCATGCCATTAATGGGTCAGCCCGCTAATTTTGACTGGGCCAGCCTTTTTAACCTAAATGGGCCATTGTTGGGCTTTGCCATGTGTCGACGTATTATAGATGCCTCCTGTCCATTGGGCGGTTGGCATCTGTCCTTTTCGGGTGCTGACACATGGTTGCTATAGCCAATGATAATTTTACACGTCGAAAATGCCCATTGGTCGGGGCTGTCAACGGGTAATCGGATCCAAAACCGTAGCCGATAGCATAACAGCGACCTGTTACGGTGGATGCCACGTGTCGGTCACCCTTGACGAAAGCACTTGTATGGCGCGCGATTTATAGTCATGGAAGTGGACACTCCCGTGATGATAATTTTGGTAATGTCATGGAACCTTCTACGACAGCATAAGTATGAGTATCTTGATTCTGTCATAAGATTGTCATGGATGTACATGCATGACAGAAAACGTGACTTACTGTGAAAACACGTATCATCACGGAAGTGTATTTTTTGTGTAGTGTATACTAGCTACCTCACTAATGCATAGTATCACGTAGTACTTTATTTATTGTCATGCATGACACATAGTAGCATAGCATTTATTATGATACAGTTTCATGATATGATACTTAAACCTTTCTTTCTTGATTTAATTATATGACAACTCATCAAAATTGCCTAGTTGGCATGAATGATACTAGCTATGATATCCCATTATGATCAGCCTAGCAAAGAAGGTGTACACATCACTTGTGCCTCACGTTGTGTGTTTTCATCTGTTTGTTTGAGAAGCGGGGACAAGTTTCAAACATTTCGGCCATGAGGTGCGACCACTAGCATAGGCCTAGTTGGTATTTTAATTGCAGGAAATTCAGATGGAGTCGAGACATCATCAAAATCGATGTGGGCCCGTGGCATGCTCTCACGACCCTATGGAAAAAAATTGGTAAATTTTGGCACAAGTTTTGATGATCACTCCTTCCAAACCGGAGCATCTCACATGAAGGATCATGGTTTCCAAAAGGAGGGTCAATTCAAAGTCATGTGGCTGGTAACTTCATCGTTTGGCCTCATAAAAATTTCCACGGTACGCAATCACCATTATACCACGGGTTTTATTTTCTAGTGCATTTCAGGTATCATTAGCTATATTTAAGATATTTTTTGAATTGCATTTTTTGCATAAAAATAAAATTACAACCGGAACTCATGTGCTGTCGAAAGGGATGAGGATCGCCATTTGATCTGGGAGCATAAAACGGTGCAGACGTACGATCCGTGGGGTTTGGGTTCTGGCCAATCATAAAGCATGACTCAGATTGTGGGCGGGGTTTGGTCGGCACAGGTCTTTCATCAATGAACCAGGTGCTATTTGCAAACCAGATTGCATATTTTTGTTCACACATACTGTAGGGAGATCAACTGAGTGTGCTACCTCAATGATAGAATAATAATAATAACAAAAAATAGTTCATATTCATTGCCTGAGCTGACAGCATATCAAGGTCAACATATTAACGGTTCTTACATCAACAAAAAAATCGGGCATAACTCCCAAATTCAGTACACAAGATAGTTCTAAATTGAACGAATTAAGTTGCGGGGTAGGCATAAAGACTAGTCTTACAGCTTAATTCCCATGTACATGGGGGAACTGGGATCATTACGTTGACCCCGAATGAACTTAGGTTTTCTGATGATTTTATGCTTCTCTTTTACACGGGTGTGTGATCCCTTGGTTGGCAACTCATCAAATTCATCGTAATTTCCATATTGGCAACATCGTCGACACCCAGTAACCTCCGCTTCCCATGCATCACTACATGGCAGTTCTTACGCAAGGGGTCTTCCACAAAGAAAATCTGGGTAGCATCGCTAGCAAGAATGAACGGGTCCCCGTGATATGCCATTGTTGTCCTGTTAACACAAGTCTTCCTATAATCATCAACCTTCACATGACCAAGAGGGATCCATGCGCACCTGAATAATGCCACCTTAACTTTCACATAGTAAAGCTCCCAAATCTGTTTCATGGTTCCATAGTATACCCTTTTATCAGCTTCGTCCACAGTCATGAATTCTATTCGAACAGAGATGTTCTGATATGAGGCCTTCTCATCATGTTCCTCAATGTAGAATGTGTATCCATTTATGTCATATGCTTGGTACGTTAACACCGTAGGTGATGGGTTTTGTGCCAACCACGTAGCAATGTCACCGATGGATCCTTGTGCCAAACGCTTCTGAAGCCATTTGGCGAAGTTCTAAGTGTGCTCCTTCATCTCCACATCTGAAGAAGGCACCATTGGTAAGATGTTTTGGCGTATCTCCGCCAAGTGTTCTTTGGCATGAGCGCTGAGAACTGGGTTGTTAAGTAGTACCATCAAATGGGCTTTCCCTGCCAATTCTCCGGTGTAGCCATTTGCGTGCCAGCAAGGACCGGCTTACCTTTCAGCCTTCCCTTGTGGCGAGAGAGGGGCAAACCTATAGGTCGTTGTTTCATGTATTCGGTGCAAAACTCAACCACCTCCTCCACCGTATAACCTTGTAGGATGCTTGCCTCTGGATGGTTTCAGTTCCGACAAAAGCGCTTCAGTATTCCCATGAACTGCTCAAAGGGATACATGTTGCAAAGAAACACAGGACCACAATACTTTATCTCATTGACAAGGTGCACAGTGAGATGGACCATGACATCAAAGAATGATGGTGGTAAAAACATCTCTAGTTTGGACAATATTCTTGCAATATCATCTTGCATATGATCCAGCTCTTTAGGATCTACAACTTTCTGCCATAGTTGGTTGAAGAAATCACAGAGCTTCATGAGTGTGTTTCTTATATCTTTGTCCATCAGATTCCTGATGGCCACCGGGAGGATTTGTGTCAACATTACGTGGCAATCATGTTACTTCATGTGTCCCAACTTCATTTTACCTAAGCTGACATCCACGAGACTTCTAATGTTTGCGGAGTAGGAAGAGGGTGTCTTAACTGACAACAAAAAGGTGAAGAACTTGGTTGCTTCTTTTGTACTAAAATTGTAACTATGGTGAGCTTTGATAAATTTGTCATCATCTTTTGCTTCACTCTTGCGTTTTGATTGATCAGCAAGCATATCGAGCTGTGAACCCTCACCATCCTTTATTGTACCTTTAATCTTGAGCAAAGTACCAAGGATGCTTTCACATACGTTCTTCTCTATGTTCATGACATCGATGCAGTGACATACATGAGCATCTCCTAGTAAAATTTCTAGAAGACTGATTTCTTCTTAAACACTTGACCCTTGGGTGTTTGTTTCGCCGTCAAAGAATGACTCTTGCCAAGCACAACATTAATTTTTTTAGCCATGTTGTGGACCACCTCCCCATCGTAGGGTCTTGGGCCCACACCTACCTTTGCCGTATCATCAAATTCAACTTTCATCTTATGGTATGGGTGATTTTTCCGTAAGAACCTACGATGACACAAGTACATGGTTTTGCGCGAGTTGGGAAGTCTTCTGCTAGATGTCCTATCCATGCATGTGACACACCCTACATCTCCCTTCGTTTTCTGCCCTGATGTGTTGCCTAATGCCGGCATATCTTGAATGGTGTGTACCAGCATCACATGTAGGTCGAAAATCTCCTTTCTGTAAGCATCATAACATTTTATAGCAGGTGCATTTATCCACAATGTCAGCAGTTCTTCTACCAGTAGCTTAAAGTAAATGTCGATGTCATTTCCAGGTTGCTTCGGGCCTTGTATAATGATTGACATCATAATGCATTTTTTTATTCATACACAACCAAGGACCTAGGTTATATATGCACACAAGCACCGGTCATGTGCTATGATTGGTTCTCATATCGCCAAAAGGATTCATCCCGTCAGTACACTCCCCAAGCCTTATACTTCTAGGATCCTTGGAAAAGTCTTCAAACTTGTTGTCGATTAATTCCCACTAAGCCCCATCTTTCGGGTGCCTCATATAATTATCCGCAAGTCGCTCATCATGATGCCACCACAACCTATTTGCCTCTCTAGGGTTTGCAAAAAAACGCCTCAACCTTGGAATTAAAGGCAAGTACCAAACAGCCTTGAAAGGGATTCATGTCTTGATCTCGTCATTAAATTTGTACTTGTCCTTTGCTCTCCTGCGCTTTTATCGTATATGCTTTCATTTGGGACATGCACGCAAATATTTGTACTCACCATGGTACAATATACAATCATTCACACAAGCATGTATCTTCTGTACTTCAAGTTCCAATGGGCAAACAATTTTCTTCGCTTCATTCGTGCTTCTCGGGAGCACATTATCTTCCGGAAGTATTTCTTTGAAAAGACATAACATCTCTGAGAAGCCCTTGTTTGATAGACCAGGGTGGCAATGAACCCAGAATATTTCTTTATGCAACCTGGATACAATTCTTTCTTGGAGTCCACAGAAATGTTTGGCAGATCCTTATACCCAATCATATCCTTTTTTTGGCCATCAAAATCTGCAATCATAACAGCAAAATCTGGCATATCAAGATCGTCGTCATCTGCATTGACGTCTTGGTTTTCCAGTGGGCGTTTCGGCTTTCTGCTATTCCATTGGTAACTTGACGCCTTTGCCTTAGATTCAACATCCATGTGACACTGATCGGGGTTTGGCATCTCACAGCCCTGGGTAACTTCATCCATGACGTTCTCTTCACCGTGTCTGGTCCAACATGTATATCCATCCATGAATCCCACAGAGACTAAGTGCCACTAGACATCTGCAACTTCATGTGACTCTATATTGGCACAATCAGTACATGGACACAGGATGTAATTTGCATCACTAATTCTCCTCTTTGTACTTTCAACCAAATTCATGAACTCTTGCACGCCACTGATAAAATCTGCGGTTTTCCGATTCTTCATCCATTGAGATCGTTCCATCTGCACCACACGAATGGTAATTAAAAACAAAACAACAACATTAATACACGGATTAAATGCTGCCTAGTGATGCGTGCATAAATCACAAGGCTTCATTTTCATAATTACTAAGGGCTCTCCATATTGTTATCCATACGTGCAATGACAAAAATTAATGGCCAGTCAATTTACACACAGAGTACATCACTAACCTTAGGAATTGAATACCTTAATTAAGCCACTCACAAAAAGAATACCTTAATTAATTAGCCGTGTGGCGACCTCCACCCAGCAGACGGAGAAGCGTGATGTGGCAGCAAGCCAAGACAGCAGGGTCGAGGAGTAAAGCTTACTGCGGCTGCTGCCTGAAGTTTGACCTCCACTATCCCGCCATCGACCGCGATGGATGTGCCCGAGTCACGCTGCCGCCGACCTCGATGGTTGAGCTCCTCCTATCTCCCGCCATAGACCAAGGATTGACCTCCTATGACGCAACCACTGCCACCGACCGAGGATTGACCTCTTCTCTAATAGCCACTGCGTAGGCCGCCACCGCCATCTCTATATGCAGAGCGGCTATTTTTTGACGGATATCCGCAGAGCGGCTATTTACACAGTATTAGTATAACTCAATTATAGGTACACGGTAGTACATCACATACGGTTATGTAACGGTAACCATGTCTCACATACGTTGTCTTCTCATACGGTTTGGTGCGGAAATCGTGTGTGATGTTGTAATACCTAACACAAACGACATGTATAAACAGTGTGCCGTATACTCCAACATATAGTTCCATAAGTAGTTCCCGACCGTTAGCTTATCCCCATAGTTTCCCCATTTCCCCAAATGCCTACATAACCTCGAAATTTTCTCGCGTGGAGCTGACATTGGGGGAATGCAGACGAGTGGTGCTGATGGTTTCGGTGTGGCTACTCCTGCTCGTATCGCCGCCACAACGACGATCGCCGCTGAGCACTTGCCTAGGGTCATCAGAAGGCAAGTGTACCACGGATACAGATCGTACTGTCAGGTTCCAATTTATCCCGATCTTTTTTAGCATGTCCAAAGTAGCTCCTTGCTGAATCCGTCCTGAATGACCCCCCAGGAAAGCGATCTGCCGCCGGATCCGGAGCATGACTCCAGACTCCCGCAACACGAGTTCGACTTCGAGTTTTGCGCCACCAAGAAGTACCAAAAGCTGAGTTGTGTGCACGGGCACACTCCCGCTCGACGTGTATGCACGGAGGGATTCGACATTGGCAGGCGGTTTCTCAGTTTCCCCTTAGAGGTTCGTCCTAAGTTCATCATTTTACTTGAGTTAATGCCACTGAAAACCAGAATACTAATTAACATTGGCAGGCATATGAGGCTTGTGCCTTTGTTAACTGGTTGGATCAAGAATGGCATGGCAGGGCTCGGAGTGTTATCACCAAGCTCGCAGAAGATAACATAAAGCCGAAGAAGAAACTGGATGATCTGGAGTGTACACTCAGTACGATGAAGCAAGAAAGATCAATCACAGGCAACAGATGAAAGCAAGAGACAAGGAACTAGCATGTGTAGTTGTGGTTGTCGCATAAGCAATTTTTCTATGCGCTGTTTGCAATGATGATTAGGGGTTTTGTTTGACAGTATTGCTAAAGCACATCTAGATGTGCTCTAAGTAATGCACATCTAGGTCCTATGCCATTGATGTTACGCGAAGATTCGTGCACATATTTTCCTTTGTCTTTTTTCTTTTCCTTTCTAGTTTGATTATTACTAGCTTTATCAATAAGAAGAGCTCAATGTATTGCTTGCCAACTTTCCTACTTCGTTCGTACTGGTACCAGTGCATAATCCCAAAACTCGTTCCTTATTTTGGCCTGAAAAAGGAAACCAGCCTAATAGCCAATAGGAGTCCTGCACAACCCCAGGAATTTGGAGCGACTGGGTAGAAATAATTGCGGTTGATTATATCAGCGGTTAGATAATACGTCAACCCCTGCATAAGCCCCCCCCCCCCCCCCGCGCACAAAAAACCCCCACTTCAATTGGCAGTTCCTCTTCTCTGCATACCCCGCTTAAGTGTCCACCATCTTCACCGTCCCCAGCAGGCCGCGCTACACACTGGCACACACTCTACATCCATGTAGAGCGACAATGAGGGCGACAGTTCAGCCAACAGTGTGGCGCCCGATGATAGGTCAATATCGGAATCATCCCGCTCGTCTTCCATGAGTCCGGTGTCGAGCCCATACCTCGATTATATTCGGTTCATGGAAGGGACACCGCCTCCGGAGTCGTCAGACGACAACCAGACGAACGAGGAGCTTTCGGAGGACGAAGAAGAGGACGGCGACAATGATGAGGAGGAATGGTCGAACGAGGAGGACGAGGACAACGAAAGCAATGAAGATGACGACGGCAGCGGTGACGAAAAGCCAACGGTCAGCTGCAAGAAGCGTCCTCACCAAGACGATGTCCCGGGGCCATCCAACAACAACAACAACAAGAAGAAGGACTAAATTAAGTAGACTGTATATATATCTCTATTTCTGTTCGCCCATATTAATTTTTTATATTTGTTTATCCTATCAATCTCATTGCAGACGGTTAGTAATATGTATTCGACAGAGAACTTCTACATTATCGCCCAGAGGTTGGTTTGTTGAACTTTGTGCCCTGACGAGCACACAATTCACAAAAAAAGACCGTATGGGTTGTCTATAATGATCGCACACAATTCTGATTACCGAACTGTTTGCTGGGTATCACACACATGTTGTTACACCGAATCATTTGTGTTCACCTCAATCACCGCAAACGGTTCATCGGAGTGAACTATATGTCGTATATCACACACACCTAGATCTGACTGCCCATTTCTGTTGTTCTTTCTCATCGCACACAGTTCGTGTGGATCAACCATATGCCCCACATCGCACACGCAACTAAAATCTGAACCGTGTTTGATGTATGATTCATCGCAAACATTTTGCGTATTTTTGACATTTTTTTACATCACCGTTTGCAATTAATGCATCTCACACAGTTTCGTCAAAGGGTCTCTGATGGTAGTGCCGCGTTAGCAGCATCCTGCAGTAGTGTCAGAATCGGAAACAATTTTGAGTATGGCATGAAGCTAGAACTATGAATCTTCAAGAGAATGGACCTAGAACAATGTTGAGAAGACGATGAGGAACACCACCAAAATTATTGGGACACTCTAGAACAATGAAGTATAGAAAGGTTGAATGAAAAAATGAAAAGAATTTGAAAGCGATCTTGGAAAAGGCAATGACTGATGAAAATTCCTTCTTATGTCAAACTTGGAAAGAATCAGAGAATAACTCTAGAAAAATTAGAAGATCCTGGGGATAAACCTGTGGGTTAGGGCCGACTGAAAAGAAGCACCGTTGAAAACGATTGAAGAAGAGATATGATGCATTGGAGCAATTGAAAGACTTATGAGGTGACAACCTAGAATAAACTTGAACGCAAACACGAATCTTCTACGATGGCTTCAGCACTCAGTAACGGTTAAATGGCGAGAGGAGAACGAGCAAGTGGAAACACTTGAGGCAAGGAAAGGAATACGATGAACCCACGAAATTTGGATTGACTCCACCGGAAAAAGGAAATAGTGAAGAGGCTTCACTAGAATAGAGTGCATGCTTGATTAGAGGCTTCAAACTCTGGGAAGAAAAAGGGGTGGGTGGGTGGGAAAAGAAAAAAAACAACTTGGCATGGGGAAAAAGACTCCGTTGAGAAAACTAAGAGTTGATCTTGCAAAAGATGAAGAGGATGGGATAACTTGAAGAGAAGTGCACCGGTTGAAAAGGGTTGACAACGCAACGATCGAAAACAACCGCGTGATCCTAAAGAAAATCTGAAGGGGAAGAGGACTAGAATCAAAACACCAACGTCACGATTCCTCACGAGAGCGACGAAGGGGATGAGGAGTAAAAAAATTCCTACTCTTCGATAACAAGACTCCGAAAAAATAGTTTTCTTCTATACTTGACAATAGCCATTCTATGATCAATCAAGGGGCTCCTATGGTTGGTCGAGGCTCTGATAACAACTTGTCACACCCAATATGTGATCCTATCCAAGAGGAACTCGAAGTCCCCACGAAGGATAGAGCCACATATTGAAGATGCTTTTGCAAGGTGGATATCATTATATCATACCATTACATAATAGCTGAGGATGCATACAAAGGCATACAAATGCCACAGGAATACATTGATATGTAGCATACATCATACAAAAGAGCGACATTTGACCACGGATGAAATCAAACAAAAAACACATATGTCATCCACCTTGCTAGCCTAGGCTGCCGACCAGGAACCTATCCCTCAATCGAAGAAGATGAAGAAGCACAAGAAAAACTCCAAAACAAGCAATCATCGTTCTCACATCATATCATCGCATTACCTGTACCTGCATCTGTTGTTGTAGTAATCTGTGAGCCACGAAGACTCAACAATCCCATTACCATGGGTATCAATACTAGAAAAGCTTAATGGGTATGGAATGGATAAGTGGTGAGGTTGCAGCAACACTAAGTATTGTATGGTGGCTAACTTACGAGTACAAGAGTAAGATGAGCAAGTATGCATAACGGTCGCAAACTAGTAACGATCAATAAGTGATCCTGAACTACTTACGATTCAAACATAACCCCACCATGTTCTCTTCTCGAACTCACTCGAAAAGAGACTGTCACGGTTACGCACACGGTTGGTGTATTTCATTTTGGATCTGGTGTCAAGTTCTCTACTACCGGATATTATAAATTCCCATCTACCACATAACCGTCCTCATGTCTCTTGAAAAGATTTAACCCTGCAGGGGTTCTCCAAGTGATCCATTAAAAATTCCATGTGCATCCGATGGAACATCCTCGCACCATGAAGAACAGATGCTTATGATAAGGAATTCCAGTGGATCTTCCTCTCAAACAAAGGTAAAAACAAAACTAGCAAGACCTGCTGACGTGTCGACGATCCCGATAGGAGCCGCGTATCTCGTTCTCAAGACACGACGGATGAGAAGTTCGTACAACTAAAACATGTCCTCGAGTTTCCCTGTGGTGGCGCTTCAACGGGCTCTAGTTTGGACCGGCACCAGCAGCACTGGCCCCCTGTATTATGTGGAATTAAGGATCCTCGAGGTGATCAGACCCTATGCTTTAATTAATTAATTTTAGAATTATTATGTTGGCAAATGTTAAAACCAAAGTTGGGCCTTGCTGGTAGAGTTCTTCCCTAAGCGATTGGTCAGGGGGTCCCCACAAACCCACATGTATTAGGAACGCTCATCAGGAAACATAACACCGGTATGACGGAAACTATGGCGCCAGGAGTGGAACATAACACCAGGAAAAAGGCCAAGCCTTCCACCCTTTACCAAATATATTGATGCATTAATTAAATAAGATATATTGTGATATCCCATGGTATCCATGTCCCAACATGGAACAACCTGCACTGCACCTACAACTAGCAACGCTATAAGAGGGGCTGCACAAGGCGGTAACATAGTCAATCAATGATTTGCTGGGAAGGTGGAAAAGGTTAGAGGTTGTTTCATAGCAATTTGGGAGGCTTGACAAACAAGTGGTAGGTAGCACGACATAGCGATAGCATCAAGACAACTAGCAAAGCCAAGATAGTAGTAATATCCAGGGTAACAGTCATCTTGCTTGAAATCCCGCTCGGAAGAAGATTGAGTCCATGAAGTAGACGAAGCACGTAGTCGAACGAGTCCTCACAATCACAACAAAACTGGAACTATCAATAGTGGGCCAAAGCCTAGCTATGGCGTGCCAAAAACAGCCTTGCTAGCACAGACACACGACGCCACTAATATGGCGCCATTGCTAAAATGTAGTGGTGGCGTTGGAGGACACGTCAGCAGTATCCTACATCGTGCTGGCATATCACCAGTCTAGCGCCTGCACTAAGTCCATCATAACTCTAGCGTGCCTGCTCGTCCAACGCCAGTAAATGGTTTTTCATCAACACTAGCTACTTACTTAATAGATACTACTAAACACTATATACTCATCAACACTAGGTACTTACTTAAGAGATAATCATTACATAAAGAGGCTCATGAACTCGACAAGTTGATATTAAACTTCACAATAGTTCACTCAAGTACTCTAGTTACTCGATCATCATCAACTAATAAGATGAGCTAGCTAGGTACTTAAAAAACTAATCTTCAGCAAGGAGTATGCCCAGCTGCATCAGCTTCTTTCTATCTGCCTCTCCTTCTCTTCTGAAATGATCTATGTCCATCTTCAAGTGAATCCTCTTACCCCCTGAGGCGTCTCCTATCCTCCTTCAGTTTATCTGGATCCTCGACTAGCTTATCCCTCTCATCCCTAAGCTGATTAGTATCCTGAACGAGCCGAACATCATCCTTGCGTAGCTCTTTAATCTCTCCCTTTAGATCGTCATTTGCCCCTTGCACACTCTTGATGACATACTCAAAAGTGTTTAAGAATTCATTGTTCGCCATGTCGACATCGCACACCAACTCGTTATTTCCTACAGAATTGGCCATGACCTACAAACACATCACATATATATATATATGATCAAGATAATATGCAATGCAAAATAGTTCATGTCCTGGAAAGATATGATTTGTAATGTTTCATTATCAAATACTTGGTGTGAGCTGTATCAAAACAACGTCAGATACTTTTATAGTGAATAGTGCATGTGTTGAAAAGACATGATTTTGTTAATTAAGTAGAATAGATAAAATTATGAATCTATTTTGATAAATAGGATATAGCAAACTAACCTCTATACATACACATACTATCTTATATAAGAATAACTTCTGTATGCAAAGCTATTTGATTTACATATACCAGTCAACCTATACATAAATGTGTAAAGAAAACTAAAATGATAACTTTGAAGAATATGCACAACACATTCTATAAGTTTCTACTAAACTTGCTTAGATCCGCCAACGGAGGGGAGACACAACAGCAATCGGACGATTATCACCACAATTTCTGGTCATTTGGCGTGTCTGTGCGAACGGAGGAGTGGATCTAACCTTGGCGCCGACGAGGGGCTGCGACGGGGGCGGCGGTGTCTTTCGTCCAACGGGAGTTGTGTCTAGCTATGACCGGGTCGGGTGGGGTTTGATATGAGAGCGAGTGGTGGACTTATTTATTTTACTAGGCCATTGCTGGCGTTGGATAAAATGGCAACGCCATAGCTAATCAGATGCCAAATGATGAAAAAAGCGTAATATAATTATATACTATGGCGTGCAAATAAAAATAACGCGAGTGCTAACAAAATAACTATGGCATGCAAAGAAACCAACGTCACCAGGGGTTTCCAAACAGTGAGTGTATATGGGCCAATAGATTTGTGGCGTTTACAAAATAATCAGCGCTAGCACTATGCTTGTAAAGCTGGCGTACATATTTCGCCTACACCAGCACTATTTGAAAAAATAGTGTTGGCGCGGATGTAAAATGCTACGCCACCAACGGAAGTTGTGGCTAGCACTTTTTCCATGAGTGTATCGAGAATAAGCACAACCGGAAAGAAGCAAACAACATAGTAAACAAACAACACATGAACAAGGCATGATGCACAACCAAGTATGATGCATAACAAGATCAAATTCAGTTTCTCATGGCAAGATATGATGTATGAAAGAACCCCACATCAAAGCAGGTTTAAATGAGGCCGGAAACAACACATAACAATTTCGGAAAATCCCCATATGCAAAATTAGAATTTGGTACTGATCTGATGAAAGAACAATTTTAAAGTTGTTAAACAGCAAGTTAAAGTACACCACGATGATCTACGTGTTTTTCTAAGCAAGTTACATATGTAGATCATTTAATTCGGAGCTACGGTCTAGAAGTTATGAGCTAAACAAGTTTAACATGGCATTGATGTAAAATGCATGCAAACAGCAACCACAAGCACTCAAATTATAGATGAAACAAGATATTATGAAATTATATGCAATTCTAAGCAAGTTTCATATAGGACATGATCAAAACGGAACAACAGATCAGCAGATACACTCGAAGCAAGTTTGAACAACAATCTTTCCAAAACAGCAACTAGGCATATTGCAAGCATCAGAACAAAATGCTACAAGACCCAAATGGGCACAAACATAATATGAACTTAAATTAGAGATAACATGCTTCAATTCATCCTTACCATTTACGTTCATAAGCATCATGGTTAATTTACTATGATCAATGCAGAATGCGAAGTTCTGAAAAACTGGGCATATACATGAGCAGAGTTAATATGATGGCATGTTGGAGGCATTAAACAAATATGCTACACTGCTAGAATATGGCATCAAAAGGCATACCATGCTAGTATATATCATGGAGCTCAAAACACACAAAATTTCATACACATAGGAGAAGCAGGTTCATGGCATTCATCAAGACAAGATGCAAACATGAAATAGGCTGATCCTCAGACTTGGTGAAATTTGGGAATGCAAAATAGTAACATTATGATGCTGAGTTCGGAGGCACATAACAGAAAACATAGTAATTTTAATATTTGTGCAAAAGACATGGCATACTCAAACTTACTGCATGGGAACAACTTCATATGATGCATAGATAAATTACTATGATTTTTACCAAATGGAACATGCTGTTAACAGATTGACATATTTAACATGATGGCATATTGAGAGCAAGAAAGAGACAAGCCACAACAAGTTTATATCGCAACCAAGGGCATCAAATCAAATTATACATAATATATAGCAAATCCCATCAAGTAATCATATGAACATTAGCTATGGATTAGATGGAATCATCCACCAAAGATGACAAGTTTCATAACAGACAAATTTAACTTAGTGAAAATAACAAATCTGAAATCAGCAACATTGACTAGGCATGTTTGCAAACTTGTTGCACTCACCATAAACACATGCTGACAAGATGCTCATATGGTTTATGCACTAAATCACATGAAAATAACAAAATGGCAAGTTTTATTAGTTTTCGGTAGTTAACAGCAACATGCACTTTTGCAACTAATATTAGGATATGTAGATGCGTCCTATTATGCATGCAAATGCCACTATCCTGAAGAGCACGAAGAGTAGAACAATTTTCATATGTATATCATATTCATAAGATGAACAGATGGTTAGAACAACCAGCACAAGGATGCAATATGATATGAATGACATAAATAACTTGATCCTTTTTAACAGAAAAACTGAGTGAGCGATGGATGGCTAAAATGCGCACTAGTGTGACATAGCAGGGCAACGCTCACCTTGGCCTCGACGGGCCAGCTTGGGGCTAAGGCTAAGAACCTGGGGCGGTTTGAGGTGCTCGAGGTGCACCGGTTCGCGCCGGTTCGAGTTAACTAAAAAGCTCAGTGGGTCGGCAGAGGCTCGGGGCGGTTCATGTGGGCCCCACGTGTCAGCAACACGGGCGGACACTTCGGGCGGAGGCCACCGGATCTCGCCGGATCCAGCCCTCGGCGGTGCGTCGGCGAGCGAGGGAGGCCGGCTGGGGCAGGCGACGACCGCGGGACGGCATGAGGTGATGGATCGGTCGTGCGGCCCCCGGATGCACTGACTGCGGGGTCGGTGGTGCAGCAACGACGGCGACTGCAAGCTCGATGGCTGCGGATCACTGCGAAAGAGAGAGAGAGAGCTGGAGGTGAGAGGGAACAGGTAAGGAGAGAAAGGAGTCGGGCACGGGCGCCTGACCTGGAGGTCGCCGGCGGCGACTAAAGTGGCGACGGGCTTGGGCTCCTGCTGGCGAGGAGGCGCGGGACGCTGGAGGGGCGTGGCGGCGGGGCGAAGGGAGTCAGGCGGCACCGGGGCGGGCGCTTGGGCCCGGTTGCGGCCCGGGGCGGGCCGACCGTGGGCTAGGCGGGCCGCGACGGTGGAGGGGGCTGGCTTGGTAACATGGCGTAGTGGGAGTGGCTACGGCCGGCGGCCGAGTGGCGGCGTGGCCAATCAAGGCATGCCAAGTGGCGAGGTGGTGGTGAATGGCACCGTATTTGAGGAGAAGTGGCTACGCTGATGATTGGGGGGGCATGGGTTTCGAGGTGGTGGCGTCGGAGGTTAGGGGAGGATTTAGGGTAGTGGAAGTTGTTTATATAGGGAAAGGGTTAGGGTTAGGGGGTTGAGGCCGTTTTCGGACCATACGATCGTGATCGTGTGGCTCAGGACAGAGGGGGACTAGGTGGGCTGTAGGTTGGCTGATTGTGGTTGTGTAGAAGGCCATGGGTCGCAGGAGAGAAGAGAGAGAGGCCCGGCGGCAGTTTCCAGATACTGAAAACGTCCGACGTTTGATCGGCTATAGTGCCGCTATATATTTAACGGTTGGGCTAACAAACGAGCTCCGAATGCGACGAAATTTGGCAGGCAGTCTACCTACAACATAACAAGACTGTGTGCCAACATTCACCCCATTTCGAGAACATTTTAATGCCACCTATAAAATAATATTTCGTAGGTGTCGGGGCACATGCCAGTGTAAGTGGACTCAGAACGAATAATGGAGAGAACTGGGAGACCAGACAACTATAGACGGGTGCAAGTTGTGAAAAACATGCCGAAGAAATGCACATGATGACATGGAAAATTGCAACACACAAGTGAATGACATGGCAACGATGGCGAATAACTGGAAGACATGTGGAGCATTGGTCTCGGGGTGTCACAAGTTGCCACCTGAGTTATCCGATGTGCACAATGTTTTCCATGTGACACAACTACGAATGTGTTTCCAATTTCCTAATTAGCCCAATCTCTACAAGGACATTGATCATCAAGCCATCAACCTTCAGCCCAATCTGACATACCGTAAGAGACCCATTTGCAACCTGGATAAAACAGAACGTCACACACGAAGCCACACCATCAAGTACTTCAAGATTTGGTGGACCAACCACAACGAAGAAGAAGCCACATAGGAGCCTGAAGACTACCCCAGATCCAAGTATCTATATTCCTTTCCGTGCCTAGTTTGGGAATATAGGGGATGAGATTCTTGTAAGGGGGTAGGTCTGTCACACTCTGATTTTCATGACACAACATTTAGGATTAATTAAGCATAAAAACTGGGTCCAACAAAAGCTTTTGTGTGTATTTGGTCTCTGCTTTATTTTGGATTTTTGTTCGCTGATTGCAAGTGCTCCAAAAATCTAATAAATCCTCCAACCCTTATACTCCTTCACCTTGATCCAAAACTTTTCCCAATGATCATGCCATGTGTATAGGACAGAATAGTATTTTCTTGGAAAAATAATTTGGTGAAAAAGTATTTTCCAAATTAGGTTTTCCGAAAACCCATGAGTTAAGGCTTGAACTACAAGTACTTAATTTGGGATGTGAAAAATCTTTCAAAAATTATATTTGAATCCTATTAGATATAAGACTACCTAAAACCACAAAAATATTGTCTTAAATGTTAATTTTCTATTTTATTTAAAGAATTTTCATAAGGCTAGAAATGGTCTTTAATAGATTAAAATTATTTTAATGTTTTGCAAATATTTGAGAAAATATTAGGGAAGCTCTAGACATATATTGTCCATATATATGAGTTTCAATACATGGTCATGAGGAAAATATTGGATAGAACCATCCCAAACCATTTCTGCATATTTCAAGCATTTGAAATATTTTTGTAGCGACCCGACCTCAGATGGTCAAGTCTCTGTGCTCAGGTGTCATCCCTGGACCAGGAATGCTGACACCAGACAGTACTTCGAAGGATTTATAACAGAGTAGCAATCACACACTTATTACATCGAATGTCTCAAAGAGAACTTATTACAATAATATGGCTTAAGGCCATCTAATGCGATAATAGCGAAAGGCTTGGAAGATATGGTGAGTCCATCAACTCCAACGGCATAGCTGAGCTGCACGGCAATGACCTACGAACCTTACTCCTCGTCTAAAAAGTCTGCAACATAATACGTTGCAGCCCGAGAACGGGTCAGCACATGGAATATGCTGGCAATGTAACACAAAAGAGCAATAACAGAATAATGCTACCACTACATGCATATTTGGCTAGTGGAAAGCTCTAGGGTTACAGTTTTTTGTGAAAAGCCAATTTTTCCCTACTTCAAAGGAATCAATTTTAATTTAACTATCATGGTAGTTGAAACATCATTTGAGAAGGTAAACCCCAACTCAAAGATCCCAATTAATAGTACTCCCTCCGTTCCTAGATATAGGGTGTATAGTTTTTGGCACGGAAATTAAAGAACGCACATGAAGGAAAAATTTCACAAGTTTTGAGTGAGATTACAGATGACTAATTGACACGAGAAAATAGAGGAGCTTACATGATACAAGGAAATGTAATCAAATCCCTAAAAAAATTATCCAAACGAGTGGTGCAACGCAATACACCTTATATTTTGGACTTTTTCTCAAAAATCTATACACCTTATATCAAGGAACGGAGGGAGTACTTAACAACCCAACAATTTTAATTTTAGAGTGTTGAGATACATGCGAATACTCAAGTACTAGATACTCAGAATTGTCCCGGCAAGACTCGATCGCCACCATTGATTCTCGCACTGCAGGGTGTTTGAGAGACGGATGACTGAGACACAGTCTTTCAGAAGCATTAACTCTCTACTCCGGGCAGACCATACCAAACCTACAAATCCACTACCTGCTGATCCACCTCTTCAAGAGCTTCACGCAACTTACTCAACTATGCTAGAGCCCATAATAGCTTGCGGCTGCACACGGAAGTTTCTAGCATGAATAGACTCGTTCCCTTTGAGCACTGGTGGCGGTCCATTGGAGAATCACACGGTAACCCCGGATTTCCAAAATAAAACAGTAATCTTTGGTAACCCCGGTGCCTCAATCCACCAGATGTGTATTAAAGTTGCCACCTTAAGTAAACCATTAATTATCAATCTCACACCTGTCATGGATATCACTCAAACCCAATCCACGTGTACGAGCATAGCATGGCAATATAAGCATAACGTAGAAGTAACTCCCAAGGGTTTGATAATAAAACGGGACAATAGGTTCTACCTCATCAACTACTTCCCAATACCCACATGTTAAAGGCATCCTAATCATGCAATGTTTGAGGATTGAAACTAATGCATAAAAATTGGGTATGAAAAGAGTATGATCAACATGTTACTTGCCTTGCTGACGATCCGGGAATCCTAGTGACTCGTAGTAACACGCTTTGCACTCCGGGTATTCTATCGCAAGCAAACAATAACATACATAAGCAACAATCAAAGATGCACAAGTATAACTCCAAATAAAAGAGCTTGACCGGAGAGGTCAACTTAAGAACTCCGGTTTGCAAAAAGAATCAAATCAAACGAAGCAACGAAACTCAAACGGCAAAAGAAACAACTTCGTTTTGCTATTCTGGATCTAAGTCAAATTTTACAGAAGAAAAATCTTGTTTGAGTTGGTTATTCGGAAAGAGGGTTTCGAGATGAAACTCCAGGCGCTTCAATCGCCCGATTCCGATAAACGAGCGAAAAGATAAACAGGTTTGAAAATCGGATCAGAAATCGCGATCAGAATAATCGCAGAATAAATCCGATAAAAGAAAAACGACGAACAGCTAAACGAACGAACGTTCGTTAGCAGAAAATAAATAGTGAACACGTTTGTTAAAACGAACGGACGAACGGACGTTCGCTAGGTAAATAAACCGATCTAGAAAAAAACGATCTAGGCTTTTCAAAAAAACAGAAGGGTTTATTTAAAAAAAAACTGGCGGCGGGGTCGGGTACCTCCCGCGAGGCTCGTCCGGCGGGCGGCGGTCAGCAGGGCTCGGCGATAGCTGCTGGGGCTCGGGGGCTGCGGGTGGCGGCGGAGGCGGCGGTGGCGCGAGCGGCGGCGGCGATCTCGGCGGCGGCGGATCGGGCTCGGGCGGGCTCGGGCGCTGGTGGCGGGTGGTGGCGGGTGGTGGTGTGGCGGGGGGCGGCTTAAATAGGAGGGCGGGGCGGGCGGCTTGGGAAAGGGGGCGCCCGGGGGTGGAGTCCGGCTCGGACTCGCCCTCGGCGTCCGTGCCAAACACGACGGCGGCGCCGGGAAGGCGGCGGCGCGGGGAAGGCGGCGTAGGGGGAGTCAGCTACTTCCCATGCCGAGGTGCTTCTTCTTCACCAACAGGTGGTTGAGGCTGAGACCATCGCTCGCCAGAACGCGGACGAGATGCGTCAGCGGCGGCTCTTGGAACGTGATCACGCCCCCATGCTCACCACGCTTCGAGAGAGGGCCAACACGGCCTTGGGTATCATCTGCGAGGCGGCCGTCGGCGAGCCGCATGGCATTAACTACGCCGGCAACCTTCAGTTCTTCACCGACATCGTGATGCACCTGGATGTGCGGTCGGTTCGTGCGAACAGGTTGGTGGAGGAGAGGAGCCGAGCCCTGCTCGGGCGCGCCTTTTCCCGCGTCTTCAGCCATCTCCGGAACATGGATCCCCACTTCGACTTTGACGCTGCTATCGCCCCAGTCCCCTAGGCTGTCCGAGACGACCTGGCGTATTGGGTGGAAGACAACGTGGACGCCCTTGTCAGGGCCTTCGCTTCAGACGATGATGGCATGATTGTGGCCCCTGACGAGGGCGGCATGGTGAACGGCCCTGACACCGCTGGCGACAACACGGAGGGTGATGGCGAGGCTAAGCGGCGCCCGGCGACGGCTCGGCGGCGCCCGAGGATGCATTGGGGATTTATCGGTGACGGTA
Organism: Aegilops speltoides; assembly: GCA_021437245.1. NCBI lineage: Eukaryota > Viridiplantae > Streptophyta > Magnoliopsida > Poales > Poaceae > Aegilops > Aegilops speltoides. Next base: position 163,807,731 of record CM038144.1, read on the forward strand.
GCGTTGTTCCTGTTTCCTTATGCTGCATGAATAGAACTCAGGCTTTTGTCCCGATGGTTGTAAGAGCTTTTTGGGAGGGGGTGCCCCTCATGTAAAACTTATGTTTAGCATACTAGAGAATGTTACTTCACTCACACGCCCGTGCCAAGAGGTTGGCCATGTGACGAGCCGGCTGGCTAGTTTACCTTTGCCCCGAGCGGTCCTCGAGATAACTTGTTGGAGACCGTGGCGCCTCGCACACCTCCTGATTGAATCCATGGGATCTGGAGTCAAAACCTCCTGAGAGGGTACGTCGGCGGCAGTCTGGGCGGCACGCAAGCTAGGCCAGACCCGGCTCGCGAGGGGCTCACGAGGGAAGGCAGCTGAGGTGAGGTCGTAACCGAAATGCGAGAGATTGCTCGAACGAGACTAAGCACCCCTTCCCCAAACACACACAAATCTCAAATGCGAGCTCAACTTAAATCCAGCGGGGAAAGTAGCAACCAAGGGAAGAGTAATTAAAGCAAACAAAAGGCCGCGTCCGGCACCTAGTCTAGTCTTGGACGTCTTCTCACCAGCGCGGAGCTAAGTGCTGCCACTGGGCGTTGGAGGGAGCCCCAGGGCCTGAGGCCGGCACCCTTGAGACTCCGGGGCGTGTACAGTCCCACTCATTATTACGTGAGAGTGTCACAGGGCGGCGAGCTTCACAGGCACTGGGCCTTCTTCACAGGTGCCGGCCTTGCTTCATATCGCCAGATGAGGGCCCCGCCTTGCGCCACACTCTAGTGCCATCAACGACGACCGGAAACTAGGATGCCGCCGATGGGGTAGAGCGGTCGCCAGCGGTTCCCCCGACGACCACGGGTCCTCCGCCAGGGGCAGGCCCTGAGGCACCTCCCCAGCGGAGGGCCTACCTCCTGGGAACGCCTTGCTCCGAACACCGCAGTGGTGATGTCGGATCTCGGCCCCTCTCCTGCAGCCCCCGACGCCCTCCTCCGAGGGTAAGATCTTTCTTTGAGCGGGCCTTTCGCCGTGGCGACTGCACCTCTTGCGACCCATGATTAGTGTATGCCTGCTCCTGAGGGATTAGTGGTACCCGATAATCGTCGCTTCCAGCGTGGCCGGCGGGGCCGTCCCTGGGTTCCTGGAAGAGCTCAGCCTCTGGCGCCTCGTTCCCCCAGCTTGGGCTGAGGAGCGAGCCTTGTTCACCCTCGCGTGGATGCCCTTGATCCATCATGTGGGGCACGTACTCTTCTGGGGCCGTTACCCCGAAGGCTGCGCCATAGGGCTCGACGTGCGATGCAGCTCTGCTTGACGTGCCAACCTGGTGATGGCAGCGCGGCGGCCCGCGGGGGCCGTGGGTCGCGATGAGTCCTTCTTCACTGGCGGGGAGCAGAGTAGGTGCTTCCGCCGACCTGGCTTGGCAACCGGCGGCATTGAGTAACCTTGGAGCCCGCGGTTGCCGCGGGCCCCTGTGGCCGCTCTGGGCACGAGACGGAGCTGAGTGCGAAGGGTGAGCCCCGAGGCGGCGAAACTCCTGGGTGGCGGAGCTCCTGGGTTTCGTGTGAAGGCCGCCACCCAGGAGTTTCGCCGCCTTCCATCAGTCTGCACTGCAGCAGCTCTCGGGCCACCGTGAGCGCGGCCTTTGAGTTCGCCTACTCCCGGCGGGTGTACGACGCCGTGGCCGCAGCGTGGTTGGAGGCCCTTGCTGCCGACCGCGTCTGCCGCGGTGTTAGAGCTGCCGAGGCCTGTCCGTGTCGCCCATGACCCCTGAGCCTGCAGACCCATGAGCTGCACAGGGCATGGGGTCTCCCGGGGCGAGCGGCTCTATGTGGGCGGGCCATGCCGCCCAGGGATCAGGATTGCCCGCCTGGTCGCCGGACATGGTGATGACGATGCGGCGGAACGCGGAGCAGCGGAAGGTGAATCCTGGCGCAGCCATACCTGGCGCACCAAATGTCGGATTTCGGGTTCCGGCAGACCCTTGAGGTTCAGTGCAGGGTGCGCCGCAGATTCAACCGCCGCTGCTGTTCTCGCCGAATCGCTAGGATCTAAACTACCAAATGAACAAAGACGAGAGACACAAGATTTATACTGGTTCAGGCCACCATTGTGGTGTAATACCCTACTCCAGTGTGTCGTGTGGTGGATTGCCTCTTGGGCTGATGATGAACAATACAAGGAAGAACAGCCTCGCGAGGGTCTGCTCTTGGCTGGTGCGACAAACTGCTAGGAGGAGTTCAGTCGCCCTATCTACTGGTTTCTTGGTGAGGATCAAGATGCCTCTGCTCGATTCGGATCTCCTCTACCCTGGTGGTGGCTAGTCCTATTTATAGGCGAAGGCCCTGGGCCTCTCCCCAAATATTGAGCGGGAAGGGCGCCAACAATTGGCCATTTTGAAGGGGAACAGCGGGTACACTTATCCTGACTAAAGTTGGTCCTCGCCTATCAAAGGCTCTGGTGGTGACGCCGGCTTGGGCTCCACTATGACTTCCTTCCAGCCGTTGGGCTGGTCTTGGTCTTGTTGCACCGAAATGGGTGCCTTTGGTTGATGTTCTTGCCTCCGCTTGCTCCCTTTGCACCAAAGAGGAAAGGAGGACACTGCGCGGGCTGGCACCCGACTGGCGCCCTTGGTCGTCATGGCTTGCGTCATGGGCACCTCGGGAGGTACCCCACCTTGAACTCTCCGCCTCCTCGTGAGCCAGCCTGACGAGGCCGTACCTGAGGAAGATCCTTGTCGTCCGCCCCGCGAGGCTTGGCCCCTCGCGAGGGTCTTGAGCTTGTGTAGATGAAGATGGGCTGCGCTGGGCCTCCCTTGAGCCGCGCCACGGGCCGCAGGCAGGCAAGTCTGGGGACCCCCGTTCCTAGAACGCCGACAAGCTATGTCGAACTTGCTTCCCTTGCCACTAAACAACAAAGAGCTCTTGAAAAAGTTTGAAACATGCTTGATGAAAGTGATGATATGTTGGGTGCAGAATTGGATCATAATAAGGCTTTGAATGATAGTTTACAAAGGCTTCAGTCTGAGTTTAACAACCTTCAAAATCATCATAACACTCTCTTAACTGATCATGAGAAGCTTTCTTATGAATTTCTTCAGAGAAAGCAAGATCTTGAGAAGTTAAAAGAGAGTTATGAGGATCTTCAGAAGGAAAACGATTCATTGCTTGCTCAACAGATTTGTTCCGCTCAGGAAGAATTTATTCCACCATGTCCGAAATGCATTGAGCGTGAATCTGCTAATTCATCACCTGAATGTTCAAATGCTTCTATTGCTGCAAATTCTTCAACTGTCTCTGCGGTCACAAATTCCTCATCTGAGGATACCACAAGTATCACTGACGATAATGCAGGGCTAAAGGAATTGTATGTGACAGGCATTTACAAAAGCCTCAAAGGGCATCAGACTCTATGTGATGTGCTCAAAAAGCGGATCTTGAATAGGAACCCTTTGCCTTTGAGAGGAAACTGAATGCTGATGGGACCTACTAGAAACCTGAGCAGTATCCCAAAACCTCATGGCTGCTACAAAAGGACCTCCTGTAGACCCATGCACTTTATCTGGCTTTACCTGTGATTCTTCATATTCCTCTGATGAGTCATTTGACTCCAACTATAAGCTGTTTAAGAATCAGAATGGTGAAGTATTTGCTCGATATGTTGGAACTAACTGCAGGAATGGTCCCCCTATGAAGAAATCTGGGTTCCTAAAAAGTGCCTTGAAAATCTTCAGGTGAATGTTATCATTACACCACCTATGCACAATAGGAACCCCAGAACAAATTCTTTATATGGATCAAAATCTTCATATGGATATAAGTCCCCATATGGATCAAATTCCTCACATGGATCAAAATCCTCATATGAACATCATCATGCTAACACTTCTGTTTCATAGGGAAAGTCTAAGGGCCATGAATATGTGCATTATTCTTCAAACCATTATGTTCATAAGTCCTCGAAGAATTTCTCTGCTTATTCATATGCTTATCCTAACCACTCTTCTGTGAAACGAAGTGCACTGGCTTCTATGCCATCTTTTTCTTATGGAGCTTGCAGAATGATGAACTCTTTGCCACCCCTACAGATGTGGGTGGTGAAGAAAAAGAACTAAATCTCTTATGCAGGGTCAGGTCTCTAGACGAACTTGATCATCTGAAGAAATTGTTGGAGACCTGAATGTGCTTGAAAGGATGCAAGCTAATCATGAAGAAATGAATCATTCATTTCACTCGTCCTTATACTGCTATATCTATTATTGTTGATGAAATTGATATCATATTCTTCACTGATGAAGTATATGGGTTCGTAAGTTGCACTAATTCATCTGCAGTATGAACAACCCAAAGCTACTGAGTGGGTCCTCGAGAGTGGATGTATAAGTAACATGACCGGTGACAGGAACTTGTTGAGGGACACTGATTTGTCACCATATCATCTGAAGCATATCACCTACGCTGACAAAGGCAAAAGCAAGGTATTGGTTCTAGGTAAAGTTGCGATCTCAAAGGATAGACACATTGACAAAGTCATGCTTGTCGAGTCCTTAGGATTCAACCTCCTGTCTGTCTCAATGCTTTGTGATCTTGATATGGTTGTTGTCTTTGAAAAATATCATTGCATTGTGCTAATGGAATCTGACAACTCCAAAGTCTTCGAAGGCTTTAGGAAAGGAGACTTGTATATTGTTGATTTCTATGCAGGACCACAGCCTACCACATGTCTACATGCAAAAGCTTCAGAATGCTGGCTATGGCATCGATGACTTGGTCATGCTGGGATGTGGAACTTGCATACACTCACGAAGAATAATCATGTCATTGGCATCGAGGGTGTCAAATTCCTCAAAGATCATCTTTGTGGGGCTAGTGAGGCTGGAAAGATCACCAGAGCCAAGCATCCCTCAAAGACTATCATGACCACTTCTCGTCGCTTTGAATTACTTCATATGGATCTCTTTGGCCCTACTCACTATGCCACATTCTCTAGTTTTGCGTCATTATATGGCTTTTTGATAGTTGATGACTATTCTTGTTACACATGGGTGCATATCACCACTTACAAAAATGAAGTGCAGGAAGTCTTTAGACAATTTTCCTCAAGGGCTTCTACTAACTTCAGTGTGAAGATCAAGCATACCAGGAGTGATAATGGAACCGGGTTCAAGAACACTGGCCGCGATGAATATCTTGATATACTTGGTATTACTCACGAGTTATCTGCTCCTTATACTCCTCAGCAGAATGGTGTTGTGGAGCACAAGAACAGAACTCTTGTTGAGATTGCTCACACTATGCTTGATGAATATAAGACACCTTAGCGCTTTTGGCCTGAAGCAATTGATACTGCATGCCACATCATCAACAGGGTATATCTTCACAACTTCTTCAAAAAGACCTCATACGAACTCCTCACTGACAAGAAACCCAATGTAAATTATTTCAAAGTCTTCGGTGCAAAATGTTGGATTAGAGATCGTCACCAGCACTCTAAATTTGCACCGAAAGCACATGAGGGTTTTATGCTTTGTTATGGAAAGGACTCGCACACCTACAGAGTCTTCAAGATCAATTATCACAAAATTGTTGAAACTATAGATGTGTGGTTCGATGAAACTAATGGCTCGCAAAGAGAGCACCTACCTACTGTGCTAGATGAAATGTCACCTGAGGAATCCATCAAGTTCAAAGCAAAGTCGTCAACCCGCACATCCTCGTCTTCCAAACGAAGTGCAGATCGAGAAGATCATTGATGACATCAATGCACCAGGTCCTCTCACGCGCTCAAAAGCTTCACATTTGTCTAACTTTTGTGGGCATTTTGCTTTTGTCTCTATCACAGAGCCCACTAAAGTTGATGAAGCATTCATGGAATCTGAGTGAATTCAAGCCATGCAAGATGAATTGCATCAATTCGAGCTCAACAATGTGTGGGAGCTTGTCAAGCGACCAGACCCACGCAAGCACAACATCTCAGTACCAAATGGATCTACCGCAACAAACAAGATGAAAATGGCCTTGTGGTGACGAATAAGGCTCGTCTTGTAGCTCAAGGCTACACACAGGTTGAAGGAATTGATTTCGATGAAACTTTCTCACATGTTGCTAGACTTGAGGCTATTCGCATATTGCTTGCTTATGCTAACAATCATAATATCATCTTACATCAAATGGATCTGAAAAGTGCATTCCTCAATGGTAAGCTTGATGAAGAAGTATATGTTGCTCAACCACCAGGTTTTGAGGATCCAAAATTTCCAGATCACGTCTACAGACTCAACAATGCCCTCTATGGTCTCAATCAAGCACCTCGGGCGTGGTATGACACACTGAAGGAATTCCTCATGAAGAAGGGCTTCAAACCCGGTTCACTCAACCCAACTATTTTCACCAAAACATATGATGATGAATTATTTGTGTGCCAAATATATGTTGATGATATTATCTTTGGATGTGCTAACCAATGTTACAGTGATGAATTTGCCTATATGATGAGTGAAAAATATCAAATGTCTATGATGGGAGAATTGAAATTCTTCTTAGGTCCTCAAATTCCTCAACAATACAATGGCATATTCATATCTCAGGAGAAATACCTCAAGGATGTGTTGAGGAAATTCGGCATCCAAGATTGCAAAGTCATCAAAATCCCTATGCCCACAAATAGTCATCTATGCACTGATGAAAATGGTAAAGACTTTGATCAAAAGGTATACCACTCCATGATTGGCTCTTTATTGTACCTTTGTGCATCTAGGCTAGATATTATGCTTAGTGCTTGCATATGTGCCCGATTTCAAGCTACACCGAAGGAATCACACCATAAGTCTATGAAGCATATTCTTTGATATCTATCTCACACACCAACACTTGGGTTATGGTATCCCAAGGGCTCTTCCTTTGATATCATTGGATATACAGACTCTGACTATGCTGGTGATCGGGTGGACTGCAAGTCAACGTCAGGAACATGTCATTTCCTCGGACAATGCTTGGTATGTTGGTCCTCGAAGAAGCAGAACTGTGTATCACTCTCTACTGCAGAAGCTGAGTACATTGTGGCTGGATCTTGTTGTGCTTAATTGCTTTGGATGAAGCAAACCCTCAAGGACTATGGCATCAATGTGAAGAATGTGCCACTCTACTGCGACAATGAGAGTGATATCAATATTGCTCAAAACCCAGTTCAGCACTCGAAGACAAAGCACATCCAGATTCGTCATCATTTTCTTTGTGACAACGTGTTGAAGGGCGACATCTCCATCGACTATGCAAATACTGAAGACCAGCTAGCCAATATCTTCACAAAGCCCTTGGATGAGAAGAGATTTAGCAAGTTGCAGTGTGAGGTAAATATCCTAGAATCTTCGAATGTTCTTTGAAAAGGACACACATCCTAACACTTATGCTGACTTGCTGACTTAGGTGTGCAACACACGAAGTAATGTCTTTTTTCAATCAATGAAGACTAACCATCTAAGTGTGAAGAAATTAATGAAGAAATGAATTCTCATAACCCTACGACAATTGTACATGGTGTCTGAAATCATCATTCTTATACGGTGGGTTACGCCACCAACCAAAGTTGAAAATCTTCAATTTGAGTATTTCTTCGTTTTTGAGGAACAATGACGGAAAGGGTGAAGACTAAGCAAAGGTGACTTTTTCTCGACCCTTTCATTTCCTCAGTTATGTGTTGATGAACCTGATCATTTCCGTTTAAAGACATTGACTGACAACTTTCTCTATTTCCTCAATCCTATTTCTTCAGTCAGTTTGTCTTCATCATGCTTATCCTGTGTTTACGCTTTCCGTTCTCTGTGTGTTGTCTTTCATTTCATCATGATGACTATGCTGTTGCTCTGTTATGCTTAGACCTGAGTACTTATTCCGTTCCAAGTAGTTCTTCGCTTAGGAATTTCCTCATCCTAAAATTTGTCAGGACCCCGATTCTAAGCCACACTGATCTAGCATGTAACACCTCATATCACTTTGCGGCCTCACACACGGTATTCCCACGGGTGTCGCCTTACCATGCCCGGGACCGTTTGCTCCTTTTGGCACACGTATATGATAGTCTCGCTAGCATCCATATGACAAGAACCTGGGCTGACATGGCTAGTCGTGAACCCGAAGTGGCCCTAACTTACAGGGACAGGCATACATGACCCAGCATCGAACGTGTCAGTCATCAGTGAGTGAGTCGGGGCTATAGCAACTGGGCTAGCAGGACTCCGGAGAATCCGGGCTGTAGCATGCTAACAGGACTCCGGTAGCGCGTGACATTTCCCCGAAGGGACAGACATAGAAACAAAGAAGGACACATGCCGGCAAGCCTAAGTGTTCCAGAGCAGTAGCAAGCTACCAGGGCTTAGTGGAAGCACTAGGAAACATTTCCCGATAAGGTAGGCTACTAAGGATAAACAACTAGATAGTCAGATCCCACACATAGCAATACGCATTACACATACGCATAACATGCAAGTATGTGTTGTACAACATGGCATCACAGCATAACTCAACAACTCATATAGATAAGACTCAAAGAGCCATCATGGCATTTATTACAAACAGGAGTCACTTGACCCATCATACAGAGCATACAAGCAACAAGCGGAAGCATTACATGTCTGAGTATAGACATCTACAAATGAAAAAGGCCGAAGAGCCTGACTATCTACAACGTCTGATCAAGATCATAGCTGAGGTACAAGCTACTTGTCGAAGCCCACGAGAACACTAGTAAGACTGAAGTCTCCGCTACAAAAAACATAAATAAAGCTACATGAGTACAAAGGTACTCAGCAAGACTTACATCAGATCCTATCATACATGCATTTGTATCAAGAGGGTAATGTGGGGTTTAGTTGCAGCAAGCCATCTTTGACTCAGTGGGTATCCTGTTCTACGACTACGAGAAACTTCTTTGAGGTGAGATGGCGCACACGAGTCCACTAATCACCACACAATACACTACTATGGATTCATCCCCGTCTCCCTACGAGAAGTCCATCCATAGCACTCACACTTGTCTTGAGCATTTTAGAGTATCCACTTCAAGTTGTATATGTACCACGTAAGCATCCAAGAAGTCCATAACCATGGACCCGGCTATTCGAACAGATCATGTTAATCCTGCAGGGGTGTACTTCTTCACACACGCTCTCACCACTTACCGCCATGTACACGTCATGTATCTTAGCAACCTTCAAGTGGAAGCCTGGCGAAGGTGTCGGCCATGACCTGACTAACCACACAAGACTCTAATCCAGGTTTATCGACTATTCGGGTTCCATCTGCAAGGAGATCCGGCCAGGGTGTCGCTCACGGCCCCAAACGATGTGAGCAGGGTTCCCAAGCCCACCATCTAGGTGCCACTTGGTACACCGTGCCACCTGTGCCTAGTCTGTCCCAAGCCCACCCTGTCGGGTGCCACTCGGTAGAAAAATAGCACTACCTACAAACACCAGAAACTAGTTGCGACTCCTGTAAAGAGATTAAGTTGGTTAATAAGTCGAGAGGGCTTGGAGCGCCCGGATCCCAATGTGTGGTAGTAGCTAGTCATTGGACGACATACACAGAACTCAGTGCTTAAGGATGGTTCAAGTGAGACAACCCACCATGTACTTCTACATGGCCTCTCACTGCTACCTTTACCAAATCATATTCACACACTTCACTCTCAGCATTAGAACATAGCACTGTACTCCAATTCATTCCCAATGAATCAGACATGACACACTCTAAGCAATAGCAGGCAAGGCATGGTAGGAACACAACATGGCTCAATCAACTCCTACACATGCTAGTAGGTTTCAATTATTTACTATGGCAATGACAGGTCATGCAGAGGAATGGGTTCAACTACCGCAGCACAAAGTAGCAATTGAATCGTTATTGTCCTAATGCAATAACTCAGAGCAGGAGCGAGAGAGTAGGATTGTATCGGAATGAACAAGGGGGTTTTCTTGCCTGGTAGATCAACAAGGAAGGCACTGCTCCTCAGACAGGTACTCTGGAACACTCTCCGGAGCAGGACCTATCGAGAAGGAACGGTGTTGACAATCAAAACACAATCATATGCAACAACATGATGCATGAACATGGCATGTAGATGTGATGTTGTTTGAGCTAATGCAACTAGCTTTTATTTGGGTGAAGTGCATTTGAATCAAGAATTCAAATGCAACTCCGAGTTAAGTCTTTATAAATGCCATTTATGTGTTTCACTTATGGAGTATGTATAAGTTGGTTTTTCATGCATGAAACTAGTAGAGATGGATAGATTGGATTTTTCTGATAATTTTTCATATATAAATTATTTCAATCTGAGCTATGGCTGAATTTCTATGATTTTTTGAAGTTTATATCATTTTTTTTTGGATTTTCCTGATTTATTTTTAAACCAGAAAATGATTAATTGCGTCAGCACTGCGTCATGCTTGCGTCAACAAGTCAACAACGCTGACCGGGGTTAAACCTGACGTGTGGGGGCCACACGTCAGTGACACAGGGCTAGTTAGTGTCACTGACAGGTGGGGCCGGTCAACGCCCACGTCAGCAAAGTCAATGCTGACGTGTTGGTCCCGCTGGGTTATAAACTAATCTAAGCAGGAAAATAAAGCCAGGGTTAAAAAGAGTGGGGTCCATCCGTCAGTGACCTAGGGGGTTAGTTAGTGGCGTCATTAGCCACTAATGACGGTGCCACGTCGGCACGGCCGGAGTTAAGCCGCCGGCGACATCCAGAGACAGCGGCGATGCTCGGGTTTTGCTTTCCGGCGACCATATGGACGGCGAAGTGCGTCCACGCAACGAGGAGGCTCGTCCACGTCGGGTGGTGCATGCAGCAACAGCTTCAGCGGCCTAAGTCGACGGCGGCAGTAACTTGCGCGGCGGCCGGAGTTCGGTGAATCTGTACAGAGTGCTACAGTGCACGGGAGGAAGAGAGGGTAGGTGCTCTGGGTTCCTAGGAACACGTCGAGGACGACAGCGTGCTCGGACTCGACATGTGTCGGCTCTAGCCATGGCGACCTCGTGCCAGTGGCGATGAGCTCTCGGGCTCGATGGAGCCCGCGGTTAGAGGAAGAAATCGGCATCGGGGAGAGGGAGGTTCGGTGCGAAGGCTCACAGCGGAGACGACGGGATGGTCAGCATGCTCGGGGGAGGCCGGAGGTAAGCGGGGCGGCGAGGCGGATCTCCGGCGTCGGGAGGTTGAAGACGAGCTCGGTGAGGTCGTTCGGGGCTTCCGGTGCCACGTGGCTCGGCGGAGAGGGCTAGGGCAACGACGCGGAGCTTCTGGACTGCTCGACGGTACGAGGGAGAGGCGATGGCCGTGGTGGTGCTCGTCGGCAGCGGCGAGCGCGTTCGGTGAGGTGGGGAACGACGAGGGAGAGGAGGGAGAACAACCAGAGAGAGAGGGGAGAGCAAGATGGGGCTCATGCGTGTCTCCTGGCATCTTGAGAAGGGTCGGGAAAGATAGGAAGCAAGCAGGGAGGTGGCCATGCGTGCGCGTGCGCGTGCGCGTCGGTAACACGCCCTCCTACCTACTGGCAGGAGGTTGAAGATGGTGGCGGCTGCGGTGAGCTGGGCCGCACAGCTGGGCCGGATGGCTGCATAGTGCCAGGCCAGCAAGTGGCCCAGGTAAGTCCAGGTAACCCCTCCTTTTTTTCTATTTGTTTTTCTTTTCTATTTTCTGACATGTGTTTTGAGTTAATAATAATACTAAACCAATTTATTTTCTTATGCCAATTTTTTTAGGGGCTAGTGTTAATATTCCAGAGCTCCTCAACAAATGGCATAATTTTTGGACATATATTATATATATGACATATATATATATCGAATGCAAATAATTATGCATTAATTCCAAATGCCCAAAATAAATACTTATGAGCTCCTAAAAATATTGGTTTGATTCTTATCTCTGTTCAATATTTTCAGAGAGCACACGAAAATTTTCGTGGACCCTTTTGGAGCAATTTTTATTTGGGTCATTTTCAGAAATGATTCTGAGGGTTTCACAAATCCCCATTCCAAATTTAAATAGAATTTAAACATGCTGCACACATGACTAGCTAGTCTAGGTCATACCAGAACTAGGGCTGTGACAACTCGCCCCCACTTGAAAGAATCTTGTCCCGAGATTCAGGGGTCGTCGGGAAGAAAGTGGGGTACTCCAGTCAAAGACGATCTTCTCTCTCCTAGGTAGCTTCTCTCTCGGAATGATGAGACCACTGAACCTTGAGAAACTTGATGTTCCGACGTCGGGTGACATGCTCTGCTTGATCAAGAATGTGAACTGGATACTCTCGATATGTGAGATTATCTTGTAGATCAAGCGTTTCGTGGTCCACTCCATGGATGGGATCCGAGAAGCAACGCCTGAGTTGAGAGACGTGGAAGACATCATGGACTCGAGAAAGATGTGGGGGTAGTTCCAACTGGTAGGCAACCTCTCCTCGTTTAGCGAGAATGCGAAAAGGACCAATGTAATGAGGAGCCAACTTGCCCTTGATATCGAAACGATGGGTACCCTTCAAAGGAGTAACCCGAAGGTAAGCTTTGTCGCCAACTTCATAAGTCATATCCTTATGATGACGATCATACCGGCTCTTTTGACAAGACTGGGCTGTTTTCAAATTCTCACGAATGATGCGAACTTGCTCTTCTGCCTCCTGGATCATGTCCGGTCCAAAGAATTGTCTTTCACTGGTTTCTGACCAGTTCAAAGGTGCTCGACATCTTCGTCCATAGACAATCTCAAAAGGACCTTTCTTGGGACTGAATTGATAGCTATTGTTATAAGCAAACTCAGCGAAAGGAAGACATTTCTCCCAATCCATACCGAATGAGATAACGCAAGCTCTAAGCATGTCTTCGAGAATTTGGTTGACCCTTTCCACCTGACCACTCGACTGAGGGTGGAAAGCGGTACTGAGGGAAAGATGGGTTCCCATGGCAGTTTGGAAACTCTCCCAGAAATGAGAAGTGAAAAGACTACCACGGTCTAAATTGATCTCTAGTGGAACACCATGAAGTGACACTATTCGAGAAATGTATAAGTCAGCAAGCTGACTAGCAGTGATACTCTCCCGAACTGTAGGAAGTGCGCCGCTTTGGAGAGACGATCAATGACTATGAAGATAGCATTATTCCCTCTCTTGGTCCTGGGAAAGCCGGTACCAACTTTATCCCATTTCCATTCAGGAATAGCTAAAGGCTAAAGGGTGCCAGCAGGTCTTTGATGCTCTTCCTTAACGCGACGACAAACGTCACAGTTAGCAATGAACTGAGCAATTTCTCTCTTCATCCTAGTCGACCAGAACCTCTGGCGTAGGTCCTGATACATCTTAGTACTACCGGGATGAGTTGTGAGAGGAGATTCATGCGCCTCCTTAAGAATCAATTTTCGCAGATGTTGATTCTTGGGAACCACCAAGAGGTTTTCAAAGAAAACAGCACCTCGATCATCAACAGAGAAACATCCACCAACTCCCTTCTTAATGTTTCTCTTGATTCGGGAAATTCCCATGTCCGACTTTTGCACAGCGATAATCCGATCCTCAAGGTCAAGTTTTGCCACCAAGGTAGAATGGAATCCGTGAGGAGCAATGTGAAGGTTAAGCTTACAGAATTCCTCATGGAGAAGTGGTTGGCCCTGCTGCAACATGAGATTGTTGCAATTGGATTTACGACTTAGCGCATCAGCCATGACATTGGCTTTGCCTGGAGTGTAAGTAATCCCTAGATCATAATCTGAGATCACCTGCAACCAACGTCTGTGCCTAAGGTTCAGATCTGGTTGTGTGAAGATATACTTGAGACTCTGGTGATCGGTGTAGATCTCGCAACGTTTACCAAGAAGGTAATGTCGCCAGGTCTTGAGTGCATAGACGATGACTTCAAGCTCTAGATCATGTGTAGGGTAATTCTCCTCATGTGGATGCAACTGTCGAGATGCATAGGCAATCACATGACGATCTTGCATAAGAATGCAACCTAGTCCCTGTCGTGAGGCGTCGCAGTAGATAACAAAGTCTTTAGTGAAATCCGGTGGCACAAGTATGCGAGCAGAAGTCAGGCATCTTTTCAGTTCCTGAAAACTGTACTCACACTATGGGGACCACTCAAACCTTTTATCTTTCTTGAGAAGTTCCGTGAGAGGTTTGGCCACTTTGGAGAAGTTTTCAGCAAAGCAGCAACAATAACTGGCTAGACCAAGGAAACTCCTAACTTGTTTAACATTTTCAGGTGGAGTCCAATCAAGAACGGCCTTAACTCTCTCGGGATTGACAGCAATGCCCTTACCAGACATTACGTGGCCTAGGTAGGTCACTTCTGGCAACCAAAATTCACACTTGGAGAACTTGGCATAAAGGCGGTGCTCTCTGAGTTTTTCTAACACAATTCTAAGATGTTTGGCACGCTCTTCCTCGTTCTTTAAGTAAATAAGAATATCATTGAGGTAAACCACGATGGATTTATCTAAGTACTCCATGAAGATCGAGTTCATCAAGCGAGAGAATGTAGCTGGAGCGTTGGTTAGACCAAATGACATGACGGTGTACTCGTACTGGCCATAACGAGTGATGAAGGCTGTCTTAGGAATGTCCCCATTTTTGATCTTGATTTGGTGGTAGCCTAACCTCAAATCCATCTTGGAGAAGACTAAGGATCCAGCGAGCTGATCATACAAGTCGTTGATCCTCGGGAGCGGATATTTGTTCTTTGTCGTGACCAAATTAACAGGACAATAATCTACAACCATCCGGTCCGTACCATCCTTCTTCTTGACCAAGAGGATGGGGCAAGCCCAAGGAGAAGAACTAGGACGGATGAAACCCTTTTGCAAGGACTCATCAAGTTATTTCTTAAGCTCAGCTAGTTCTAAGGGTGCCATTTTAAGGTCTCCTAGAGATTTGAGCGGTTCCTGGGATAAGATCTATGACGAACTCTACATCTCTGTTAGGTGGAACACCTCGCAGTTCCTCTGGAATGACATTCGGAAAGTCATGGACTACCGAGATATCTTCAAGGTCTGGAAGAGGGCTGGCATTAAGAGAATAGAGATGACACTTTGCAACTCTAGTGGAGACAGTGACTATCTTGCCAGATGGGTGTGTAAGCTGAACAGACCTGGTGTAACAATCAATCTTGGCATGATGAGCTGTCATCCAGTCCATACCGAAGATGATGTTAATATCTGAGGACTTGGGGGCTACAAGTGATGCAAGGAATACAAGTCTGTCAACAAGGATCTCGTTACCATGGCTTACACTAGAGGTTTGCCATTTGGATCCAGGAGTTTGAATGACTAGCAGCAAGGGCATATCACAAAATGACATGTTGTTCAAGTTAGCATAGCTTTCAGAAATGATGGAATGGGATGCTCCAGTATCGAATAGAACTGATGCTGGATGACAATTGACAAGGAGTGTACCAGGAACGACATCCGGATCATCATGAGCGTCTTTAGCTGAGACGTGATGCACACGTCCATGTTCAGTGGGGGCTGACTTGACACTGATCATCTTGCGTGATGGCTTAACACAGCCAACAGACTTCTCGGGCTGGGGTGGAGCATAACTGGTCTGAGAGCAGTCACGTGCATAGTGTCCCGGCTTCCCGCATGTGAAGCAAGTCCCTGAGGTTGGACGTGGACCTGCACTGACAAGCGATCTACCAATAGGCCTGGGAGGAACATACAATTGAGCTGGGTGGGGCACCACATAGGATGGCCTCGGTGAATATCCGGAAGGAAGAGCAGAGTTTGGAACCCAAATCCGGCGCTTCTAAGGACCAGAACCGGAAGAATATCCCAAATCGTGGGTGTGCTTACGAGACTCCTCGTAAAAGAACTAAGCTATCTCTGCATTAATGGCCTTGTTCACAAGGGCTTGGAATGTATCATAATGATGCAGGTGGAGATCACGGCGCGACTTGGGGTTGAGACCCTCACGGAACCTAGCCTGCTTCTTAGCGTCCGTGGACACCTCTTCTGTGGCATAACGGGCGAGGTTCTCAAACTCTCTGCTGTAAGCATCAACAACCATCTTACTCTGGGTGAAACTACATAACTCTTCTCTCTTGCGATCGATGAGGGCCTGGGAATGTGATGCTCATGAAAAGCCTCAATGAAATCTCTCTAGGTAGGAATCTGGCCAGCTGGAAGCATAGCCTCATAGTTCTGCCACCAAAGACTAGCAGGACCTTCCAGGTGATATGTGGCATAGGTGACCTTGTCATCATCAGCTATGTTCGTGGAATGCAACTTATGAGTGATGCTACGGAGCCAGTCATCTGCATCGAGTGGCTCGGTGGAATGATAAAAGGTAGGTGGGTGCAAGAGAATGAAGTCATGAATGGTTGCAGACCCTTTGAACTGATGTGCGGTGTTCTCCCCGATACATGCCACAAGCGGTTAGACTCACGCTTGTTTCTCTCCATCTCTAACATGAACTCTGCCAACGAAGGCTGGTCGGGAGGATCCTCATCCCTACCATCTCCGTGGTTCTGGCTACAAGCAACAGAACTTCACTTTACTGATGACATCCTAAGAAACGAAACCAAGGACGGATCAGCATCAACTATAGACTGTAGAATGTAGGACAAGGGGATTAGCATCTCTTGAACTCCTAGGGCAATCCCGGCAGCATAACGGCGGTAAAATACTCAGAATGAGACATCCTGCTAAAATGGGGTAGTAACATACTCAACATCATCACTCAAGGTTCTGAGATAGTACTAAACAGGCTACACTGGAAGTACTCGAAAACTGGGATATGACTCTGATCAACCAATCCTATAGGACTACGGAGTAGTAACACGTGATCCTGATAGACGGAAAAGAAGTCCTAGTACCTTAACCCAGCAGGAAAGATAGGATGACTCAGATTAGAAGGCCATGTGGTATAAGGATTAAAAAGAGCCTTATGTTCCTTCCCACAATCAATTCCCTTACATAACTAAAGAATTTCTAGACTCAACATTCGACCAGTTTGACTTGGTAATCCTACAGGCAGTCAGGCTCTGATACCAAAGCTATCAGGACCCCGATTCTATGCCACACCGATCTAGCATGTAACACCTCATATCACGTTGCGGCCTTACGCACGGTATTCCCACGGGTGTCGCCGTACCATGCCCGGGACCGTTTGCGGCTTTTGGCGCATGTATATGATAGTGTCGCTAGCATCCATATGACAAGAACCCGGGCTGACATGGCTAGTCGTGAACCCGAAGTGGCCTTAACTTACAGGGACATGCATACATGACCAAGCATCGAACGTGTCGGTCATCAGTGAGTGAATCCGGGCTATAGCAACTGGCTAGCAGGACTCCGGAGAATCCGGGCTGTAGCAGGCTAACAAGACTCCTGTAGACGCCGCATGACATTTCCCCAAAGGGACAGACACAAGAACAAAGAGGGACACATGCCGGCCAGCGTAAGTGTTCCGGAGTAGTAGCAAGCTACCAGGGCTCAGTGGAAGCTCTAGGAGACATTTCCCGGTAAGAGAGGCTACTAAGGAAAAACAACTAGATAGTCAGATCCCTCACATAGCAATACACATTACACGTACGCATAATATGCAAGTATGTGTTGTACAACATGGCATCACAGCATAACTTAACAACTCATATAGATAAGGCTCAAAGAGCCATCATAGCATTTATTACAAACATGAGTCACATGACCCGTCATACAGAGCGTACAAGCAACAAGCGGAAGCATTACATGTCTGAGTACAGACATCTACAAATGAAAAAGGCTGAAGAGCCTTACTATCTACAATGTCCGATCAAGATCGTAGCTGAGGTACAAACTACTTGTCAAAGCCCACGAGAACACTAGTAAGACCGAAGTCTCCGCTACAAAAAACATGAATAAAGCAACATGAGTACAAAGGTACTCAGCAAGACTTACAACAGATCCTATCATACATGCATTTGTATCAAGAGGGTAATGTGGGGTTTAGTTGCAGCAAGCTAGCTTTGACTCCGTGGATATCCTGTTCTATGACTACGAGAAACTTCTTTGAGGTGAGATGGCGCACACGAGTTCACTAATCACCACACAATACACTACTATGGATTCATCCCCGTCTCCCTACGAGAAGGCCATCCATAGCACTCACACTTGACTTGAGCATTTTAGAGTATCCACTTCAAGTTGTCTATGTACCATGTAAGCATCCAAGAAGTCCATAACCGCGGACCCGGCTATGCGAATAGATCATGTTAACCCTGCAGGGGTGTACTACTTCACACACGCTCTCGCCAGTTACCACCATGTACACGTCATTTATCTCGTCAACCTTCAAGCGGAAGCCTGGCGAGGGTGTCTGCAACGACCTGACTAACCACACAAGACTCTAATCCAGGTTTATCGCCTACTGGTTCCATCCACAAGGAGATCCGGCCGGGGTGTCGCTCACAGCCCCAAACGATGTGAGCAGGGTTCCCAAGCGCACCATCCGGGTGCCACTTGGTACACCGTGCCACCTGTGCCTAGTCTGTCCCAAGCCCAACCTGCCGGGTGCCACTCGGTAGAAAAATAGCACTACCTACAAACAACAAAAACTAGTTGCGACTCCTGGACAGAGATCATGTTGGTTAATAAGTCGAGAGGGTTTGGTGCGCCCAAAGCCCAATGTGTGGTAGTAGCTAGTCATTGGACGACATACATAGAACTCAGTGCTTAAGGATGGTTCCAGTGAGACAACCCACCATGTACTCCTACATGGCCTCACACTGCTACCTCTCACCGCTTATGAACATGGCATGTATATGTGATGTTGTTTGATCTAATGCAACTAGCTTTTATTTGGGTGAAGTGCATTTATGTGTTTATAAATGCCATGATTCACTTATACAGTAGGTATAAGTTGGTTTGTCATGCATGAAACTAGTACAGATGGATAGATTGGATTTTTCTGATAATTTTTCATATATAAATTATTTCAATCTGAGCTACAGTTGAGTTTCTATGATTTTTTGAAGTTTATATCATTTTCTTGATTTTCCTGATTTATTTTTAAACCAGAAAATGATTAATTGCGTCAGCACTACATCATGCTTGCATCAGCAAGTCTACAGCGCTGAATGGGGTCAAACCTGACGTGTGGGGGCCACACGTCAGTGACACAGGGCTGGTTAGTGTCATTGACAGGTGGGGCCGGTCAACGCCCACGTCAGCAAAGTCAATGCTGATGGTTGGTCCTGCTGGGTTATAAACTAATCTAAGCGGGAAAATAAAGCCAGGGTTAATAAAGAGTGGGGTCCATCCGTCAGTGAGCTAGGGGGTTAGTTAGTTGCGTCATTAGCCACTAATGACGGTTCCACGTCGGCACGGTTGGAGTTAAGCCGCCGGCGACGTCTAGAGATAGCAGCGATGCTCTGGTTTTGCTTTCTGGCGACCATATTGACGGCGAAGTGAGTCCACGCGACGAGGAGGCTCGTCCGCGTCGGGTGGTGCACACAGTAGCAGCTCCAGTGGCCTAATTCGACGGCGGCAGTAACTTGCGCGGCGGTCGGAGTTCGGTGAAGATGGACAGAGCGCTACGGTGCACAGGAGGAAGAGTTGGTAGGTGCTCTGTTGGGGAACGTTGCAGAAAATTAAAAATTTTCCTATGGTTTCACCAAGATCCATCTATGAGTTCATCTAAGCAACGAGTAAAGGGAGTGAGTTTGCATCTACATACCACTTGTAGATTGCGTGCGGAAGCGTTCAAGGGAAGGGTGATGATGGAGTCGTACTCGCCGTGATTCAGATCACCGATGACCAAGTGCTGAACAGACAGCACCTCCGCGTTCAACACATGTACAGAACGGACGACGTCTCCTCCGTCTTGATCCAGCAAGGAGGAAGGAGAGGTTTAGGAAGATTGCTCCAACGGCAGCACGACGGCGTGGTGGTGTTGGGGCAGCAGTACTCCGAAAGGGCTTCGCCAAGCACGTAACGGAGGAGGAGAGGTGTTGGGGAGGGGAGGGGCTGCGCCTTGGGATGTGTGTACAGCAGCCCTCCCCTCACCCCTCTATTTATAGGGGAAGGGGCAAGGGGGGCCAACCCCTCTAGATGGGATCTAGAGGAGGGGGGCGGCGGCCAGGGAGGGGGGACTTGCCCCCCAAGCAAGGGGGGCGCCCCCCTTAGGGTTTCCCCCCAACCCTAGGCGCATGGGCCCAAGGTGGGGGCGCACCCAGCCCTCCAGGGGCTGGCTCCCTACCCCTTGCGGCTCATGTGGCCCTCCGGGAGGGGTGGCCCCTCCCGGTGGACCCCCGGAACCTCTCCGGTGGCCCCGGCACAATACCGATACGCCCCGAAACTTTCCGGTGTCCGCATGACAACTTCCCATATATAAAACTTCACCTCCGGACCATTCCGGAACCCCTCGTGACGTCCGAGATCTCATCCGGGACTCCGAACAACATTCGGTAATCACATACAAGTCTTCCTAATAACCCTAGCATCACCGAACCTTACGTGTGTAGACCCTACGGGTTCGGGAGACATGCAGACATGACCGAGATGACTCTCTGGTCAATAATCAACAGCGGGATCTGGATACCCATGTTGGCTCCCACATGTTCCACGATGATTTCATCGGTTGAACCACAATGTCGAGGATTCGATCAAACCACGTATACAATTCCCTTTGTCAATCGGTACGTTACTTGCCCGAGACTCGATCGTCGGTATCCAATACCTTTTTCAGTCTCGTTACCGGCAAGTCACTTTACTCGTACCGTAATGCATGATCCCGTGACCAACCACTTTGTCACTTTGAGCTCATTATGATGATGCATTACCGAGTGGGCCCAGAGATACCTCTCTGTCATATGGAGTGACAAATCCCAGTCTCGATCCGTGTCAACCCAACAAACACTTTCGAAGATACCTGTAGTGCACCTTTATAGTCACCCAGTTATGTTGTGACGTTTGATACACCCAAAGCACTCCTGCGGTATCCGGGAGTTACACGATCTCATGGTCTAAGGAAGAGATACTTGACATTGGAAAAGCTCTAGCAAACGAACTACACGATCTTGTGCTATGCTTAGGACTGGGTCTTGTCCATCACATCATTCTCCTAATGATGAGATCCCGTTATCAACGACATCCAATGTCCATAGCCAGGAACCCATGACTATCTGTTGATCAACGAGCTAGTCAACTAGAGGCTCACTAGGGACATATTGTGGTCTATGTATTCACACGTGTATTACGATTTCCGGATAATACAATTATAGCATGAATAAAAGACAATTATAATGAACAATGAAATATAATAATACTTTTATTATTGCCTCTAGGGCATATTTCCAACAGTCTCCCACTTGCACTAGAGTCAATAATCTAGTTACATTGTGATGAATCGAACACCCATAGAGTTCTGGTGTTGATCATGTTTGCTCGCGAGAGAGGTTTAGTCAACGGATCTGCGACATTCAGATCCGTATGTACTTTGCAAATATCTATGTCTCCATCTTGAACATTTTCACGGATGGAGTTGAAACGACGCTTGATGTGCCTAGTCTTCTTGTGAAACCAGGCTCCTTGGCAATTGCAATAGCTCCGGTGTTGTCACAGAAGAGTTTGATCGGCCCGACGCATTGGGTATGACTCCTAGGTCGGTGATGAACTCCTTCACCCAAATTGCTTCATGCGCTGCCTCCGAGGCTGCCATGTATTCCGCTTCACATGTAGATCCCGCCACGACGCCTATTTGCATTTGCACTCACTAATCGCTAAACCATTCAACATATACACGTATCCGGTTTGTGACTTAGAGTCATCCGGATCGTGTCAAAGCTAGCGTCGGCGTAACCCTTTACGACGAGCTCTTCGTCACCTCCATAAGCGAGAAACATGTCCTTTGTCCTTTTCGGTACTTCAGATATTCTTGACCGCTGTCCGGTGTTCCTTGCGGGATTACTTTGGTACCTTGCTACCAAACCGACGGCAAGGTTTACATCAGTCAGTACACAGCATGGCATACATAATAGATCCTATGGCTGAAGCATAGGGATGACACTCATCTCTTCTTTATCTTTTGTCGTGGTCGGGACCGAGCCGAGCTCAATCTCACACCTTGCAACATAGGCAAGAACCCTTCTTGGACTGATCCGCTTTTGAACTTCTTCAAAATCTTATCAAGGTATGTGCTTTGTGAAAGACCTATGAGGCGTCTAGATCTATCTCTATAGATCTTGATGCCTAATATATAAGCAGCTTCTCCAAGGTCCTTCATTGAAAAACACTTATTCAAGTAGGCCTTAAAGCTGTCGAAGTTCTATATCATTTCCCATCAAGAGTATGTCATCTACATATAATATGAGAAATGCTCTGAGCTCCCACTCACTTTCTTGTAAACGCAGGCTTCTCCATAAGTCTGCATAAACTCAAACGCTTTGATCATCTCATCAAAGCGAATGTTCCAACTCTGAGATGCTTGCACCAGCCCATAAATGGATCGCTGGAGCTTGCATACTTTGTTAGCGTTCTTAGGATCGACAAAACCTTCCGGCTGCATCATATACAACTCTTCTTTAAGATGTCCGTTAAGAATGCCGTTTTGACGTCCATCTGCCATATCTCATAATCATAGTATGCGGCAATTGCTAACATGATTCGGACGGACTTCAGCTTCGCTACGTGAGAGAATGTCTCGTCGTAGTCAATTCCTTGAACTTGTCGATAACCCTTAGCGACAAGTCGAGCTTTATAGATGGTAACATTACCATCCGCGTCCGTCTTCTTCTTAAAAATCCATTTGTTTTCTATCACTCTCCGATCATCGGGAAAGTCTGTCAAAGTCCATACTTTGTTTTCATACATCCATTCTATCTTGGATTTCATGGCTTCAAGCCATTTGTTGGAATCTGGGCCCGCCATCGCTTCTTCATAGTTCGAAGGTTCACCGTTGTTTAACAACATGATTTCCAGGACAGGGTTGCCGTACTACTCTGGTGCGGAACGTGTCCTTGTGGACCTATGAAGTTCAGTAGCAACTTGATCCGAAGTACCTTGATCATCATCATTATTTTCCTCTTCAGTTGGTGTAGGCATCACAGGAACATTTTCCTGCGCTGCACCACTTTCCCGTTCGAGAGGTAGTACTTCATCGAGTTCTACTTTCCTCCCACTTACTTCTTTCGAGAGAAACTCCTTTTCCAAAAAGCATCCATTCTTGGCAACAAAGATCTTGCCCTCGGATCTTAAGTAGAAGGTATACCCAACGGTTTTCTTAGGGTATCCTATGAAGACGCATTTTTCCGACTTGGGTTCGAGCTTTTCAGGTTGAAGTTTCTTGACATAAGCATCGCATCCCCAAACTTTTAGAAACGATAGCTTAGGTTTCTTCCCAAACCATAATTCATACGGTGTCGTCTCAACGGATTTAGACGGTGCCCTATTTAAAGTGAATGTAGCTGTCTCTAGAGCGTATCCCCAAAATGATAGCGGTAAATCGGTAAGAGACATCATAGACCACACCATATCCAATAGGGTGCGATTACGACGTTCGGACACACCGTTACGCTGAGGTGTTCTAGGCGGCGTGAGTTGTGAAATGATTCCACATTTCCTTAAGTGTGTACCAAATTCGTGACTTAAATATTCTCCTCCACGATCTGATCGTAGGAACTTTATCTTTCGGTCACGTTGATTCTCTACCTCATTCTGAAATTCCTTGGACTTTTCAAAGGTCTCAGACTTGTGTTTCATTAAGTAGACATACCCATATCTACTCAAGTCATCAGTGAGAGTGAGAACATAACGATATCCTCCGCGAGCCTCAACGCTCATTGGACCGCACGCATCGGTATGTATGATTTCCAACAAGTTGGTTGCTCGCTCCATTGTTCCGGAGAACGGAGTCTTGGTCATTTTGCCCATGCGGCATGGTTCGCATGTGTCAAATGATTCATAATCGAGAGACTCTAAAAGTCCATCAACATGGAGCTTCTTCATGCGCTTGACACCAATGTGACCAAGGCGGCAGTGCCACAAGTATGTGGGACTATCGTTATCAACTTTACATCTTTTGGCATTCACACTATGAATATGTGTAATATTACGCTCGAGATTCATTAAGAATAAACCATTGACCATAGGGGCATGACCATAAAACATATCTCTCATATAAATAGAACAACCATTATTCTCGGATTTAAATGAGTAGCCATCTCAGATCAAACGAGATCCAGATACAATGTTCATGCTCAAACTTGGAACCAAATAACAATTATTAAGGTTTGAAACTAATCCCGTAGGTAAATGTAGAGGCAGCGTGCCGACGACGATCACATCGACTCTGGAACCATTCCCGCAGCGCGCCGTCACCTCGTCGCCCTTCTCCGTTTATTCCACAGCTCCTGCTGTGAGTTACAAATATGAGCAACGGCACGGTATCAAATACCGGGAGTTACTACAGTCTTGGTAAGGTACACATCAATTACGTGTATATCAAATATACCTTTGGTGTTGCCGGCCTTCTAATCCGCTAAGTATTTGGGGCAGTTCCGCTTCAAGTGACCCTTCCCCATGCAATAAAAGCACTCAGTCTCAGGCTTGTGTCCATTCTTTGACTTCTTCCGATGGCGGCTTCGGCGGCGCGCGCAACATCCTTGCCGTCCTTCTTGAAGTTCTTCTTGCCCTTGCCCTTCTTGAACTTAGTGGTCTTATTGACCATCAACAGTTGATGTTCTTTCTTGACCTCAACCTCTGCTGTCTTCATCATTGAAAATACTTCAGGAATGGTCTTCACCATCCCCTGCATATTGTAGTTCATCACAAAGCCCTTGTATCTTGGTGGGGCGATGAAGGATTCTGTCAATGACCGCCTCATCGAGGAGGTTAATGTTCATTTGAGTCGGCGGTTGTGCAACCAGACATTTTGAGTATGTGCTCACCGATGTAATTGTTTTCCTCCATCTTACAACTATAGAACTTGTCAGAGACATCATATCTCTCGACCCGGGCATGAGCTTGGAAAACTAGTTTCAGCTCTTCGAACATCTCATATGCTCCGTGATGCTCAAAATGCTTTTGGAGCCCCGGTTCTAAGCTGTAAAGCATGCCGCACTGAACGAGGGAGTAATCATCAGCACGAAACTGCCAAGCGTTCATAATGTCTTGGTTCTCTAGGACGGGAGCGTCACCTAGCCGTCCTTCTAGGACATATTGTTTCCTGGCAGCTATGAGGATGATCCTCAGGTTCCGGACCCAGTCCGTATAGTTACTGCCATCATCTTTCAGCTTGTTTTCTCTAGGAACGCGTTGAAGTTCATGTTGACATGAGCGTTGGCCATTTGATCTACAAGACATATTTGCAAAGGTTTTAGACTAAGTTCATGATAATTAAGTTCATCTAATCAAATTATTACAATGAACTCCCACTCAGATTAGACATCCCTCTAGTCATCTAAGTGTTACACAATCCGAGTCGACTAGGCCGTGTCCGATCATCACGTGAGACGGACTAGTCATCGTCGGTGAACATCTTCATGTTGATCGTATCTTCCATACGACTCGTGTTCGACCTTTCGGTCTCTGTGTTCCGAGGCCATGTCTGTACATGCTAGGCTCGTCAAGTTAACCCTAAGTGTTTTGCTTGTGTAAAACCGTCTTACACCCGTTGTATGTGAACGTAAGGATCTATCACACCGATCATCACGTGGTGCTTGAAGCGACGAACTTTAGCAACGGTGCACGCTTAGGGGAGAACACTTCTTGAAATTGTTGTAAAGGATCATCTTATTTACTACCGTCGTTCTAAGTAAACAAGATGCATAAACATAATAAACATCACATGCAATTATATAGTAGTGACATGATATGGCCAATATCATCTAGCTCCATTGATCTCCATCTTCGGGGCTCCATGATCATCTTGTCACCGGCATGACACCATGATCTCCATCATCATGATCTCCATCATCGTGTCTTCATGAAGTTGTCATGCCAACGACTACTTCTACTTCTATGGCTAACACGTTTAGCAATAAAGTAAAGTAATGTACATGGCGTTCCTCAATGACACGCAGGTCATACAAAAAATAAAGACAACTCCTATGGCTCTTGCCGGTTGTCATACTCATCGACATGCAAGTCGTGATTCCTATTACAAGAACATGATCTCATACATCACAATATATCATTCATCATTCATCACAACTTCTGGCCATATCACATCACATGACAATCGCTGCAAAAACAAGTTAGGCGTCCTCTAATTGTTGTTGCATCTTTACGATGGCTGCAATTGGGTTCTAGCAAGAACGTTTTCTTACCTACGAATAACCTGGCGTGATTTTGTCAACTTCTATTTACCCTTCATAAGGACCCTTTCATCGAATCCGCTCCAACTAAAGTGGGAGAGACAGACACCCGCCAGCCACCTTATGCAACTAGTGCATGTGCATCGATGGAACCTGTCTCACGTAAGCGCACGTACGGTTGGTCGGGCGCTTCATCCCACAATACCGCTGAACCAAGAAAAGACTAGTAGTGGCAAGCAAGTTGACAAGATCCACGCCCACAACAAAATTGTGTTCTACTCGTGCATTAGAGAACTACGCATAGACCTAGCTCATGATGCCACTGTTGGGGAACGTTGCAGAAAATTAAAATTTTTCCTACGGTTTCACCAAGATCTATCTATGAGTTCATCTAAGCAACGAGTCAAGGGAGTGAGTTGTCATCTACATACCACTTGTAGATTGCGTGCGGAAGTGTTCAAGGGAAGGGTGATGATGGAGTCGTACTCGCCGTGATTCAGATCACCGATGACCAAGTGCTGAACGGACAGCACCTCCGCGTTCAACACACATACGGAACGGACGACGTCTCCTCTGTCTTGATCCAGCAAAGAGGAAGGAGAGGTTCCTCCCTTGAATAATCCAGAGAAGATCATGAACACCAGGATAGTGTCCAGCTCTGCAAAATAAATTCCACATTCCACCGTAGAGAGAATAAAATGTACACCAGTCCAATCTCCTGACGTATTATGCGGCGTGACATCACACCGCTACCAAGCCTTTGTTTGAATCGTTTTTACTATACCACCTCAGCACGTTTATTGAAGCGGTTTCCTTGGCACGTCTTGTCGAGCGAGATCGTGTTCCCCTTATTCCGGATTCTCATCAATACGGACGTGGGTAACCCAACGCGCCATTGATGGTGGCGCTTGGGAGATAAGCGAGTTTTATCGGGCGGTGGGGACGCATAGTTTTCGATCGCCTATATATAAGGGATAAGGATTTACCTTCTCACCTACGCCTTCTTCCTCCTTTGCTTATCCATCTCCGCGTACTCAAGCTCCAACGCCCAAGCTCGCGCATCTCGCCCCGTCCTTCTCCAAATATGTCCGGAGCGGGAGGCAAGTGGTTGGCCTCCACCGTTAAGGAGGAGCACATCACTAAACTGTGCAGCGCCGGATACCTTTCCGGCGATATCGCGCATCGGCTGCCTGACGAGGGGTAGCTCATCCCTACCCCTGGGCCCCATGAGAGGGTCCTCTTCCTTCCCCACTTCCTTCGCGGACTGGGCTTTCCACTGCACCCATTCGTCCGGGGGATCATGTTTTACTACGGCCTGGATTTCCACGATCTGGCGCCGAACTTCATCCTCAACATCTCGGCGTTTATCATCGTGTGCGAGGCCTTCCTCTCGCATCCGCTCCACTTCGACACGTGGCTCAAGACCTTCAATGTCAAGCGAAGGTTGTGAAGGGCACATAAGCGGAATGCGGAGGCGCCATGTTGGGCAAGTTGCCCAACGTCCTTTGGCTCGAAGGGGCCTTCGTGGACTCCGTCAAAGGGTGGCAATCGGGGTGGTTCTACATCACCGAGCCGCGCAAGCCCACATGGGCAGCGGCCCCCGAATTTAGATCTGGCGTCCCCATGCAGCTCACCTCCTGGAAAGAGAAGGGCTTGCAGTGGGGCAATCCGAAGGAGGTGACGGGACTCCGAGCCTGTATCCAGAAGCTGGTGAGCAATAAGCTCAGGCTCGTCGACGTGGTCCAAGTCATGCTCATCCGCTGGATTCTCCCATGCCAAGAACGGGCATTCAATCTGTGGGAGTTTAATCCGGAACAGCACCAGGCGCTGAGCGTGCTCTTCAATACGACATACGAAGGCGCATGGAGGGTGCTGTTTAAGGGCGCCGAAGCCCCCGTATCCGCGACGGAAGATCGCGGATTCCGCTCGCCGACATCCGGTGACGAGGTAAGTGATTCAACCCGTTCACGGGACACTTGTGGTAATTAAACCAATTCTAAGAGGGTTTCAATCTCTCTTTTCCTTTGACAGGAATGGATGGAGAAGGCCAAGCAGCTCATCAGCCCGGCTCCCATGCGGAAGACCCAGAGAACGCCCGCTTAGCGGGGCTCTTTGGTTCCGGCACCGCACGTGGTCTTGGGAGAAGAAGGCCAGAAGGTGGCGCGGGGACTCAAAGAGTTCCCGCAATCAACGTCCGACGACGAGGCGAGACTCCTCCCAAGACAAGGAGGAGGAGGAGGACTCCTCCCGGAGGAGGAGAGAAGAAGAGGAAGGCTTCCCCAATAGGGGAGGCCGAAGGAGTCAAGAGGGGAGGACTATCCCCGACGGTTCGCCAACACCACCGTTGGCGAGGATGAGTGGCCTCCAAGGGCGAGCGTCCGCAAGATCGTAAGTATCCGGATCCTTGATGTGCAATTTCTTTTGTGTCGCGTAGTGTCCTTCTAATGCGCATTCTGTCCGTAGCCCGCCGATGATGATCTCCCGCTTCATCGAAGCGGGTCGCCGCCCCGTCGGATGTGGGTTCACTTCCGACCGCCTCTACCCAGCGCCAACGAGGACGCCTAGGTGGGATCCGAGAAGGACCCATCGGGAGGAGGCCGAGGCGCCCGTCCAGCTGCCTCTCGGACTTTGTGCCGGACTCTACGCCGGAACCCGCAGATGGTTCGAGTCCGGCGGGCGCCCCTTGAAAGAAGGGCAAGGCTATGACACGGCGACCTTCCGCCCAACCGGCGCCGGATAACTTGTTGGAGGCGCTTAAAGGCGCTTCCATCGAGGAAGAACACCGCACTATCATGAGTGCGGTGATTCAAAAGGTTCGACTTGCCAAAAGCGGGCTGACCGAAACTGCAGCGACCTTCTAATAGGCTTTGAGGTAAGAAGTTAAAATTATGTAATGTAATACCGCATAGAGCAAGTAGCCCGATGCTCGGTTGGGTGTTCGGAAAGAAAAGCGGATGAGGATCTAACAAGATATCTGTGCAGGTTGCTTAAAATATGTCAATATGGGTTTGCAGGCTACTCTGCTGACCTCTGCCGCACTATCGGCGGAAGTCGATGTGTTGAAGAAGGATCTCGGCGGTCCGAGCAAGAGCTCGGCCATGCCAAGAAGCAGCTCGAGGACAAAGAAGGTGAGTCACACCACTTTGAATAGTTACCTTCTGAGAAAAGGATTTTGGTTGCATTAAAATTAACAAGGATAATATGGGTATTGCAGGGCCACGAGCAGGTGGCAGCCCGAAGGAGGCTGTGTCTGCGGCTGAGCAGCAGATCTTGGTCATGAGCGGGAAGAGCGAGAGAAGCAAGAGGCGCGGGTGGCAGAAGTGCGGCAAGAGCTCCAGGCTCTCTTGGAGAAGCATGAGAGTTTGGAGCATGACTCCAAGACTCGAGAGTCCGAGCTTGCCTCGGCTCTCAAAAGTGCCAAGTCTGCCAAGGCCGAGGCCTGTAAGGCCCTTCAGGTGGTGGAAGATGTGAAGAAGATAGCGGCGGGTAAGGCATTTTACATGCAAAGCAAGCATGTTAATGTAAAATACCTGACACTTACCCGCATTCGGAGCTCTCCAGGGGGGTTTGCAGATCTGCCGCGTAGTGCGTCCGATGCCACCGCATTCTATCGTGGCGAGGAAGGGAGCTCGACGGAGAAAGTCTTCGGTCTCGATGCTGGCGAGGCGGACACCAGTGCCCCAAGCGACCGGTGAAGCGGTGGTCGAACTCCCTAAGGTAGTGAGGAGGCCATGAAGGGCCTTATAGTCGGTGTGGCTGGACAGGCCATGCACAGGAGCTACTTTGGCCTCGTCGGCGCGGTGGTGGATGCATGCCCCAGGTGGAGGTCGTCAGCGCCACTTTGTAATGAAGGTGCTCGTCGGGCCCTTGCCCGCACAAAGGTGCATTAGGGCAAGTTGGATGCGGAGAAGCTTCACGGACCCACCGCCACGGGCAAGGAGTATCGCACACCGAAATGTATTATAAAACTGTCTCAAGGGAGCCCGCGATATGCGGATGAGTGCCCCGTAAATGTAATCTTTGAGTAAACTTGCATGTATTATCTGTGCGCTGAAAACTGCGTTCATATGCGCCTTTGAGCAACGCTTGTTTTAATTTAAAATATTACCTTCATTCGCCATTTATAAAATCGAGAGATGGCAAGTCGTTGGCTTGACCCCGAGCCACAGTCTTTGGGGTGTTAGGGATAACCTTGAGCACTCTTTTTCCCATTTTTGGGTCCATCTAGGGAGGCGCTCAACACAACGAACAAGGCGACCGGACTTATAATGCTTGAACACTCTCACTTAGCCATAGAATTCTATAATTTTAAATTTAGTGAAGCCCTGGTATCGGAAGGCGAATCGGGCGCTATCCACGCTTCGTCGGACATGGTCGGAACTTCGCTCAAGCCGCGTGAGTCTTTAAGGACCGAAGAAACCTCTCGAACAGCGACCCGTCTCTCGCCTTATCATGCTGGTGGGTTTAGCTTTCTCCTTCGAGGCGCCGCCCGACTCAACCGGGCGCAATCGCAGTGGTTCTCCCAGTGCCACCTTAGCCGACAGAATGGAACATAAGGCACCAAAACGTGGGAGCCGGGCAAACCCAACTATTGACTCAAGATATGATTCGGAGCTGATTCATATAATGCTATAAGTTCGGGGTGCCGCACTTATGAAAGTGTTCAGACTTATCACACCACATTGTGGGGAACATATGCCCCTGGTGTATTAGGCCGTACCAAAATATACGGGTGCAAGATGTCATGTAATGAACATATATATATATAAAAGGTAATGTAATTGCAGTTGAAAAGTGCTGCATTATTTATGAAAGGAAGTCTGCTATGAGTGCGGATTGATACAAATAGTGCGGTAAGCAAGGGATTTGTACTAAGTAAACATGTCCCCCTCGAGGGTGAGCTCATGACTTGGTGTATATAATCGAATTTAATGCTCGTAATTGAGACCACACGAGTGTTAAATGCAGCCTTCTTTCGTCACATTGTTGAATCACGAGTTCGGCAGGTTCGCCGACGGACAGGGCCTCTGGTTACCGGAGTCCTGTGTAAAGAAGGAAAATACGAAAAAAAAGGGGGGGCACACTTGCGAGCCCCTGGTGTGGTCGAACCGCACTTTGGGTCCATTGCGATCGTGCCCCTTCCCCTGCGCCCATGGTATCTCCAAAGCGTAATGATGTACGCGGAGTGTTATTCTTGCGATCATGCGTGGCGGGGGTTGGGGCCGCATTGCTACGCGTGCTCTGACCGCGCCAGGTGGTCTTGGTTGGTATTGCTTCGGGCGTGTTTTGCTGTATCCGGCCGTTTAACGGCCGGACTCGAGAATTGCCTTAAGAGGCTTCTCTGTACTTCTGCCACGAGAGCCGCTGTATGTTCCTCCGTTCGGAGGGAGCGTTCTGTATTCCTGTTGACCGTGATGACTCCACGAGGGCCTGGCATCTTGAGCTTAAGGTATACATAATGCGGCACCACGTTGAATTTTGCGAACGCGGTTAAATCGAAAGCGAGCGTGATAGCCGCTGTAAGCGGGACTATGTCGAAGATTAACTCCTCGCTCGGAAATTGTCAGGGATCCAAGACCACTTCGGTGTTATGAGCCTGTCGGTTGGCTTCCACACTGGTATGACACCTTTAAAGGTTGTCTTTGTAGGTTTAATCCTTGAGGGTCTATGCCCATTTTGCGACTTGTATCCACGATAAAGCAGGTTCAGGCTACTACCGCCGTCCATTAGGACTCTCGTCAGGTGAAATCCATCGACGATTGGGTCTAAAACCAATGCGGCGAATCCGCCATGGCGTATGCTGGTCGGATGGTCTCTTCGATCAAAAGTGATCAGACAAGAAGACCATGGATTGAACTTCGGGGCGACTGGCTCCATCGCGTAGACGTCCCTTAGTGCGCGCTTCCTCTCCCTCTTGGGTATATGGGTCGCGTAAATCATGTTCACCGTCCGCACTTGTGGGGGAAAACCCTTCTGTCCTCTATTGTTTGGCGGTCGGGTCTCCTCCTCATCGTTGCTATTTAGCCCCTTGTCGTTGTTTTCGGCAATTAACTTGCTTGCTTGCTTGAACACCCAGCAATCTCTATTAGTGTGATTGGCTGGTTTTTCAGGGGTGCCATGTATCTGGCATAAGCGGTCAAGTATTCGGTCCAAATTGGACGGACCCGGAGTGGTTCTTTTGAATGACTTCTTCCGTTGACCGGGTTTAGAGCCTCGGAATCCGGCGTTGACTGTCGTATCCTCCTTGTCGTCGCCGTTAATGCGGCGTTTGTTTTTGTTTCGACGTGACCTGCCGTTGTTGTCCTTATTATCCGGACTGCTAGAATTTTTGCGGAGATTGTTACTGCGAGCTAGCCAGCTATCCTCTCCCGCGCAGAAGCGGGTCATTAATGATGTGAGGGCTGCCATAGATATCGGCTTTTCCTGTCCCAGGTGCCGGGCTAGCCATTCATCGCGGATGTTATGCTTGAAGGCTGCAAGGGCCTCTGCATCCGGACAGTCGACGATTTGATTTTTCTTCGTCAAGAACCGTGTCGTAATTATCCGCCGATTCGTCTGCTGCTAAATGATGTGGCTTAGGTCATCGGCGTCGGTGGTCGCTTTATACGCGCCTCGGAAGTTATCAAGGAATGCGGCTTCGTGTCTTCCCAACACCCAATTGACTCTGCGGGCAAGCTGTTAAGCCAATGCCGAGCTGGTCCTTTAAGCTTGAGTGGGAGATACTTGATGGCGTGGAGATCGTTGCTGCGGGCCATATGGATGTGTAGAAGATAATCTTCGATCCAAACCGCGGGGTCTGTTGTGCCATCGTAGGATTCAATGTTTACGGGTTTAAACCTTGAGGATTTGATGATCCATTACTTCGTCGATGAAGCATAGCGGGTGTGCGGCGCCTCTGTATTGAGCAATATCACGACGCAGCTCGAGAGAGCGCTGTCTGCCGTGTTCGGCCCGGCCGGGGTTATTATATCTGGTGCGACGGTATTCATCATGGGTCGTGGGGCACCCACGTGATCCGTAGATGGATCTGGATTGCCTTACTTTGTCCTCCAATATATCTCGCAAATCCGGCGCGTTCCCTCTTGGCTTCGTACTTTTGGAGCGATGCCGGGGTACGGTCTTGGTTGGGGGCCTGGATGCCTCTCTGTCACGACCGCGGGGTGGTCGGTCAGCCATATCGTGCGCTGGTGATGGAGGTATGTATGCTTCCTCCTCTAATCGGGGAAGCAGCTTGCGTCTTGGATAGCTTTTGGAGGGGCGTTCGAGTTTATACTCTTCGGCCGCGAGGACCTCGGTCCATCGATCAGCCAGCAGGTCCTGATCAGCTTGAAGCTGCTGCTGCTTTTTCTTTAGGCTGTTTGCCGTGGCGATAAGCCTGCGTTTAAAACGCTCTTGTTCGACGGGATCCTCGGGCACAACGAATTCGTCATCGTTGAGGCTTGCCTGCGTCTTGAGGGAGGCATATAGTTGTAATCCTCAACCTCTTCTGCCGCCCTCTCGTGAGGGCTTGCTCTGCGCCCTCCGCGCCGAGTCTTCTTTGGAGGGGGTTGTCTTCGGCACTTTCGGGGTATTATTATCTCTGTGCGGAATCTCCATTCTTGCTGTGGCGGGATTTAGAGCGGCGCCACGACGCCGGGCGCTTGGGCTGTTTCTTTAAAGAATCTGCCTCCGCTGTTTCTTCGCCGTCCCCGTCTTTCGGGGTATCCACCATGTATATGTCATATGACGAGGTGGTCTTCCAGTGCCCTGTAGGCACCTTGTTCGTCTCCGGCATCATCATCCATAGCATCGATGTCTTCGGAGTCGTAGTCTAGCATGTCGGTTAGATCGTCGACAGTGGCTATAAAGTGGGTGGTGGGTGGGCTCTGAATTTCTTCGTCGTCCGTATCCCAACCATCCTGGCCATAGTCCGGCCAGGGCTCTCCTAATAACGAGAGATGCTTTAGTGAATTCAGGATGTCGCCAAAAGGCGAGCATTGGAAGATGTCCACGGCGGTGAATTCCATAACCGGCGCCCAATCCAATTTGGTTGGTAGGGGCGTGGGAGGTTCGGAGTCCGGCAAGGAGTCCGGCACCTCGGATTCACGAGTTTTGTGAGGGACAAGATCAGTGTTCGGCTCCATCGCCGTGGAAGTTGAAGCCCCCGAGGCGGTGTCCATCCACCGATCCTCTATCTGGGCAATCGGCTCCGGACTAATGGCCGGAGCGGACTCGTGTGCGGCCACCAAGGCACTGTTCGGCGGCAGAGCTAGATCATGCCCATCGCAACAGTGCGGCGTGCTTGGCTGTGGCTCGGGTCCATCGAAGATCAAGTCTCCGCGGACATCGGCCGTGAAGTTTAAACTTCGAATCGACCGACGCCGGGCGTAGCTTCGATCTGCTCCGGATGGCTGTTAATTAGCCATGATGCAAAGCCTCCGAATCGAAGATCTGTCCGGGAGAAAAGTCTCACCACCGACAGCGCCGTTGGTTGCAGACGCCATCAAGCCTATCGGTAACGATACGAGGAACCTCAATGAAAGCACCAATGTCGGTGTCAAACCGCGGATCTCGGTAGGGGGTCCCTAATCAGCGTCTAGGGCGGATGGTAACAGGAGACGAGGGACACGATGTTTTCCCTGTGTTCGGCCCTCTCGAGGAGGTAAAACCCACGCCCCGCTTGATTAATATTGATGATATGGGTAGTACAAGAGTGGATCTCGCCACGAGATCAAGGAGGCTAAACCCTAAAGCTAGCCTATGGTATGATTGTTGTAATGTATGTTGTCCCACAGACTAAAGCCCTCGGTTTATATAGACACCGGAGGAGGCTAGGGTTACACAGTAGTCGGTTACAATGGTAGGAGATCTACATATCCAGATCGCCAAGCTTGCCTTCCACGCCAAGGAAAGTCCCATCCGGACACGGACGGAGTCTTCAATCTTGTATCTTCGTAGTCTTGGAGTCCGTCGACGATGATAGTCCGCTGTCCGGACACCCCTAGTCCAGACTCCTCACCAGATACAATTCCCTTTGTCAATCGGTGCGTTATTTGCCCGAGACTCGATCGTCGGTATCCCAATACCTTGTTCAGTCTCGTTACCGGCAAGTCACTTTACTCGTACCATAATGCATGATCCCGTGACCAACCACTTGGTCACTTTGAGCTCATTATGATGATGCATTACCGAGTGGGCCCAGAGATACCTCTCCGTCATACGGAGTGACAAATCCGATCTCGATCCGTGTCAACCCAATGCAGACACTTTCGGAGATACCTGTAGTGCACCTTTATAGTCACCCAGTTACGTTGTGACGTTTGATACACCCAAAGCACTCCTACGGTATCCGGGAGTTACACGATCTCATGGTCTAAGGAAGAGATACTTGACATTGGAAAAGCTCTAGCAAACGAACTACACGATCTTGTGCTATGCTTAGGATTGGGTCTTGTCCATCACATCATTCTCCTAATGATGTGATCCCGTTATCAACAACATCCAATGTCCATAGCCAGGAAACCATGACTATCTATTGATCAACGAGCTAGTCAACTAGAGGCTCACTAGGGACATATTGTGGTCTATGTATTCACACGTGTATTACGATTTCCGGATAATACAGCTATAACATGAATAAAAGACAATTATCATGAACAAGGAAATATAATAATACTTCTATTATTGCCTCTAGGGCATATTTCCAACATGCTCTGGGTTCCTGGGAATGTGCCGAGGACGACAGCGTGCTCGGACGCGATGTGTGTGGGCTCTAGCCACGACGACCTCGTGGC
This sequence comes from Aegilops speltoides, assembly GCA_021437245.1. Lineage (NCBI taxonomy): Eukaryota > Viridiplantae > Streptophyta > Magnoliopsida > Poales > Poaceae > Aegilops > Aegilops speltoides. The sequence continues at coordinate 163,843,759 of CM038144.1, forward strand.
CAGCGGCGATGAGCTCTCGGGCTCGACGGAGCCCGTGGTTAGAGGAACAAATTGGCATCGGGGAGAGGGAGGTTCGATGCGGAGGCTCACAGCGGAGACGACGGGATGGTCAGCGTGCTCGGGGGAGGCCGGAGCTGAGCGGGGCGGCGAGGCGGATCTCCGGCGTCGGGAGGTTGAAGACGATCTCGGTGAGGTCGTTCAGGGGCTTCCGGTGCTGCGTGGCTCGGCGGAGAGGGCTAGGACGACGTGGCGGAGCTTTTGGACTGCTCGAGGGGACGAGGGAGAGGCGATGGCCGCGGTGGTGCTCGTCAGCGGCGGCGGGCGCGCTCGGTGAGGTGGGGAACGGCGAGTGAGAGGAGGGAGAACAACCAGAGAGAGGGGAGAGCAAGAGGGGGCTCGTGCGTTTCTCCTGGCGTCTCGAGAAGGGTCGGGGAAGAGAGGAAGCAAGGAGGGAGGTGGTTGGCTGCATAGGTTGAAGACGGTGGTGGCTGCGGTGGGCTGGGCCGCACAGCTGGGCCGGTTGGCTGCATAGTGCCAGGACAGCAAGTGTCTAGGTAAGTCCAGGTAACTACTCCTTTTTTACTATTTGTTTTTCTTTTCTATTTTCTGACATTTATTTTTATTTAATAATAATACTAAACCAATTTATTTTCTAATGCCAATTTTTTTTAGGGGCTAGTGGTAATATTCCAGAGCTCCTCAACAAATGGCATAATTTTTGGACATATATTATATATATAACATATATATATCCAATGCAAATAATTATGTATTAATTCCAAATGCCCAAAATAAATACTTATGAGCTCCTAAAAATATTGGTTTGATTTTTATCTCTGTCCAATATTTTCAGAGAGCACACGAACATTTTCTTAGACCCTTTTGGAGCAATTTTTATTTGGGTCATTTTCAGGAATGATTCTGAGGGTTTCTCAAATCCCCATTCCAAATTTAAATGGAATTCAAACATGATGCACACATGACTAGCTAGTCTAGGTCATACCAGAACTAGGGATGTGACAAAATTCCTTAGTGAATAATTCGTAAAAATCGCCTATTCACCCCCCTCTAGTCGACGTAATGCACTTTCACCTTCCCAGCGAGCGCAGCCAGGCCGCCGTGCCCAATGGTGTTTGCGTCGACGCGCCGCGCATAGTGGAAGACGCTTGCTCCGCAAGCTCCCTCGCCGATCTCATCGCTGGGATCCGCCTCTCCGATGAGCCCCCGCCCAACGCGGGATCAGACAGCTCCGAGAGCTGCCTCTTCGACCTACTCGGCAAGCTACACATCGCCAACGAGCCGGCCTCCGACTTGGAGTCTGTCGACACCAGATCGTCCCGTTGAGATGCTCATCGACTCTGACGCGCCGAGCATAGACGTCTTCCCCGACAATGTGGAGATCGTCAACGACCTACTCCCTCACATGGTTAGTAACACCAGCACCAGCACCATCATGGAGGTGTTGGTCATCAGCCACGACGGAGCCTCTGGCGGAGCAGGCCATGACCCGCTGCAGGCGGTAGTGCAGGGTCTGTCCACCCCTCTAGAGGTGGGCACTGATGGCGCGACGCTGGAAACATTCCGCGTCTTGCTCCTCGACAGCGCTAACAAGCTGGCGGCCATGAGGCGCCTCCCTCAAGCCTACCAGTGCGAGATCGACCGCGCTGTGTGCGGCTCGCCGGCAGCCGACAAGCCTAGCCGAGTGGGCGTGGTCAGCCAGCACGGCGCGGCCATCGCCGGCATACTGGGGGCCGAACACCCTGTCTATGCCACCCAGGCAGCGGTAGATGAACTGGACCATCTGGAGGGCAACGAGCATAGCTTCATGACGACACACCTCCACCAGCTCCTTGATGTAGCCGCTGCATAGCAAGAAGCCGACTGCCGAGTGGTGGAACCCGGCATGCAAGCCGAAAATCATCCCCCCCGCCGCGAGCATGGGGTGACCTCCCGGTCCCCAACAGGCGGCACCCTCGGTCGGAGAGACCCAGAGCCAGATGCTAGTCGTAGTCGGTGCACCCACATCATGATCGAGCGCGACCAAGACGGCCACCCTCCAGATGTGGAACGGCGGGACGCCCGTCCACCTCCCCTGCGTAGGGATAGGGGCGCCTCCCCACCGCCTGTTGAGCACCCGACTCTCGGAGGCCAGCTGGACCCCCACGAAGCAGTCGGTGAGAACGACGCCCGACACCGGATCGATAGACTCGCTCGGTCCCTGGCGGTAGAAGAGGAAGACGCAATTGGTCCGCCTTGTTTCGGCCCCCGCATTCACGACGAGCCCTTCCCCAAAGGGTTCTCGCTCCCAAAAGACACTCCCAAGTATAAAGGCTCTGTGAAGCCAGAGGACTGGCTGGTCGACTACTCCACAGCCGTCAACATAGCAAACGGCAACAAGTGTGTTGCTGTGAAATACGTTCCGCTCATGCTCCAGGGCACGTCCCGGACATGGCTGAATAGCCTCAAGCCGTACAACATCAACAACTAGCTGGACTTCACCGAAGTCTTCATCCGCAACTTCACTAGCACCTACAAGCGGCCGCCCAAGCCTCACCAACTCTCCATGTGCGTCCAAGGCCCAATTTTGTCCACCTGCGATTACCTGACACGCTGGGCCGAGCTGCGCAACTCCTGCAAAGGGGTGCACGAGGCGCAGACCATAGAATACTTCACCGCCGGGTGCAGAGAGGGCTCCCTACTCAAGCACAAACTCCTCTGCGACGAGCCGGCTACCCTAGATGATCTATTGATCATAGCGGAGAAGTACACTATGGCTGACTCCTCCATGAAGTCAGAACTCCGAGTGGACACGTCCGAGAAGGTGCTCCCTCCAACTCCCCAAACGCCGGCTAGTGACAGCAACCGGCGCTAGCCGAACGACAAAAAGCGCAAGGAGGAGCAGCCAACTTCTAACAGCCGGTAGGTGGCAGCAGTCGAAGATCAGCAGCCAGCCGGACAGCCCAGCCCGAAGTGTCAGCGGAGCGGCAAGGGTGCCTGGCAGTCCGCCTTCTCCTTGGAGCAAGATCTCGGTGCCCCGTGCAAGTTCCATAGCGGCGCGAAGCCATCCAACAACACCACTCGAAAGTGCAACTGGCTCGTCAAACAGCTAGGTGGAGCGAGAAAACGGCCTCATCCTTTCCGGCATCATACCCCACCTGATCGAGCCACTGGAGCGATCGGCCGGCCGCTGGATCAAAGAGCCGTCGACCGTCCTTTGGAGCCTTCGGACCACACCCAACAGATCAACCGGCTTTACGCCCTTCTTCCTTGTGTACAGTGGCGAGGCTATCAACCCCACGAATATCGAGTTCGACTCACCTCGTGTCACCATGTTCATAGAGGCGGAAGCAAAGGAGGCACGAGAAGACGGTGTTGGCCTACTGGAAAAGGCCTGGCTGCTAGCGTGCAGCCGGTCCACCATCTACCAACAGAGCCTGCGCCGCTACCACAACAAGAAGGTCAAGCCGCGTTCATTCCATGAAGCCGACCTTGTGCTCCGCCTGATCCAGCGATTAGCCGGACAGCACATGATTGCAGCACCTTGGGAAGGCCCTTTCATCATCAGCAAGGCCCCTGGGTAACGACTCATACTACCTCATCAACGCCCAAAAGCCAAGGGCTCGCAAGCGGTGCATAGCCGGCGAAGAGACGGAGTGACGATGGAACACAAACCTGCTCTGACCATTTTATAGTTGGTCCAAGCGTATGTACCACGCCAACCTTTTTATCTATGAGATAAGCTTATGGCATGATTTGAGTTTTTTACATTCCTGCCCATCAAGGTTCCGGTCAGCTGGCCCGGGGGCTCGCCGCCTTGGCCTAAGTTTGCACCAACCAAAGCTGACTAGTAGTGTGCCGACGCCAAAGCCCCTCTTCGTTCCAAATCACAGGTCGCAGCGTGGCTGTACGACTGGTAAGAGCCAAAGGCCAGAAACATTGTGCAAACAAAAACTGACTAAGGAAAACGCCAACTAGGGCCAATGCGGCTTTTCTCCTCTCTCGTATGGCTGCTCAGCAGCTGGCAGGTCGGCTTCTCGCCCGATTAGCTATGCTCTAAGTGGCTGAAGTAACTGGCCCATTCTAAAAACGACCAAGTTCCTGACCCAGCGACAGACCACAGAGCGGGTGTCCGGCTGGCAGGGAGGCGGCGAAAGGAACGCGACAAAGGAAAAAGCCAAAGGGAGAAAAGCGAATTCAAGCCAGAACACAGCAACACGTGCAATAATGTGGGGATTTAAACTTCATAAATTGCATAAGTCCCAAGGCCAGCATTCATCAAGTTTAAAGATACACCCCCAGTGGGTGGGATTGCGCAAAACTGACATTGTTTTCAAGCGTAAAGACAGAAAAAACATGAAAAAAGATAAACATGTCGTATAGGCAGACGACCCCTCGGGCTGAGTGGACTGATCGGCGGCAGGCGTAGCACCGGCTGGTTGGGCTTCCAGCTGCTGGGGCTCGGTCTGGCTGTCGGCGGCGGCTGATGTGGTCTCTGGCAGGTTGCCAGTCGGCGCCGGGTCGGGCCAAGTCCGGTTGGTCGCTCCACCGTCTGAAGCAACATAAAAGCCGTCCTCGTCCTCGGTGTCCTCATCGCCTCATCGCTCGAGGCGATCTCCTCCGCCGAGTCCTCCCCGTTTGACGGGTTTAGACCGAACCAGGACAGAGGAACAATGGCTTCATCATCAGCCCGCTCCGAGAAGAAGGCATGGCATAGTCCGCGAGGCAGACACCCGGATGGCGATGTTCTCGCTCTCTGGCGCCAGCTCCGGCAGCGCCTCCTGGCGAAAGGTCGCCAACTGCCCCAAGCTCACGCCAGGATAACAGGCCCTAACGAACTGCAGTGCCTTGGCGGCTCCAGCTTGCGTTGCTGAGCTCTTCCAGGTGTCGAGCCGGTTGACTGCCACCTCCAGCCAGTCGGCTGTTCGACTAGGAGTCTGCGGGATCGGGCCACCCGACCACAAGGCCTCCAAGACCTGCGACCCGGCACACTAAAGCCGATGGAGCAGGAGGCGCTTCGGCTCGAGGCGCATCTGGAGAGCCGTGAGCTGTTCGCTCACCATCCACGGCCGGTCCTGCGCGATCTCCTTGACTTCGCGCTGGCACTCCCCACGCTCAGCCTTGATGTCCATGCAGATGGCGATGGAGTGGCCCAGGAGGAAATCTACACACGAGAAGTCAAGGGTTGTCGTGGGAAACGAGCACCTATGGGGCAGGGCCCCTATTCGGTCCGGCAGGGAGCGGAGGGCGCACGAAGAGCTGATCGAGGCGAAGCACGCGAGGGATTTTTACCCAGCTTCGGAGCTCTCCGGAGAGATAATACTCCTACTGCTGCTTTGTGGTTGTATTATGTTCTTGCTCGAGAGCGTGAGAATGGTGTAGTTTCGAATGACCCGAACCCCTTCTACGTTGCGCATGGGCCTCCTTTTATAGGCATAAGGGGTCACCGACAGGTGGCAACGTAGTCAAGGGTACAAATGTAAAAAGGGGGGTTGGTACAACTGCTATCTACAGTGCACCCTACCTAACTCTGACGGCAGGGGACAAGAGCATTTAATGCCCGTCCGCGTCGCCTAAACAGTGCAGAAAAGTGACCGTTAGGGGCGCCACCGATCGCCACGATGGCCTTCTCGTCATCTCCACTTGCCACCTCGCACCGCTTGGCTGCACAGCTTCCCGCCACGTGCGTCTGGAATGGTCTCAGGGCGACACGTCAACGGGTGCGCTGGAGCGTGGGCACAGAGTGGTGGCTTCGCCGTGGCAAGCGCCTTGCCGCGATCGTTGTCTTGTCGCACCCGAAAGCTTGTCGCTCGTCGGGTCTTGCCGGGACGCGCGGCGCGTCACGGCAAGTTCTTTGAAGTGCCTTGGTTGGCCTTCCCGGCAAGCTCCTCTTGCCGGGGCCTTATCCTCCCTGGCAAGCTCCTCTTGCCGGAGTCTTGTCTTCTTAGTTAAAACACTTTGTTCTTGAATGCCATCAATAGGAACTATGGAGGATCTTGGCGAACACCCGGCAAGCCTTGCCGCGGGACGCTGCGACTGCCCGTGCACAAGTTCGGGATACTAAGGTACCCCTATTTTAGTACACCGACAGGAGCCCCCGGGCCTGGGCCACATACGGTGCCGAGCGCTGTTGGGCCAGGCCCAAAATAGGGCACGGGCACACGCGGCCTGTGTCCACACTAAATCTAACTCCGTATCCACCGTGCCCTCCCGTAACGGCACGCGTCAAACGCAGCGTCGTGGGAGAGATCGTGGGTGATTCTTTAATCGAAAAAGGCGTAACGGTCGCCTCCTGCTCTTTATAAGCAGGGGAAACAAGGGCCGTTCCCCCACCTTCGCCACTTGCAGTTGCTTCCTCAGAAATCTCCGCCGCTCCCCTCCGCTTCTCAAAGCCGAAAGAGAGCAGCGCTCCGCCACCCGTCGCCGCCGTCGCCGCCAGTGCCCCCGCTCTCCCCCACCGCCTCCGCCATGGCTCCGAAGACCGGGAAGGGTGCGAAGTCGGCCGAGGCGCTGCGGCTTGAGGCGCTGCGCAAGGAGCGAGCACTCCCCCGAGAGCTCTCATGAAGGAGCTGCGGAGTGGTTCTATCTCTTCAGTCGACGGAGACGCGGCGCATCCGCGCACGCAGGTACTTTCAGCCAAGCTTCTACCTCGAAACGGTGTCCAAAGGGATACCCCTTCTTCCCACTGTTCTTCTATTGCGGGCTCTGCCCGCCCTTTTCCGATTTCTTCTGCGATATCATGAATACCTACGGGTTTCATCTCCTTGACTTCACCCCCAACGCCGTTCTGACCATGGCGGTTTTCGCACATCTCTGCGAGAACTTCGTCGGAATCCACCCAAACGTTTCCCTTTTTCGCCACTACTTCATGCCCCGGCCCGAGAAGGGAGAGCCCTTAGCTGGCGGGATCGCCTGGATCTCAAGAGTCGGCATGAAGGAGGTCTATCTGGAGGGGGAGCTCCATAGCAAATGGGAGAAGTGGAGAGCGGAGTGGTGTTGGATTGTTGATGAGAACCCGCATCCATTCACCAACTTGCGCCAAGCCCGAGTAGTGCGCGGCGGCGATTGGAGCGCCCTGGCGGCGGACGATGCTAGATTGAAGATCGCCACCACCCGGATCTTGCGGCTCAGGCTTGCCGGGCTAATCAGAGGGCTGTTGGCGCGGACTTTCTTCGCCGCCAGACGCCCTCTGCGGGAGAGGGGAGACCCGCTTTGGTTGTTCGGGGTCCGGCGGATATCATGAGGCTGCGCCCAGGCCTCAATTTTAACTTCTTTGCTTTGGAGTTGGACGGGGCGCTCATGAACTGTTCAAGCACGACCCCAACCATCCCGAGTGGTTCAGCCGCGCAGGCGTCGTCCGTTGTGTAACAACTCGGCTCGACCGCATCCGGCGCAATGATGTCGGTGCGACTCGCATGGGATTATCCCAACTTGGCGAGAGCCCGCCGACAACGTCGTGCGATAATTCTTCGACGATTTGGTGGAGGTGGCAGTCCGTGCCGACGGCGAGCTCCTCACCGCGACACCGCGATGGCGAGATGCGGCGCATTGCCACCGTAGGCGAGAAGAGGCGTGGCGGCCAAGCGTGGCGAGTTCAGTTTACTTTGGAGGAGGCAGAGGCAGGCGAGGCAATTCTTGCCGACCGAGAGGATCTTGTCGGGGAGGTCGTTGGCGAGGAAGAGCCCGAAGCCGAAGTGAGCGAGCCCGCCGGGGGTGCAAGTGGCCAGCCGTCCTCAAGCAACTTGCCGCAGGCGGAGCCTCCAGTGCAGCCCCAGCTCAACCAAGAAGGCGCCTCCAGACTCTGGGGAAAGCAGGCGGCAGGCGGGCCAACAGCCGCCCGCCATGGACACGCCCGCTGCGACAAGCACCGTTGCAGGGAGCATCTCACGCCGCACCGCAATGGGAGCGGGTCTTCTCGAACGCCGCTTCGATCTGCCGCAGCTCCGCCAAGCGTCCAAGGGAGCCTACTCCTCCGCCTCGTCGCGCTGAAAGAGTACAGACTTCAATCTCTCCACGCTCAGCTCTGACGAGGAGGAAGAAGAGGAGGACGAGTAAGACTTTCTTTTTGTTGTACTTATGGTTCTTCAATTCTTGTTGTTTCTTGTCTTGTATTTGATCTGCTTTCTTCTGAACCTTGTTCCTTTCCAGGACTCTGGCCCAGAGAGCGGCGAAGAGGGCCAAGGTCCCCGTGGTTGTCATCGAGGACGATCCTGCTGTGACAGTAGAGGACGCGTCCGAGACCACCTTGTCGGACCCGGCAACCTCTCCCCGAAGCAGCCCCCAGCGCAGCCCCCAGCGTAAGTTCATAATTTTACTTCACGCTGTCAGGCGCGCATGGGTGTTCTTTCCTTGATGATATCTTGATTATTGGTTTGCTTGTGTAGGAGCAGAATAGGCCCATCAGGAACAACCAGAAGCCGCTCCTGAGGTGCTATCTGCTTCAACTACGCCGCCAAGGGATGGATCCCCGGCAAGGGAGCGCTCTCCGGCAAGGGACGGGACCAGTGATCCCCCTGTGGTGGAGCCCATGATTATAGAGCCCAGCACAGGTAATCCTTCTTGTCAGAGAACTTCCCTTGGTTCTTCCTCTTCTGATCTTCTTTTTTGGATATTTGCTTGACTTCTTCTCCCTCTTCCTGTCTTCAGGTCCTCCCTCCACTGAACCGATGGAGGCCGAGGCCACCGGCGAGGAAAGCAGCTTGCCAGCAATCTTGACGGCCGCTGCCACCGAGGAAGAGGCCGGCGCTGATGATCCTGCCGACGAAGAGGCCGCCAAGGCTGCTGGCGCAGGAGCTGGCGAGGGGTCCGGCGATCGCATTGACGACCCTGGGGCCGCAGGAGAGCAAGGCGCTACGCCGACCGTAGATCCCTCTGCCGCTGACGCAGCATCGGGCCCCGAAGAGCCCCAGCCCGGCGCCTACTTGAAGGCCGGGGCGACGGCGTCTTCATCAAGCTCCCTTGGGCGTCAAGCTCCAGGGTGCCGGTCGAGGGAGAGGCTTTTGATGGAGAAATACTCGCCTCCGCTGGGCTGACGGTGGTTGACGCACCAAGCAGTAGCAGCGGCGAATCTGAGGAGGAGCAGCTGCTCCAGAAGTTGGTGTCGCTCTACCGCGCCCGACAATGGCCCGAGTCCTGGAAGCGCTTGTCGCAGCAGCGGAGTAGACATAGAGAAGCATGCAGAGGAGCTCAGAGTCAAGAACCAAGAGGCCCTCCGGTCCATTGCAGAGGAGAGGGCGAGCTTGCCGAGGCGGAAGGCCTTTCTCCTCGAGAAGGCTGAAGCCGAAGAGTAGCAACGGCTCGCCGCCGAGGAGATGTCCGTGCGAGAAGGCGAGCTGACGCAGAAGAAGGCTAACTTGGACAGCCATGAGGAGGAGCTTGCCGCGCGCGAGGAGACACTTGGCAGAGCCCTCAAGGAAGCAAAGGATGCTGCTGCAGCTGCCGAGGCCGCCAAGAAGGAGCTGGAGGTGAGGGTGACGGAGCTAGAAGCCACCCTCAAGGCAAAGAATGAAGAGCTTGCCGCGCTCCAGCGCGAGCGCGAGAAGGACGCCCTTGCCCATGGTGAGCTGCAAGGTCGTCTCTCTGAGAAGGGCAAGGAGCTGAACGCCGCCAAGGACGCCAATGCCGATCTCAAGCTGAAGCTGGCCACGCTGACGGAGACGCTGGACGGCGCCAAGAAGCGGGAGGAGGACTTGAAGGGAGAGATCAAGGCCAATGAGGCGCTGGCCGACGAGGGCCGCCAAAACCCAGAACACCTTGAGACTCTTTGTGGAGCTCTAGGCGGAGGCCTCGTCAACATCGCCCTTGATCATCGATGAGGAGCGCAAGAATCGAATTGGAGGGCTTGGTACTCTTCGATGAGAACCTCCAGCCAGCCAAGCTCACTCTGTTCTTCAAGGGCGTGGCGACGGCTCTCCGGCAACTCGGGAAAGGATCCCAAGGCAGCTGGTGACGAAGTCGCGTGTAATCTGCGCCGAGTCTGGAGAAGGTGTTGGTGAAGGTGCTCTTCCGCAATCCGGGCCTCAACCTCACCAACGTCCTCAAAAAGCTGCGGTGGTGCTGATCTTGAAGAGCTCGGGGCCCTTATCGCACCATTATGGACAAGGTGAATTAAGTCAGGAGGGTTGACGGTGATCGCGTAGACTAGGCCGCCTTTTTCCTCCTTTTTCTTGCCGCTGCCAGATATGTCACAGGAACAATCTATTAGAGCGCGGCAAGTCATTTTTGTAATATAACTTTTTCTTGGGCAGTATTTGCTATGTTATTTCCTTTACTTGATTCCTTCCTTTGTATGTTTTTACCCTACGCTTTTAGGGAACTTGCGGTATGAGCACCCTTGCCCTTGCATGAGTCTGAATGGAACATCGGCAACTTCTTTGGCGGTCTGCTCCGGCAAGAAACCTTGCCGCAACTAGTCGCAGCACACTTAAGTTGTTGAGCGGAATCGAAACAAAGTAAGGGCGCAACTAGCCACGAGTTGGTTCCTCCGCGCACAGGTTTTCCATACAAAGAACGGTCGTTCAAGGAAGATAACTTAAGAAATTTTAAAACTGATTGTGTTCAAACTTTGACAACTTAGCTTTTCTGTCGTCTGCGTCCCGGCAAGGCTATACTCCTTTGAACGACGCCTGGTCCACACCATTATCTTCCCCTCCCCCCGGTGAACTTGTGGGCGAAGGAACCTTCTTTTTGAGAGAAAGAAAGAAGAGAAAATAAAGATATGGAGCCTTAAGGCTCGTTATTGCTTACCGGGGGCAAGTGCTGGACAAAGTGTCAGATAATACATGCAAAAAAGCATGAAATTGACAAGATGTGCGAAGCACATGAGCTTTATTTATGCACGGGATCTGTGCCTGGCTTTGTACAAAGGGTTACATGCGACAGTGGCAACGCGCCTTATGGGTAAAACATACGAAGATGCTCAATGTTCCAGGAGTTGCTCACCGGAAAGCCATCTTTGGTCTCAAGGCGGACAACACCAGGCCTAGTGACTCGCTTCACCCGATAAGGGCCTTCCCACTTCGGCGTCAACTTGTTGGAATTCTTGGCGGATTGTGAGCGCGCGAAGAACAAGGTCGCCTTCCTCGAGACTTCGGCATTGACTTTGCGGCTATGGTAGCGGCGCAAAGCTTCTCGATATCGAGCAGCTCGTCTGCAGCGAAGACAATCTTCCTCGAGGAGCAAGCGTCATCTTGCGCAGCTGCTCTTGCTCAAGCTCATCATAGCGAGCACTCGAGGAGATCCGTATCTGAGTTTCGTGGGGAGAATTGCCTCTGCTCCATAGACTAGAGCAAAAGGTATGCGGCGATGGCTCGATTTGGCGTCGTCTGATCGACCAAAGAACCACTGGAAGCTCCTCGATCAATTTCTTCCGCACTTGTGCAGCACAGCCGAAAGTTACGGTCTTGAGCCCGCAGCACTTCAGCGTTGCCCTCTCCGCTTGGCGTTGCTTCTCGGGTGAGCAGCAGGAAGCGAACCTTGGCGCCAAGATCTTGGGCGTCTTTGCATGAAGGTGCGGCTTGTAAATTGTGTGCCGTTGTCGGTGATGATCTGTTAGGGACTCAAGCGGCAAACAATTGACCTAAAGAACTTGATCTTGTTGTCTTTGTCACCTTCCTCCTTGCTTCCACTTCCGGCCACTTTGTGAACTTGTCGATTGCCACATACAAGTACTCAAAGCCCCCGACAGCTCGGGGAAAGGGGCCGAGGATGTCGAGCCCCCAGACAGAAAATGGCCAGGATAAAGGGATCATGTGGAGAGCTTGAGATGGCTGGTGTATCTGCTTGGAATGGAACTGGCACGCTTCACACTTGGTTACTTGTGCAGTTGCATCCTGGAGGGCTGTTGGCCAAAACAAACCTTGTCGGAAAGCTTTGCTGGCAAATGCTCTTGTGCCAATGTGATGACCACATATGCCTCCATGTATTTCTGCCAATAGTTTATGTCCATCTTCCCGGGGAATGCACTTCAATTTCACTCCGTTGAATCTTCTTCTGTACAGTATGTCGTCGACAAACTGATACATACTTGATTGCCGGGCTACTCTCTCCGCTTCTTCTTGCTCTTCGGGAAGTTCTCCTGTCTGAAGGAAACGGACAATCTGCTGCACCCATGCTAGAGCTTGCGGCTCGGCAACAAGGACTAAAGGCACAAATGCTGCTGCGGGAACATCTGCTTCTACGGCAAGAACCTGTGGTTCAGCCGGAGCTTGATGTTCCCCGGCAAGCTTGCCGGAGCAAAACTTGTCGGGAGCGTCTGCTTCAACGGAACAAACCTTAGGGCTTGTCGGAGCAGACTGCTCCTCAGCACTCTTGGTGTTGATCTTGGGGACCTTCTTGGCGGCGGCTTCGGGGAGCTCAGCCGGAAAGTATTCACCGGAAACCAACTTTCTCTTTTTGCTCTGTCCCGTTGATGGTATCAGAGATGGTTGAGTCAGCCTGAGCACAAAGATCCCTGGTTCCAGAGGTAACTTTAATGCAGCACATTTTGACAGGCCATCGGCAACATTGTTCTGGGCTCTTGGAACGTGTTCCATCTGTAGGCCGTCAAAATGTTCTTCCAACTTTCTCACTTCATCAATGTAAGCTTCCATCAACGGACTCTGATAATCTTTGTTCACTTGGCGAATGACAAGCTGCGAGTCACCCCTGACAATAAGCTTCTTGATCCCAAGGTCCGCCATGATCCTAAGTCCGCAAGCAAACCTTCATACTCTGCAGATTGTTTGTCGCTTGCTCCTTGGGAAAGTGCATCTGGACGACGTACTTGAGGTGCTCTCCGGTGGGTGCGACAAGTAACACGCCCGCACCGGCGTCTTGTAGCGAGAAGGCACCGTCAAAGTGCATGATCCATTCTTTGCTTGCTTCCTTGACGGGGATGCTCGTCTCTGGAGTTTCTTCATCAGGTGTTGGCGTCCATTCTGCTATGAATTCTACCAATGCTCAGCTCTGGATAGTTGAAGTACTCTCAAACTTGAGGCCAAAGCTTGACAATTCCAAAGGCCCACTCGACAATCCCGCCTGTTGCTTCGGATTACGCAATATCCTCTTCAACGGAAGCGAGTGACAAGCTGTAATCTCATATGCTTGAAAGTAATGGCGACTTTCTCGAGGCCATGAGAAGGCCGAAAAGCAACTTCGCACACCGCAGTACCTTGATCTAGCCTCAGAGAAGGGAGTCGACAAAAGTAAAGCTGGCGCTGCACCATTTTCTTCTGCTTCTCCTCTTGTGGCTGTACGGATCCGTCCTTGTCGGGACCAGAGCTTGTCGGGGAAGCCCCTTGCTTGTCGCTGGATGCACTTGCCGTGGCCGCTGGCTCATCATCTGCCTCCCTTTCCGCTACTAACGCAGCACTAACCACTTGATTGGTTGCCGCTAGATACAACAACAACTTCTCTTGCGGCTTAGGTGCGACAAGTATTGAAGTGGAGGACAGGTATCTCTTCAAGTCCTGCAGCGCAGCCTCCGCTTCTGGAGTCCATTTCATTGGACCTGCCTTTTTCAAAATTTTGAAAAATGGAAGGGCGCGCTCAGCAGACTTAGAGATGAACCTGCTGAGAGCAGCCACGTAGTCGGCAAGCCTTCGCACATCCTTGACGCGCTTCGGTGCTTCGATCTGCTCAATGGCCTTGCTCGTGTCGGGATTAGCATCAATCCCCCGCTGAGACACAAAGAACCCGAGAAGCTTGCCGGAAGGGACTCCAAACACGCACTTCTTGGGGTTGAGTTTGAGATTGATCTTGCGCAGATTTGCAAAGGTCTCGTCCAAATCTTGAATCAGAGTTGCTCTGTCTTTGCTCTTGACCACTATGTCATCCATGTAAGCCTCTACATTTACGTGCAATGCGTGGCTCAAAAGCTTCGTGAACTACCCTTGCAAATGCTGAACCAGCATTCTTTAGTCGAAGGCATCCGTATAAAGCAAGACGTGCCACATGGAGTAATGAATGCGGTTTTCTCCTCATCCTCTTCTGCCATGAAGATCTGATGATATCCTGAATATGCATCAAGAAATGAAAGCAAATCACATCCTGCCGTGGAGTCGACGATCTGGTCAATGCGTGGCAAGGGAAATGGATCCTTGGGACAAGCTTTATTAACATCAGTGAAGTCTATACAAAGCCTCCATTTTCCGTTCGCCTTGCGCACGACTACAGGATTGGCCTGCCACGTTGGATGGAGCACTCCTCTGACCAGGCCTGCTGCTTCCAACTTCTTGATCTCTTCTGCAATAAATTCTTGGCATTCCACTGCTTGTTTTCTGACTTTCTGCTTGACGGGCCGCACGTGAGGACAGACGGCAAGGTGGTGCTCAATTACTTTCCTAGGAACACCGGGGATGTCAGATGGTTGCCATGCAAACACATCAACATTCGCCCGCAGGAAAGCAACGAGCGCGCCTTCCTATTTAGGATCAAGCTTGGCACTGATGGTGAAGGTACCACCAGTGCCGTCCTCCTTGGCAGCCACTTTCTTGGTCTCTGGCGGAGCTGCCTTCGCCTTCTTACACTTGCCGGTGGAGCTCGATGGTGCGTCCTCGACGGTAGCGCAGCACTCCGAAGAGGTGCGCTTGCCGGAGTGGGCATCAGAGCTCTTGCCGAACTTGGTCTTCTTCTTTCCCCCGGGAGCTTCAGTGGCAAGTGGTTTGCGTTTGGCTGCGGCTGCTGCTTCCCGGTAGATCTTATCGGTACAGATAAGGGCATCCTTCTTGTCGCCAGGGACAGAGATGACACTTATCGGACCGGGCATCTTGAGCACGTTGTATGCATAATGAGATAATGCCATGAACTTGGCGAGCGCTGGACGGCCGAGTATCCCATTGTAAGGCAATGGGAAATCAGCAACGTCAAAAGTAACTTTCTCTGTCCTGAAGTTCAGCTCGCTCCCAAATGTCACTGGCAATGTGATCTTCCCCTTCGGCTTGCTCCTTCCCGGATTGATTCCTTGGAAAGTACCAGTCTCTTTGAGCTCGCTGTCGGGGATCTGGAACTTCTTGAGTACCGCTGAGGAGATCAGGTTCAAGCCGGCCCTGCCGTCAACTAGCATCTTTGTGACTTTGAGGTTGCGGATAGTTGGTGAAACCAACATCGGCAAGCACCGACCGCAGATGATGCGATCAGGTGGTCCTCAATGTCAAAGATGATAGGCGTCTTTGGACCACCAGGGCTTGCGTGACTCAACCGATGGTTCTGCTGCATTAACTCTCGCACCCATTGCTTGAGCCTGGCGGTGCGAGGTATGCAGAGAAGCACCACCGTCAACGCACAAAACCTCTGTTGCTTTCTGAAACTCCTGCTCGTCGGCCTCGTCATCATCCATGTCCTCATCTTCATCCTCATCTTCATCCTTGTCGCGGCCGCGGGGAGGCCTGTCCCCTTGCCGCTGCTTGGCCTTGCCGCGGCGTCCTCCCCGACCGGGACGCTTCTTGCTGGATCCGCCCATACCTTCCTGGGCTTTTTCCTTGTCGCGTCGCTCGTACTCAGCCTTTTGCAGCTCAATGAGCTGCTCAACGAGCTGCTCGACCTTCTTGCAACTTTGGTACGGTGAATCTTGCAGTACTGCTTGTCGGAGCTGCCCTGCTTGTCGGCGGCCGCCACGGGTTCTGCTTCCTTTGAACGAGTTGCCGGACTGCTCGACAGCTGCCACATCTTTGCCTTTCCTTCTTCTGTTGTTCCGCCGCCGGTTTTTCTTTGCCGGGGCGGCATCCTCACTGTCAGACCCTCCCGCTCATGTGTTCTCTCCGGGGAGTTTCCTCCCCTCTTGAAGATGCACACTTGTCGGCGGGCGTAGAGCTCATCGGCGTCTCTTATCTTGCACATCGCCATCTCCTCCGCATCTCGCGTTACGCGCGTTCGATGGAACGCGGCGATGACCGCGGCGGGTGGACATCTGGGATGTTGCGCTGCACTTGGCGAATCTTTGTATGTACTTTGCTAGGGCTCTCCTTCCTACGGGCGGCAGATGCAGATCGCTCTCTGGCCATGAGGCTTGTGGTCACTGTGAAGGCGCCGACAAACTGATGGCACAGATCCGCCCATGAGGAAATGGAGTTGTCCGGTAAGTGCATGAGCCAGGATCTGACATTGGGCTTGAGCACTAGTGGGAAGTAGTTGGCAAGGATCTACTCGTCGCGCCCCCCGGCAGCTTGCACCACAATGGTGTAGATGCTGAGGAACTCCGACGGATGCAACCTGCCATCATACTTCTCCGGTACATCTGGCTTGAAGTTCTTGGTACTGGGCCACTGGACTTGCCGCAGCTCATGAGTAAACGCAGGGCAACCTACCGCGTACGGCAAGTCGCTTGGTTCCCCTGGCGCATGCATGTCAACAGCGGGCCCAGTGCGCTGGTCTGATTTAGGGAAGCTCTGTGGACCTATATTGTCCATACATAAGAGTTTCAACACATGGTCATGTTAAAAAAATTGGTCAAATCCCACAAAAACCCCTTCTGGATATTTCAAGCTTTTGAAATATTTACAAAGGGAGTATTCTCTAAAAATTCCAAGAAAATTCTATCAAGTCACACATGCCTAATGTGATGATCTTTCAAAGTTTCATACCTATCCAAATAGTTTTGGTTCACAAAAGTGCCCCAAAAACCTCTTTGTCCAGATGCTAGTTTAAACAACTTTACATTGCCAACATTTTCCATTTGACTGCCAACTTTTTCCATTTGACCCCAAAATTTCGTGGACATGCTCACAGCCCCAAATTATGACACTACAGCTAGTGGTGCATCAAGGGGAATTGTTTTGCACGACTAGATCTTGGAAAAGCCATTTCTGTTGATTTCTAGGGTTTACAAAAGTTCCATTGGCAACTTTACCCAAATGGACTCAAACTTGGTGGAACACTTTGTTTCTTCATGCCATTGGACCATGGCATGTCTCATGCAAATATGAATTCATCTACTTGCCCAAAACAACATCAAACATCTTCCGCCAATTTTCCAAAAACATCACTTTTACCTCTTCCACTAATCTCCATGGGCTCAAAATTTTACCACAACCCCTCCTAGTCCTCATCTACCTCAAGTAACTCTCCCCTGGCCATTGCTCAACGATTGAGGGGTAAAACACCCCCATTTACCTCCCAGGACAACAACTCCTCTCTTTTCCTCACCTCCCTCCTCACTCCAGTGGCTCTCCAGAGCATCCAAATCTCCTCCCCACACTCTTTACTCCCCCTAGAGCTACCAAACACACTTGACCACGCCCACTTTGCAAAAAAATGTCCATGCCGGCCACACACGCGCTCTGGAGCGCGCTACAGTGCGCTCCCGCACTGCAGCCACCCCCTGCCAACCACCTCCAACCACCTCGGGCCTCCCAAGCGCTCCCGACGACGCGCCTCGGTGTCCGCAGCACGGCAGCTGGTCGGCCCCCTCCTCCTTCTCCCTCCTCCTGCCCTGCTCGCACGCGCACCGGCCGCTCGAGAGCTCCAATGGACGAGTGATACGTCTCCAATGTATCTATAATTTTTTCATTCTTACATAGTATTATATTATCTGTTTTGGATGTTTAATGGGCTTTAATATGCTCTTTTATATTATTTTTGGAAGTAACCTATTAACCAGAGGTCCCCTGCCAGTTTCTGTTTTTTTTGCCTATTTTAGAGTTTTGCAGAAAAGGAATACAAAATAGAGTCAAAACGGAATGAAACCTTCGCGATGATCTTTCTTGGACCGAAAGCAAACTGGAAGACTTAGAGTTGAAGTCAGAAACGCCACGGGGCCTCCACGAGGCAGGAGGGCGCGTCCCCACCCTCGTGGGCCCCTTGTAGCTCGACAAACGTACTTCGTTCGCCCATATATACTCTTATACCCTAGAAACATCATGGGGAGCCACGAAACCACTTTTCCACCGCCGCAACCTTCTCTACCCATCAGATCCCATCTTGGGGCCTTTTTCGGTGATCTACCGGAGGGGGAATTGATCACGGAGGGCTTCTACATCAACACCATTGCCTCTCCGATGAAGCGTGAGTATTTTACCGAGATCTAATGAATTGTGGATTTATAAACAGTATTATCTATGAATATTATTTGGTTCTTCTCTGAATTCTTATATGCATGATTTGATATCTTTGCAAGTCTCTTTGAATTATCGGTTTAGTTTGGCCTACTATATTGATCTTTCTTGCAATGGGAGAAGTGCTTAGCTTTGGGTTCAATCTTGCAATGTCCTTTCCCAATGACAGTAGGGCAGCAAGGCACGTATTTTATTATTTCCATCTAGGATAAAAAGATGGGATTTATATCATATTCCTTGAGTTTATCGCTCTACATCATGTCATCTTGCTTAATGCGTTACTCTATTCTCATGAACTTAATTCTCTAGATACATGCTAGATAGCGGTCGATGTGTGGAGTAATATTAGTAGATGCAGAATCATTTCGGTCTACTTGGCACGGACATGATGCCTATATTCTTGATCATTGCCTTAGATATCTTCATAACAATGCTTTTTTCTATCAATTGCTCGGCAGTAATTTGTTCACCCACCGTAATACATGCTATCTTGAGAGAAGCCAAAAGTGAAACCTATGGCCCCCGGGTCTCTTTCCTACTATATTACATCTCTTTTCCATTATATCGCGTCTCATTTACTATTTTGCAATCTTTACTTTCCAATCTATACAACAAAAATACCAAAAATATTTACTTTACTATCTTTATTAGATCTCACTTTTGCGAGTGACCGTGAAGGGATTGCCAACCCCTTTATTGCGTTGGTTGCAAGGTTCTTGATTGTTTGTGGAGGTACTAGGTGACTTGTGCGTCGTCTCCTACTAGATTGATACCTTGGTTCTCAAAACTGAGGGAAATACTTATGCTACTTTAATCACCCTTTCCTCTTCAAGGGAAAAAACCAACGCAAGCTCAAGAGGAAGCAACAAGGATTTCTGGTGCCGTTGCCAGGGAGATCTTCATCAAGTCAAGCCATACCGAGTACCAATCATAAACTCTTCTCCCTCATATTACATTATTTTCCATTCGCATCTCGTTTTCCTCTCCCCCACTTTTAAAACGATTTTCAAAAACCTTTGCCTTTTCTTTGCCCCTGTTCCCTTCGTCTCTTTTTGCTTGCTCTTGTGTGCTCGTTTGTTAGTGTGGTTTGTTGCCATCATGTCTGAAACTGGGGAGGTTATCATTGAAAAAGATAGTAGTAATGATGGGGGAAACTTTGATGCTTTTGATAATCATCATAAGGAACCTACTATTTTACACACTAAAAAGTTCTGGATTGGTAGTGGTAATATTATTGGAAAAGGAGTTATTCAAGATTTATTTACGTGTGCCGGTGCTTTGCCCACTATGGGTGGGTCTATTCTCCATAGAACTAGTAGTATTGAGGATGCTATATCTTTGCTCGTAGTTGAACTTGAAAGACAATTTATCCACATGCATCCTTGCATACAAAGGCTTTTTCTAGAATTTTTCAATATTGAGCATTCTTCTGTTAAGCGAGCGGCTACCATCTTTCTAGCACATGAGTTCAGATTTATAATGAAAGAGGCCAATGGAATTTTTGTGCATTATAGGGTGGATGCTGGCCGTCCTCCCATAGAAGCAATTCGTTTTAATCAAGAAGACATAATGCATTTACGATCTTTAGATCATGTTGCTTATAATAAAACCTTAGAAAAAGGTTCCTACCGGTGTTCTAGTTGATTGGATTTCTGAACTTAATGATAATTTTGCTATTCAAAACAATGGGTTATGTTTTCCTCTTGAACAAAGGCTCATGAGTTTTTGCCAAAAGAAGGCTTATAATGATGAATTGGTTTTGCAATATGAGGGGCCAAAGGAGGAACCAATTCCTCCCGAGCTTAATTTTGGGGACTTTTGTCCCTTTAAATTTAGCCCTTTTGATTACTTTTGCTTGCCACAAATAAATCTTGCTGCTGAACGTAGGGGTATGAGATGAGTTCTCGCGATTTGCCCTAACATTATTATAGCAATACCTAGATTTATTCGTGTTTTTATGCCTAGCTAGGGGCATTAAACGATAGCGCTTGTTGGTAGGAAACCGAATTTTATTTTTGTTCTTTGCTTTTTGCTCCTATTTAGTAATAAATAATTCATCTAGCTTCTGTTTAGATGTGGTTTTATATCTTAATTAGTGACTGAGCCAAGTAGAACCTTTGGGAAGACTTGGGTGAAGTCTTTGCGATCTTGCTGTAAAAAACAGAAACTTTTGCGCTCACGAGAATAGCTATCATTTTTAACTGGAGAGTGATTTTTGGTTGATTCATTTTGTAGATGATTAATAGACAAATTCCTCACTTCCACCAAGTTATTTAAGAATTTTTCGAGTTACAGAAGTATTCAAAAGTTACATATTGCTACAGACTGTTCTGTTTTTGACAGATTCTGTTTTTCGTGTGTTGGTTGCTTATTTTGATGAATCTTTGAGTAGTATCGGGGGGGGGGGGTATTAACCATAGATAAGTTGGAATACAGTAGGTTTAACACCAATATAAATAAAGAATGATTTCATTACAGTACCTTAAAGTGGTGGTTTATTTTCTTATACTAACGGAGCTCATGAGATTTTCTGTTGAAGTTTTGTGTTGTGAAGTTTTCAAGTTTTTGGGTAAAGATTTGATGGATTTTGGAATAAGGAGTGGCAAAAGACTAAGCTTGGGGATGCCCAAGGTACCCCAAGGTAAAATTCGAGGAAAACCAAAAGCCTAAGCTTGGGGATGCCCCGGAAGGCATCCCCTCTTTTGTCTTCGTCTATCGGTTACTTTAGTTGAGGCTTTATTTTTATTCACCACATGATATGTGTTTTGCTTGGAGCGTCTTGTATGATTCGAGTCTTTGCTTTTTATTTTACCACAATCATACTTGCTGTACACACCTTTTGGGAGAGACATGCATGAATCGGAATTTATTAGAATACTCTATGTGCTTCACTTATATCTTTTGAGCTGGACAATATTGCTCTAGTGCTTCACTTATATCTTTTTAGAGCACGGTGCTGGTTTTATTTTATAGAAATTATTGATCTGTCACGCTTCACTTATATTATTTTGGGAGTCTTTAGAACAGCATGGTAATTTTCTTTGGTTATAAAATTAGTCCTAATATGATGGGCGTTGAATACTATGAGAAGTTTGATAATTGTTTTGAGATATGAAGATGGTGATATTAGAGTCATGCTAGTTGGGTAATTGTGAATTTGAGAGATACTTGTGTTAAAGTTTGTGATTCCCGTAGCATGCACTTATGGTGGACCATTATGTGATGAAGTTGGAGCATGATTTGTTTATTGATTATCTTCCTTATGAGTGGTGGTCGGGGACGAGCGATGGTCTTTTCCTACCGATCTAACCCCCTAGGAGCATGCACGTAGTACTTCGTTTTGATAACTAATAAATTTTTGTAATAAGTGTGTGGGTTCTTTATGACTAATGTTGAGTCCATGGATTATACACACTCTCACCCTTCCACCATTGCTAGCCTCTCTAGTACCGCGCAACTTTCGCTGGTACTATACACCCACCATATACCTTCCTAAAAATAGCCACCATTCCTACCTATTATGGCATTTCCATAGCCATTCCGGGATATATTGTCATGCAACTTTCCACCATTCCGTTTATTATGACACGCTCCATCATTGTCATATTTCCTCGCGCGATCATGTAGTTGACATCATATTTGTGGCAAAGCCACCGCTCATAATTTTTCATACATGTCACTCTTGAATCATTGCACATCCCGGTACACCGCCAGAGGCGTTCACATAGAGTCATATTTTGTTCTAAGTATTGAGTTGTAATTCTTGAGTTTTAAGTATATGAAAGTGTGATAATCTTCATTATTAGAGCATTGTCCCAATGAGGAAAGGATGAAAAAAAAAGAGGCCATAAAAAAAGAGGCCCAAATAAAAAATGAGAGAAAAAGAGAGAAGGGGCTATGCTACTATCCTTTTACCACACTTGTGCTTCAAAGTAGCACCATGATCTTCATGATAGAGAGTTTCCTATGTTGTCACTTTCATATACTAGTGGGAATTTTTCATTATAGAACTTGGCTTGTATATTCCAATGATGGGCTTTCTCAAAAGTGCCCTAGGTCTTCGTGAGCAAGCAAATTGGATGCACACCCACTTAGTTTCTTTCTTTCTGAGCTTTCATACACTTATAGCTCTAGTGCATCCGTTGCATGGCAATCCCTACTCACTCACATTGATATCTATTGATGGGCATCTCCATAGCCCATTGATATGCCTAGATGATGTGAGACTATCTTCCCCTTTTTGTCTTATCCACAGTCACCATTCTATTCCACCTAAAGTGCTATGTCCAGGGCTCGCGTTCATGTATTGCGTGAAGATTGAAAAAGTTTGAGAACATCAAAAGTATGAAACAATTGCTTGGCTTGTCATCGGTATTGTGCATGATTAAATACTTTGTGTGATGAAGATAGAGCACAACCAGACAATATGATTTTGTAGGGATAACTTTCTTTGGCCATGTTATTTTGATAAGACATGATTGCTTTGTTAGTATGCTTGAAATATTATTATTTTTATGTCAATATTAAACTTTTGTCTTGAATCTTTCAGATCTGAACATTGATGCCACAATAAAGAAAATTACATTGATAAATATTCTAGGTGGCATTCCACATCAAAAATTCTGTTTTTATCATTTACCTACTGGAGGACGAGCAGAAATTAAGCTTGGGGATGCTTGATATGTCTCCAGCGTATCTATAAATTTTGATTGTTCCATGATATTATACTGTTTGTTCTGGATGTTTAATGGGCTTTAATATGCTCTTTATATTATTTTTGGGACTAACCTATTCACCGGAGGCCTAGTGCCAGTTTCTGTTTTTTTTTTGCCTATTTTAGAGTTTTTGCAGAAAAGGAATACCAAACGGAGTCCAAACAGAATGAAACCTTCGTGATGATCTTTATTGGACCGAAAGAAAACCAGAAGCCTTGGAGTTGAAGTCAGAAACGCCACGAGGCATCCAGGAAGCAGGAGGGCGTGCCCAGGGGGTAGGCACGCCCAGGGGGTAGGCGCGCCCCCCACACTCGTGGGCCCCTCGTAGCTCCACCGACGCACTTCTTTTGCCTATATATACTCTTATACCCTACAAACATCAGGGGGAGCCACGAAACCACTTTTCCACCGCCGCAACCTTTTGTACCCGTGAGATCCCATCTTGGGGTCTTTTCCGACGATCTGCCGGAGGGGGAATTGATCATGGAGGGCTTCTACATCAGCACCATTGCCTCTCCGATGAAGCGCGAGTAATTTACCGAAGACCTTCGGGTCCATAGTTATTAGCAAGATGGCTTCTTCTCTCTCTTTGATTCTCAATATAAAGTTCTCCCCGATGTTCTTGGAGATCTATTCGATGTAATAATCTTTTGCGGTGTGATTGCAGGGTTCCGATGAATTGTGGATTTATGAACAAGATTACATATGAATATTATTTGGTTCTTCTCTGAATTCTTATATGCATGATTTGATATCTTTTCAAGTCTCTTTGAATTATCGGTTAAGTTTTAGGTTCAATCTTGCGATGGGAGAAGTGCTTAGCTTTGGGTTCAATCTTGCGATGTCCATTCCCAGTGACAGTAGGGGAAGCAAGCCACGTATTGTATTGTTTCCATCGATGATAAAAAGATGGGGTTTATATCATATTGCTTGAGTTTATCCCTCTACATCATGTCATCTTGCCTAATGCGTTACTCCATTCTTACGAACTTAATACTCTAGATGCATGTTGGATAGCGATCGATGTGTGGAGTAATATTAGTAGATGCAGAATCGTTTCGGTCTACTTGACACGGACGTGATGCCTATATTCATGATCATTGCCTTAGATATCTTCATAACTATGCGCTTTTCTATCAATTACTCGACAGTAATTTGTTCACCCACTGTAATACATGCTATCTTGAGAGAAGCCACTAGTGAAGCCTATGGCCCCGGGCCTCTTTCCTATTATATTGCATCTCTTTTCCATTATATCGCATCTCATTTACTATTTTGCAATCTTTACTTTCCAATCTATACAACAAAAATACCAAAAATATTTATTTTACTATCTTTATTAGATCTCACTTTTGCGAGAGACCGTGAAGAGATTGACAACCCCTTTATCACGTTGGTTGCAAGGTTCTCGGTTGTTTGTGCAGGTACTAGGTGACTTGTGCGTCGTCTCCTATGGGATTGATACCTTGGTTCTCAAAACTGAGGGAAATACTTACGCTACTTTGCTGCATCACGCTTTCCTCTTCAAGGGAAAAACCAACGCAAGCTCAAGAGGTAGCAACGAGCTCACACCCGCGATGCCCTAGCACTTCCCCGCCCTCTCTCTTCCTTCCCCTGGTCATAGACCATCTCTAAAAGCGCCCCGGACAACCACTCACAAGCCCCCGTGAGCCCTAGCAACGACAATGACCACGCTGGCGCACGACACTACAAAAAATGCACTTCTGTGATGATACATGTTTGTCATAGTAGGTCGTGTTTTCTGTCATGCATGTACATCCATGACGAATTTATGACAGAATCAAGATAGTCATACATGTGCTATCGTAGAAGTGTTCCTGACATTACCAAATTATCATCACGGAAGTGTCCACTTCCACGACGATAAATCGCGCCTTACAGAAGTGCCGTCAAGGGTGACCGACACGTGGCATCCACTGTAACGGGACGCCGTTAAGCTATCGGGTCCGGTTTTGGATCTGATAACCCGTTAATAGCCATGACCAATGGGGATTTTCCACGTGTAAAATTCTCATTGGCCAGAGGAAACACGTGTCGCCTCACCGTTGGGACAGATATCATCCACTCATTGGATAGGAGGCGCCTATGAAACATCGACACATGGCACGACCCAATAGAGGCCCATTCTGATGAAAAGGCCGGCCCATTTGACTTAGTCAAAAGTTAATGGGTCAGCCCACGGAAAGCCTGTTAACGGCCTATTCGTATATAGCCCATTTACGGCCCGCTAACTCCCAGCCCATTACGGCCTATCGGAATTAAGCACAGTGCCTTCATTTGGGCCGTCCAATATGATTCCAGCCCATTCTAACTTCCGGCCCATGTATGGCCCATGATGTCTTCCGGTCCATATGTGAACCTGTGTAACTCTCGGCCCATTAAAGGCCCGAGATGAAACTGGCTCATAATGAACAGTGTATCACTTTATACCCATTAACAACCCATTATTACGTCAGGCGTTTCCAGCCCGTGTTAAGTTTCGACCTTCTAAGGGCCCATTTATTCTTGTGTTCATTTCTAGAATTCGGTTAGTTATAGTCCGTTACTGGCCTATTTCGTTTGTGGGCCAAAGTCAGCCCATGGTTACATTCAGCCCATTTGTGGCCCGTTAACCCTTTGGGTTGTTTTCATTGCGTTATCAAATGCAGCCTATTAACGGCCCGTTATGGTCCATGAATAGTATGACACATGTTTTGCGAAATGATTATACGCCCCGTAGAAGGCCCATGGATCGTACGGCCCATAGAAGACCAATGGATCCTACGGCACGTAGAAGGCCAATGGATTCTATGGCCCATAGAAGGCCCATGGATCATACGAACCGCAAAAGGCCCATGGATCCTACGGCTCGTAGAAGGACCACAAATCCTACGGCCCACAGGAGGCCCATGGTTACAATAGTCCGTGTGTTGCTATGATTATTGTGGCCCAGTTTCCAAAAATAGGTTATTGTGGCAACTAGAAAAACACAAAAAAAGAACTGCAGTGACTACAAGCAAACAACTAAACAAGACAATAAGGAAATAAATAAGCAAACAACTAACGCTAGCCTATTACAGCTATTACACATAGTACATACACTGGGCGTCAAAGTTTGCCACCAGTGCGAATATAGGGAACAAAGAAGCATATTACATACACTAGCCGTCAAAATAGGCCACTAGTGCAAATAAACAAGGCAGCAAAACAAGTCCATAACTGAAACAACTTCAGTAGAGCTCAAGAAACGTTATCCTGGGTATCCACCATGCTGGCAATAAGCTTAGCAAGCTTATTAGCTTCATCCTGATTGGCGCTAAAATCCTCCAATGCTTGCTGTTGCACTAGAAAGTATGCATCTGAATGCTCCAGGGACTTCCGCGGTCCTTCCGCTTCTTGTCGCAGCATAGCTGATCGATGTTTTTCAGTTGTAGTTGAGACTCGACAAACGGAACTGGTTAAGATAGTGAGTGTGAATAGCTTGTGCAAGTGGTAGTGGCCAGTAACTCGAACACTAAACCAAGACTGGACTTTGGGTTGTCTCACTATCTTCAAGATAGTCTTCCTTAGTTGTTTTATCAGCTTTGTTGGAGACGAACAAGGACGTCTCACTATCCTCAACCTTATCTGCATTAGTTCCTTTACCATTGCTTAATAAGGCACTCTTCCCCAATATTCCATCGGCATTCTAAAAGAAGAAACAAACAGACACACAACAGGTTTAGCATGTACTAGTATATGAAACTCATTTCGGTGAACCAGTTCATTAGTAAGTTGGACATGATTAAACTACCAAGTCTTGTATTGCCAAGTACTAGTACATAATAAAAGCATCAAACAAACATATATCTATGTCCTATGGTCACTGCATTGTGTTGCCAAATCAAAATAGAGACACGGTTTAAATCATATCAGTTCAAGACAAAGGAGGAGTGAAAGAATACAAAGCGTGGGAAACTACACGGCACAACAAGATTTCAGATGGGTACCACAGGTCTACATGTACAACAACACTATTGGCTCTATTGTGATGCTAGTAATGTGCATGATATGAGAAGTCAATTATATACACAATTGAAATTGAAATCAACAGAGCTATTGATAAGAGCAAACATGTTCCGATTGGATCCTTCAATTTAAAAATAAGTTTGTATGAGTAAATACAGTGAAACAAGAGCAAAGCAGTATGCACGATAGCAATGGAATCTTAAATTAGAATAGTTGTTCTTCAGGTTTAGGCCTTGTTCTACATGAACAGAGTACAGTAATACGCAAGAATATAGTACTTAAAATAGAAAATGAGCTCATAGACCTTACCACATTCTTGGTTCAGTACTAGTATAGAACAAGGCATTCCCAATCATCGTCTAATAAATGTGTCTTAGGAGAATGTAAGGAAATTTGATGAGTTTGTTTGCTAGTGAAGTACTTTTTCTTCAGGTAATTCCGATACTGCCATCAAACATTCTTGAAGATAGCAGAGGTATTAGCACAGGTTACCTCATCCTGAGTTCCAAATCGCTCCTTCTGTATAGAGAAAAATGGGAAAATTTGTTGTATTATAACCATCATGGAGGTAGGATGTATGGGACAAAGCAAAGTAATTGCCATGAATAACATTACTTACACATAACTCCTGGACAAACACCTGCAACTGGCATTTTCGTTCATCTTTAGTATAATATATCCAAGATGGGAAGATACGCACATAGGATTTAACAACAACAAATACGATAGATGCTAAACTACGACTTGGTGGTTGTGCTTCCTCCACGAGAATCTGGCGTACTAGCTGGTGGAGTTGGGGTTCGCCGTGGTAATCTTGGCCCTTTGGGCCTTTGGAGCTGTCTTACTAACAGCTCTTGTTTGAACTCTGTTGTGGAGATGGTGTTGTGTCAGCAGAACCGGGTTACTATCTGCTGGGGTTGGGGTTAGATTGGGTGAAGCTGGTTATCATCCATCGCGATGAGGGTACAATCTGCGAGTCAGGTTATGTGTGGTAGGGTTAGTTCTCGTGCATGTACAACGGGGTGCTATCTCCACCAAGAGGTAGCACTGTTTTATTTGAAGACTGTGTTTTTACTCCGCTAGATACTGGCATCACGCGCTCCAATTAAAATGCCTGATAAACAGGAAATATATTTGAATGTACAAACATTGTATGAGTGACAGATGCAATAGGTAGTGTGGAAGAAAGAAGGCATGAAATAGTTGACATGTATATTCTTTAACTAAAACGGATAGCATGACATAATTTCACATATATGATATCTATCTAAACTGGATAGCATAGCATAACATAATTCAAAGATATGATGAATAACTAAACAAGATCGCATGACATAATTCACGTATGTGTTATCTAAGTAATTAGGATCGCATGATTTAATTCACATATGTGATTTATATACTAAACAGAGGGCATACAATATGATGTATGAACTAAGAACATGGTGTTGAATATTGTGTATATGATGTCTAAACTATGCAATGCAAAACACCATATGCATGATATGAGCAGTATAACTGTGCCAAGCTAGAGCATACACCTTAGTGGGGGAATAGGACTGGTCATCTGTCTCTGAATCCATCTCTGAGGAGCTATCGGGACCCAACAAGATTTTTCACTCTAGATTTTTCCATCTCCCACCCAAATGGTTGATTCACAGGAAGAGTAGTTTAACGTACAAACATTGTCGACCAATGGAAATGTAATGAAGAAAAGGATGGGCAAGATATCATTCAAAAATATGATGTCGGGTTAAACCGGATGGCATTGCACACTTCACATATATTATGGCTGGCTAAAAGATATGAGACTGCGTAATTCCAATATATGATATAGAAACTAAACAGGTGTCATTACAGAACATGTCCAAACTAAGCAGATGACATATATGATGTCAAAAGTAGGTATTGCAAGGCAACATATGCATGATATGACTAACATCATCATGCTAAGGTAGAGCAAATACCTTGGGGGGTAAATAGGAGTGCTCAGATGCGTCTGAATCCGCCTCAGAACAGATTTCTTCCTCTGGATTACAATCTGGAGAGGGGGGGAGGGTTTGCCATTGAACCCACCATTGTATTGCCGCACAAAACTATTCTCTTTTTCTCTACATGTTCAGCATGACTATGTACAATATATAACATGCATACGAAAAAAATATGGTGAGATTATGTAAGGAGAGCATGCAGAAATTTAGAGTGATGGTAACAACCGATGGATGGATCCAAAAATAATGATAGTAGGCTGATGATTACTTTAATTTAATAAAAAGACAGATGACGATTTCTTTACTATTTGTTTCCCACCCAAGATGAACAACATAGGCATACCATAGGTGAACAAGATATTAGACAGAGATACTATTCATTGATGCCTCGATATGTGCCCCCCAACTAAATTAGAACTCAAGTTTGAACATTAATTTGGACCTAACTTGGAGTCTAAGAGGTGAACAGGACGATAAAGTAGCAGGTAATTTTAAGCAATGCATAACATAAGCAGAAACAAAAGAGTGCGACCTCTCTTGTGGACCCATGTACTCCATAGGTTCATCTGCTGAGTCGATGATGGTGATGCCATTGCGGTGGGTGCCAGCGGCAGGGAAGGAGATCTGAGGCGGCGAAATACGGTCTGGAGTCGTGATGTCTGGTTTGGTGGATGCTTTCGTCGATGAAGAAGTTCAGGTGAGGTGGACTACATTGCGGCAGGAGCAAGACAAACAACACAAAGTTCCCTTCGACACCTACCTGTAACTGAAGTAATTCTGTAAGGGCTCATTTGGCTTGCATGATTCTATAAATGCAGGGTTAGGAAAAACACCAGAATAGGATAGGAATGCACATTGTAAACAGAGCATTTCTAAACATAGGATTTCTGTCAACTTGGGTGCTTGGGTCACAGGAATTGGAAGATCAGAGGAATGCAAAGAAACATGGCCAAAATAAAGTGAAACCATATGGAAGCGTGTATAGTTAGAATGTTAGTCTGCCACTAATGCACTTGGTCTTGTTTTCATGCATAGGGTTCTGAAAATTAGGTCCAGGTGGGTGTTTTGCTCCATTCCTTTCAACAAAATGTATGCATAATTGAATAGTAGAGTGCCATAGGAAAATTCCCTATTTCTAAGTTTTTCCGTTGAACCAAAATAGCCCGAATGGATCGACATGAATGTAGAGTAATAAGTGATGCAACAAGTGTACAACCTCTTTGCCGTAGCCGTGTTGACCTCAGCATCATTGGGTTGGTCGCTGAAGAAGTTGAGGCAGAGGTGGCTGTCAGAGGTGTGGAGGAAGATCTGAGGAATCTATAGACGGCGTCCATGGCACTGCTCTGCTGTAATGGATCGTTCTGTTGTTGGAGCAGCTCCAGTGAGCCGTAAAACATCAAGGCTGAAGCAGCACAAGACAGACATCGTTAATCTCAAGTGGGATTCTAATAGCATCTTCATTAGATGTTGTAAAATAGATGTAAAATTTACATCACCAAAAACCACCTGACTACAACAAATGTGGTAAAAACTATTGACTCTAAACTTAACTATCGAAACTGAAATTTACTGTGGAATCTGAATGTTACTATCGAAACTGAACGCAATGGTAGCAAAGAGGCACTTGACATGTAGTTTAGGGAGGGCCTACAGTTCACCACCGGACGAACCGCCAGCCCCAGCGCCGCCTCGCCGCCCTAAAACAACTCCCCACCACCGGCCCGCCGCCGCCACGGCTAGCCCTCTAGGCCCCATGCCCCCTACCCTGAACCCTAAGATATATAGTGGGGTACCTCTCCGGTGAGCCCCCCCCACTGCGGGTGGTTCTTCCTTAACTCTGCCGAGCCCCCCCCCCACCACTTGAAAATCTACTGACCCAAAAGTCGATTCAGTCCACTGAAGTGTAGCTAAATCGAGAGAGCAGCGGCAGACGAAGCGATGGGAAACAACAAGAACAACAGCGGCGGCGAAAGCGAAGCAGTGAGAGCTGGAGTAGTAGCAGCTAGGCAAGCGAGCGAGCAAGCGAGAGCCGGAGCAGCAGCAGCAGCGCGAGCGAGTGAGAGCCAGAGCAGCAGCAGCAGATCCGGCTGGTATGGATGCCACCGCCGAAGGGGCTTCGCACTGGGGGAGATCCGCCGTGGATATGTCACCCGTGGCGCCGGCTTCAAGGTAGCCTCTCCATGGGGGTGCGGGATGGAGCACCGTCGGCGCCAGGAGGTCGAGTTACGGAGAAGGTGCGATGTGATATGTGTACAAGCTCTTTGGTAGCGCCGAGTAGGCCTCGGCTTCGTCCGAGGAGTCGAGAATGCCGCGGTTCCGGTGGAGCAGGTCAAGGCGGCGCTGTGGGGATGGAGCAGCCACGATAGACGAGGCAATCGTCGGAACAGCTCCTTGGAGGTGGAGAACGGGGCGGCTGAACCGGCGGGACAACAAGATGGACGATGGATCCTCATCTGGGGAGGTGGATGAGGGACGTCGAGCTGTTGCGGTGGACGACGTCGTCGAGGAAGAGGCACCTACTGGGCAGCGGTGAGTTGGCGGACGGAGGAGGGTGGGGTTTCGCGGCTTGAGCGGAGAGGTTATGGCGGCCTGGGAGTTCGAATGGAGAAAAGTAGGCAATGGGAGGGGGTGAACCATGACTTAGGGACGCGCTTGTCCAAAATGTAGGGTGTGTTACAAAAGTACCCCCACCGATTTGAACTAGCGGCCCTTTCGGCTTAAGGTTAGAAGGAGGATTTCACGTGTTGGGATTTGGTAGCTGGAGGGAGTTTTCGTGCGCGTTGTAATTTCGGGATAGCAAGGCACGGGTTGTGAAGGCACCAGTTTTGGGAGCACGATATCTGAATTTTCGGGATATAACAAGGCGCAGGTTGAATTTTAGGGACAAGCCTAACATGTAATATTGTACTTGTACGTACCAAATCAATTTGCACTTCCCTCAACCAACGAAAAAATAAAACTATTCACACCACACAAAGAGAGAGTCTTGCCCCGTTTTACTATACAAATGCTATTCAAAGCTACTCCCTCCTTCCATCTATATAGGGCCGAATGCGTTTTTTGATGCTAACTTTGACCAAATATTAGAGTAATAAGATATGACATGCAACTTACACAAAGCACATTATTAAATTTGTGTGTGAAAGGAGCTTTCAATAATATATTTTTCACATTGTGCATGTTATGTACTATTAATCTTGTCAATAGTCAAAGGCGGTCTTAAAAAATGCATTACGCCCTATATAGATGGAATGAGGGAGTATGAATCCATGTTATGTCCAATTAAATTTTTTCGCTGGCTGTATAA
Source organism: Aegilops speltoides (assembly GCA_021437245.1). Taxonomy (NCBI): domain Eukaryota; kingdom Viridiplantae; phylum Streptophyta; class Magnoliopsida; order Poales; family Poaceae; genus Aegilops; species Aegilops speltoides. Next base: position 163,875,806 of record CM038144.1, read on the forward strand.
TGCATGTAACCTACTCATACTAACATTTTAGTGCATTCCAAATGTCTATACTACCTCTGCAATTCGAACTGAATTTGAATTCCTTTCTCTATATCAATAAGAATCTACAATCATGATTATTGCCAACTTCAACCTTCAATCGTGTATTACCTTAATAACACACCGCATGATTACTATAGAGATAGATATGAACTATGTGTACTATATGAACTCGAATTCTATTTTTTGAATACACTTGATGTTGATTCCAAATAATAGTACATTTGATGTACTAACTATATAGTCATAATCTAAACCATGTTCCATACGTACACCGTGTTTATCACACAAAGTATAGTGCCCTGCCCCCCTACATTATGACAAGTATTTAGCCCTGAGCTGCAAAAGCCACACATTAGCCCAAATTATAATCAATGTTCTGTATATTATATGTAGTACTAGCAAGATGCCCATGCGTTCCACAGAACATCAACATGATCAAGGGGAGGCCTAATTTGCAAATAAGGGGAGGGGTGTGGGTATCTTTTTTCAAAATTGCCATAGTTTCCTTCCTATCCGTCAGATATAAATCGAACGGCCTATATTGCAGGATGGCAGGCACACCATCATCAACAACTCTATTTTTTATAAGAATACAGATAAAATATATTATATGTAGTGTAACATGTTCATAACCACACCATGTGTATCACCGTTATATATATTCACACATGCGTCGGTTTAAAACACAATGATAAATTCTTCAATTATCTGAATTCGCTTTTCATAATGAATTATGATCTCTATTCGTCTTTTACACCCACACAATCCTCTTATCTTTGTAGCTAGCACTAACATTCTCTCATGCATGAACACGCTCGCATCCCTCTCACCCTCCCTCGGCATTCTCTAGCTCCATCATGCAAATTCGTCTTTTCACTTTAGGCCGTTCACCCACGGTGTGTGTAAGCCCCCCAGCTCCTTCTTTATGGCACACATCGATCGATATGCCTCTCTAGCCAGGTGTACCTAGCACAAACACAAGCTTCCCCTCTTCTCTTATCACCGTCCATGCCTCACTCCCACCACTCTTTTCATCGATCTCGTACTTGCACACTCCTTCCCCCTCGATATAGTATGCCTCTCGCACCACCTCCTAGATGCATCCCTCTCTCTCTATCCTTCTACCCGTGCCTTATTTGCTTATAACACATACATGCATGTATACCAATCGATCTCCCAACATATACCTAGGTCGACTTTAGCTATTTCCCCCCCACCCATTGATCGACGTACCTCACAAGTTATGTCTCTCCTTTCTCTGACAAAGGACGATTGATCTTCCTATGTAGTTACGTCTGCTTACCACAGCCCGTCCACCCTCATCATTTGTGCATGCCTCCTAACACGTCTCTCACACGCACGTGCACAGATAGGAAGCCATCCCCTCTCTTATTGATATTGTAGGCGTGCCCTCCGTTTGTCTAGCAAGCCTCTCCCACCATTTGTTAGAAGCAACTCCACTACCACCCCCTCCAACACTCTAGCACTGCCTCTCTCCCAACCTTACTCCTCTCCTACACATATGCATGGATGCCGATTGATCTCCCTTACTACATGAGGTAGATCGATCTCCCTTAATACAGGAGCTAGGCATCTCTCCTCCTCCATACATATACCAGCCATTGTATCTCTATAGTTAATTAGGCCTCCCACCACCACACACAGATAGTCGAGTGCTGTAGGTAGGTATCCATGGCACAGAGACAAACTGCACCTATCCCCTCTCATGTTCCATTAGGTCAGCCACTCTATATCTTTGACATGGGAACACACAAATTTGATGGCACTCTTTATCTATCGCGCGCGTGCACACACACACACATCGTCCCTCTCTTCAATTTTATGGATACCTCAAGCCGATGATACCTCCACTCTCTTCTCGTGGATTGCCTCCTCTATATATATGATATATCTAGGACTCTATTTCACACACATTGCATATGTTACATTTTTCTATTGACACCCCCCCAAAAAAACACTCACAAACGCACACACTATATCTCTCTACGTTTGTATCTCTCTCACACAACCCCACGTAGGTGGTGTATGTACACAAGAAGAGAATAAGTGCACGTATTCACGCTTCATGCCCAGCCACACCCGTGCGGGTAAACGGTGGAGCTCATTTCTGTACGAAATGGCAGCCCATGTGCTAATTTGAACGCGTGTAGCGGTTGTTTACCTACGGAGGTCGTGTAACATGCATGCACGAAACAAAGTTCGACTTGATGCGTTGGCGTGTTATTTTTAAATAAAGTTATATCGGTCAATGGCACATAGAATATAAAACGATTTTTATGGAGAAAAAGGTAGTCCGCTCGACTATATACAATGGAGCCTGCCGGCCTGGGTTTGTCTCTCTTCAGAGTATCTCACACAAGGCTGCGGTGGCCTCTCTATCTCTCTCTCACCGTTGGTCACTGATCAGGCAGCATCCCGTCCACCGGCGGAAAGGGAGGATGCGCATCGTTTCTCCGTTCGACGGCGCCAAGGCAGCACGTCCCGATCTGCGGTACATGTTGTTCTCTCTAACCAAGTTCTGGCGCGGTAGGGCCTACGCCACCTGCTCGCTGCCGCAATATGGGCAGATTCCGCCCACCGTCGCTCAGCTAGTTACATCCCGACGACCTCTAGGTATCCCCTCCGGCCTTGCTCCACTGCCCGTCTTCCCACGTCGCCGCATGTGGAAAATCTTGCACGTGGATCTTCCATAGTTCATTGCCCAAAACGTAGCTCGTCCGCCGTACTTTCCATATTGCAATCTCGTCCTCACACTGTTTTACACGAACACAATCATGTTGTAATCTTCCCTTAGGACAAGGAATATGCTTCTTTTTTTGCGTCGCATGTGTCATCAACTGTTATTGGCAGTAATTGTTTCCTTTCTACCTCTTTTTTGCAAACAGGGCTATCCATTTCACCTCGTTGCTATTGCGACCTTTTGGTGAACTTCACAAATCACTTTTTTTTCTTAAGAGTGTTTTGTGCAGTTGTACTAAAATGTCACACCGGTAACGTCTCTACATTTCAGTGCGCCTGCACAAAGGGAGTTGGTTTTACTCTATCCTCCTCGTACAACTCCGAGCCTAATCTTCTCCAACTAGTTAGTCTTAAGAGAGACTGCAAAGGTGACCGGCTTCTATTTATGTGTTTATTGTTTCATCAGCAGTCCTCTATTATCGTAAAATATCTTTGCAACAGGGACACATAGCTCTATTTTAGTGGAACTGCACAAAATGATCAGAATGTTGCATGCTCCAGATAGCTACTTTTTTTCCCAACATGCCTTGTTGATTTAGACATAGCTGGGAGGACGTTGCTGCCAATGAAAGCATGGATCAATTTTAATTTAACACCTTCTCACAACTTTGTCTTCAGTTGTGATGTGAATATTAGCTCTGATCTCCAGTATTAGTTTTTTATTGTTTCCGAAAGAGCATCGATGGCAAGACACACGAAACAAAAGCTGAAAGCTCAGAGCATTGTACAATTTCATGTTGCTAGAAAATTATTTGTGTAGTACATCAATTATGTAAACAAATGCTGGAAGCTTGATAGCATTGCCAAAAGCCTCTTCAGCATCCGGGTCCATGTGCCATGCACAAAATTATACTCCTTCGTTCCTAAATATTTTTCTTTTTACAAATTTCAAATGGGCATATTATAGAGTGTAGATTCACTCATTTTGCTTCGCATGTATTCACTAGTTGAAATCTCTAGAATGACAAATACTCCGGAGTGTATTTAAGAACTGAGGGAGTAGTGCACAACCGCATGGGAGACTCAGCCCGGTCGTTGCGCTTCATTAATAGTGAGTAATGAGCAGTCAAATCATAAGCCCCACCTTTCCCACTGTAAGTTGCTCAAAAGAAGCAACCATCAATACGCTCTTCTTTGAATCCGCTCATACTACCCCATCCGTCACTATTTATAGAGCGCGCTTCAAAAAAAATCTCTGGGACCAAGGCGACTGGCGATATGCCTGAAAACTAGAATTGGTAGTTATAGCACGGCGTCTATTACTATAGGAAATAATGCGTACACACATGCATGCAGTGCTTCCACCCGGGTACACACATGCATGCACTTAGTCCACTCCATAGTACATCGAGAGAAAATTGTGGACTTGATTGCGGTTACCACGCCCTAATTAATTGAGAATTAAAGCGAACGCGTCTAAAGTCTCTCTGGTGGTGGAAGTGCATTGAGAGAAATGCATCATAATGAAGCACGCCCTGTAAACTGTGACAGAGGGAGGAGTAGCATGAAGGTGCAAAACAAAGTATGTGTATGGCCAGCCCGTCAACGCACCTCCTCTTGGCATATCACTGATATGTGGGACCAGAGTGTGACGCCCCGTGACCGATGCGCCAGGTGTCCGCCAGTTATTTGCCGTTGTTGCCATGTCATTGCTTGCGTGTTGCATTTCACCATGTCATCATATGCATTTCATATCATGTCATCATGTGCATTTCATTTTGCATACGTGTTCGTCTCATGCATCCGAGCCTTTTCCCCGTTGTCCGTTTTGCAATCCGGCACTCCTATGTCATCCGGCGTCCCCTTCTTCTCTCTTGTCGTGTGTGGGTATTAAACTTTCTCGGAATGGCCGAGGTTTGTCAAGCGGCCTTGGTATACCACCGGTGAACCGCTGTCAAGTTCGTGCCATTTGGAGGTCGTTTGATACTCAGCAGTTAGCAAGGTAACAAGTAAAGCCCTCTTTGTTTCCAGCCCAACACCCTTCCAAAGTGGCCCAAAACCCATCTAACTCCCTCCATGCTCTCGGTCGTTCGATCACGATCGTGTGGGCGAAAACCGCACCTCATTTGGACTCTCCTAGCTCCCTCTACCTATAAATAGACCCTCCCCTTCCAAATTCACGGATGAATTCCCCCGAAACCCTAATTTTTCCTCCCCGCGCCGCCGGACGCGTCCGCCCGCGTCGGACACGCCCGCCGGACACGTCGCTCCGACCAATCCCGTGCCGCCACGTCATCACCGCCGCCTCCCCAACCAATCCGGAGCCGCCACCTCTCCTCCCCGCGCCCGCCGCGCCCGGGTCCATGAGCCATCTCGGCCCGCTCGGGCCACAGGCGGGCCCGATCCGCCGGTCGTAGGCCGTCGCCCGCGCCGCTTCGCTGGGACCTCGCCGGACTTCGCCCGGCCGCATCGCGGAGCTCCCGCCGCCCGCCGCCGCCGTTCGCCTCGCCTCGCCAGCGGCGTCCGCTTCGCCGCCGCTCCGGATCCAGCGCCGCCACCTAGCCCGTCGCCTCGAGAGCCCGCGAAGAGCGCGCGGACCCGCCGACCCGCCGACCTGCGCCGCCGGCCTCCGCCTCACCACGGCCGCGCCGCGCCAATCTTGCCGCGCCGCCGCCCGCCGCCCAGCGCCCGCCGCGGCGAGATCGGTCGGGCCGGACCGGATCCGGCCTCCACCGCGCCTCCCCGGCCTCCTCCGGCCGCCTCCTTCACCTCCGGTGGCCGCCGTCGTCGTCTGCTGGCCGCCGCCGCGGTCCAGATCGATCGGGAATTCCCGATCGTCTCTCCGTTGACCAGCCTGGGCCACGTGGGCCGCGGCCCAGCTAGCTCCGCCCTCCCCAGCCGGCGTCCTCTCCAAACGGGCCAAGCCCGGGGTGAGCAGCCCCCAGCGCCCCGCCTCTATTTTTTTTCCCCGTCCTGTTGGGCCAGCTTATTTTGGCCCGATCTGTTTTTTTTTACAGATCTGTGATTTTAGCTATTTTCCAGAGATGCCAGTTTTACAGATTGGCCCTCCATCTTCATGCATTTAATTACTCCACAACCGTGCATCATATGTAAAAACTTAATATATGTAAATTGATTAGTTTTTCGTCTAGTTTCATAATATCCCACTTTCATCCATGTTTAAAATGTTTAAAATGCTGTTTATTTAAATTTGCATAAATGCCATGTTAAAATGATTTATTTCATAACTAAATAACCGTAACTCGGAATTTAATAAACTTTATATGTAAATGGGGTAGAATTTTGCCTAGTTTAACATGGTGCACTCATCTTGCATGTTTAACAACTCTAAAATTGTGTTTAGGGCAGAACAGTACCAAACCTTAAAATATGCACATGGGGATTTTCCGGACTTGTTGTTTGTTGTTCCGGCCTCATTTAAACTTGCCTAGGTAGGTAGTTGTGTTATGCTTCACCCCTTGCCATGTTTAACAACATTTAACATTGTTGTGTACCTAAACGAGATCGAACTAAATAACTTGTCGTGGTGTTTCATCAATATGCACCGTTGCGTATTGAGCTCCACTTAATTTGTAGGATTGCTTGTGCACTTTGCCATGCCATGCCATGCCTCATTAAACCGGACATGCATCATACTTGATTGTGCATCATGCCATGCTTATGTGATGGTTGTTTACTATGTTGTTTGCTTCTTTCCGGTTTGCTTCTTTCGTTAGCTTCGGTTTCGTTCCGGAGTTGTGAGGATTGTTCGACTACGTCCGTTTGTCTTCTTCATGGACTCGTTCTTCTTCCTTGCGGGATTTCAGGCAAGATGACCGCTACCCTGGATCTCACTACTATCATTGCTATGCTAGTTGCCTCGTTCTTTCGCTATCTTTGCGCTACCCATTACTGTTTGTCCAGCCATCCCATATTGCCATGAACCTCTAACCTTTGACACCATTCCTATGCAAACCGTTGTTTGGCTATGTTACCGCTTTGCTCAGCCCTCTTATAGCGTTGCTAGTTGCGGTGAAGTGAAGATTTCTCCACGGTGGGCAGGGTTTTGTTGGGATATCACAATATCTCTTATATTATTAATGCATCTATATACTTGGTAAAGGGTGGAAGGCTCGGCCTTATGCACAGTGTTTTGTTCCTCTTGCCGCCCTAGTTTCCGTCATACCGGTGTTATGTTCTCGGATTTTGCGTCCCTTACGCGGTCGGGTGATTTATGGGACCCCCTTGACAGTTCGCTTTGAATAAAACTTGTCCAGCAAGGCCCAACATTGCCTTTTACCATTTGCCTCACCACCACCTATTTTTCCCTTGGGAGTAATTAACCCAAGGGTCATCTTTATTATAGCCCCGGGCCAGTGCTTGTCTAAGCGTTGGTCCAAACTAGAGCACCGTGCGGGACCATCCCTTGGCAACTTGGGTTACGTCGGTACCAGACGCTTCGCTTATCCGGTCGTGGCACGAGGCGAGATCTGTGGCTACTATCGGGATGTCGGCACGCCGGGCGGCTTTGCTGGTCTTGTTTTACCATTGTCGAAATGTCTTGATGTCGGGATACCGAGTCGATCGGAGTGTCTCGGGTGAAGGTCTATTCGCCGATGATCGCGAGAGCTTGTCATGGGCTAAGTTGGGACACCCTGCAGGTATAAACTTTCGAGAGCCGTGCCGCGGTTATGTGGCAGATGGGAATTTGTTAATGTCGGTTGTAGACAACTTGACACTTGATCGAATTAAAACACATCAACCGAGTGTGTAGCCGTGATGGTCTCTTCTCGCGGAGTCCGGAAGTGAACACGGTTTACGTGTTATGTTTGGCGTAAGTAGGTGTTCGGGATCACCTCTTGATCATTGCTAGCTTCACGACCGTTCGCTTGTTCTCTTCTCGCTCTTATTTGCGTTGGTTAGCCACCATATTATGCTTAGTCGCTCTGCAGCCTCACCACTTTACCCTTCCTTTCCCATTAAGCTTTGCTAGTCTTGATACCCATGGTAATGGGATTCTTTGAGTCCTCGTGGCTCACGGATACTTCAAAACCAGTTTGCGGTGCCTATGTTACCGGCGGTGGCGCAACCAAGCTCAAGGAGGAGCTTGATGAAGATCTTGCCCTTTGTGTTGTTTCGTTCTAGTTGATCGATAGTGGAGCCCGGTTGGGGTCGATCGTGGACCTTTATCGCATTTGGGGTTCTTCTTTTATTTTGGTTCCGTAGTCGGACCTTGATTGTATCTGTATGATGTAATGCTTTATTCATGTAATTGTGTGAAGTGGCGATTGTAAGCCAACTATGTATCTCTTTCCTTATGTATTACTTGGGTTGTGTGAAGATTACCTCACTTGCGACATTGCTTTCAATGCGGTTATGCCTCTAAGTCGTGCTGCCCGACACGTGGGAGATATAGCCGCATCGAGGGCGTGACAAGTTAGTGTCGAGCCTTCCCCGACCTTAGGAGCCCCTTTGCTTGATCGTTTTAGTGGCGAGTTGTGTCTAGAAAAATGTTTTGAGTCATTTAGGATTATATATATCGGAGAGTTTAGGAATTCTTTTTACTCCCGGTCCTTGACCTACGGTGAGGTATCTGACGTAGAGTTTTGACTCTTCTCTTCTCAAATTTCACTAAAAAATTTTTTAGGATCACGCGGGTATCTTAGAATCGTTCGATGGTTTTATGATGACAACATTGTCTTGGTGCCTCGACATTTAGGGGTTGTGGCGGTGTCGGGGAGTTGAGCTCGAGGTGTTGTCGTCATAATTTTATCGTTGCAGATTCGGAATACTGAGTTTAATGCGCCGACATCGAAAATCTCTTTTATGCGGTTGTTGGTGAGATAACCCGCTAACCCGATCTTGAGGTGAGTGCGGGAGTATTGCCATGACTTCGTATAACGGATGCTTTTGAAGGTTGAGGTAGAGCGATTTCGAAGGTTTCTTGGTTATGTGTTGACGGATGGATACAATTTGGATGTAGGGATTGTTAGTTTGGGTGAGATATATTGCTCCCTGTATCCCCAACACCAGATTGCATAACCGAAAGTTTGGGAGTTTCATAGGTGGGAATTCAAGTAGCTCTTAGGATATCTTTCGGCGGATGTATGATATGAAATTGGGGTTCGACGTCTAGTGGTCCGCCTATTCACGGTTGGTTTCTGATTGGTCTCGTTGTGTCTTAAAGAGTCCTTGGCTATGCCGACTCGGGGACACCGTATGTCATGTGCCTTGCCTTGCACATGATGGTCTTTATCGATTGAGCCGTGTAGGCCCCACCACGAAAACTTCGGACGAAATCTCTATCATATGTTTGTTCGGCTTATTCTGCAAGCCAGTCCTTTGTTTTGTTTTATTTGTGGTATTCGAGTTGCTTCAATGTCAAGTGTTGATTCCATACCTTTCCTAAATGGTGTTCTCATACTCAGATGTGAATACCAATCCTTCTTGATCATCGAGATTGTCATGTCAATTCTTTTCAACCGGCGTGCTTCTCTTCGAGATGATCCCATCATTTTTTCCCATCCGAAAGATCATTTCTAAGTTTTTCTCAACGGTGTTTGTTTCATCCGTCTCCAAGTTGCCTTTGTTTTCCCACCCTCCCACCCCTTTTTCCTCATGGACTAAGATTTCTTAATCAAGTATCCATTTATTCATATGAAGTCTCTTCATTCTTTTCAATCAATGTTCTTATCCGGTGATTTTCCATGAAGATGCTCAACAGCTTCAAGTTCATCATCCTTCATTGTTGTTTCTTCTCCGGTGGATCTTATTCAAGCTTTCGATATTCATCATATTCTTTTCCTCATCTCAATGTCTTCTCATACCGGTGCACCTCATTATCATTCTACTTCTCGCTATTTGTTATTCCGGAGTGCTCAAGATATCTCGAAGATTCGTGTTTCCACTCTGCATTCGTCCAAGCTCTTTCGAGATTGATATCTCATTCAAATCATTTAATTCAACCGGTGCAACATCTCTTTTAAATCTTTTCAGCGGTGTTTTCTTTTGAGTGGGCCCTAACCCACAGGTCTTTTCCCAGGATCTTACCTGACTCTTCTATTTTTCCCAGAGCTATCTTAAATTCTTCTCCAAGTTTGACGTAAGAATGAGTTTGTCATCAGTCAAATGCTTTTCTCCAAGATCTTTCAAATTCTTTTCATAGTTGGCTCAACCTCTTCGCTTTTGATTCTTCCGGGTGTGTCTCAAAAATTCTTGGTGGTTATCATCATCATTCTCAACATTTGAAGACTGAAGAAGGATTTCTCTTAAATTTTGCTCCATTTTCTTCAAGATTCATGGTTCTAGCTTGATGCCATCCTCTCATAATTGTTTTCGATTGTGAGAATCTTTTTCACCCATCAGGAGTTATTCAAGAGTCTTCTCAGTTTGTCATCCGGAGGCCATCAATTCAGGTTTATTCATTCTCGGTATCGGTTATCATTCTCCTATCTTGCCGGTGCATCAATCAAATATCCTCTAGTCAGTTCTTGATCTCTTTGTTCTCATGTATCTATTTTGTCTCAAGCACCTTCGTTCATTTGCTAATTCTTATCGGTGATGCACCCCTACTTCGATCATTTTCAATTCTTACGGTGGTTCTTTCAAGATCTCTCTTCCTTGTTCATCATATCAATTCATTCGTTCTTTCCAATCCTACCGGTGGTTCGTTGAAGACCTTCCCAAGCTTGCGCCATATCTATCTTAATCCTTTCTACGAGAATAAGTAGTATGCCAAATCCGTTGATTGTCATCAATTTAATTGGTGAAGGATAAGCATAACATAATTCTTATTCTTGTTCATCCAAGTGATTAATTCTTTATTCCGGAGGCCCTTAAAATTCTGGGTTTCAGTTGTTTCATCTTTTCTTTTCCCGGAGTTCCAAGCTCTAATCATCACGGAGATCCATCTAAATCATTGCAAGGATTCACCTTGTGTTTTCAATTTCTCTTTCTTTTCATTCCTTTTGTTTACCGGAGTTCTTCATGGAGGCTCTACATGGTGGTTCATCAAGGATTCTTTTCATTCTTCAATTGTTCTTCAAGTTTTCTCTCGGAGTTAAGATCAGCCAAGCTATACTCTAAAAATAAACATGGTGCTCAACACATGTTTTGTTTTGTGGAGTTCAAGTATTCTTCATCTTGCGTTCCGAAGTGCGATTCTTTCTACCTTATCTTCTGAGGTGGTGTTAGGTCATTCTTGATAATTTCCTTCATGTTTCATGATTCATATTGTTGTCAAGAATGAGGTATATTTAAATCCACCATTTTCTCTTTGTTCAAGAGATCTTTTCATCCATCAATCTCTTCGTTGGAGTTATCTTGGTAAAGATTTCACCTAAAGCCTTCTCTAAGGAATGTTGCTATTATGGTGTTTATCAATGATCCAAGTTTTCTCCTATCCTCTCGGTGAAGAAGTTTTTCATCTCTTTGGTGATCTCAACCAATCAATTTGTTTTCCATTACTGGCCGGTTGTCACCTCATAATGTTGAGATGTTTCCATAAGCCCACTACAAACTTATTCTTTTCATTGTTGATCTTCCAACAACTCTATTCTAACCTTCTTGCAAGGATGCTTTCCAAGTTCATTTGTGGCAGAAGTTGTCATTTTCTTCTCCATTCTGTTATTCCAATGATCTATCTTCTATTCTTTCTTCCGGAGGCATTGTGATATTTTCTTTGACCCATTATATCATTTTGGAGATCATGTTCTTTTCATGCTTATCCATTTAACCGGAGTGTCGTGTTTTCATCCGAGTTCTCTCATCTTATCAAGTTTTGCCTTCCTTCTCAACGGAGTGCTGTTTGTAATGTTTCTTACCCTTGTGCCATTCTTTCAATTCGGAGGCGGTGTGTTGTTGATTTCATCAAGTATCCTCTCATCTTGTCAAGTTCATGTTCAACTCCTTCCATTTACTGATCGAGTCTTTGCCCAAATTATATCAATCTTATTCCTCCTCTATCTAATTTTAACCGGAGTGGTTTCAATATCTATCTTATCACTAAACCTCTTGGTTCTCGTTGTATCCCTTGTTCCTCTTTTCTAACGGAGTGTTTTCTACTTTGTTCATCTTTGTTGGTTTCTTTCTTTCATTTTGCTCAACCTCTCAAGGTTCGTGGTTTCACTCGTTCGTCAAAGAAGCAACTTAGTTTACCTCTTCTCTTCCTCTTCCGTTTCTCTCCGGTGCCATCCTAGATCTCGGGACGAGATCCTCTCGTAGTGGTGGAGTGTTGTGACGCCCGTGACCGTCGCGCCGGTGTCCTTGATTATTTGCCGTTGTTGCCATGTCATTGCTTGCGTGTTGCATTTCACCATGTCATCATATGCATTTCATATCATGTCATCATGTGCATTTCATTTTGCATACGTGTTTGTCTCATGCATCCGAGCCTTTTCCCCGTTGTCCGTTTTGCAATCCGGCACTCCTATGTCATCGGCGTCCCCTTCTTCTCTCTTGTCGTGTGTGGGTATTAAACTTTCTCGGAATGGCCGAGGTTTGTCAAGCGGCCTTGGTATACCACGGTGAACCGCTGTCAAGATTCGTGCCATTTGGAGGTCGTTTGATACTCAGCGGTTAACCGGTAACCGTAAAGCCCTCTTTGTTTCCAGCCCAACACCCTTCCAAAGTGGCCCAAAACCCATCTAACTCCCTCCATGCTCTCGATCGTTCGATCACGATCGTGTGGTAACCGCACCTCATTTGGACTCTCCTAGCTCCCTCTACCTATAAATAGACCCTCCTTCCAAATTCACGGATGAATTCCCCGAAACCCTAATTTTTCCTCCGCCGCCCGGACGCGTCGCCGCGTCGGACACGCCCACGGACACGTCGCTCCGACCAATCCCGTGCCGCCACGTCATCACCGCCGCCTCCCAACCAATCCGGAGCCGCCACCTCTCCTCCCCGCGCCCGCCGCCGGGTCCATGAGCCATCTCCGGCCGCTCCGGACCCACAGCGGGCCCGATCCGCCCGATCGTGCGCCGTCGCCCGCGCCGCTTCGCTGGGACCTCGCCCGGACTTCGCCGCCGCATCGCCGAGCTCCCTGCCGCCCGCCGCCGCCGTTCGCCTCCGCCTCCTTGCGGCGTCCTTCGCCGCCGCTCCGGATCGCGCCGCCACCTAGCCCGTCGCCTCCGAGGCCCGCGAGAGCCGCCGGACCCGCCGACCTGCGCGCTGCGCCGCCTCCGCCTCACCACTGCCCGCGCGCGCAGTGCTGGCCCGCCGCCGCCGCCCGCGCCCGGCGCGGCCAGATCGGTCGGGCGGACGGATCCGGCCTCCACCGCGCCTCCCCGGCCTCCTCCGGCCGCCTCCTTCACCTCCGGTGGCCGCCGTCGTCGTCTGCTGGCCGCCGCCGCGGTCCAGATCGATCGGGAATTCCCGATCGTCTCTCCGTTGACCAGCCTGGGCCACGTGGGCCGCGGCCCAGCTAGCTCCGCCCTCACGGCGTCCTCTCCAAGCAGGCCAAGCCCGGGGTGAGCAACCCAGCGCCCGCCTCTATTTTTTTTCCCCGTCCTGTTGGGCCAGCTTATTTTGGCCCGATCTGTTTTTTTTACAGATCTGTGATTTTAGCTATTTTCCAGAGATGCCAGTTTTACAGATTGGCCCTCCATCTTCATGCATTTAATTACTCCACAACCGTGCATCATATGTAAAAACTTAATATATGTAAATTGATTAGTTTTTCGTCTAGTTTCATAATATCCCACTTTCATCCATGTTTAAAATGTTTAAAATGCTGTTTATTTAAATTTGCATAAATGCCATGTTAAAATGATTTATTTCATAACTAAATAACCGTAACTCGGAATTTAATAAACTTTATATGTAAATGGGGTAGAATTTTGCCTAGTTTAACATGGTGCACTCATCTTGCATGTTTAACAACTCTAAAATTGTGTTTAGGGCAGAACAGTACCAAACCTTAAAATATGCACATGGGGATTTTCCGGACTTGTTGTTTGTTGTTCCGGCCTCATTTAAACTTGCCTAGGTAGGTAGTTGTGTTATGCTTCACCCCTTGCCATGTTTAACAACATTTAACATTGTTGTGTACCTAAACGAGATCGAACTAAATAACTTGTCGTGGTGTTTCATCAATATGCACCGTTGCGTATTGAGCTCCACTTAATTTGTAGGATTGCTTGTGCACTTTGCCATGCCATGCCATGCCTCATTAAACGGACATGCATCATACTTGATTGTGCATCATGCCATGCTTATGTGATGGTTGTTTACTATGTTGTTTGCTTCTTTCGGTTTGCTTCTTTCGTTAACCGGTTTCGTTCCGGAGTTGTGAGGATTGTTCGACTACGTCCGTTTGTCTTCTTCATGGACTCGTTCTTCTTCCTTGCGGGATTTCAGGCAAGATGACCGCTACCCTGGATCTCACTACTATCATTGCTATATACTTGGTAAAGGGTGGAAGGCTCGGCCTTATGCCTGGTGTTTTGTTCCACTCTTGCCGCCCTAGTTTCCGTCATACCGGTGTTATGTTCCCGGATTTTGCGTCCCTTACGCGGTCGGGTGATTTATAGGACCCCTTGACGGTTTGCTTTGAATAAAACTTGTCGGCAAGGCCCAACATTGCCTTTTACCATTTGCCTCACCACCACCTATTTTTCCTTGGGAGTAATTAACCCAAGGGTCATCTTTATTATAGCCCCGGGCGATTGCTTGTCTAGCGTTGGTCCAAACTAGAGCACCGTCTTGGGACCATCCCTTAGCAACAGGTTACGTCGGTACTGTGACGTTTTCGCTTATCCGGTCGTGGCACGAGGCGAGATCTGCGGCTACTATCGGGATGTCGGCACGCCGGGCGGCTTTGCTGGTCTTGTTTTACCATTGTCGAAATGTCTTGATGTATCGGGATACCGAGTCGATCGGAGTGTCTCGGGTGAAGGTCTATTCCCGATGATCGCGAGAGCTTGTCATGGGCTAAGTTGGGACACCCTGCAGGTATAAACTTTTCGAGAGCCGTGCCGCGGTTATGTGGCAGATGGGAATTTGTTAATGTCGGTTGTAGACAACTTGACACTTGATCCGAATTAAAACACATCAGCCGAGTGTGTAGCCGTGATGGTCTCTTCTCGCGGAGTCCGGAAGTGAACACGGTTTACGTGTTATGTTTGGCGTAAGTAGGTGTTGGGATCACCTCTTGATCATTGCTAGCTTCACGACCGTTCCGCTTGTTCTCTTCTCGCTCTTATTTGCGTTGGTTAGCCACCATATTATGCTTAGTCGCTGCTGCAGCCTCACCACTTTACCCCTTCCTTTCCCATTAAGCTTTGCTAGTCTTGATACCCATGGTAATGGGATTCTTTGAGTCCTCGTGGCTCACGGATACTTCAAAACCAGTTTGCGGTGCCTATGTTACCGGCGGTGGCGCAACCAAGCTCAAGGAGGAGCTTGATGAAGATCTTGCCCTTTGTGTTGTTTCGTTCTAGTTGATCAAGTAGTGGAGCCTAGTTGGGGTCGATCGTGGACCTTTATGCATTTGGGGTTCTTCTTTTATTTTGGTTCCGTAGTCGGACCTTGATTGTATCTGTATGATGTAATGCTTTATTCATGTAATTGTGTGAAGTGGCGATTGTAAGCCAACTATGTATCTCTTTCCCTTATGTATTACTTGGGTTGTGTGAAGATTACCTCACTTGCGACATTGCTTTCAATGCGGTTATGCCTCTAAGTCGTGCTTCGACACGTGGGAGATATAGCCGCATCGAGGGCGTGACACAGAGTGTGAGCAAAACGATCTCAATTGACGGCAAAATGGCCAACCCGCTGTTCCTTGCGAGAGACGAGGAGCGAGAACACACGGACGGGCTCGCACGGAGGCCAATTTATATTCGAGCATGGTTGATCGATATCATCATTACATGTTTGATGTTTTTTAATACTATACTATTGGGCTGCCGTTTTCCGTCCTTCTCCCGAATAAATGTGTACTTTATCAGAGATTAAAAAAATAAGAGTATAGACTAGAACTACTCGTACTACTAAACCTTGCGCTTGGCTCTTCGCCTCTTCGTGAAGTCGAACAATGATGGTACTCCGCATGTTTGGTACTACAGTGTATGCCTTTGGCAATCTGACACCAAATGAACTGATGCATGTCCACCGCCTGGGTGAGGGTAGGTTGCATTAGTCAAAAGGCGTAAGCAAGCTTCCCCTTGTCCTACAAGCTTCTCCTCGTTCTGTGATTTGACGGGACACACCAAAAAGTAGTGCTAGTCCATACGCCCTCCTTTCCGGTTAATATGGCTTAATCTTTTTTGCGGGTAAATGAGAGAGCTTTATTCATATATAAGAATTCTTAGGACGATTAACCAAGACATTGGTCACTAGGAAGCGAGGTGCCCCGCAAAAAAGAAGTAGGAAGTGAGGTGTTTCGTCAAGCCAGCTCTCGGCCACATTCAAACTGCAGCAAACGCGGTTCGCAGAATGATGCGCCACAATGTTTGCTGACCTGTTTACATGCTGAATAAAAAAAGAGGAAATATTACCAAGCGCTTCTATTTGTAACAAGATATGAGCCAGAATTAAGCGAGAATTGTGGCGAGTGTTCCATGCAATGAACTTACATTATCACCTGCGAGAACCCTCGAAGAGAACCAAATGTGTTGAAGATTGCTTTATCACAATTTTAAAATATAATAAGAGTGCAGACACTCCTCCATCCTGTTCCTAGTAGTATAGTAAATACCTCTATAGACTATGGTAGTAGTACTAGTACTAGTAAATTTTGCGCTTGGCTATTCGCCTCTTCGGGAAGTCGAACAATAATAGTACTAGTATAGTGTATGCTTCTGGCAATCTGACACTGAATTAACTGTTGCACATCCACCGCCTGAGCGAGGGAGAGCTTGCATTAGTCAAAAGTTTCTCCTTGTCCTGCGAGCCACCGTGTGCAAGCTTCTCCTGTCCTGCAAGCTTATCCTCGTTCGGCAAATTGATGGGACACAGCAAAGTAATGCTACTCTATACTGCCTCCTCTCCGGTTAATATGGCTTAATTTCAAACGAGATAAATACACTGTCTGTCACTGTATATTTGTAAAAACATACGGTCCATGGACTTCATAATACGCTCATTGCACTCAATATATACATTTTCTGGTGTTTATACGGTCACTATCTCACCATGGCTGAGTATGCGTGTGCATGCACGTGTAGGTTGAGCACTTGAGCGTCACCGTGTGTGTTCCATCGTGTGCTCGGACATGCATGCATTAGGGCGTCGCGCGTGTTTTTGCGTCCATGTGTATGTGTGACTGTTGCATGCATGCACGAGGTTGTAGTCCCTTACATTCACATGTTCATAAGTCAATGCTTTGTCAAACTGTTGCATGCAAGGTTTAATCATTCATTGTTCACACATGCATTCCCGATATTCATACGTTGGTAAAGACAATTTTCTTGAGGAAAACGAGCCCGTGAATTGAGTACAAAGGGGAGCAATAAGCTAGGACGGAGGGAGTACCAGTAGTGAACCGGAAGGAGGGAGTAGGGACTAGTAGTACAGTACTACTACGTAACAACATACAGTAACAAAATTCCTCTATGCGCATCCTATCTACGTGTCATGCAAGAAAATAGAGATAAGTGCAAGTGAGACTCAGGAACGGTCATACACGTAGGGGGAGTACGTGTAGGGGCCACAAAGGAGCAGTCAAATCACACAGTAAGTTAGTCGGAAAAAGCAACCATCATTTCGCTCTTCAATGACACGTACGCAATATAAAATGGTTGAAATGGAGAAAAAAATAAAACCACTATATATACACTAGTAGGAGCCTAAGCTACAAGCCTTCTTGCTTGGTTTGCTTTCTTCACAAGCATAGAACAACCGTGGCCACACCGCTGGTCACATATCCGGCCTTACCCCGCAGCTGGGGGAAGGGAACAATTTTCTGTGTAGACGCGGTTGACATCGGCGAGGGAGAAATCCCACAGTCGGTGCATCCCAATCGGGGGTCACCGCGGTATGGGATGATGTCGCGTCCCAACCGCCCTTCTAGCTACAGCCCGACGTCCCAGGTAGTACGTCTTCCTTTTGGAGCCGGCTTGCTCCACTGCCGCAGCTCCCCACGTAGCTCCATCTCCATGTCGATCTTCCTCTACTTCTACCGGCTTCTACTTGTGATGAGTTTATGTCTCATGAACTAGTGCCAGTACTATCATTCTAATCACAGTTGTTCAATATCTTTGCCATTAGGGATGCTCAGCTCGATTTTAGTGGAACTGCACAAAAGCATCGTATGATCCGAGGGTGCCAACCGTCTTTCCTTTGACAGGTTCTACCTAGCCAAGAAATTAAATCCTGTTTAGGGTTTAGGGTTTAAGTCGTAATGACCCCATCAGTATTTTTCTTTTGTACATGCTCTCACAACTTTTGTATTTAGTTGTGAAGTAAATATTGCCTATGATCTGTGAATCATTTAGATGCATCAGCATGCGTGTAGTTTTGCTTTGTATTTGATGGAATGTTGTAACAGGGAAACCTTGGAGTGGGAATGAAAATGGAGTGGAAAGTTTCCATTTTTCTGGAGAAAAAAATGGAAACGGAGAAACCAACGTTTCGTTTCGTTGGATCGCACCATCGAGCAAAACCAACATTTAAATCACGTCTGCCGCGTTTATGTCTCACCCTCCTCCATGACTCAACCCCACACGGTCGCTCGGCATGCCACTCACCGCAACCCGAGTATATGATAACTTTCCCACCTGCTTGTCGATGGATTGCGCCATGGAGTACTAGCACTACTGGAAGAGATTGACGAGTTGGGGGAGGACAGCTAGCTGTAGCATGGACTCCCAAGAACTTTTTACATGCATGTTGTGGCCGGCTATTGCGACCTTTGAACTCGGAGCTGTCACGTGCCCCAGGAAGTGGCGTGAGCGACGCTCTCTCAACCGGCGCGCCGCGTCAATGCCGGCGCAAGTGAGAGGTCGCAAACAAGAGATGTAGTATGTTAATATTGTTGCGTATATTATTAACAATGTAAATAATGTGCCAGGTGGACAAATATGATTGGTGATGGAGATGGAGATGGAATTTTACATAAACACGGATATGCATGTCTATGACTATGTGTGTGCGTGCGATGACTCTCGTGACCTGGAAGCCAGAGCGTGCTTTTGATAGAGTTTTCTTTCTTGGTACGTTAATAAATTGTCTGCCAGTTTTCATTTCTTTTTTCTGGGAACGCACGTATTCTATTTAAAACCACTGCTATGGAGAGATTTTTTACTCCATTATAGCCTCTTGTTTGATAGGGTTTCTCGCGTCTCGCTCTCTCACCCTCTCCATATCAAAACAAGATGATAGTGTCCACTCTATCTTTCTCCTCACCGGTGGTCATAGATCTGGCCGAATCCCGTCCGCTGCGGGAGGTGAGGAGGTACAGCGTTGACGTTGTCACCGTGGTGATGGAGGTAGCCGATGCACACCGTCCTCTCGGAGCCGACGCTGGCGCGGACGAAGGTCCTCCGTGCCCTTGTTCGCTACCGTCGTGTGGGCAGATCCCACCCGCCCGCCTAAGCGACATCTCGCCAACCTAAGGTACAACTTCTTGTACTGGTCCAGCTCCCTAGGTTGTTGCATGCAAGTTTTCTTCTATGCGATTACTCCCAGCTCCCCATGTATAGTAGCTAGGGTTCGTCGGCTGGTCCAACATCACCTAATATTATAGAGGAAATAACACTCCAAAAGTTGTCCTGATTTATGCCTCGGTGGAGGTATACATGTTGCTCCGACAAAAAGTACATGGTGGTTGTGCGGTCATTGTCCATACGCTCCTACTGCTGCTGCTAATCTAATACTATAACTGGTTAAATGAAGAAATGCTTTTTTTCTCGGGTATCCTGGTTTAGTTCCCATCTAGATAATCATGATGCTTCTTTTTGTTGGTGTACCTTTCATTAATTCTTATTGACAATTGAGATGTCGTTGTTAATCTTGTACCACTACCAAAACAAAGTAACAACACTATATCCCTTTTTTATATTTTTGCAAACAGCGATGCGTATGTCTATACCCAGGCATGTCTTCCTCAATTTTAGTGGAACTGCACAGAATTGGACGGCCATTGTTGTTCCGCCTCACTGTCCTCTGCCACGTGGTTCTTCCTTCCTCGAGGTTGATTACTGAGAAGAAATAGACCACATTGAGGATTTCTCGAACTTCATAGGTGCCTCACCCAAACTTGATGCCAAATGGATGATGCATCACCACGATGACCTATCAATGCTCATGGTTACGCCTCATGGTTGCGTCGGCTGGTGAAGCTGATCGACTTTCAAAGAAAAACAAGCTATCTTCCATCAATGCTCTTTGCTTGTTACCCACAAAGATGATATCCTTCATCAGTTCACCTTGGTTGCGTTGGAGACACAGTCGTCTTTCACGTTGGTGCAATTTTATCACACAATTGGCTATCAACCAAATGTTTGCTCGAAGAAGGATTGACGTTGGTACTAAGAGCATAAGTTTTGTATTGATTTCTAAGCCTTCTCACAACTTTGTCTCCAGCTCCGCTATAATTTTATTTGTCCAGCAATTAACTTTGATTAAAAAAATGTTGTGGACTAAAAACCTGGATGGACGTAGTAGCCCTCCATTTTTATTTACTTTGCGTATTAGATTTGACTGAAGTCAAACTTTGTAAAGTTTGACCAAGTTTAGGCCGAACACAACAAACCATAATTATTAGAGTGGGCAAACTGTACATACTCTCAGACCTTTCTGATAATTGAAATTAAAATTCTTTATATGTACACAATCTCACACATTTCCGACAATTTGGTGCATGTGTGGTTGTTCACTTAAGGGAGGGTAGTGTAACGCACGTGAAGGACAGGAAGTGCGACCAGGACACGTGGATCGTTAGTTTATCGGAAGTACTAATTTTCTTCACTAATACATTAAATAAAGAGTTTCATTTCATACTTACACAATTTAAAACAAATAAGACAACCACTCCACTATATATTAGTCGTATACACGAGTACAATATGGACGCAGCTTCATTGACTTAGTGCACATGCCTTTGGGTTTATAACAGGTGGGCCCAAAATGTGGCTGGCCCACTGTCATCATACAGCCAAGCGAGTCTGGTTAAAACCTTGGAGCTCGATCCGTACTCTGATATATATATAATTTGGAGCTGCGCTTGTTCTCTAGGGTTTGCACTCTCCACACCCTCGCCCTTTACATATATATATACATTTGGAGGCTCGGCGTTCCTTTGCTAGGGTTTGCTATATTCACAGTCTCTCACCCTCTTCACGAGATCTAAACAAGACTGCGTTGGCCTCTTGTCTCTCCCCCCTCACGGTGGTGAAGGCGTCCAGTCCCGTCGCTTGGGAAGGGAGGAGGTGTAGCGTTCACTCTATCGCCTTGGCGAGGAGGCAATCCTTTGCCGGCTGCTCTTTCTCTTTCACCCGGCCTTTGTCTTGGGAATGTCCGGCCTCCCGCCGCACACCTTGCTACATCCCGACGACCCTAAGGTAAAAGTTTCTTTGAAACCGTCATTGCTCTAGCTGCATGCGGATCTTTTCCAATTCCGTAGTCGAATCTAGGTCTTGGTTCAAATAGGAAAGAAGGGTGCGGTGGGGTGGAGCATGAATCTAGGACGTGGTTCAATGAGGAATGGAGGGAGGGAAAGTAGTATAGACTGGCTATCCAGCCGCTTTGTTGGTCAAAAAGGGAAAAAGGGGGTAACCCAGTACACACATCTATAAGGAACCGATCTCTTTGTTGAAAAGGGAAAGAAACTGGGTGATCGGGTAGTTTGTGCAGGACTAGATTTGCTGCCATCACATAGGAAAAAGGTTCAAAGAGAACAAATATGGGACCAACGCAGATATGCTGCTTGGCTACATACTCTGCATCACCCATTTATACGTGTGGACGCACATGGTGCTGGCATGTGCCATGTCCCATGTCCCATGTCCCATACAACTATTTTGTTGTTGTTAATCTAAGAATGCTGCCGGAAAATTGAAGCAATACCACTGTTAAAACTAAACTACATTTTTAACGAATGTTGTTTTAAGAGAATGTCTCTCTTAATATGAATAAATGCAACCATTTTAGAAATGCTACTATCCTACTTTGTTTTCCATCAAGATAAGTTAGATGCTTCCTTTTGTCGCCGTTTGTTTCATCCTTTGTCGTGGGAAAACTGACCCGCGGACACCTATGGGGCCGGCGGACCGAGCCTTCGGTTCGTGAGGCGGAGATCGTGAAAGAGCGGATCGGTGAAGCACCTGGCGGTTTACCCAGCCGGAGATCTCGGAGAGATAATACTCCTCTGCTGCTTGTGCGAGTGTATTGAGTTCTTGCTCGGGGGCTGAGTGCTCTGATACACAATAGCTGCTCTTGAGACCCGGCGTGAGTGTTTTCGCTTTCCAACCCCCCTCTACGTTGCGCATGGGCCTCCTTTTATATGCTCAAGGGGTCACCGACAGGTGGCAATGTAGAAAAGGGTAAAAATGGAAAGGTGTTGCGGTTGGTACAACCACATTTACAGTGTATCATACCTAACCCTGACGGCAGGGGACAAAGGCATTAAATGCTCGTCTTCGTCGCCCAAATAGTGCGGAAAGGGACCGTCAGGGACGCCACCGCTTGCCACGATGGCGATCTTGTCAGCGTCGCTTGCCACCTCGCACCGTTGGCTGCCTGACCTCTTGCCCGCGCTTTGGAAAGGTCGAGGCGACACGTTGATGGGCGTCTTTGGAGCGAGTCTGAGTTGTAACTTGCGCTGACAAAGCGCCTTGCCGCGATCGTTGTCTTGTCGTGTCCGGAAGCTTATCGCTCACCAGGCCTTGCCGGGACGCGTGGCGCATCGTGGCAAGTTCCTTGAGATGCCTTGGTTGGCCTTCCCGGCAAGCTCCTCTTGCCGGGGCCTTGTCTCCTTGTCTCGAATACTTTGTTCTTGAATGGCTCCAAAGGAACCACGGAGGACCTTGGTGGTCACCCGGTGAGGGAGTCCTGGACTAGGGGGTGTCCGGATAGCCGGACTATCAATATCCGTCGGACTCCCATACTACGAAGATAGAAGATTGAAGACTCCGGCTCGTGTCCGGAAGGTACTTTCCTTGGTGTGGAAGGCAAGCTTGGCAATACGGATATGTAGATTTCCTACCATTGTAACCGACTCTGTGTAACCCTAGCCTCTCCGGTATCTATATAAACCGGAGGGCCTTAGTCCGTAGGAAGAACATTACATCTCAACAATCATACCATAGGCTAGCTTCTAGGGTTTAGCCTCCTTGATCTCGTGGTAGATCTACTCTTGTACTACCCATATCATCAATATTAATCAAGCGGGGCGTAGGGTTTTACCTCCATCAAGAGGGCGAACACAGGTAAAAACATTGTGTCCCTCGTCTCTTGTTACCATCCGCCTAGGCGCACAGTTCGGGACCCCCTACCGAGATCCGCGGTTTTGACACATACATTGGTGCTTTCATTGAGAGTTCCTCGTGCCGTCACCGATAGGCTCGATGGCATCTTCAACCATCAACGCTGTCGGTGAGACTTTTCTCCCGGACAGATCTTAAGATTCGGGCGGCTTTGCACTGCAAGCCAATTCTCTTAGCCATCTGAGCGGATCGAAGCTCGCCCTGGCGTCGGTCGGTTCGAGCTTAAACTTCACGGCGATGACCGCGGAGATTTGGTCTTGACGGACTCGAGCCCACAGCCAAGCGCGCCGCCTTTGTGGCGATGGGCATGATCTAGCTCTGCCGCGGACGGTGCTTTGGTGGCGCTTTTCGGATCCGCTTCGGCTACTAGCGGGCGATTGCCCATATCGAGGCGGTGGATGAAGCGCCGTCTGAGGGGCTTCAACATCCGCAGCGATGGGCGAATACCAATCTTGTCCCTGCGAAACTTCGTGATCGGCGTCGGACTCCTCGCCGAACTCCGAGCCTCCTGCGCCTCTACCAATTAATCCGGATTAGGCGCGGTTATGGAATTCACCGCCGTGGACATCTTCGGCACTCGCCTTTTGGCGATATCACGAATTCACTGAAGCATCTCTACGCTATCGGAGAGTCTGGCGGACTGCGGCGGGATGGTTGGAGACCGGACGGCGAAGAAATTGAGCCCACCCACCACCCACTTTGTAGCCAGCGTCGAGATTTAACCGACATGCTGAACTACGACTCGATGACATCAGCGCCATGGGCGGCGATGCGGAGATGAAACGAGAACCAGCGCCTACGGTGTCGGTGTACTAAGGTAAAGTACCTCGGTACCCCAACGTACAGGCACTGACTCCAGCGGCCAGATCCATCAAATGCTTGCGGAGACCATCTCGCGCCAAGCCGTTCAAGAACAAAGTATATAAGATAGAAACTCAAGACCCGGCAAGAGGAGCTTGCGGAAGGCCATCGGGCTCAAGGCTACATTACTCCTGCGGATCCCGGCGAGAGGAGCTCGTCGGGAGGACTAGAAGATCATGTCGCGAAGACACGCCTCGGCGCCCGCCCCGGCGAGACCCGGGGCGGCAAGTCCGCGAGCCCGACAAGCCCCGGGTCGGCAAGACCAAGGCCCGGCAAGGTGCTTGCCGGGAAAGCTCGCTCGTGCCGCCTCCAGCTCATCGCCTTGCGCGTCGCCTCCGGCCTTCT